>CAWUFW010001128.1:1847500-3138605 GCA_963921515.1 Calotriton arnoldi | reverse complement strand
GGCATCCAGCCCCCCTGGGTGAGGGTGGTAGTAGTGGTAGGCATCCAGCCCCCTGGCTAAGGGTGGTGGTTGGCATCCAGCCCCCTGGCTGAGGGTGGTAGTGGTGGTAGGCATCCAGCCCCCCTGGCTGAGGGTGGTAGTAGTGGTAGGCATCCAGCCCCCCTGGGTGAGGGTGGTAGTGGTGGTAGGCATCCAGCCCCCTGGCTAAGGGTGGTAGTAGTGGTAGGCATCCAGCCCCCCTGGGTGAGGGTGGTAGTAGTGGTAGGCATCCTGCCCCCCTGGGTAGGGGTGGTGGTGCGCATTCAGGCCCCTGTGTGCATATGTGGCATTGGTGATGGGCATCCCACCCCTATGGTGCTGCTGTTGCTGGTGTAAGTATATTCTGCATCCCTCTGTGTGTGTGTGATGTGTCGTGTACGTGTTGTATGTGTTTTGTGGTTGGTGTCTGGCTTACCTTCTGCGCCGTACGCGTCCGTGCCTGTTCCGGTAGTAAATGTAGAATATTGGTATGATCGGGATGAAGGGATTCATGGTTGGTTCGTGTCGTTCGTCCTTCTCGTTGCTTCGCGTCGTCCTCGTCGCTTCGCATCGTCCTCGTCGCTGGCGTGTTCGTCTCGTAGCCGTGGATCGTGTTGTGGCGCGAATCGGAGCTTATGTGCGCCTCTACCGGATGCTTTGACATGCCGTGCGTAGCGACGGGTTTGGCGCGTACGGAAAGCGCATCGTACTCGTTCGGCCGGACGGAACTGCATTTTTCCTTCCGTGCGACTCGATTCGGTGTTTCCGGATTCGCCTCGGTCGGGGAACAGGACCTGGTTTGGGTGAGTACGGCTCGGCCGGATTTTGTGCTGTTGTGCGCATCGTACTTACTCGTTCGGTGTGCTGTACGGATCGGTCGGGAAACAGGCTTTCGCATGGCTTTTTTCCCGACCGAATGCTATTGGGTGCGCCTCCGACCGAGATCGGAATCGGCCCCTAAATTTTTGCAAACGATATTAATGACTTCGATATTTTGGAAAACGATATTTCTTACCTTAAACTCAATATTCTTGACCACGATACTCTTGCAGTCGATATTTCTGTATCTCGATATTCTGCACTCGATATTAGTGCACGTCGACATTTCCAACTCAATATTCTGACTCTTTACCGTGAATAAGATAGGGAAGCATGAGGGGAGTCGAGAGTGATAAATTTAACGAGTAGAAGGGAGAGCTACGGTCTGTGCGGGATGAGGAGATGGAATCTAAGGGCGCTTCGAATATGTAAATCAAAAATTACGAATGTGTCTGCCAAGAAGCATCTTTTGAAGATGGTCACTAATTGGACCCTTTGTTAACATTTCTAGAAGCTTCCTTCTGTGGGTATAACTAGATTATGATCTTTAGCTTTGAGCATATTACTTTTCAGACTAGGAGAGGTACAGACCTCTATGCACTATTCTCATTGTGTGTGATTTTAAGCTATGTGATACAGAAGTTCTCCTATGCTGACATCTTTCTATTTTTATGGATCTAATCAGGGTTTCATTTAGCATCCTGTAGTGTAGGTTAGTTGCAGGAATTAGAATTCCTCATGCTTGATAAGCAGGAGGACCAAACGTTTCAGTCTCACTATCAGATTGTCTTCCTTATACTTTGTACAATTGCTACTGAAATACTCATCTGTTACTTGCTATTGAGGATAAACTTAGTTCGCCGATTCAGTTTTCCTTTGATAATCTAGTAATGCTATGCAATGTTTTTGAGACTGAATTACATTACTTAGGCTTTGAATTCGTAGTAAATCCATATACTTAATATAATTTATCGACTTTGAGCTTCATTGTGTAACCCAATGGGCTGCACTGAAATTGTAAATTGAAACTGAACCTAACTATTTTATTCCTCAAACATCCTAAAAAGGTCTGTTGTAGGGGGGAAGGAAAGGGGACCGACTCCTCTGCGTTAGAAAAAGTGTAGCAGAGGATGGTATGGGTCTTGAGATAGGGAGTTAGGGGTCTTTCTGAGAGAATAGTGAATGTCGCAGTTTAGCTTAGTCCTGGTTCTGAAGTCTATTGTTCGATTTGAAGGATTGGCGGAGTTCCAGTTTCTGGTGGCAAAGTAATAGCAGCAGAAGAGTGAATATCAATAGGATTGTGTGTATGCATGGCTGATGCTTAGTTTACGGTGTTGTAATAATTGTGTGGTGTCTGGCAGAGGTGTTGTGAATGTAGTGTGAGTGTGGTGTTCAATGTGGTAAAGTTGATAACAGGGCCAACGTGGCCTAAGATCCCAGGATGCTTTTAAAGGTGTTGAAAACACTGCGTTGTAATTGTCTGCTAGAGGTTTGTGGGGTTTGACGCGAGACATCGTTGGCAGCCCAATTGAGATAGGAACTTTATCTTTATGTGTGATCGAGAAGCACGGTTAGTGCGGTAGACCTTATGCACAGCGGGATACTGTACTGATTAGGGTGATTCCCAGCTGGTTGAGGTTTCGCTCGAATGTGTGTTAAAATAGTGTTTCTTGTGTGATTGTATTCTTTCGATTTATTTAGTAAAGCAGACAATTGTTATTGTTTTGGTCATATGTATGAAGTTGAAAGAGTGTGTTTGTGAAGATTGTAAAGGAAGGTGAACCGCTGCAAGGAGTGAGTTCAGCGTCTCGGTGTGCTGTGCTGGAATTGGTGGGTTGGTGTAAAGCTGCTCTGCTATTGGCTGGTTATGTCATAGGGTGCTGCGCTGGTATTGTCTGTTGATCCTGAAAAACAAATTGTGCGAATATTGTTGTTCCTTTTTTAAACGGATAATTTGATTGTGATTGTTGGCATATTGAACCAAAAATTAAATGTTTTATAGTTATACAGGACTTGGTTAGGGGAGACATGTCCATACCTGTTAGAGAGGGAGAAGAGGCACCACCTGAAGATACTGCAGGTCACTATATGACAATAAACATAGGGCTTCACACTTGTGTTTGTCTGAAACAATGGCACAAGATCACTGAACCGGAAGGCACACTGGCGTTTCTCGCTTTGGTACATTTAATATATGAATTATTGAAAATGTGCGAAGAATTCTATATGAAATAAAACCACAACCTAGACCTACACAGTTTGAGGCACTCAGTGCTTGGAAGCGTGCTGCCCATGCTAGAGAGAAAGAGAAGTATTACGGTAGAGCTAGAAGGACAGTACGCACGTACGCAGATACAGGATGAGATGCGGAACAGAAGAGGTGGAGTATGGATATGATAGAGGGAGCTAAACTACACCCGGCATTGACGGGTGAGGAGTTTGGGAAAGGAGAAGAAAAAGCAAGTGAGATGAAATGGTCCAAAGGAATCAGCCAAGGGAGGTGAAACTGATGAAATTGGTACTATTGACAGTCTTTTGAATGTGCTATTGTCGGAGCGTCTGCCTCCGTACAATGAAACCCAAACAACGGAAGGTGGACGTTTACTGATTAGTGAAAGTTAAGAGATTGCTACTGCACCTCTGAGTACAAGTTACATTGCAATGGGGATTACTCCTATGAATATGAATCAGAATACGATACGAGGAAGTTAAGGGATGTGCGTTCCTAGTCATTCTATTGCGCTGAATGTTTCTATTCCCTCAAGCATTCCAGATGCTCCCATGGTGCTGGTTACTATTGATCCTGTGGTACCGATATATAATCCTAGTTCCACAGGAAGTGTTACATGGGATTTGACCGCTACTAATGAGACTGGAGCTTTGGAGAAAGCTCCAACCTGATTCAATGTGAAGTTTGTTCTGTTGATACCCATGACTGTGAGTTGTCCTTGTGGTGCGAATGCAGATCCATCAATGAGTCAGGGAGGATTTAGACCTTTGAGGTCGTTTGTGGGATTAACAGAATTAGATCCACTTGCATGGGACCCACCTTAGAATCTATTTATTTATTTGAAAAGTTTTATATAGCGCGAACATGACCCTTATGGGTATCAGAGTGCTGTACAAAGTGGCGTAAGCATGAGTATAACAACAACATGGAACAAATGAGGTAATTTAACAACCACAGGTCAAAAGAGGGGAACACACAAGGTCAAAGGGGGCATGGGGAGTCAGCCAGTCTAGTGGGACCTGTAAAGTTTCAACAGGTAAATAGATCAAAAGGACACGTGAAAAGAAACATATTACAATTTGAACAAACGGTATAAAAAAATATCAAAACCGTAGAAAGAGGTAGATTGAGAAGGTAACAGGGTTAAGTCATTCAAGTTTAGCCATTTGACATGTTTTTTGAAAGAGACAGTAGATGTGCTGGATCTGATCTCGGGAGGAAATGCGTGTAGTAGCACTCCTAGGACTGATCTGATACCTAAAGCTTCTGAGGAAACACACATCTTAGATGCTCAGAATTGAGACGGGTGGTTAAAACCTTGCAATGTTGCTTTGAATGAGACTAAGAGTACAGAAATGTCAAGGGATGATTTTTTCAACCTTAAAGGTAGATTTGGTAGATGTAGTTAAGTTCAAACTCGAATTGGATGAGAAGATAAGGGGAACTCTTGAACTGGCTAGAATAGATACTTATCAACGAAATGCACAAGGATGTTACTAGAAGAGAGAGACAAGCTCATGAGAAATTATCTGACCTATCTCAAAAATGTGAAGGAGATTTAGAACGAACTAAAGCTTTGCAGAAAAATCATTGGCTTTGTTTTTTAGACCAAGATCTGAAAAACATGAGGATACCAGGATAGAAAATGATGCAAATTCAGTAACTAATTCAAAGTATCCGGATTTGGGGTACTTTGGATACATGGGAAGTTGAATGGTCACAAAATAAAAGTCCTAAAAGATTAATGGGGGAACCGCCTCCTCCAGGAGATGGAGGGACGGGTACCACAATTTTGACTTTACCGGAAGTACCTAGTGGTGGTTACGTTCATGTACCATGGAGCGGAAGTAATCTTGCATTATTTACTAATGATTTTCCTAGGTTGAGAGAGAAACCTGTAGAATGGTAGAAACAAGTTGAGTGGTTTGTGAAAATTTCAAAGGTTTTGTGGACCGGTTTGAATACCTTGTTTGATATTGTTGTTCCTAGTGACTTGTGGACAACCTGTAAAATAGCTACAGAGTGACCTGAAAGAGAACCAGCGAGGGATCCATTGAACAATGGTCCATCACCTATAGTTATGAGAAAGTACAACGAGGTGATGACGTGGTGGATGTCACAACAAGATTTTGATTGGGTTAAGATTGATTGTACAACTCAGGAACCCAAAGAGACCATTCATGCATATTATGAGAGACTGTTAAAAGTGTTCAAACAGTATAGTGGGATGGAAACATTGGAGTGCAGGGATATGTGACATTTTGTGTCTAAGTTTGTGACAGGATTGAGGCCTGAGATTTGCATAATGATTCAACAGCATTTGATTTGCTGGCAGAATAAGCTGGTTAGTGAGATCTTGCGATACGTAAAGTATTGCAACAATGAGGTTGATATGAGACAGGAAAAGCTCATGGTGGCGCAAATGAAAGCTGCTCAGAGGGGAAGTCAAGGTCCTCTATTTGTAGTGAATACACATCTTGTGCAGGGAGTGTATCAGCAGGGAGTTCACGCCACACAGGGTGGTGAAGGTGGATTTCAGTCTCAAGGTAGAGGGAGAGGAGTTCCTATTGATCCAAGTACTGGAATTGATGTAGCCACATTGAAAAAAGTCTAATCCATGCCACTACTGTAACAGTTTGGGGCACTGGAAGCGGGAATGTCATCTTAATCCAGAAAACCAAGGGCAGAATCCCAGATTTGTACCGCATCATGGTAATAACCCTATGCAGTGGCAGAGATACCTACAACAAGAGCCCAAATGTTTAATGGGGCCCAAGCCCCAGTTATACAAGTCCCACAACCCCGATGCCGCAGCAAGCTGCTGCTGGTCCTAGATTTCCTTCAAATCAATTTCCAGATGTGAATGAGAATTAATTTCACGGTAATATCCTTTACCAGCAATATCCCATATTCAGGACTGTCAAGAATTTTGGTGCCGATTAGTCCACCTGACGGTGCCTGAAGGGGGAGGAAGATTGTGTGCTTGGCGCAGTCTTGGAGGTAGACCAGAGCCGCCCATATGTAGATGGTGAGGTGAATGGCCACACTGTATCATTTTTGTTTTGGTTGATACTGGTGCTACCCGTTCTACTGTGTGAACAGTAGCAGTTCCAGATCTACCCCTCAAGGGAAGAACTATCCAAGTTGAGAAATCCTATTACTGAGGAAGTCCCTGTTAGAATTGGGAATTTTGAGGATAATCACCAATTTGTGGTCTGTGACTCAAATCCTGTGAGTTTATTAGGGCGTGATTTGTTTTGCAAGCTAAATTGCATTATTTATTGTACACTGAGAGGTGTGGAATTTTAGAATCATGATAAGGATGTGATCTTTAAGATGGTTAATCAAACCCCAGTTGTTACAGTTTACCCTATGAAGACAAAAGAAGACCTACCTTTAGACCTTAGAGATACAGTGATGGCTGAGGTGTGGGATTTTTCTGGAAAAGACATTGGACTCATTAAAAAAGTTGAGCCTGTCCGTATACAGATAAAGCCAAATGCAGAAAATCCCAGAACCCCACAGTATAATTTTACCCCTGAGACACTCGCTGGAATAACCCAGGTAATTGAGTCCATGATCCAACAATGTCTACTGAAGGAGATTATGGGGAGTAAATGTAAATCACCAAATAAGGGCCTACAGAAGCTAAGAGGTAAGTTCCGCATAGTGCCCCCATTGCTTTGTGCCCGTTTTCTCTGTTTCCCTCGCTGCCCCCACTGCATTGTGTCCATTTTTTTCTTCTGTTCCCTCGCTGCCCCCATTGCTTTGTGCCCGTTTTCTCTCTGTTTCCCTCGCTACCCCCACTGCATTGTGTCCATTTTTTCTTCTGTTCCCTCGCTGCCCCCATTGCTTTGTGCCCGTTTTCTCTCTGTTTCCCTCGTTGCCCCCATTTTCCTGTGTCCTTCTTGCCTTCTGTACCCCTCGCTGCCTCTCTCCCACTCCCGCCGCTGCGCCTCTGCGGCCCCGCCCCCTGACTGCCCATTCGCTGCCCCTGCCTCCCAGCTGCTCCTCCCTCCCACCTCCCCATATATGGCGGCCGCTGCGCGGTGAGGAGAGCGACCTTGACCTTACCAGGTAGGTCGCTCCCCCGCCACACAGCTCCGCCTGTGGTGTCCTGCCCGCTGCTGCTGGTAAGCTCGCCCTCTGCTTGTGGCCTCGGTGCCCGTTTTCCGTCTGTTTCCCTCGCTGCCCCCACTGTATTGTGTCCATTCTCTTCTGTTTCCCTCGCTGCCCACACTGTATTGTGTCCATTCTCTTCTGTTTCCCTCGCTGCCCCCACTGTATTGTGTCCATTTTTCTCTCTGTTTCCCTCGCTGCCCCCACTGTATTGTGTCCATTCTCTTCTGTTCCCTCGCTGCCCCCATTGCTTTGTGCCCGTTTTCTCTCTGTTTCCCTCGCTACCCCCACTGCATTGTGTCAATTTTTTCTTCTGTTCCCTCGCTGCCCCCATTGCTTTGTGCCCGTTTTCTCTCTGTTTCCCTCGCTGCCCCCACTGCATTGTGTCCATTTTTTTCTTCTGTTCCCTCGCTGCCCCCATTGCTTTGTGCCCGTTTTCTCTCTGTTTCCCTCGCTACCCCCACTGCATTGTGTCCATTTTTTCTTCTGTTCCCTCGCTGCCCCCATTGCTTTGTGCCCGTTTTCTCTCTGTTTCCCTCGCTGCCCCCACTGCATTGTGTCCATTTTTTTTCTTCTGTTCCCTCGCTGCCCCCATTGCTTTGTGCCCGTTTTCTCTCTGTTTCCCTCGTTGCCCCCATTTCCCTGTGTCCTCCTTGCCTTCTGTACCCCTCGCTGCCTCTCTCCACTCCCGCCGCTGCGTCCCCTGCGGCCCCGCCCCCCTGACTACCCATTCGCTGCCCCTGCCTCCCAGCTGCTCCTCCCTCCCACCTCCCCATATATGGCGGCCGTGCAGCTGGCGCGCCAAAGGCGCGCCTAAGGCAAGCCCGTCTGCGCCCGTCCGTGCCTGGACCGTGCCCAGCGCCAGAACCTCTGGGCCGTGCGCCCCCCGCACCAGCCTCGAGGACCGACGCCGATACGATGCCACCACACTCCACGCTCTCAACCCCGGACGGACGCACAACTGCTTCAAGGCCACCCCGAAACGCACCCATGGTCCCTTCACCTGCCGGAACTGCAGCTACACCAGCCTCGGAGCCACCAAGGCGCCCGCCAAGAAGGACCTCAACCACCTCCGATGCATCCTACTGAACACCCGCTCCGCGCGCAAACTCGCCTTCGAGCTCAGGGACCTGCTCGACACATCATCACCAGACGTCGCCTTCCTGACAGAGACCTGGATGAACGACTCCTCCGCCCCCGACATCGCCATAGCCATCCCAGACGGCTATAAGATCACCCGCAGAGACCGCGTCAACGCAGTAGGAGGAGGAATCGCCATCGTCCACAAGAACACCATCAGGGTCTCGACCAGCACCGACAACACTCTCAGCACCACCGAACACATGCACTTCCAGATCCACACGGACCCCAACACCACCCTTAGAGGCACCCTTGTCTACAGACCCCCTGGGCCCCGACCCCAGTTCAGCGACTCCATCGCCGACTTCATCAGCATGCACGCCCTGACCTCTACCGACTACATCCTCCTCGGAGACCTGAATTTTCACCTGAGAACAACAACGACAGCAACTCCACCACCCTGATCGACAACCTCGCCAACCTCGGTCTGAGCCAGCTCGTCACAACACCGATCCATTCCGCCGGCCACACGCTCGACCCCATCTTCTCCTCAAGCTCCCACGTCTCCTTCAGCCACACCACGGAACTCCTCTGGACCGACCACCGCTGCATCCATTTCACCTTCCAGAAACCCACCACACACCACCGCACCCAACAGATCCCACGCCGCTGCTGGAGCAAAGTCACCGAAGACCAACTACGGGCAACCCTCGCTCTCAGCCCTCCCTCCGACCCATCCAACACCGATGACGCTGCCTGCAACCTCAGAAGATGGATGGACGACTGTGCCAACACCCTCGCCCCGCTGAAAAAACTCACCTACGGTGACACCACCAAAAGAGCCAGCTGGTTCACCTCAGAACTCCTAGCTTCCAAGCGTACCTGCCGGAAACTAGAGAAGAAATGGCACAGTGATAAGACACCGGACAGCCACGCAGCCCACAAAGACGCCATCCGTAACCACCACCACCTCATCAAGTCCGCCAAGAGAATCTCCTTCAAAGACCGCCTCGACAACAACGCACACAACAGCAAGGAGCTTTTCAACATCGTGAAGGAACTCTCCAACCCCAGCTCCAACACCAACGACATCCCGCCGTCGCAACCCCTGTGCGATTCCCTCGCTACCTTCTTCCACCGCAAGATCGCCGACATCCACGACAGCTTCAACACCCAGACAGCCCCAACCAAGATCGATGCACCAGACCCGCCGCACACCATCGACCACGACCCCTGCCAGCCTGGGCCAGCGTGAACATCGAGGACACCATCAAGACCATGAGCACAATACACTCCGGCTCCCCGTCAGACCCTTTCCCGCACCACATCTTCAACAAAGCCAGCAGCTCCATCGCACCCCACCTGTGCAACATCATCAATCTCTCCTTCGAGACCGCGACCTTCCCAGAGAGCTGGAAACACGCAGAGATCAACGCCCTACTCAAAAAACCCAAGGCGGACCCGAGAGACCTCAAGAACTTCCGGCCCATCTCCCTGCTTCCGTTCCCAGCCAAGGTCATCGAGAAGATCATCAACAAACAGCTAACCCGATACCTCGAAGAAAACAGCATCCTGGACCCATCCCAATCGGGGTTCCGCAGCAACCACAGCACTGAGACTGCCCTCATCGCCGCCACCGACGACATCAGGATCCTGCTGGACAACGGTGAGACCGCAGCCCTCATCCTGCTGGACCTCTCCGCCGCCTTCGACACTGTCTGCCACCGCACTCTACGCGCACGCCTCCACGACGCAGGGATCCGAGACAAGGCCCTGGAATGGGCCACCTCCTTCCTCGCCGGCAGAACCCAGAGAGTCCACCTCCCACCATTCCGATCCGAAGCCTCCGAGATCATCTGCGGCGTACCCCTAGGGATCGTCCCTCAGCCCAACACTGTTCAACATCTACATGGCCCCGCTCGCACGCATCGCCAGACAGCACGACCTCAACATAATCTCCTACTCCGACGACACTCAACTGATCCTCTCCCTCACCAAGGACCCCTCGCCGCCAAATCCAACCTCCATGAAGGGATGAAGGCCGTCGCCGATTGGATGAAGATCAGCCGACTAAAACTGAACTCGGAGAAGACAGAGGTCCTCATCCTCGGCTCCAACCCCTCAGCCTGGGACGACTCCTGGTGGCCAACGACGCTGGGAGCAGCCCCGACACCCACCGACCACGCACGCAACCTGGGAGTCATCCTCGACTCAACGCTCTCCATGGCCAAGCAAGTCAACGCAGTCTCATCCTCCTGCTTCAACACCCTCCGCATGCTTCGCAAGATCTACAGGTGGATCCCGACAGTCACGAGAAGAACAGTCACCCAGGCCCTCGTCAGCAGCAGACTTGACTATGGGAACGCCCTCTACGCGGAGCCCCGGCCAAGCTCATCAAGCGACTGCAACGCATACAAAACGCCTCCGCACGCCTGATCCTCGATGTACCACGCCACAGCCACATCACCCCCACCTGAGGAACCTGCACTGGCTCCCCGTCGACAGGAGAATCTCCTTCAAACTCCTCATCCACGCACACAAGGCACTCCACAAGACTGGCCCAGCCTACCTCAACAGACGACTCCTCTTCTACGTCCCCAACCGCCAACTCCGCTCCACCGACCTCTCCCTCGCCACCGTCCCTCGCATCCGAAGAACCACCACCAGCGGCAGATCCTTCTCCCACCTCGCCGCCAAGACCTGGAACACCCTTCCACTAAGCCTACGACAGACCCAAGACCTGCTGACCTTCAGGAGGCTACTCAAGACCTGGTTGTTCGACTAGTAGCAGCACCCCCCCCCCCCTTTTTTCCCCCAGCGCCTTGAGACCCTCGCGGGTAAGTAGTGCGCTTTACAAATTCTGTGATTGATTGATTGATTGATTGATTGCAGGATCTGCACAAAATTAATAATATAGTGGTTCCCTGTTGTCCTGTGGTACCGAATTCTGCTGTAATTCTATTTCAGATTGCTTGCGAGGCGGAGTGGTTTTCCGTTATTGATTTGTGCCAGGTCTTTTTCTCCATACTCTTGCATGAGGACAGTAAGTTTCTCTTTGCGTTTCAGCGTGGAAATCATGTTTTGCCATGGTGCCGAGTCCTGTAAGGATATACGGAGAGTCCTTCCATTTTCAACCAGATGCTCAAAAAGAATTTGGAGTCTTTGGTTATGCCTTGTCAAAACACTGTCTTGGTACAGCTTATTGAAGACTTTGCTGGTTGTGTGAAATGATCGTGAAGCATGCAAGACTGGTGTTATTGCATTGCTAAACTACTTGGCTGAGAATGGACATAAAGTATCCCCTGGTAAATTGCAGGTTTGTCTGAAAGAAGTCGTGTATCTTGGTCATCATCATTTTGAGAAGGGAATCAAAAAGGTGTCACAAGAGAGAATCTCAACGATTTTACAAATGAAATCGCCAATGACTCAGAAGGAAGTGAGAATGTTCTTGGGAATGGTGGGCTACTGTTGCCGGTGGATACGCAACTTTTCTCTAGTGGCTAAACCTTTACAGAGGTTGACACATAATGATGTGTTGGATCCGCTGCCCTGGGACAATGATTGTTTGGTTACCTTGCTAAAGTTGAGAGAAAGTCTCTGATGCACCCTGGCCCTAGGAATGCCTAATTACAACAAAGCGTTTTCACTTTTCTGCAGTGAGAGGGAGGGCTGCACTCTCTTAGTGCTTGCACAGACTCACAGGAATGCATGTAGACCTGTAGCCTATTTTTCCTCTACCTTAGATCCAGTAGCGGCAGCTCTCCTTGGGTGTCTTAAAGCAGTGGGGGCCGCAGGTCTCAGCATAGAGAGGTGTTATGGGATAGTCATGGGTCACCCCTTAACGGTGTATGTGGCTCACTCTGTGGAGATACTTCTAACACGTGCTCACACGCTGAACTTGACAAACAGCCACTTAATCCGGTATGAGCAAATCATACTTGAGGCTGAAAATGTTACGTTGAAGAGGTGTTCTGTATTAAACCCTGCTACTCTGTTACCTCTTTAAGAAAGCGTCAGGGATGAAAATGAAGTGGAGCATGACTATCTCAATGTTACTGAACTAAGCACCAAGCCGAGACCAGATATTCGAGATGAGCCACTGTTTGAGTCTGATTTTGCATTGTTTGTGAATGGCTCATGTTTGTGAGACCATGAAGGAAATTTACAAGCTGCTTATGCAGTTTGCACAGTTTTAGAAGTAGTAGATGCTTCATGGCTTAAAGGCATGTACCCAGCGCAAGCGGCTGAGTTGATCGCTCTTATTAGAGCATGCTGTGTCTCAGACCAGCAGAGAGTGACTATTTTCACAGATAGTCAATATGGCTTTGGTGTCATTCACGACTTTGGACAGTTATGGTCCCAGAGTGTGTTTATGACATCCTCAGGTTCTCCCATTCGAATTTGGGAGTAAGTCTGGAAACTTCTTGAAGCATTACAGATTCCTGCACACATTGCTGTTAAGTGTGCAGCACATTTTAAGGGCGATTATTATGTTACAGTTAGTAATAGGCATGCGGCTGAAGCTGCTAAATAATGTGCTTATAATGCTTGTACTTTCAATGATGAATACACCAACGAGGGAGCAGATGAGATCAACTACAACTTATTGTTGACTACAGCAGACACCTGGGAGGAAGTTAAGAGGTTGCAGGAGGAAGTATCAGAGGCAGAACAGCAGAGCTGGGTCACAGCAGGTTGTGTCAAGAGGGATGAGGATGAGATCTGGGTTTCGGCGGACAGAAGACCAGTGTTGCCCAATAGTCTTTTACCCCGATGGCAAGACATTATCATGGTTCAACTCATGTAGGGAGAGACGCCATGGTTAGGTTGTTCTGACAAACCTGGTTTAATCCCAGGTTTAAATTGATTGCTGAAGTGTTGTGTCACAGGTGTGTTGTGTGTCAATAGAGTAATGTCGGAAAAGAGACTGCAGTCACATTGAGTCACATAGGAAGGTCAGGTGGTCCCTTTACTAGGATGCAGTTGGAATTCATTGAGATGCCTGTGTGTAATGGATGGAGGTATGTGTTGGTTGTTGTGTGCATCTTTTCACCATGGGTTGAGGCATACCCTACACAA
Organism: Calotriton arnoldi; assembly: GCA_963921515.1. Lineage (NCBI taxonomy): Eukaryota > Metazoa > Chordata > Amphibia > Caudata > Salamandridae > Calotriton > Calotriton arnoldi. The sequence goes on along the minus strand of CAWUFW010001128.1, from coordinate 3,125,260 downwards.
TGAAACAACAGTCTCACAGTAGCAAAATTGCTGTTGAGGGAGGTAATACCTATGTTTGGCTTCCCATCTTCACTGGAATCTGATTGAGGCATCCACTCTAAAAATGAAATAATGAGGATGCTGTTCGCTGCTTTGGAAGTTGAACAGAGACTGCATTGTAGTTACAGACCTGAGGCTTTGGGTCTGGTGGAGCAGGTTAATGGAGCTTTGAAATCAAGGCTTGACAAAGTGTGTGCTTCCACATCATTGAAATGGCCGGATGCTTTGCCGCTTGCGTTGAGGAGTCTCCGCAGCATACTTGATCGAAGGACAGGATTGTCCCCACATGAGATCATCATGAGCATGGCAATGAGATTGCCAGCAGTGCCTGCAAATGCACTTGTGAACATTACTGATGATCTAATACATGATTTCTACAAAGGACTGGCTGATGTGGTGCATTCTGTGTCTCATCAGGCAGAAGCTGCTACGGCCTGCCTCATCAAGAGCAGCTGTCACACACAAAGAGGGCCTAGAGGAGTTTTAAGGACCTGCGTGGGCACACTTCCCACTTATAAACGTTTAACACACGACGAGCCCACGAATCCAGGGTGCAGGTCTGAAAAGTATGCGGACTAAGGAAACCATGCAACGCAGAAGGGGATATCCCTTTTTAAGGATGGTTCCCCTCACACACCAAAGGTGTCATGCTTCATCATAGGGGCGCCTCCTCGCGTCAAGACCTAGTCTTAGCGCGGGCTACGACCCCCTCTCTACGAGTGAGGAGCTCAGGGATGTTTTTCAATTGAAGCACACAGGTTGTCCTAAAAAACCCTATGTGAGTGTGGTGTATGAAAAAATGTATATGATGTGCAGTGCTAAAGTGAAAGTAAATGTGAGTTAAAACTGCCTAAAGGGCTAGCTATCAGCAACCTTTATTCAGCTGCCATGTGGCAGGATTAAAAACAACAAGCTGGATAATGAAGCTGTCAGGCATTAAAGACAACTACATTTGCAGGATCAACATGTTTTGGCCCTAAAGACCTATCCAAGTGTCACAGCCTTCATCAGGATCAAAAAATAATAAGCAGCTACTGCAACAGAATGTGAAGGTGCACAAAAAAGAAATGATATAAGGAACAACGGTGTGTTGTACTGAACCGGAGTACTTGGTGTTCAGTGGATTTCACCGATGGCACCAATTTAAGGTAGAAACTGTTACCACTTCTGCCCGGGGCTAATTAGCCATAGGTACATACGCCAACCAACTGCTAGTGAAGAACGTTGTCTCCGGAGGCGTGTGTCCGACCGGCAGGTTACTCTTGAAAGCAAGAGCAGCGCCATGACCTAAGTCCTGGTGACTGGGTCGTGGTCAAGAAGCAATTGAGGAAAAGCTGCCTGAAGCCTCGCTGCCAAGTGTGGAGGTCTCCCTAACTGTTCACATGCTGCTCACAGTCGCAGAGTTCTGTGTCCCCTTTGTGAAATAACAGCACCTCTCCAAGAAGCACCAGTGGTGGTCGAAAGACCACGGGCACAGGTTAGTGAAACTGTTGGGGACCAGCAAGAATCTGCGACATCACTTGTTTGGTCTGAAGGGGGTCCTGGAGAGTTGGTTGCAGAAGCTGGAGAAGAAGCTAGTTTTGTGGTTGTGGCAGAGCAAGAGTGGGACCCCAACAAAGGACCTACTGCTATAGAACCAGGAGTGGCAGCTGGAGACCGTTGGCCAAGACAACAAGAAAGGGGAAGACTAATCCTGCAAGGAGAAGGTGACCTTGCTGTCATCCCAGAAAATACTGAGAACTCTGATCTGAGTGACGGAGCAGGAGAGGGAGATACACTCAAAAGGTCAAAGTGAGCAAGAGTGCCTTGTCAGAGGTACTTTTTCCCTAAATGAACTTATTTCCTAGCAAATGACCGGGAGAACGAGTTCTGGGAGTTCTGGAATCATTGTGGAAATTCAACTGAAAACTGGGGGAACTTCATCTTCAGTTTTATCTCACGTTTGAACTTCCTCTGAAAGTGAAATTAAGTGTCTTGAGACATCTTACTCTGGATGTGGCTGAGTTTCCTTTCCTGGATACAAATGAGTTCCCTGTGTTAGTTGATTAACTGAAACACTTCATTATGTAATTGATTGTCAGTAAGCTTGAACCTTTTATCATTAGAAACATTAATTATACTTTGATAGAAAAACAAAGAAGATTCTAAAGACTTTGCACATAACTTGCAGCGTATAATTTGACCTTGGTTTTGACACTTGCACAGGTGAAAAACTGACAGAAAGAACTCTCTAGCTGCTACGTTCCACCCAAAGGTTTAGATTTTATTTGAGGAAATGGAAGCCAATACCAATACAAATACTAGTTCTAATAGGCGTAAATACATCATAATAGGCGTAATATTAGTTGTGGTTGTAGTACTAATCACAATGCTTATAGGGTTATCTTCAGCTACATATAGGCCAGGAGAAATGAGATTAACTGTTGCTCCTACTGAATCACATTCTGCTGATAATAAAATACAGTTGTGGGGGCTAAGATATTTCACTGAGACACATCAAGGGAGATTATTCTTCAAATGTTTTTTAGATTGCTCTATGAGTGAGAGAGATTGTTATGCATGCACACAGTTGCCTGCTTCTGTAGCTGAGGGCATCACTTACCACCATATTCCTTTGACTTATGGAATCACATGTAGTCTTTTGTTAAGCTTATTTTATAGACAGGGTCGTTTCCAATATTTTTCAAACTTCAATCTAGTTTTGTCAGCAATCCCAATGTTCAAGCATTTAAATAAAAATCCTTATTTTAAAGGTGCAGAGATTGCAGGCAAATAGTTTGTGACCCTTAAATCATTAGACACTGCATATGGTCATGGGCATAATTTGACTTGTTCAGTATCAGATGTGGAAAATACATTTTTGAATTTAGTGGAAGACGGGAGGAGAGAGTTAGACTCCAGATCTGGAACTGATTCAGGTCTTCAGAGACATTTTGGATGGAGTAGTGAAGAGATCAAACATCAGTTGAAGGGAAACTTATCTGCTCTAACCTTAGATTGGCAGCATAAAGGGAAGCTGTGTATACATGTTGACCAGAGTTCAATTGATCCATTATTTTTGTGAGAGAGTGATTGTGAGCATGTTTTTGAGGCAAGAGAAAAGAATGCTCTTTATTTGGAGGGACATGATGCTGTGATTCCTGGAGTGTATTTTATATGTGGACAGCATGCATATTTTAAATTGCCTCATGGAGGACATGGCACATGCTATCTTGGTATAGTTTTCCCAAGGATTTACCATGTAGAGCATTTTGATGATCCAGAGTGGGACAAGAAACACAGGACAAAAAGAGGTGTTAGTGCAGCTGAAGTGGTGGATGATATTTTTGGTGCCATCATCCCATCTATAGGTGTGATTCTGAATGATTTGAAGATTAGAAAGCTGTCTACCATAGTGGACAAGTTGGCTACTGGTACTGCAAATTCCTTTTAGCTTGTAAATACTGAGATGATTGTGATAAGGCCAATGGTTTTTCAGAATAGACTTGCGTTAGACTCACAAAAGAAGGTGAAGTCTGCCGGATGCTCAAAGTTCAGCGATGCTGTACTTGTATACCTGATGAAAGTCAGGACTTCGATAAATATATCTGGGTTGACAAAGGATTTGGAAGGTTTGGAAGCAACATGAGCTTGGAAAGCTATTGATAATGGATTGTCTGCTCTCAGCAAGTGGTCTGGAAAGTTTTGAAGTGGAATTCTGGGTCTTATTTGAAGCCTCTTTTGATAATAGCTGCCATGACAAAGATGTCCTGTTCCACTGCTCATTCCTGTCATTGTCCCTAGTGTGACCCCCTCCCCTATTAAGACATTACTTGCAGTTGGAAATCTCTAATAGTAATGTTAGTGTACACACAAGTAGGTCTGTGTTTTTTTTTTTCACTGGTGCTTTCGTTGCCCCTTCGATGGCTCTTGACCTTTGGGAGAAGAACAAGCTGTTATGAGACATTCATGTATTTACATGTGCTATTGTACCTCCACTGATTCCCTATACTGGCAGTAATTACCGATGACTCACTAATTGTTTCCTGCCAGTAATTACTGATGACTTGCTAATGTTTTTTCCTGCCAGTAATTGCTGATGAATCACTGATTGTTTCCTGCAGGTAATTGCTGATGACGCACTGATTGGTAATTACTAATGACTCGCTGATTGGTTCCTGCACCCCAATCTAATTTACAATAACTCATCGGCACCCCACTTTGCACCTACTATAGATTGAAACCCCCAGGCTCTGGAACGAGCGCTTGGCCTCGTCACTCAAACCCACTCACCTGAGCTTCAGACTTCTCCTGCTTTGAATCCTGCTCACCTCCTCACAGCAGCTCCAGCTATTCTCATCTCAGCAACTCCTGTTCTCTTGCTTGTCACCTAGCCTAGCGCCTTCTGGGGACCCACGGCAACCACTCAGATCTCGGATCTGCATTCAGCTCCGCTCATCGTCCCCATGCTGACTCAATCTTCCTACAGACAAAGACAAACGAGGAAAGAAAAAACAAGAGTAACTCACCACGGAACGACCACCCGATGATCAGATCTCAATCAATGTTCAGGTAAATAAATTCCTTTACTAAAGGCAGGCACAATAAGAACAGCGCAAGAGTTTGACAAATTGTAACGAAAGGCGCAAAAGGACAGTTTGAGTTTTCTGCTGTCTGCTTCTGCTATTATGCTTCATAATAAAATTGTAAGAAGCAGATAGATAAATGGACACAAGTGTATCATGTCTTGCATACATTCCTGCAAGCGTTTATCTCTTACATTCATTTTGAAAAAGAAATCTTTATGCTCAATAGACAAAAGTTAATTTAAGGATTCGTTAAGACAGTTTAATTATAAATATAAAGAACTCTGAAAACAACGAGACCCAAGTTTGGTTTGGACCAAGGCTGAACCTTTTGCTAAATCAGCTAAAAGAACCCTGTTTCACATTTGGCAATGACATCTCCAAGGACTGTTTCAAAAGGGTAATCAATTATCCAGTTAGCAAAGAGTAATTACTCAATATCTGTTTTTGCTTAACAATTGTATATTAACATAACTTGCTCTTTACAGAGGTCAAGAGCGTCAACCTCCAGCTAAGGCAGTCCAGTGTCCTGAGAGACGTGCAGAGCCTGTGCAGTCTGTTTCTTTGTCTCTCATTCCCATTCCCTCTTGCCCTGGGAACTTTCACTGGGGCAGAGTGAATACTATTCATTGCTACCAAGGGATGGTCCTTAGTGGGAGTCGGGTTCCATCGGAACTTCCTGGTGTTCAGGTGAGTGGTGTGTGACAGAAGGACAAGTCTCAAAGCATGAACATTCCTTTTGAGTGACATGGACCGCGACAGTATTGGCACACAAGACCTGGCCCAGGCTCTAGCCGCAGATCAAGCAGGAGACATGGATGTCACTAGAGTACTGCAGGAGTTACAGATAGAAGTCCAGAAGCTTAGAGGGGAGAATATTGAGCTATGACAAAAACTGGAAAGAAATAAGTCAAAAAGTAATCCCTGTGACACCTCCTTAGGGAAAAGTGTCCGCTTTCACGACAATGTAGGGAGCCATGACAAAACATCAGTGCCTACACGAGCAAACCAAGATTCCACCACTCCATTGTAGATTTCTGTAGCCATGCCTGATCTTGTTCCTCTAGCCACCCCGGAACGTTTCTTCTGGAGAAAGCTCTAAATATGCAGTTTTTATCAGTCAGTGTCAATTGCATTTTCTCTGTAAGCCCCTGGCCTTCCCTTCTGATGCAAATAAGGTAGCTTTTGCCATATCCTATTTAGGCGGTGTGGCAGCCAATTGGTCAATCCCGCTTATTGAGAACAATGACCCAATATTATATAATTGGCAAGCCTTTAAAACAGCAATAACCTATCTTTTCTCAAAACATGTTTTCGTACAATCAAGTGATAATGGACTCTTAAATCTGCGGCAATGGTCAAAATATTTACTCACATACATCATTACTTTTAATCGGATTCTTGCCGAAGCCAGATGGCCCGAGGAGAAGAGGACGTCCCTCTTCTATCAAGGGTTTCGAGTAGGGGTGGGCGGAATTTGCGTAGTCGCGCTACGCAAAGCTCCGCGAAACGGTAAAAAATCTCCGCAAGCACGCAAAAGTTCAGCGAACACGCGGAATTGCTTGTTTCGCCCGTTCGCGATGCTTTTTTCCTGTTCGCGAACGCTGTTTGCGTGCTCGGGGAGAAATATCTCGCGAACGCGCATTTTGAAAGCACGAACAAGCCAAAAATTCTGTGAAGCCGCGGATCGCGGAATTTATGGCAATTTCGCGTTTTCCGCGGTACGCGAAATTACCCAAATTCCGCAAATTCCACGAGCGGAACGGAATTTACCGCCCAGGCCTAGTTTCGAGGTGACCTTAAAGATGCATTATCCCATACTGTTGACCTTCCCAAAGATTATTCAGAATTTGTTGATTTTGTAGTTAGATTTGACCATCGCTTGGGAGAATGTAAGGGAGAGAGGTCACGTACTGAGCCAAGAGTAGTTTTGGTTAAGTAAGAGCGAAAAGAATCTGAGGCCAAAACCTTAGAACCAGAACCAATGCAAATAGGCAGCTCCAAGAAACCTTTGTCGGCAGAAGAAAAAGAGCAAAGACGCAAATTGAATTTGTGTCTCTATTGTGGAAAAGCTGGGCATTTTGCTCAAGACTGTTCCGCTCAGCCAAAAAAATCTAAGACTATAACGAGTCTTCAAGTCCCTGAAAAGCAGGAAAACTAACTCTCTCAACTGGGATGGAGATCGCCCTGCAGAGAGTACCTGAGCTACAGATCTCCCACTATTTAGCCAACACAGTACCCCAAATACCACTTCATCTTACCATCCAAGTTACCCTGGGCCGGATTCACAAAGTAATCTGAGACAAATTCCTAACTTTACGACTTTTGGTATTCACAAAAGGCATTTAGGAGTAGTAAAGTTAGGATTTTGTCTTAAGTTTGTCTTAAGTTTTGGTCTTAAGACAAAATCCTAACTTAAGTTTAACTTAAGACCAAAACTTAAAACAAGCTTAACAAAAATCCTAAGTTAAACTTAAATTAAACTTAAGTTAGGATTTTGTCTTAAGTTTTGGTCTTAAGACAAAATCCTAACTTAAGTTTAACTTAAGTTTAACTTAAGACCAAAACTTAAGACAAAATCCTAACTTTACTACTCCTAAATGCCTTTTGTGAATACCGAAAGTCGAAAAGTTAGGATTTTGTCTCAGATTACTTTTGTGAATCGGGCCCCTTAATTTTAGGCACACAGCGGAGACAAGTTCTATCTATGCTCCTTAATTCTGGAGCCACCAGTAACATTTTTGACCTGACACTAGCTGAGAAACTTGGAATTCCTAAAATTTACAAAGCTGAACCTGAGCCAGTGCGAGCGGTAGATGGGTCGGAACTATCTTCCGGACTTATTAAGTTTCAAACTGTGCCTTTAACCTTACTCTGTTATAATAGTCACACAGAAAAGCTTAGTTTTGATCTTATTGACATTCCACCTTTTGGTGTTATCCTGGGAGTACCCTGGTTGTCTTGTCATAACCCTAAGATTGACTGGGTACTTCTAACGGTGACTTTGGATTCCTCATACTGCTGAAGTACTTGCTGCCAAGAAGCCACAGTGGATTGGGTTTCAATCAATCAATCAATCAATCAATCAATCAATCACAGAATTTGTAGAGCGCACTACTTACCCGCGAGGGTCTCAAGGCGCTGGGGAGAGGGAAGGGGGGGGGATGCTGCTACTGGTCGAACAGCCAGGTCTTGAGTAGCCTCCTGAAGGTCAGCAGGTCTTGGGTCTGTCGTAGGCTTAGTGGAAGGGTGTTCCAGGTCTTGGCGGCGAGGTGTGAGAAGGATCTGCCACCGGTGGTTGTTCTTCGAATGCGAGGGACGGTGGCGAGGGAGAGGTCGGCGGAGCGGAGCTGGCGGTTGGGGATGTAGAAGAAGAGTCGTCTGTTGAGGTAGGCTGGGCCAGTTTTGTGGAGTGCCTTGTGTGCGTGGATGAGGAGTTTGAAGGTGAACCTCCTGTCGACGGGGAGCCAGTGCAGGTTCCTCAAGTGGGGGGTGATGTGGCTGTGGCGTGGTACGTCGAGGATCAGGCATGCGGAGGCGTTTTGTATGCGTTGCAGTCGCTTGATGAGCTTGGCCGTGGCTCCCGCGTAGAGGGCGTTCCCATAGTCCAGTCTGCTACTGACGAGGGCCTGGGTGACTGTTCTTCTTGTGTCTGTCGGGATCCACCTGTAGATCTTGCGAAGCATGCGGAGGGTGTTGAAGCAGGAGGAGGAGACTGCGTTGACTTGCTTGGCCATGGAGAGCGTTGAGTCGAGGATGACTCCCAGGTTGCGTGCGTGGTCGGTGGGTGTCGGTGCTGCTCCCAGCGTCGTTGGCCACCAGGAGTCGTCCCAGGCTGAGGGGTTGGAGCCGAGGATGAGGACCTCCGTTTTGTCCGTGTTCAGCTTTAGTCGGCTGATCTTCATCCAATCGGCGACGCCCTTCATTCCTTCATGGAGATTGGCTTTGGCGGCGAGGGGGTCCTTGGTGAGGGAGAGGATCAGTTGAGTGTCGTCGGCATAGGAGATAATGTTGAGGTCGTGTTGTCTGGCGATGCGTGCGAGCGGGGCCATGTAGATGTTGAACAGTGTTGGGCTGAGGGACGATCCCTGGGGTACGCCGCAGATGATCTCGGAGGCTTCGGATCGGAAAGGTGGGAGGCGGACTCTCTGGGTTCTGCCGTCGAGGAAGGAGGTGGTCCATTCCAGGGCCTTGTCTCGGATCCCTGCGTCGTGGAGGCGTGCGCGTAGAGTGCGGTGGCAGACAGTGTCGAAGGCGGCGGAGAGGTCCAGCAGGATGAGGGCTGCGGTCTCACCATTGTCCAGCAGGATCCTGATGTCGTCGGTGGCGGCGATGAGGGCAGTCTCAGTGCTGTGGTTGCTGCGGAACCCTGATTGGGATGGGTCCAGGATGCTGTTTTCTTCGAGGTATCGGGTTAGCTGTTTGTTGACGATCTTCTCGATGACCTTGGCTGGGAACGGAAGCAGAGAGATGGGCCGGAAGTTCTTCAGGTCTCTCGGGTCCGCCTTGGGTTTTTTGAGTAGGGCGTTGATCTCTGCGTGTTTCCAGCTCTCTGGGAAGGTCGCGGTCTCGAAGGAGAGATTGATGATGTTGCACAGGTGGGGTGCGATGGAGCTGCTGGCTTTGTTGAAGATGTGGTGCGGGAAAGGGTCTGATGGGGAGCCGGAGTGTATTGTGCTCATGGTCTTGATGGTGTCCTCGATGTTCACGCTGGCCCAGGCTGGCAGGGGGTCGTGGTTGATGGTGTGTGGCGGGTCTGGTGCATCGATCTTAGTTGGGGCTGTCTGGGTGTTGAAGCTGTCGTGGATGTCGGCGATCTTGCGGTGAAAGAAGGTGGCGAGGGAATCGCACAGGGGTTGCGACGGCGGGATGTCGTTGGTGTTGGAGTAGGGATTGGAGAGTTCCTTCACGATGTTGAAAAGCTCCTTGCTGTTGTGTGCGTTGTTGTCGAGGCGGTCTTTGAAGGAGATTCTCTTGGCGGACCTGATGTGGTGGTGGTGGTTACGGATGGCGTCTTTGTGGGCTGTGTGGCTGTCCGGTGTCTTATCACTGTGCCATTTCTTCTCTAGTTTCCGGCAGGTACGCTTGGAAGCTAGGAGTTCCGAGGTGAACCAGCTGGCTCTTTTGGTGGTGTCGCTGTAGGTGAGCTTTTTCAGCAGGGCGAGGGTGTTGGCACAGTCGTCCATCCATCGTCTGAGGTTGCAGGCAGCGTCGTTGGTGTTGGATGGGTCGGAGGGAGGGCTGAGAGCGAGGGTTGCCCGGAGTTGGTCTTCGGTGACTTTGCTCCAGCAGCGGCGTGGGATCTGTTGGGTGCGGTGGTGTGTGGTGGGTTTCTGGAAGGTGAAATGGATGCAGCGGTGGTCAGGACAGAGGAGTTCCGTGGTGTGGCTGAAGGAGACGTGGGAGCTTGAGGAGAAGATGGGGTCAAGCGTGTGGCCGGCGGAGTGGGTCGGTGTTGTGACGAGCTGGCTCAGGCCGAGGTTGGCGAGGCTGTCGATCAGGGTGGTGGAGTTGCTGTTGTTGTTGTTCTCCAGGTGAAAGTTCAGGTCTCCGAGGAGGATGTAGTCGGTAGAGGTCAGGGCGTGCGTGCTGATGAAGTCGGCGATGGAGTCGCTGAACTGGGGTCGGGGCCCAGGGGGTCTGTAGACAAGGGTGCCTCTAAGGGTGGTGTTGTGGTCCGTGTGGATCTGGAAGTGCATGTGTTCGGCGGTGCTGAGAGTGTCGTCGGTGCTGGTCAAGACCCTGATGGTGTTCTTGTGGACGATGGCGATTCCTCCTCCTACTGCGTTGATGCGGTCTCTGCGGGTGATCTTATAGCCGTCTGGGATGGCTATGGCGATGTCGGGGCGGAGGAGTCGTTCATCCAGGTCTCTGTCAGGAAGGCGACGTCTGGTGATGATGTGTCGAGCAGGTCCCAGAGCTCGACGGCGTGTTTGCGTGCGGAGCGGGTGTTCAGTAGGATGCACCGGAGGTGGTTGAGGTCCTTCTTGGCGGGCGCCTCGGTGGCTCTGAGGCTGGTGTAGCTGCAGTTCCGGCAGGTGAAGGGAACATGGGTGCGTTTCGGGGCGGCCTTGAAGCAGTTGTGCGTCCGTCCGGGGTTGAGAGCGTGGAGTGTGGTGGCATCGTATCGGCGTCGGTCCTCGAGGCTGGAGCGGGGGGCGCGCGGTCCAGGGGTTCTGGCGCTGGGCGCGGTCCAGTCGCGGACGGGCGCAGACGGGCTTGCCTTATGGCGGGAATGGAGAGAGGCAGCGAGGGGCACAGAAGGCAAAATGGGCAGAAAAAACAAAGAAATACGGGCACAGTACAGTAGGGCAGCGGGGGCACAGAAGGCAAAATGGACAGAGAAAAAACAAAGAAATACGGGCACAGTACAGTGGGGCAGCGGGGGCACAGAAGGCAAAATGGACAGAGAAAAAACAAAGAAATACGGGCACAGTACAGTGGGGCAGCGGGGCACAGAAGGCAAAATGGACAGAGAAAAAACAAAGAAATACGGGCACAGTACAGTGGGGCAGCGGGGGCACAGAAGGCAAAATGGACAGAGAAAAAATAAAGAAATACGGGCACAGTACAGTGGGGCAGCGGGGGCACAGAAGGCAAAATGGACAGAAAAACAAAGAAATACGGGCACCGAGGCCACAAGCGGAGGGGCGAGCTTACCAGCAGCAGCAGCGGGCGGACAGCACAGGCGGAGCTGTGTGGTGGGGGAGCGACCTACCTGGCAAGGTCAAGGGTCGCTCTCCTCACCGCGCAGCGGCCGCCATATATGGGGAGGTGGGAGGGAGGAGCAGCTGGGAGGCAGGGGCAGCGAATGGGCAGTCAGGGGGGCGGGGCCACAGGGGACGCAGCGGCGGGAATGGAGAGAGGCAGCGAGTTGCACAGAAGGCAAAATGGGCAGAAAAAACAAAGAAATACGGGCACAGTACAGTGGGGCAGCGGGGGCACAGAAGGCAAAATGGAGAGAAAAAAACAAAGAAATACGGGCACAGTACAGTGGGGCAGCGGGGGCACAGAAGGCAAAATGGAGAGAAAAAAACAAAGAAATACGGGCACAGTACAGTGGGGCAGCGTTGGCACAGAAGGCAAAATGGACAGAAAAAAACAAAGAAATACGGGCACAGTACAGTGGGGCAGCGGGGGCACAGAAGGCAAAATGGACAGAGAAAAAACAAAGAAATACGGGCACAGTACAGTGGGGCAGCGGGGGCACAGAAGGCAAAATGGACAGAGAAAAAACAAAGAAATACGGGCACAGTACAGTGGGGCAGCGGGGGCACAGAAGGCAAAATGGACAGAGAAAAAACAAAGAAATACGGGCACAGTACAGTGGGGCAGCGGGGGCACAGAAGGCAAAATGGACAGAAAAACAAAGAAATACGGGCACCGAGGCCACAAGCGGAGGGGCGAGCTTACCAGCACACCCCTACATTGTGCGGCAACCTCGTCAACTGACACAACCCCAGAATTGCCTAGTGTCCATCAGGACTACCGTGATGTCTTCATCCCTGTAAAGGCTAATCAGCTACCGCCCCACTGATCTTTTGATTGCTGCATAGATTTAATTCCCAGAGCTCCCTTGCCCTGCAGTAGGGTCTATGCACTCACAGAACCTGAGACCCAATACCTGAAAAAATACTTAGATGAGCTCTTACAATAAGGCTTTATTCGACATTCTACATCTCCAATCTCCTCACCTCTCTTTTTTGTGCCCAAAAAGTCTGGAGAGTTAAGAGCTTACATTGATTATAGGACAGTAAACAAAGCAACAATAAAAAAACAAATATCCTTTGCCACTCATTCCCGTGTTGTTAGATCAGATAAGACACTCAACTATTTACACTAGGCTAGACCTCCGGGGGTGTAACATCCAATACGGGTCAAAGAAGGCGATGAATGGAAACTGGCATTCCGAACTAAGTTTTGGCTGTTTGAATTCACTGTTGTGACCTTAGACCTGTGTAACGCCCTGGCTGCTTTCCAATATTTTATTAATGAAGTCCTCAGAGAATTCCTGGATGTATTTGTAGTCGTCTATTATGACGATATACTAATTTATTTTAAGACCGAGAAAGAACATATCCAACATGTTCGTGCTATCCTTTAAAAACACCACGAGAATTCCTTATTTGCCAAACTAGAGAAGGATATTTTTCACTCTCACAATGTAGAATTTCTTGGTTACCTTCTTTCCCCAACAGGGATCACTGTGGATCCCAAGAAGGTGAACTCTATCTTAGAACGGCCTGAGCCTACAACTGTTAAAGAAGTGCAGCAAGTCTTACATTTTGCCAATTTTTATCTGCGCTTTATTTATGAATTCTCTGAGACTGCTTCTCCCATCACTCGCTTGCTAAAAAAGGGACAGCCCTTCAACTGGACCCCTCCAGCAGCTCAAGCATTTAAACATTTGAAGGAAAAGTTCACCACGGGTCCAGTCTTACAACATCCTGACCCAGACCAACCCTTCTTTGTGGAAGCGGATGCTTCCCAGGTGGCCATAGGGAGAGTATTGTCTCAAAAAGGTCCAAAAGATGGTCAGTCACACCCAGTAGCCTTCTACTCAAAAAGGCTTCTCTCAGCAGAGCAAACTTATGCAGTGGCCGAGAGGGAATTATTGGCAATCAAACTAGTTTTTGAGGAATGGCGTCATTATTTGATGGGGGCAAAACATACTGCCACCATTTTCACTGTCCATAAGAATTTGCAAATCTTTAGTTCAGTGAAATCTTTAACCCCATGACAAATGCGCTGGTTGTATTTCTTTAGCAAATTAGACTTTATTATCACATACCATCCTGGAATAAAACAATTGAAATCCAACATCCTCTCCAGATTAGGTCACACTCCTGCATCCAAAACTGACCAAAATCTCCTGAAATAATACCTGCTGATAAAATCGTGGCAACCACCTTAGATAGTGATTTCTTCTCAGAAGTCCATCAAGTAGCCCAAGATCTGTCTTCATTCAACTGGCTTACACAACCAGAAAATGTCATAAAAGACGGACTTCCCTATCATAAGAGCCGTCTATTTCTACCAACTCAAAAACTCAGAACAAGTCTTACAATGGACTCATGATTCCCCTTTAGCGGGTCATCCAGGGATCTACAAGACCTTAAAAAACTGTCAAAAAGAATGTTGGTGGGAATCAATGCGTAAGGATGTGATAGATCATATAACTGCATGCCCTACTTGTGCACGAAACAAATCCATGCATCAGACACCAGTGGGTCCTTTACAGCTGCTTCCCATACCACCACATCCCTGGCACACTATAAGCGTAGATTTCATCACAGATCTACCACCTTCTCATGGGTACACCACTATTTTGGTATTTGTTGATCAACTATCAAAAATGGTGCACTTTATTCCCTTGACCAAATTATCAATGGCAGACAAATTCAAAACCCTTTTTCTTCAACACCTCGTTAAACTGCATGGAATTCCAACTAAGGTTATCGCTGACTGAGGGGTACAATTTACTCCTCGATTTTGGAAAGAACTTTGCAAACTCTTAAAGATTGACTTTGCCCTCTCTTCAGCCTACCACCTCGAATCTGACAGACAAACAGACAGGGTAAATTAATCTTTGGAACAAGCCCTACGTTGCATTTTAGCCTTCACCAACAGTCAATGGGGTGTAGTCCACCCTCTGGCCGAATTTGTCTACAATAGCAGCATGCACTCAGCCACACACTCTTCACCCTTTTATTTCCTTACTGGCTATAACCCTAGGGCACTACCGATCATCCCAGACAAATCTCTAGTTCCTGCTGTTACAGAGAGCCTTCAGACTACAAAAAATCCAAAAGGATGCTAAACATTGGTTAACAAAAGCTAAGCAGGCTATTAAATTACAGGCAGATAAACATCATAGCGCTACCCCTCCATACAAGGTAGGGGATTTAGTCTGGTTATCATCAACACGAAATATTGAGTTGGAAAGATCACAGAAATTACAACCTAAATTAATTTGCCCATTTCCCATCCTAAAAATACTTAACCCTGTTTGTATGAAGTTGGATTTACCACCTGAATATACTGTTCATCCAGTATTCTATGATTCCCTTTTAAAACCCCATAACCCAGCTATTCGACCTGATTCCTCTCCTCCTCCAATATCAGTACAGGGGCATCTTGAATATGAAATACAACGCATTCTTGATGGAAAAAGGATAGGGGGACGTTTATATGATTTGGTTGCTTGTAAAGGATGTGACTCTTCGCAAAACTCTTGGGAGCCCGCATCTTTTGTTCATGCCCCTTATTTATTAAAACGTTTTCATGCCTTACATTCCACAAAGCCCCGCCCTGTTAGGTTGCCATTGGGAACGGTGACTGTCATGACCCAGTTGTCCTGTTCCACCGCTCGTTCCTGTCATTGTCCTTAGTGTGGCCCACTTCCGTATTAAGACATTACTTGGAGTAGGAATTCTCTAATAGCAATGGTAGTGTACACGCAAGTAGGTCTGTGGTTTTCATTTTTCACTGGTGCTTTTGTTGCCCCTGCAATGGCTCTTGACCTTTAAGAGAAGAACAAGCTCCTATGAGACATTCATGTATTTACACCTGTTATTGTACCACCACTGATTCCCTCACTTATTGGTAATTACCGATGACTCGCTTATTGGTTTCTGTCGGCCCCAATCTAATTTCCAATGACTCATCGGCACCACACTTTGCACCAACTATCTAATTAAACCCCAACAGGCTCTGGAATGAGCACTTGGCCTCCTCACTCAAACCCACTCACCTGAGATTCATACTTCTCCTGCTTCGAATCATGCTCACCTCCTTGCTGCAGCTCCAGCTCCTTTCATCGCAGCAACTCCTGTTGTCTTGTTTGTCTCCAGTCCCGGCTTGACATCGTCCGGGCCCCCACGGATTGTAACCCGGCCCGGCTCGACATCTTCCGGGCCCCCACGGCAACCTCTCGGATCTTCTTCCAGCTGCGCTCCTTGTCCCCATGCTGACTCAATCTTCCTACAGACAGAGACAAAGGAGGAAAGAAAAAACAAGAATAACTCACCACGGAACCACAGCCTGATGATCAAATCTCAATCAACATTCAGGTAAACTATTTCCTTTACTAAAGGCAGGCACAATAAGAACAGCGCAAGACTTTGAAATAATTGTAACGAAAGGCGTAAAAGGACAGTTCATGAGTTTTAGGAATTGTAATTAAATTGTAAGAAGCAGATAGATAAATGGACACGAATGTATCGCTTTTTGCATACACTCCTAGAAGCGCTTACCTCTCAGATTCATTTTGAAAAATAAATCTTTCTGCCTGATGGACAAAACTCCATCTAAGGGTTGGTTAAGACAGTTTTGTTGTGAATATAAAGAACTCTGGAAACAACGAGACCCAAGTTTGATTTGGACCAAGGCTGAACCTTTTGCTAAATCAGCTAAAAGAACCCTGTTTCACGTTTGGCAATGACATCTCCAAGGACTGTTTTAAAAGGGTAATCAGTTATCCAGTGAGCAATTACTCAATATCTGTTTTAGCTTTACAATTGTGTATCAACGCAGCAGCACTAAGCGGAACTCTGCGAAGCTGCAAAAAAACTCTGCAACGCCACACGGAGTTCCGCGAGCGGGCGGAGTGGCTTGTCCCGCCTCTTCGTGTGACTTTTCCTGTCGTATGTCAACGCAGATTGCGTGTTCGGGGGGGGAAATATCGTGTAAACTTCACCACACAGTCACACACGGGCGCGACCATCTTGTTTTTCTTCTCTGTTATGGTGCTGGGGCCTACTTTTCAATCTTGCCTAAATCTTTTCAATCCTTTGTTCTCCAAACTTTTTTTCTGATCTTTTTTATTAATTACCTATCCCTCTTTCTTCTTAAGTGCATATTTTGCGTTTTTGTCTACTTTTTGGGTGTTTTTTGTGAGTTTTGCTCTTTAACTATTTCTCTCTATACTACTACTTCCTTCGTAATTGTTTTACTTCCTTCTTTCTTCTCCCTGTTATTTTTTATACTTTCCGTCTCCCCACCCCCCCAGCATCATGGCAGAGAAAGATAGCAGGGCCAAGGTGGCAAAGAGGAGCCGCCTTCCTTGCAGAAGGGGTGCAGGCCTGGGCTTTGTTTTCTGAGGTGGAGGTGGCAGCGCTGTTAGTTTTTGTTCAGTGCCACCTCCACTCCACCCTGGCAGCAGGCGGCAGGCCTGGGTCGGGGTACGGGCTTCGGGAGCACCAGCAGCGGTGGGCGAGGGTGCGCCGGGCAGTGTATGTGTAATGTTTTTTCTAGGCGTACCGACCACCAGTGCTGGGGCCAGCCGTGAGGGTGAAGCCAGTCTTCAGGGAGCTGATGCAGCAGCTGCAGGGGGTGAGCCAGCAGCAGTGGCGGGTGATGGTAAATCATATTGCTTACTTATTGACAATTTGAATTTATACACTCGCTGCAAGGGTGTTCACTGTACACAGTACTGTGAGACCAAGTTGTGAACAGTTGAAGACACCCTTTACTTAGCATTATCATATACAGTGGGAGTTGAGTAACTAATGGCCTCTTCTATCTTCAACTCAGCAGAGAAAGTTTTATGAAGAAGACTCGGACCTTGATGGGTTTATGGAAAAGGGAAAGAAGGATGGAAGGAGGAAGGATGGGTGAAATGTAATATGACTGGCAGAGAAGGATGCGTGGGTGATGGCTGAAGGGAATGATATAGGTGGCTGATAGGATGCATGGGTGGTTGAAGGATGGGTGAAAGGTGAAAGAAAGGATGCCTGCCTGTGTGGGTGAAAGTGTATGGGTGAAAGGAATCGCCTGGGGGCTTTGATGGGTCAACCTTAATCAAGGAGTAAGGACGCATGCCATGGGTGGTCAAATCAAATGACAAATGTATCTTGGTGAAAGGTTTGTTGAGAATGATAGCCACGTTTGCAATGGATGGATGGTATTCAATCATAGGTGAAGACTATATGAAGAAAATGTAAAACTTAAACCGTGCCTGAGTAGCAAGGCCAAGGGTGATAAAATAATGCTAGAAGAACAATGCAATGATAAATGGAAAAATCCCTGGGAAGAAGAATAAACAAGGAATGTTTTTTTATCAAGGTTTTTGATTCAAAGGTTTGAGGTTGTAGCTAGGAATACTCCCTTGACTCACAGTAGTTTCCAAGCACAACATGATATTATGTACCCTACCCACCCATCATCAATCGCCTCCCTCCGAGGTCCACTCCCTACCCATGACATTTTTCGACAGTGTCAGCCATGGGTGGCCTATCGGCTGCATGGTTACAATAGTAGTGCATCACGTGACATCGTGACATTTATCATCATTCATATTAGTAACTATTCATCTGCCTTGTTGTAGACTAGTTAGGATGAAAGAAAAATTGAGCTTTTGCCATTTAACAGAGCATGGCCATAATAGAAAAAGAGATAATTGTGTAATACAGCTGCCCCACCTGCAGACAGTAGTAAAGTAATTCAAGTCTGCTACACAAGTATGTCTGTTGCAACTTGCGCAAGCTGAGCTGGCATGCCTACAAGATTAGTTTAGCTAAACAAGAGAGAGAGAAGAATACTTGTCTACTCCATATCCATACTTTAGTGCGTTATGCCGGAAACTCTAATCTCATCAAAATCTTAGGGGCCAAGGAATCGAGGATACCACAAATGTCATGTGCCACTATATAATAATTTTATGTGTTACTGTTTTGCTAAGAGTACTGGTTACAATTTGTCTTTTTTCTTTCTTGATATAGCTCCTCCTGCCAATCCACCATCTGACAGGCGGGGGAGAGCAGCAAGGACCTGGCAAAGGAAGCTGGAGGCCATAAGGGATGAATATCGGCAGCTAGTAGTCCTGGAAGAGGAGGAGGAGGCGGCGGCAGCAGCTGCAGCCTCCAATGCCCTGGGCCCCAGCCAGGCCCCTGTAGTGCCTCTGGTGGTACAGTGCCGTGGTCCGGCAGCCGACCGCCACCACTCTTCATCTACTGCTGCTACCCCCTTGGCAGTGACAGAGCATTTCAGGGCTGCATGCTCCATAGGATGGCATGGCTTGAAAGCCGGATGGAGGAATGTTTTGACATCCTAGAGAGGAAGATACGACTCCTAGCCTGCCGCTAGGCCTCTCTCTTGCCCCTATTTTAATCTTTTGTTTGGTGGGTGGGACCTGTTGGGGAGAGGGTGGGATGTGGGAGTTGGGGAAATTGGGTTGGGGTTTTACTTACAGACATTTGGACAATTTAGATTTTGAACTCCCGGTGGACATTGGTTGGGGTTAGGGAGGGGGTGGGTCAGGTGTTGTGGGCGTTTCTAGTTTTATATGTGTTAGGGGAATACATTTTTAGTTTTACAATATGATGTAAAAAAAAATTCTGGGGAGATTTACTCTTTTACTTCGCACTGTTTCCTTTGCAGCAGGGCCGCAGACAGTTTTTGAAATCTGAGGATATAGTGTAACACACCAACAGATAGATGCAGTACCCTCACTTCTACTACTCTCTCCTCCTAGTCTATGCAGTCTGCAACTATATATATGGACTCAGAAGGGGTGTGGGAATTAATTAAGTTCCATAGTATATAGATTATTGCATCTTCAATAATCCCCCACACTTCTTCTCTTACCTGTGATTGATGATTAGGTGACGCAGTGGCTGCATGGTGAGGGTTTGGTTTCCCAAGGTGCCATGATGGTGGTAGTAGTAGACAGTAGCAGTTGCAAAAAAAGAAAATGAGACAGTCACCTGAGGGAGACTAGAGAACGACTAGTAGAAGTACAGTACACAAGAAGAAGACTGCCAAATGAGAAACCATGATAAGCAATGCTAAAGTAAAATAAAACAGAATGGTGGGCTAGCTTAGTACAAGTTACAAACTGAAGTCGACTAGAGCTATTGTTATTTAATCTTATAAGGCGCACAGCTACCACAAAGGTTTCCCGGCGCCGCTTGACAGAGAAAGGAGAAAAGCTAAAAAGTTGCAGGATCTAATTAAAAGAATTACCCACGAATTATTGGTTAAACAACCAGGTTTTTAAAAGTTTGCGAAAATTGCTAAGGATGTTTTCGTTCCTAAGAGATGGAGGAAGAGAATTCCACAACTGAGGACCCAAGTAAGAAAAGGACCATCCGCCCATACGAGACAGTCTGATCCTTGGAACTGAAAACTTCACCTGAGTAGAAGAGCGAAGAGGACGTGATGGTATATAGGGTTGGACAATGGCCTTTAGATATTGGGGGGCACTGCCAGACTTAACTTTAAACATGTAGCTCAGGGCTTTGAATTTCACACGCTTCTCCACCCTGAGCCAATGAAGATCACGGAGAGCACTTGAAACAGAGGTCTTTCTAGGGAGCTGGCAGAGCACTCTTGCCGCTGCGTTTTGCACCACCTGCAATCTACGTGTTACATCCTTATTTGCGCCCAGGTACACGATGTTGCCGTAGTCCAGCCTAGATGTGATAAGGGCCTGGACTACAGTGCGTTGAGTAGAGCTAGGCAACATCCAAAGAATTTTCCTAAGCCATTTAAGGATGATAAAACAGGTAGATGCCACCTTCACTGCTTGCTGCTTCATTGACAGTTGATCGTCAATGATGACCCCCAGATTGCGAACTTGGGTGGCAGGTTGAGGGAAAATTCCCATTTCAGACGGCCAGTGCTGAGGCCCCCAAAGTACCTTGTTCTTACCCACAATTAGGACCTCTGTTTTTTCGCCATTAAGTTGTAGTGAATTAGCTTGCATCCATCCCGCAATATTCCTCAGACCTGTTTGAAGGGATGATGTCTTAGAAGTCCTATCCTCCGACAATGAGAAAATTAATTGGGTATCGTCGGCATAGGAAAAAATCGACAGCCCAGATTCTTCAGCAATAGTTGCTAAAGGCTTAACATAAATGTTAAACAATAATGGGCTCAAAATGGACCCCTGAGGAACTCCATAAGGTGAAGAAAGAGTTTTTGATGCAGCATCAGAGGAAAAGACCTGGAAAGTACGATTGGTCAGGAAGTCACAAAGCCAATCAAGGGCTGGACCTTCCACGCCCAAACAGCGTAAAGCTTTCAATAACACGGAATGGGACACCGTGTCAAAGGCGGCACTTAGATCAAGCAATATAAGTGCCGCAGTGTTCCCAGCATCCAGATGACCACGCAGCATCTCAGTGACTCCTAGGAGAGCGGTTTCGGTGGAAAAACCTGCCCTGAAGCCTGATTGAGAAGGATGCAGAAACTTTTGAGAGGTGACAAAATTGGTTAGTTGAGTGTTAATATGTTTTTCTAAAATTTTGGAGTACACCGAAAGCAATGAAATCGGACGAAAATTAGACAGTTGTGCCGGATCGGCATTTGCTTTTTTGAGGAGCGGGAGGACCATAGCATGCTTCCACTCAGCTGGAATCGTAGATTCACGAATGGAAGCATTGAGTAGCTCCATAATGACTTTTAAAACAGATAAGTCCAGTTTCTGCATTACACTAATCGGGAGCTGATCTCTAGGTGATCCTGATTTAAGGCTGTTTAAATTTTGCTTAAAGAAAATAATATCTAATAATGCCCAATTCTCAAGTTTAGTACTAGATTCATCAAGCTGAGCATCCTGCTGCTCAGCTGTACTAGATATTGTAAGAGTTTCCGTAAGTGGAGGTAAAGTATTATCCTGCTTAGCGTTAAGATTAGAATACATTTTTTCCACTTTTCCGAGAAAAACTCGGCCAAATCCTCACATTGTGCTTCAGTAAGTATAGGGGGGCAGGTAGATTATCTGCACCTGACAAATTTTTAACTGCTTTAAACAGGGTCTTAGAACTATTCTGTGCGTTATGTATGATGGTATTCACATATTCCGCTCTGGCAATGTTACATGAAGAGTGATAGGCTTTTATTGCCATTTTATAAGCAGTCTTGGATTCAATTTCATAATCCTTCCTCCAACGTCTTTCAAGCGCTTACATTTACTTTTTTCCTGCTTTAATTTTTCCGTAAACCAGGGAACAGGAGGACGATGATTATTCATTTTCTTGTTGGAGAGAGGGAGGCACATGTCAATAGATTTTTCAAACCAGCAATGAACCTTACCTAGGTCAGCTAAAGAGACCTGGTTAAGATCAGGAGCATTATTGGCTAAAGACTTGTTAAAAGCTTCAATATTCAGCTTCCCCCAGTTTCTGTATTGAGCTTTGCACCCCTGCACCAGCATGGGTGGTTTAGACACAACTTGCTTAATTTTAAAACTAGTTAAATAATGATCTGACCACGTCATAGGGAGAGCAGGAGAGCAAACAATCTTTAAAAGATTGGAAAAAACGGGATCAAGTAAATGCCCCGCCACATGTGTGGCGCCAGAGTTTTTAAGTAAAATATTGATGGCAGCTAAGTCCAAAATCAAAGAGGTACCTATCCCGCAAGTCGGGTCCTCAAGATGAAGATTTAGATCACCCAAGATAGTGAAATTGGCGGTATGCAGCATATAAGAAGCAATCACATCAGGGAATGCGGTAGCCCAAGGGCCAGCAGGCCCAGGAGGGCGATAAAGCAAGAGCCCTGAAAACGTGAACTGAGCTACGAAGTGGACAGGCGTAACCTTTAGTGCTGGAAGGACGATGATGCTGGCAATTAATTATGATGGATTATGTTCTCTAAAAAAAGAAATAATATTGAATACTGTGCATGGGTGGGCAATCAAATATATATATTGCCAGTGTGGGTTATATACTTAGAGCAGAAGAAGATCCTTGCCCTGCCTTGAGTTGGTGTTGCTTTCACCACATCTGCCCCAGCAGGTGTGTGATCAATTAATGGTGTAAATTTAATTTAGTCACACCTCAATAAATCACACATCCCGGAGGAAGAGGGTTAGGGGTTCAATGAATAGATGGGAAGGGGATTTGAGGGAAAGGTTTTACAAAAACAAACACTACACATGGACAACACATTCATCTTGGCAGCCGACCATCATAAATCTGTAATGGGAGGAAAAGGAAATGCATGCATGATGATGAGTAGTACTAGACTAGTACAGGGCAGTATATTAATTATGCAATTGTCTGTCTGCCCCCAGGGAGACCCAAGTTACATACATTTATGTTCTTTAAAAGATAGCAAATACAATTAAAATATCTGTAGGAGTCAAATAAGCAAACATAAACAACACACACAGTCGTAATGATTGAAGAGAAAAAAATGATACTGTATTGCCAAATTGGGAGTTGCATCTCTGCATTCCTCTTGGACTGTCCGTCCGTCAATCATGGGTGCCTGGCAGATGCGGATTGGTATGGTAAGCGTTAGTTGTTTTCCCAGTATGGAGCAGGGTAAAGGGCCTGTAGATGGAAAAACAAAGGAGAAAAGTTAAACTGCATAAGGAGGAGTGGAACAAGAAGACTTTCAGCGGCAGCATGGCTAAATCATGTCTGTTTCCGGCAGTCACCTCCAACAACAGGCCCCCCGCTCAACCTCCACTTAGCTTCAAATTTGACCCAGACAGCACTGAGCATACACAGGCACACACAAACATACCATTTTCCAAATGAAGTAAAAAATTAATGCACCGCTGTGAGTCACACCACGCTCACTGCCACCAATACACAGACATGTAGGTCTGGTGGCATTTCTCGAAGTAGTCATGCTTACGCCCACGCCTTGAGTTATTCCATCAATCATCTCTGATCCTCCTGACTCTGACTCCGAGTATGGTGTCCAACTCTGTACCTGAGAAACACAAGAGGGTCCCTGATTAAAGAGATAATAAGGAGAAGAAAGGAGGGAAAACACAATGAATAACAACAAACACTTCTCCTAAATCAATACTTTAAAATAAGGTAATACATCCAAAAATACAAATGTCCCATAAACCAGTGATTTTTAAAATGTATTATCAAAAAGTATAAATCATTTTTATAAATTAATTTTTGATATCACATCAAGATTTCTTTAAAAAAAACATCAACATCGCACAACAATTGTTAAGGAGCCCCGTTAACATGATGAGGAACAGCGAACATAATGTACACATCGAAAAGAAAAAAACCTAACAAGGGACAACACAAATTTGTCAACACAAATGAACAGAAAAACAAGAACCATAATGACAAACAAATACATACATACACCAGGTTACAATACAATATTGACTAGATACGATACATGTAAAACAAGAAAAATCCGCGCTGACGAGCGTTTCGGAAGTGAGATGTACATAGAGAATTCCTTCATCAGGGCGCTGAGAGAATAAATGATTCAGTGGCCACAAGCCATCTGTATATCGTGTACTGTAACTGGATATGCAGTGCAGGGGGCTCTGTACCCATATACGTTATGCACAGGTCTGTAGGGACAACAAGACATAATATAAATATTCACAGGATATAAATATTCACTTATTATTCAAACGCGGAGCATTAGAGAGTAAAGATTACCCAAGTAAAGTTCACCACAGGAGTACATAATAGTAAAGAGCCATGCCAATCAGTGAGAGTATTCATGCAAAAGTGTGCACCGTGTAGTAAGACTCCCATTTAGAGTCACCAAGGGGGAAAGTAATTAGATACAAAGATTTAGAAAGAACCTAGAAATAGAAGAGAAAGAATCCAAACAAAAATGTAATTCTACATACTCTCTAAATAGTATTGAATGCTGGTTCAAACTACCGGAGTATCACGATATAGTGGAGGATGCAATAAAATCCTGGGCACGAGGCAAAGTTTGATAGATACTACGAAATAGAAAAAGCAAACATAAGGCAACGTCTAACAAAATAGGGTTAACTGATAATGACATCTATGGTTAGAAACCAGCTGGTGACCATGGAAATACAAAGAGGGTGAAACACAGTTCTAAACGAAAAGACAGAATCGGGCCAATCGATATGAGTATGGGGAAAATGTATGCCGCCCTAAGTTTGGTAGGCACCTCAAAATTATGGGGCCTTAAAGCCTATATAGGTCTAATAAGGAGGTATGCTCCCTATGGGTAGAGTAACGACCAATTAGAAATGACAAGAGTCGCCCTGCAATTAAAACTAAAGCTAAGGGGATGGTGATCGTAAACCAAGTACAGGCCAAGTCAGAACTACAAAAGTGTCTGAAGGGAGCTTACCCAATAATCCGAATGGAACCGCTCATAAGTTTAAAATAGGGTTCTCGATCCCATAGTACAAACAATTCTAAAGAAATGAACGAATAAGGAAATGGGGGTCAGACAAAGAAACTACTTAAGGTCAAGATAAAAATATCGAAATCGGTGGCATGACTTACATCGACGTCCCAACAGGGACTTCAGCTAACGTGAACAGCCCAAGATGTTAAACTTAGCATCCAACTATGTAGCAGTAGATATCCACTCAGGGGAATTTAAGTAAATCTAAATAATAAAGACAAAGTGCCAGTATGCATTAATCGTTTCGAGCAAATGCACTAAAGTAAAAAGCTAACTAATTTCCCAGTCCCCAGGGATTTACATACCAAAAGTTTCCTCCGCATTAATCCGGGGAGTAGCAGGTCTGCGGTGTCTGTCTGAACAGGTAAGGAAGAACTGATTACGGGCCCATATGAAGGAAACAAAATACCACCAAACCCATCAATAAAGAAGAAAACGAGATGCACCTGGGTTCAAGAGAGTGCGTAGAATGACGCAGGGAATGCTACGAGTGCCGTTCTAGTCGCCATCTTGGGATCAGCACTACAGGGGGTACTAACGTTAGTACAGATGAGCCACATAGCCATGATAAATAGAGAACCACGCTGGGGATAATAATAATGTAGGTCCTTGTAAAAATTACATGTGATCTAGTAATTACATGTGATCTAGTACGTACACTACTACTTGAACAGTGAAAGGAGCTCCTAGTGGTTCAGGATCCAAGTTATAAAATTGGCCGTAGCCAGTAAGATAGAATATGCTAATAAGGTCATAAAGGCCCGTAAACCTCTCAAAGACAAAGTGGCCACTGTAGGAGAGTAGGATCTGCTTCTTATGGTTACCCCCACTTTTTTCTGATGTTTCACTGTTTTCGACTTAGTCTGACTGGGATCCTGCTATTCAGGACCCCAGTCTATCTGCTTTCTCCTCTAAATTGATTGCATGTACTTTAGGTACACTCCAGATTGGATTCTGGCGTACCCTTATAAGTCCCTAGTATATGGTATACTATGTACCCAGGGCATAGGTACCCCAGAGGCCTCCCAGGGGCTGCAGCATGTATTATGCCACCCCTGAGAGCTGACACAACAGGTCTGCTACTGCAGCCTGTGTAAGGTGGTGCATGCACCCCTTACTTAGATATAGGTTCACTATATCTATCCTGATCACTGACATATAAGCCTATCAGTCACCCCTATGGCAGGCCTTATCAATCCTGAAGGCAGGGTGCTGGGTTTTATGTGAGAGGGTGCCCATGCATGAGCAGAGCCCCTCTGCAGCCTTCGGAACCACTATTCCGGGTGTGGTGTGGTGTGGTGTGGTGTGGTTCTCCTTTCATTTGGTCATTCAAGAGGTTATATACTGGTAAAACAAGCTGCTTTACATTCCGTCAAGACTTAGCCTGAAGGCTGCTCTCCACAGCTACCACTAGGATAGCTTTCTATAAAGTTTGTCTTTAACCTAATCATCAATAAGGGTCGTTTGGTCTGGTGCAAGGTGCCCACTTTAATTAGTGATACCAAAGGGGATGATGGACGGAGCTTTAGAGCAAATCAAACACTCACCCCCAGTCAACTGATCTGGGTTTAATCCATCATCATTCTTTAGCTCACTCCACCACCCCAGTTCAGACATGGCCATATGCAAATCAGTCTGACCCTGTGCCTCATGGGAACAGTCCAGCCCGAACTGCCAAGACATGTCTTCCCTGGACCGGTAACAAGCATCCTGGGACCGGTTTCGGGTTCAAAACCCTCATCAGCCAGGCTATCTTGAATCCAGTGGCAAAGTGAGCAAGGGACCCACGTCTGGGCATACCCTGCCAACTTAGGGCGAACAAAGCGATACCAAAGGGGATGATGGACGGAGCGTTAGAGCAAATCAAACACTCACCCCCAGTCAACTGATCTGGATTTAATCCATCATCATTCTTTAGCTCACTCCACCACCCCAGTTCAGACATGGCCATATGCAAATCAGCCTGACCCTGTGCCTCATGGGAACAGTTCAGCCCGAAAAGCCAAGCCATGTCTTCCTGGACCAGAAACAAGCATCCTGGGACCGGTTTCGGGTTCAAAACCCTCATCAGCCAGGCTATCTTGAATCCAGTGGCAAAGTGAGCAAGGGACCCACGTCTGGGCTTATATCCCTGCCAACTTAGGGCGAACAAAGCGATACCAAAGGGGATGATGGACGGAGCTGGACTGTTCCCATGAGGCACAGGGTCAGACTGATTTGCATATGGCCATGTCTGAACTGGGGTGGTGGAGTGAGCTAAGGAATGATGATGGATTAAACCCAGATCAGTTGACTGGGGGTGAGTGTTTGATTAGCTCAAGCGCTCCGTCCATCATCCCCTTTGGTATCGCTTTGTTCGCCCTAAGTTGGCAGGGTATGCCCAGACGTGGGTCCCTTGCTCACTTTGCCACTGGATTCAAGCTAGCCTGGCTGATGACGGCTGAATAGCCAGAAACCGGTCCCAGGATGCTTGTTTCCGGTCCAGGGAAGACATGGCTTGGCAGTTCGGGCTGGACTGTTCCCATGAGGCACAGGGTCAGACTGATTTGCATATGGCCATGTCTGAACTGGGGTGGTGGAGTGAGCTAAGGAATGATGATGGATTAAACCCAGATCAGTTGACTGGGGGTGAGTGTTTGATTAGCTCAAGCGCTCCGTCCATCATCCCCTTTGGTATCGCTTTGTTCGCCCTAAGTTGGCAGGGTATGCCCAGACGTGGGTCCCTTGCTCACTTTGCCACTGGATTCAAGCTAGCCTGGCTGATGACGGCTGAATAGCCAGAAACCGGTCCCAGGATGCTTGTTTCCGGTCCAGGGAAGACATGGCTTGGCAGTTCGGGCTGGACTGTTCCCATGAGGCACAGGGTCAGACTGATTTGCATATGGCCATGTCTGAACTGGGGTGGTGGAGTGAGCTAAGGAATGATGATGGATTAAACCCAGATCAGTTGACTGGGGGTGAGTGTTTGATTAGCTCAAGCGCTCCGTCCATCATCCCCTTTGGTATCGCTTTGTTCGCCCTAAGTTGGCAGGGTATGCCCAGACGTGGGTCCCTTGCTCACTTTGCCACTGGATTCAAGCTAGCCTGGCTGATGACGGCTGAATAGCCAGAAACCGGTCCCAGGATGCTTGTTTCCGGTCCAGGGAAGACATGGCTTGGCAGTTCGGGCTGGACTGTTCCCATGAGGCACAGGGTCAGACTGATTTGCATATGGCCATGTCTGAACTGGGGTGGTGGAGTGAGCTAAGGAATGATGATGGATTAAACCCAGATCAGTTGACTGGGGGTGAGTGTTTGATTAGCTCAAGCGCTCCGTCCATCATCCCCTTTGGTATCGCTTTGTTCGCCCTAAGTTGGCAGGGTATGCCCAGACGTGGGTCCCTTGCTCACTTTGCCACTGGATTCAAGCTAGCCTGGCTGATGACGGCTGAATAGCCAGAAACCGGTCCCAGGATGCTTGTTTCCGGTCCAGGGAAGACATGGCTTGGCAGTTCGGGCTGGACTGTTCCCATGAGGCACAGGGTCAGACTGATTTGCATATGGCCATGTCTGAACTGGGGTGGTGGAGTGAGCTAAGGAATGATGATGGATTAAACCCAGATTAGTTGACTGGGGGTGAGTGTTTGATTTGCTCAAGCGCTCCGTCCATCATCCCCTTTGGTATCGCTTTGTTCGTCCTAAGTTGGCAGGGTATGCCCAGACGTGGGTCCCTTGCTCACTTTGCCACTGGATTCAAGCTAGCCTGGCTGATGACGGCTGAATAGCCAGAAACCGGTCCCAGGATGCTTGTTTCCGGTCCAGGGAAGACATGGCTTGGCAGTTCGGGCTGGACTGTTCCCATGAGGCACAGGGTCAGACTGATTTGCATATGGCCATGTCTGAACTGGGGTGGTGGAGTGAGCTAAGGAATGATGATGGATTAAACCCAGATCAGTTGACTGGGGGTGAGTGTTTGATTTGCTCAAGCGCTCCGTCCATCATCCCCTTTGGTATCGCTTTGTTCGCCCTAAGTTGGCAGGGTATGCCCAGACGTGGGTCCCTTGCTCACTTTGCCACTGGATTCAAGCTAGCCTGGCTGATGACGGCTGAATAGCCAGAAACCGGTCCCAGGATGCTTGTTTCCGGTCCAGGGAAGACATGGCTTGGCAGTTCGGGCTGGACTGTTCCCATGAGGCACAGGGTCAGACTGATTTGCATATGGCCATGTCTGAACTGGGGTGGTGGAGTGAGCTAAGGAATGATGATGGATTAAACCCAGATCAGTTGACTGGGGGTGAGTGTTTGATTTGCTCAAGCGCTCCGTCCATCATCCCCTTTGGTATCGCTTTGTTCGCCCTAAGTTGGCAGGGTATGCCCAGACGTGGGTCCCTTGCTCACTTTGCCACTGGATTCAAGCTAGCCTGTCTGATGATGGCTGAATAGCCAGAAACCGGTCCCAGGCTGCTTGTTTCCGGTCCAGGGAAGACATGGCTTGGCAGTTCGGGCTGGACTGTTCCCATGAGGCACAGGGTCAGACTGATTTGCATATGGCCATGTCTGAACTGGGGTGGTGGAGTGAGCTAAGGAATGATGATGGATTAAACCCAGATCAGTTGACTGGGGGTGAGTGTTTGATTTGCTCAAGCGCTCCGTCCATCATCCCCTTTGGTATCGCTTTGTTCGCCCTAAGTTGGCAGGGTATGCCCAGACGTGGGTCCCTTGCTCACTTTGCCACTGGATTCAAGCTAGCCTGGCTGATGACGGCTGAATAGCCAGAAACCGGTCCCAGGCTGCTTGTTTCCGGTCCAGGGAAGACATGGCTTGGCAGTTCGGGCTGGACTGTTCCCATGAGGCACAGGGTCAGACTGATTTGCATATGGCCATGTCTGAACTGGGGTGGTGGAGTGAGCTAAGGAATGATGATGGATTAAACCCAGATCAGTTGACTGGGGGTGAGTGTTTGATTTGCTCAAGCGCTCCGTCCATCATCCCCTTTGGTATCGCTTTGTTCGCCCTAAGTTGGCAGGGTATGCCCAGATGTGGGTCCCTTGCTCACTTTGCCACTGGATTCAAGCTAGCCTGGCTGATGACGGCTGAATAGCCAGAAACCGGTCCCAGGATGCTTGTTTCCGGTCCAGGGAAGACATGGCTTGGCAGTTCGGGCTGGACTGTTCCCAGGAGGCACAGGGTCAGACTGATTTGCATATGGCCATGTCTGAACTGGGGTGGTGGAGTGAGCTAAGGAATGATGATGGATTAAACCCAGATCAGTTGACTGGGGGTGAGTGTTTGATTAGCTCAAGCGCTCCGTCCATCATCCCCTTTGGTATCGCTTTGTTCGCCCTAAGTTGGCAGGGTATGCCCAGACGTGGGTCCCTTGCTCACTTTGCCACTGGATTCAAGCTAGCCTGGCTGATGACGGCTGAATAGCCAGAAACCGGTCCCAGGATGCTTGTTTCCGGTCTAGGGAAGACATGGCTTGGCAGTTCGGGCTGGAATGTTCCCATGAGGCACAGGGTCAGACTGATTTGCATATGGCCATGTCTGAACTGGGGTGGTGGAGTGAGCTAAGGAATGATGATGGATTAAACCCAGATCAGTTGACTGGGGGTGAGTGTTTGATTTGCTCAAGCGCTCCGTCCATCATCCCCTTTGGTATCGCTTTGTTCGCCCTAAGTTGGCAGGGTATGCCCAGACGTGGGTCCCTTGCTCACTTTGCCACTGGATTCAAGCTAGCCTAGCTGATGACGGCTGAATAGCCAGAAACCGGTCCCAGGATGCTTGTTTCCGGTCCAGGGAAGACATGGCTTGGCAGTTCGGGCTGGACTGTTCCCATGAGGCACAGGGTCAGACTGATTTGCATATGGCCATGTCTGAACTGGGGTGGTGGAGTGAGCTAAGGAATGATGATGGATTAAACCCAGATCAGTTGACTGGGGGTGAGTGTTTGATTTGCTCAAGCGCTCCGTCCATCATCCCCTTTGGTATCGCTTTGTTCGCCCTAAGTTGGCAGGGTATGCCCAGACGTGGGTCCCTTGCTCACTTTGCCACTGGATTCAAGCTAGCCTGGCTGATGACGGCTGAATAGCCAGAAACCGGTCCCAGGATGCTTGTTTCCGGTCCAGGGAAGACATGGCTTGGCAGTTCGGGCTGGACTGTTCCCATGAGGCACAGGGTCAGACTGATTTGCATATGGCCATGTCTGAACTGGGGTGGTGGAGTGAGCTAAGGAATGATGATGGATTAAACCCAGATCAGTTGACTGGGGGTGAGTGTTTGATTTGCTCAAGCGCTCCGTCCATCATCCCCTTTGGTATCGCTTTGTTCGCCCTAAGTTGGCAGGGTATGCCCAGACGTGGGTCCCTTGCTCACTTTGCCACTGGATTCAAGCTAGCCTGGCTGATGACGGCTGAATAGCCAGAAACCGGTCCCAGGATGCTTGTTTCCGGTCCAGGGAAGACATGGCTTGGCAGTTCGGGCTGGACTGTTCCCATGAGGCACAGGGTCAGACTGATTTGCATATGGCCATGTCTGAACTGGGGTGGTGGAGTGAGCTAAGGAATGATGATGGATTAAACCCAGATCAGTTGACTGGGGGTGAGTGTTTGATTAGCTCAAGCGCTCCGTCCATCATCCCCTTTGGTATCACTTTGTTCGTCCTAAGTTGGCAGGGTATGCCCAGACGTGGGTCCCTTGCTCACTTTGCCACTGGATTCAAGCTAGCCTGGCTGATGACGGCTGAATAGCCAGAAACCGGTCCCAGGATGCTTGTTTCCGGTCCAGGGAAGACATGGCTTGGCAGTTCGGGCTGGACTGTTCCCATGAGGCACAGGGTCAGACTGATTTGCATATGGCCATGTCTGAACTGGGGTGGTGGAGTGAGCTAAGGAATGATGATGGATTAAACCCAGATCAGTTGACTGGGGGTGAGTGTTTGATTAGCTCAAGCGCTCCGTCCATCATCCCCTTTGGTATCGCTTTGTTCGCCCTAAGTTGGCAGGGTATGCCCAGACGTGGGTCCCTTGCTCACTTTGCCACTGGATTCAAGCTAGCCTGGCTGATGACGGCTGAATAGCCAGAAACCGGTCCCAGGATGCTTGTTTCCGGTCCAGGGAAGACATGGCTTGGCAGTTCGGGCTGGACTGTTCCCATGAGGCACAGGGTCAGACTGATTTGCATATGGCCATGTCTGAACTGGGGTGGTGGAGTGAGCTAAGGAATGATGATGGATTAAACCCAGATCAGTTGACTGGGGGTGAGTGTTTGATTAGCTCAAGCGCTCCGTCCATCATCCCCTTTGGTATCGCTTTGTTCGCCCTAAGTTGGCAGGGTATGCCCAGACGTGGGTCCCTTGCTCACTTTGCCACTGGATTCAAGCTAGCCTGCGCTGATGACGGCTGAATAGCCAGAAACCGGTCCCAGGCTGCTTGTTTCCGGTCCAGGGAAGACATGGCTTGGCAGTTCGGGCTGGACTGTTCCCATGAGGCACAGGGTCAGACTGATTTGCATATGGCCATGTCTGAACTGGGGTGGTGGAGTGAGCTAAGGAATGATGATGGATTAAACCCAGATCAGTTGACTGGGGGTGAGTGTTTGATTAGCTCAAGCGCTCCGTCCATCATCCCCTTTGGTATCGCTTTGTTCGCCCTAAGTTGGCAGGGTATGCCCAGACGTGGGTCCCTTGCTCACTTTGCCACTGGATTCAAGCTAGCCTGGCTGATGACGGCTGAATAGCCAGAAACCGGTCCCAGGATGCTTGTTTCCGGTCCAGGGAAGACATGGCTTGGCAGTTCGGGCTGGACTGTTCCCATGAGGCACAGGGTCAGACTGATTTGCATATGGCCATGTCTGAACTGGGGTGATGGAGTGAGCTAAGGAATGATGATGGATTAAACCCAGATCAGTTGACTGGGGGTGAGTGTTTGATTAGCTCAAGCGCTCCGTCCATCATCCCCTTTGGTATCACTTTGTTCGCCCTAAGTTGGCAGGGTATGCCCAGACGTGGTTCCCTTGCTCACTTTGCCACTGGATTCAAGCTAGCCTGGCTGATGACGGCTGAATAGCCAGAAACCGGTCCCAGGATGCTTGTTCCCGGTCCAGGGAAGACATGGCTTGGCAGTTCGGGCTGGACTATTCCCATGATGCACAGGGTCAGACTGATTTGCATATGGCCATGTCTGAACTGGGGTGGTGGAGTGAGCTAAGGAATGATGATGGATTAAACCCAGATCAGTTGACTGGGGGTGAGTGTTTGATTAGCTCAAGCGCTCCGTCCATCATCTCCTTTGGTATCGCTTTGTTCGCCCTAAGTTGGCAGGGTATGCCCAGACGTGGGTCCCTTGCTCACTTTGCCACTGGATTCAAGCTAGCCTGGCTGATGACGGCTGAATAGCCAGAAACCGGTCCCAGGATGCTTGTTTCCGGTCCAGGGAAGACATGGCTTGGCAGTTCGGGCTGGACTGTTCCCATGAGGCACAGGGTCAGACTGATTTGCATATGGCCATGTCTGAACTGGGGTGGTGGAGTGAGCTAAGGAATGATGATGGATTAAACCCAGATCAGTTGACTGGGGGTGAGTGTTTGATTAGCTCAAGCGCTCCGTCCATCATCCCCTTTGGTATCGCTTTGTTCGTCCTAAGTTGGCAGGGTATGCCCAGACGTGGGTCCCTTGCTCACTTTGCCACTGGATTCAAGCTAGCCTGGCTGATGACGGCTGAATAGCCAGAAACCGGTCCCAGGATGCTTGTTTCCGGTCCAGGGAAGACATGGCTTGGCAGTTCGGGCTGGACTGTTCCCATGAGGCACAGGGTCAGACTGATTTGCATATGGCCATGTCTGAACTGGGGTGGTGGAGTGAGCTAAGGAATGATGATGGATTAAACCCAGATCAGTTGACTGGGGGTGAGTGTTTGATTAGCTCAAGCGCTCCGTCCATCATCCCCTTTGGTATCGCTTTGTTCGCCCTAAGTTGGCAGGGTATGCCCAGACGTGGGTCCCTTGCTCACTTTGCCACTGGATTCAAGCTAGCCTGGCTGATGACGGCTGAATAGCCAGAAACCGGTCCCAGGATGCTTGTTTCCGGTCCAGGGAAGACGTGGCTTGGCAGTTCGGGCTGGACTGTTCCCATGAGGCACAGGGTCAGACTGATTTGCATATGTCCATGTCTGAACTGGGGTGGTGGAGTGAGCTAAGGAATGATGATGGATTAAACCCAGATCAGTTGACTGGGGGTGAGTGTTTGATTTGCTCAAGCGCTCCATACATCATCCCCTTTGGTATCGCTTTGTTCGCCCTAAGTTGGCAGGGTATGCCCAGACGTGGGTCCCTTGCTCACTTTGCCACTGGATTCAAGCTAGCCTGTCTGATGACGGCTGAATAGCCAGAAACCGGTCCCAGGCTGCTTGTTTCCAGTCCAGGGAAGACATGGCTTGGCAGTTCGGGCTGGACTGTTCCCATGAGGCACAGGGTCAGACTGATTTGCATATGGCCATGTCTGAACTGGGGTGGTGGAGTGAGCTAAGGAATGATGATGGATTAAACCCAGATCAGTTGACTGGGGGTGAGTGTTTGATTTGCTCAAGTGCTCCGTCCATCATCCCCTTTGGTATCTCTTTGTTCGCCCTAAGTTGGCAGGGTATGCCCAGACGTGGGTCCCTTGCTCACTTTGCCACTGGATTCAAGCTAGCCTGGCTGATGACGGCTGAATAGCCAGAAACCGGTCCCAGGATGCTTGTTTCCGGTCCAGGGAAGACGTGGCTTGGCAGTTCGGGCTGGACTGTTCCCATGAGGCACAGTGTCAGACTGATTTGCATATGGCCATGTCTGAACTGGGGTGGTGGAGTGAGCTAAGGAATGATGATGGATTAAACCCAGATCAGTTGACTGGGGGTGAGTGTTTGATTTGCTCAAGCGCTCCGTCCATCATCCCCTTTGGTATCGCTTTGTTCGCCCTAAGTTGGCAGGGTATGCCCAGACGTGGGTCCCTTGCTCACTTTGCCACTTGATTCAAACTAGCCTGCGCTGATGACGGCTGAATAGCCAGAAACCGGTCCCAGGCTGCTTGTTTCCGGTCCAGGGAAGACATGGCTTGGCAGTTCGGGCTGGACTGTTCCCATGAGGCACAGGGTCAGACTGATTTGCATATGGCCATGTCTGAACTGGGGTGGTGGAGTGAGCTAAGGAATGATGATGGATTAAACCCAGATCAGTTGACTGGGGGTGAGTGTTTGATTTGCTCAAGCGCTCCGTCCATCATCCCCTTTGGTATCGCTTTGTTCGCCCTAAGTTGGCAGGGTATGCCCAGACGTGGGTCCCTTGCTCACTTTGCCACTGGATTCAAGCTAGCCTAGCTGATGACGGCTGAATAGCCAGAAACCGGTCCAAGGATGCTTGTTTCCGGTCCAGGGAAGACATGGCTTGGCAGTTCGGGCTGGACTGTTCCCATGAGGCACAGGGTCAGACTGATTTGCATATGGCCATGTCTGAACTGGGGTGATGGAGTGAGCTAAGGAATGATGATGGATTAAACCCAGATCAGTTGACTGGGGGTGAGTGTTTGATTTGCTCAAGCGCTCCGTCCATCATCCCCTTTGGTATCACTTTGTTCGCCCTAAGTTGGCAGGGTATGCCCAGACCTTGTTCCCTTGCTCACTTTGCCACTGGATTCAAGCTAGCCTGGCTGATGACGGCTGAATAGCCAGAAACCGGTCCCAGGATGCTTGTTTCCGGTCCAGGGAAGACATGGCTTGGCAGTTCGGGCTGGACTGTTCTCATGAGGCACAGGGTCAGACTGATTTGCATATGGCCATGTCTGAACTGGGGTGGTGGAGTGAGCTAAGGAATGATGATGGATTAAACCCAGATTAGTTGACTGGGGGTGAGTGTTTGATTTGCTCAAGCGCTCCGTCCATCATCCCCTTTGGTATCGCTTTGTTCGTCCTAAGTTGGCAGGGTATGCCCAGACGTGGGTCCCTTGCTCACTTTGCCACTGGATTCAAGCTAGCCTGGCTGATGACGGCTGAATAGCCAGAAACCGGTCCCAGGATGCTTGTTTCCGGTCCAGGGAAGACATGGCTTGGCAGTTCGGGCTGGACTGTTCCCATGAGGCACAGGGTCAGACTGATTTGCATATGGCCATGTCTGAACTGGGGTGGTGGAGTGAGCTAAGGAATGATGATGGATTAAACCCAGATCAGTTGACTGGGGGTGAGTGTTTGATTTGCTCAAGCGCTCCGTCCATCATCCCCTTTGGTATCGCTTTGTTCGCCCTAAGTTGGCAGGGTATGCCCAGACGTGGGTCCCTTGCTCACTTTGCCACTGGATTCAAGCTAGCCTGGCTGATGACGGCTGAATAGCCAGAAACCGGTCCCAGGATGCTTGTTTCCGGTCCAGGGAAGACGTGGCTTGGCAGTTCGGGCTGGACTGTTCCCATGAGGCACAGGGTCAGACTGATTTGCATATGTCCATGTCTGAACTGGGGTGGTGGAGTGAGCTAAGGAATGATGATGGATTAAACCCAGATCAGTTGACTGGGGGTGAGTGTTTGATTTGCTCAAGCGCTCCGTCCATCATCCCCTTTGGTATCGCTTTGTTCGCCCTAAGTTGGCAGGGTATGCCCAGACGTGGGTCCCTTGCTCACTTTGCCACTGGATTCAAGCTAGCCTGTCTGATGACGGCTGAATAGCCAGAAACCGGTCCCAGGCTGCTTGTTTCCAGTCCAGGGAAGACATGGCTTGGCAGTTCGGGCTGGACTGTTCCCATGAGGCACAGGGTCAGACTGATTTGCATATGGCCATGTCTGAACTGGGGTGGTGGAGTGAGCTAAGGAATGATGATGGATTAAACCCAGATCAGTTGACTGGGGGTGAGTGTTTGATTTGCTCAAGCGCTCCGTCCATCATCCCCTTTGGTATCGCTTTGTTCGCCCTAAGTTGGCAGGGTATGCCCAGACGTGGGTACCTTGCTCACTTTGCCACTGGATTCAAGTTAGCCTAGCTGATGACGGCTGAATAGCCAGAAACCGGTCCCAGGCTGCTTGTTTCCGGTCCAGGGAAGACATGGCTTGGCAGTTCGGGCTGGACTGTTCCCATGAGGCACAGGGTCAGACTGATTTGCATATGGCCATGTCTGAACTGGGGTGGTGGAGTGAGCTAAGGAATGATGATGGATTAAACCCAGATCAGTTGACTGGGGGTGAGTGTTTGATTTGCTCAAGCGCTCCGTCCATCATCCCCTTTGGTATCGCTTTGTTCGCCCTAAGTTGGCAGGGTATGCCCAGATGTGGGTCCCTTGCTCACTTTGCCACTGGATTCAAGCTAGCCTGGCTGATGACGGCTGAATAGCCAGAAACCGGTCCCAGGATGCTTGTTTCCGGTCCAGGGAAGACATGGCTTGGCAGTTCGGGCTGGACTGTTCCCAGGAGGCACAGGGTCAGACTGATTTGCATATGGCCATGTCTGAACTGGGGTGGTGGAGTGAGCTAAGGAATGATGATGGATTAAACCCAGATCAGTTGACTGGGGGTGAGTGTTTGATTTGCTCAAGCGCTCCGTCCATCGTCCCCTTTGGTATCGCTTTGTTCGCCCTAAGTTGGCAGGGTATGCCCAGACGTGGGTCCCTTGCTCACTTTGCCACTGGATTCAAGCTAGCCTGGCTGATGACGGCTGAATAGCCAGAAACCGGTCCCAGGATGCTTGTTTCCAGTCTAGGGAAGACATGGCTTGGCAGTTCGGGCTGGAATGTTCCCATGAGGCACAGGGTCAGACTGATTTGCATATGGCCATGTCTGAACTGGGGTGGTGGAGTGAGCTAAGAAATGATGATGGATTAAACCCAGATCAGTTGACTGGGGGTGAGTGTTTGATTTGCTCAAGCGCTCCGTCCATCATCCCCTTTGGTATCGCTTTGTTCGCCCTAAGTTGGCAGGGTATGCCCAGACGTGGGTCCCTTGCTCACTTTGCCACTGGATTCAAGCTAGCCTGGCTGATGACGGCTGAATAGCCAGAAACCGGTCCCAGGATGCTTGTTTCCGGTCCAGGGAAGACGTGGCTTGGCAGTTCGGGCTGGACTGTTCCCATGAGGCACAGGGTCAGACTGATTTGCATATGGCCATGTCTGAACTGGGGTGGTGGAGTGAGCTAAGGAATGATGATGGATTAAACCCAGATCAGTTGACTGGGGGTGAGTGTTTGATTTGCTCAAGCGCTCCGTCCATCATCCCCTTTGGTATCGCTTTGTTCGCCCTAAGTTGGCAGGGTATGCCCAGACGTGGGTCCCTTGCTCACTTTGCCACTGGATTCAAGCTAGCCTGTCTGATGACGGCTGAATAGCCAGAAACCGGTCCCAGGCTGCTTGTTTCCGGTCCAGGGAAGACATGGCTTGGCAGTTCGGGCTGGACTGTTCCCATGAGGCACAGGGTCAGACTGATTTGCATATGGCCATGTCTGAACTGGGGTGGTGGAGTGAGCTAAGGAATGATGATGGATTAAACCCAGATCAGTTGACTGGGGGTGAGTGTTTGATTTGCTCAAGCGCTTCGTCCATCATCCCCTTTGGTATCGCTTTGTTCGCCCTAAGTTGGCAGGGTATGCCCAGACGTGGGTACCTTGCTCACTTTGCCACTGGATTCAAGTTAGCCTAGCTGATGGCGGCTGAATAGCCAGAAACCGGTCCCAGGCTGCTTGTTTCCGGTCCAGGGAAGACATGGCTTGGCAGTTCGGGCTGGACTGTTCCCATGAGGCACAGGGTCAGACTGATTTGCATATGGCCATGTCTGAACTGGGGTGGTGGAGTGAGCTAAGGAATGATGATGGATTAAACCCAGATCAGTTGACTGGGGGTGAGTGTTTGATTTGCTCAAGCGCTCCGTCCATCATCCCCTTTGGTATCGCTTTGTTCGCCCTAAGTTGGCAGGGTATGCCCAGATGTGGGTCCCTTGCTCACTTTGCCACTGGATTCAAGCTAGCCTGGCTGATGACGGCTGAATAGCCAGAAACCGGTCCCAGGATGCTTGTTTCCGGTCCAGGGAAGACATGGCTTGGCAGTTCGGGCTGGACTGTTCCCAGGAGGCACAGGGTCAGACTGATTTGCATATGGCCATGTCTGAACTGGGGTGGTGGAGTGAGCTAAGGAATGATGATGGATTAAACCCAGATCAGTTGACTGGGGGTGAGTGTTTGATTTGCTCAAGCGCTCCGTCCATCGTCCCCTTTGGTATCGCTTTGTTCGCCCTAAGTTGGCAGGGTATGCCCAGACGTGGGTCCCTTGCTCACTTTGCCACTGGATTCAAGCTAGCCTGGCTGATGACGGCTGAATAGCCAGAAACCGGTCCCAGGATGCTTGTTTCCGGTCTAGGGAAGACATGGCTTGGCAGTTCGGGCTGGAATGTTCCCATGAGGCACAGGGTCAGACTGATTTGCATATGGCCATGTCTGAACTGGGGTGGTGGAGTGAGCTAAGAAATGATGATGGATTAAACCCAGATCAGTTGACTGGGGGTGAGTGTTTGATTTGCTCAAGCGCTCCGTCCATCATCCCCTTTGGTATCGCTTTGTTCGCCCTAAGTTGGCAGGGTATCCCCAGACGTGGGTCCCTTGCTCACTTTGCCACTGGATTCAAGCTAGCCTAGCTGATGACGGCTGAATAGCCAGAAACCGGTCCAAGGATGCTTGTTTCCGGTCCAGGGAAGACATGGCTTGGCAGTTCGGGCTGGACTGTTCCCATGAGGCACAGGGTCAGACTGATTTGCATATGGCCATGTCTGAACTGGGGTGATGGAGTGAGCTAAGGAATGATGATGGATTAAACCCAGATCAGTTGACTGGGGGTTAGTGTTTGATTTGCTCAAGCGCTCCGTCCATCATCCCCTTTGGTATCGCTTTGTTCGCCCTAAGTTGGCAGGGTATGCCCAGACGTGGGTCCCTTGCTCACTTTGCCACTGGATTCAAGCTAGCCTGGCTGATGACGGCTGAATATCCAGAAACCGGTCCCAGGATGCTTGTTTCCGGTCCAGGGAAGACATGGCTTGGCAGTTCGGGCTGGACTATTCCCATGAGGCACAGGGTCAGACTGATTTGCATATGGCCATGTCTGAACTGGGGTGGTGGAGTGAGCTAAGGAATGATGATGGATTAAACCCAGATCAGTTGACTGGGGGTGAGTGTTTGATTTGCTCAAGCGCTCCGTCCATCATCTCTTTTGGTATCGCTTTGTTCGCCCTAAGTTGGCAGGGTATGCCCAGACGTGGGTCCCTTGCTCACTTTGCCACTGGATTCAAGCTAGCCTGGCTGATGACGGCTGAATAGCCAGAAACCGGTCCCAGGATGCTTGTTTCCGGTCCAGGGAAGACATGGCTTGGCAGTTCGGGCTGGACTGTTCTCATGAGGCACAGGGTCAGACTGATTTGCATATGGCCATGTCTGAACTGGGGTGGTGGAGTGAGCTAAGGAATGATGATGGATTAAACCCAGATCAGTTGACTGGGGGTGAGTGTTTGATTTGCTCAAGCGCTCCGTCCATCATCCCCTTTGGTATCATTTTGTTCGTCCTAAGTTGGCAGGGTATGCCCAGACGTGGGTCCCTTGCTCACTTTGCCACTGGATTCAAGCTAGCCTGGCTGATGACGGCTGAATAGCCAGAAACCGGTCCCAGGATGCTTGTTTCCGGTCCAGGGAAGACATGGCTTGGCAGTTCGGGCTGGACTGTTCCCATGAGGCACAGGGTCAGACTGATTTGCATATGGCCATGTCTGAACTGGGGTGGTGGAGTGAGCTAAGGAATGATGATGGATTAAACCCAGATCAGTTGACTGGGGGTGAGTGTTTGATTTGCTCAAGCGCTCCGTCCATCATCCCCTTTGGTATTGCTTTGTTCGCCCTAAGTTGGCAGGGTTTGCCCAGACGTGGGTCCCTTGCTCACTTTGCCACTGGATTCAAGCTAGCCTGGCTGATGACGGCTGAATAGCCAGAAACCGGTCCCAGGATGCTTGTTTCCGGTCCAGGGAAGACGTGGCTTGGCAGTTCGGGCTGGACTGTTCCCATGAGGCACAGTGTCAGACTGATTTGCATATGGCCATGTCTGAACTGGGGTGGTGGAGTGAGCTAAGGAATGATGATGGATTAAACCCAGATCAGTTGACTGGGGGTGAGTGTTTGATTTGCTCAAGCGCTCCGTCCATCATCCCCTTTGGTATCGCTTTGTTCGCCCTAAGTTGGCAGGGTATGCCCAGACGTGGGTCCCTTGCTCACTTTGCCACTTGATTCAAACTAGCCTGCGTGATGACGGCTGAATAGCCAGAAACCGGTCCCAGGCTGCTTGTTTCCGGTCCAGGGAAGACATGGCTTGGCAGTTCGGGCTGGACTGTTCCCATGAGGCACAGGGTCAGACTGATTTGCATATGGCCATGTCTGAACTGGGGTGGTGGAGTGAGCTAAGGAATGATGATGGATTAAACCCAGATCAGTTGACTGGGGGTGAGTGTTTGATTTGCTCAAGCGCTCCGTCCATCATCTCCTTTGGTATCGCTTTGTTCGCCCTAAGTTGGCAGGGTATGCCCAGACGTGGGTACCTTGCTCACTTTGCCACTGGATTCAAGCTAGCCTGGCTGATGACGGCTGAATAGCCAGAAACCGGTCCCAGGCTGCTTGTTTCCGGTCCAAGGAAGACATGGCTTGGCAGTTCGGGCTGGACTGTTCCCATGAGGCACAGGGTCAGACTGATTTGCATATGGCCATGTCTGAACTGGGGTGGTGGAGTGAGCTAAGGAATGATGATGGATTAAACCCAGATCAGTTGACTGGGGGTGAGTGTTTGATTTGCTCAAGCGCTACGTCCATCATCCCCTTTGGTATCGCTTTGTTCGCCCTAAGTTGGCAGGGTATGCCCAGATGTGGGTCCCTTGCTCACTTTGCCACTGGATTCAAGCTAGCCTGGCTGATGATGGCTGAATAGCCAGAAACCGGTCCCAGGATGCTTGTTTCCGGTCCAGGGAAGACATGGCTTGGCAGTTCGGGCTGGACTGTTCCCAGGAGGCACAGGGTCAGACTGATTTGCATATGGCCATGTCTGAACTGGGGTGGTGGAGTGAGCTAAGGAATGATGATGGATTAAACCCAGATCAGTTGACTGGGGGTGAGTGTTTGATTTGCTCAAGCGCTCCGTCCATCATCCCCTTTGGTATCGCTTTGTTCGCCCTAAGTTGGCAGGGTATGCCCAGACGTGGGTCCCTTGCTCACTTTGCCACTGGATTCAAGCTAGCCTGGCTGATGACGGCTGAATAGCCAGAAACCGGTCCCAGGATGCTTGTTTCCGGTCCAGGGAAGACATGGCTTGGCAGTTCGGGCTGGAATGTTCCCATGAGGCACAGGGTCAGACTGATTTGCATATGGCCATGTCTGAACTGGGGTGGTGGAGTGAGCTAAGGAATGATGATGGATTAAACCCAGATCAGTTGACTGGGGGTGAGTGTTTGATTTGCTCAAGTGCTCCGTCCATCGTCCCCTTTGGTATCGCTTTGTTCGCCCTAAGTTGGCAGGGTATGCCCAGACGTGGGTCCCTTGCTCACTTTGCCACTGGATTCAAGCTAGCCTGGCTGATGACGGATGAATAGCCAGAAACCGGTCCCAGGATGCTTGTTTCCGGTCCAGGGAAGACATGGCTTGGCAGTTCGGGCTGGACTGTTCCCATGAGGCACAGGGTCAGACTGATTTGCATATGGCCATGTCTGAACTGGGGTGGTGGAGTGAGCTAAGGAATGATGATGGATTAAACCCAGATCAGTTGACTGGGGGTGTGTGTTTGATTTGCTCAAGCGCTCCGTCCATCATCCCCTTTGGTATCACTTTAATTAGTGGACAGCATATACCAGGCCAACTTCTCACATTGGTGTGCAGCGGTTGGGATTCAAGCTTGCTATTGTTTTACCAGATAATCTCAGTGAGTGACTAACTGAAAACCACTAAAGGTACTTAGGTACATATAAATCAAGTCTAGACTTAGAGTTGGGTAAGTCAAGGGTCTAGCACACCCTTTTTCCAACTCAAGAGAGTCTCAGTTCCCACTAGAGTAGGTAGGTGCATACACCGCACCACACTAGAATGTCTTCAAGGCCTGAAGTCAGTGACTCCTTCCCAACTAAGTATGACCACCTCACATTCCAAGAATTGAGAAACATGTGTGCATCAAGGAAACTGAAGACAGGGAAAAACCCAAACACCCAAAAGCTCATAGTGACTTTGCTTTTAGATGACCTCAGAAAGACCCCAGGGTCTGATGAGGCAGGCAAAGGGGGTGGGACAGCAGAAGAGGAAAGGCCAGGGAGTGAAAACCTCAATGACCTGGACTCTGATGCTGGCCAGGAGGATCAAAATGATTCTAACCTGGAACAGCCAATCCTTCCTGAAGGTGAGGAAGGAGGCCCCAGTGGGCCTCTTTTTATCCCACCTGGAAGGGTTAACAGTTTACCAAGAAGATCTAGGTCTCCTTCTCTGGAGTCTAACCATTCTGGTACATCTGTAGGGAGCTCTGTTTCTCATAGGACTTCTTCTCATAAAAGGGAGTCCTCTTATGAGAAGAAGTGCCAACTGCTTGAGTTTGAGAGAGCTAAGCTCAGGATCAAGAGAGAGCAATTGGCCTTAGACAGGGAATCCCTGGAGCTTCAGAGAGCTTCTCAGAAGTTGGGACTAGAGTCCCATGGTGGCAGCCACAGTGTCCCTAGAGGTAGAGATCATACTCATGACCATAGGAACCTGAACAAGATTGTCCCTCCCTACCAGAGTGGGGATGACATCCACAAATGGATAACTGCACTGGAGAGGGCCTGTAAGGTACAGAGAGTCCCTCAGGAGCAGTGGGCAGCAATCTTGTGGCTCTCCTTTACAGAC
The DNA here is from genome assembly GCA_963921515.1 of Calotriton arnoldi. Taxonomy (NCBI): domain Eukaryota; kingdom Metazoa; phylum Chordata; class Amphibia; order Caudata; family Salamandridae; genus Calotriton; species Calotriton arnoldi. The sequence goes on along the minus strand of CAWUFW010001128.1, from coordinate 3,081,684 downwards.
AAAGGTAGAGACAAGCTCCTCACTGTAAGAGAAGAAGATGCTGATAATTACAAAGTCCTGAAGAGTGCTCTGATTGATGGGTTTGGCCTAACCACTGAACAATACAGGTTAAAGTTCAGAGACAACCAAAAGGCACCGACTCAGGACGGGGTTGACTTTGTAGATTGTGCTACTAAGGCTCTGGAAGGCTGGTTACTTGGCAGTAAGGTGTGTGATTTCAAAGGATTGTATAATGTAATCATGAGAGAGCAGATCCTTAATAACTGTCAAAATCAACTGTTTCATCAGTACCTGGTGGACTCTGATCTGACCTCTCCCCAAGAATTGGGCCAGAAGGCAGACAAATGGGTCAGAACCAGGGTGAAGCAGAAGGTTCAGAACCAAGGTCGTGACTCCAGGAACCAATATTCTAAAAACTCTGATAAGGGTGGGGAGAAGGGTAAAGACCAGAAGTCTTCTCAAGGGACCCAAAAATCTGCATCTGGTGGGGAGTCACAATCCAACAAGGGAAAAGGCAAGAAGAAACCATGGTGTCAAATCTGTAAACAGAAGACCCATTGGACAAGTGATTGTACCAAGTCCAAGGACTCAACTCCAACCACCACTGCCCCTAAGGCAACTGTTCCCCCTAGTTCAGCTCCAAGTGGTGGTGTTCCAAATAAGGGTGTAGTAGGGTTAACCCTGGGATCTGAGATGGACTCTGGCCTAGTCAGAGTTCCAACTCAGGCTATGTTGATCTGTGATGGAGGCATGGATATGGCCTCCTTATTTGTAAGCCCCAGTAATCTGGGCAAATACAGACAACAGCCTATAATAAATGAAAAAGAGGCCTTGGCATTCAGGGACACAGGAGCAAGTGTCACAATGGTGACAAAAGATCTTGTGGCTCCTGAGCAAATCATACTTGGTGAGATGTACCAAGTGATCAATGCTAGCAATGTTAGGACAGACCATTCCTTGGCAGTTGTTAATTTCTCCTGGGGAGGGGTAACTGGCCCTAAGAAGGTTGTGGTAAGTGCAGACCTCCCTGTTGAATGCTTGTTGGGCAATGATTTAGAAACTTCAGCTTGGGCTGAAGTGGAACTCAGGACTCATGCGGAAATGTTGGGTATCCCTGCAGATGTGTTTGCTATGACCAGGTCACAGGCAATAATGTCTAACACTGAGCAGGTCCTGGATCCTGGAAAAATGGACCAGGCACCTTCCAAGAGGAGGAGCAGTAGGGTTAAGGCAGTGTCTTCCCACCTGCCTCAGAATCCAGATCAGTCTCTTGAGGGAGCTGATCTTAGTCCTGAAGAAGAAACTGTTCCAGATGAGCTTGAACCTGATCAGGTTGAGTTCTTGGGGACAGGGGGCCCTTCCAGGGCAGATCTGAGACAGGAGCAACTGAGCTGCCCCTCTCTTGAACCCCTCAGACAGCAAACTGCTGCTGAGGCTGCTGGGAGTGCTAGTGGGTCCCACAGGATCTACTGGGATGATGGACTCCTTTACTCAGAGTGTAGAGACCCCAAGCCTGGAGCCACCAGGAGGTTGGTTATACCTCTGAAGTTTAGGAGCTTCCTATTGACACTAGCACATGATATCCCATTAGCAGGTCACCTAGGCCAAAACAAGAGTTGGGACAGAATTGTCCCTCACTTTCATTGGCCTCATATTTCTGAAGATACCAAGGAGTTTTGTCGCTCCTGTGTCACCTGTCAAGCCAGTGGTAAGGCAGGTAGCACTACAAAGGCCCCCCTGATTCTACTACCTGTGGTGGGGGTTCCCTTTGAGAGGGTGGGGATTGACATTGTTGGTCCCCCAGATCCTCAAACTGCATCTGGGCACAGATTTATATTGGTGGTGGTGGACCATGCTACTAGGTATCCAGAGGCAATTCCCCTTAGGACCACCACAGCTCCTGTAGTGGCAAGGGCCCTCCTGGGAATCTTTTCCAGGGTGGGTTTTCTTAAGGAGGTAGTATCAGACAGAGGTGCAAACTTCATGTCTAGTTACTTAACTGCTATGTGGAAGGAGTGTGGTGTAAATTACAAATGTACCACCCCTTATCACCCACAATGCAATGGTTTAGTTGAAAGGTTCAACAAAACCTTAAAGGGCATGATTAAAGGTCTCCCAGAAAAGCTTAGGCGCAGATGGGACATACTTTTGCCCTGCCTTCTCTTTGCCTACAGAGAGGTTCCACAGAAGGGGTTGGTTACAGCCCATTTGAGCTTCTGTTTGGACATCCAGTTAGGGGTCCATTGTGTCTAGTGAAGGAGGGATGGGAGTTACCTCTCAAACCCCCTAAACAGGATATTGTGGACTATGTACTTGGTCTCCGCTCCCGGATGGCTGAGTACATGAAGAAGGAAACTAAAAACCTTGAGGCTAGCCAGGAATTGCAAAAGGCATGGCAGACCAAAAGGCTGTGTTGACTGTTTATCAGCCAGGACAGAAAGTATGGGTGTTGGAGCCTGTGGCCCCAGCAGCCCTCCAAGACAAGTGGAGTGGCCCCCATTGCATAATTGAGCAAAAGGGAGAGGTTACCTACCTGGTGGACCTAGGAACTCCCAGGAGCTCCCATAGGGTGCTCCATGTCAACAGGCTCAAACCATATGTTGACAGGGCAGACATGGTCTTGCTCATGACTACTGATGAGGGACAGGAGGAAGAGAGTGATCCACTCCCTGACCTGCTCTCACAGAACCCTGATGATGGTTCAGTAGATGGTGTAGCCTTGGCAGGCAGCCTCACTGACCAGCAGCAAACTGATTGCAGAAAAGTTCTCAACCAGTTTAGACATATGTTCTCACTGACTCCAAGTCAGACTACCTGGTGCACTCATGAAGTGGTCACTGGGGACAGTCTGCCTGTTAAAAATAAGATTTACAGGCAACCTGACCATGTCAGGGACTGCATCAGGACTGAAGTCCAGAAGATGTTGGATTTGGGTGTGATTGAACCCTCAATAGCCCTTGGGCTGAGTCCAGTAGTCTTAGTGCCTAAACCTCACACCCAGGGTGGTAAGAGAGAGATGAGGTTTTGTGTGGACTACAGAGGTCTCAATGCAGTCACTAGGACTGATGCCCATCCAATCCCTAGGGCAGATGAGCTTATAGACACTTTGGCCTCAGCCAAGTTTCTCAGCACATTTGACCTGACAGCTGGCTACTGGCAAATCAGACTAGCTGACGATGCAAAAGCCAAAACAGCATTCTCAACCCCAATTTGTGGTGATGCTCTTTGGTTTGAAGAATGAACCTGCCACTTTTCAAAGGTTGGTGAACAAAGTCCTTACAGGCCTGGAAGCCTATAGTGCAGCATATCTAGATGATATTGCTGTCTTTAGCTCCACCTGGGAGGATCACCTGGTCCACCTGAGAAATGTTTTGGAGGCCCTGCAGAAAGCAGGCCTCCCTATCAAGGCCACTAAGTGCCAGATAGGGCAGAGCCAAGTTGTATACCTGGGCTACCTTGTGGGTGGAGCCCAGGTTCAACCATTGCAGAGCAAAATCCAGACCATCATGGACTGGGTTGCTCGAACCACCCAGACTCAGGTCAGAGCTTTCTTGGGCCTGACTGGGTACTATAGGAGGTTTGTCAAAGGATATGGATCCACAGTGGGTCCTTTGAATGACTTAACCTCCAAGAGAATGCCAAAGAGAGTTCAGTGGACAGTCAGCTGTCAAAAGGCATTTGATGACCTAAAGCAGGCCATGTGCACTGCTCCCATTCTGCAAAGTCGTGACTACTCCAAACAACTCATTGTCCAAACAGATGCATCTGAGTTGGGGGTAGGGGCTGTGTTATCACAATTGAATGATGAAGGTCAGGATCAGCCAGTAGCTTTTATTAGCAGAAGGCTGACCCCCAGAGAGAAACGTTGGTCAGCCATTGAGAGGGAAGCCTTTGCTGTGGTTTGGGCCTTGAAGAAGCTGAGGCCATACTTGTTTGGCACTCACTTCATTGTTCAGACAGACCACAAGCCCCTCTTAAGGGTAAAACAGATGAAGGGTGAAAACCCCAAACTTTTGAGGTGGTCCATTTCCCTACAGGGGATGGACTATACAGTGGAACATAGACCTGGGAGTAACCATGCCAATGCAGATGGACTCTCCAGATATTTCCACTTATAACATGAAGACTCAACTGGTCAAGGTTAGTTTAATGTCCTGACGTTTGGGGGGGGGGGTTGTGTAGGAGAGTAGGATCTGCTTCTTATAGTTACCCCAACTTTTTGCTGATGTTTCAATGTTTTCGACTTAGTCTGACTGGGATCCTGCTATTCAGGACCCCAGTCTATCTGCTTTCTCCTCTAAATTGATTGCATTTACTTTAGGTACACTCCAGATTGGATTCTGGGGTACCATTATAAGTCCCTAGTATATGGTATACTATGTACCCAGGGCATAGGTACCCCAGAGGCCTCCCAGGGGCTGCAGCATGTATTATGCCACCCCTGAGAGGCCATTCAAAATGACACAACTTGTTTGCTACTGCAGCCTGTGTAAGGTGGTGCATGCACCCCTTACTTAGATATAGGTTCACTATATCTATCCTGATCACTGCACATATAAGCCTATCAGTCACCCCTATGGCAGGCCTTATCAATCCTGAAGGCAGGGTGTTGGGTTTTATGTGAGAGGGTGCCCATGCATGAGCAGAGCCCCTCTACAGCCTTCGGAACCACTATTCCAGGGTTGTCTGTGATGCAGCCAACCATATACTCTTAAGTGCATTATAACCTCGCTGTAAATGCTAACTTTAAAATGGCTGCAAGGAATTATGTTGTGTTTGGTGTCAAACACCTTGGAATCCTACCTCCACACCAGTAACTAGTGTGGGAGGGATGATTCCTCCCTCCTAGAGGGAGAAATATGACAGCACCGGTACACCCGGTACCAGCTTCACAGAGCCCTGGCATCACAAAATGGATGCTGCCAGCCACAGACACGAGTCTGCCCTCCTGCTGCTGGACGAAACTCCGGCAGGGGAAGGCTTGACAATAGGTTTCCTGTCACAGGGAGGTGTGACCACCTCCCAGACAGGCTTTAGTGTATTGAGGCTGGGTGGGTGCACTCCAAGAGTTCTTTGATGTCTGCACTGGGGGCACATTTGGTGTCCCTGTGCATAGTCCAGCTCAAATCGGTTGCAGGGGCACTCAGCCCCTGCTCTGGCGCGAAACCGGGCAAAGGACATGGGTGTAGCCACCCCTCTGTCCTGACCCTCCCATAGGTGGGTCCCCAGAGTTTGTCCCACCCCTTCCTTGGGTATAAAGTAGGAACCCCTGACTACAGGACTTTAGATATTACCTGGACTAAACTCTGCTACAGAAACCAAGTAACCTTCGACGATCTATGCTTTGTTGGACGACTGAAGAATCTCCCTTGGAGTAAAGGAGTTACTCCCCTGCAACGCAGGCACCTCAACGCATCTGACCAGTTTGCATCTACGCAGCTCCCGATGGACTCCGAAGATTTTGCAACACAGGAGGTGGGTGCCCAAGCTTCCCCGAGGCCGACCAGTGCTCTCAGCAAACCTGAGACCCGCAGCCCTCGTGGGGACCGTGAAACCCGAACCCATGGACACCGTGCACATTTGCAGCAGTATATGCTTTTCGGCAATCCCTGAGGTTGTGCTTTGGGCTACTTGTAGTCCAAGTCCCGAGCAGTGTTTTCACTGAAGATTACTGGCCTACACTCCACGAGTGTTCCGTGGGCTGGTATTGTGTGATTCCTCTTGAGGTCCCTTTGCGATCCCTGGTCCGTTGACCTGTGGGTCCCTGAGAAGGCAACTTTAACTTTCATTGGGCTTCCCTGGTTGCTCCAAATGTGCCCTGACTCTCCATTGCTTGGGGAGTCCCCAGGACCTTGCTGGTCCTCACAGAAGCATCATTACTCTGACCGCATGGGTTGCAGTTGCCAAGGCTTGTTGGTCTCCAATCCGGAAACTGATCCCTCAGCACTCGACATCCTTTGTGGGACAGCTTGCCTGCGGATCCTGGTCATCATCAACATCTCCTGGTCCCCGTGGCTGCAGAGTCAAGCTTCACCTCTTCGCACCTGAGGCACCCGACATTGGTGGGCATTCGATTGCTCCGCTCCTGGTCATGTGAAGTGACCCAGACTTTGTACCCTCTGCTTTCAGGTTCTTCTCATCTCCGATCCAGGCTTGGGTCACACCGGACACTTTTCTTCTCCCCGGCAGCATCACTTCTTCGCATCACGCCATTGAAAACAACGAGGGTTTCCGACACCACTTGACCCCTAGGCACCCGGCTCCTCTGGGATAGGTAACTCGGGTACCTCGGTACTCACAAGGGTGCTGGCCTTAGAACCTTCTAAGTTTAACTGGGTTTGCTTGAAGTCCTCTCCTAAGTGTCCTTAAACTCTAAATTTCCAACCGCGACTTTCCCATAGAGTTGTACGGAGCTCGCGTCTGTGTTTCCACACTGCACCCGTCCTCCGTGGGTCCCCTGTGTCCCTACCTTGGGTGGTTCCCTGGGGTCCCAGTGATTCTACGTGCTCTAGGCACTGTGTCTAGTCAAGTCGGGGTTGTTATACCACTTTCTTAATATATGGTTTGGTCTCCCCCTGGAGCCCACTGTGTATTGTGCTATTTACTGTCGTTCTAGTACTGTAATATTGTGTGCCTTGTTCTCTAATCTCATAAAGAGGTTAGTAGAGAGTGTTTAGCAATAAATACATATATTTTGTATATACCTGGTGTGGTTCTCCTTTCATTTGGTCATTCAAGAGGTTATATACTGGTAAAACAAGCTGCTTTACATTCCTTCAAGACTTAGCCTGAAGGCTGCTCTCCACAGCTACCACTAGGATAGCTTTCTATAAAGGTTGTCTTTAACCTAATCATCAATAATGGTCGTTTGGACTGGTGCAAGGTGCCACTTTAATTAGTGGACAGCATATACCAGGCCAACTTCTCACAGCCGCCATTTCTGAAAGAAAAGTACCTAAAATAAGGCGAACTAAGCATGTGAGGGAAAAATGATGTCCCAATGCTGGGGAAAATGCACCCACAGGACAGAATGGGCCTATCAAGCGTGCAAGTCATAACGAAAAAATAAGTAAAATCTAGCAACACAGAAAGTGCTGTATGAAAGCATATGTCGCACTAGTATACATCGGAATGAATAATAACATGGAGGGCTAAGTAATGAACACCGCCATCCGATTAAGGCCCATAAATAACATAATAGAAAAAGATGACTAGAAATAAGAAAAGAAATAAATAAAAACCAAATGATGAAAAAAGACACATGATATCCGTGAGTAGTTCCACAATAGAAGGAACAGGCATAGCCATGCCCAGCATGTACAAGAAGCACTGGAGAAATAATTACAGTATGGCATTTTCCCATGGTAAGTGTTCATTAAGGCCTGTAACAGCCGTCTGGAGGGTATAGATCCAAAACCCTTCTCTCTTACGTCTCAGACCATCAATATTGCCATCCTTAGGATTATGTATTCTCTCTAGAATAATCCATTTGAGGTCTTTTTCCGAATGCTGGTGTTCATGCCAATGTTCGACCAATGGAGCACCTATTCGCTTATCTTTGATAGCGGATTTGTGCTCACTAAACCTCACTCTGAATTCCCTGCTCGTTTCACCAACGTAGCCCTGTTTACAGGGACAAAGAATAAGGTACACAACGTTGGTAGTCCTGCAGATAGTCATTTCTTTGAAATAAAATTTCCTTTTTCCCCATTCTAATTCTGCTGATACAATGGCGAAATTGCACGCATGGCAATTGCCACATGTATGCGTGCCACAGATGGGGTTCTTTCCTGTAATAGATTTCTGTGTATATTCTCTTTCTCCAAAAGAAACAGATTTGACTAATGAATTCCGAAGGTTCTTATTCCGCCGAAATGCAAATATCGGTCTGGGTAAGGGGCTAACTTGGTGGCCTGAGTTCAAAATATGCCACTGTGAATTGATGATCTGGCGAAGTTTGTTGTTGCAGTTGGAGTGTCGGGTGACACATACCAACTTTGTGTCGTCTGTGTTAGATTTATTTTGGAGGAGGGCCTCCCTATTGTAATATTTAGCCCTCTTGTAGGCATCCCTAATAAGTCTATGGGGATATCCTCTGTTGAGGAGTTTGCACTTAAGCTGTTCCGCATACAGATCAAAGTTCCTGATATTAGTACAGTTTCTGCGTAAACGCAGAAACTGACTGAAAGGTAGGCTGTCTTTCTGGCAACGCGGATGATAGCTCTCATATTGGAGGAGAGTGTTTCTCGCTGTAGGCTTGGTATATAAGAAACCTCAATAATATGGTCAGTAACTTGGATCCAAATATCGAGGAATTCAATCCTCTCTTTACTCGTAAATGTCAAGTGAGGATCACACAAGTTAATCCATAAGATAAACCCAATGAGTTGTTCTTCTGGGCCGCTCCATATAAAGAAAATGTCATCAATAAATCGATGCCAGTGTTGGATGTTTTCGAAACACATCTAGTTGCTTTCCCCCTTGGTGACTCTAAATGGGAGTCGTATTACACGGTGCACACTTTTGCATGAATGCTCTCACTGATTGGCATGGCTCTTTACTATTATGTACTCCTGTAGTGAACTTCACTTGGGTAATCTTTACTCTCCGCGTTTGAATAATAAGTGAATATTTATATCCTGTGAATATTTATATCATGTCTTGTTGTCCCTACTGACCTGTGCATAACGTATATGGGCACAGAGCCCCCTGCACTGCATATCCAGTTACAGTGCACGATATACAGATGGCTTGTGGCCACTGAAACATTTATTCTCTCAGCTCCCTGATGAAGGAATTCTCTGTCTACATTTCACTTCCGAAACGCGTGTTGGCGCATTTTTCTTGTTTTACATGTACCTAATCTAGTCAATATTGTATTGTACCCTGGTGTATGTATGTATTTGTGTGTCATTATGGTTCTTGTTTTTCTGTTCATTTGTGTTGACAAATTTGTGTTGTCCCTTGTTAGGTTTTTCTTTTCGCTGTGTACATTACTTTCGCTGTTCCTCATCATGTTAACGGGGCTCCTTAACAATTGATGGGCGATGTTGATGTTTTTTTAAGAAATCTTGATGTATACATGTGATATCAAAAATTAAATTCTAAAAATGATTTATACTTTTTGATCATAAATTTTGAAAATCACTGGTTTATGGGAAATTTGTATTTTTGGATGTATTACCTTATTTTAAAGTATTGATTTAGGAGAAGTGTTTGTTGTTAATCATTTTCCAACTCTGTACCAACAGTGTCCCGAGTGAGTCCAGACTCGTCCAGACTCAAAACGCAATGGATCAGACTGTAGTAGTACAATTTTGTGATTGAACAACAAGAAGGGAAAGATTGACTTGAGTCACTTTTTTGTGTGTAGAATAGTGGACATCATTCACAACAAACAACAATCACTCAGCGTGCAATGCATGCCATCATTTACCTGTTCTTCCGGGGCAGTCCCTCTAGGCTAGGAAAGGATAGATAGATAGTCAGGTCCCATGGTTGGAGGCAGGCACATATTTGTTTGTATTCTCCATCCAATGTCTGGCTTGAGGGAAATGGCTTTAGGGCGAGTCAGGACTTACTTCTTCACTGACTGCACATAGGTGCAACTCTAATCCGGTAATAAAAGAGTAAGACAGTGGGGATGGATTCGTGAACCAGAAAGACGCACAAAAATAATAAACTAAATAATGTTCCTTAGCTATATCTTTTTTTTTGGGGGGGGGGGCTTCAAAGAAAGTGACTAGAAAGCCTAGTTGTCAGAGAAGTAGAGCTCGTCCTCAAACTCTGGTGGTTCACCCAGAAGTAGGTCACCTAACACACTACTTCCATGACCTGAGTCGCTGTCATCATCTTCCTGCTGTGGTACTTCAGGTATGGTGTAATCCGGTGGTATAAAATGCTGATTCATTTTGATCATGGTTAACCTCTCTACATTTTAGGGTGAGAGACTGGTCCTTCTCACTGTCAGAATGGCACCAGCAGCACTGAAAACACGCTCAGGAGAGACAATTTTTTACAGGGCAAGCCAGATAGTTTATCGCCAGCCTGCTGAGCACTGGCAATTGGCTCCTTTTCCCATATCAATACAGCAATGGATTTTGATCAAAGTAGACCTCTGTTGGGACATCCAGATAGGCCTGGACCATCCGCTCAATGGTCATGGGTGCTCTGCTTTGCTCGGCCTCTTTTGCCTTTGCCTCAGCATCTGATTTAAGCCCTGCCAGTAGAAACCATTCCTTTGCTGATTTTGGGGCTGATGCTCCTGTTCTTGTTGTTGATGGTGTTCTTGCTGTTGTTGGTGGTTTTGGCTGCTGTGAGCCAACCGCACTGCCCTAAGGCTCTGAAGTTGAACTTGAAGGCTGCCCTGCAATACTTGTCATGCCCTGGAGGAGCGGGCCTCTAATTCCCGGCCGTTCTTTTTCTAGCTGACTGGCTTGCACAGCTATCCAAGTTTTGTAGTTGGCAACATCCCAGTGGATCAAGAATTGTGGCACAAATGTAGTGGTTGGATGACACAATGCCTCTTTGCACCCTTGTATTTTCAAATAAGCGATAGATTATGCTCTCCACCAACTCATATGCTTCTTTTTTTCCTCCAGACCCACGTACATTGCAGACACCTCCTTTAGCATATGCAACAATGGGATAGCTTGGCCCATGGTACAGTCATCCTTGCTGACTTCACGTGTGAAGACCTCGAAAGGAAGCAGCATCTCTGTCAGGCATTTAACTAGGCCCCATTGGTCCATCTCAATGATCATGCCTTTCACAGTTGAAGCCCCTCTTTGCATGACATGTTCATTGATTGGTCTGTACTGCTCAAACAAACATTCAAGCATGTAATAAGTTGAGTTCCAACGTGTTGGCTCCTCATGGATGAGTGTTTTAAGTGGCATTCTATTATCACGTTGAATGATCCTCAGCTGCTTCCCAGCTTTAAAAGAATGGTTGAAATGTGTGCAGATTCCTCTGGAGGTGGTCAGTAAGCTGCTGACTTGGTCTTCTTCTTTCAGAAAGTCTTGAATATTGATGTTAATTCAGTGTGCCAAACACAGGACCCTGAAATAGCCACCATCGACCATGGCCTTAACTATATTACTGCTATTGTCTTCCAAAATGTTTGCAGTAGTATGGGATTTCTCCATGGCGAACATGGCTACTGTAGCATGCTTCCGAGCGCCATTAAAAATGTCAGCAGTGTCAACACCAGCAGATATCTTTTCTCTAACCCCCACAAAAGAGATCCAGTGTGCAGTGATGCACATGTAATCAGTGGCTTGGCAACTGGTCCACATGTCTGTAGCCAGGTGGATAGTGTGAACAGCACTCTGCTGCAAAGCTTGCCCAAGCAATTCCAGCATGTAGTGATGTAGTGCTGGAACAGCAACTCTGGCGAAATAGGACCGGCTGGGAACCTCCTAATTCGGGCAGATGGCTGCCACAAATTCAAGAAAACCCACCCCTTCCACAAAAGAAAAAGGGAGGAGGTCCAGCGCTAACATTTTAGCCAGCTTCGCGTTGTACAAACTTGCCGTTGGGTGGTTCCATTCGTACTGCCCCTCCGGCCTAAACATACTGTGTATGGTAGCCTGGATTTTTTTGTTTTCTGGTGCCACTGATGCAGGTGACTTCTTGAGACCAGATATTGTTGAGCTCAATGTGCGTTTTTTCGTTGCAGTACTCTCTTGCCTTGGACCCCTTGGTGTCTTGACCTGACTCTTGTGCCATTGCAATGTTGCTGATGATGATGTGGGCGATACCACTGCACTGCTGGGGACAGGGCTGCTTGTGTACCGGAGAAAATGTCTCCATCTTCTTTACCTTCCACCGTGATCAGATCTTCATCCCCTCCACCAACACTTACAGTTTTTTGGCCGCTAAGGTGCGCCTCCCACTGGATCAAGTGATGTTTTCTCAGATGGGTTGTTTGGCCTCCAGTACCATAGTTTGTACCAAGCTTACCTCGACTAACATCTACTCCACCAATTGCGCATATAGCAATGTTCACCTCCTTCTGGCTAACCGAAAAGAAGTCCAAAACTGGGGAGGTCAACTTTCTGACGGCGCTAATTCCACTTGCAATGTCGGATGAACTGGTAGGTGGGCGTGACATTTGACTCTCTGCAGTACCTACTTCTACTGAGGTGGTTGTGGTATATGTAGGTCACTACCGGGACTTTGTTAATATGGCAGCTGGAGGTGGTGTTGGTGGTATTTTTGTTGGTGGTATCTACCTCCATAACTCCAAGGCTTTCTGAAACCTTCCTTTTCCCTAGCCTTGTCTTATAGGGGTGGCGTGTCTCAATCTCAGACTGAGGTGGGATCCAAGTGGTGTCTAGATCATCAGAAGGGGTGCTTGGAGAAGAAGTTGATGGGCTAACCCTCCTTTTCCTTGCTGGGGATCTCGAAGACATGGATCTTCTGAAAGAGTGTCTTGCACTTCTTCCACAGCAGGAAGCTCGATCTCCTGAACTGCCCCTACTTCGGGAGGAACTACTACTATTGGTGGTGGTTGCGGCAGTTGTTGACCACTTATCTGAGTTTCCTGCATTGATTGGGTACTACTGTGCGATAACGATAAGTCAATTTCAACATCACTGCTCGTCGGTTTTGTCGTGATTAGACTGGCTGCCTCTGCGACAGACATGGGCTTTGGCCTAGTTTGGTGGGGTGGGTCCGTTGATGCGGGGGTGCTGCTCCCAGCTTGCTCCCCGGACACCGCTGCTGCAGGCACAATTTTTGGTTCCCCAAAAAAGGTACTGGGCAACATACCGATGGTGGTAAGTGGCAGTGCCTTCTTCTTCTCACTGGCAACTTTGACTTTCTTGGTTTTGATACTTTTCTTTGGGGCCATCTTGAAGCTGTCAGTTAGCACGCAGAGGCACTTGTCTTAGATTCACGAGTTGAAGAGATGTCTGTGGTCACACGTCACGTGACCTCGTGCGCTGGGCGCAAGCCTTCTGTCTGGCAGTACAATGGGTGATGTTGTCTCCTCCTCTTGTGCACCTAAAAGCAAAGAAGCAAGAAGAACTTCAGTGAAATGTGGCATTGTTGTAGTCCAATAATTACTAGTACAAAAACAAACATAATATATATAATTTAGTTAGTGTAGTGTACTGTTACCTCAGTTATTAAAAAAATTAACAATACAGTGTAACCATTTGTAAGACTTTGACAACAACAAGGGCTTTCATGGTGTACTGTACAGTACACTCAGGAAGGATAGGAAAGAAGAAGAAGAAGAACAACAAAATACAAATGTAACAGTTTGCTTTATGTGCATTGTGCATCACGTGGGATGTGGGTGCGGCACTCAGGGAGCTGCAGCTGACAAATGACAATGGAACAATCCCTAGACAATGAATACTGTTGTGCACGTCATATAGCAGATATGGGGTAATTGATGCCAAATCATGTGACTTATGAAACTGAAATAAAAAAAATTGGAAAAAATAAACAAGCAGAAGGCCTGGAAAATAATGAGCACAAGCAGGCCTAAGGAAACAGACTTTGCAAAATGGCCCCCACCACATGGGGAACCAAGGCAAATACATTGCTGGCCTACTATTGCAATGCAAACACACTCACACACTTGCCAGACAAAGGATGCATGCTAAACAACACATCTTTAATGCAACAATGCCAAAAACGAAACTCCACAGGGCTAAAAAGGTTTGCAAGTTACAACCACATACATCCAACAAAGGCATTAACATAAATGAGACAAAAAGTGAAATACCACAAAAAAAACACATTTTGTATTTCAATCCAATGCCATCCACGCCCTAAATGATGTTTTAATTCAACAGACAACACAGAAACAGTTGTTTCATGCACCCATGAGTAGCTCTGGGCCTACTGACTGAGAAAGGCCTATTGGCAGACTACTTGGCTACATAGTGAATTAAATGAATATTGCTAATTGATTTCAAAACATGGAGAAAATGTAGTGAACTGTGCTACATTTATTTTTGCTGAATAAAAGAAGAAAACATTGCATGCAAAACTACAACCAGCAAGAAGAAGACATGGCCACAATAAAGAAGGCATGCAGGCCTATGGCAGAAGCACACTGGATGCCTTCACAAAATGGCCGCCAGCCACATGGCCTGGCCACAACAAGAAGCAATTAGCCTACAAAGGGAAGACATGCAGGCCTATGGCAAAAGCATACTGGCTGACTTCACAAAATGGCTGCCAGCCACATGGCCTGGCCACAACAAGAAGCAATAAGCCAAAGGGAACAAAGGGAAGACATGCAGGCCTATGGCAAAAGCACACTGAATGCCTCCACAAAATGGCCGTCAGCCACATGGTCACAACAACAGGCAGGAGGCCTGGAAAACAATGAACACAAGCAGGCCTATGGACACAGACTCTACAAAATGGCCCCTGGCCACATGGGGAACCAAGGCAAATGTTGGCCTACTATTGCAAACACACTCACACACTGGCCAGACAAAGGAGGCATGCTAAACAACACTTTAATGCAACAATGCCAAAAATGAAAATCCACAGGGCTAAAAAGGTTTGCAAGTTACAACCACACACTTCCAACAAAGGCATTAACAAACATGAGAAAAAAAGTGAAATACCACAAAAAAAACACATTTTGTATTTCAATCCAATGCCATCCATGCCCTAAATGATGTTTTAATTCGACAGACACCACAGAAACAGTTGTTTCATGTACCCATAAATAGCTCTGGGCCTAGTGGCTGAGAAAGGCCTATTGGCAGACTACGGGCTACATAGGGAATTAAATGAATATTGCACATTGATTTCAAAACATGGAGAAAATGTAGTGAACTGTGCAACATGTTTCCTTTATAAAAGAAGAAAAATTACTTACAAAGAAACAACTAGGACCCTACTGAAACTACAGGCCACCCACCATAATAAATTTTAAAAAATCGATGAAAAGTACAAATAAATCTAGGTGCATAGCCCTAATCAAACAAACAACACCAGTTTTCCAACTTACTTGTGAAATCTCAAATTCAAACTTCTCAAATCCAATGATATATTATGCAACAGACACAAAGAATTATCCTTCCAGCTCCAAATCCAAATGAAAAGTGACCAGGAGATGGACAAAGCACTGGGAGGAGCCTGTTGGATAGGAACAGGAAGTTGGAGACTCTGGGGCACTTCCTTCCTATTGAAAAAAAAAGTAAAAAAAGAAAAAGGACTCCTTGCACAAAAAAGTATAGCCAAATGTCAATTTGAGGAGTTTTTGTACTCCAAATCGTAATTTCGAGAAGGTTTTGATGCTGCTTGGGGAGAGAACCTTCTCCAGATTGCAGTTGCGGTAGATCCTGCGCGTTATGAATGGCGTTCTTCACAAAAACCCCGTTGGAAGTCCGCTGGCGCGCTCAAATGACGTGTTGGTGAGTTTGCGGGACCATGTGCCCGCCTAGCAAGTCTAGTGGCACTCACGAACGGCTCGGAAATCTCATCGGCGATCGCAAGCACCCGGTAAGTCGCTCCACGCGTGCAAAAACGCATTTCAGGTGCGCAAACACAAAAAAACTCTGCTCCGTTGCGGAGTGCAGAGTTTTTCGGCAACTCCGCGTTCTACGTGGAATGCCGAGTTGCCAAAACTCCGCAAACTCCGCGAGCGGAGAAGTGTTTTACGCCCAGGGTTAGTCAAGAGCATCACCCTCCAGCTAAGGCAGTCCAATGTCCTGACAGACGTGCAGAGCTTGTGCAGCCTGTGTCTTTGTTTGTCTCTCACTCCCATTCACTCTTCCCATTAGGAACTTTCACTGGGGCAGTGTGAATACCATTCATTTCTACCAAGGGAAGGTCCTTAGCTGGAGTCAGGTTCCATCGTCACCCCATCGGAACTTCCCGGTATTCAGGTGAGTGGCGCGTGACAGTGATATTCCTGTTCGTAATCTTTAAGGAATATAACTATGCACAAGTTAGACGTGGAGTAAAAAAGAGAGCAGATGTAGAGTTCGAGGAGAGTCAGATTAGATACTACTAACATATGAAATGTTTGGAGGATTCCAGAGAAAAAAGCTTAAGACAACACAGTTTTAGATGGTCCGTCTGATAAGATCAGATTGTTATCTGTGATCACTTGATACTCCATCAAAGGGGAGACTGGAGCAGCGTAATTGTGGCTTCACCCTCATTATTATTGATTAGGCCACATATATGTTTGCTAAGGGCCTTATGTACTCGTATGGTATGGTGTGACTAATAAATTGAAGTGCATTTAAAACAATATAGATAAGGCATTTACTATGCAATCTCAAACTTTATATATGTTGGTATACTAATGTATCCCAATGTAATGTACTTCTAGTAGGGAGGGACTCGCATCTGTGGGGCAACCACTGGTGGCCGCCCGATCTGGGTGTGCCCCCCAGGCCCAAACCTGTGGTCAAGAACCTGGGATTTCTGGTGGACAAGGACCTCACCTTTGAAGACCAGGCCAAATCAATGGCAGGTAAATGCTTCGGACTGCTACGTGGCCTAAAACCTATTCTAGGTCTCTTTGATTCTGAAACTCGACAGCTGATCATCCAATCCTCTATCATGGCCAGACTGGACTACTGCAATGTGCTTCTACTGGGAGCCAACAAGTACGTGACCAAGAGGCTTCAACGCATCCAGAATGCGGCCGCCCGCACTCTGTTTGCTCTCCCGAAGCACTGCCATGTCTCTAACCTCCTCCGACGCCTTCACTGGCTGCCTGTGGAACAGAGAATACACTTAAAGGCGCTCTGCACCATTCATAAGATACTTCTGGGCACCGGCCCAGGAATTTTGAGCAATATTTGTTCCCACAATGTCCCCACATGTGCTCTGCGCTCTGCAGATCAGCAATGGGATAATAAGGGTGGTGATTAACCCTTTCGCTGCCAGGCCCCCCGTGCCATGCCCTTTTTTGGCCATTTGGGGTAGATCGCGCTTAGGCCCCCATAACATTTTGTTCGCATAAGGTATCCACACCAAATTTGTGTCCTTGTCTTCTAACATCTTGTGGATTTTAAAGGTACCCAGGGTTTGTGGATTCCCTTGGAGCGGACTGAGAAATTAGACAAAAATACAGCTAAATTCTGTTTTTTGGGGGGAAAAATGGGAAAAAAGTTCTGAAGAAGAAAAGGTCTGGATTTTTCCCTTCCCTACAAATTGTGGTACTGAAATTACCATCTTCCCAGCTTTCAGGAATAGGCAGACTTTTGTCAGAAAAACAACATTTTCTACACAGTTTTGGCATTTTATTGGGACATAGCCTTTTTTTCCTATTTTTTTGTTTCAACCTCCTTTCCAGTTAGTGGTAAAAATGGAAAGAACAAACGGCAGACCAAGGTCAAGCACATCCAGTCCACATGTACAATATATTAGAAAGTGGTGCAATCACTTCCCGCACCCGCCATCCGGAGGTGTCAGTAGTAGCCAAATTTTCAAGAAAAAATGGAAGGTGCACTCGTTGCGGAGTCAATCAAGCAAGCAAGAATCTGTTCCAAAATTGCTTCTTTTATTCAATAAATCTTTAAAACTGGCACACAGCCAACACGTTTCGTTCCCAATTTTGCCAGAGGGAACTTCGTCATGGCTTTGCCGGTTATCATGCCGCTACACGAGCAGACACTATTCTAAAAGTACATACAACATGACTTTACATCAACAAAGTCCTTTGACGGAACAGTGGTGACTGGGACCTTGCCTTATCTCTATTATATTACCCTGGACACTTGTAACCCCGCAGTTCCTGGGCGCGAGATTTTGCAAAAACATACCGCTACTGAGGCCAATTTTACCCCCCGAGGTCCAATTTCACCATATATACTTCTCACAACCACTGACCAGCTGATTATTTAGGAGCCATGACAAAATTCATCATGGGACCATTTGTGTGGATCCTTCAAGGTTTTCCTATCGAAAGTAGCAGTTGAAATAAAAAAAATATTGAAATTTAGCTGAAAAAACCCTGCCATTTGTGTCCACATTTTCACATGCAACTTCTTCTAATGATGGTATATTTTTTAAAGCAATATACCGTTACATCAGCGGGACCCTTCTGGTTGCGGTGATATATGAGGCTTGTAGGTTTACCAAGAACCCAAGGTACCCAGAGCCAATAACTGAGTTGCACCTTGCAATAGTTTTTCATTGTGCACCAGGTATACAGCAATTAATTTGGTAAAATATAAAAAGTGAAAAATAGGTATCAAGGAAACCTATGTATTTCTGAAATAGGAACAAGATATGGAGTTTAGAAGCAGTGGTTAATTGTTCATCTCTGAATTTGTGTGTACCCATATTAGCATGTGAATGAGAGGGCATTGTTCTCTATTCTTTTTTACACACTGTCTTACATTTGGAAGGCATAAATGCATAGAAAGACAAATGGTAATAACACTTGTTCTACTATTTTGTGTTTGCCTAAGTCTCCTGATAAAAATGGTACCTCACTTTTGTGGGTAGGCCTAGTGTCCGCGACAGGAAATGGCCCAAAATGCAACGTATGTACATCACATTTTTCTACTGAAAACTGACCCTTTTTTTGCAGTGTGCCTAACTGTGGATTTTGGGCCCTAGATCAGCCTGTGACTACAGAAACCTACCAAACGTGTACGTTTTTCAAGCCTAGACACTCAAGGAAATCCATGATGGGGTGAATTGTGTGGCTCTCAGCAGGTTCTGTTACCCAGAATCCCTTACAAACCTCAAACTTTGTAAGAAAAAACACACTTTCTTCATATTTCTGTGATGGAAAGTTCTGGAATCTGTGGGGAGCCACAAACTTCCACCCACCCAGCATACCCTCAAGTCTGCCAATACAAATGGTACCTCGCTTGTGTGGGTAGGCCTAGTGCCTGCGACAAGAAACGGCACAAAACACAACAGGGAGACACCACATTTTTCTACTGAAAACTGACCCTTTTTTGCAATGTGCCTATCTGTGTATTTTGGGCTCTAGCTCAGCCGGCACCTAGGGAAACCTAGAAAACCTGTATATTAATTAAAACTAGACACCCAGGGAAAACCAGGGTGGGGCGATTTGTGCGGCTTTCACCAGGTTTCATTACCCACAATCCCTTGCAAACCTCAACATTTATCAAGAAAAACACATTTTCCTCACATTTCTGTGATGGAAAGTTCTGGAATCTGTGGGGAGCCACAAACTTCCACCCTCTTGGCGTTTTCCTAAGTCTCCTGATAAAAATGGTACCTTACTTGCGTGGGTAGGCCTCATGCCCTCTACAAGAATAGGCGCAAACCACAACATGGACACATCACATTTTTCAAGTGAAAACTGGCCCTTTTTTTGCAATGTGCTTAGCTGTGGATTTTGGGCCCCAGCTCAGCCGGCACCTAAGGGAAACTAGAAAACCTGTACATTTTTTTAAATTAGACACCCAGGGGAATCCAGGATGGGGGGACTTAAGTGGCTCTCACCAGGTTCTGTAACCCAGAATCCCTTGCAAACCTTAAACTTTGCAAAGAAAAAACACATTTTCCTCACATTTCTGTAATGGAAAGTTCTTGAATCAGTGGGGAGCCACAAAATTCCACCCACCCAGCATTCCCCCAAGTCTGCCAATAAAAATGGTACCTCACTTGTGTGGTTAGGCTTAGTGCCCGCGACAGGAAATGGCCCAAAACACAATGGGCCTGATTCACAGAACTAACTTACGTCAAAAACGTAAAGTTAGTACTTTTTGGTATTCACAGAATACACTTACTCATTTTGGTATTCACAGAAGGCACTTACTCATTTCGGTATTTACAGAAGTTAGTAGTTCTAACTTTAGGACTCCTAAATGCCTTCTGTGAATACCGAAAGTCTTAAAGTTAGGATTTTTCTCAGTTTAGGAGTAGTAAAGTTAGGACTCCTAACTTTAGGACTCCTAAATGCCTTCTGTGAATACCGAAAGTCTTAAAGTTAGGATTTTTCTCAGTTTAGGAGTAGTAAAGTTAGGAGTCCTAACTTTACTACTCCTAAACTGAGAAAAATCCTAACTTAAGACTTTCGATATTCACAGAAGGCATTTAGGAGTCCTAAAGTTAGGACTACTAACTTCTGTGAATACCGAAATGAGTAAGTGCCTTCTGTGAATACCAAAATGAGTAAGTGTATTCTGTGAATACCAAAAAGTACTAACTTTACATTTTTGACGTAAGTTAGTTCTGTGAATCAGGCCCAAGGTGAACACCACATGATTCCAATGAAAGCTGATCCTTTGCTTGCAATGTGCCTAGCTGTGGATTTTGGGCCCTAGCTCAGCCGGCCCCTAAGGAAAGCTGGCAAACCTGTATATTTTTTAAAACTAGACACCCAGGGAAATCCAGGATGGGGTGATGTGTGCGGCTCTCACCGGGTTATGTTACCCAGAATCCCTTGCAGACCTCAAACTTTGTCATAAAAAAACACATTTTCCTCACATTTCTATGATAGAAAGTTCTAGAATCTGCGGGGAGCTACAAACTTCCACCCACCCAACATTCCCCCAAGTCTTCTGATAAAAATGGTACCTCACTTGTGTGGGTAGGACTAGTGCCTGCAACAGGAAATGGCCCAAAACCTATTGTTGAGACATCAAAATGATTTATCACAAAAGAACCTGGTTTTGCAAGGGAGTCACCTGCGTTTTTGGTCCCGGGCTCGACGACCATCTAGAGAAACCTACCAAGCCCAGACATTTCTGAAAACTGGACACCCAGAGTAGTATATGGAGGTGTAGCTTGTGTGGATCCCCATTGTTTTCTTACCCAGAACCCCCTGCAAACCTCAAATTTAGCTTACAAAAATAAAATTTTCCTCACATTTCTGTGTAGGAAAGTTGTAGGATCTGTGGGCCGACCCAAATTTCCAACCACCCCGCATTTCCCCAGGTCTCTGGATAAAAATGGTACCTCACTTCTGTGGGTGGGCCAAGTACCTGTGACAGGGAAGGGCCCAAAATCAAAATTATGTATCAGAAAACGATCTGTTTTTGAAAGGGGGCACCTGCGTTTTTGGTCCCGGGCTAGGCGGCCATCTAGGGAAAACTACCAAACCCAGATATTTCTGAAAACTAGACACCTAGGGGAGTCCAGGGAGGTGTGGCTTGAGTTGAATACCTAACGTTTTCTTACCCAGAATCCTCTGCAAACCTTAATTTTAGCTAAACAAGTCCCATTGTCTTCACATTTCTGCCTGGGATCACCACGCCACCACAAATTTCCTACCACCCAGCGTTTCCCTAGGTCTCCCGATAATTTAATGCCCCCCACCCCTAAATGTACATAAAAATTGAATCCCTAGTTCATAGTGGGCTTTCTGCCCCCAACGGGTTGCAGATCGGGGGCTATTGCACCCATCTGCCCTCCCAGAGGGGGCAGAAATTCTGTCCCATACGTGTTTGGTGGGGTGTGGACATTTGCATGCTCATTTGGGCAGCCCCCACCCCTATATATTGAAAACAAAAAAATTGCTGGTGCCTAGTGTGCTTTCTGCCCCCCGGTGGAGGGCAGATCTGGACTTTTGCCCCATCTGCCCCAGGGGGCAGAAAGATTGTCCCTTTAGCTTTTTGGAGGGCGGGCGCATTGGCATGCCCATTTTGGGCAGCTCCCACCCCTACATATTGCAATAAAAATAATCCCTGGCACCTAGTGTGCTTTCTGCCCCATGGGGCAGAAAGACTGTCCATTTAGATTTTTGGAGGGTGGGGGCATTGGCATGCCCCTTTTGGGCAGCCCCCACCTCTACATATTGAAATAAAAATAGTCCCTGGTGCCTAGTGTGCTTTCTGCCTCCCCTGGGGGGGGCAGATCTGTGGCTTCTGCCCTCATCTGCCCCTGGGGGCAGAAAGACAGGAAATGCCCAGAATCGTTGGGGGAGCACAGGTCCTTCCCCAAGGGGCCCCTCTCTGATGTCTGGGTCTAGTGGTGGATCCCTGCTTGGGGTTCACCCTGCTACGGCAAACCCCAAGCAGGGATCCACTAGGAAAGGGTGCCATTGGAAAGGGGAAATTCTCCCCTTTGCAATGATACCTTTCCTGTCTGCCTATGTGCTCGGGGGGCTGAGATAGCCCCGCAAGCACGTGGGCAGTGAAAGTGAAGTGAACCAATCGGTTCATTTCACTTTTACTTTCAGTGTAATGACGCCGCGCGTGTGATTGTCAGTACACTGAAAAAAATGCCTCTGGCAGCTGGGGAAGCTCTTTCCCAGCTCCTGAGGCTGAAAAAGAAAAAAAGAAATCCCTCTGCTGTTTACAGCAGAAGGGATTTCTGACTGCTGTGCGAGGACGTAATGGTTACGTCCTTGGTACAGCAGGCCCGCAGCCGAGGACGTAACCATTACGTCCTCGACATGCAAAGGGTTAAGGTAAGGGTTAACATATGTTTATGCACAATTCAGAAATGAAGCAGTAAAATGTAGCTTTTTACCTCAACATTTTTGCATTTTCTTTAGCTAGACATTTTGGTCATAACTTTTATTCCTCTATTGTTTTGTTTTCAAATTCTTGAAATCATGTTTTCCTATTACCCGAAGATGCACTGTGGAAGGAGAATAAGCAGTCTGGGCTACCAGTTGTAATGCAACCTTCTTCCTAATTTCTAGACTGAACTTGATTGCTCTATTATGCATAAGCTTAGTTACATGATCACAGCAACACAAGGAGTGTATCTCAGTATTCATCAAGCCTGACACCTATAAACTTCCCATAACTCTTTAAACCAGGCACAACATTAATACATAAAGCACATACCAGCTATTACTCAGTCTCTTCCCTCAATTACATGCTTGGGTGATACCACCTAAGCTATAAGCATCACTCAGCTCAATAATGCACAATACTAAAATGATTCATGTTAGAAATGGGATTCCTACTTGGCTGACATATACACCCAGGCCAGGCATGAGCTACCACTGTAGTCATGATAAGCTAGATACATGCTAAAAGATAACCTGTGCTCACACTCTGGTAGCATGGCACAGAACAGTCAGGCTTATCTAAAGAGGCAATGTGTAAAGGGTTTGTGCAACACACACACAGAGGAACACAATGAGTGCACCACAAAAGACTCCACACAGGTTAAGACAAATAGGTTATTATATTCTGAAAGAAACAAGACCAAAACAACAAAAGTTTAATGTATAGAAGTTGAGATATTGAATTTTAAAGGAATAAATGCAGTAAAGTGCTAAAAGGTTACTTTAGGTCGCACTGGACCTGGGCAAAGTCAAAGTCCGGGCCAACCTCGTAGAAGTGCAGGCTGGCTACAGGACCCAAGCAAGCCCCAGTGAACAAATTACCTTTCGCGGTCGCAAGCAACAAGATGTGTTTATCTTTTCCACACAGTGCAGGCGATGCGTCAGTTTCAAAGACGGGTGCCGGAGTAGAGAGACGTCGAGCGATGCTCCGGATTCTGTCATGCAGTCGAGGGGATGCATTGAACTCACCAAGCTGCAGTGGCAGCGATACGCTGTCCAATGCGTCAGTCTATGGAGGCAAAGCGCTGGTTCTGATGCAATACGCCGATTTTACTCCTGCAACTAGGTTGATGCACCCGTTCTGCTACATGCTGACAAGAGATGCATCAAAATCCATGTCGCAAGTATCTGGGACACTTCCAGTGAGCCAGGCACAGAAGCAGGGGTAGAGACTTTGATTTCCCTGAGTCTCAAGCAACAGGAGGCAAGCCAACAAGCCCTTGGCGATCACTTGGAAGGAAGGCAGAGTCCAGCTCTCCTTCAGCAGAGTCAGAGAGCAGCCGGTCAATGCAAGAGAAAAGTAGGCCTTCCATGTCTGCAGTCCAAAGATGAGTCCTTTAAGCAGCACAGCAGTCCTTCTGACAGAGGTTCAAGATCCAGAAGTGTCTGTTTTAGGGGGCCAAAAACCCAGTACTTATACCCATAAGAGCCTTTGATGTGGGGGTAATTTCAAAGCAGCTCTCTGAAGTGCACAATTATCCCTTCCTACCCAGTCCTGTCTGCCAAGTTACCTGTGGGGGGTAATCAGTCCTTTGTGTGGGGACAGGACACAGCCTACTCAAGTGAAGTGTTAGCCCCTCCCTTCCATCCTTCCCAGGCAAGGCCATCAGAATGCAGATGTATGTAGATGGGTTCTCAGACACACTTATCCTTCCTGTGTTGTGGCTGTCTAGAGAGAATGCACAAAGTGTAGCTGTCACTCACCCCACCCCAGACGTGCATTGGAGACAGGCTGTCGGGGCACACAGAGCAGTAAGTGCAGAGAAATGCCCACTCTCTAAAAGTCGCACACAGTCATTCCCTCCTATTCGAGAGCAGTCATACATTTTTTTTCGAAGGAAAGCGCAAAAGCAATTGAATCCACTCAAGGAACCCCCCCCCACGCCCCCAGCCTCCGCGCTGCACAGTCTAAGTGAGCCCCCACATCGAACAGATAAAATTCATGATATTCGAGAGAGTTCAAGAGATGACATGCAGTAATTAGAGGCTGGCAGGCTATCATAAGAGATAACATGATTTGCAACCCTTTGTTTCTGAGACAAATTGGGAGACCAACAAATACTCAAATTCAACTTTTGCCTGAAGAGTATTCATCTGTTCTGAGTGTTGAGGAGAACTCCCAAGTGGTTCAGGGTTCGAAATCGTCGACATGGGCACAACCCAGAGAGCGTTTAATAAGTGAACTTGGGCTTGCAGGGCAAATGATGTAAATTATGTAAAGAAAATATCCCTGTTATGTGCCACTATTTGAATTTGTTCTTCCGCTTCTGGTAGAGGTCCTCTAGGCATGAGCTATGAATTGGTTGTAAATGGTCCAGCTCTTTTCTGACAGATTAATTCAGAACCAGGATACAATCATTGGTGTATGTTTACACATAAGTGAAATAATATCATATTTTGTTTCTGTTACATGTGATGTACTGTGAAACGTGTTATGGGTTTCAAGTTCCTGCTAAAGGATTGACAGATTATTCTCTAATGTGTGTTTGTCCACTGTGTATGATTTTGATGTATATAAATGACCTGCTCACTTTTTCTGAATGTTTAAAAAAAAGTAAATCATAACCGTGTCATTTGATTTGCGCGCTCACAGAATTCAAAGCATATGTGAGTATTAAATGACCGTCCAGCATTGGCATTCTTTCTTGTACATAGTTTGTAGGGCGTATCTTGCTGACCGATATGGGCCCAACCCCTTCTTTCTTTGTTAAATTGCATTTCTAAAACAGTAATGTTAAATCCAACTTCACCAGTAAGGAGGATTTATCATTACCATTCCAAACATTTAAAAAATGGAAGGGCTACTCCCTTTCTGATCAGGAATTACAGATTAAAAGTGTATTACGGAATTCCCAATGCTATCCTATGAGAGGAGTAGGACACACAGGGGCCGATTCCGATTCAGGCCGGAAATCTCTCCGACCGAGCCGGACCCGGAGAGATTTCCGACCGAATCGGACCCTAGCAGTCCGACCGAACGAGTACGATGCGTTCGCATGCTATCGGACTCGATTCGGTCGGACTCCCATTGAAGTCAATGGGAGTCGGTCGTACAACGCGTACGCGGGCTCCCATTAACTCAATGGGTGCGAGGCGAACAAGGGTGCCCCCTACAGCGGGTACGCGTCGAAGCGGGTCGCGCCGTACATGCACAGGTAGGGGGGACCCATGGGTCCCCCCTGTGTGCGACTCGCGCGGCTATGCGTACAGGGGGGTCCGACATGGACCCCCAAAGTGCGGCTCCGACTGCTCTTTCGAGCCGGACGGCACGAGTCGGTCAAACTGCTCGCGGCGCGCATCGTACTTACCCGGCCGGGGAACGTCTCCATTGCGCGGTGCGAGTCGTGTCCGTGCGAGTCGGTCGGAGCGGTTGGGTCCCGCGAACGAGTCGGTCGGCGATTTCGCATACGTTCGCATCGTACTCGCTCGCCCGGACGCACGTCCGACTCGGTCTGGAAACAGGGCTCCGAATCGGATCCGGTAATGCCGAGTCCGATTCGGAGCCCTACCGGCCGAGATCGAAATCGGCCCCACAGTAGTGAAAAACAAAATAGGCTGTTTGTCACTAGCAGGACATGCAAAACAGAAGGATACAAGTCCTACCTTTTACTTACATAGCACCCTGCCCTTAGGATTACTTAGGGCCTACCTTAGGGGTGACGTATATGTATTAAAAGGGGAGTTTAAGACATGGCAAGTCATTTTAAATGCCAAGTCGAAGTGGCAGTAAACTACACACACAGGCACTGCTGTGGCAGGCCTGAGACAGGTTTGAAAGGCTACTTCTGTGAGTGGCACAATCAGTACTTTAAATCAGTAGCATTTAAAGTACAGGCCCTTATTGTATGGTTTACCACTTCACAAGGGACTTACCAGTACAACAAATATGCCAAAGAGGTATACACCAGTGTCATAATGTTTAGGGGAGAAGCACATGCACTTTAGCACTGGTTAGCAGTGGTAAAGTGCTGAGAGTATTAAGGCCAACAAAAAGAATCAGCACAACGTGGAGGCAAAAGGCAAAAAGTCTGAGGGAAGACCACCCTACGGATGCCAGGCCTAACAATTCCTAGATAAGTTGTGCTGCAATTCAAAACTCTTCGAACTATGCAAACACTCTTCTACAATACAGACTACAATACCTCCGTTGATGCACTCTCTGTTGGCCTATTTGGAGGATTGGCTACACGAGGTGGTGGCCACGGAGGGTCTCTCTAGAGTGTATGCCTTGAAGCATGCACACAGAGCATCAGCGCAAATGCCTCACCCCGAGGCCCCACTGTGCCCAGTAGTGGCCCGCCGCCAGCATTTTTGTATTGAAACCATCTCCTGCAGCAAGCACATGTTCATGGCCCCTTTGTGGTGGACAATGCCAAGGTGTCTCTCTACTCCGACTTCACCCTCCAAGTCCAGGCAAAGATGGCATAATTTCTTGTAGTGAAGAAATAACTGTGCGACCTGGGTTTGCTTCACTCCTTGCTTTTCCCTGCCAGGGCTGAAGATAAAGTGTTGTTCTTCACTATCCCATCTGTGGCATGGGACTGGCATGAGCTCAGTGACAAGAGTATTGTGCAGCTTAAGGTGCCAGACCTGCGGCAGGCTGCTTGCCCAAAGCAAGAAAGATCCTGGCATAGGAGAGCGGCTCGCCCTAGTACATCACAGATGGCACTGGAGCAGACAAGACCAGTTGAAACTGCTGCTTCTGTCAAGGACAGGGAGGGCTCCTCTCAAAGCCCATCCCCGGAACACCACAGCTCTTCTTCTTCTGACTCACGGGATTCAGTTGCACTGGGGCTTGAGAATACTCTGCTGGGTGTCACCCCAGGGTCTGTGGACAATCTTGTCTGATGCCGATCAAGTTGGCATTCCACAAACTTCTCACTTTGGTTCTTTTTTGCATCATGCTGGCGTGGTAGCTGTGTGGTTGATTTCTCTTGTGTTGATGTGTATATTCCTGATTTGGTTGGTCCAGGGGGCAATCGGGCGGGGGGGCTTGCGGAATGTGTCCTATAGCATTCAATTGACTGCCTGAGTGTTTGGCCCTCCAGCCTTAGCTGGCCGCTCCTGCCCTGCTTATAATCTTCCATCATGGAACTAGTTGGCCCTTCGCTCTTTCCTTGGCTTCTTGTTGGGCCTTGCAAGGAGTGTTGTTTGGACAGGATGGATGTATGACTCAGTCTTTGGGGGGTGTTGGGATTTTCATTTTTATTTCTTGGCAATTTAGCGTATATGGCTGTGGAATTTGTATGTTTGGTATGGTAAGGTGCGACTATCTTCATTGGGGACGGATGTGTGTAGGGTCCCCATATTTTTCCTTTTTTGGCCTGTTTTCCATGACAGCCCAGATAAAATTGCTCAAGTGGAACAAGCAAGGCCTCTCTTCCCCTCTAAGCGTTATAATGTCCTGGCTTATTTGAACGGAAGAGAGGTTCCAACAGGAGACTCTCAAGGAGACGCATCCTTGGGGGGCGTTGGCGAGGTCAACTATATGCCACCTCTTACTCCGCGATCACGTGGGCCACTCTTATCTGGATCAGACCTGGGGTCCGCTTTTGTTTGCAATGGGCGGTTACTGACCTGGATGGCCATAACGTCTTGGTATTAGATTGCTTAGACGGTAGGGATATTGCCCTGATGAACATTTATGCCCCAAATGTAGACCAGCCATAATTTCTCAACTGACTGACCCCTCTACTGTCCTTAATGGTCCCCTATTGGAGAATGATAGGGGGTGATTTTAGTTGTGTGAAAAATTTCAGCTTGGATAGTTCACATCCACATTTGTACAGTGCACCGGTGGGCAGGCTGGTGGATGCTCCTGGATAGCACAGTGTGACCTGATTGACTGCTGGAGAGTGCGGAATCCAGAATCTCAAGTGTATTCATATCACTCTAGCCTGCATTAACTTGAGGTCTGACTGAAAAGAATTTATACTTGTAGGGCGATGTACTGCAAGGTGGTGGGGGTAGAGTATCTGACAAAAATGTACTCTGATCTTTCCCCTGTATTGTGTTCCTTCCAGTGGACCCCTCCTAGATCTAATGACCCTACTTGGAGTTTTGACCGTGCAATGCTGGAGAATTAGGCTTTTTGGGTCTTACTGGGTGAGCGCTTTGCACAATACTCGCTTGATAAGGCAGGCTCGTCCTCGTCGGTGGGGGAGGAGTGGGAAGCCATAAAGGTGCTGATTCGAGGTCATTGCATCTCCAGCAAAGTGGGCGTATGGTCTCAGTTGCACTCTGATATCCAGCGGTAGGAGGTGGTGCTCAATGGTGCTCCTCATGGGTTAGACGGACCCCCTAATGGGAGGGGGTGCGTGCTGGAGGAACGGGCGAAACTGAACTGGTCGAACACCTACAGCACTCTCATTATAGAGCTTATGTCACTAGGGCACATGCTGCTATGGATAAGTTGGGTAGGATGCTTGCATGGCTTTTATAGGGCAAGAGTTGTGGGCACACTAAGTATGTGACTCCTCGGGCAGGTTGTCTTGAAGAAGAGATCAATATGATATTTCTCCAACACTACTGGGAATTGTACTCAGCAGGTGCAGGGTGTAGTGAAATGGACATGTTGAATTACAATGCAGACTCTTCCCCGGTATCCGACTGGGTGCGGATATTCCTGAGCAAGAGGTATGGGGGACAGTTAAGGAACTGGTGAGGGGGAAGGTGCCTGGCCTAGATGGTTTACCAATAGAATTTTACACTGCATATTCCTCAGACCTTGTCCCTAAATGTGTCACCCTCTTTAACGAATCCAAGCAGAGTGGTTTACTTCCATCCTCACTGCGTGAGGCCGCTATCATGTTGCTTCCAAAGAAAGATAAGGACCCGCTTTTCCTTGACTCCTATTGCCCCCTCTCAATGCTCAATACCAATTACAGTATTCTGAGCAAGATTCTGGCAACCAGCTTGCTCCCCATATGTGATCCCTGGTCCACCCTGACCAGATTGACTTTATCCCCATGTGCAGTATCCGTCAATTACTCCTGGCCTTGAACCAGTGGAAGCAACTGCCTCTGAAGGCTCTGATCATTTCTGTGGATATTAGGAAGGCTTTTGACTCGCTCTGTTGGGAGTTTTTATATGCCAATCTGTTGGCATGGGCCTCGGATTACCCTTTGTCAAGTGGATAAAGGTTTTCTACACTTGCCCATCAGCAAGGATCTGCACTGGCTACCTGGTATTGGAGGCTTTCGTGGTGGTGCAGGCGCCCCAAAGGGTTGCCCCGTCCCGCTAATATTTGCTTTGGTTATAATGCCTTTTGCTTGCACAGCCCATCTGGGCCTTCCATACTGAGGGCAACCCATACACCCGACTGCACATACCTCTCTCTGTATGCAGATGATATGTTGCTGTACTTGAGAGGAGAAGACATCGATCTCTGCACACTATTCAGTATCTGGGCGTAGCTGTTTATCGTTCACCGGAAGTGGTTTACGAAGGAAACTACAATTGTGCACTCACCGAACTGCGGCATTCTGGACTACACAGCCATTGTCGGTGGGTAGCTGTCTAGAAAACGGTTGTCCTGCCCCAGCTCCTTTATTTGTTTACAGCCCTCCCATTAGAACTGCCCCGGAAATTAATTCAAGAACTTGATAGAATATTGCTATTGTTGTACAGGGGCACCTCACGTGGACGTGTAGCACTTTGTAAATTGTGCCTGCTATGACAAAGGGTGGCTTGGCGGCACACAATCTTGAGCTGCATTATTTAGGAGCACAACTACAATCGGTGGCTCATTGGCCATCCAAGGAATTGTTAATCAGTGCCTTGATGAAGCCGACTCCTGCTTTTAGAGTGTGGAATTTAAATGTCTTGATCAAAACGGCACGCTATGTCTGGGCCAGGGTTCTTCAGACATGACACTGTATAAGAGTGAGCTCCTGCTCCTAGCTGCTCAGCACTGGGAGGGATCGGGGGGATGTTCCGGGCTCCACAGGTGGACGTCGGCCAGGAACTGTGTCTCTTCTCGGACAGCCAAGAGACCTATGACCTCCCTGTGGGGCAATTTTTAGTCCATGGCACCTTGACTCTCAGAATATGTGGGTGGTGGGGTACGGGAATTGCAGAACCGCCAGAACATAAATGTTTCTGGCATCTTTTTCTCATCACAGGGCGGACAAAGATAGTCACACTACTCTATAGGGCTCTCCTGAAGGGTGCGCGGCCAGCAGTGGCAGAGGAGCGTTGCCCCACTGCTTAAAAGGAAAAATAAAATGATAATAACTATCGTTAATATCATTTTATTTTTTCTATTACATTCAGTGGCGTGGCGGGGCTGTCAATGCACATGACCCTCTTGGGCTGGCCAAACAGTCATGCGCACTTTGCATCTTCCCCACCAGGCTGCATTACACAGCCTGATGAAGAACATACAAAGCCTCCCAGTCCCCGTGGTTCGGCGCTCAGACTAATCACAACGCTGCATTGCAGCGTTGTGATTGGCTCAGGGGAGCCTGGGAGCCGGGTCATTCCTGCTAGTGATCGGGACTGCAGACCAGAAGAAGGAAGAGGATGGAGGTGAGGCGGCGGCCGGCACAGCCAAGTCTTTTTTTTTCTTTTTTTTTCCCTTATACACTCTATGTTCCCAGTCGCGGCATCAGAGTCCCATGTTATTCTGCGGAGGATACAGGTTTCTTCCACATGGTATGGTCCTACCTGCTTTTACTACAATACTGGACTACAGTCCTCTGGGTGGTTTGTGAGGCCGCAGACTGGGACCTCGTACTCAGCCCCCAGCTGTGCCTTTTGGGCCTACATGATCATACTGCGGCCAGGAAAGTCACATACAGATTTCTGGATCTGGCCTTGATTCTTGCTTGCAGATATTTAACTATGTGCTGGAAGTCCGCTTGGGGACCGGATGTGTATAGATTGGGGTTGGAACAAGTGAAATGGGCGGATTGCAAGAAAGAAGTGATTCACAGGGAGGAGTCCAGGGGTGTACGGAGGGTACCGATTCTGCCTACATGGCCTGTCCCAGGATGGACCACCGGGGTCGTTTCTCTGCGGTTGAGCCTCTTTCGGGTACCCCGTCGCCCACTGCCAAACCACAGGAGCCAATCCCGAATCTGGGGTAATCCCCTTGAGTGCACTTGGGTTTTGCAGCGTACCTGGCCTCATTCTTGCCCATGCATGTAGGTCTGGTAATGGATGGATGGGCACCTGGATTATTATGTTGGAATGTGGAGCTGTGGCTTTACTGCTGTGCATGTTGCTTGCTCTCGGGACCCAACCTCTGACCCCACCTCACTGTCTTTGCCAGGTTATTCATGAAGTTACTGGTCCCTCTAACCGTTGTGTAATCTGCTCCTGCCTTATGCCTTACCTGCCGATTCTTTTCTATTGTATTTTGCTTTGTTGACTTAAAATGCTGATACAAATATTTAAAAAAAGAATGAGTTAGGTATAGAGGATCTATGCTTACTTACCTTTCGATAATCTGGATTCGATTTTGTCCTCGATATTCGTATACGCTGATATTCTAGCTGTGATATTCTGGAGGTGTACCAAATTATGAAATCAAGAAAAATTAAACTTGACTTACCACCCTTAGAGCAGAGTTCTCCAACCCTTCTCGCCACTGCAGCTGGGTCCTAAAGATGGAATTAAAAAAGATACTGATACTGATCATTAGTACCTATCATGGTGGATGGCCAACTTTTTAAGGGCTATAATTTCAAGACATTCAAAGTTTAAAAAAATGATCGTATAATTACTACAGATGCAGGACTATTTTACTTGTAACATGCATATTCTCGATCTCTTATAGGAATCACCTTTTATCAAGCCAATCCGAGAAGAAAGCTTCCCAACCATGACAGAATTGAATACTTGTGACTTTGAAAAGAAGGTGGAAGATGAGTCCAAATAGAAGAGAGAAATATGCACATTGGGTCGGGATACATAATGATGGGGCACACTTTATAGAGATAATGTGGGATATGCGCTTGGTTATGAGACGTGCGTCTCTTATCTCAATAATATTCAATATTTTGTCACACACACCCTGATAGCATGGAAAAGAAAGGGGGTATATTTTTCCTGTGCATGGTGTACGAACTCCAGTGAAATCTACTCATTCGAGCACCAAGTCACAATTAAAATGAGAAGCTTCAAACATATGCTAGAAATTGGGCTTTCATTACACCTCATCTCTAAGATAATGACTTTGTGTGGAATAATTTTTACAAAATTAAATAAAAATTGGCCACTGTATGCATTATTGTGTTTATTTTGAAAACTATTCAATTAAGAATTATAACAATTAGAAAATGGACGAACCTAATAAAAAAGTTACTAGGTTTATTTAGGGTAAGCTTGTTTTTCATACACTTACAGTATGAAACACCAGACAGAACCCATTATTCTCCTATATTGTGCTTTCAGGGGTCCTGTTAGCTTTCTAGCAGTTTTGAAATTGGAAGATGTTCTGGGCCTTATTTAGAGTTTGGTGTAGAGGATACTCTGTCAAGATGTGGCGGACATCATATGCCCTGTATTACAAGTGCCATCTGCTATAATGCACAAATACTGTGGATGGGATATCTACCACATTTGTGAAGAAGTGTCCTATCCTCCAAACTTTAAATAAGGCCCTTGGACTTCTGATGAAGACAAAGGAGAAGCTTATATCCTGCATCCCGGAGTCCAGTTGGACTGATCTCTGACTACTAGGACTGGATTAACTAGTTTCCCAATTTACCACTGGAACCAGTATGGTAGCTATGCTTGCTTATTTACTTGCCTATTGTGTGTATACTAAAGTATCTTGAAGATGTTAAGGTGACTTAGCATCTGTAACAGCCAAACACATTTGGAGACCGCAACTGGACAAGATTAGAATTGGTCTCCATAAAATCTTTGAATGGTTAATGGTTATGGGACTGAAAGTCCCTTTCTCTGTGTGCTCTGATTGTGAACAAGAGTAGCAAGGGATTGTATAGCCACCCTGGTGTGCTGAAACCCTCAAAATATGTTATCTTGGTTTTGTGTTGCCCTCAGGTGGAATAGTTGGTAAAATATTGTTTTACTGCTAAACTTTCCATACTAATTTGGAACTGCCTTGAAAGCAATTAGGAAATTGCTATGCATTGCACTCATAGGACCTGCTCTCCGCTGGATCTGCTCCTTCTTAACGAATAAAACACAAGCTGTCAGCCTGTCGCCTTGCACCTCGGAAGCCCGCAAACTCATCTACTGAGTCCCTCAAGGTTCATCGCTCAGCCCCACCATCTCAAACACATACCTGTTCCCTCTGGCCAGTGCCATCCATGCACTGACATCAACATCCTCTCCTGCACAGATGACAAGCAACTCATACTTTCTCTCTCAGACAAGACTCCAACAGAAGAAACAAATTCACCGCCTGCATGACCGAAGTCGTGAATTGGATGAAAGCCAACTGTCTCAAGTTCAACAAAGACAAGACAGAAGGAGTGATCTTCGGCAGGAACACCTCCCCATGGGACTCCAACTGGTGGCTGGCCGAACTCGGACTCACACCCACACTCAGAACCCACACCAGGAACCTCAGAAGAATCATCAACAGCAAACTGAACAAGACTGCACAAGTCAAAGCCATCACTGCATTCTGCTTCCACACCCCCAAGAAGATGAGGAAGATCTTCAAATGGCAATCAAGCAACACAAGAAAAATTGTTACTCATTCCGTAGTCACAAGCA
Source organism: Calotriton arnoldi (assembly GCA_963921515.1). Taxonomy (NCBI): domain Eukaryota; kingdom Metazoa; phylum Chordata; class Amphibia; order Caudata; family Salamandridae; genus Calotriton; species Calotriton arnoldi. Next base: position 3,047,546 of record CAWUFW010001128.1, on the reverse strand, counting down.
AGTTGAACTAAGGGAACACCCTCTATGCTGGGATCAGCAAGCAACTCACTAGAAGACTACAGACCATCCACAACTCAGCAGTCAGACTCATCCTCAACATCCCACACAGAACTAACATTACAGTACACTTCAGGGAACTACACTAGCTTTCAATACACAAATGCGCTCAATTCAAACTCCTTGCACACTCCACAACTCAGCCCCCACCAACCACCCAGACATCTCCGTTCTGGGGGACTCCTACTCGCCAACATTCCATGCATACACAGAAGCAGACCAGGAGGACTTGCTTTTTCTTACATCACTCCTAAAGAATGGAACAACCTCAGTCTCCACATCAGAGTCTCTTCCTCTCCTCTTGAATTCTACAAGAAGCTGAAGACCTGGCTTTTCAATGAACCAACCTCTCATAGGTAGGGCTAAGCACACACACCTGCTCAGCCCCAGGATAACCTTGCGGTAATAGTGCGCTTTACAAATACACATAATATAGCATAGAGAGCTATTAATGTGAAGGACTGGATTCCATATCCAGTAATCTACTGTTATGATATAGCAGCAGTGAATAACTGAACTTGTTTACCACTGTTGCTACTTCATAAAGAAATTCCAGGCTGCTCTGCCTGGGCTCTCTGAGAGCAACAAGCAGGAGGCACAGCTTGTGGAGCAAAGGGAAGAGAAGACTCAGAAAGTTGTGGGGGTAGAAGGCAGAAAGCCATGTATTTTATTTTATTTGGGGCAGGGTGGAGAGGCCATGTTACGTATCCATTACTCCTCTGCCTCTGTGTAGCAGTTGAAAACAGGGGCAGATGATTTTAGGGTCATACTTAGCATAAAATTATAGATGGGTAAAAAGTTAATAACAGGGATGTTTTTCACCTTGGAGTTCTAAGTGGCATCATAGATAACTCGAGCTACGCTCTCATTGTCTATTTGATGTCACTCAGATCCCCTTGGTAAAAACATCCCCGTAATTCACTGTTACCCATATATAATTCTATATTTTATCCTAAACACACTAGTTTGTCATTTCTTTTGGACATTTTGGGGTCGATTCCGATCTCGCTCGGACCGCTCTCCGAGAGCTGTCCGTAGCCTTACCTTGCGTACGACTCGTTCCGGGAGCCGGTCCGTCCGGGCGATGAAGTACGATGCGCAAATGTGTAAAAATCCCGATCGGCACGTACGCTCCGATTCCAGCAACATTTCCCGTACGAGCCGGATCCGTAAACGCCTATTCGAGTCGCACGGAAGCATTTTCACAGCAGTTTCCGGCAGGACAAGTACGATGCGTACTGCATACGCGCCGAACGGGTCGCCACTTCCAGCACGTCACAGCATCCGGGAGAGCTGTATTTCAGGTCCGATTCGCGCCACAACACGATCCACGGCTACGAGACGGACCAACTATCAACGTGTACGAGATGGAGCAACAATCAGCAAGTATGAGACGAACCAATGATGAATCCCATCGCGCAGGTCATCCCAGTACTGTATATCTATGACCGGATCAGGAACAGACGTGTACGTCGCAGACAGTAAGTCAGACACCCACCACACAAACAAACATCACAAACCCGCAAAATGCTACACACACATAGGGGGTGGATATCCCTTCCAACAGCAACAGCCAAACCATAGGGGTTGTATGGTTATCACTACCAGCAGTCCCCACTCATAGGGGGGGGTGCTCATCACTACCAGCAGTCCCTACTCATAGGGGGGTGTATGGCTATCACTACCAGCAGTCCCCACTCATAGGGGGGGGGCTTATCACTACCAGCAGTACCTACTCATAGGGGGATGGATGCCCCTCACTACCAGTACCCCCTACTCATAGGGGGCTGGATGCCCATCACTACTACCATCCCCACTCATAGGGGGCTGGATGCCCATCACTACCAGTACCCCCTACTCATAGGGGGCTGGATGCCTAGCACTACCAGTACCTCCTACTCATAGGGGGCTGGATGCCCATCACTACTACCATCCCCACTCATAGGAGGCTGGATGCCCAGCACTACCAGTACCCCCTACTCATAGGGGGCTGGTTGCCTAGCACTACCAGCATTCACACACATAGGGTGTCTAAGCAAACCCCCCCCTACCATCTTGGCAAGATTGTTTTTTTGTGTGTCAAATGCTTACAACACAGATTCTGACAGTGAACATACAATGTGACTCCCATCACATGTGTGCCCAAAAGGTTATTGTGGGGTTCAAAAATCCAGCATTTTTGGATCATTGTGGTAATGGGGTCTAAACCCCCCATCACTACAGTGACTAAAAGGTGATTGTGGGGTTCAAAACACCAGCATATCAGGAACATTTTGGTAATGGGGTCTAAACCCCCCATCACTACAGTGACCAAAAGGTGATTGTGGGGTTCAAAACACCAGCATATCAGGAACATTGTGGTAATGGGGGTCTAAACCCCACATCACTACAGTGACCAAAAGGTGAGTGTGGACATAAAAATAGCAGCATCTTCAAACCAGCATGTATGATTCCTGGTCCCAACACCACAAGCAATGTTGTGGCAATGTAGTGGTTGTGTCACATACAAACATAGATTTGGTGAGGCAAAGATTGCTGTGTATCACAATAACACCCTCTGCCATGTGCAGACAAGCATCGGCCATGATCCCTGACATTGCCTCCAGTGTACAATTAGACTGTGAAAAGTGAGCATCATGATGCATACACACATATCTTTACGAACAGACACACAAACTAAGGAATCCTGTGGAGACTGTAGATGTTAGGTGACCAAGTCACATACCATGGCAGCAATGGGACATACCAAACATGATGAATGTGCAGGCTGATGAGCTAGGAGACCCAGGGACACTAGGGAAAAACCTCCAAACAACATCCAGCCAATGAACCGCAAAAGCCATACCAATGCAGTGGTGCAGATGCACAAACACAGACAGGCAGCCCCACACTGCATATCAAACACAACATGTGTGTGTGTCTCAGTGTCCCCAGGCTAGTACACAACACATGATGGTGGGCCGAACTCCAATGACACAGATGTGTACACAGTGCCATACAAAAGTAATGCATGAACTGTGCACCCCTTTGTGGGCAAGCAGGCATTGTCAGATGAGTGGGATCCCAACGGATTCATGTGACACAAGCTGGGCGGAACAGCAACCAACACAGCAAGAGACAGACCCACTACAGCACTACCCTCAGGGACCCTACATTGGGGTGAAAGTAGCCTGTATGATAATCCCACTGTGATGACAAAGGTAGATGTTGCCCATACTGTGGAGCACAGTCACCTGTGCGCACTGGGTCATGTGTCCTGACCAACAAACTTCCATCACACCTACACAAACACAAATCACTGGCCATGGCCTGTAATCAATGGGCAAAATGTAGGTAGGGGCCTAGCCATGAGACAACTCACATTTGGCCACTCTCAACACCACACACCTTGATCTGCACCAATGTGCATCAGCTAAGCACACATGGACTGGTGACATTGCTCATGCACCCATGACAATCCCAGGGGTGGTGGGGGATTCCAAGGTACCCAAAAATCATCACACAGGGCCAGTCAACAACCCTTGTGAATGTCTGCCACACTGCACAGTATGCGGTACATGGGCATGACGTGAAATCTACCAGAATCATTGGGATCCCTGCCACATTCCCACACCAATGAGGAACCAAAGGAGACCCACAAAGAACACATGTCGACACCTTCCAACATTGAAGCTCTGACCCTGATGAGTGGGAGTAGTCACACACACATACAAGTGACCCACTCACTGACAGATACCACATAGGGAAAACAACATGATGTTGGTAACACAGAAGTGCCAAGGGGAATCCTGAATGTGTCCCACGTGCGTTTGACAACATCCCCGGACCTTACAACTAAAACACCTAGGGATGACACCCTAATGACCAGTAGTTTGCCATGCACCTACATCCCAGAAAACCCAGGGCAAAGATGTTGGATGAACACAGGACAACTCAGCAAGCGCCACAAACAGGAACATCTGTAGGGAACACAGGCTGTGTAGAAAAAGGAAGGGAACACACACAGACATGCTCACACAACACACACCATGGGCTCAGGAAATGTCACGGAATGACACACTGCCATGAGGGGACTCCACTCCTGGGGAAGGTCAGCTGTGCAAAACGTTGTCTGTGTAGGGCTCTGTCATGTCAGCATAACACTTGCTCAGTGAGCCAACAATTACAACACAATGAAAGCTCTGGTCACATCAGCCTGTGTACGGGAGTGTCCCTTAAGTCATCTGCACATACGCAATACACATGTATAGCAAGTTGCACTGATGACACAGATGACTTGTGTACCATTGATGCACAAACCTGCCTGTCCAGTGGAGATGGGCCCAGTCAGGGAATCTTACAATGTGCACAAATGTAAGCCAAACATATGTGCAACAGTGTATTCCAAAGATGTGAAGTAGCAAACAAAAGGAGAAAATCCTGGTCCCAAAATGTTGCTATCATTACACCTTGAAATTGCAGCAAAGGATGTCATGGATACATACCAGAATAGTACACATATCCCATGGACCACATGGAGTCCATCACATCAACAAATCAGTTTCTTATTCCTTTAAAACACCATTACAACAGCAAGTTCATGATACTCATCATCAACATCATGTACATTAGATGCAACACCACTGGATAACAACAATTGGCTTTATTCAACACATAAATCCTTGTAACTGTTAAGTCCACAATGTCAAAAGGCCAATGGCCAGTCCATTTCAAGAGTCCTACCAGGGTGACATGTGACAAGTTGTCACCCATTGCTTGCCTGCACTGCCTCGGCCAGGGGACATCTCCCCTTGGAGGGGCATACATAGGGGCAGGCCATGCACCGCAGGGATAGGATCAGGGGATAGCAGAATGGGGCAGGGGAGGGGTGGTGGGTGCAGGAGTGTCACTGGCAACTGCAGTGGAGGTGTCTGACACAGTGGGCGCCGTCACCACTGCAGGGCTCAAGTCAGATGGGGTGGGTGCAGTCACCACTGCAGGGCTCAAGTCAGATGGGGTGGTTGCCGGCACCACTGCAGTGGGCAGGTCAGATGGTGTGGAAGGGGTCTCCACTGCAGTGCCCAAGTCAGACGGGGTGGATGTGCTCTCTACTGCAGTGCCAATCTCCAAAGGAGTGTAATGGGGTTCAGATGAGGTGGGCAGGACAGAGGGGGGACACGGTCTCCACACCAGTGGCAGGAACAGGCTGAGCATGTGAGGTGGGGGTGGAAGTGCATGTGGTAGGGGGGAGGGCCTAAGCATTTTGGGGATGCGGTATGGGTGTGTGGGGGAACCTGGGGCAGGGTGTGGCAGGGGGACCTGTGGAGTTGTGGCCTGGGGGCTGGAGGACGGAGACTGTGTGGTGGAAGTGCGGGATTGTGGTGGGGTCTTGCCCTTCCTGGTCCGGGGGATTTGCGGATGGGGGCCTCAGTGTTCCTGCACCTGGGGGAGGGTGTCCGTGTGGCAGGGGAACTCCCCTCTGTGCGTGGTGACTTCCTCTTCCCCTTGTAAGTTGGATCAGATGGATCGGTGGGGAAGAGGCCAAGGTCACAGAGGAAGAGCTGCTGGGAAGGGGGGGTTGCAGGTGAGGCAAGGGAAGGGGTTTTGGAGGGAGAGGCATCTGAGGACTGCGGAGTGCTCGTGGATGCCTGTTTGTGTGTCTGTGACCCATCCCCTGTGTGTGTGCCATCAGTCCCTGGAGTGTGCGTGCTTGTGCGTCTGGATTTTGTCTTGTGTGGCTGTGTGCTGCTTGTGTCTGTTGTGGTGCATGCCTGTGCCGGTGTGTGTGTGCCTTGGACAGGTAGGGTAGTGGGGATTGTGGATGGGGCAGAGGTAGGAGGGGTGAGGGACTGTTGGAGGAGGGACACTGTTGCCGTCTGTGAGGAGGCCATGGACTGAATGGTCCACTGTAGGGCAGACATGTTTGATGAAATGCCCTCCATGAAGGACACAAGTTGTGTCAACAGACTGGTGTGAGAATGGAGGACACTCAGCATCGCTGTCTGCCCTACATGGATCTGCTTAAGTAAGTCCACAGACTCCACACTCAGGGCAGCAGGGGAGACAGAGGCAGGGGGTGCGGTGCCTGGCACGAAGGAGACATGCTCCCTCACACGGGAGCCTCCACGGACATCTGGGATGGGAGCAGATGGGAGGTGGAGATGGTGGTGGTGGCGGGGACAGACTCGCTAGGTGTTGTCTGGGGTCTGCTGACACCCGCCTCCACAAGGGAGTCATCGCTCGAGCTGCTGTGTTCCTCAGCCGATATGGTTGTAGCTGAGGTCTCCTCAGTGTGGCTCCCCTCACCCTCCGTGCCACTGGGTCCCTCTGACTCCTCTGCAGCGGACCCAGTCTGGCTCTGCGGCTCCTCTTGGTCCGTGGAGCTGTTTCCTCCAGTAGCCGTAGATGTATCTGCAAACAATCAGGATAAACAGATCCACATCAGTCACCTGTATTGACCTGACACATCACAGTCAGTACAGCACATTACAGAGCACGCCTTGGCATCATTTGCAAAATATTGCAAAAAGTGCTGACACATATTTGAACAAGACACTTGTCAGTCTGCCAGTCAACCATGCCCCTCATATACTTCCCGTCCATGGACCCATCTGTCTGGTGCATGTAGTATGCCACTACTCATATGTGCACACATGCACCACATAGACAGTTGTCTGAACTGTAGGATTTGTGATTGAAATGTGTCAGTACACACATATCCCATCTCCTGCCACTGACTCAGTACATGTGTCAGGATAAGGGATGGCCAAAGTCATTGTCAGTAATATGGATATGCTTCCTTCACCAGACACCATGATGTGCTCATGTATTGATGGTCAATGCCACAATTGAGTGCATGAAGGACAACTGACATTACTGCAGGGTACACATTTGCAAGTGGTATACCATGCTACAAGCCAGTCTGGCTAATCAGTCATTACTGGCTTCAGTAACAGGGGCAGTGCATCCAAAAATAAACAGTCTGCACTGTGTCACAATCATGTTTTTGTGGGGAATGTAAGCTCTGCAGCTGTCAAGTGCACATGTTCACCCACTGCTACCCACATCTTAAGGCATCTGATGATCCCATGTTATACAAATGCCACAGTTGAGTGACTGCAAGCACAAATCTGTAAACATGATCACATCACAGTCTGATGAGAACGAATTAAAGCTGCCTGCACTTTAATGTAGAATACACCATTAGGCACAGTCAAGTGATTACACACCTATGTTTTACCCCATTGTGCTGATCCAACAGCCACATTTCAGCTGGCTGCCCACCCCAAACTGTTTAACACCCCAGGAGTCTAAAATGCTAGGCCACTCCACAATGACACAGAGGCAGACACCTGATTGCACATTTCACAATGCACAAAATGTAGGCTGACACACAGGAGTAGGAGAACAGAGTGTACTTTCATGTCCGGAGTAGGCATACCTGTCCTGGTCCATGTGCAACATGGGATTACCCTGAACACTAGGCATGTGTCTATGCATGTGTGACACACATGATGTACATTCTTCTGAGTCCCCAACATTGTCTCACCTGCTGCATGGGTGTGTGGTAAATACCCCAGACACATATGGTGAGCCAGAGCAGCAATTAGAATACATATTAATGGCCCACACAGACTACATGTCAGATTCCTGGCAATGTGCAGACACATGTCAATCAATTGCCTCACTCATGAAGCCCAAAACAATGCACCGGTAGCAGATGCTGTTTCCAACCTTAACCTTGGACAACAGCAGGGACACACAACCCAAGTGACACAAGCCACAGACTGAAAGGGCCACACCTGTGTATCAGATGAGGATGGGCCATAACCTAATTTAGGCACATGACTCTTGTTTAAGCAGACAGACGAACTGTGGGAGTGTAACCAGGCTGAAGGAGTGCAAATAGCATGTGAGACATAGTTCACAGAAAAGGCATGCACTTACCCCCTCCTTGCTGCTGTCTGGCCTTTAACTGCCCATCCAGGTCAGGGAAGACCACCGTCAGAATCCGGAGCATGTGGGGGGTCAGGATCCGTCATCCGCCCCTTCTGTGAGGAGGCGACAGCTTTAGCTGGACTCTTGCGATCCTCCGGGTCCAGCCACGAAGGTCCTGCCACCTCTTCTGGCAGATGCGGATGCGGCGCTTGTAGACCCCACAGATCGAACTGCCCAGAGGATGGTCTTCCAGATCTCCTGTTTCTGATGGGCATCAACCTGTGAGGATGACAAAGTTAAAAGACCATTACTACACATGCAACATGTTTGTGCATCACACAGTTGGATATACATGTCGTTATCACAAGGGCATATGATGTACACAGGTAGTGCAACTATGGTAATGGACAGTTGTCCTGCATTAACAACATGGAAACATTGCCTGGGTATTATAACCATGTGAAAATGCTCTTTTTCGAATGTCTGACAGAATATCGACGGACAGAAAATCGACCTGCAAAAATATCGACACAGAAATATAGAAGTCAAAAATATCGAAGTCCAATCTACATCAAGGTAAGTACAAAAATATCGAAAAAAATATATAGTTGTCAAAAATATCGAAGTTAAAAATATCGGTTTTTAAAATGTTTTAATAATAATGTAAAATTAAGTAAATAATACATATAATTAATAGAAATATAGTTAAAAATATTAAAAGATATTTAAAAATAATAACATACATTAAATGTTAAAATAAATTAAACATATACATATAAATTAATATCCAACATTTTAGTTGCGGTAAATGCTGACGTGCTGCCAGAACGCTGGTGGTGCATCAGAAATAGCGCTACCGCTAGCGCTCGAAATGTGAAAAAAATCTCCCCAACCTTCCTCTGATTAAGGACCAAGAAAGGCAGCGTGACTGCCGAAACGCGTCCATCTTGTGTTCCACCATGTAACTGATGCAAATTCTGAAATAAACGGGAGCAATACCCACAACACGAGTGCAAGCTCCTTAATCAGAGGAAGGTTGGGGAGATTTTTTTCATATAAATTAATATATATACTTACTCCACATAGTGCAACAGTAGGGAAAGCGTTGGATAGCGTAGGGGTAAAAATTACTATTCCCACCCCAGAGAGTGCAACAGTAGGGAAAGCGCTGGATAGCGTAGGGGTAAAAATTGCTATTCCCACTCCAGTGAGTGCAACAGTAGGGAAAGCGTTGGAAAGCGTAGGGGTAAAAATTACTATTCCCACTCCAGAGAGTGCAACAGTAGGGAAAGCGCTGGATAGCGTAGGGGTAAAAATTACTATTCCCACTCCATTGAGTGCAACAGTAGGGAAAGCGCTGGATAGCGTAGGGGTAAAAATTACTATTCCCACTCCAGAGAGTGCAACAGTAGGGAAAGCGTTGGATAGCGTAGGGGTAAAAATTACTATTCCCACTCCAGAGAGTGCAACAGTAGGGAAAGCGTTGGATAGCGTAGGGGTAAAAATTACTATTCCCACTCCAGTGAGTGCAACAGTAGGGAAAGCGTTGGACAATGTAGATGTTAAAAATAACATACTTATAAATGAAATAAATATTGTAATTAAATAATGATTTATTAAAAAATTTAGAAAAAAAAAAAAACTACAAATATATCAAAAATAATAATTACTTTAATAACATTAAATACTTCCCACCCTATTCCCCAATAAACACACTCCACATAACATTTCACACAATTAAATTAATTTTCAATTAATCAATTAATAAAAATTAATTTGCAATTAATAATTAAATTTAAAAAATTGTCAATAACAATAAATAATATGTAATAAAAATTAATAACCAACTAATAATTAATTAACAACAAAATAATTATCAATAGCAATAAATAATATTTAATCAAAATTAATAACCAATTAATAATTAATTAACAACAAAATTAATTATCAATACCAACAAATAATATTTAATTAAAATTTATAACAAATTAATAATGAATTGACAAAAAAATATCAATACCAATAAATAATATTTAGTAAAAATTAATAACCAATTCATAATTAATTAACAAAAAAATTAGTTCTCAATACTCAATTTTTCTTAATTAATTACAAATAATTTACTTATCATCCTATTTCCCTAAAATTACACAACCTACTCCAATAATAAATTAATACAAATAAAATAATTATCAATTAATAATAAATAATTACCAATTAATAATTAATTAACAATACATGAATTATTAATAACAATAATTAAAAATTAATAATTACTTAATTAAAATTAAATTACTTCCCACCCTATTCCCCTATAAACCCACAACCCGCTAGAGAAATAAAACACAACATTTAATTAAAATAAATTAATAATTCCTAAAAATTATTATTTAATTTACTATAATTAAGGGGCACATTACGATACCCGGCGTAAATAACACCGCCAGGCATGGAAGCGGCAAAAATCCGCCCGCACACACCGCCTGAACACCGACCACGCCATTACGATTACACAAACCGAATACCGCCATCGGCGGAAAAAGCACACAAAATACCGCCCGCCAACGTCCGAGTCGGAGACAAACCGCCCGCCACGGACGGAAACACGCACGACAACACAAAACCGCCCGCCCTCACGGCCGACACACCGCACGTGAGATTACGATCGCACCGCCATGAGCGCGGAAAACCACAAATATACCGCCCGCCAGCGCAAACAACGCCGATGAGAATCGACACGGCAGAAGCCATGGCGCCCACGTACCTGCACAGAAACCATCCGCACACAAAACCAATAGCACACAACATGGCCAACAAGTCCACACAGCAAGGCACGCACAAATACACAAGCACAGTACATATCCCGAAAACACCCCCCGGACAAACAAAAAATACAAAGGCCAGAACCCCAGACACAACACACCTGAAAACAACAGACCATGAGGACACACCCACATAGGTGAGTACAAAAGCAGCACTCCCACAGACCACAACCCCTTGCTACATTGCAAACCAGAGAGGAGAGGAGAGGACACAGTGACACAGCAAGGACAGCAGCACACCACAGAAACGCACACATCACTACCACCACTACCACCACCACCACCACCACCACCAAACACCGGCACCACAAACCCCCTGCACATTACACAACACACACCGCACCAGCACCACAAACACCATGGCACCACAAAGAATGCCCAAGTTCACGCCCATTGAGCTGACGGTCATGGTCGACGAGATCATCAAGGTGTACCCACAAATCTATGGGAACATGGTCCAGCACACACCACTAGCCACCAGAAACAGAATGTGGAACCGGATCGTAGACCAGGTCAATGCAGTCGGGACCCTGCCCAGGAACAGAGTCGAGATAAACAAACGTTGGAATGACGTAAAGAGCCTGGTCAAGAAGAAGGAGGGCAAAAACAGAGAGCTGGCTGCCGTCACTGGCGGAGGGAATCCCGCGCTCTTTAAGACCTTCAAAGCGTGGGAGGAGAAGGTGCGAGTCGTAATCCATCCGGAGATCCTCGCCGGATTAGCAGGGGGAGTGGAGGCTGGTAAGTACAAACTAATGTATACCAGCACACCGCTATGTACTCACATGCACTACCACCATGCCACAGCTCCCAGGGACAAACACCCCCATGTCCAGCACACAATACACAACACATCACACACACATGCAACAGACACCACCACACACAGCCCAAACCGAACAACTGTAAGATGCGTGGGGACATGTGTACACTCAGCCAGCCACGTAACCACCAACAGGTCCCCAAATATGCCAGAAGCGCCACAACGAGCACCCACCACACCCATGTGTCCGCCACAGCTGCACTAACCGACAAGTAACAGGTAAGTGGCAGGAACACAAAGTGCAGTGGGTGGGACGGTGGACAGCCCAAGTACAACACACACCAGGCCCCTAGTCCCACAGCACAGCAAGGAGGAGCATCCCCCACACCCCACAGCCACGTGTCAGCCACCGCAGTGCACAACGACAGCCGAAAGGCAGACATCACGGTCCACAGCAATCGGTGTCAGTGGGTGTCCAGCCACCCCACGACCCACAACACCCCCCCACCCCCACAGACCTGCAACATGGAGCACCCCCGCTTAGAACCATGTGGCATCCAGTACAGTGCACGCACGAACAACCTGCAGGTGGGAAACTGGACAGGGCTGGATTACTGGAGGCATGAGGACCGGAACACGACCAACACATGGGACATGTCACGTAGCAGACGAACACGCAGCACCGCCCACCGTCACGAACAAGTGAACAATGTGCACACGGACATGAACAACAGACTCACACCCCACATGACCCATCACAGACATAGCAACACCCAAGGAGCCACGTCTGCATGCACAGGCCACACTGAATATAGTACCACACGGCAGCCACTGTGCAACTCATCACACACAACCGAAACACCATTGAAGTCCTGTCCATGTAGCCCCAACTGCCTGTCAACCACACACCCCACAACTACGCCTATGTAAGACAAACAACACTAGACGCAACAGAGCGGAACAACATATATGCACACGAACACCACTGAACCCATCAAACACACAGACACACCATGCACAAACAACATACCATCCATCCCATCCGTCAGCCCCAGTCTCATGAAAGGCATGTCATCCGCACAGCTGCCACACATACAGCAGTCACGCTAAGATACATGCCCATGACCAACCATGTGCCAGAAGTCAATGAAGTGCACGACACACTGTGAGCAACAACACACAACATGGGCCACACCCCCCGAGCACTGCAGTGATGCACATGGCACAGGGCAGCACGCACACCAAGGAGATGGGACAACTGCAATACGTTGGCTGGCACACAACCATCACTCACTCATAACGATGCGTCCAATGCCATGTCCAGTAATCACAACAGACAGCAAATATGCAGGCCATGTCAAGCATGCACACACCTCAAACCATGCACTGTCATGCTGCCACAACACATGTCACGGTCGGCACCCATGGCTCACAGCATGTACCCCAAAAGCATATTCCCTCCCAAATGCGAATCTGGGGCATGGCCCCCATGTTGCCATATGCGTTCCTAAGCGTTCCATTTGAACCCCAAAAGCATATTCCCTCCCAAATGCGAATCTGGGGCATGGCCCCCATGTTGCCATATGCGTTCCTAAGCGTTCCATTTGAACCCCAAAAGCATATTCCCTCCCAAATGCGAATCTGGGGCATGGCCCCCATGTTGCCATATGCGTTCCTAAGCGTTCCATTTGAACCCCAAAAGCATATTCCCTCCCAAATGCGAATCTGGGGCATGGCCCCCATGTTGCCATATGCGTTCCTAAGCGTTCCATTTGCACCCCAAAAGCATATTCCCTCCCAAATGCGAATCTGGGGCATGGCCCCCATGTTGCCATATGCGTTCCTAAGCGTTCCATTTGAACCCCAAAAGCAAAGTACAAACCAGACCCAGGATGGGCCAGGAGCCCGCATACACCAGAGTCACAATAAGTAGGGGCACAGCAACACACCCATCGGCATGGCCAATCCGTCCCATGCCACATGTGCACAGCACACAGTCCCATTGCCAAGCACACACAACTACAGATGCTACAGCCACACACACGCCTCCAGGAAACCCATGTACGAGATTGCACGAACTGTCAATGTCAGACGACAAATACATACTTCGCCAGGTGCAACACAATAACTAATCTCATTCTCTCCACAGGTGACGAACTGCTGGATGCTGGGGATGGAGCCAGCAGCCAGCACAGCCAGCCTACAAGCCCCCAACGAGGACACACGGATCTGGAGGATCTGTCCTCCTCCTCGGACACGGACAACGAAGCAGGCCCATCTGGTGTGGCAGGGCCCAGCCGCTCCCCAGGACCCCTCCTACCCACCAACCCATCATCCAGGGCTGCTGAACATTCACAGCCCCCTGCTGCCACTGTCGTTGCGGCCACACCCACGGTCATTGTGGCCACTACCACTGCCGCAACCGCCACCATTGCCGCACCGACCACCACCGCCGCCACCACCGCCACGTCTCCGCTGGCACCAGCCCCAGCGCAGGTGGTGGCCCGGACGACTGGATCCACCCTGGGAGCCACAGCGAGGACCGTGGTGAGCAATGTGGCTAGTGGGCAGGCCGGTGGCAGCAGGACTGGTAGGAGGAGCAGGGTCAGGGAAACGCCAGCCTCCCCTGGGAGCCATGCCCTGCCTCACATGGCCAGAGTCCTTGGGGCCTATGAAGAGGCCCAAGGACAATGGGTCCGGTCTGCCTCAGACACGCGTGAGGTGCTGGGGGTGTTGAGGTCCATGGACGCCCGTATGGGCCAAATCGTGGACCTCATGGGACAGCTGGTGGTGGCGGTGAGGTCACAGCCAGGGACAGCAGCTCCCCTCCGCCACCACCTGCCGGGGCGCAGGGTGGAGCAGCAGTGTCCAGTTCCCCTGCGTCCACAGCCAGTGATCACACCTCAACCACCAGCATGTCGCAAGCAGGCACCCCCCCTCGCAAGTGTGGAAGGGGCCGTCCGAAGAGGAAACAGATCTCCCGGGAGGACTTCGCACGCTCCAGTCGCAAGTGAGGCAGCCAGCCAGCCTTCCGCCAGCCTTCCTTGACCAGCCACTGCATTGACCTGGACTACGATCCCACTCCACACAGCCATCTGGATGGCATGTGTGTGTTGGACTATGGACATAGAACCAGTGGGTACACCCTGATCATCACGCAGCCATGACCGACAGCTCATTGTCACTGCACGCACCACTTTTGTCATCACCTTACACACAATCACATGTCACAGTTTGTAATAAATGCACCTTTTTCACTAACTGCTGTTTGTGCCCTGTGTCTTATTTGTACGGAATACAACGGCCACCTTGGGCGGAAAGGCCCCTGATGCGTGGCATGGCATTTGAATCCGGAGGGCCTGTAGGGACCTAGGGGTGGGAGACAGAACAGGAGCACATTCAATGAGTGTGTCACACACCCATCACACAGTACATGTCAACAACTACAAGCAATGTACACACATCGCACAGAGCAATAGGGCACAATGCCACAGCCACCAACAGTGGCATACTACCCTGGCCATGGAGCGTTGACACACAGCACGCAGTGAACAAACGGCCACCCTGACACAGCACACACACACCTGCACAGATACAGCCACATCAGCCGTCGTACATGGACACTCACCGTCAAGTGAAGTAGCGGGCGATGAGCTGCTGCCGCACATTACCAGCTTCCTCCTCTCCGCTGTCCTCCTCACTCGAGCTGTCCTGGTCTGCGGGCTGGGGCCCTGGTTGATCTCCGTCATCCACGATGAGGGGGATCTGCTTCCGAATGGCCAGATTGTGCAGCATGCAGCACGCCACCACTATCTGGCACACCTTCTGTGGGGAGTACGCCAGCGCACTCCCGGTGCGGTCCAGGCACCTGAACCTGGACTTGAGGAGGCCAAAGGTACGCTCGACCACACGTCTGGTCCTCCCATGTGCCTCATTGTAGCGATCGTCTGCTGGGGTGCGAGGATTCCTCAATGGACTGAGCAGCCATGCCCCATTCGGATACGCAGAGTCACCTGGGTGTGAGGGACACAGAGAACCGTTGCTAATCCAACTGGACAGGGGACAGCATCGCACAGCCAGCACGCTACACCACTCCACATACTCACCGACAATACAGGCACGATCCTGTTGCATATTGGACATCAGTCGTGGCAAGATGCTGTTGCGCATTATGTGTGCGTCATGGGCCGAGCCTGGGAACTTTGCACACACGTGGGTGATCACCATGTCCGCAAGGCACACCATTTGCACATTCAGGGAGTGCGTGTGCTTCCTGTTGCGGTACAGGTGCTCAGTGGCCTGTGGTGGAACAAGGCCGACATGTGTGCAGTCAATGGCTCCAACGACGTGTGGGATTCTGCCAAGGGCATAGAATGCACCCTTCACTGCCGCCAATTCACGAGCCCTGGGGAAGCGGATGTACCTGTTCCGGCACAGCATCATGGCTGCCAGTACATCCCTCAGCACTTTGCTGAACATGGGCTGGGACATCCCTCCTCCAATGCCCACTGTGTGCTGGAATGACCCAGTGGCGAAGAAATGCATGGCGGCCATCACCTTAGCCGTGGGGGTGACAGCAGTCGGATACACCCTGCGGGGACGGAGATGGGGTTCTAACATGGCACACAGTCGATGCAGGGTTGGCCTGTCCAGCCGAAACTTCCTAATAACCTCTGTATCGTCCATGTCCGCCAGCAATTGGTATGGGCGGTCAATGTTCGGTCTCCGCCTAGGGACAATGGCAGAGGACACATGTCAAAGCAACACGACACATGGCAATTTCGCATACACATCACTGACATGACTGAGTAAGCACAGGAGCCACAGCCCAGCTGTCAAGCTGGGACGGCACGGCCACAATACACTTACACAGGTCTCCCACCAATGGCAATGGCTAGTGATACAAACCACTGCCATGTGCATGCACATGGGGATCTAGGCCCCAATGACTTGCGGGGCGTGCTGATGGGGACTGACTGCATATCCGTCAAGCGGCAACGCCACGGCAACATGAATGTCTGCTGAGCATGGAACTGCTTCCGCGGCTGGATGAGTATGGCACACGACGATGACGATGTGGGCACAGGCTGAGCGGCCAAAACAAGTGGGACCTGTGGCATGAGGGGATATGAGACAGTAGTAGGTGTCAGCACTGCACCCTATGTACAGCACTGTACGGATCACACCTCCCGAAACATTGACAGGTGTCCACATTGACAGCCCCATGCCAAGACGGCTGTGTGCTTGCAGTCACACGTCACAGGTGAGAGGTTACATTGCACGTGCCAGGTGGCAGACGTACACAGTGGGAGCTGGCATGTGTGTGCATGTGTCTCCTGTTCAGGATCCACCAGATGGGCGCTGACTCTGTACTGAGCATTGGACACAGCATGTTCCGTGGAAGGCTTGTGTGTGTGGGATGGTGGCACTGGATGTGCCTCCGTTGGGTGGGGGGCCATGCACAGGGCGGGTACGTCGATGATTGCGCATTGTTGGTCACGGTGGGTGCACCAACTGAAGATGTGTTGCCCTGTGTTCAATTCCTATGTCCGCATGATGATGGACTGTAGATGTGGGCAGACTACACATTGGTCGATGTGCTGTCTATATGCATGTGCCTTCACACCAGGCACAGCTGCCCCTGCACATGTGACCCCTGCTGGACTCGCTGCTGGGTCTGTGGAGCTGATGCACCTTCTGCGCGTGGGGCGGACAGCTCTCCTCACTTCCCTCATTGCGCATGTCATGACTTTGCCGCAGGTGACATGGATTATGGAGGGCCCACATGTACGCGTGGGTAGGCTACACATGATTGTACACTGGTCGCCACCCCCAGTCAGTGTTTCGAATGGGAAGGTTGTCGTGCTGGTGGTATGTTCGTTGTGGCGGATGGGCGGGCCTAGGTGCGGGCTTACTTTCCGGACATGGGGGTAGTTGAATTGGCGACTAGTTGCAGTACACACGGGACACGTCTCTTCCTTTCCACATCTGGGTCATCCCTTGTACTAACTGACAGTGATACAGTCATCTTCGCCCCAGCCCTCATGTCCTCCCTCGCTCCCCCAATATGCATGCTCACCTGCGAGGCTAGCGCTTGCACAGGCAGCCCCAAGCTCGCACCAGAGAGGGCAAGGAGTGTATGTGTGGGTCCAGTTGCACGAGTGGGCTGTCTCAGGGTATGATGTGTTGCGGGACGCCGTCCACCTGCGTGGTGCCCCAAATGGAGACCCGGCCTGCATGGACTATGCATCACAGTCTTCGCCTTCCGGATCCGCCACCTGCGACACCCAGTGGCTGTGGCTGCCCTTGCGGCCAGGCCGCGTCCGTCTGTGGCTGATGGCCCACACATTCACTCTTTGGCCTCTCTGGGGAGGGCTCGGGGTGGTGGCGCACGCGCTTGCACTTAGTCGCAATGGCATGTGGCGTGGTTGGTATGATGGGCAATGGATGGGATGGTGCGAGCCACCTCCCGTGACGTCAGTGCTGCTCGTGCTGTGGTGCGTCCCCCATACACTTCCATGTGACTTGTGCCATGCTAGACGTTGAGGTTCTATTGCCTGCGTGATATGACCAGGAGGAGCGCGAGGAGACCTCTCACACACCATGCTCCACTGCCATCCCGTGCCCTGTATCGCCTGTGCGGATTGACTATGTTGGGGTTACACCTGGTCGACTGGGGCTGTGTGTGCCTTGTCAGGGGCATGGCGGGCGCACAACAGGATCCAGCTTGTCCACAGAGGGTGGGCTGAGGTGCGCCTGGTACCGCTTTGTACGTGTGCCCGGCTGCTGTGCACACACGTGTTCACTCCCCCCGACAGGTGTCCTCTCACAATGCCCAGGGAAGCGGTGGTGTACTGTTCATGACCCCTCCCAACACGGCGTGCTCCAACTTGGCATGTGCGCATCTACCCGTCGCACCCACCCACCTGAGCACTGCGTCCATACGACTTCACACGACACATGTGTGTCTTCCACAGTAGTGCTACTCATTTGCGTTGACATCCAATACCAGTGGACTACATGGTCATGTCACGACTGCCGTGTACTTCACATACTCTCATCCTCTCTCATTCGTACTTGTGAAATGAGTCAGCGGAGACAGTTTTGGTTTCAAACATTATATTGAGTCTTCTGTCCTCTGTGATGCAGTATAGTGGACACTACTGGCAGCGGAATACATGTTGAGGATATACTGAGCATTATTGCAAATGGGATAGGGTGTGGGGTTACATGTGATTGGCTGTTGCATGTGGGATGTGGGCTTCAGAGTGACATCTGCTTGGCCAAGGCTGTGCTAATGTACATTTACGTATAGCTGCGGAGCTGCGGACTTTGACAGAGACGGTATACATGTAGCCTACCAGACCGCTTGGCATCATGGGCACAGTCCATCTCAGTTCCATGTGACAGGTTTGCTGCGGTTGTTCCTCATGCACGCGTGCATGTGAGATGACATCAGGGCATGTGCTTGCGTGCATGCAGCGGCGTGCCACTTGTTGTTGCACTGTGGTGGTTACTGGACATGTCACAGTCACTGGGGTCGTGTTGTTGTTGTATGCACTTGTCGTCCATGCAAAGGTCCTGGTATGGGATTCCCGGGGCAGGGGTGGGAGGGGTGCAGCACCCACAGACTCCAGGCGACCTATTCATGTCCACTGAGCGGTGTGTGTGTCCATGTGCGCTGGATCCATGTCGTGTCCTGGTTGTTCGTGCAGTTCCGTCCATGTGGGTGCGATACACAGAGCCCATGCCACTGCCTCCCACGATGCATGCGGTGTTCCTGGATGTGATGGGGAACAGTGTGCATGTCCCGGTCATATCCGATGTCATGGCGATGTCGTTGATGGTGTGGTTACTGTTGCCGGTCGTTTGGTATGGCTGTTGTGGTGGTGACTGGCCAGTCCGTGCGGAAGCTAAGCATGGGTGCGGGGTTGGACATCATAGGTCACTCGGGGAACCTGCGTTGTGGTCCGACGTATTTACAGGTTGTCAGGTATGCGATGCCGCCCAGCAGGGCTTCCATGTCATTGGTGGTGTACATGTTTGCCAGCCAATGAAGCGGATGGTGGCTGTCAAGGTGTTGTTCGTAGGTTGTCCCTTGGAGGACCATGATGGGGCATGCTGGGTGACATTCGATGTAGCTGTTCTCGATGATCCGTCGTGTGGAGGCACAGTGGTCCCATTTCAGTGCGGGTGCGATGTTGGCCACATACGCCATGCCCCCATAGGCAGAGCAGGCCCTGTCGTGTGCGTCCAGAGGGAGGAGTAGTGGTAGCAGGTCCGCCTTCAGACATGCCGGGTTGGAGAGGCATATCTCGACGGGATGCTGGTAGGGACACCTCCGACAGTAGAAGACGGGCATGACGCAGCTGAACAATGTGATGCGGTAAGTCAGTCGGTAAGTTACGTTCAGCAGGGACAGGAGATCGCATCCCAATGTATGGAACAGGTTGGTTTTGTACAGCTTGAGCTGTTCGGCGTAGTTGGGTAGGTGTGTTGCGGTTGCCATTTCGCAGCGGTTCGTTGAGGTGGCGTGCTCCGGCTGTGTGTGCAGTCTGCAATGTGCACGCTCCGGGGTTGCTGTGAGCTCTGTGTAGTCGTGGGGAGACAGGACTTGTGTTCTGTTGGCTTGTTTGGAGGACACGGGCCCTCTTCCCACATGCTTCTCAGACAGTTCAAGGTCAGTGCTGTGTGACTCCTTCCAATTAACTTGCATGTGGCCGACATGGGGGAGTGTTTTCTTCTTTCTTCCCCGTCCGTTGTGTGCTTCTGTGATATGCGCTATCTGCCCTGTGGTCGGTCTCCTCGGCATGCCTGTGTTGGTCTATTCTTGGACAATGGCTGTATTCACCGGCTTCTGTCGTAGGGCTGTGGTTTCGGAGTTGGAATGGAAGGTCATTCAGTGCTGTCTGCTCTCCCTTGTGTGGGCGGCAGGCTGCCTTTCCGCTCTGCGTTGGGCCTTGTGTGTGAATGTTATTCTTAGGCCACCTGTTGTCGGTCCCCGGGCTCTTTGGTGTTCCGTTTTATATGTCTTGTTCATATGTGCAGGGTGGTATGGGTGTTTCTGTGTGGTACTGGCGTTCCTCTTCCCGAAGGGGCCCTGCTTCTCCTAGTTGGTGTTGCCGCCGCTGTGTGCTACGCCATGTTTGTTACACTGGGGTGTGTCCTGCTGTTGCGTGTCTTCACTGATATGTGTGCGTCGGTTGTGTGGCGTTGGGTGTTGTCCGTGAATTGGGCGTTGGGGACATGTCTGTGGCCGGCCTGTCACGTGTCATGTGCGTTCGGGGTGGGGCTGATGTGTGTGCTGCTTGGTTGTGTCCCTGTGTCTGTGTGCGACGCATGCATGGCGCTGCGGTTGGCCTCTGCGTTGTGCGCATGTGTGGCGGCGCCATCGGCGCTTTGGGGCCGTGACGGGGTGGTTGGTTCCTAGTCCCAGGTGGTGTGTACACATGTGTTCTGCGATGTTACGATTTGGCCTGTGTGTCATCTGTGGATGCGATGGTGGATGTGTTGTGTACACGCGCTGGTGGGGGGTTGTCCGCTTTTTCTGCCCTTGCACTGTGTGCGCTGTTTGCGTGCACTTGTTGTGTGTGTGCCTACCTGCGTCTCCGCGGTACGTTGCGTCCTTGGTGGTGCATCAGCAGAAGCATGGGGAGGGCCTGCAGTGCTGGATTCATGCTCGGGGAGCCGCTTCTTCGTTGTCCGTGCTCTGCGTCCGTGTTACCGCCTCTTTCACGTGCGGTGTCTCTTAGCCGTGGGAGCCGTTTGTTTGCGGCATCGTAATTTATGCGCCGGGCGGGACGTGTTTCGTCGGACGGTGTGTGTCAGTTGTGCTGCGCCGCTACGTGAACGGGCGCACTTTGATGGCGGACGGTGTTGCTGGCTTGCCGGCGGTGTTTGGTCTACTTTTCGCATCGTAATTGGGCGGGCGTGTGGACTGCTGCGTGCCGGCGGTAACTGGTGCTTTTTGCATCCGCCAGCACGGCGGTGGTGCTTCCGCCCGCCATCGTAATGGGCCCCTAAATTACTTCCCACACTATTCCCCTATAAACCCACAACCCGCTACGGTACTAAAACGCAAAATTTACTTTAAAAAAAATTACTAATTTCTAAAAAATGTATACATATATTTAAAAAAACAGTACAATACTTAACAAAAAATATAGAACACATACATATTAAATACATACTAAAATACATAACACTCATATAAATATCGATATTATTAACATCGATAATTTAACTATCGATATTACTAACATCGATATTTGCAACATCGATATTTCTTACCTTAACTTCGATATTCTGGTTGGAGATATTCTTGACTTCGATATTTTGTCCCTTCGATATTTAAAACTCGATATAACTGTGCTTCGATATTTAAAAATCGATATTTGGACTGTCCACCCACTTTTTCAGCACAGTACCTGTTCACTACAGGTACCTACACACTTTGGGGGTTACAACTACTCAGTGAGCATGCTAGCCACTGGTGTACACAATGCCATTAGTGCTAGTCAGACAACATGCACAATGTGAAAGGATGTGGACTGCACACTCATCTGCTCCCCTGGTTTCCCATTCAGCTTGCTGTACTGTGGAAGGAGGCTGTCCAGCAGGGCCTGGTTCGCCTCCTCTGTGAAGGCTGGGGCCCTCTCCACAGTACGTGCCATTCTTGAAGCCAGAGGATGCAAAGACAGCAGCAGTGGTAGCAGAGATGTCAATCTGGAGCATGTAGTGCAGGCAAGTGAGCTCTCAGGGGAACAGACAGCCTTATATCTGTGCTGCAGAGGCAGATTCTGTCCCATGCGTCCAAAGCGATAGGTCTGACACGTTTGCATCCTATGAATCTGGCCAATCCATTGCATTGCACGCCTCGTACACGCCTTCCACATCATTCAAAAGTTCAACTTCATGACACCAATGAGTTAGATACATTGTTGTAGGGAGCCAACGGATTTTTCAGCACACGAATCGTACAAGTATCAAATCCGCGACCGTATCCATGGCAGTCAATAGTCAATGCGTGCGCACGCCTTGGTCCCTAGGTGTCCGACGCGTCTTTTGAAAACCCACCCGCGTATGTCACAATTACATGCAGGGTCCAAGGTGTGTGCACGCCTTGGTCCCTAGGTGTCCGACGCGTCTTTTGAAAACCCACCCGCGTATGTCACCATTACATTCAGGGTCCAAGGCGTGCGCACGCCTTGGTCCCTAGGTGTCCGATGCGTCTTTTGAAAACCCACCCGCGTATGTCACCATTACATTCAGGGGCCAAGGCGTGCGCACGCCTTGGTCCCTAGGTGTCCGACGCGTCTTTTGAAAACCCACCCGCGTATGTCACCATTACATTCAGGGTCTAAGGCGTGCGCACGCCTTGGTCCCTAGGTGTCCGACGCGTCTTTTGAAAGCCCACCCGCGTATGTCACCATTACATTCAGGGTCCAAGGCGTGCGCACGCCTTGGTCCCTAGGTGTCCGACCCGTCTTTTGAAAACTCACACGCACCCGTCTCCATGATAGTCAATAGCCAATGCGTGCGCACGGCTCGGTCCCTAGGTGTACGACGCGTTTTTTCAAAAGTCACCCGCGTCTGTCACCATTGCAGTCAATGGGCAAAAGGATGCCACCCACCATAGCTTGCCAGGGACCCATGTGCACACCTACAACAATACAGCCTGTGACACAGTATATCAAAAGGCATGTCAGGCTGCATTACCTGTGTGTGTATGTGGGTCAACATGTGATTTAGTATGTGGCACCCACTCCCAGGCTGTGCAAGGTGTCATGGGGACAGGTACCTTTGTGTGTTGTGCACATAACCACTGTGATTGACAACTGTACAGTTCAGAGCACAAGGCATGAACACAGTTCCAGGGGTACATTGTGTATGACATGTGACATACACCCTGACTCTTAGGTGGAATGGTATGTGTGTCACAGGGTGTCCCTGTGCCACAAATGTGATGTTCATCTACAGTATGTGTGCATTTTGCAACGCAGATGACTCTGATTTCATGTGCTCAATGTCAAACGGTCACCACATCCATGTGTTTTGTCAATGTGAGTTGATGTTGCGTCTGTGTGTCACAGACATCCATGTATGACCTGCAAACAAATCAGGTGGCACTTCATGTGGGTGTCATGTGTGCGTTGTGGCGTGTACATGAGACGCTACATCATGATAGTGTCCTTGTGGCAATACAAGGTCCCTGTGTGTGTGTCTGTCAAAAACATGTGATGTGGGGAAGACATCTGTCCTCACTAGTCACTGTGGTGTGTGTTTGGTATGTGACACTCGTACTGATGTACTGTGACAGAGCCCATAGATTTGTCACAGCACAACATGGACCTTGTTGTGTAGACATGAAGAGCTGAGATGTCAGATGATGGGCATGTAGCTGACATATGTGCCCATACCCAACAGCACACACATCAGGTACTTGTGTCCTGTTATGATGTTTCATGTGCTATTTAGCGTGGACACTGGCACATAGATAGGGGAACTGACAACCTTTCTTTGCTCATCTATGTACTGCAGGAGACCAGCTGTCCACAGACAGTTCCCTGACCTTGCAACCATGGTTGAACGTGACTGCATCCGACGGTACCGCTTCACTGGGCCACTGATTGATGATTTGGCGGAGCAGTTGGCCCCACACTTGCAACCTGGCCGGCCATACCCTACAGCGCTGACCCCCAAGGTGAAGGTGATGGCAGCCCTACACTTCTTTGCCACCGGTACATTCCAATACACTGTGGCTACTGCTGGTGGGATGTCACAGACCATGTTCAGCCGTGTGCTTCGAGATGTGTTGGAGGCGATGTTGCATTTCCCAACCCCACAACAACTCACTGACATCAAGAGTGACTTCTATGCACTTGGAAGGATGCCACATGTCATTGGCTCCATTGGTACCACCACAGGCACATGAGCAGACATACCGAAACAGGAAACATTTCCACTCAATCAATGCTCTGGTGGTATGTCTGGCAGACATGACCATTTCACATGTGTGTGCACGTTTCCCAGGTTCAGCGCACGACGCTTACATCATGAGGAGTAGTCGCATCCCGACGATGATGTCACAGATGCAGAACCAGCGTGCCTGGCTTGTCGGTGTGTACTGACTGTTTACCATTGTGTGTGTTTGGTAATGTTGTTTTCCACCCTCTTTTCAAACTCATCTAATGTGCAATTGTCTGTATGTAGGTGACTCCGGATACCCCAATATGCCGTGGTTGCTGACACCCCTCAGGAACCCTGTGACACCGGCGGAGATGCGCTACAATGAGGCACATGGTCGGACCAGGAGAGTGATCGAGCGGACATTTGGTCTCCTGAAAAGCAGATTCCGCTGCCTGGACAAGACAGGAGGGGCCCTCCCATATGCACCTGCTAAGGTGTGCAAAATCTTCATAGTGTGGTGCATGCTACACAACCTGGCAGTGAGGAAGGAGTTGCCTCTCATCCAAGATGACGATGACCAACATCCGCCAGCCGTGGAGGATCCTGCCCTGGGGCATGATGCCAGTGATGGTGAGGGTGAGGGTGATGTTCGGACCCAGCTGATCCACAACTTCTTCACATGAATGTCAGTATACAGTGATGTGTTGTCAAAGTATTGTGTTTGCCTGATATATGTTGGTGGTGCACTGGTGCTGCTTGAGTGTGGCTGTGTGCTACTTGACAGGATGCTTGCAGTGATGTGTCCTTTCAGGTAGTCTGTACTCCCAAACAGTGTTTACCTGATTACTAGGTTGTGTTTACGTAGCTTGGGATTTGTTTTGGGCATGTATATTGTAGTTGAATGCTGTTAATCTGTGTTTTTGATTGTGTTTTCTGTCTGTCCTTCACAGGGTACTTTGGCTGCTGTATGGTGAGGTCGGAACCCCGACACCCAGATTCCTGTTCCAGAGTGCAAGTAGTCATTGTCCCAACCAATGATGTGCCACACACCCCTGGACTTTCATTGTTTACCACTTGGTTACTTTTTGATCACTGTCACGTGAGGTTACCTTGCATCAGTTGTGGAATTCTCAGGTTGTAAATCTTTAATAAACCTGTGCTTCACTTTGGGATGTGCTTCGTCTGTATCCACACATCCGACAGTCATTTGCATTCTGTACCTGTGGGCTGATTGCCACTGACTCAGGATGGGTGTGATGTATGTGCATTCCACTGTATTTCCTGTCAACATCAGTGAAGGCGATGAGTTAGATGGCCATGGTGAGTATGTGTTGTGTTGCCCTAGTGGTGTGTCTTCCTCATATGTGTCACATTACCATGACTTTAGCAGATCATCATCTCCATGACACAAACCAAGTTTAAATCACAACAGAGGCAAGTGTTGTGTGATTGTGATTTTATTTACAAACATGTGTGAGGATAATTAACGTAATTGGAAGTGCTGTACAGTGTGATGGTAATCCAAAGTTCACAGGTGAGTTGGTAGTGTTGGAAGATGAAATGTCCAGAGTAAAGTCCACAGTAATTTGATGCATTGTTCCAACTTAGGCCCTCCATGTCAAGTGGGTGAGTTGGGTGTCAGTCAACAAGGTTAAATGGTTTGCACACAAAGGACGATATCAAGAACAGGTGTTGAGTTCCTGGGGGATGTGCATGGCCATCAGCGTCTCACTTGCCCTTCTTCGGACGACCCCTCTTCTTTCTCGGGGGACCCTCAAGTGAAGGCTGCTGCGGTGCCGAGGACCCTCCGCCAGAGTCCTCCTCCCTCCCTGTGGCAGTTGCGGATGTTGTGGCAAAAGATGTCGTGGGCGCACAGGGAGGTGTGGTCATGTTGGCGCTGATCTGGCGGAGGCATGTCAGTATGTCCCTATGCACCGCTGTTAGATCATCCAATTTGTCCCACTTGGACTCCATGCGGGGCATGTGTGTCTCCACCCGGGACATGTGGGAGTTCAAGCGGGCATAATGGGCAGCCTGCTGTTGTTTGAGGTCCTTGAGGATCCCCACTACCTGGCCAAAACCTTCGGTGCTTTCATGGTACGCATCTATGATGCGTCCCAGGTGTGGCTCATCATGCAGTCCAGCCCCCTCTGCAGGCCGTGTCCTCTGCCTGCCCCCCCTCCCAAGGCCTCTACCCACACGGGCAGGACCTGCCGTGGCAGTCACAGGCGACACTGGGCCCCCTTGGGTGTTGGCGCTGGTGGTGTTGTCCGTCGCTTCCAGGGTGCCCTGTGTACCTGTGCCGTCGATGGTCTGTGGCCTTGGTCTGTTCGTGTCGGCAGGGGTACTCTGTCTGTTGTCAGATGTGGCAGGAGTGGTTGCAGGGGGTGCTGATGTTCCTACTGCTGGTGCTGCGCGATGACTCACACCGGAGGTGCCAGGTTGTTCGTGGTCGTCGTCCGAAGAGGACAGAGACTGATCCACACCGGAGAGCTCAGGGTCCGCCAGAGTCTGGGACTGGGACTCTTCTTCAGTTCCTGCTGTGTCCCCAGCATCCCCTGTGGTTAGAAGAGACACACAATGTATGTTATGGTTCTACACACATCAACGTTTCACACACATGACAGTTGCCACTGGACATCATTATGAGAGTCCGTACATTGCATTGCCCTAAGTTGTGACAGACACAGGTTGATATTGTTGAAGCACTTTGTCATGGCAACCTGAAGCATTTCAATGTGCACGTCATGCTGTGTGCATGACCAGCTCATGTATTGATCAATTGTCTGTACATGGCCATTGCTACTCAAGTGCCATCACATGCCTGACACAGCTGTATCATCCCTGTCCACATTTGTGCTTTAATGATGATATACGTACAATTCCACTTAGGGTATGTTGCAAGCCTGGGGCATGTGTGGTGGCAGTTTTTGTTTGTCTTCGTGCGTCACATTGGTGTGTCTGAACAACATGGTCACAGTCCGGTATGCCTGAGATCTAATGGGAGATACTATTTGGTTGTCTGTGTTCCTAGTTCACATCTCATTTCATACAAGTCATGGTGTTACTATAGCTAATGATGTTGGTGCTGAGTTTTGTACGTGCTAACGTCATTTATCTTGTCAATTTCCTCCATGGTGGGAGGGATTGAGCACAGCAGCTCTCTTGCTTTTCCATGCTCATGACAGTGATGGCCAGAGGTGTGTGTGTTGCAGTTCTGCTGCTGTGAGTTGCATGCCTCCTCCAATGCAGTCCAGGTTAGTCATTGTGTTTGGAGTGTCTATGGCAGTGAGTGATGTGTTGTGTGAATGATGCATACAACGCAGAACGATGTGGGATTGAAATGCAGCTCACAACTGCACCTTTTGGGAATGACACCATGCTACAATGTTAGCTATATGGGTGTGTCCATTCTAGTCACTGTCAGGTGTCCCCTGTCAATGATGTATAGGTGACCTTGTGTGTGCTTGGTGCTATGTACTATGTCTGCATCTCCCCAATTGTCATCTACGAGACACACCTTCACAGCCAGGTCAGGAGACACCCCTGGGACACTGCATTCCCAGACAGTGAGAGGATACCTACAGTTCCAATGGCTGTGAGTGTAAGTGTGTTTGAGTTGGCCAATACGTAGGTGTGACTTGCAGCCAATTCATACATCAAGACCATGTGTTAGCCATCTTGTCAGGGCATTTACTTTCGGAGTGACTGGTCCCAAGGGTGCCATTTGTTCTGGCTGAGAAGGTGTGTTTTGAGCCGGCCTTGATGGCATTTGGAGTCATTGTAGGACCTCCTTCTCCCACAGAGGCCAGGTAATCCCCCATGTGGCATGCTTCCATTGCAGGAAGTCACAGTTTACGTTCAGGATGTCAGGCAGTTGTGTCCTGTTGTTTGTTTGAGCCCAAGTCCCAGCAGGGCCTTGTGCTCCCCACAGCAGGGCCTAGTGTCAGCCATCTTGTCAGTACTTTTGCACTCCCTGTGAGGTGAGCATGGTTCAGGGTGGGCTTGATGGGCCATGTGGGAGGATGACTTTTGGCTGTGACTACAACTCCCATCATACGTTTGGCTACACCCCCCTTCCCAGCATACACAACCTTCCTTCCTTTTTACTCTGCTTCCCTGTGAGGTACTGTGACGGTGCTACCAAGATGGCTGACAGTGGTGTCCTGTTGTTTGTTTGAGCACAAGTCCCAGCAGGGCCTTATGCTCCCCACAGCAGAGCGCCATTGTCAGACATCTTGGAAGTGGCTTTTCACTCACTCTCTTGTGGAGCATGGTCCCAGGTGTGTATTTTGGTGTTGGTGGGAGGGGTGTGTGTGACAGGGGCTGCTGGTAGATGTAGTCAGAGCTAGCACTCCTCCTCCCCCCCAGGCCAGGTATCACGCCATGAAGCATGCTTCCATTGCAGGGAGTGTAAATTACCTTTCAGACTGTCAGGCATTGGTTTGTTTGAACACAAGTCCCAACAAGCCCATGTGCTTCACACAGCAGAACCCAGTGTGGTAAATCTTTGTGAGATATTTTAATTGAGTCTGAGGGAATGCATTGTCCCAGGTGAGTTGTGTGGAGTTTGTGTTAAGGGGTATGTGTGTGCAAGAACCTGCTGGTAGATGTAGTCAGAGCTGGCAGTACTCCTTCCCACTAGGCCAGATATCCCACCATGAGGCATGCTTCCATTGCAGGGAGTGCAAGTTACCTTTCAGGCTGTCAGGCATTGGGGTCCTGTTGTTTGTTTGAGCACAGGTCCCAGCAGGGCCTTGTGCTCCCCACAGCAGGGCCTAGTGTTAGCCATCTTGTCAGTACTTTTGCACTCCCTGTGAGGTGAGCATGGTTCAGGGTGGGCTTGATGGACCATGTGGGATGGGGACTGTTGGCTGTGACTGCAACTGCCATCGTGCTTTCTGCTACAAGCACATTCCCAGCAGACCTAACCTTCCTTCCTTTTGACTCAGCTTCCCTGTGAGGTAGTGAGACAGCAATGGCAAGATGGCTGACAGTGGTGGCCTGGTGTTTGTTTGTGCACAGTTCCCAGCTGGGCCTTGTGCTCCCCACAGCTGAGCCCAGTGTCAGCTATCTTATCAGTAAATTTCCACTGCCTGTGAGGTGTGCATGGTTCAGTGTGAGCTTGATGGTCCATGTGGGATGTGGACTATTGGCTGTGGCAACCACTCCCATCATGCTATCGGATACACCTACCTTCCCAGACACCAAACCGTCCTTCCTGTGAATCAGCTTCCCTGTGAGGTAGTGTGACAGTGGTGGCAAAATGGCTGACAGTGTTTGTTGGTGTTTTATGCTAATGCCTTGCTGTATTTGTTGTTAGGTTTGTACATGTTATGACATAGTTCCATATTACTATGAGATGGCAGGTATTGTGTTTGTGTAACTGGCATACACGTCACAGGATACTTTCCTTTCTGTTGCTATGGCTTTGCTAACAGTACTTGGTTTCACTGTCCCCTTGACAGTGATATATGTGTATTGCCGCACAATATTGAGTATATTGGTTGTGTACTCACCAGGCTCTGGTATTCCTGTTAATCCATGGATGCTCTCCGGTGGTAGGATGGCCCGCACCTTCTCCTCCCAGGACCTGAAGTATGTTGGTTTGGCAGGAGGGCCACCACCAGTCTGCCTGCTCAGGGCATGCTCCCTGTCGATGAGCTTCTTGACCCTCCTGCGCACATCATAGTACCTGTTCTGAATATCGTCCTTTGTGCGCAATGAAGGTGCTTGTGCGTGACCTTGTCGACAATCCTCTCCCACATCTTTGTTTTCTGTGACATGGGGGTCTGTTGGACCAATGTGCCAAACAACTGTGGCTCTACTCTGAGGATTTCATCAATCATGACTTCCAACTCACTATCTGTGAACTTTGGATTCTTCTTGGGGGGCATGGTGCTGGGTGGTTGTGGGTATTGATGTGTGTGTGAGGGTGTAAGTGAGTGTGGTGGGTGTGAGTTTATCTGTGAATGTGTGATTGATTTTTTGAGAGGTGCAACTGGTGTAGATGTTGTGTGGTGTGTGAGTTGTGGTGTGTCTCTGCAGTGTGGTGGTGTTGTCTGCTGTCCTATGTCTGTAGTTTGCAAAGGATCATGGTAGGGATTTCTGGCCTTCATGTAGGTGGAGTTGTGGGTGTGTCTTTGTTCCATGTTTTTTTATTTTTTTATTTATTGGCTTTGTCATTGCTTGTTTGGTCCTTTTTTTGTCTTTTTTCCTTTGGTTTTGTTGAGCATGATGGAGACGTTCATTTGACCGGGACGGACGCTGCCAGTGGTTCTTTTTGGGGTAATCCGAGTCTGTCACACTGACATTCTGCTGTGTTTCTACGTTGGCGTACGCGTCGGTCGCAAAGGAGTCTATTGTTTGCTAGTCACTGTTTTCTGTACGTCTCGGTCTTCCGGATCGTGATCCGTGCGAGTCGGTCTCGTTTCACACGCATTGCATTGTACTACGCAGGTCGTATATCGTGGGTACGTGTCGGTCGGGTCCATTCCTGATGCGTGTCGGTCGGTACGATTCCCGATCCGTTTACGGGCGAATCACTGATTTCCGTACGGTTGGGTCGTGCGGCTTGTGTCCCGTACGAGTCGGTTGTAATTCACACGCATTGCATCGTACCACGTGGGTCGTAAGGCGCCGGTACGTGTCGGTCGGTCTCCATTCCCGATCCGTGTCAGTCGGTATGTTTTACAATCGGAATCGGCCCCTTTATGTTATATTTGATCAAAAGGCTTCCGAAAAACGTGTCACTCCAAGGATTATTTATATCTACATTCCCTTTGTTATTTTTCATCAAAATGCCTGTGTGAACTATTTGATAAATGTACCTTTAGTTTTAATACTTTGGTTTCGACATTACATTTGTTTGTCTTCTACTCTTTTGCTGTTCGTATTGCTATATTCCTGCCACCAGTGCACCTCCTATTATGACTACACTTCAAAAACATAACTCTTGCCTTAAGTTACATGAAGGTAAGCTAATGACACTTTTGAAAAATGTCTGATTTGCATCTTTAGGGGCCATTTCCTGGATTGTTGTAGAAACTTGGCTTTAGTCATAAGGGTCTTTAGTTCCTCTCACCCCTGCCCCCACCCTGCTGAGTGAGGTTTAAACATGAAATTTAATAGAACTCTTGCCCGTGGGCAAAGGTTAAATTCAGAAGACTGTCAGCGTCTGTGATGAGAGGCACTTTTTCCATTGGCACAACAAGTACAATATGACCAGACATCACTGACTAGGCCTTGACATTTAAGGTACATAATAAAAAAGAAGGGTGACTGTGAAATTACTAGGGACCTGGGATATAGCCGTATCGAGCGAGGAAGAAGGGTCCCGAAATGGAATTCCTATCGTGGAATGTTAGTATAACAAAGTTTTACTAACAAAACATAATAAAGGAAATAACATGTAAATAAATTGTTTTGATATAGTGATAAAGTGCCAGTGAGGACAAACGTGCTCAGAACTCAAAAACGTGGCACACAGATATCAATAAAACATCATACAAGTGCATCACGTTAAATTGCTTCAAGTAAGGCATTCTATAACATGATAAACAACTAATAGGGTTCATAAAAAAGTCAACGCCACTTTGATCCCTTAGCAATATGTCATCATCATCAGGATCCGGGGGAGAAAGAGCCGCGAGCCTCAATGGAGTCTCGAAACGAGGCAGGGCTGCGAGGTGGTCAGAGAGGTAGTCCCCGGGGGGTGTATTAAGTATGAATTGGGCCAGGGTGGCGGCCCGATAAGAGGGCGGCTGGCAAGAAAAATGAGAAAAGAATGGGCCAACTGCGATCAGGGCCTTATGGTTAAAGCATGATGAGCATAGACCGCGGAAGCGAACTGACTCCATAGAGTGTAGAGGGCCATCCGGCCGCTACAATACTTTGTTGCCATACACTACCCCTCGTGACCGGCCTCGGTCCGAGGGTATAAATAAATGGACCCCTGGTCGCACGTGACCTTCGGCCGACACCAAGCGGAGAGTGAGCGTGTCATTATTTGTTTCCCAATATAGGCCGCAATCCTTACCGCCTTGCAGTCCTTCACACTGGCGATGAGGGGGTGTAAACGACCCCGCGTCTCCCCACGCCGCGTGGCTGCCTCCCAGTAGATCGGCTACAACGTGATCTGCCTGTGGAGCCTGCTATGCCCGCCACACCGCCATTGGCGCTGCCTGTGGGACCTGCCGACGCCCTCCGCACCGGCATCGGAGCAGCCCGCATCCCGCTGTGATCCAGCACGACAGCGGTGAGTCACTGCAAGCAGCAGCGGGCCGCTCAGTGTGCAGCGGCGTGTGAACAGCTCCAGCGGGAGCAGCGCAAGGTGACGGCAGCCCCGCTCCAGGCCGGCCCGGCAGTGAAGGCTAGGCCCGCCGCGCGCGTGTCTCTACGCGAGGGCAGGGCGGGGCCTTCAGGCCTGATGCAGGAGTCTTCCCCGAGAAGACGCACTGGAAGCCCAGCAAAGGCAGGTGTTCAGGACAGGGAGGCCCACTCAGAGGCTGTGCATCCAGGGACTGCCAAAACAAAGTAAGCCAGGGCAGCAGCACCATAAGGAGAAGCAGCAAGACTGCCTAACACTGGGAACAAGACAATTCAAGACATCACATCACGAGACATCACACAGGCCCCAATAAAAGGAGAAGGTCAGGATAATCACAAAAGAGGCACTCTGGGGGAGGCACAAGACAAGAGAGGCACCGCGCCCAAGAGGAGGAGAACGGCAGCACCAACACACGTGCTGTGTGCAATAAGGCTGCAGTTGTAGGGGGAAAGATACCACAGGCTTGTCATGGAAGATCCCCCGCCACCCCAGCAACAGGCGCAAGCGCCAATAGCACCGTATTCTCATGTGTCAGTGACGCCGATACTGCCATTCAGGCAGCTGGCAGACCCTGCCACCGCGCGCCCAGATGGAAGCTCTGGGTAGGCCGCCTTAATCACTATTTCACGGGAACACGAGAAACCGATGGGACAGTGAAAAGCTCCCTACTCATGCACTTTGGGGTAGACAAGCTCTACGAGCTTTTCGAAACACTACCAGACACGGGGGCGGCACACAAGTATGATGCAGCAATTGCGGCCCTGAACAGATATTTCGACTATGAGCGGTTCAAGCTGCGCCAGGCTCGGCAAACGGAGTTGGAAACAGTGGACATGTTCTACGCCAGACTCCGGAAGCTGGCACGAACATGCACAGGAATAGACCAGAACAAAGATATTAGGGTGCAAATTATACAGGGATGTAAGTCCGTTGCCCTGCGGCGCCAGATACTCCGACAACCAGGAATTTCACTAGACGAGATCCTAGTCCTCGCTCGCTATCACGAGCAGTCAGATAAGTGGGCCGAAGAGATGGAGGCGGTGCGAGTTAGGAACACTCCGGCCGCGTCGACTCAGAAGGCAGTGCACGTGAAAGAAGAGACCGTAGAGGTCGTGCAGAGGCGACCTTCACCGAGCCAAAGGCCAACCACAGGAAGCCGGCCCAGTGGCAAGTGCGGGCACTGCGGGTTCGATCACAAGGAGCAGGACAGGTGTCCCGTCAGAGGACAAACATGCTCGAAGTGCGGCAAAGCCAACCACTACGCCAGCGTCTGCCGCAGTAGCGGAGGGAGATCCCACGGCAGTGCGCCTCGAGGACGATCGACGACACTTCAAAACCTCACACTGGAGGAACGGGAGAACCCTGAAGCTCCACCCGAACAAGGCACCACCGCCTACTATGAGGATGACGATGACACGTTTGTCATCTCCTTCGCAGGGAGGCCGGGTCGCAAGGGGCGTCCGCCCCTGATGTGCAGCATCAAGGTCAGCAGAACCTCGGTACAAGCCCTAATTGACACTGGGGCATCAGTCAATGTAATGGATTCAGACCAGTACGAAAGGTTGTCACCCAAACCAAGGCTAACACCCAGTGCTGCCAAGATCTACACGTATGGAGGCACTGAACAGATACCACTGCGAGGGCTGATGGAAGTCGAGGTCTCGAACGCCAAGTACTCCATGAAAACTAAGTTCCATATCACCGAAGGAAAGAAAGGAACGCTACTGAGCTGCCACATGGCGGAAGACCTGGAGCTGGTGTTCTTCGCCAAGCAGGTCCACGGAAATCACGCCGAAGAAATGATGAAAGAGTTTCCGCAACTCTTTCAAGGGCAGGGCAGGCTCAGAGGGCGCCAAGTGAAACTACATATCGAGCAGGCTGTCCAGCCGTGCGCACTCAGACATCGGCGCATACCCTTCCACCTCCACCCCCTAGTGGAGCAAAAACTACAGAACCTAGAGGACCTGGGGGTAATAGAAAAGATGTTGGGGCCCACTCCATGGGTGTCCCCGCTAGTGGTGGCGTCAAAGCTGATGCAACCAGGTGCGATCCGGCTGTGTGTAGATATGCGGCTCCCTAATCAGGCCATCCGCAGAGAGAGGCTTGTGACCCCGACGATGGATGATATAGTGGCGGACTTGAACGGCGCACAATGGTTCTCGAAACTCGACCTGAACTCCGGATACCACCAGTTGGAGTTAGCTCCAGAGAGCAGCTACATTACCACCTTCTCCACGCACGTGGGACTCCGAAGATACACCCGACTCAGCTTCGCAGTGTCATCTGCGGCAGAGGTGTTCCAGAACGCCATCAAGGAAGCCCTCTCTGGCCTCGTGGAGGTGATTAATTTAAACGACGACATCTTGATATACTCGCAGAGCCTAGAGGAGCACCATGCCCGGCTGAGAGCCACGTTGCAGAGGTTGGCCGAATGTGGGCTCACTCTCCACAAGAAAAAGTGTGCCTTCTACCAGGGGTCGATAGAGTTCTTCGGCTATGTATTCTCGAGAGATGGGCTTCATGTCGACCCCCGCAAGGCGGAAGCCATCCGGAGCACCCCAGTGCCACAGAATCACACAGAAATAAGAAGCTTCCTCGGGATGGTGACGTATTGTGGAAGGTTACTTCCGAACCGCGCCACCATATCCGAACCACTCCGGCAACTGACCAAGACCGGAACACCCTGGGAGTGGACGCCCCGAGAGGAAGCGGCATTTCAAAGTATCAAGAAAGCGCTCCTAGACCAAACAACGATGGCCTACTTTCACCCCAAAAGGAAGACAGAGTTTGTGGTCGAAGCCAGCCCAGTGGGGCTCGGGGCGGTCCTCCTGCAGAAAGACACCAAGGGAACCTGCGTCCCCGTGGCCTACGCCAGACGCGCAGTGTCCCCGACAGAAACAAGATATGCGCAGATAGAGCGAGAGTCTCTGGGCATGCCAGCATTTTCATCTGTACCTGTGCGGCCACCGCTTTCGACTGATAACGGACCACAAGCCCCTCATACCGCTGTTTAGCGGGTCCACGCACCTGGCGCCTCCAAGGATCGAAAGGTGGGCCATCCAGCTCCAGGCGCACTCATTCCAGCTGCTATACCGACCTGGGGCAGACAACCCAGCCGACTTCCTGTCGAGGCACCCCACGGCAAAGGAGGGAGAACCTGTCCCGAATGACACCGCAAACACGGAGGCCTTCATCTGCATGGTCGAAGACAATGCCTGTCCCATAGCAGTGACCAAAGAGGATCTATGCAGCGCCACGGAGGCGGATGACACCATGAAAAGAGTCAAAGAGGCCCTCGAAAAGGGGCAGTGGCATCGATTTCTGAATGGTCTCTCTCTACTCACTGCGGAAGAACAGAATTCCCGGTGCCAAATATGGAGAGTACAACACAAACTCAGCGTCAGTGGGTCCGGGTTGGTCCTAAGAGGGCAGAGGAACGTGGTGCCTGAAGATCTGCACCGACGGATGGTCGTCCTGGCTCATCAAGGTCATCAGGGCACCGCCAAGACAAAGGCCAGGCTCAGGGCGTAGGTGTGGTTCCCTGGCATGGACAACCTGGTGGACGATGAAGTCAGGAAGTGTCATCCCTGCACTATCACCGGTGGTGACCCCGCTCCTGCGCCCATGATCACAGAAGAATCCTGCTGCACGCCATGGGCCAAAATCAGTATCGACTTTGGGAGCTTCCCGGATGGGCGGCATACCATGGTTGTCATGGACTCTTTCTCCAAGTCCCCAGTGGTGGAGTTGGTACCATCCACAGCATTTACACACATTCAACTGGCCCTGGAGAAGAACTTTGCCATATTTGGACTATCGGAGGAAATAAAGTCCGACAACGGACCCCCGTTCCAGGGTTAGGACTTCCACGACTTCCTAGAACATCGAGCCATTCGACACCGCCGCATCACACCTCAATGGCCTCAAGCCAACGGCGAGGCAGAGCGGTTCATGAGGACACTCAACAGAGCTCTACAAATTGGCGTGGATCATCACCAAGATCCGGGGACATGCCTCCACCAGTTCCTGCTCGCCTATCGGCAGGCGCCTCACTCAACAACAGGGTGTGCCCCGGCCACGCTTCTGCTGAAGAGCTCCCCAAGAGACCTCATACCTGAAGACCCCGGCTGGACACCGCTAAGTCTAGATGTCGAGCGAGCCCAACAAAAGCGAAGAACCACTAACGAAAAGGCGACGGTGAGCAGAGGAGCCAGAACTCCAGTTGTGATTGTAGGGTCCCGGTGGTCCTCAAAGATCGCCACCCAGGCTGGAAGTTTCGCACACCCTTCGAACCGGAGGTGTGGATAGTCACCCGAGTGGAGGGCACCAGGGTCACGGCTCAGCGAGGCCGCCACACGGTGGTGCAGAATGTGTCCTGGTTCAAAGAAGCCCCAGGAGTTCCGCGGCCTAGCCGGGCATCCCCTGAAGAAGACGACGAACCAATGAATGGGTCCCCGGAACCTGCAGGAGACCTGAGTGCGAGTCCGGCGCCGACACCCGGAGGTGATGCGACAAGTGCCCCAGGGGAAAACCCCAGAGACTCACCACATCATGGAGAGACCCCCGGAAAACACTGTAGCGGATGCGGGTGGACAGCCCTCTCGTAGTCAACGATACCTGCTCCGACCCAACCTAGCGCCCAGCCAGAAGTTAAGAGACTTTGCGTGTTGAAGCACTGGTCGCGGGCGAACCCCCAGCCAAGACTGCAGCATTATAATTTGTGGTTGCATTAATACTTTTGTTCTGATGTTCCTTTCCTCTTTCTTTTCACGGTTCCAGTTATTCTTTAACTAAAGGAAAGGAGGGATGTAGAGGGCCATCCGGCCGCTACAATACTTTGTTGCCATACTCTACACCTCGTGACCGGGCTTGGTCCGAGGGTATAAATAAATGGACCCCTGATCGCACATGACCTTCGGCCGACACCAAGCAGAGAGTGAGCGTGTCATTATTTGTTTCCCAATATAGGCCGCAATCCTTACCGCCTTGTAGCCCTTCACAGAGAGCACAGTATCCAATTGTCACAAGGTGGTAGAGGGCTCGCCGCTGCCACTGTCTTGACACAGTTCCGACTGGTCATTTTGTTTGCTGGAAGTTGCACTTATCCGCCATACTCCCGGTAAGTGTTGGCCTTCCTTGCAAGACCGCCTGTCTCCAAGTACCCGGTCAACTGGTGACAATGGGAATCACTAAAAAAAACTATCCTCTACCCATGTATTTGCCTCTGTGTCAGTAACGTTTTTTGTTTAAGCTCTGACCGACAAACCAGAATTCCTTGAAAAGTTCCAGCATGCCAATCCCTTGTGAAGTTTTTTAGTTGTATCTGAATCTCAGACGCTGTAGTTAGTTGGTAAAAATGTAAATCAACCTAAGTTCCTTGGTAGAGAATTATAGATTGTCATGAAACAATTACCAAGAGATTTGTCCAGCTCTGTGGGTAACCCTATTTTACGTGGGCATTACTAGTGCTGAAGCAGACAACAATAACGCTGTTTGTATATAGTTCTGCCAATGTGTTTCTTTGACTGTCTTGCTTAATGTGAAATTGAAATCCTCAAATTGTCTTGCATAATATATTGTTTTGTTATACCCTCCAGTTATCTTGTGGCATTGGAATGAGATTAGTCAGGTTCACATCAGTTTCCTTATTAAACAGGAAACCAATACCCTAGCAGAGTTGTGCTCAATGGGAAAAGTTTGTTACCCTTTAATACAACATAAAATGCTTGAATATGGCATATCTAACTTTGTACAAAATGGCGTATATAGGGTGTGGGGAAGTGATAAAAGCCGTCAAGCAGCAAGAAAGATCCAATGAGGTTTTCTGGCGGCCCAGATGATAACTGAATTCGGCTGTTATAGGTCTTTGCCCACTAGACGTCACTTTAACTCTGTAGAAAAAGAATATATTTTCAGACATTAAATCAGAGTTCCTTTAATGTCATAGAATTTGGGACAATTGCCAATACATCAAGATGGTGTATAGAGAGGTTCCACACTACTACATAGGGACATTTTGTGTCACAAAGATGGCACAGGCTGATTGAATGATTGATGTGATCTTTGGTAGCTTGCTCACTGCTGGTTCCGAAAGCTCTTAACTACTCCTGTAAGGAATGCAATGGAAGACTGCAGCAGAAGGAGCCAGATTAACAACAAGAAATGTGCTGCATTTTTACCCCGTTAGAGAAAGCACATTACTGTACTGGTGATGCCAATGTGAAGATTGAGCTGACAGGAATGTACCATCCATTCCAGAAGAGCCGGTATAGGGGGTGGCAAGAACTGCATCTTGTATATAAATGAAAGTAAAAGAGGCTGCTGAGGCACCTTGTCTGCTTGGACATTTAATTTGAATGAGTGTACACTAGACCTCGGTGAAATTCAAATTAGGAAGGCTGGGCTAGTGATTAGGCTCGTCCTTGAAAATTAATGTCACTGGTGACTTTTTGCCCACATGAAGCCGACAAGCTAACTGGAGGACATCTTGAAACCTGGAATACCCTTGCAGATGTGGTGCCTCCCTGCTCTAGAGTAGGAGGCTCTGCCTGCTGGATGCTACCACTGGCCTCCACAGACTGAGCCACCAACGGGGGGATTACGGGAGCTGTTCAGACCGCAGGAGACTCAGACCCAGACCATCAGTTAAGGCCTCAGGTATACCTTCCAACTTTCTGGTGCCTGAGCCTAGGGAGCTAAGGACGGTTAATCTTTCCAGCCAACCCCCCTTCTCTTGTGCCTGTGTCACATGGGCAGGATAGGCCTGGTAAGAAACATCGCCATTTACATACTCACATTTCTGAAGTTGCCTTCTCTTTTACACAAGATGACTTTTGACATACATTTGCATGCGTGGCAAGGTAGGATAACATTCTCTGAATCAACATTGCTTACATTTCTACTTCGTAGGCACACTATCACGATACCTTGAACATTTAGTAGAATGGATACAGTTCACTGCGCAAATGTCATCATTGTTATTGTCCGGTAGGTAATGACGCTATCCAACTAGAATAAACAATTGTGGCCTGACAGGGGTTGCGACATGGCTACATGGGTGCTGGTTATTATATATACAGAACCACTTCCTTGTTTAGGCAGAGGAGCACTAAGCTGACACTGCGAGTTCACTACATGACGGAGTTCCAGCCCAGCTGATTCCTGCTTACCAACATGAGGGATGTCGCGCTCTACACCAAGACAGACAGCCGGATGACACTTACCCACAGGCAGTGCTTAATTTGTAAAATATTAAGTGCAGATGCTCACATTTTTTTAGGAGGCCAGACCCATTTCCACGGGCTCCACCCACTTCCTCTACTGGCTCCACCCACTTATTGTATTGGCTCCACCCACACCCTCAACTAGTACTGCTGAAAGCCAGATGTAATGCTCAATCTGAATTTCATCAAGAGAACCTTCCTCAAGTAAGGTTTTGATAAGAGGTCCCCCCCGAGAAAAGTTTGAAAAGAATGAAATCAAAAAGTGCATTTTAAGAACAATTTTAGAATAAATTTTCAAAAATGACTAATTCACTAAATTGGCTAAAATGACTAATTCACTGAAAGGGGATACATGAAATATTCCAGTACTCTATGTGCTGATTTTGGGAAAGGAGTGATGCGCTGTCTGAGTGCTGCATAGTTCAAACTGGAAGGGCCCAGGGGTGCTGTCTCATTGTTGATGGGGTGCACAGTCCCAGGCTCAAGGCTTTTGAGCGCTTTCTGACTGGAGCCACACGCAATGACTGTCTCAGCAAGCGCACTTTGACCCCCCTAGAAATTATATCAAGAAGTAACAGCATATGGTCCTTCCTCCTTTGACATTATAGGGAAATATGTCACCTGATCCGTGACCCCATTGCCACCAAAGGGAGTGGAAACACTGAAGTGAAATATATCTACAATAAGCGCAAGGTTAATAAGAAAAAGGAAACATACTAAACCATATATAAAGGTGTGTTTTAATATTCTGCCATATCCTAGATAGGGTGCTGAATGAAATGTCAAGATTCAGCCGTGATACACCCAGGGATTCGATGATATAATTTGGGTCCTGTCTTTAACAAATAAAACAAAAATATATATTGGGTCATGTCCGTCAAATGTCCATATTCAGTAGGCTTACACAGTCATCATATGCACTATAACATCTTCAAATTGACAGCCCTCGCACTGCCCTAGTGCCCAAGCAAAGCCCAAATGTCTACTAACAACCAGCATGTATAATCCAATTGCAGGCACAAGAGCTCTAATACAACCTTAAATGTCCAACGCAGCTCCATAAATCACATGGCTGCAAAATAATCTATCCTGCAACCCTAGGTAGTGTACAGTGGTAGGTGGTGTTCCCCACAGAGCTGAAGGAGGGATGTTAACCTGAGGGAGGAAAACAAGAATGTGGTTTTGCAGATAAGTATACAACTTACAGTCTTGGTTTTCAGGATGAAGAATCAGCACCCAGCAAGGTTCAGGTAAGTAGTAAATCTGCACCTCCAGCGGCACAGGGGCAGCTGGGTGCAGGGTTCAAATTCAGAATCTGGTGCCAATGTTATCCAATGGAGAAAGGGGGCAATCAAAGAGATGTTGCTCACAGGTGAGTAGCGTGGTTTGGTAACTCAATTTCTCGGGGTTAAGGTAAGCACAGGGGGTGGGGGAAACCCAATGGGGGAGATTGATTTTGAAGAAAGGCTGGAAGCTCAGGCCAGGGGGCTGGATGAAGAAAACCCACAGCTGCCCAGGTAAGTAGAGATGCTTGGGGACGTAGGGACACCATTGGCCGCACACCCCAAGGCCCAGGGGCTTCGGTGAATGGGTGTCTTTAGGCGTCAAAAAAGTCTTACCGGGCAGGTCGCAGTCAGGGGGGGTCTTCGAATTGAGGCTGCAGGTGTCGAGGTGGAATCTGGCAGGAGTCAGTCCATGGTGGACTCTTGCTCAGAAGTGTTGGGGGACTTTCACAGGACTAGTGGGCAACTTGGACTTGGGCTGTGGGCGTAGGGTGCAGATGTGGGTCCGGCTGTGGTTTTGCGGTTCCTCAGGGCAGAGGCCTTTGTTCTTTAAAGTCGATTTCTACTGGACAGGTCCGCTGCCCATGGGAGATCTTGGTCATTGTCGAAGGCAGGCAGTCCTCCCAAGGCTTGAGAGGTAGCTGGGCGGCAGGATCTGTTGTCTTTTGGCGCAGGTTAGTTGAGGCCTGCAGGCAGGCTGGTAGGGCTGGGGCCAAGTCAGTTGGTGTCTGCAGTCTTCTCTGCTGGTGCGACGCTGTAGTGTCTGGCTCTTCTTAGGTCATCAGGAATCTGATTTCAGGGTCTGGGTTTGCCACGTAAATACTAGATTTAGGGGCATTACAGGGGAGTGACAGGTAGGGACCAATGGGTCTCTTACCTGGGGTGTCTACACCCACTATTATACCACCCTCTTGTGGGAGGGGGCCATAGCCTTAGACCTGGTTGGATAAGTTAAGTCCCACCATCCTCAAGAAGGTGGGCACTAAAAAATGTTCTTCACTTGCCTCCTACACCTGAGGGGTGGTGTTGGCGAAGGGGGGCACACCTCCTATTCTTACTAAGTTTTCCCATCGGTTCTACCGCCAAAAGTGGGGGTTTGAACCAGGGGCTGCCATCTGCTGCTAACAGCAGAGGCTGGGGTTGCATTACAAATGCAGCAAGGCCTTTGAATCTTCCCTGTCAAGCACTGTGCTCAGCCTTGGGGAGGAGATGTGACACCTCTGACCAGGATGTGCTTTGTTTCTGGCACTCAGAGAGCAGGGGGTCTTAACCCAGGGGTCCAAAAACATGTTTGGTAGTGGCAGGCTACCTAAAGCCAGTCAGAGAGCACACCATGGTTAGTAGGTTTTCAGGGTGCACCTCTGAGGTGCCCTCTGGGTACATGTTTCAATAAATCCCACTCTGCCATCAGTGTGTGTTTCTTGAGAGGAGTTGTTTGGTTCCAAACACTCCTAGATTCCGTAAAACCATCATGGCGCTGGGGAACTTGAGTTGTCGAGTTTCCAGCCCATGTACTCTCTATGTCTTTACTGGCACTTACAATATTAAGAATAGAATTACATTTCGTTGGGGCATATCTACTCACGTAGATATGCCCACACCTGAGATATAGTGCACCCTGCGTTAGGGTTTGTAAGGCCTTCTAGAGGGGTGACTTATGTGTACTTTAGGCAGTGCTGCTTTGCATGGCACACAGGCAGTGTGCCATGTCGACTTTGTTGTTTTTCTCTGCATCAAGGCACACAGGCTGCAGTGGCTGTTTGCATGGCCTTGGTGAGGGGTCCCTATGAGACCCTCTTCAGTCCCAATGTCCTAAGTACCAGGGGACCTAGTTGGCAGGGAACCTATGCCCTTTCAATCGAAACCACATAATTTTTCAGACACAAAGTAGGGGCCTAACCATGTCAAAAGAGGCACTTTCTCACACTCACCATGCCACCCCAGTTTGGACCCAGGCACTGGATTCAAACTAGCCTGACTGATGAGGGGTGATACCCCAAAACAGGTCCCAGGATGCTTGTTTCCAGTCCAGGGTGGACATGTTCGGGCAGCTTGGGCTGGACTGTTCCCATGAGGAGCAGGGTCAAGACTGATTTGCATATGGTTGGGTCCAAACTGGGGCGGCATAGTGAGCAAAAGAACATTGGATTCAACCCAGATCTCTTGACTATGGGTGAGTGGTTGAAAAGTTTCAGCACTCCGTCCATCATCTTGCTGTGTTTGCCATGTTCGCCATAAGTGGCCAAGGGTATGCCCAGATGTGGGGTGTTCTCTGTGCCACTGGATTCAACCATCCTGGCTACTGAGGGGTGATACCCCGAAAACGGGCCCAGGATGCTCGTTTCTGGGCCAGGGATGACCTGGTTTGGCAGTTCAGGCTTTACTGTTCCCATGAGGAGCAGGGTCAAGGCTGATCTATATATGGTTGGGTCCAAACTGGGGCAGCATATTGGCCAAAAGAATGATGGATTCAATACAGATCTCTTGACTGGGGGTGAGTGGTTGAAAAGTTTCAGCACTCAGTCCATAATTTAGCTGTGTTCGCCAGGAGTACACTAAACACAGTACTTATATGCCTGTATATGTTCACTGTACTAGCACAATGATGGAAATGCTCATCTTTTTCACTACTCTTGTACTACTAATTACGCTAAACTGTTTCATTCTATTGATGATCGCAGCTTACATATTTTGTACAAGAATCACAATGCTTCAAGAAATATTGAAACGCCTTGCAAAGTATTTCTTGCGTATTTCTTTGGGTATGCATAAGAGTCCAAATGAAAGGGTTCTATATATTTTACCACAATTTTCTTTGGGGATCAGGGTTGTCATGTTCTGAGGTTGCACACACATTTGTTACCCTGTAAGGTTAGGGGTGCAGATGGTGCACTGTGGGCTAGCAGGGATATAGGCCAACATAGCCTGAGGGTGGTCATGGAATCAGTCTGGCACAATCCTGATGTTTATGTTGTCCAATAAGGCCTATATAGGCCTATGTACGCACACAGACGCAATAAAAACCTCAGAGATTTGGTTGTCAACTCTCGAATAAAATCAAAACCTGCATTTATACAGAAAACTATTGGAGGCAGTCACCCAATTAAGGGGAATCACAAATGTGCACATTGCAAGGCTTGCAATGGTGCTATTGTTGCAGACACATATATTTACCAACAAAAAGAGATCCAACTTAAAACATTCACTAATTGTAAAACAGATAATGTAATTTACCTGCTACTCTGACCGTGTGACAAGGGATATGTCGG
Organism: Calotriton arnoldi; assembly: GCA_963921515.1. Taxonomy (NCBI): domain Eukaryota; kingdom Metazoa; phylum Chordata; class Amphibia; order Caudata; family Salamandridae; genus Calotriton; species Calotriton arnoldi. The sequence goes on along the minus strand of CAWUFW010001128.1, from coordinate 3,002,977 downwards.
TGAAACATCAAGATCGTTTTCGACACGTCTCACCGAGCATCGGTCTGCCATCAAAACCAATAAGATCATAGCACCACTGGTTAGACACTATAAGGATAAAAACCATACTGAAAATGACATCAAATGGTTAATCTTAGAAAAAATCAACAATAAAAATGGCACTGATTCAGAAAGCATTAGAAAACGCAGAGAAGTGTTTTGGATCTTTACTTTAGATACACATATACAAGGGCTGAATTTAGACATACCTTGGGACCAAGCCTTACGCTACAATAACAGCTAGCTAGTTTAATTTTGGTCATTCCTTTACCTGTCCATTAGTTGTACACTTGTCATTCCTGACCCTACCAGAGCATATGTGGCTCACTGACATGTGGTATGAGCTTTAATTACGACTTTCATATCTGTTCTATTTTGTTTTATCCCGTCCTGTCCAGTAGTTATGGTTTTATTCGTGTATATTACTTGCAATATCATATATATATATATTGCTCTTTGGAGCACTCTTCCTTTTTCTTTTTTATCGTCCCTTATCGGTTTTCTAGATGCTATAATCACTTGTTGCTCATTGTAAGGTCCGGAGCTCATATACACTCCAATATGGCTGCTGACTACACTTCTGAGTTTCATTTGATTTTTCATTTACCGTCACATGACCCACACTGCGCCACATGACCCACTATGCGTCACACAAGGAACGTTGCTTGACGGTTCAAAAGAGCCGCCCTGTTGCCTCAGGTTTCCGGTCTTTCTGGATCTCGATTTTCTACTGCAGCGTTTTCACGGAGCTTTTAGCTGACCGTGAAGATACGACATGTTTTACGGTAAGACACGCTAATCCCTTCTTCATGTTTCTTGTTACAGGGATAGCCTGTCTTAGCCTTTGCTGTAGGTTAAACGTTGATTTCTGGGACTTGTTAACCATTGTCAAATAGAGCCATGTTTGCCGCTTGTTAGCCCCTTTTTTCTTAACGGCTATTCAGCGCTATTTTAGCGTTTCCTTTGTCGTGTTGTAGATTCATATCCTTTTTACTTTACTTTGGCCATTACGGTCATTCTCTTTTCTCTCTTGGGACTCACAGGCAATTTGTTGTGTAATTTCTTACAATTGCTGTGCATTACATCGGCATTGAGCTCCTTCATGTCCATTTATCAACAGATTCTTCTTTCTAATCCGGGGTGTTTACACAGTTGAAGTGAATGACAGCTCGCCCCCCATGAGTTTTTACCATTAATATTAAGGTAACTTTCTGGTTTTTTCCAACATCGGGTTGCGTTTATAAGTTTTTTTCATTTGCGTCTTATTTTTGATCTGTGTTTAACTTTTGTGACCTCCTAGGTTTGCAGAACTCAGCCATTCATCATTTTATATCTATACCATGCTAGGCTGACTCCTTATCTTCAGTTTTGCGTTCTGCTCCTTATGTCCTGAGTAAGTAGCTCTTTCTAGTTCATTTATAAGCTCATTTGGCTCATTCTAAAAACCCCTTCTTTAAACGTATTCCCAATGACAGTAATGTTTGTCATTATAGGATTCAACCTTTAATTGGGACGCATCTCCATCAAGACCTCGAATTCTGTTTTAGGAATACAGTCTCACATTCTGTGAGGTTGTATATTTGGTAAGAACGTCCGGTAACTCCTTTTCTTTTCTTCATTTTTTCATATTTCTTTCACCACCTCTTTCACCATATATTGCATGGGCATAAACCTCACATTTTTTGGTTTAAGGCTTGGCTACTATATGAATCTCATTTTCTATTCACGTGATTTTGAAGTTTCTCTTCTGCTGGTGTGCACTCCCTTTGGTATCACGCTAATATATTTTCTCTGGTCTTTCATTCAATCCTCGATCTCCAATCTATTTCTTCGTCACTAGATTGTTATAAACTTTTATATCTACATATCACAACCCTAAGGCTCTGTAATGTGGACTCATTACTAATTATGTAAATAAGTAAAATTGCTAGACTTCCGTTAGGGTAGTGTCACTGTGACATTTTGTTGAGACAATAATTTCTTTTTTTCAGAAATATTACGATTTAAGGTGGTTCTCCTGAGGAAGGCAGCTTTCTGCCGAAACGCGCGTTGAGACATCTTGGATACCACCCCACAATCATATTAATCCATGAGACTGTATTTATCATATGTACTGTAATGTGGTTTGTCAGACTATGAATCAATTAACTATGCTGACAGCATACACAAAATAACAAAGTGAGGTAGTTGTGAATGAATGGATGAATGATAACAGTTAATATGATGTACATGATTTTCAACAAAACAAAATGTATATGAAATTTAGAAACGTGTTTTAATGTATCCATTTCATAATAAATATTTTTATATTTTTCTATTTCTAGTGTCACTACCATTATTATCAATATAATCATGTTCTAGCTCTGTAGTTTTGAAGTAGCCCTAGAAAATGTACAGTATGTTGTCCAATAAATGCACAGTTTTACCAGAGAGGTACAAGCCATACGACACCTGCATGAAAGTAATTTTTCCTCAACTACTGACCGATCATCTGGTCAGCCAGACAGACATCTTGAAACCTGCAAACTCTTGCAGGTGGGGTGCTACCCTGCCCTTGACAGTGTAGGAGGCTCTGCCTGCTGGCTTGTGCTACTGGCCTGTGGGGACCAGACCTCCAACAGAGGGATTAAAGGAGCTGTTCAGTCCACATGTGCCTTAGACTCCTCCCCGTCTCAATGCCACCCTGGCCCGAGTAGGCAAGGTGACCCTGCCCTGTGCCGGCAGCCCTGGCCTGTGGGGACCAAACTTCCCAGAGAAAAGCCATGGCTATGCCCACCTGTCATAGGGGATTGTGAGAGCTGTTCAGCCCGCAGGAGCCTCAGACTCCTTCCTTGTCTAACACCACCCATGCCCTGGTAGGGAAGGTAGCCCTGACTGGTGCATGAAGCTCTGGCCTGTGGGGCTCAGGTCTCCCAGGTTAAAGCCATGGCTTTTCTCACCTCTCACAAGGGTTTATGGGAGCTGTTCAGTCCGCAGGAGCACCAGACCTCTGCCTGGTCTAACGCCACCCTAGTCCAGGTAGGGAAGGTAGCCCTTACCGGTGCACGGAGCTCTGTCTAGCGGGGACCAAGCCTCCCAGGTAAAAACCATGGCTTTGCCCATTGGTCATGTGGGATTTCCGGAGCTATTCAGCCCACAGAAATCCCAGCGACCTCCCAGGTGTGACACCCCCCTGGCCCGGGTAAGGAAGTTGGCCATGTTCGGTGCCTGGAGCCCATGCCTGCAGTGAACAATCCTCGCAAGCAAAAGCCATGGCTTTGCCCACCTCTCATGGGGGAGTACAGGAGCTGTTCAGCCCACAGGAGACCCAGGCTCCTCCCCGATCCGACACCATCCTGGCCCGGGTAGGGGAGGTAGCCCTGCCTGGCATCTGGAGCACTGGCCTGCTCTGACCAAGCTTCACAGGTGAAAGGGATGGCTTCTCCCACCTCTTACGAGGGATCACAGGAGCTGTTCAGTCCACAGGAGCCCCAGACTCCTCCCTGGTCTGATGCCACCCTGACCTGGGTAGGTAAGTTGGCCCTGCCTGGTGCCTGGAGCCCTGGCCTGTGGGAACCAAGCCTCCCAGGCAAAATCCAAGGCTTCACCTGCCTCTCACAGGGTATTATGTGAGCTGTTCAGGCTGCATGAGTCGCAGACTCCTCCCCGGTCTGACATCCCCCTGACCCGGGTAGGGAAGGTGGCTGTGCCTGGTGCCGGGAGCTCTTGCCTGCAGGAACCAAGCCTCCCAGGCAAAAGCCTTGGCTTAGCTGCCTCTTATGGGGGATTATGGGGCCTGTTCAGTCCACAGGAGCCCCAGACTCCTCCCTGGTCTGACACCACCCTGCCCTGTGATCAGCCTGGGACCTCACGTTGGGTCCCGAAGAGCACGAGGGTCCTCCACAATCTTCAGCCACCATGCCCTTGTTAGGGACTGTCACCCAAGTCCATCAACTAAGGATGCCCCAGGTTGGTGCCTTCCACCTTTCTGGTGCCCCAGCCTAGGGAGCCAAGGAGGGCTTAGCTTCCAGCCGACTCCTGTTGGGCCTGCCTGGAAAGCCAATTTTCTCAACTACTAAGCCCCCACAAACTGGGGGCTTAGAGAACCCAGGGGAGATACAAGTCAGAGTTAGCTGCTCTAGCTGGCCCGCTGCTCATCTAGTTGACCAGCCACTGAACGACCGGTTTTCTGGTGAGCCAGCCACCTGGTGATCATCTGTTCACCGAGCCCGGCGACCAGATGGCTCAGGCTGATCTGGTGACCAGAGTGCCCAGGCAGGAGTCTACGACGAGGCCAGCACTCAGGAGGCTCCTTCCTCGAGCCACCTACCAGCTTCTTGCCTCCAGGTGGCTCCACTGGTGTTTGCTCTGGCCAACCCGTCACCCTGCAGACCTGCAAGGGATCATGCCCCAATCCCTACACCCGGCAGCACAGGGTGGAAAGGTTAGGCACTCGCATTTTATACCCAGCTTGATGCCAGTGAGCTCAGCTTCTTACTTATTTAAAGTTTGAAAATAGGTTGAGGCCGTTTCGGCTCGAGACCTCATATCATTCGCTTTACCAGATAAAAATGGGGTTTCCGAACACTAGCTATCCTGAGGGAAACTTCAGAGGAAACCAGCTATTAGATGGTTCAACTAGTCTTTGCCCCATTTGCACGTCCATCTGCTGCTATGGACCTCCACCGGTGTTTCCTATGGCTTTGTCCTGTCCAGGCATAGTTCACCATCTTTCGGGTCATATCACAGATGCTCGTGCTCCACCTCCCAGACAGAGTAGGCAAGATGAGTCAGTGGTACACCTACTGCAAGGATGTGTTAGAATCCCATTTCAGCCGGCTGCTACCTTTATTGCGCCACAGGGTTTCAATCAGCCCTCTAATTCACGCACATGCTAGATAAGACAGATCAGATGGGTATCTGACATCACCACAGACTAGTGGGGCCCAGCATTCACCTCCACCTCAGCGGCATGCTGTGGTCATGGTGTCCTCTGCACAGTCCACACCAGGTCAAAGTCAAAACAAGAGCAGGGGGTTCTGTCTCTCTTCCCTGTCCTGCCCCACCCCGATAGGGGCTGAGCGGTTGCTGGGGGAGGGCACGGAGGCAGTCAATCTGCAAAGCTGCTGCCAGGGGATCTGTAACACTCTCCGCCAGAGCAGAGAGCCACCTGCTGGCCAAAGTCTTCCCAGCAGACTTTACCACCTGCTTTGCACTGCATCCCTAGACTGTCTGCAAAGAGTAGACTCCAAGAAGACCTGAATCCTGCACGCTGGGCTCCGCTACCGGCCTAACATCATCCGTGGGGTAAGCCTCGATCAGAAGGACTTGTGCCCCCCTGAGTGACACTGGGGCGTCGGTCTTCTGTATGCTACATTTCCTGTGTTCCCTGCCGGATGGGGATTCAGCGATGGGCTCTTTACTCGCCATTAATGAGAGAATCCTGGTTAGTTTCTTTTCTTCCACTTAGTAAATTACTTGAATTCAGTGGGTCCCCACTTCTGATCTGAGGTTGCAGTCAGATGCCAAAGCATGGGGGAGCTGGACAAATTCCATGGGCGTCAGAAATGAGGAACCCTCTTTCGCACAGGGGGGGTCACGGCAGCACACCTTTTTTCCAGATCGGTGACCAAAGCCCTTGGGGGCCAGCATGGAAACCAGCACCATTTGGCAGGAAGGGGACCTTCCCAGCCTTAGGAGGCAGCCACATGCAGAACACAGCCAGGCACCCTCGGTTTTTCCCACCCCATGAAGTCAGGGAAGGCCAGGTGCATTGGCATTGGCGGCGGCATTGGCGGCGTACCTCTGCAGTGGGATTGAGAGGGCTCTGCTATGGGGGATCAGGGGCCTGACCTTGGGAGGATGAAGGGAACAAAGCCCCTGCAACACCCACAACTGTACCCTGGGAGAGCCCCTGGTCAATTGACATTCAAGCGACCCTCAGACAGGTGTAGCTCTGGGAGAAATCCAGGGCCGCAAAGTGCATTCAAAGTGTTGTTGATCAATGTGTCCTGCAATTCACACTAATTCTGGCATCAAACTGCTTTCTTCATCAACGGACAAGACAAGTGATCCACAGCCAAGAGTCGCAGGCAACTTTCATAACATTTGTCCAGCTACAGATGCAGGAGAGTCGGAAGGAAGTCATTATCAGCCATCCACCACTAGCGCTTTGAGACAGCCCAGCACCCTATTGTGCTTCCCCTCTGAAAATTAGCCCCCACAATTTAAAAAAGTGTTCCCAGGCGCTGGACCTGGGAACCCCACCCCACCATCACAGGAGGCAGGCAAGCAAGAGGCGCCCATATCAGCAGAGGCAAGAAGCTCCACCACCGGCCCGGTTAGACAGGGCCACACGAGTTCTCAAACCCCTGACTGGCAACATAGGACCAGTGCACCAGATACCTTGCAATAAGGGAAGGTTAGCCTACCTGTACATAAGCCATCCGCCACCTACCAGGGCCAATGGTAGCCAGGGCTCAATCCCTGCATATCAACGCAAGCCATGTCAGCCGGCTGGGGTCCCCCTTGCCCTGGTTAGATACATTGAGGGGAGAGGTACCGGGATCCCCCACACCATCCAATCATCTCACTTGCTTCCGGTACACATGTGAAAGCTCGAGCCACAGGCTTCAAGGGGGCACAGCATCTCCACCCAGAAGAGCAGGTGTTCCCTCATGGCCCCTGCTCTTTCTCATCCAGGCTGCCCTGCCACCCATAAAAGGCTCCTCCTCAGTCACTCGAAACCCAGGCAGGCCGGGATTGGGCTTGAGAAGGCCTTCAGGGTATTCCAGCCCAGGGAGGCACTGCAATTCAGTCACCCCCTTAAGCGTGCTAGATAAGCAAGGGTCCCTCATGGTAGGGCTATCACTCACATCATGTCCCTCCCAGAAGGCCTAGGTGCCTCACATGTCGGTTGGGTCCTCCCAGGGGGAGTATCCCACCCTGCACCCGGCCATCACCCAAGTATCCAGCAACCATGGACCGCTCTGCTGGCCAGGATGCACAAGGGGTAACCAGGCCGTGTGCCTTGGGTTCCATCTGGGTGACACCAGAGGGTTTAGGCTGTAACCTTCAGTCACTTGAACTGCTCAATTATTAATGATCCTTTACCTACTGAAACCTTTTTACGACTTTCACTCCTTCTAGATAGTCAAGTTTGATCATCTTCTCGGTGCTCCACCAGAGCACTTGCCAACCCTGGCAGCGCAGTGTGTATAAAGACAGGGACTTAATCAATGCAAGCTTCTGACCTGCATTTACTGGGAATTCATCATTCATGGGAAATAATTGCAATCTCCAATCCCTATCACAAACAGGGTTCTGCAGGTTACCCGCACCTGTCAGCAAATTGTAGACCAGGGGTCGCCAATCTTTTGTGTAGTGAGAACTACTGATCAGTTAAAGCAATGTAGACTGCCATCCACATGGAGGAGTAGCAACTCTTTGATACAATGTGAATGTGCACTGGTCTGGGTGGCGTGCTGCGTTTTTATAGAGTGCCACAATTCGGCTGGCGCAGTTACAAAACTGTGGGATAAGGCAACCACAATCTAGCGCTGTAGCATAATGGACATCGCTATTCGGGGACGGAGCCACAACAGCTTGGTACAATGTGCATCACGGTCCGGGAGGAGGTGTTGCCATCTGTTTTCATATAGCACCTTCAAGGCTTGGCAATATTAAGCTTTCTCTCTGGCCCTCTAAGGAAACTACTTTTGCCCCCTGACTGACAAGCTTCATATATCCTGCCATCGAGAGCTACCTAAAACACTTCGCTCTCGCTGAGATTACTACTTGCAAGGTTTTCAAAACCAAACATGACTAGTGCTTCACTGAGAGCTATTAAATGAAACTGCATTCTAAAAAAGAGACAGGTTCCTAAATATCAGAACTTCTCAAAGCGTAGTGGCTCTTAGGAATAAAATCTCTCTGAATACATGTAGTTGAAATGTATAACTGCATGACTATTCATTTGGTCAACTCAATAAACAGATTGCTTCCAGGAGCTTGAATGACAGGTGTTCTGGTTACAGTACTGAACACGTTCTTGACCTTGTAAGGATTAAAGGCAAAGTAGGCCCTGCTGGAATTCAACCTGAGTCCTGTAGATCTGGGAGCAGGACTTCAGGCAATTTAGGAATCCTACCAGCTTATAAACCAAGGACACTATACATCACACAGCGTTATTCACAACAGAAACATTTTAAACCTGGTGTAACTATTGGGCACCTAACAGTGCGTGTGAAGGGGTGCAGTCCAAAGAAAAATGGAGACATCCAGTTGAAACTGTACTACACAGCATCCTGCAAATTCTTTTTATGTACACTTCTTTACACGAGGGTCTGCTTTAAATTAAACTTTATTTAATGATTAAATGAAAGCAGAGATTCACAGGCATCTTTTTAATATAAATAAAGTACCTCTCACATTTTACATTTTTACCATTTCACCAATAAACAGCGTTTCATAGGGATTTTTTTTAAATTAAGTACCTCTTGCAAGTTGAACACAAACTGCAGCCGGGCACCTTATGCCTGCACCTTATGCCTGCACTGTGGTATTCAGCCACAAGAAAGCCAACCCGAGTCCCATGCCTTATAATATGGCTCCAAGGTAAAGGCTGCCACTATGGCTGAGCAGGATTGAAGTGCTACGGTTGCTGATGGGCAATCTAATATTGCTCGTGCCAGTCCTTTTGCACTGGCATCCGCCTCTCCATGCCACACCTCACCAGCTAAGTTCAATTGAGCTAATGTGAGCAGCTGCTTTGGGTGAGGGCGCGCAAGTACTGTAAAAGGCCTGAAATTAAGAAAACAATAAGACAAGCCTCATTTACTTTTAAAGCAGGGCATTAAAGGGCACTAAAATGGATCTCGGGGGCTTCAAGCTACTCAAAGGATGTCAGGGAGCTAACAGTAGCTAGCGATCGACTGTTTGGAGACCCCTGGTGTAGACACTTGCAGATCGGTTAAGTGTTGCTCACATGTAACCCTGGATATCTATGGGCATCACCGACCTGTTCTTGCTCGATCTGGTGTGGATGAAAACCACTTGTCCTAAGTCTCAAAGAATTTGAACTCCAGCCACTGGGGGTCATGTAACTAATTAGCATGAGGAATTAACCAAACAAATTGCTCCACCAGATATGAAAAGCCATGCATCACTGCCAACAGAATCGCGAAAGAGTTATCAATCTGTCAATCCTTTCTGTGTCCAGTGCTGGGTGAGGTTTCCCATGTTGAGTCAAATTAAGCTACAGGCCCCACTCCTGGTAGAGGCCTTCCATCAATTCCTTTTACGTTTTGCAACTATACTCCACCCTGGAATCCAAAGAATTTGGTTTCCCAGAAGCTGCTCAGCACTAGGGGTGGGCGAAACTCATGGAGTGAACCTCCGTGGAATTCTGCAAAGTTACCTAAAAACTCTGCAAGATTCTGTGGAGTTCCACGAGCGGCGGAGTTTGGTACGTTGCTCTGCTCGTGCTGATTTTTAGCAGCTGGAGCTTGTCCCACGCTGTAAAATCAACATGAATGGCACCATGCGGTGTGCCAGAGGACACTGCTTCTGTCACTTGAGTAGATTTTCTACTTGAGCGGCAGCTTTCTCAATTCAAGCGATACCAAAGGGGATGATGGACGGAGCGCTTGAGCAAATCAAACACTCACCCCCAGTCAACTGATCTGGGTTTAATCCATCATCATTCTTTAGCTCACTCCACCACCCCAGTTCAGACATGGCCATATGCAAATCAGTCTGACCCTGTACCTCATGGGAACAGTCCAGCCCGAACTGCCAAGCCATGTCTTCCCTGGACCGGAAACAAGCATCCTGGGACCGGTTTCTCGCTATTCAGCCGTCATCAGCCAGGCTAGCTTGAATCCAGTGGCAAAGTGAGCAAGGGACCCACGTCTGGGCATACCCTGCCAACTTAGGGCGAACAAAGCGATACCAAAGGGGATGATGAACGGAGCGCTTGAGCAAATCAAACACTCACCCCCAGTCAACTGATCTGGGTTTAATCCATCATCATTCTTTAGCTCACTCAACCACCCCAGTTCAGACATGGCCATATGCAAATCAGTCTGACCCTGTGCCTCATGGGAACAGTCCAGCCCGAACTGCCAAGCCATGTCTTCCCTGGACCGGAAACAAGCATCCTGGGACCGGTTTCTGGCTATTCAGCCGTCATCAGCCAGGCTAGCTTGAATCCAGTGGCAAAGTGAGCAAGGGACCCACGTCTGGAGCATACCCTGCCAACTTAGGGCGAACAAAGCGATACCAAAGGGGATGATGGATGGAGCGCTTGAGCAAATCAAACACTCACCCCCAGTCAACTGATCTGGGTTTAATCCATCATCATTCTTTAGCTCACTCCACCACCCCAGTTCAGACATGGCCATATGCAAATCAGTCTGACCCTGTGCCTCATGGGAACAGTCCAGCCCGAACTGCCAAGCCATGTCTTCCCTGGACCGGAAACAAGCATCCAGGGACCGGTTTCTGGCTATTCAGCCGTCATCAGCCAGGCTAGCTTGAATCCAGTGGCAAAGTGAGCAAGGGACCCACGTCTGGGCATACCCTGCCAACTTAGGGCGAACAAGCGATACCAAAGGGGATGATGGACGGAGCGCTTGAGCAAATCAAACACTCACCCCCAGTCAACTGATCTGGGTTTAATCCATCATCATTCTTTAGCTCACTCCACCACCCCAGTTCAGACATGGCCATATGCAAATCAGTCTGACCCTGTGTCTCATGGGAACAGTCCAGCCCAAACTGCCAAGCCATGTCTTCCCTGGACCGGAAACAAGCATCCTGGGACCGGTTTCTGGCTATTCAGCCGTCATCAGCCAGGCTAGCTTGAATCCAGTGGCAAAGTGAGCAAGGGACCCACGTCTGGGCATACCCTGCCAACTTAGGGCGAACAAAGCGATACCAAAGGGGATGATGGACGGAGCGCTTGAGCAAATCAAAAACTCACCCCCAGACAACTGATCTGGGTTTAATCCATCATCATTCTTTAGCTCACTCCACCACCCCAGTTCAGACATGGCCATATGCAAATCAGTCTGACCCTGTGCCTCATGGGAACAGTCCAGCCCGAACTGCCAAGCCATGTCTTCCCTGGACCGGAAACAAGCATCCTGGGACCGGTTTCTCGCCATTCAGCCGTCATCAGCCAGGCTAGCTTGAATCCAGTGGCAAAGTGAGCAAGGGACCCACGTCTGGGCATACCCTGCCAACTTAGGGCGAACAAAGCGATACCAAAGGGGATGATGAACGGAGCGCTTGAGCAAATCAAACACTCACCCCAGTCAACTGATCTGGGTTTAATCCATCATCATTCTTTAGCTCACTCCACCACCCCAGTTCAGACATGGCCATATGCAAATCAGTCTGACCCTGTGCCTCATGGGAACAGTCCAGCCCGAACTGCCAAGCCATGTCTTCCCTGGACCGGAAACAAGCATCCTGGGACCGGTTTCTGGCTATTCAGCCGTCATCAGCCAGGCTAGCTTGAATCCAGTGGCAAAGTGAGCAAGGGACCCACGTCTGGGCATACCCTGCCAACTTAGGGCGAACAAAGCGATACCAAAGGGGCTGATGGATGGAGCGCTTGAGCAAATCAAACACTCACCCCCAGTCAACTGATCTGGGTTTAATCCATCATCATTCTTTAGCTCACTCCACCACCCCAGTTCAGACATGGCCATATGCAAATCAGTCTGACCCTGTGCCTCATGGGAACAGGCCAGCCCGAACTGCCAAGCCATGTCTTCCCTGGACCGGAAACAAGCATCCTGGGACCGGTTTCTGGCTATTCAGCCGTCATCAGCCAAGCTAGCTTGAATCCAGTGGCAAAGTGAGCAAGGGACCCACGTCTGGGCATACCCTGCCAACTTAGGGCGAACAAAGCGATACCAAAGGGGATGATGGACGGAGTACTTGAGCAAATCAAACACTCACCCTTAGTCAACTGATCTGGGTTTAATCCATCATCATTCTTTAGCTCACTCCACCACCCCAGATCAGACATGGCCATATGCAAATCAGTCTGACCCTGTGCCTCATGGGAACAGTCCAGCCCGAACTGCCAAGCCATGTCTTCCCTGGACCGGAAACAAGCATCCTGGGACCGGTTTCTGGCTATTCAGCCGTCATCAGCCAGGCTAGCTTGAATCCAGTGGCAAAGTGAGCAAGGGACCCACGTCTGGGCATACCCTGCCAACTTAGGGTGAACAAGCGTACCAAAGGGGATGATGGACGGAGCGCTTGAGCAAATCAAACACTCACCCCCAGTCAACTGATCTGGGTTTAATCCATCATCATTCTTTAGCTCACTCCACCACCCCAGTTCAGACATGGCCATATGCAAATCAGTCTGACCCTGTGCCTCATGGGAACAGTCCAGCCCGAACTGCCAAGCCATGTCTTCCCTGGGCCGGAAACAAGCATCCTGGGACCGGTTTCTGGCTATTCAGCCGTCATCAGCCAGGCTAGCTTGAATCCAGTGGCAAAGTGAGCAAGGGACCCACGTCTGGGCATACCCTGCCAACTTAGGGCGAACAAGCGATACCAAAGGGGATGATGGACGGAGCGCTTGAGCAAATCAAACACTCACCCCCAGTCAACTGATCTGGGTTTAATCCATCATCATTCTTTAGCTCACTCCACCACCCCAGTTCAGACATGGCCATATGCAAATCAGTCTGACCCTGTGCCTCATGGGAACAGTCCAGCCCGAACTGCCAAGCCATGTCTTCCCTGGACCGGAAACAAGCATCCTGGGACCGGTTTCTCGCTATTCAGCCGTCATCAGCCAGGCTAGCTTGAATCCAGTGGCAAAGTGAGCAAGGGACCCACGTCTGGGCATACCCTGCCAACTTAGGGCGAACAAAGCGATACCAAAGGGGATGATGAACGGAGCGCTTGAGCAAATCAAACACTCACCCCCAGTCAACTGATCTGGGTTTAATCCATCATCATTCTTTAGCTCACTCAACCACCCCAGTTCAGACATGGCCATATGCAAATCAGTCTGACCCTGTGCCTCATGGGAACAGTCCAGCCCGAACTGCCAAGCCATGTCTTCCCTGGACCGGAAACAAGCATCCTGGGACCGGTTTCTGGCTATTCAGCCGTCATCAGCCAGGCTAGCTTGAATCCAGTGGCAAAGTGAGCAAGGGACCCACGTCTGGGCATACCCTGCCAACTTAGGGCGAACAAAGCGATACCAAAGGGGATGATGGATGGAGCGCTTGAGCAAATCAAACCCTCACCCCCAGTCAACTGATCTGGGTTTAATCCATCATCATTCTTTAGCTCACTCCACCACCCCAGTTCAGACATGGCCATATGCAAATCAGTCTGACCCTGTGCCTCATGGGAACAGTCCAGCCCGAACTGCCAAGCCATGTCTTCCCTGGACCGGAAACAAGCATCCTGGGACCGGTTTCTGGCTATTCAGCCGTCATCAGCCAGGCTAGCTTGAATCCAGTGGCAAAGTGAGCAAGGGACCCACGTCTGGGCATACCCTGCCAACTTAGGGCGAACAAGCGATACCAAAGGGGATGATGGACGGAGCGCTTGAGCAATTCAAACACTCACCCCCAGTCAACTGATCTGGGTTTAATCCATCATCATTCTTTAGCTCACTCCACCACCCCAGTTCAGACATGGCCATATGCAAATCAGTCTGACCCTGTGCCTCATGGGAACAGTCCAGCCCGAACTGCCAAGCCATGTATTCCCTGGACCGGAAACAAGGGTCAGACTGATTTGCATATGGCCATGTCTGAACTGGGGTGGTGGAGTGAGCTAAAGAATGATGATGGATTAAACCCAGATCAGTTGACTGGGGGTGAGTGTTTGATTTGCTCTAGCGCTCCGTCCATCATCCCCTTTGGTATCGCTTGTTCGCCCTAAGTTGGCAGGGTATGCCCAGACGTGGGTCCCTTGCTCACTTTGCCACTGGATTCAAGATAGCCTGGCTGATGAGGGTTTTGAACCCGAAACCGGTCCCAGGATGCTTGTTTACGGTCCAGGGAAGACATGGCTTGGCAGTTCGGGCTGGACTGTTCCCATGAGGCACAGGGTCAGACTGATTTGCATATGGCCATGTCTGAACTGGGGTGGTGGAGTGAGCTAAAGAATGATGATGGATTAAACCCAGATCAGTTGACTGGGGGTGAGTGTTTGATTTGCTCTAACGCTCCGTCCATCATCCCCTTTGGTATCGCTTGTTCGCCCTAAGTTGGCAGGGTATGCCCAGACGTGGGTCCCTTGCTCACTTTGCCACTGGATTCAAGATAGCCTGGCTGATGAGGGTTTTGAACCCGAAACCGGTCCCAGGATGCTTGTTTCCGGTCCAGGGAAGACATGGCTTGGCAGTTCGGGCTGGACTGTTCCCATGAGGCACAGGGTCAGACTGATTTGCATATGGCCATGTCTGAACTGGGGTGGTGGAGTGAGCTAAAGAATGATGATGGATTAAACCCAGATCAGTTGACTGGGGGTGAGTGTTTGATTTGCTCAAGCGCTCCGTCCATCATCCCCTTTGGTATCGCTTTGTTCGCCCTAAGTTGGCAGGGTATGCCCAGACGTGGGTCCCTTGCTCACTTTGCCACTGGATTCAAGATAGCCTGGCTGATGAGGGTTTTGAACCCGAAACCGGTCCCAGGATGCTTGTTTCCGGTCCAGGGAAGACATGGCTTGGCAGTTCGGGCTGGACTGTTCCCATGAGGCACAGGGTCAGACTGATTTGCATATGGCCATGTCTGAACTGGGGTGGTGGAGTGAGCTAAAGAATGATGATGGATTAAACCCAGATCAGTTGACTGGGGGTGAGTGTTTGATTTGCTCTAACGCTCCGTCCATCATCCCCTTTGGTATCGCTTGTTCGCCTCTAAGTTGGCAGGGTATGCCCAGACGTGGGTCCCTTGCTCACTTTGCCACTGGATTCAAGATAGCCTGGCTGATGAGGGTTTTGAACCCGAAACCGGTCCCAGGATGCTTGTTTCCGGTCCAGGGAAGACATGGCTTGGCAGTTCGGGCTGGACTGTTCCCATGAGGCACAGGGTCAGACTGATTTGCATATGGCCATGTCTGAACTGGGGTGGTGGAGTGAGCTAAAGAATGATGATGGATTAAACCCAGATCAGTTGACTGGGGGTGAGTGTTTGATTTGCTCTAACGCTCCGTCCATCATCCCCTTTGGTATCGCTTGTTCGCCCTAAGTTGGCAGGGTATGCCCAGACGTGGGTCCCTTGCTCACTTTGCCACTGGATTCAAGATAGCCTGGCTGATGAGGGTTTTGAACCCGAAACCGGTCCCAGGATGCTTGTTTCCGGTCCAGGGAAGACATGGCTTGGCAGTTCGGGCTGGACTGTTCCCATGAGGCACAGGGTCAGACTGATTTGCATATGGCCATGTCTGAACTGGGGTGGTGGAGTGAGCTAAAGAATGATGATGGATTAAACCCAGATCAGTTGACTGGGGGTGAGTGTTTGATTTGCTCTAACGCTCCGTCCATCATCCCCTTTGGTATCGCTTTGTTCGCCCTAAGTTGGCAGGGTATGCCCAGACGTGGGTCCCTTGCTCACTTTGCCACTGGATTCAAGATAGCCTGGCTGATGAGGGTTTTGAACCCGAAACCGGTCCCAGGATGCTTGTTTCCGGTCCAGGGAAGACATGGCTTGGCAGTTCGGGCTGGACTGTTCCCATGAGGCACAGGGTCAGACTGATTTGCATATGGCCATGTCTGAACTGGGGTGGTGGAGTGAGCTAAAGAATGATGATGGATTAAACCCAGATCAGTTGACTGGGGGTGAGTGTTTGATTTGCTCTAGCGCTCCGTCCATCATCCCCTTTGGTATCGCTTGTTCGCCCTAAGTTGGCAGGGTATGCCCAGACGTGGGTCCCTTGCTCACTTTGCCACTGGATTCAAGATAGCCTGGCTGATGAGGGTTTTGAACCCGAAACCGGTCCCAGGATGCTTGTTTCCGGTCCAGGGAAGACATGGCTTGGCAGTTCGGGCTGGACTGTTCCCATGAGGCACAGGGTCAGACTGATTTGCATATGGCCATGTCTGAACTGGGGTGGTGGAGTGAGCTAAAGAATGATGATGGATTAAACCCAGATCAGTTGACTGGGGGTGAGTGTTTGATTTGCTCTAGCGCTCCGTCCATCATCCCCTTTGGTATCGCTTGTTCGCCCTAAGTTGGCAGGGTATGCCCAGACGTGGGTCCCTTGCTCACTTTGCCACTGGATTCAAGATAGCCTGGCTGATGAGGGTTTTGAACCCGAAACCGGTCCCAGGATGCTTGTTTCCGGTCCAGGGAAGACATGGCTTGGCAGTTCGGGCTGGACTGTTCCCATGAGGCACAGGGTCAGACTGATTTGCATATGGCCATGTCTGAACTGGGGTGGTGGAGTGAGCTAAAGAATGATGATGGATTAAACCCAGATCAGTTGACTGGGGGTGAGTGTTTGATTTGCTCTAGCGCTCCGTCCATCATCCCCTTTGGTATCGCTTGTTCGCCCTAAGTTGGCAGGGTATGCCCAGACGTGGGTCCCTTGCTCACTTTGCCACTGGATTCAAGATAGCCTGGCTGATGAGGGTTTTGAACCCGAAACCGGTCCCAGGATGCTTGTTTCCGGTCCAGGGAAGACATGGCTTGGCAGTTCGGGCTGGACTGTTCCCATGAGGCACAGGGTCAGACTGATTTGCATATGGCCATGTCTGAACTGGGGTGGTGGAGTGAGCTAAAGAATGATGATGGATTAAACCCAGATCAGTTGACTGGGGGTGAGTGTTTGATTTGCTCTAGCGCTCCGTCCATCATCCCCTTTGGTATCGCTTTGTTCGCCCTAAGTTGGCAGGGTATGCCCAGACGTGGGTCCCTTGCTCACTTTGCCACTGGATTCAAGATAGCCTGGCTGATGAGGGTTTTGAACCCGAAACCGGTCCCAGGATGCTTGTTTCCGGTCCAGGGAAGACATGGCTTGGCAGTTCGGGCTGGACTGTTCCCATGAGGCACAGGGTCAGACTGATTTGCATATGGCCATGTCTGAACTGGGGTGGTGGAGTGAGCTAAAGAATGATGATGGATTAAACCCAGATCAGTTGACTGGGGGTGAGTGTTTGATTTGCTCTAGCGCTCCGTCCATCATCCCCTTTGGTATCGCTTGTTCGCCCTAAGTTGGCAGGGTATGCCCAGACGTGGGTCCCTTGCTCACTTTGCCACTGGATTCAAGATAGCCTGGCTGATGAGGGTTTTGAACCCGAAACCGGTCCCAGGATGCTTGTTTCCGGTCCAGGGAAGACATGGCTTGGCAGTTCGGGCTGGACTGTTCCCATGAGGCACAGGGTCAGACTGATTTGCATATGGCCATGTCTGAACTGGGGTGGTGGAGTGAGCTAAAGAATGATGATGGATTAAACCCAGATCAGTTGACTGGGGGTGAGTGTTTGATTTGCTCTAGCGCTCCGTCCATCATCCCCTTTGGTATCGCTTTGTTCGCCCTAAGTTGGCAGGGTATGCCCAGACGTGGGTCCCTTGCTCACTTTGCCACTGGATTCAAGATAGCCTGGCTGATGAGGGTTTTGAACCCGAAACCGGTCCCAGGATGCTTGTTTCCGGTCCAGGGAAGACATGGCTTGGCAGTTCGGGCTGGACTGTTCCCATGAGGCACAGGGTCAGACTGATTTGCATATGGCCATGTCTGAACTGGGGTGGTGGAGTGAGCTAAAGAATGATGATGGATTAAACCCAGATCAGTTGACTGGGGGTGAGTGTTTGATTTGCTCTAACGCTCCGTCCATCATCCCCTTTGGTATCGCTTGTTCGCCCTAAGTTGGCAGGGTATGCCCAGACGTGGGTCCCTTGCTCACTTTGCCACTGGATTCAAGATAGCCTGGCTGATGAGGGTTTTGAACCCGAAACCGGTCCCAGGATGCTTGTTTCCGGTCCAGGGAAGACATGGCTTGGCAGTTCGGGCTGGACTGTTCCCATGAGGCACAGGGTCAGACTGATTTGCATATGGCCATGTCTGAACTGGGGTGGTGGAGTGAGCTAAAGAATGATGATGGATTAAACCCAGATCAGTTGACTGGGGGTGAGTGTTTGATTTGCTCTAGCGCTCCGTCCATCATCCCCTTTGGTATCGCTTTGTTCGCCCTAAGTTGGCAGGGTATGCCCAGACGTGGGTCCCTTGCTCACTTTGCCACTGTATTCAAGATAGCCTGGCTGATGAGGGTTTTGAACCCGAAACCGGTCCCAGGATGCTTGTTTCCGGTCCAGGGAAGACATGGCTTGGCAGTTCGGGCTGGACTGTTCCCATGAGGCACAGGGTCAGACTGATTTGCATATGGCCATGTCTGAACTGGGGTGGTGGAGTGAGCTAAAGAATGATCATGGATTAAACCCAGATCAGTTGACTGGGGGTGAGTGTTTGATTTGCTCTAGCGCTCCGTCCATCATCCCCTTTGGTATCGCTTTGTTCGCCCTAAGTTGGCAGGGTATGCCCAGACGTGGGTCCCTTGCTCACTTTGCCACTGTATTCAAGATAGCCTGGCTGATGAGGGTTTTGAACCCGAAACCGGTCCCAGGATGCTTGTTTCCGGTCCAGGGAAGACATGGCTTGGCAGTTCGGGCTGGACTGTTCCCATGAGGCACAGGGTCAGACTGATTTGCATATGGCCATGTCTGAACTGGGGTGGTGGAGTGAGCTAAAGAATGATCATGGATTAAACCCAGATCAGTTGACTGGGGGTGAGTGTTTGATTTGCTCTAGCGCTCCGTCCATCATCCCCTTTGGTATCGCTTTGTTCGCCCTAAGTTGGCAGGGTATGCCCAGACGTGGGTCCCTTGCTCACTTTGCCACTGGATTCAAGATAGCCTGGCTGATGAGGGTTTTGAACCCGAAACCGGTCCCAGGATGCTTGTTTCCGGTCCAGGGAAGACATGGCTTGGCAGTTCGGGCTGGACTGTTCCCATGAGGCACAGGGTCAGACTGATTTGCATATGGCCATGTCTGAACTGGGGTGGTGGAGTGAGCTAAAGAATGATGATGGATTAAACCCAGATCAGTTGACGGGGGTGAGTGTTTGATTTGCTCTAGCGCTCCGTCCATCATCCCCTTTGGTATCGCTTTGTTCGCCCTAAGTTGGCAGGGTATGCCCAGACGTGGGTCCCTTGCTCACTTTGCCACTGGATTCAAGATAGCCTGGCTGATGAGGGTTTTGAACCCGAAACCGGTCCCAGGATGCTTGTTTCCGGTCCAGGGAAGACATGGCTTGGCAGTTCGGGCTGGACTGTTCCCATGAGGCACAGGGTCAGACTGATTTGCATATGGCCATGTCTGAACTGGGGTGGTGGAGTGAGCTAAAGAATGATGATGGATTAAACCCAAATCAGTTGACTGGGGGTGAGTGTTTGATTTGCTCTAGCGCTCCGTCCATCATCCCCTTTGGTATCGCTTTGTTCGCCCTAACTTGGCAGGGTATGCCCAGACGTGGGTCCCTTGCTCACTTTGCCACTGGATTCAAGATAGCCTGGCTGATGAGGGTTTTGAACCCGAAACCGGTCGCAGGATGCTTGTTTCCGGTCCAGGGAAGACATGGCTTGGCAGTTCGGGCTGGAGTGTTCCCATGAGGCACAGGGTCAGACTGATTTGCCTATGGCCATGTCTGAACTGGGGTGGTGGAGTGAGCTAAAGAATGATGATGGATTAAACCTAGATCAGTTGACTGGGGGTGAGTGTTTGATTTGCTCTAGCGCTCCGTCCATCATCCCCTTTGGTATCGCTTTGTTCGCCCTAAGTTGGCAGGGTATGCCCAGACGTGGGTCCCTTGCTCACTTTGCCACTGGATTCAAGATAGCCTGGCTGATGAGGGTTTTGAACCCGAAACCGGTCCTAGGATGCTTGTTTCCGGTCCAGGGAAGACATGGCTTGTCAGTTCGGGCTGGACTGTTCCCATGAGGCGCAGGGTCAGACTGATTTGCATATGGCCATGTCTGAACTGGGGTGGTGGAGTGAGCTAAAGAATGATGATGGATTAAACCCAGATCAGTTGACTGGGGGTGAGTGTTTGATTTGCTCTAGCGCTCCGTCCATCATCCCCTTTGGTATCGCTTTGTTCGCCCTAAGTTGGCAGGGTATGCCCAGACGTGGGTCCCTTGCTCACTTTGCCACTGGATTCAAGATAGCCTGGCTGATGAGGGTTTTGAACCCGAAACCGGTCCCAGGATGCTTGTTTCCGGTCCAGGGAAGACATGGCTTGGCAGTTCGGGCTCGACTGTTCCCATGAGGCACAGGGTCAGACTGATTTGCATATGGCCATGTCTGAACTGGGGTGGTGGAGTGAGCTAAAGAATGATCATGGATTAAACCCAGATCAGTTGACTGGGGGTGAGTGTTTGATTTGCTCTAGCGCTCCGTCCATCATCCCCTTTGGTATCGCTTTGTTCGCCCTAAGTTGGCAGGGTATGCCCAGACGTGGGTCCCTTGCTCACTTTGCCACTGGATTCAAGATAGCCTGGCTGATGAGGGTTTTGAACCCGAAACCGGTCCTAGGATGCTTGTTTCCGGTCCAGGGAAGACATGGCTTGTCAGTTCGGGCTGGACTGTTCCCATGAGGCGCAGGGTCAGACTGATTTGCATATGGCCATGTCTGAACTGGGGTGGTGGAGTGAGCTAAAGAATGATGATGGATTAAACCCAGATCAGTTGACTGGGGGTGAGTGTTTGATTTGCTCTAGCGCTCCGTCCATCATCCCCTTTGGTATCGCTTTGTTCGCCCTAAGTTGGCAGGGTATGCCCAGACGTGGGTCCCTTGCTCACTTTGCCACTGTATTCAAGATAGCCTGGCTGATGAGGGTTTTGAACCCGAAACCGGTCCCAGGATGCTTGTTTCCCGTCCAGGGAAGACATGGCTTGGCAGTTCGGGCTGGACTGTTCCCATGAGGCACAGGGTCAGACTGATTTGCATATGGCCATGTCTGAACTGGGGTGGTGGAGTGAGCTAAAGAATGATGATGGATTAAACCCAGATCAGTTGACTGGGGGTGAGTGTTTGATTTGCTCTAGCGCTCCGTCCATCATCCCCTTTGGTATCGCTTTGTTCGCCCTAACTTGGCAGGGTATGCCCAGACGTGGGTCCCTTGCTCACTTTGCCACTGTATTCAAGATAGCCTGGCTGATGAGGGTTTTGAACCCGAAACCGGTCGCAGGATGCTTGTTTCCGGTCCAGGGAAGACATGGCTTGGCAGTTCGGGCTGGACTGTTCCCATGAGGCACAGGGTCAGACTGATTTGCATATGGCCATGTCTGAACTGGGGTGGTGGAGTGAGCTAAAGAATGATCATGGATTAAACCCAGATCAGTTGACTGGGGGTGAGTGTTTGATTTGCTCTAGCGCTCCGTCCATCATCCCCTTTGGTATCGCTTTGTTCGCCCTAAGTTGGCAGGGTATGCCCAGACGTGGGTCCCTTGCTCACTTTGCCACTGGATTCAAGATAGCCTGGCTGATGAGGGTTTTGAACCCGAAACCGGTCCCAGGATGCTTGTTTCCGGTCCAGGGAAGACATGGCTTGGCGGTTCGGGCTGGACTGTTCCCATGAGGCACAGGGTCAGACTGATTTGCATATGGCCATGTCTGAACTGGGGTGGTGGAGTGAGCTAAAGAATGATGATGGATTAAACCCAGATCAGTTGACTGGGGGTGAGTGTTTGATTTGCTCTAGCGCTCCGTCCATCATCCCCTTTGGTATCGCTTTGTTCGCCCTAAGTTGGCAGGGTATGCCCAGACGTGGGTCCCTTGCTCACTTTGCCACTGGATTCAAGATAGCCTGGCTGATGAGGGTTTTGAACCCGAAACCGGTCCCAGGATGCTTGTTTCCGGTCCAGGGAAGACATGGCTTGGCAGTTCGGGCTGGACTGTTCCCATGAGGCACAGGGTCAGACTGATTTGCATATGGCCATGTCTGAACTGGGGTGGTGGAGTGAGCTAAAGAATGATCATGGATTAAACCCAGATCAGTTGACTGGGGGTGAGTGTTTGATTTGCTCTAGCGCTCCGTCCATCATCCCCTTTGGTATCGCTTTGTTCGCCCTAAGTTGGCAGGGTATGCCCAGACGTGGGTCCCTTGCTCACTTTGCCACTGGATTCAAGATAGCCTGGCTGATGAGGGTTTTGAACCCGAAACCGGTCGCAGGATGCTTGTTTCCGGTCCAGGGAAGACATGGCTTGGCAGTTCGGGCTGGAGTGTTCCCATGAGGCACAGGGTCAGACTGATTTGCCTATGGCCATGTCTGAACTGGGGTGGTGGAGTGAGCTAAAGAATGATGATGGATTAAACCTAGATCAGTTGACTGGGGGTGAGTGTTTGATTTGCTCTAGTGCTCCGTCCATCATCCCCTTTGGTATCGCTTTGTTCGCCCTAAGTTGGCAGGGTATGCCCAGACGTGGGTCCCTTGCTCACTTTGCCACTGGATTCAAGATAGCCTGGCTGATGAGGGTTTTGAACCCGAAACCGGTCCTAGGATGCTTGTTTCCGGTCCAGGGAAGACATGGCTTGTCAGTTCGGGCTGGACTGTTCCCATGAGGCGCAGGGTCAGACTGATTTGCATATGGCCATGTCTGAACTGGGGTGGTGGAGTGAGCTAAAGAATGATGATGGATTAAACCCAGATCAGTTGACTGGGGGTGAGTGTTTGATTTGCTCTAGCGCTCCGTCCATCATCCCCTTTGGTATCGCTTTGTTCGCCCTAAGTTGGCAGGGTATGCCCAGACGTGGGTCCCTTGCTCACTTTGCCACTGGATTCAAGATAGCTTGGCTGATGAGGGTTTTGAACCCGAAACCGGACCCAGGATGCTTGTTTCCGGTCCAGGGAAGACATGGCTTGGCAGTTCGGGCTGGACTGTTCCCATGAGGCACAGGGTCAGACTGATTTGCATATGGCCATGTCTGAACTGGGGTGGTGGAGTGAGCTAAAGAATGATCATGGATTAAACCCAGATCAGTTGACTGGGGGTGAGTGTTTGATTTGCTCTAGCGCTCCGTCCATCATCCCCTTTGGTATCGCTTTGTTCGCCCTAAGTTGGCAGGGTATGCCCAGACGTGGGTCCCTTGCTCACTTTGCCACTGGATTCAAGATAGCCTGGCTGATGAGGGTTTTGAACCCGAAACCGGTCCCAGGATGCTTGTTTCCGGTCCAGGGAAGACATGGCTTGGCAGTTCGGGCTGGAGTGTTCCCATGAGGCACAGGGTCAGACTGATTTGCCTATGGCCATGTCTGAACTGGGGTGGTGGAGTGAGCTAAAGAATGATGATGGATTAAACCTAGATCAGTTGACTGGGGGTGAGTGTTTGATTTGCACTAGCGCTCCGTCCATCATCCCCTTTGGTATCGCTTTGTTCGCCCTAAGTTGGCAGGGTATGCCCAGACGTGGGTCCCTTGCTCACTTTGCCACTGGATTCAAGATAGCCTGGCTGATGAGGGTTTTGAACCCGAAACCGGTCCCAGGATGCTTGTTTCCGGTCCAGGGAAGACATGGCTTGGCAGTTCGGGCTGGACTGTTCCCATGAGGCACAGGGTCAGACTGATTTGCATATGGCCATGTCTGAACTGGGGTGGTGGAGTGAGCTAAAGAATGAGGATGGATTAAACCCAGATCAGTTGACTGGGGGTGAGTGTTTGATTTGCTCTAGCGCTCCGTCCATAATCCCCTTTGGTATCGCTTTGTTCGCCCTAAGTTGGCAGGGTATGCCCAGACGTGGGTCCCTTGCTCACTTTGCCACTGGATTCAAGATAGCCTGGCTGATGAGGGTTTTGAACCCGAAACCGGTCCCAGGATGCTTGTTTCCAGTCCAGGGAAGACATGGCTTGGCAGTTCGGGCTGGACTGTTCCCATGAGGCACAGGGTCAGACTGATTTGCATATGGCCATGTCTGAACTGGGGTGGTGGAGTAAGCTAAAGAATGATGATGGATTAAACCCAGATCAGTTGACTGGGGGTGAGTGTTTGATTTGCTCTAGCGCTCCGTCCATCATCCCCTTTGGTATCGCTTTCTCAATACAAGCGGCAGCTTTCTCATCATGAGCGGTAGCAACTTGTTACGACCGCCCACATTGAGAAATCTTGCTGGGAGGCTGTCTAGCACTTCATTTTCTCACTCGTGCTCGCCAACCTAACTTTGGTGAGCCATGCACAAGAGAAAACTCCATTATGCGGCGGTTGGCGGAGTTTTTCCATAACGTTATGCTCCAAATGGAGTGCAGAGTGGTCAAAACTCTGCAAACTCCTCCAGAGGAGCAGAGCTTAATGCCCACCCCTACTCAGCAGGTAATGGAAATAACGACACTGGATCGCTAGTTGAAATCATTTATGATTAGAACTATGACGGAATCTGTACATACTGGAACCTCTGATTTTCATTCTTGATAACTAAAAACATTCTTGGCAAATGCTTTTGCTTAGGTTCATCTTGCGCCTGTCCAAGAATTTCATTTCTAGCGGCACAGTACGAATGTCCCTGGCTATCCCTCTTAATCCTGGCACCAGTTCCAAAAACCAACAAACTGGAGCTAGAGTCCTATTCCATTATTCCTAGCTGAAGTATTGAGGGAACATTCTATTTTTTTCAAAGTAAATGCTTTGGACCCCCAGGACACTCAGTCAAAAGCATCAAGAGGCACCTAGAAGCAGGGCCTGGGAAAGGCAGTAGCGAACCTCGCAGCTGACTTGCAGCTCAATTCCAAGAGTCAACAATGAGCTTTTTAACTAAAGTAAGTTATATATATGCTATTGGAGGGGTAATTACTGCAGCTGCTGGCATCAGATTTGCCCTTCATTGGGTCCTTGCTAAAGTGTACTCATTCCAATTACAGGGCCTGGAAAGAATCCAGTACTATTATTTTTCATCACTACCTCCCCACGTTGAGAGTGGGCAATTTCCACACCTACTGGCTTCCTTGGATGTGGTAGCCGTTTTTCAGGCTACCTCTCCAGATTTGAACCCCAATTCCCCATTACCCATGGTCACCACTGATGCATCCTTCCCAGCCCGGGTACTCGCCAATGACTACGCCACACACAGAGCTTAGTATAACAAGTCTTTATTCTTCTGCGGGTAACAGTGAACTCAACATTTAAACCTGCATTCACTTCAATATGCTCTCATTCTTACATCACAGTTCTATGGAGTCCATCAGGCGCCACAAGAGTTCCGTCATTACAACCTCACATGACACTACATCTCCCCCTCTGTTAAATAAAAAATAAAAAACTTTTTACAAATACATATATACACAATCATAGCTCTTCAATGAGTCTTCGGGTCTCTTTGATCACATGTCCATGACCGATGTTAGTGATGTAGAAACAGCAGCAGTCAGGGGTTCTTCATGTGTACCTTCAGACCCAGTCTTTACATTGACATCAGTGCCTGATGAGCAATGAACCATGTGTCGGAAATGTGAGAAGTCTCACGGGATGGACTTTCCAGGACATTGGGTAGTCACATTGTGTCCTTTGCTGGTCACAACATGAAATGGTTTAGCATTGAAAGGAGCATCAGACTTTCATTTTCTATGCTGATGAACAAACACTCGATCTTCTCTAGTAAACGTAATATCTTTTGCTTGTCGACGCTTGTCTGCATAGGCCTTCATATTCCTCTTACAACCCAAGTCTTTCATGTGGATGTCTTTCTCAATATTTGATCTTCTGTTTGTCCATTGAGGTAACTTGGTCATCATGGCTCTCCCGAACATCAAGGTTGCTGGGATTTCACCTGTGGCCAAGTGAGGGGTCGAACAGTAAGTGCGAAGATATGAATTTAAGACAGTTTTAAGGTTGAGCTTTTCTAGTACAACACTCTGGACAACTTTCTTACGAGTACTCATGAAACGTTCGACAAGGCCATTGGCCTGTGGCCAAAGAGGTGTGCTCTTCTGATGCTTCACATTAAGATGACTGAGAAAGTCTCTCAATTCTCAACTGTTGAAAGGTGGGCCGTTGTCAGATTTTAAGGTCGCAGGCACACCACAAGTCGCAAAGATGCTGTCTAATCTCTAAATGACAAATTCTTGAGTGATAGATGAGAAATCTTCTATCAATAGAAAACAGGAGTATTCATAAATAATCACCATCAGGTGATGTCCGTTGTCAAGAGGACCTAAGAAGTCAATGGCAATTCTTTCCCATGCATGCGTTAGCAACTCTGACATGTTTAAGGGGTGTTGAGTGCTTTCGATGACAGGCTGTTGCATTGATGACAGGCATTTAATTCTCTTTCAACTTTCTCGTTGAGATGTGTAAACCAGACTTGGTCTTGGAGAGATTGTTTAGTGGCAACAATTCCATAATGTCCTTCATAGGCCACTACAATTATCTGTTGTTGCAGATTCTCTGGAATGACAGTTCTCAAACATCTTAGAATAATACCTTCCTGAGTAATGTACAGTTCTTCTTAGACATTTTTAAACTTCTGATATTCACTGCCCCTGATAAGAGGTTGAGGGTGCTGGTACCAAGACTGATGGGAATTAATGGCTTTCAGTTTCCGCCTGTCACCATTTTGAAGTGTGGAAGTGCTTGATTCCACTATGAAATTTATGCAAGCTACAGCCATCTTAGAATGGGTGCCAGGGCATTGTAGAGGCACTCGTGAGTAATAGTCAGCTGGGTTCTGATCTTTCCCTGGACAATGCACAATGGTGTAGTTGTATTCTTGCAATTGCAAACCCCAATGTTCAATAAGAGGAGGCATTTTTACCTTTGGATTGTCAAAGATAGTCAAAAATGCTTGATGATATGACACAAGCGTGAAGAACTTCCCATACAAGAATATGTGGAAATGTTCAGAAGCCCACACCACTGCAGAGCTTTCTTTCTCAGGTTGTGAATAGGCACGTTCAGTTTGGGACAAACTTCATCTTGTATATGCCACAATACATCTTCGAGCGTTTGGGTGTCTGCTGTGCTGTGCAAGGATGGCATCTAATCCGACAGGGCCAACATCAGCAACAACCTCAGTATGAAGGTTTAGATAAAAGTATGCCATTTCGGTAGCGTTCTCGATAGCTTGTTTGATTTTCTGGAAACTTTGCTCACATTTATGTGACCAATGAAGAGAAACATTCTTTTTGCATCAAGTCTCCTAATGGCACAATCGCAGTGGCAAAGTCTCGTATGTATCTAAAGCAATAGCTGCCATGCCAAGGAATGAAAGTAACAGACAAACTTCTTGTGTGGGATTGGCAGTTGACAGCGCTTGCTCTTTAGCTGGATCAGGTTTCATGCCCCCATCATAAAAAATAAGGCCAAAGAATGTTAACTTTGTGTTATGGTGCTCACTTTCTCAGTATTCATAATTAAACCGGCATTAGCGACCAATTGACACACTTGTGTGAGATCTTTGTCTTGCTCCTTCTGTGTAGCTTAGAAAACCATTATATTATCACTATAATTGAATACATTCATGACAGGCTGCATGATACATCGAATGACATCTTTGAATGGCTGCACAGCTAATGAAACACCAAAACAGAGGGGCCGATTACAGTGTCGTGTGGAAACTTCCCGCCCGACTCCTTGTCGGAATCGGTTCCGACTGACTTACTATCGGCGGTTCCGCACAACTGATTACGATGCTTCGGTCAGATTCCCATTGACTCTTATGGGAGCCCGTGTTCCGACCGACAACACAGGCTCCTATGGGGAAAATGGGTGTCTGCGGGAAACCTGGCACCCCGTGGTGCCTGTCACATAGTGCATGGTTTTACAGGTTGGTCCCTTGGGTACCACCTCGACCCCAAACTGGATGCCTCAGGAAGAAGGGGGGCCTGCTAGGGCTCACCAAATTCAGTTTCCGACAGCCTTTTCGTGTCGGACAGCCCGAGTTGGTAAGGTGGTCAGAATCTGACATCGTAATCGGTCGGTCGGAAACGCTCTCCGTAGAGCTGCACGAATCAGCTCTGATTGACAAGGATTCTCCGAGAGTCGGTCAGAACCGATTCAGAATGACCATACGGTTTCCCTTCCGACCGCGAGCATCATAATCGGTCGGTCAGAATTGAATCCGACCGAGTCGGGCGGATTGGTTCCGACACAGTCTAGGGTAATCTGACTGTCGGTCGGAGGCTTTCCCCACGACATCGTAATCGGCCCCTTAGTCTTATGTAATAGACCAGACCAACATCTGTAGAAAAGATTGTAATGTACCTGCAATTCTCCTTGGGCTCCAACTTATGATATCCTTTATCCAGATAAAGGCGAGAGAATACCTTCAAACCATTCAATTGTGCATTTCCACGCGATGCGAACAGCTCCTTCACTATCCTCTTTGAGTACTACCACTATGAGAGAAACCCATGGAGCTGGACCAATGTCATGTTTGAGTAAGGATTCAAGTTCTTTTTCAAGAGTTTCTTGTAAATGAAAGGCAATTTGTCTGTGTCTCTGAGCAATAAACCGTACTTCCTCATTAATGTGTAATTCGACTTTCATAGTCTTGAGTTTTCCCAACCCATGAAACAACGAAGGGAATTGACTTATTATTTTGTTATGAGCATCCATGTTATAGAGCAAACACAAGGAGATGATGGACGGAGTGCTGAAACTTTTCAGACACTCACCCCCAGTCACAGATCTGGCTTGAATCCATCATCGTTCTTTAGCTCACTTCGCCACCCCAGTTTGGACACAGCCATATGCAAATCAGCCTTGACCCTGTGCCTCATGGGAACAGTCCAGCCCGAACTGCCAGGCCATGTCCTCCCTGGACCAGAAACAAGCATCCTGGGACCGGTTTCGGAGTAACACCCCTCATCAGCCAGGCTAGCTTGAATCCAGGGGCAAAGTGAGCAAGGGAAGTGTGGCCATACCCTGCCAACTCAGGGCGAACAAAGCAAACACAAGGAGATGATGGACGGAGTGATGAAACCTTTCAGAGACTCACCCCCAGTCACAGATGTGGGTTGAATCCACCATCGTTCTTTAGCTCACTTCGCCACCCCAGTTTGGACCCAGCCAAATGCAAATCAGCCTTGACCCTGTGCCTCATGGGAACAGTCCAGCCCGAACTGCCAGGCCAGGTCCTCCCTGGACCGGAAAACAGCATCCTGGGACCGGTTTCGGGGTAACACCCCTCATCAGCCAGGCTAGCTTGAATCCAGTGGCAAAGTAACCAAGGGACCCACGTCTGGCCATACCCTGTCAACTTAGGGCAAACAAAGGAAACACAAGGATATGATGGATGGAGTGCTGAAACTTTGCAGACACTCACCCCCAGTCACAGATCTGGGTTGAATCCATCATCATTCTTCACCACCCCAGTTTGGACCCAGCCATATGCAAATCAGTGCTGACACTGTGCCTCATGGGAACAGTCCAGCATGAACTGCCAGGCCAGGTCCTCCCTGGACTAGAAACAAGCATCCTGGGACCGGTTTATGGGTAACACCCCTCATCAGCCAGGCTATCTTGAATTCAGTGGCAAAGTGAGCAAGGGACCCACGTCTGGGCATACCCTGCCAACTTAGGGTGAGCAAAGCAAACACAAGGAGATGATGAACAGAGTACTGAAACTTTTCAGACACTCACCCCCAATCACAGATCTGGGTTGAATCCATCATCGTCCTTTAGCTCATTTTGCCACTCCAGTTTGAACCCAGCCATATGCAAATCAGTCTTGACCCTGTGCCTCTGGGGAACAGTCCAGCGGAACTGCCAGGCCAGGTCCTCCCTGGACC
This sequence comes from Calotriton arnoldi, assembly GCA_963921515.1. Taxonomy (NCBI): domain Eukaryota; kingdom Metazoa; phylum Chordata; class Amphibia; order Caudata; family Salamandridae; genus Calotriton; species Calotriton arnoldi. Next base: position 2,973,196 of record CAWUFW010001128.1, on the reverse strand, counting down.
AGACACACACATCCTAGGACCAGTTTTGGGGTAACACTCCTCATCATCCAGGCTAGCTTGAATCCAGGGGCAAGCTACCCACTTCTGGGCATACCCTGCCAACTTAGGGCGAACAAAGCAAACACAAGGAGATGATGGATGGAGTGCTGAAACTTTTCTGACACTCACCCCCAGTCACAGATGTGGGTTGAATCCATCATCGTTCTTTAGCTCACTTTGGACCCAGCCATATGCAAATCAGTCTTGACCCTGTGCCTCATGGGAACAGTCCGGTCTGAACTGCCAAGCCAGTGATCTGTGACTGGGGGTGAGTGTCAGAAAAGTTTCAGTGCTCCGTCCATCATCTCCTTGTGTTTGCTTTGTTCACCCTAAGTTGGCAGGGTATGCACAGACGTGGGTCCCTTGCTCACTTTGCCACTGGATTCAAGCTAGCCTGGCTGATGAGGGGTATTACCCCGAAACCGGTCCCAGGATGCTTGTTTCCGGTCCAGGGAAGACCTGGCTTGGCAGTTCGGGCTGGACTGTTCCCATAAGGAACAGGGTCAAGACTGATTTGAATATGGCTGGGTCTGAACTGGGGTGGTGAAGTGAGCTAAAGAATGATGTTGGATTTAATACAGATTTGTGACTGGGGGTGAGTGTCTGAAAAGATTCAGCGCTCCGTCCATCATCTCCTTGTGTTTGCTTCATTCATTTTATAGTTCACGGATATCAGTCCCATATCATCTTCTGTGCTGTAGCTGAGTCAATAGGAGCTTGACGCCGTACCTCTTGAAATACATGAGTGGGTGCCTGTACTTTTGTCTTCTTATGCTTCATCGTTGCTACTAATTCACCTTGACTTTTTTGTGGCATCGATGCAGCCCACGTTTACACTTTAGTTTTTGACGGCAAAGGTTGGGGCAATGGATGCAGCTCTTTATATTTCTCCTCAGGCATAATATTTATTGACGCACCATTATCGATAATGAAAGGTATTAAACAACCATTGACTTTTAGTGTGTTTTTTGGACAATGTTTGAATAACTTTGGTGCTTTATCATGTCGACTTCTCTTGGACCAACATTTTTCCTCACATGGAGCTAGTCCAACATGTGCATGTTTCTCTGAGGTAAACATCAACATGGCACAGCTATCTTCTTCACTTTCACTTGACATTGATAAGGAAGAACGGTTTGACAAAGATTTAAATTTCGATCTACTTTGTTTGGTGTTGATTTGCCTCAGCTGATGTGGCCGCTTGGCCTTATGGGCCTTCGTCGAACGTCGCTTCTGGAACATCCGGGAGGCCATTTTGTGTTCGCGTCGTGACACACTTACTTTTTCCTTCACTTTACAAACTGTTACAGGATGGTTCTCCTTTCGACAGCCTTTGTAGATTTGTCCAATGGTGGGACATTTACCTTTGTGTGGAAACAAAAATTCACACCTGAAGCACAACTTCTTTTTCTGGGGAGAATTCACTCTATGACTCTCGGTCTTGTGCTTTTGCTTACTTTTCACATTCATGACTGACACACTCTGGGCACCTGCTGCCTCCATGTCAGCAGCTTGCCGATCAACTTTCTTTTCAGCTCTGGTGGCCATGAGAACTCTCTCCAAACTAAGAGTTTCTCTCGCATATGGTGTCTGAATGAATCCGACATACATCTGTCAATGAGGCATACAGCTTTCTCATCATTAAATTGATTCACTTTACAGTGTTTGATGAGCGTATCTAGTCTCTCAACAAATTTGTTGATGGTCTTACTGGCTTTCTATCATTCTTGACTTAAGATGTACCTTTCGTTATCTACATTTGGCTGAACTTGATGTTTATGGCTGCTTTGCTTTGATTGTATGTAATTTCATCAGCTCGTGGCATTTTCTTTATGACTTCTTTTACACCTTCACCAGCAAGATTCTTAAGGTACTTGATAATCATCTTTCTATCTGCTTCTTCAATTGCATCAAGGAAATCATCAAAAGTCTCTATCCAGGCAGTCCACCTGTTGCCAATATTTAGCTTTTTGGCAGTATCGAATGGCGGTGGGGGTTTCAAGAAGGCGGCAGCATTGTAACCATTGGTGGAACTTATTGATGTGGAGAGTAGAGTTATTTCTAATGCTGCTTGGTGATGTTGTTTATGCAAATCATCTCTGAAGTCTTGCAATGTGCTGGCCTCTGGGTCATCTTTGATAATGACAGGAAACATGACTCATTTCTTGGTCTCCTTTGGAAAAGCAAACTTTCATGATTTCGATTGCCACGCTCAGCTTTCTGAACTTTAGAGACCATTGAGTTTGTAGTTCTTAGCCCCACTCGAACTTTTTAGTGGAGTGATGCTTTGGTATGGATGGCTCTGCAAGCACAATCCCGGATGGTTCCTCCGGGGTCACTTCCTTCAGCGCTTTGGCATGATGAATCTCTTTAATCAGCACTGGTAAGCAGATGACCATTTCTTGTATCACTTTGCCTTAAAACTGGACAGACCACATAGGATGGGGGGGGGGAATAGCCATCGTATATAGAGACCCCATCAAAATATCCATTCTAGACCAAATTTGCAATGACCTACTCGAGGTACTAGTCTTTAGAATTGATTTACACTCACGACTCAGCTGGAAAGGAGCGCTAGTATATCGCCCTCCGGCACCACTCTCTAACTTCACCCCACAACTCATGGAACTCATCTCCCCACATGTTATCTCAGCCAGGAATTTTGTACTTCTTGGTGATTTCAACGTGCACAGCGTAAATTCCGCCAACCAAGAGGCTGCCTCATTTCTGTCAGATTTGTCCACACTCAACCTTAGCAGAATAAATAATGAGCCCACTCATATAGCAGGACATACGCTAGATTTAATCCTAACTAACTCCCCCAACATTTCTTACGGGGCAATCTGCCCCTTGATTTGGTCAGACCACTCTATGATTGAGTTCCGTATCAGCGGCCCCAAGGAACACACCACTCCTAAACCACTCTCCAAAAGAAGCTACAGACAGTGGCATAAAATCACGCCCACACAGTTCTAAGATACTTTCATCCCACCACGAAACCCGGAATCTGACAGTGCAGAGCAGCATTTAGCCTCCTTTAATACCAGCTTGCTATCCACCATAGACCACCTAGCCCCCCTGAAACAGTGCCCTACCATTAATAAACGCCATCAGGCAACATGGTACTCGGTCTCCCTCCGGATCGAAAAAAGTCAGTGTAAAAAACTTGAACGTCAGTGGCGCCACTCACACGACACACAAGACAAAGATAGATTCAAGCATGCACTGACTCAGTATCACAAAAACTTGAAAAACGCCCGCAAAACACATATTGCCTCTCAACTTGAACATGAAGGAAATACTCCGAGAACTCTTTACCAGATTTTTAAAACTTTCACTAACCCCAAGGCCTGCGATGTTGAAGCTGCTCCATCGCAAGCCTTGTGTGACAACATAGCTAACCACCTAACCCAGAAAATTGATATGATTTGTGACAAAATCACTTCGGCTAAGGGCTCTCAGATAGGCCCTAATATTGACCCCCTACCAGCCATTCCTTATGTTTCAAATCTGGAGAATTTCCCGACACTTACACCGGAGGAGACAGAAGCTTTACTTAAATCTGTTAAATCAGGGTCTCCATCAGACCTCATCCCTGCCAAAACTGCCTCAATACTATCCAAGCAATTAGCCGGACCCATCGGTTCTATCTTAAATAGCTCCATGAAGGAAGGCACTCTCCCACCAGAATGGAAAGCAGCACAAATTCTTCCCATCAGGAAAAACCCCAAAATCCCTACGGAAGATGTTTCCAACTATCGCCCCATCTCTCTGCTCCCTCTACGGAGTAAACTCCTAGAAAAGCACATTAACAAGTACTTGTCCGAATTCATTGAATCCTCGAACTGTTTGGATGCCTCTCAATCTGGATTCCGACCCAGACATGGTACTGAGACCGCGTTGGTGGAAGTTACTGATAACATCAGAGCGCTGCTGGACAACGGTCAAGCGATACTATTGGTGCTGCTTGACTTGTCCGCAGCTTTCGATACCATCTCCCACCAGACTCTACTTGGGAGACTGGAGGACATAGGCCTTAAAGGGAATGCCCTGAAATGGATGGATAACTTTCTGTCTGAAAGAACTCAGACCATTCACCTTGGCCTCTTCCGCTCGCAGACCACCAAGGTGACCAAGGGAGTACAACAGGGCTCCTGTCTGAGCCCTACTCTTTTCAATGTTTATGTTACTCCTTTAGCAAGACTACTGAGGAAGTTGGGATTCTGTCCTATATCCTATGCTGATGATACCCAACTTCTCCTCTCCTTCGACAAAATCTAATTCCAACATTCAGACCACCTTTGCGGAGGGTATGAAAGCTATCGCGGACTGGATGAAGGATAATTTCCTCCAGCTAAATGCAGGAAAGTCAGAAATAATGCTATTTGTAGAAGCAACAGTTAGATGGTCCCCTAGCTGGTGGCCGGAGGTTCTAGGCTCTGCCCCAAGTCCAAAACAGGTGGTAAAAAACCTGGGAGTCAGAATAGACCAGAATCTTATTTTGGGGGAACATATCACCACAACTGCGGGAGCCTGCTTTCACAGTCATAGTCTTCTTAGAAGAGTTTTCCCCTTTCTACCACTCTCCACTCGGAAGACCTTGGTACAGGCATTGGTATTGAGCCGTCTGGACTACTGCAATGCTTTACTGATTGCAGCTAATGAAAGCTCTTTGAACAAATTGCAGGTAGTCCAGAACACGGCGGCTCGCCTGGTGGCCAATGCACCCCCTAGAACCGAGTCTCTCCCCCTTCTTCAAAAACTGCACTGGCTACCAGTGCGAAAGAGGATCAAATTTAAGATCTGTTGTATGGCTTACAAATCCTTAAACAACTTAGGTCCCAGTTACCTAAAAAACAAATTCGTCAGGTACCTGCCTTCCAGACCCCTCCGTTCCGGATCTAAAGCACTTCTCCAAATCCCGCGCTTCAAAAAAGCACGTATGGGTGGCAAAGCCTTCTACCACCTGGCCCCACAATATTGGAACCAACTCCCCATCCACTTACGACAATGCACTGACTATCTTAGGTTTAGAAAGCTGTTGAAAGCGACTTTGTTTTGATTTGTATCCCCTTGGTTGCGTATAGCAGTCCGAGCGCGGAGATACCCTGATGGGGTGATTCGGCGCTTTATAAATAAATAAAATAAAAAATAAAATAAGGCATCTCTTTGTGCTGTCTGACACCTGGTTGATCTCTGCTTCGCAGCATTTCTGTTCATAGTGTTACCTTGCAATTTGCTGCCCTTTCAAAACCTGGTTGCATCTGCCTGTAGCGTTATCACTCCATATGAGTCCCACAGGGTTCATCACTGAGCCCCACCCTCTTCAACATCTACATGGCCCCCCTTGCAGCCATCGTCCGACAACACGGCCTCAACATCGTATCCTACGCTGACGACACCCAGCTCATCCTCTCCCTCACCAAAGACCCCACCACTGCCAAACTCAACTTCCAGAAAGGAATGCAAGACATCGCAGTCTGGATGACCAACAGCTGCCTGAAGCTCAATGCCGAGAAGACAGAAGTCCTCGTCCTTGGTACCACCCCTTCTGCATGGGACAGCACCTGGTGGCCGACCGTCCTTGGAAGCCCACCTACCCCCTCAGACCACGCCAAGAACCTCGGCATCGTACTCGACTCATCACTCACCATGAACCGACAGGTCAACGCCGTCACCTCCAGATGCTTCAACACCCTCCGCATCCTCCGCAAGACCTTCAAGTGGATCCCCCCTGAGTCAAGGAAGACAGTCACCCACGCACTCATCACCAGCAGACTGGACTATGGAAACGCACTCTACGCTGGCATCAACAAGTCCCTACTCCGCAAACTCCAAACAATAGAGAACACCACCGCCAGACTCGTCCTCGGCATCCCCCGACACGAACACATCAGCCAACACCTACGAAGTCTCCACTGACTCCCCGTGGAGAAAAGAGTCACTTTCAAAATCCTCACTCACGCCTACAAATACCTACACAACAACGGACCCAAATACCTTAACGACAGAATCAACTTCCACGTACCCAAAAGAAACCGCCGATCTTCCAACCTCGCACTGGCCGAAACCCCGCGCATCCACAGAGCCGTCGGAAGATCCTTCTCTCACAATGCAGCCAAGACCTGGAACGAGCTCCCGGCAGACATCAGACGCGCCCCCTCCCTGAACACCTTCAGGAAGACCCTTAAGACCTGGCTCTTCGGCTAAACAGATCTGAGGACCCGAACCCCCCCCACCACCCCCACTCAGCGCCTTGAGACCCTCATGGGTGAGTAGCGCGCTTACAATTCCCTGATTGATTGATATGAATGTAGGGCTTTGAGTTGTGTAGTAGCACACTACCTCTCTTTGCAGACTTGCCAGCAGATTCTCTGCCAATGATATCTAGACTTATCAGTGAAGATTTCATTAACTCCAAATGCTTTACACTGAACTGGGGCTGCACTTTAACTCCACATACGCCAACATCGATTCTACACTTCGCCAGAGGAACACGTGGCATGCACGAGCAGTTTGCTGGACCACAGTAAACTCTCTGGGAGAGCACTGTTGAGCTTCAGGTGACTTATCCCTATTTTGCCAGTTGTAGGGTCCTCACCTGGGTACTCGCCAATGACTACTCCACACACGGAGCTTAGTATAACAAGTCTTTATTCTTCTGTGGGTAACCGTGAACTCAACATGCTAAACCTGCATTCACTTCACTATGCTCTGATGCTTTAGTCATAGTTCTATGGAGTCCATCAAGCGCCACAAGGATTCCGTCATTACAAACTCACAAGACGGATCACTGACAGAATATCGAGGAGCAAAATATCGACCTGCCAAAATATCGAGGAAAAAATATAGAATGCCAGAATATCGAATTCCTATCTACAAACAGGTAAGTACAAAAATATCGAATCCAAAATATTGTTGTAACAAATATAGTTAGTCAAAATATCGAATTTTTTAAATGTCTTAAAAGTAATGTAAAATTAATAAAATAATAAATATAATTAACTAAAACATACTTAAAAATACTTAAATAACCTTAATATTAATAAATATTTAATGTAAGTTAAAAAAAATAAACATGCATTTTTATTTTTTAATACATATATATATTAACGTAATATTAATAACAAATATTCAATATTTTTAGCGTAGGATAGCGGGAGGGTAAAATTTACTATTTCCACTCCAGTGAGTGCAACAGTAGGGAAAGCGTTGGATAGCGTAGGGGTAAAAATTACTATTCCCACTCCAGAGAGTGCAACAGTAGGGAAAGCGTTGGATAGCGTAGGGGTAAAAATTATTATTCCCACTCCAGAGAGTGCAACAGTAGGGAAAGTGTTGGATAGCGTAGGGGTAAAAATTATTATTCCCACTCCAGTGAGTGCAACAGTAGGGAAAGCGTTGGATAGCGGGAGGGTAAAAATTACTATTCCCACTCCAGAGAGTGCAACAGTAGGGAAAGCGTTGGATAGCGTAGGGGTAAAATTACTATTCCCACTCCAGTGAGTGCAACAGTAGGGAAAGCGTTGGATAGCGGGAGGGTAAAAATTACTATTCCCACTCCAGAGAGTGCAACAGTAGGGAAAGCGTTGGATAGCGTAGGGGTAAAAATTACTATTCCCACTCTGAGAGTGCAACAGTAGGGAAAGCGTTGGATAGCGGGAGGGTAAAAATTACTATTCCCACTCCAGTGAGTGCAACAGTAGGGAAAGCGTTGGATAGCGTAGGGTAAAAATTACTATTCCCACTCCAGTGAGTGCAACAGTAGAGAAAGTAATGATTTAATATTTAAATTAAAAAAAATTTTTTATCAATGCCAATAAAAAATTAATTAAAATTAATTACTAATTACAACATATTTAAGAATTAATTAATTATAAATACCAATAAATATTATTTATTAAAAATTAATTACCTATTAATAATTAATTAACAACCAATTAATTTTCAATACCAAAGATTAATAAGTAATAAAAAAATACCAATTAATAATTAATTAACAGTAAATTAATTATCAATACACAAAAATAATTTCAATAATTACTTAATTACAATTAAATTACTTCCCACCCTATTCCCCTATAAACACACAACCCGCCCCAAATAATAAATTAATACAATTAATATAATTATCAATTAATCAATTAATAAAAATTAATTACCAATTAATAAAAATTAATTACCAATTAATAATGAATTAACAATAAATTATTTATCAATACCAATAAATAAAAATAAAATATTACATATTTAGAAATTAAATTACTTCCCACCCTATGCCCCTATAAACCCACAACCCGCTCCGAATAATAAATTAATACAATTAATATAATTATCAATTAATCAATTAATAAAAATTAATTACCAATTAATAAAAATTAATTACCAATTAATAATTGATTAACAATAAATTAATTATCAATACCAATAAATAAAAATAAATATTTACTTAATTACAATTAAATTACTTCCCACCCTATTCCCCTATAAACCCACAACCCGCTACAGAACTAAAACGCAAAATTAAATTAAAAATAATTAATAATTCCTAAAAATTTATATTTAATTTACTATAATTAAATTACTTCCCACCCTATTCCCCTATAAACCCACAACCCTCTACGGAATTAGATTACGCAAAATTTAAATAACATAAAATTCTTTACTTTAAAAAAATTCAAACATACATTACAAAAATAATACATACTTTTAACACATATACTAACACTTAAAACACTATAAAAAAAATCGATATTTTTAACAACTATATTACGACTGTCGATATTACTAACTTCGATATTATTAAAATCGATATTTCTTACCTGAATTTCGATATTCTGCACCACTATATTTTTGCAATTCGATATTCTGTCCATTCTATATAAAAACTCGATATTCTGTCCAGTCGATATTTTTTTCTCGATATTATGACTAGTTACCCACAAGACACTACAAACACCGTAGGCACAGAAAGCACCATCAAATGTTGATAAGGCAAACATCTGTATGTATCGTCGCCGAGATAAGCATACACTACTGGCAGGATCAACCAGATAGCTGCACCTGCTGGACTAGAGGAGGAGCCATGTGCCCGTCCTGGGCCAACCTTCACACACCTCGAAAGCTTGCTTTTGGAGACCCTGCTTGCCTGTAGGGGGTGGGGGAAAAGGGCAGTCACACTGGCACCGGCATACTCAGCCTGTTCTGCAACAACAGAAGGGAGAGGTGAGCCAAGGTGCAGCCTGAGCAAGACACAGGGGTGCTGTGTCCCGGCCTGGGCAGCCAGGGCCACCTCAGGTAACAGTCATTCTGACCTGCTGGAGAAATGCACTGGGTGATAAAAGACAATAGACAGGCACATGTGACCTGGACCACCAGGCGGCATTGTCAGACCATTTCACAGGCTGCTGGGGTGCTTGGCCTTTGCTCTGCTGAGTGGCCTCCACAAAAGGCAGACCCTCAAGTTGGACAGTCCAGCAAGGATGGAAGCTCGTTGTTTGAAACAACAACTGTGGCTGGCCAAGCAATCCATCTCTAAGTGGACTAAGTGTGCCTAATCAATCAGAGTACAGTGCTGGCCAAACCGGCCCGAGCAGGCCACCCTGCATGGGGGATGTCAGCTTTGAATCCCTGCCTGCTCTCTGGAAAGCAAGGCTCAGAGGGAAGAGCCATCAGGCAGGGCCGGATGGCAGCCACAGAATCAGGCCTCTTGACCCCAGGGTGGTCCAGCCGTTGCCCTTGCAACACCCGGGGAGAAAGACCACAGGACAAGGGGGGGGGTTCCTCATACCTTGTCCCTAATAATCAAGAGGAAAGCTACCTGCCTTTCTTGTAATCCATGCACTCCAAGTGAAAGGAGGCCATCAAATCAAACACATCTGACCTCCTGGAACCCTGGTAGGGTTTGGAGAGTCAAATGAGCCTTCATCAGGTCTTTCAGATCAGCCTAGCCATCGCAATCACAGTTAAGTGCTGGCTAAACCTCCCCCCGCGAGAAGCCTGCCCTACATAGGGATGGCAGCTTTGTATCTTTGCTGGCTCTCTGGAAGCAAGGCTTGGAGGAAAGGTCCATTGGACACTTTGACACACACAGTGGTCCAGGGAATGAGCCTATGGCCAGGTCTTCCAGCCCAGGGCCCGCCGGGGCTCTGACTCAGGGCCTGGTCAGAGCTTCTGAACCCAGACAAGCAAGGGAGACCTCCGTGGGCTAGCAGGACCTGGTCCCATGCACTCTGTGACATGAAAGACCAGAGAAGGAAGCCCAGGGCTGGGGGCTTCCTCACTTGGGCCAGGTGGAACTCGTGCACATCGAGTGACAGAGGGGGGCATTTAAGAGAATGTATTAAGCCTCCTGGAGCCCTGACTGGGATTCAAGCTTCAAATGAGACCTCATTGGGACTTCAAGAACAGCTAGGAATTCCGAACACCGAGTCACATGGAGGAAATAGCACGTTTTGTTTACTTGTGTTAAGTACAAAACTTCACCAGTGATGTTGGCATGGCACATTTTGGATCAATCATGTAGGCGTGGTAAAGGACCACTAATTTGAATTACGCCCAGGTCTAGTGTACACCCCATGTATATGAGGTATGGCCACAGCCTTTTTTCAGTGTTATAATCCTTCAAAAGATACCACATACAGTGACTTTGCTGGGAATATCTGGGGCAGTCTGCTGAAGGCAGTGGTCGGTCTCCAAGCAAATTTGCTGGTCGTTTACGGCAGGGAAGTTTGTCAACCAGATAGAAGGATCTTCCACCTGCATGATACCACTTTGCCTCCATTGGTTTCCCAGTGGTGCACTGGCAGGAAACAGACCACCTGGCAAAAACACGGATTAGTGACTTGCGTTTTATTTGAATGCAATTCTTGTCCAAATGTTCACACTACCTGTGTAGAGGAAAATAACACTCTTCAGAACAGTGGACAAAGAGAGTTATGTATACTGCAGACTGCATGTTTCTTCAGGGGAGGCACACAGCTGAGTTGTCTCCTCCACTGAATATTTTCAATTACTTGGGGGTGCACCCCATCCACATGAGGTCCATCGCCTGCCTCTGCCACCATTGTAATTCTTAGGGGATTTAAAAAAGTCAGTTGACATAAGGAGTAAGCAGCCATCTAAAGGTCTGCATGTTGCTGGTTTGCGTATTTACAGTGTTATTTTGGGAAGAACACAAGAGACGCTGGTTGATCTCCTTGAGTTTCAGCTGGGTGCTGAGGTCTCTAGTGGACCAGAAAGCCACAGAAAAAGGCCCCACTAGCCCTTGCTCACGTCGAGGGCAAACTAAGCTCCACCCCCTTCCAATCTTCTCAGGGTTTAAGTTCCAGTTCAGCGCCAAGACACCCCAGGGTATTCGCGCGCTTAAGAAATCACATTAACATTAACATTAACACAATGTCTTCCATGGCTCACCAGTGGTGCTCCAGTGGGATTCACACCACGTGGAAGAAACGCAAGTTCAGGAGCTTGTGCTCCAAGGCAGTAAGGGACATTTTTTGGTCTGTCGTTAGCCAAGACCTTCTGTTTTTATTTAAAAAGTATTTGATTTACAGAGTTTTATATCCTGCTGACAAGACCTGGGGGTATCAAAGTGCTTTACAGACATGATAACTATACATAGGTTGAGGGGCTTTTAGTCATCCCTCTTCAACCATTGGTCTGCTGTAGCGTCAATCACATTTAGCGTTCGCCCGGTGCAGCATAAAAGCATGGGACACAAAGTCAGCCCACTTCAGCCCCTACCTTACCTGACAGTGAGTAATGACATTTGAATCTTGTGCAATGTGCACATCCGCACAATAATTAGCCCCCTTCGGTGTCAGTGACTACTGGTGCAATGTGTACTTTTACATAAAAAAATATATTTTATTTTATTTGAGAAGTTTTATATAGCGCTGGCCTGACCCGAGGGTATCGGAGCGCTTTACATCAGTTACAATGCAGAAAATAGCATAATATAGTAATGCGGAGGATCCCATAATGAAGATAATAGTGTAGGTCAATGGCGGAGAGTTCGAGTTCGGAGTCTTGCTGACGCGGCGTCGTAGAGGTGTGAGGTGTCTGCTTCGGCGCTCCGACTGCTCCTATCGGTTCACTAGGGAGCGGTCGAGGAACAGGATTTTGAGCTGACTTTTGAATTTTGCAAAAGAGGAAATAGTTCTGATGTGAGGGGAAATAGAGTTCCAGATTTTGGGCGCGTTCCCGGCGAAGGACCTGGCCGCGGTTTTTTGTTTTCGTGATTTCAGCGGGATGAGTAGTAGGGTGTTAGAGCTTCTGAGGTTCCTGGTCTGACCGGCTTTTTGAGTTTGGCAGCCAGATATTCGGGTTTGCCGGTGTGCAGGGCTTTGTGTGTGAGGCAGGCTGTTCTGAAGTTCGCCCGCATTTCGACTGGGAGCCACTTGAGTTCTCTGAGTGCAGGTGAAATGTGATCAAATTTCTTGATTCCGGTGACCATTCTGGCTGCCGCGTTGAGCGTTGTTTTAAGAGGAGCAAGATGTGATTTAGCTATTCCTGAGAGGACTGCATTCCCATAGTCTAATCTTGACAGCACCAATGATTGGGTAGCTTGTTTGAGATCTTTGGGCGGGATGAAAGGTTTTATCTTGTTCAGTAACTTCAGGTTAAGGAATGCGCTCTTAGCTGAGTTCTTAATATGTTTGGTCATGTCCAGTTTCGGGTCTAGCGTGATACCTAGTGATTTAACAGAGTCAGCCAGGGTGAGGTTCCCATTGAGCGCATCAATAGCTTTTAGCCATTCGACCATTTGGGGGTTCTCTTCTTTGTTCGATATGAGGAGTAATTCGGTTTTGTCGTGATTCAGTTTTAAATGGTTACTTGACAGCCAGTGTTGCACTTCCTCAGTATGTCATTGAGTCTTTGAATGTCTTTGACGGAGGAGGTTTCCAAGTAAATCTGAGTATCGTCAGCATATAGGTGGAAGGGAATGTAAGCTTTTTGAGTAGGGTGGTGAGGGGTTCCATGTAAATGTTGAAAAGTTGGGGGAGAGCACTGATCCTTGAGGAACTCCCCTACTGACTGGGTGAAGGTCAGACTCAAAGTTTTTGATTTTGATTCTCTGGGTGCGGTTGTGTAGGAAGGAGGAGAACCATTGGAGGACCACCTCATCAAGGCCAGCCCTTTCTTGGAGAACCTTAATGAGAAGTTTGTGATCTAGTGTGTCGAATGCTGCCGATAGGTCTAGGAGAATGAGGAGACAGCATTGGTCTGAGTCAAGTGAGTTGTGGATATCATCGATGATGTTGAGGATCGCGGTCTCTGTGCTGCAGCCTTTCCTGAAGCCAGACTGATGGGAGTCTAGGAGGTTGATACTGTCCATGTGTTGAGTTAATTGTTGAAGTACACATCTTTCTAGGATTTTGGATAGAAGAGGAAGGTTAGAGACAGGTCTAAAGTTATTCAAATCCTTTATATCCAGGCCGGGTTTTTCAGCAGTGGGGTGACTTGTCCCACTTTGAGACAGTCTGGAACGACTCCGCTTTTAGGGAGCTGTTTATAATCTTGCACCAGAGTGGGGCTAAGGAGAGTTTGAGCTTTTTGGTCAGTTGCGCGGGTATAGGGTCTAGGACATGAGATGAGGGCTTGGAGGTGGAGATCAGTTTGACTATTTCCGCTTCCTGAATGGGATGGAAGAGTCGCCAGGGTTTGGTGTGGGGTACGGGAGCGATATCATACGCCCCAGATGAGCTGCTATTGGTAGGGGGGGCGCTATTGATGTCCAGTGAGAGCTCGATCTTGGAGATCTTGTCATTGAAGAAGTTGGCGAAGTTGTCGCATAGTTCTTTGGATGCCTGCACTGAGGACATAGCGGGTTTGGAGGTTTGTTGTCTGATGATGTTAAAGAGCTCCTTAGGTCTGTTTTTTGCGCTATCCAGTGCGGCACGAAAGAACGAGGATTTTTTGTTCTTGATGTGACTGTTGTACTTCTTCCGGACTGTTCTGAGTTGTTCGCGGTGGGTAGTAGAAGGATTGTTCCTCCAGCGTCTTTCTGTGGCTCTTAATTGTCTCCTTTCAGCGTTGATGTAGGAGTCGAACCATGATCTGGACGGAGTATGTCGGCTTTTTTTTAATTTCAGGGGTGCTAGTTGATCAAGCATGACCACCATATTTGCGTTGTAGAGCGAGGTGAGATCCATTGTGGAGAGGTGATCATTGTCGCTGGGGAGGAGCGAACTTAGCCTTTCTTCCAGGACGCCAAGGGGAATATGGGTGAGATTTCTAGACCATTTGTGTGGGTCTTGTACGGGTGGCAGGGATAGCACTTTTTGGTTGATGTGGAATAAGATAATGTGGTGATCCGACCAGTCCACGGGGAGTATGTAGTCGATCGTAATTGCATCTCGTTGAGCGATGATGGCATCCAGGGTGGCTCCTTTATTGTGAGTTTCCTCTGAGCAATGTTGGGATAAATTGTTGTCACAGAGAAGATTGTTTAGAGTTTTAATTAGCGGGTTGTTCACTTCGTTCCAGCGTAGGTTAAGGTCACCAAGGATTAGGTTGTTAGCGTCTCCGAGTGAGCAATGGGCAATCAGGTCGGAGAGGTGTTCCCCGAATGTGGGGGTGTTGCCTGGTGGGTGATAAAGAGGGTGACAGAGTATTGTACTATTATCCTTAGTCTTGATATTGACGGTAAGACATTCAAAGGAGCTGTACTTGCAAGTGTTCATTTCAACGATGGCGATGTTGTCCTTGTGAATGATAGCTACACCTCCACCTCTTTGATCTTTTCTGTCTTTGTTGATAATAGTAAAACCTGGGGGCACAAGCATATCCAAGCATGGTGGGGAGATCTCATTTAGTCAAGTCTCCGTGATGAACGCAATGTCTATGTCATGCGAGAGGATGGCTTCTGCTAGTTCTGTTGCATGCTTAGAGGCTGATCTGCAGTTAATGAGCATGCAGTTAGTGGAAAGCTCTTTTTTGCTGAGATTCTTTCCTGGTGGGTCCCTAGGTATCGTGGTAAGGAAGGGCGGGGGTCTTGTGGGTTTAGTGGGGGGGTAGTCACTTCTGAAGCCTGTGATCACTTGGATTTTGGATTTAGGGGAAGCTGTGGGAGGAGAATCGTACGTTGAGGCTAGATCAGCTGCTTCTTCTGCGGACATTGCGGCTTTGGTTCTTGAAGGTCTCTGTGTCTGGATCTCTGCATCAGTTCTTAAGAGTCTCTGCACCCGGGACACGGGGTCTTTGGTTCTTATGGGACTCTGTGTCAGGATCTCTGTGTCAATTCTAGTGGGTCTCTGTAACCGGGTCGCGTGGGTGGTTAAGGACCCGATAGGGTGTTTTAGGTGGTTGGAGCTGTTCGGAGTGGGAGCCCTGGGCCGGGATTGCCGGGGCTTTCGGGCCTTGTCGAGGTTGGTTAAGATTTCGTTTAGGCCCCGGAATATTATTTCTAACTGACTTTCTAATAGGGCAAGACGCTGCGCCATGTTTTCAGGGGCAGGGCTGAGGAAGTCTTGGCTAGGGCCGTCTCGTGGGGTGGAGGGCATGACTGTGTTATGGTGTCTATTGCTGTTTGAGTAGACCACGCTGCCTCTGTTTGTGACCCTCGGTAAGGGGGGCAAAGGGTCGTGTCGTGAATTTGTCCTCATGATTTCTGCGGGAGTGGTAGAGAAGTCAGTGGACCGTGCCGGCAGGGCAGGGTTATGATGTTGATGTAGGTGTGTCTGGGGGGGCGGTTGGGTTTGACGTTCATCGGGGAGTTGGAGATCGCGAATCATGGGGGCAGAGGAGTGGGAGGTGACTCGAGAGGGGAGGCTGGAGGTACTCGCAAGGGGTGTGGGAATGGATGTTTGCTTCACCTGGTGGGACAGGTTGTCCGGGGAAGGGTGCTGGGTCGGGGAAGGTCGAAGCGTGTGTAAGTGGGCGGTTCGGAGTGTAGGGAAGAGGGAGTCGAAGGCCTCTAGGTTCTCATTGTTTGCCTGTATCAAAACTGTGCCATTCGAATAGATGGTCACTGATGTGTTCCCGCTCCTTGTCAAGTGGTTAGGGAGAGAGGTCGTCAGTTTACAGCTATGTGTGGTGGTCGTAGTTTTGGAGATGTGGAGTTGCATTCTGAATGTAGTGATCCAGTTATCAGGTCTATCCGTGTGGAAGATGAGATCCATCTTTATCTGCCCTTTGGAGGCGCAGTGATATGAGTCCACGAATAGTGTTTCTGGATGCTGTCTAATCATTCTATGTTTGAAGTTTCTTTTCGCTTTCAGGGAGAGGTTTGGGGGAAGCTAATTGCGAAGGAGTTCACGCCGAGAGGTTTCAAGTGGGTCGGAATGGGGGTTGGTGAAAATTGGCGTGCCCGGTGACATTGTTGTGTTTCTTTGAAGGGGGAGCCGTGCTTCTGTTAGGGTGGGGGATCTACAATGGTCAGGGACTGTCAGCTAGGGAAGCTAGTCACGACGTGAGGCTGAAAGGCGAGTGGGGGCCCTCACTAATATTGGAGCCGTGAGACTATATTGGGAGAATAACCTCAGCGTAAGGATGGTGGAAATAGGTGACTGTGATTTCTTGTTGCCCTGTTCTGAGGTGGAAGGATGACAGTGTGTGATGTGGGGGGCACTCATCCACTGCAGATTGAGTGTATAGTGGGTTGGGCCCTATCTCTGGCTGTCAGATTCGGCTAGAGAGCGGGCTTGCAAAGTTGCAAGCATTGCTCTGGGGGAAGATGAGGTGCTGGGCGCTTCAGCGGGGGGTGGAGGTGATTTGCCGCCTTAAGTTGGGATAGGGAGGTAGGGCTTACCTGACCTGTTGTACGGCCCTTTAGTTTCCTCTCACTCCCAGGGTTTCCGGTCTCAGTAGAAGTTCGGGCAATTGATCAGGTCATTTTTTTTGTCAAAATTGCTGTACGGATGTGGTGCGGGATGACAGCATTGTTCCTCACGCTGACTGCAATTGTTTATCATTTAGCTGTTAGATATTTCATGTTTTCATAGAATGTGTTTTCATACAAAATAAAAACATTCACAAAGAAATAAGCATTGACAGAACCAAAAGGTCAGCATTCAACGCCAGACCTATTGTCTTTGTCAATGCTTCTTTTGTAATTCACCCTCACCTGAGCATACTACTTGGCAGAAAAATGCCAGCATCCCGGGCAAGCAGCGGTATTGTATCCAGCATATGGATCCTGGTCTCCCTAAGGGGCGTGTTGTCTATGTTGGGGCATTTACAGTGAGGACAGCCCTCCAAGGGATAAGTGCCTGCAGTGGATACTCTCCTTAGCAGTGGATAACAGCCTCCATACATTACTATGCAGAAAGTAACTGATTAGGCATCAACCTTTCAGAGCTGTGACCTTAGAGAAGGAGGGAAGAAACTTTCAGATTCCGATTTCAGCCACCAATTTGAAGCTGATAGATGTGCCTGGTTCTTTTAGATTGTTTCACGCTGAAACAAACACAATCAATAGCCCAGTAAAGATACAATCAGCTGGCTAACTTAGTAATTACTGCAGTCTCATAATCAATTTGCCAACAGCCTACTCCAAATTCAACCTATGTGACACCATTTAAATACTGACAATCAATTCAGGAATGGGGGGGAGGGAGGGGTTGTGGGGGTAAGGGGGTCTGCATCTATCTGAGTGCCCAAAATTACAGAGGTGCAGGATACGCGCGAGGCCATTTAGCACCTGTGTTCCATCTTATTCTTTCCACCTACATTTCCATTTATTACCTTTATTTCAGAAGTTAAGAAAAGATTTATTAAATATTGCAATGAAAGCACATGTTCCCAGATACAGTTAACATAAAATCAGACACGATTGTTCAGGACTGTCTTACAAAAATGCTTAAAAACGATTGGTTGTAGCAAACGTCTTATTTCCATAGGTGAGACCGTCATCGCACGAACAAAATGCAGGTATCCTTTCCATTGCGCCCTACTACAGTAGAAAGGAAATCTAACCCAAAGGGAACCAATCTTGTCTTTACAATAACATTATCTACGAGTAAATGGGCAATTCCGGCCAGTTCGGCGCTTCTTGGGGCAGATGGTGTGTAACTGACTGCTTCTGTAGTCGAATGTTTCATCTGTTGCAGTTTTGAGCACATTTACGGAGACATTGAGACCTGATCACTAATGTACAAAAACGTGCGCAAGACAATTTGCTTCCAGGTTTTACACTAGTGCCTGCTAGGAGATATGAGCAAATAACACACACTAATGTGCTTTTGCACGAGCACGTCCACGGTTAAGTGCACATAAATAACTGTATGCTAAAGGAAATGTCGGGTGCATACAGGAAAACATACCTCTTTTGTGTGCTAGTCCCCACTACTTTGTGCTCAGGTACTAATCTGGCACACAAGCATACCCAGGTTCCAGAATAGATGCTATTTGGGCCTGGGTGTTATTGAAGCCACTAATAACTTCTGGGTCTAAATGGCCATCCACATGTTTCAGACATTCACACATTTTCAGATTCCAACAGCATGCCTGGTTAATGATAGAAGTACCAGTTTTCTCATAAGTTGACAGATGTATGAGAACCAAAGGACAAACTGGGATGTCCTCGTTAGGAGTGACCTGGTGTTTGGGCCAATGTTTATCACACCCAATAAAATCTCTCGTCGATGGGTCTGAATTAATGGGTCCCATACATAACTCTCAATTATGACTTTATGCACAATAATGCGGAATAACGCGTATTTGGTGATTAAGTCACTCTTATCCGCTTGCCTGGCAATTATGGGAGATCTTTAAACACAAACGTCAGCACATTTAACCTGCTGGAACTTATTGGGGGGGGGGAACAGCCGGAGTGTGGTGTTAGCCCCCGAAATCCCAATTGTAATATGTGCCATAAAACACATATCACAATTACCCATGTCACTCGTAGTTAGTGACCAAGGCACAAACTTCTCCTATGATTGGAAGGAGTAAAGGCGTCATTTTTACTCGCCTGCATAGGAATCCAAGATAGCAAGTGGCGGACATTAACAATATTGGGGCATATTAACAAGCCGGCGATAAGAAATTATCGCCGCTTTAGCGTCTGTTTTCAGACGAAAAGCGGCGATAATTCTATCGCTGTATTAGCAAGGTCACGCTATCGCGTGAATCCTTGCCCTATCGCCCTTCTCCATAACGCCCATCCTGCATCTCTAATGAGATGCAAGGTGGGCGTTACTGGGCGTACCCCAGATGGGCTACGTTGTAAATATCGCCGATGTGCACATCGCGATATTTACAAGGCAGCCCACAGGATGATAGCAGACGTTAGATTTTGGCGAAAACGGCCGTTTTCGCCAAAATCTAACGTCTGCTATTATCCCGACTTAGCCATCCCTAACATAGGGGTGGATTGTGCTGATACGACCACAGGGTCGTATCAGCAGAAGTTATCGCCGTTTTGCAGGGAACATCGCTGGAAAACCAGCGATGTTCCCTGCAAAACGGCGATAACCTCGCTATCTCTGGAATTTTTATCGCCCTGGAGAAGCGCGTTGTTAATAACGCGCTACCAGGGCGATAGATTCCAGAGATAGCCGGCGATAGGGAATCTATCACTAAGCACGGCCAGTGATAAGTATCGCTGGCCGTTGATAATATGCCCCATTATTTCTTGCTGTCGAATTTGTGTAAGCATATCCTGAATTTGACCTGACCATCGAGGCAATAAAAAGCACTGGGCCTGATTCACAAAGGGCCTCTGCACTCTCGGCAGAGGCCTTTAGAGGTGGGGAGTCTGCTCAAATGGGGGGATTGTCAGCAATGTTCTCACTGCCGAGACCCTGCCCCAAGTGCGCAGACTCCCCCACAACTGCTGGGCCTCCACCACGACTTACTGGAAGATGGCCGGATCAACACAGCACCACAAAAACTGCCCAAGTGGTAGATGCCATTTTTTGGCCTGATAAGTACTTTTTTCTTGCTCTTCTCGTTTTCCATTATTGTATTCCTGAACTTAAAAGTACTGCGATTAGACTGGGCAATAGTAACCTCTCATTTAGAGATATGATCAGACGTTGGTTAGTTTGGAAATAACATCAATTTCCAAATGACACAAACACAAGAACCCTGCGCGCGAGTCTTCTGCTTTGTTATTTTTTTTGGCTGCATAAAAACTGGAAGTTAGATTTCGAAAATCTATAGTCTGTGTAATTGGAATCCATTGATTGGACTATTTGGGTTGCAGATCATAAAAGGCTGAAGTCAAACTATCTCTTAGTGAACTAATTCATGTGTTAAAGAAGAATGAAGCCAGTACACATTACTGCCTGGCTCCTCTTGACAAATTTAAAGGAGAAACAGCCTTTACAACGATGCCTTTACCACACAATGCCTTTACCACGCAGCCTTTATAACGCAAACCTTTACCGTGCAGGTAAGTATTTGTGCCTTTCCCATTCATGCCTTCACCATGCATGGTAAGTATTCCTAAAGGTAAGAATATAGACATATAAAATTCAAAAAAAAAATCCAAAGGTTACAGGGACGTTATAATTTAAAACCAGAATGGGGTGTCCTCCCTTATTTTAGATTAATCAAAAATAGCTTCTATTCATTACTTGACAAGTGCTTCTTTATTTAATGTAAGTAATTCCACGTTCTAGAAAAGATGAAAAAAGTACAGTTTGTTGTACAGTGCGATATGTATGGATAGCTGACACGTATTTCGCCCCCTATGGCTGATATGCCTTGAGCTTTCTCAAGACTGCAACGGAGAGGAGAAAAAGCAAGCAATAGAAAATGGTCAGTTCATGTCTCCTATGGTGTTAATACGGTACATGTCGAAGTGATCATTGGTGACCCCCTCAGCGGAAGCAAAAAGATTGATATAAAGCTGAGTGTAGGTGCTGGCAAAACCAGGTGTAAGCATTCAAGTCAGGCTTAGCATAAGAAGGCGGTAGGAAGAGGGGAAGGAAGGGGAAAGAAAGGGAAAACACGTTGTTCCACTGTGATAAGGTAAGATCATGATAGTGTGAGTTAACATGTGTATTAAGGTTTTCAGTTAGTACTTAAGGCGTATGGACAGTGAATCAGAGGCGTAATTGCTTGCCGATATAAACAACATAGTCAATAAAACGTACCTTAGAGAATAAGAATTCCACTACGTCTTCTTAGTGTCTGCCATAATCTATATGTATCTAGATAAAAATCAATTTTATGCTAGTCACACGTTATATTTAGGTTCAGATTTTACACACACAAAACCATAGAAATTCAGCCATTATAGCTATAGTTATCTTAAGTACCTATAACTCTTGCCCTAAGGTAATTATAAATCAGGCCCTCACCATGCACTGCTAATTACCCCACATATTATATCACTCATGACATCTTATATGACATCATTGATAATACCACTGCAACATTTGCAGTGAAATTATTGATGAGAAAACTGTACATGACAGGGCATGAGTAAGAGTTATCCTAGGCGAGAGTTATACTTACTTGAGATAACTATAACTGCTGAATTTCTATGTTCTTGTGTGTGTAAAATCTGAACCTAATTATAATGTCCCTGTAACCTTTGTTTTTTATAGTGAATACACACACACACATATATATACACACACACACATATATATATATATGTATATATATATATATATATATATATATATATATATACACATATATATATATATATATGTGTATATTATCTACTGGCGGTCGCCAGTAGATAGTTATAGTTAGGACCTATTTTTCATAGGAAATCCGCAACATTCTATTCCCAATAACTTTGGCGCCGGTTGACGAATCTTCACGAAATTTTCAAAACTCGTGGGGCGCTCCGGTCCGCTCCTATCCTGAAAGTCTCATGGTGATTCGTCAAGTGGGGGCCGAGAAAAAAGGGGGGTCCCAAAACGTGTTTTCCCCATGCAATTTTCCATAGGAACCTTTAGTCGCAGCTACAGCCCAAACTGCTGAACGGAATTACACCAAATTTGAACAAAATGTTTGCAGTGTGTTCTCCATGGTTTGTTTTTGCCCCGCCCTATGATTAAGGTGAAGTGTCACCGAAACGCGTCAGGGACTGGTAAATTAATTGAGAAAGGGTGCGCAGTTTTTTGAATAAAAAGTTCTGTTGAACTCTCTTCCGCAGGAGTGGCGTCCTTGAGCTCTGCGGCAACTTTGGAGGATGTTAATACGCGGCGGCCTCGGCCGCGGAGGATTGCACCGCCTGGTTCAATGATTTCAGGACTGCGGGGCTGTAATGGAATGGCAGCCCGATCGCAGCACGGAGGAGAAATTGATTTAAAACTGCACATCCTTTCTCGAGGCCCACTGGAGGGCTGTAAACATTGTGAGAACATTGGGGATGTTGTAAATTTGGACAAATACATGGACCCTACTGAGGGAAATATCGGCACTGCAACACCCAGCATGCTATTCACTGGAGAGTGCATGCTAATGGAACAAAATGTTTGCAGTGTGTTCTCCATGGTTTGTTTTTGCCCCGCCCTATGATTAAGGCGAAGTATCACCGAAACACGTCAGGGACTGGTAAATTAATTGAGAAAGGGTGCGCAGTTTTTTGAATAAAAAGTTCTGTTGAACTCTCTTCCGCAGGAGTGGCGTCCTTGAGCTCTGGGGCAACTTTGGAGGATGTTAATACGCGGCGGCCTCGGCCGCGGAGAATTGCACCGCCTGGTTCAATGATTTCAGGACTGCGGGGCTGTAATGGAATGGCAGCCCGATCGCAGCACGGAGGAGAAATTGATTTAAAACTGCACATCCTTTCTCGAGGCCCACTGGAGGGCTGTAAACATTGTGAGAACATTGGGGATGTTGTAAATTTGGACAAATACATGGACCCTACTGAGGGAAATATCGGCACTGCAACACCCAGCAAGCTATTCACTGGAGAGTGCATGCTAATGGAACAAAATGTTTGCAGTGTGTTCTCCATGGTTTGTTTTTGCCCCGCCCTATGATTAAGGTGAAGTGTCACCGAAACGCGTCAGGGACTGGTAAATTAATTGAGAAAGGGTGCGCAGTTTTTTGAATAAAAAGTTCTGTTGAACTCTCTTCCGCAGGAGTGGTGTCCTTGAGCTCTGGGGCAACTTTGGATGATGTTAATACGCGGCGGCCTCGGCCGCGGAGGATTACACCGCCTGGTTCAATGATTTCAGGACTGCTGGGCTGTAATGGAATGGCAGCCCGATCGCAGCACGGAGGAGAAATTGATTTAAAACTGCACATCCTTTCTTGAGGCCCACTGGAGGGCTGTAAACATTGTGAGAACATTGGGGATGTTGTAAATTTGGACAAATACATGGACCCTACTGAGGGAAATATCGGCACTGCAACACCCAGCATGCTATTCACTGGAGAGTGCATGCTAATGGAACAAAATGTTTGCAGTGTGTTCTCCATGGTTTGTTTTTGCCCCGCCCTATGATTAAGGTGAAGTGTCACCAAAACGCGTCAGGGACTGGTAAATTAATTGAGAAAGGGTGCGCAGTTTTTTGAATAAAAAGTTCTGTTGAACTCTCTTCCGCAGGAGTGGTGTCCTTGAGCTCTGGGGCAACTTTGGAGGATGTTAATACGCGGCGGACTCGGCCGCGGAGGATTGCACCGCCTGGTTCAATGATTTCAGGACTGCGGGGCTGTAATGGAATGGCAGCCCGATCGCAGCACGGAGGAGAAATTGATTTAAAACTGCACATCCTTTCTCGAGGCCCACTGGAGGGCTGTAAACATTGTGAGAACATTGGGGATGTTGTAAATTTGGACAAATACATGGACCCTACTGAGGGAAATATCGGCTCTGCAACACCCAGCATGCTATTCACTGGAGAGTGCATGCTAATGGAACAAAATGTTTGCAGTGTGTTCTCCATGGTTTGTTTTTGCCCCGCCCTATGATTAAGGTGAAGTGTCACCGAAACACGTCAGGGACTGGTAAATTAATTGAGAAAGGGTGCGCAGTTTTTTGAATAAAAAGTTCTGTTGAACTCTCTTCCGCAAGAGTGGCGTCCTTGAGCTCTGGGGCAACTTTGGAGGATGTTAATACGCGGCGGCCTCGGCCGCGGAGGATTGCACCGCCTGGTTCAATGATTTCAGGACTGCGGGGCTGTAATGGAATGGCAGCCCGATTGCAGCACGGAGGAGAAATTGATTTAAAACTGCACATCCTTTCTCGAGGCCCACTGGAGGGCTGTAAACATTGTGAGAACATTGGGGATGTTGTAAATTTGGACAAATACATGGACCCTACTGAGGGAAATATCGGCACTGCAACACCCAGCATGCTATTCACTGGAGAGTGCATGCTAATGGAACAAAATGTTTGCAGTGTGTTCTCCATGGTTCGTTTTTGCCCCGCCCTATGATTAAGGTGAAGTGTCACCGAAACGCGTCAGGGACTGGTAAATTAATTGAGAAAGGGTGCACAGTTTTTTGAATAAAAGTTCTGTTGAACTCTCTTCCGAAGGAGTGGCGTCCTTGAGCTCTGGGGCAACTTTGGAGGATATATATATATATATATATATATATATATATATATATATATATATATATATATACTATGTGTGTATATTATCTACTGGCGGTCGCCAGTAGATAGCTATAGTTAGGACCTATTTTCCATAGGAAATCCGCAACATTCTATTCCCAATAACTTTGGCGCCGGTTGACGAATCTTCACGAAATTTTCAAAACTCGTGGGGCGCTCCGGTCCGCTCCTATCCTGAAAGTCTCATGGTGATTCGTCAAGTGGGGGCCGAGAAAAAAGGGGGGTCCCAAAACGTGTTTTCCCCATGCAATTTTCCATAGGAACCTTTAGGCGCAGCTACAGCCCAAACTGCTGAACGGAATTACACCAAATTTGAACAAAATGTTTGCAGTGTGTTCTCCATGGTTTGTTTTTGCCCCGCCCTATGATTAAGGTGAAGTGTCACCGAAACGCGTCAGGGACTGGTAAATTAATTGAGAAAGGGTGCGCAGTTTTTTGAATAAAAGTTCTGTTGAACTCTCTTCCGCAGGAGTGGCGTCCTTGAGCTCTGGGGCAACTTTGGAGGATGTTAATACGCGGCGGCCTCGGCCGCGGAGGATTGCACCGCCTGGTTCAATGATTTCAGGACTGCGGGGCTGTAATGGAATGGCAGCCCGATCGCAGCACGGAGGAGAAATTGATTTAAAACTGCACATCTTTTCTCGAGGCCCACTGGAGGGCTGTAAACATTGTGAGAACATTGGGGATGTTGTAAATTTGGACAAATACATGGACCCTACTGAGGGAAATATCGGCACTGCAACACCCAGCATGCTATTCACTGGAGAGTGCATGCTAATGGAACAAAATGTTTGCAGTGTGTTCTCCATGGTTTGTTTTTGCCCCGCCCTATGATTAAGGCGAAGTGTCACCGAAACACGTCAGGGACTGGTAAATTAATTGAGAAAGGGTGCGCAGTTTTTTGAATAAAAAGTTCTGTTGAACTCTCTTCCGCAGGAGTGGCGTCCTTGAGCTCTGGGGCAACTTTGGAGGATGTTAATACGCGGTGGCCTCGGCCGCGGAGGATTGCACCGCCTGGTTCAATGATTTCAGGACTGCGGGGCTGTAATGGAATGGCAGCCCAATCGCAGCACGGAGGAGAAATTGATTTAAAACTGCACATCCTTTCTCGAGGCCCACTGGAGGGCTGTAAACATTGTGAGAACATTGGGGATGTTGTAAATTTGGACAAATACATGGACCCTACTGAGGGAAATATCGGCACTGCAACACCCAGCATGCTATTCACTGGAGAGTGCATGCTAATGGAACAAAATGTTTGCAGTGTGTTCTCCATGGTTTGTTTTTGCCCCGCCGTATGATTAAGGTGAAGTGTCACCGAAACGCGTCAGGGACTGGTAAATTAATTGAGAAAGGGTGCGCAGTTTTTTGAATAAAAAGTTCTGTTGAACTCTCTTCCGCAGGAGTGGCATCCTTGAGCTCTGGGGCAACTTTGGAGGATGTTAATACGCGGCGGCCTCGGCCGCGGAGGATTACACCGCCTGGTTCAATGATTTCAGGACTGCGGGGCTGTAATGGAATGGCAGCCCGATCGCAGCATGGAGGAGAAATTGATTTAAAACTGCACATCCTTTCTCGAGGCCCACTGGAGGGCTGTAAACATTGTGAGAACATTGGGGATGTTGTAAATTTGGACAAATACATGGACGCTACTGAGGGAAATATCGGCACTGCAACACCCAGCATGCTATTCACTAGAGAGTGCATGCTAATGGAACAAAATGTTTGCAGTGTGTTCTCCATGGTTTGTTTTTGCCCCGCCCTATGATTAAGGTGAAGTGTCACCGAAACGAGTCAGGGACTGGTAAATTAATTGAGAAAGGGTGCGCAGTTTTTTGAATAAAAAGTTCTGTTGAACTCTCTTCCGCAGGAGTGGCGTCCTTGAGCTCTGGGGCAACTTTGGAGGATGTTAATACGCGGCGGACTCGGCCGCGGAGGATTGCACCGCCTGGTTCAATGATTTCAGTACTGCGGGGCTGTAATGGAATGGCAGCCCGATCGCAGCACGGAGGAGAAATTGATTTAAAACTGCACATCCTTTCTCGAGGCCCACTGGAGGGCTGTAAACATTGTGAGAACATTGGGGATGTTGTAAATTTGGACAAATACATGGACCCTACTGAGGGAAATATCGGCACTGCAACACCCAGCATGCTATTCACTGGAGAGTGCATGCTAATGGAACAAAATGTTTGCAGTGTGTTCTCCATGGTTTGTTTTTGCCCCGCCCTATGATTAAGGTGAAGTGTCACCGAAACACGTCAGGGACTGGTAAATTAATTGAGAAAGGGTGCGCAGTTTTTTGAATAAAAGTTCTGTTGAACTCTCTTCCGCAAGAGTGGCGTCCTTGAGCTCTGGGGCAACTTTGGAGGATGTTAATACGCGGCGGCCTCGGCCGCGGAGGATTGCACCGCCTGGTTCAATGATTTCAGGACTGCGGGGCTGTAATGGAATGGCAGCCCGATCGCAACACGGAGGAGAAATTGATTTAAAACTGCACATCCTTTCTCGAGGCCCACTGGAGGGCTGTAAACATTGTGAGAACATTGGGGATGTTGTAAATTTGGACAAATACATGGACCCTACTGAGGGAAATATCGGCACTGCAACACCCAGCATGCTATTCACTGGAGAGTGCATGCTAATGGAACAAAATGTTTGCAGTGTGTTCTCCATGGTTCGTTTTTGCCCCGCCCTATGATTAAGGTGAAGTGTCACCGAAATGCGTCAGGGACTGGTAAATTAATTGAGAAAGGGTGCACAGTTTTTTGAATAAAAAGTTCTGTTGAACTCTCTTCCGCAGGAGTGGCGTCCTTGAGCTCTGGGGCAACTTTGGAGGATATATATATATATATATATATATATATATATATATATATATATATATATATATATATATATATATATATATATATATATATCTATGTGTGTATATTATCTACTGGCGGTCGCCAGTAGATAGCTATAGTAGGACCTATTTTCCATAGGAAATCCGCAACATTCTATTCCCAATAACTTTGGCGCCGGTTGACGAATCTTCACGAAATTTTCAAAACTCGTGGGGCGCTCCGGTCCGCTCCTATCCTGAAAGTCTCATGGTGATTCGTCAAGTGGGGGCCGAGAAAAAAGGGGGGTCCCAAAACGTGTTTTCCCCATGCAATTTTCCATAGGAACCTTTAGTCGCAGCTACAGCCCGAACTGCTGAACGGAATTACACCAAATTTGGCAAAAAGGTAGCCCTTGGTTCAGAGTCGTGCCTTTTGGTTAAATGGTGTAAATCCGTTCTGTAGTTCCTGAGAAAATCAAAAGTAAAATCACATATATATCTATGGCCGCGGAGGATCCGCGCACCTTCCCGACCATGAGCTGCATGCTAATTGGCTGTCAACTGGCTGTCAACACTCCAAATCAGGAAGTGTTGGCAGCCATTTTGTGCCTCGGTAGAACCGAGGCACAGAAACAAGTGCGCAAAGCGCAAAAAGGGGGCAGGGTAGAAACACCCTGACCCCCTAGGCCTGCTCAGGGGGTCCCACAAGGACCCCCAGGGCCAAAAAATGCATTTTTTTTTTTAAATTGGCGGGATGCGCTTAGGGTGCGCGGATCCCGCTGTGAAAAAAAAACGAAGCGCGGTCTCCCGCGCTTCGAGGGTATTAGGCCCCCGGGTGGGCCGAGTCCCGG
This sequence comes from Calotriton arnoldi, assembly GCA_963921515.1. Classification (NCBI taxonomy): domain Eukaryota; kingdom Metazoa; phylum Chordata; class Amphibia; order Caudata; family Salamandridae; genus Calotriton; species Calotriton arnoldi. Next base: position 2,944,998 of record CAWUFW010001128.1, on the reverse strand, counting down.
GGGCATGCGGGGGTTCATAGAAATAATGTGTGGGGGGCCTCTAAAGCCCCCCCAAGTCCTGGGGACCGCCACCCCCCGGGGCTTTGAATTATAAATGGTGCGGGAGCGCACTCGGCCCTCCCGCAGCACCGGGGACCGCCACCCCCCAGGGCTTCTTTTTTTTGGGGATTAAAATACCTGTGTTGGGGGGCTTGTGCCCCCCCACATGCCCTGGGGACCGCCACCTCCCCAGGGCACTAAAAATGTAAATGTGAGGGTCCGTTACAGACCCCCGAGCCCCGGGGACCACCACCTCCCCGGGGCTGTGCACAGGATGGGAGGGGGGCTGCGCGGCCCCCCTCTTGGAGCCTGTGATGGCCCTGAGGACCACCACCCCCCAGGGCTGGCTCCTGCAGTGTCCCGGGGTGCCCACCCCCGGGACACTGCTTTTTGCTATGGCAGGGCGGGAGCCTCGCGGCTCCCGTCCTGTCATAGTAAACTTGCTTTGAATTTTGGAAGAGAGGCAGGAAACCTGCTCTCTCTCCAAAATTCAAAGCAAATTGCTTTTCCACACGGGGAGCTGCATCTAAGCAGTTCCCCGTGTGGAAGCAATGCCGGCTCCCGCAGGAGGCGGGGAGCCGGCGGGACCGTGGGGGAGTTGGGGTCCCCCCACGGTCCCCAAAGGATAGGGCCAGCCCCGGGGGATGGGGTCCCCAGGGCAAGTAGTGGCCCGGGAGGGGGGCCACGTGGCCCCCCTCCCCCAAATTATCAAAAAAAATATTTTTTTTAAAAAGGCCGGCCCGGGGGATGGGGTCCCCGGGGCCTAAGGAGGCCTGAGGAGGGGGGCAACGCAGCCCCCCTCTATGAAAAATTAAAAATAAATATGTGGCAATGACCCGGGGGATGGGGTCTCCGGGCCGAAATTGGCCACGGGAGGGGGGCCCACGCAGCCCCCTTCCCGTTCTGTTTTAAAAATAAAAAATAAAAGGGGTTCAGGCCCTGGGGGATGGGGTCCCCAGGGCCCAAAATAATTAAAAAGAAGGGGGGCCACACAGCTTCCCTTCTAAAAATAAAAATAAAATAAAAAAGACCGGCATCGCGCCGGAGGCCGCGCCCCCTCCTTGGCAGCACTCGGCAAACGCGCCCCCTGGCGCGTTTGTAGAGGGGGAACGAATTCCCCTTGAATACTGGGGGTCCCTGGGGGCCAACTAGCCCACCAGGAACCTCCAGTATGCGCCAGGGGTCTGCGTTGCAGAGAGGTGTTCTGAGGCCACGCCCCTTTTTACACCTCTTTGCAACGCAGCTCTGTGGCGCTTAATGGAGGTAGCTGGTGGGCTAGTTGCACCCCAGGGACCCTCAGGATTCAAGGGGAGTTAATCCCCCAACTTAAAACGCACCACGGGGCGCGTTTGCACAGTGGTGAAGGGAGGGGCGGGGCCTGAGGTGACATGTGTGCAAACACGCCCTGTGGCGCGTTTTAAGTTGGGGATTAACTCCCTTTGAATCCTGAGGGTCCCTGGGGTGCAACTAGCCCACCAGCTACCTCCATTAAGCACCACAGAGCTGCGTTGCAGAGAGGTGTAAAAAGGGGCGTGGCCTCTGACCACCTCTCTGCAACGCAGGCCTGTGGCGCTTACTAGAAGTACCTGGTGGGCTAGTTGGGCCCCAGGGAACCTCAGGATTCAAGGTGACCTAATACCCCAACTTAAATCGCGCCACAGGGCTCGTTTGCACAGTGGTGAAGGTAGGGGGCGGGGCCTCAGGTGACATGTGTGCAAACACACCCTGTGGCGCGTTTTAAGTTGGGGAATTAATTCCCCTTGAATCCTGAGGGACCCTGGGGGCTAACAAGCCCACCAGGTACCTCCAGTGCGCGCCACAGGGTTGCGTTGCAGAGAGGTGGTCCAGGCCACGCCCCTTTTTACACCTCTGTGCAACGCAGCTCTGTGGCGCTTACTGGAGGTACCTGGTGGGCTAGTTGGACCCCAGGGACCCTTAGGATTCAAGGGGACTTTATCCCCCAACTTAAAAAGGCCAGAGGGCGTGTTTGCACACATGTAACCTCAGGCCCCCCCCTCCCTACACCAGTGTGCAAACGTGCCCCATGGCGCGTTTTAAGAGGAAGTTTTAATCCCCCTGCCCTATTATGTACTAGGGCCTTACAGAGGAGGTCATGCTAATCACAGGGGTACCCCAACGCATAGTGTTCCCTAGTGTATGTAGGTGTTTTCACTGTATTCTAAGTGTCTTTTAGCATAGCACTGGCTCTAGGCCTGGTTAGTCAGAGTCAGTTACCACCAGTACCCGTCTGAAAAAGATGTGGGCACAGGATGATTTTGCAACAAGGCCTCTTTCTGCTCCTCTGTTGGTTCTTTCTGCACATGTCTTGCTTCTTCCTGGATTTTTCTTCGTCTTTGTGGACTTCTGTTTCTTTCGACATTTCTTTTGCTTCTTTCTGTGCATTTTTTCTTCTTTCTTCACATGTCCTACTTCTGTAGGCATAGTTACAAACTAGCATTTGAAAAACCTTTGAAATTCACTGAAAAAACCATAGGTTTCAGGCACGTTATAGTTAGAAATTAGCATTTAAAAAACCTTTGAAATTCACTGAAAAAACCATAGGTTTCAGGCACGTTATAGTTAGAAATTAGCATTTAAAAAACCTTACAAATTCACTGAAAAAACCATAGGTTTTAGGGACAGTTATAGTTAGTTGGACATTGCACTCGTACAAAACCCATGAAATTCCCCCGTTATAGTTAGTTCAGCTAACTATAACTCGTGCCCCCGCAATGCACTGCAGATGACGTCACATATTACATCACTCATGACATGGTCAGTGACATCACTGATGACATCATTGATGACATCTCAAATGACATCACTGATGACATCACTGATGACATCATCCATGTGATAATTTGATGCATCTTCTCACACCCTAATAAAACCTTTGATACACCCACTCTAAATTACAGACTGCTATTCTCAAAACCATAGACACTCCAACACCAATAACTACATACCCACTCACTGATTCTTAGGTCTACACACACATCCACTCACTCACCCGTACAGTCACTCATACTTATGGTCACTCAGTACGGGACTATCATATGCACTCATACACCTATATAGACACTCACACACCGCCACTCATCCATAGAGGTACTCACACACCTAGTCAGTCATGCAAATAATTAATCACACTGCCATTTACTCACCTATACAGTTATACACACACCAGCTCACTTACTCATACAAATACTAGCACATTCTTACGCTCTTATACAATCACTGATACAAGTACACACTCATCCATACAGCCACTCTCACAATCACACACTCTCACTTATAGCCATTTATATACTCCAACACACATATATACTGCCTTTCACATATGTAGTTACTCACACATGTACCAGTGAGATATACATTCACTCACTAACACACCCATACACACACTCACCCACCCATACAGTCTATCACAGATGCACTCTTGAAACCATGCACCCAGTGAATCACCCACTCACACATCTATGCACAGAGTCACACACACCCCACCCACACAAACACTCAGGCACCCATACAGATACTCAGACAACCAATCAATAACCCTTGTAGACACTCATGTAGCTATTCAGAAACCCATGCAGCCGCTTACACACCAACAGACAGACGGATACAGACATTCACACAGTTTAGTCACTAACCCATGCATTCAGTAAGATACGTTTAATCACTCACTTATAGAGTCAGTCACGCACCTACTAAATCATCCATTCAGACAATTATACACCCACTCATTCTTCAATACGCCTTTCCCTATATATATTAAACATATTTAAACTTTACAGAAACACACAGTCACTGGATGATGTCATCAGTGATGTCATTTGAGATGTCATCAGTGATGTCATCAGTGATGTCACTGACCATGTCATGAGTGATGTAATATGTGACGTCATCAGCAGTGCATTGCGGGGTCGCGAGTTATAGTTAGCTGAACTAACTATAACGGGGGAATTTCACGGGTTTTGTACGAGTGCAATGTCCAACTAACTATAACTGTCCCTAAAACCTATGGTTTTTTCAGTGAATATATATATATGTATATATATATATATATATATATATATATACATATATATATATATATATATATATATATATGTGTATGTGTGTATTCACTGAAAAAAGCAAAGGTTACAGGGACATTATAATTAGGTTCAGATTTTACACACACAAAAACATAGAAATTCAGCAGTTATAGTTATCGCAAGTAAGTATAACTCTCGCCTAAGATAACTCTTACTCATGCCCCATCAGGTACAGTATTCTCATCAATAATTTCACTGCAAATGTTATATATATGTGTGTGTGTATATATTCACTGAAAAAACAAAGGTTATAGGGACATATGTATAATTAAGTATATATATTCACTTAAAACACCAAACATACAGGCACATTATAGTTAGGAAATAGAATTTAATTTTTTTTTTAAATTCACTGAAAAAAACAAAGGTTACAGGGATGTTATAGTTAGGCTCAGATTTCACTCGTACAAAACCAGTGAAATTCAGCAGTTATAGATACCTGAGCTAACTATATCTTACGCCCCGTAATGCGCTGCTTATGACCTCACATATTACTCATGACATGGTCAGTGACATCACTTATGATATCTCAAATAAAATCACTGATGACATTATCCAGTGAGAGTAAGTGTTTTTTAAGAGTTTATGGGTGTTAAAGCTATAGACTAACCTACTACAAAAGTTAGATTACTACACTAGTTGTACTACTAATGACTGATACTATCTCTAACATGTGTGATGTGAGTGGGCGTGTGACTGTCTTTATCTGTGTGTGAGTGGTTGTATGGGTGTATGAATGCATACATGACTGACTGTATGGGTAGTGAGTGGATTTCTGAGTAGATCAAGAGGTGTGTGAGTGGTTGTGTCAGTGGTTGTTTGGGTGGGTGATTGGAGGAGTGAGTGGCTCTATGGGTGGGTAAGTGGGTGTGTAGTGACTATGGGTGAGTGAGTGGGTGTCTGGATGGCTGTATATGTGAGTGACTCAGTGTGTAAGTGGCTGTATGGGTGAGTGAGCAGATGTGTGAGTTCTTGTATGGATGTGGGAACGGGTCTGTAAGTGGCTGTGGGGGGGTGTGAGTGAGTGTGTGAGTGCTTGTATGAGTGAGTGGCTGTGTTGAGAGGCTGTATGGGTGAGTGAGTGGGTGTGTGAGTGACCGTGTAGGTAATTTAGTGGGTGTGTGAGTAGCTGTATGGGTGAGTGTGTGGCTATGTGAGTGGCTGTACAGGTGAGTGACTGGTTGTATGAGTGGCTGTATGGGTGAGTAAATGGTTGTGTGAGTGGCTGTATGAGTGAGGGAGTGGGTGTGTGAGTGCCTCTATGGAGTAGTGAGTGGGTATGATGAGTACTGGTATGGGTCTGTGAATGGGTATGTGAGTGGTTGTGTAGGTGTGTGAGTGGGCATATGAGAAGTTATATGGGGGTGTGAGTGGTTCTGTGAATGATGCCATCAGTGATGTCATCAGTGATGTTATTTGAGATGTCATCAGTGATGTCACTCACCATGTCATGAGTGATGTAATATTTGGGGTCATAAGCAGTGCATTACAGGGGTGTAAGTTATTGTTAGCTCAGGTAACTATAACTGCTTAATTTTACTGCTCTTGTACGAGTGAAATCGGAGCCTAGCCATAACGTCCCTGTAACCTTTGGTTTTTTCAGTGAATTTCTAAGGTTTTTTTAATTCTATTTCTTAACTATAATGTCCCTATAACCTTTGTTTTTTTAATGAATTTCCAAGATTTTTCAAATTCTATTTCCTATCTATAATGTCCCTGTAAACCTTTGTTTTTGTAAGTGAATTTCTATGTTTTTTTAACTATTAGTCACGTTTGAAGAGTGGTGGAGAAAGGGAGCGGGGCCTCCGAACAGCTCTAAGCAATCCCGCAGTGTGGGACTTACTGGAGGTAACAGGAGGTCTTCTTGGCCCCCAACGTCCCTAAGCATCCAAGAAGATTTCATCCCCCAACCAGTAGTGCACCAGGAGGCATGTTTGTAGAGGGGTGGAGAAGGGGAGTGTGGCCTCTGAAGACCTCTCTGCAATCCCACTGTGTGGGACTTACTGGAGGTAACAGGAGGGGTAGTTGGCCCCTAAGTACCCTCAAGAGCCAAGGGAACTTCATCTCCCAACTAGTAGTGCACCAGGAGGCGTGTTTGCAAAGTGGTGGAGAAAGGGGGCATGGCCTCCAACAATCTCTCAGCAATCCCTCTGTATGGGACTTACTGGAGGTAACAGGAGGGGTAGGTGGCCCCAAGGACCCTCTAGAGTCAAGGAGACTTCATTCCCCAACTAGGAGGCACGTTTGCAGAGTGCTGGTGAAAGGGGGCAGGGCCTCCGGCGACTTGAGGACGGCTTTTAAAAAAATAAAATCTTTTTATTAGGGGAGGCAGCCGGGTGGCCCCCGTTCCCTGGGCCGATTCGGGCCCCAGGGACCCCATGCTCTGGTGCTAGGTCTTTTTGAAATGGGGAGGAGGCCGTGCGTCCCCCCACAGGGCAATTTTGGCCACGGAGACCCCATCACCAGGGCCCAGCCTTTCTGCAATTGTGAGGGGGTTGGCAGAAGGTAGTTGTAGTTAGGTCCTAGTTTCCATGGGAAAAGGGATTTTTGATTTGCCTATATCTTTGGCGCATGTTGACGAATATTTATGACATTTTCCACAAAAAGTGTCAAGTTGAGTCTTGTTGTGCTTGGAAAGTTTCGGGGTGATCCATCAAGCGGGGGCCGAGAAAAAGGGTGGGGGATCATAAATACTGCATTCCCCATGTTAATCCCCTTAGAGATTTTAGACACGACTACAGCCCGAACTGCTGGATGGAATTACATCATATTTGGCAGAAAGGTAGCTTTTAGTCCAGAAAGTGCCCTTTTCATTATTTGGTGTAAATCCCTTCAGTAGTTTGAGATATTAAAGAAAATCAAAATTTGCATATCTAGTGTTGCGACTATTTCACGACGATTCGCAAATTCGCGTGCCAACAGGAATGCCGTGATTGACTGGCTGCAACCTAAGCAGAAAGCTGCAACTCCCATTTTAAGTAACAGGACCCTGTCCCAGAGGGAGAAAGTAAAAATGAAAAGTGGTATCAGGGGTCAGGGTAGAAGTACCCTGACCCCATGGGTGGCATATAGTGGTGTTTGTGGCACCCCTCATGTGTAGTGACATCGGAAAAAGTTTTTTTCCATGTGCGATATACACAAAGGCTTTATGACACTCTGTGTGGCACCCAGTGTAACATCGCAATGAATTCGCGAATATCGCTACAATAGAAAAAACTAATCATTTCATATACTTAGTCAGACACTAATGTACTTATTCAGAGATCCACTCACACTGTTACACCTGCTCACAGACCCACTCAAAGTCTCACACAACAGCTCAGAGACCCATTCATATACTCACACACCCATTCTCAGACCCACTCAGTCACTCATGCACTCACAGACCCACTCAGACACTCATGCACCCTCTCACAGACCCACTGAGATGTACACACACCCGCTCTGTGGGTGAGAGTAGCTGTGTGAGAAGTTGCTTAACAAGGTCTTTCCCTGGAACTGTAGAGTGTACATGTTTTGTTTTACTGTATGGTGTAGTTGGCATAAAAAATTGCCTGCTAAGCTTTAAACTTCTATTTAACTATGCACAGCCCTGCAAATTTGCACAGGTCCATGCATGATATGCTGCTCCAGACCACTGTTTTTCTGTGAATTCTTGGACTTCTAGTCTTCTTTTTCCATTCTAAAAGAAGACTACAAGTCCCAGAAATCAAAGGAAAAAATCTGGACTGGAGCAGCAAATCACACACAAACCTCTAAAAGAGGGCAGCTCTGTTATAGATACCCTTTAGGTACAGTGTTGGTAAGCCATAAGGCAGGCTTGTATATGCTTAGATGGTAAGACATACACTTTAAAGTGTCACTGACTCAGATCTGTATTTTGAGACCCCTAGACATGGTTAAATATGCAGTCTTTCACCCATATTGCAAGTTACATATATGTATATTTAGAAAAGCAGTGTCACTCATGTAGCCAGTGAGAGAGAGCGACAGAGAGGTGTAGATATACAATGACATGCCCATACAGCAGTTATGTATGTAGAAGTAACAGAGCCAGTTGGTGACAGAGTTATAAAACCCAACACAGAGTAATAGAGGCAGTATGAAACTTATACAGCCACTTACACAGACATAAAGAGATTGTGACTAAGTTACTTAGCCATCCAGTGAAACAGCCAGAGAGGGATCGTTACACTTATTTTGATGTGTACTGAAGTAGTGATACTCGTAGTCACTCACAGGGGCGGCACCTCTTCAGGAGCGGAGGAGCGTTGCCCCACCTGCTGCGAGCGCAGCAGGCAAACACAAAGTAAATAAATTGGCATTTCAAAGCCATTTCATTTATTTACCACCGGACTGGCTCTCTCTGTGTACAGTGCAAGAGTGGGGCTGAATCCTGCAAATACAGCATTGCGGCCCTGGTTTACAGTGCGCATGACGGGTTGGTCAGCTGTCTACAGCCGTCATATCCGAACTGTTCAGTGTAGACCCAGCAAACCAAGTGCTGAGAAACAGCCTGGGGATTGCTGGCACAGGCCCCCAGCCTCAAAATGAGCACTGGGTGAGCCTGCTCCCACCAATCTTGGAGTTGCTTTCAAAGCATGAAAGCAGCTCCTGGATTGGTTGGAGTTCCATCCTAAAAGCAGGAAGGAAGTCCTTCCTTTTCCTGCTAGTGAAAGGCAGAAGTGCTGCAGCGGTTGTGCTCCAGCTCCCAGTTTAGGGTGAGTAGCGCCTTCGCGCCTCACCATTTTTTATTGAAGGCAGCCACCACTGGTCACTCATCTAGACTAATAGACATTTAAACATGTAGCTCACCTGCGAATGCAGAGCCTGTGTATGCAGTTTTAGTGGCATGCCGACTTGGCATTTAAAACTGCCTACAAAGTCTTAAACTTTCCTTCTACTAGATATAACTCACCCCTATCGTAGTGTGTAGGTAGGCTATAGGGCAGGGTGCTTTGTCCTTAGAAGGTAGAATATGTACTTTGAAGTTTCATTGAGTCACATGTGCACTTTCACACCCATATGCCCAGCTAACCATCTAGTGCCCCACCCACACTGCAAGTCACATACATATTTGTAAAAGCAGAGTCACTCACTTAGTGAGACAGAGACAGAGGTACTTAAGCATTCAGTCACATGCCCATACAGCACTTATGCAGAGCCAGTTGCACACACATTTAAAAACCCCAACACTCAATAATAGAGGCAGTAAGTAATATATACAGTTTGTTACATACATATCTAGAAACCAATAGAGTACTAAGAGAGCTAGTCATTTAGGGTTATAGTTACTTACACATGGAGTAATAAACCCAGGGAGGGACTGATGCCCTTATTTAGATTTCTCCAGAAGTACTGGGACTCCTAGTCAGCCATCTAGACAAGTAGCCCTTTAGACAAGTGTTGGACCTGCTACTGGAGAGGCTATGTGTGCAATATTAATGCCAGGTTGACTTGGCATTGATAAATGCTTACCAAACCTTAAACTTACCTTCTACTAGATAGAAGTCACCCCTAAGGTAGGGTGTAGGTAGGCGATAGGGCAGGGTGCTATTTCTTTAGAAGATAAGACATTTACTTTGAAGGTTCAGTGAGTCACATGCACACTTTCAGAACCATATGCCCAGATAAACATCCAGTGTCCCACCTACACTGCAACTCACAAACGTATTTACAAAATAATATAGGCACTCACTCAGCCAGACAGAGATAGAGGCACTGACGCATTCAGTCACATGCTCATACAGCACTTATGTTTCCAGCAGTAACAGAGCCAGTAGCTCACACAGTTACATGCCCCTAGACTAAGTACTACAGCCAGAAAGCGATTCATACACCTAGTTACATATACATACAGAGACCTATACACATACTAAGACAGTGTATGAAGTTGTAGTGCCAGGTCGAGTAGGTATTTTAAATCCATTGCCAAGTGTTAAGTTTCCTTTTTCCTACATATAAGTGACCCCTAGGGTAAGCAATAGATAAACATACGCTGATGCATACAGTGACACACCCAGACACACTGTAATGCATAAGCAGCACACCCAGGCTCACACTAATGCATACAGTAGCACACTGAAGGACACACTCATTCATACACTAACACACCCACCACAAACTGAAGTATAGTGTAAAACATGCAGGAATACACTTATGTATACACTGACACACCCATGTACACACTGATGCATACACAAAGACACAAAGACACACACTCATGCGTACATTAACACACCAGGGTACAGACTTAAGCATGCACTGTGACACCCTGGCACCCACTTATGCATTCACTAATACACTCAGGTACACTCTGATGTATATAGTTGTATCAGCACACATACACTAATGCAGACACTGAGACACCCAGGCAAACACTGATGCACACATTAACACTCCCAGTCACACACTGACCCATACACTAACACAGCCAGGCACACACTGATGCCTGCACTGAAATATCCAGGAACACAGGTATGCATAGCAAACACAGCCAGGTACACTTTGATTGATATAGTGATATGACCACACATACACTAATGCATACACTGAGACAACAAGGCACACACTGATTCACACAGTAACACACCCAGTCACACCCTAACTCATACATTAAGACACCAAGTCACACACAGATCCATAAACTGACACACCCGGGAAGACATTGATGCATATGCTGAAACACCCAGATACACTCTGATGCATGCAATAGCACACCTAGGGACACACTGATATATACACTAAGACACCCAAGCAGACACTCATAAATACATTGACTTTTCCAGAAACATACTGATGCATGTACTAACACATTTAATGGCACACTTATGCATACACTGACATGCCCAGGCACACACTGTGCCATATACTGATACACCTAGACACACACTCATGTATACACTGACACACCCAGCCACACACTAACACATATACTGACACACGCAGGCACACACTGATATAGGCTGTAGGTAGGCCATAGGGCAGGCTGCTATACGGTTAAAAGTAATACATGTACTTTGAATTTTAGCTGGGTCATATGTGCACTTTGCACCCATATGCCCACCTAAACATTCAGGGCCTGATTCACAAAGGTAAACTGAGCTGAAAGTCTAACTTTATGACTTTCGGTATTAAGAGTAGTAAAGTTATGTTTTTGTCTCAGTTAAACTTAAGTTTTGGTCTTAAGTTCAACTTAGACCAAAACTGAGACAAAAGTCTAACTTTACTACTCGTAAATGCCCTTTGTGAATATCAAAAGTCGTGAAGTTAGACTTTCGTCTCGGCTTACCTTTGTGAATCGGGCCCTCAGTGTTCCACCCATACTCCAATTAACATGCATATTTACAAAACCATAGAGGTACTCACCTACCCAGTCAGACAGCGACTGAGGCACTTACACATTCACTCACACCCCTACACAGCACTTATATATTGGTGTGTATCTGAGCCAGTTTGCTACACAGTTACATACCTTTACACTCACCAATATACCTGGTAAGCAATCTATAAAGCTAGTTATATACAAATATACAAAAAAATAGACATACTAAGCCTGGCAGTGACATTGGACATAGGGCAGGGAGGTATATTCTTAAAAGGTAAGACATGTAGTTTGAAGTCTTAGTGAGTCACATGTGCACTCCCAGATTGATATGCCCAGGTATACATTCTGTCTTCTATATATTCTGTTACTCACATACCTATTACCAAAGCATAGAGGTACTCAGCCACCCAGTCAGCCAGAGACAGAAGCACTTACACAGTCAGTTGCATGCCAATACAACACATCACACTGAAGGAGATACTCATGTGTAAAGAAAGACATCCATGAACACATGTATGCATACACTGACACACCCAGACAGACAGTGATGTATATGCTCACACACCCATATATATTCTGATGTATAGAGTAACACACCCAGACAGACATTGATAGATATACACATACACACCCAAGCAGACAGTAATGGATACACTGAGATATCCAGGTACACACTCATGCATACACTAACACAGCAAATAACACACTAATGCACACACAAACACACTCAGTCACACACTGATCCATAGTCTTAAATACCCAGGCACACACTGACTTATACACTGACACACCCAGACACACACTGACACATGCACTGAGACACCCACACACACACTCATACATATGGTAACACAATGAGGCACACACTCATGCATACACTAAGACGCCCAGGCACACACTGATTCATTCACTAACACACCCAGGCACACACTTATGCATACACTAACATACCCAGGCACACTGATCTTTACAGTGATACACCCAGGCACACATTGATGCATATAGAGATATACCCAGTAACACACTGATATATACACTGACATAGGCAGGCACAAACTTATTTAAACATGAAACATGAAACATTAAACATGAAAAGTAACTGACTGAAAGTGGGTATAACATAGTATAACATAGTAACTTAGCTGTTTATAAAGGTACTTAAATGTTTAAAATGTGCAATTTAATAGTGCAGAATGAAAACCTAAATGTCTTTATTTCTTATTTATTTCCAGACATCTACTTCTACTTACAAATAAAGAGTTACAGTGCCCAAAAAAACAGAGAGAAGAAAGATACGGAAGAAAGCATATTATATCCTTACAATAGAGAAACAAAAGGGGCAAAATAAAGAGAATGTGGTGAAAGAGAAAAGAGCTGCTGGTAAGAAAAAAAGAAGTTTCTTTAAAAAGTATGTGGAAACTGCAAAGTGAGCAAAACCAAATTAATAAAAAGAGAGATTTCAATTCGCTAGGAAAGGACAAAAAGTAAGTGACATTAAGAGTACTAAATCCTATAAAAAAGCCCATACTTGAACAATAAGACAGAGGAAATGTAAGGAAATACGAGACAGAATGTTTTGCAGTAGGGCAATTCAGAATCCCATACGAAGTATAAAAGGAGAAGAGAAGCAGTCAAACTAAAGGAACATGTTTAGGCTGTAGTTCATAAGGCATTTGCACTGAAGAGGAAGCTATTTATTTTGATTCTGAGCAGAATGAGTACACTGGAAAAAATAGTGTTGTCAATGAGGAGAAGAAGCCAAAAGAAAAGACTTGTGAATAGAAGTAATTTTTTACAAAGTTTTCAGTGGTGAATGGAAGCATACTTCCAGTACTGAGCCTTTCTTTAATGAGGAAAGCTACTTCCAAGAAAACACATTGGTGCATGCATTTGAAACAACTGGTCGATGTTATTAGTTGAAGGATGGTACTCCCATTGCAAAAGAGGAGATGGTTCCTAGGAATGTTGAAGAAGTTGTAGTTGAAGAGGTACAAGGAAGGCGTAGACAGGTCTATGTATAGAAATGGAACAGTAGCAGTATTTGCAGTGTTCAACAGCAACCAATTGATATATTGAGAACTTTCATACATATGTATGAAACAGAAAATAGGGATTTTGCAAGGATTAGATCCATGCAAAGTAAAAAAGTATAGTAATCTACAGGGAAATTCACAGGCATGTCTGTCAAAGAAAGTGTGCTAAAGCACCTTTCATCACTTTCGAATGTTAGCTGTTCACCATTCAAAAATGAAAAAATTAGTTAGGAGGCTTTACTATGTCAAAACTCCTGCCCTATGTTTAGGAGAAATGAATAGGGCTTTTTTGCATGCCACAGTAGCAGAGGTAGAAAAAGTTTGTGAAGATGTTCGGTTTCATTTCTTCGGCCCTGAACAGGAGTCTAGGAAAAATGAGGAGTTGCTTACTGGAGGTGTAGAGGAGCAGGACCCAGGCATTAGTACTGTTAACTTTGCCCAAGAGATTGCAAAGTTTAACACAGTTTCTTCAGAGAAACCAAACTGTGTTTGTATTTGTTGTCGATGCACTCACTACAAAAGTCATACTTGCCGTGTAGCTGTATTCTCTAAAACTGAACAGGAGAACAGAGTAACGTGGCAAGAATTTACTGTTTATTTATTTGAGGAATGCTTTGAGTTGTCCACACAACAACATTTTATGTAAATACTTCTATAATAAGTTAGACGATAACACAATGCCAGCTAGAGCAGTACAGAACAACTTAGAATTAGTATGTATTCCAAAAGAACTACAAGATTGAAATGTTCATGAATACAATGTGTACACCCATTTCAGGCTATAGTTCCAATGGAGCCTAAGGCAGGGGAGCTGCCACCAACTGAGCTTCAGAAAGGCTTTAAAGGAAGAGTTGTCTTCTTACATTTAGATTTTAAATGAAATATTGAAACTGTTGGGGTAGAGAGAGATATTGTTGAACCTCTAATCCTTCTAGTAAATGGTGTGCCTACCAAGAATAAAAAAATCTGGCAAGAGTTAGTGGATGTTAGCAAAATAAAAAGAAGGAACATTATACCTGGTACAAAATAGTATTTATTAGGAAAATGTTTATGTTCTTCGAGAGGTAACATATATGGAGGATGAAACATGACCATTAAGTGAACGAATTGAAAAAGTGGATGGTCTAGATCAAAAGAGATTTATGAACACTACAGCATCCATCCACTGCATTCTAAAGAAGTAATTGGTGATACTATTGATCTCTTTCAAATGGAACAAGCAAAAGGAGATCCCATAAATGGGTGGTAGAAAGTTTAGAAGCTCGCTGTTTTCCACTACTCTTTTCCACTGGAGCAGGTGGCCACTATGATGACCGTCCCATGCAGATACCAGCAGCTGATCAACCAGATTATATTCAGAGGATCCAAGGTTTCGGCAGTGTATTCGCTACATATTCCATCTTCTGTTTGAGATTGACTTGTCTGGAATTTCATATGCTGTAAATCACATACTGAAGACAGGAGTTAATCTTCAAACTCTCTCTGCAAAGGAGTTAATTGGCAAAGTTCATGGAAAGGATGATAACTTAGAATACAACTTGATTAATTTGATGGCGTGCCAACGTGGCACAAATGAGTATTGGTATCGTCGCCATGGAGAACTGAAATGTATGTTGAGAAACCTAGGTACACCTACTTGGTTTGTGACACTCAGTTGTGCTGAGTTTGCGTGGGACGACCTTATTGAATTCTTGAGAGAAGTGAACTCAAACATTAAGGATATAAATGTGAAGACAGCAGGAGAGCTTTGCTCTTTGGATGCTGCTAATGTTTGTAGATATTTCGACCACAGGTTTCAGGCCATGCTGTCTTTTATCTGCAACAAAGCAAATCATCCTCTTGGTGAAATAACTGATTACTTTTGGTGGAAAGAGTTCCAAGCATTCTGTGCGCCTCATACTCACATGCTCTTATGGATAAAAGATGCACCAAAATTTGGAACAGACAATGATGAGTCTGTCTTGTCTTTCATTGAACAGTATGTGACATGTACCATTCCAAGAGATAGTGGTGAAAAAGGTTTGAGACAGCAAGTTCTGTGCTTTCAAATTCATAGATGTGGGAAGTACTGTTATCGAAAATACAGATGCAAAGGTAAATGTTATACAAGATGTAATTTTGGATTCCCATGCCCCGTTGTTTCACAAGGAAGAGTAAATAGCTATATATCTACAGTGAGACATATACTGACACAAAAATCACCAAAAAACACATACAACCTGAGAAGAACAGAGGCCTCGAAGTATATTAGTGACTACAATTCAGTCATTCTGAAAATGTGGAATGCAAACATGGATATACAGTTTTTTGCAGACAATTCCATCGCTGTTGCTCATTACAACACTTCATCTATTACAAAATCAGAAAAGTTGGAGATGTGGGAGGATATTTCTGCAGAAAAAAGTCTTACCAAGTAATTGTATACCTTCAGCTTGAAAATGCTTTACTACAGAGAGATAGGATCCTTTGAGTGCTCAGACCGGTTGAGCTCGGCTTGTTTCTACTCGAAGTCAAGGGGAATTGTTTGGGTAAGTCCAGGCCTTGCAAACACGCAAAATAGAGGGTTGAAGTCTTTTCCGGAAATTCAGTATCTAGCAGAGTTCGATCCAGACAGCCAGGATCCGTGCAGCTCCTGGAAGTTCATGGTGATTCGTTGAAGGGCCAGGTCTTGAGGTCCTTCAAGAACTTGGAGACTGTTGGTGTCTGGCAGAGGTGGAGAGGGAGAGTGTTCCATGCCTTGGCCGTGAGGAAGGAGAAGGGGTGGCCTCCTGTTCTGGTCTTCTTGATGCATGGCACCATCACAAGGTAGAGCTGGGCTGAGAGGAGGGATCTTTGGGGTGCATGGAACGAGAGGCGGTGGTTCATGTAGGGGGGATCGGTGTTGTGGAGGGCTTTGTGGGCGTGGGAGAGAAGCTTGAAGGTAATTCTCTTCTCGACGGGGAGCCAGTGCAGTGCCTGCAGGTGTTGGGTGATGTGGCAATGGCGTGGTAGGTGGAGGACTAGCCTGACAGAGGCATTCTGGACGTTCTGGAGTTTGCGGGTGAGGTTCTTGTTGATCCTGGTGTAGAGTGCTTTTTCAAAGTCCAGTCTGCTGCTGATGAGGGTGTGGGTGACGGTTTTCCTGTGTTCGAGGGGAATCCAGTTGAAGGTCTTTCGATGGTGATGGCATTGATTTGGTGGTCTGTTTTGAGTTTGGAGTCCAGGTTGATTCCGAAGTTGCTTGCGTGTTCCGTGGGTGGGTTCCCGAGGGCAGAGGTCCACCAGGTGTTCCATGCATCGGGGTGTGGGCCTATGATGAGTACTTTGGCTTTGTCAGTGTTAAGTTGTAGGCAGCTGTTCTTCATCCATCTGGCGACTGCTTCCATTTCTTGTTGAAAGTTGTGCTTGGGGATGTTGGGTTCGTTGGATAGGGAGAAAATGAGTTGAGTGTCGTCTGCGTACGATATGATGTTGAGTTTGTGTGATCTAATGATGGATGCGAGCGGAGCCATGTAGACATTGAACAGGGTGGGGCTGATGGAGGATCCTTGGGGGACTCTGCAGGTGGTTGGTGTGGGATCCGAGAGGAAGGGAGGGAGTCTGACTCGCTGCGTTCTGCCGGAGAGGAATGAGCGGATCCAGTCGAGGGCTTTGTTCCGGATTCCTGCATCATGGAGTCTGTGGTCTAGAGTGCGGTGTGAGACTGTGTCGAAGGCTGCGGAGAGGTCCAGGAGGATGAGGGCCACAGTCTCTCCTCTGTCGAGGAGAGATCGGATGTCTTCTGTCGCGGCGATAAGGGCGGTTTCGGTGCTGTGGGTATTCCTGAAGCTTGATTGGGAGGAGTCGAGGATGTTGTTTTCATCAATAAAGGAGGCGAGTTGGCTGTTGACAGCTTTTTCAATGACTTTCGTCGGGTATGGAAGTAAGGATATAGGTCTGAAGTTCATGAGGTCAGTGGGGTCCGCAGAGGGTTTTTTCAGGAGAGGGTTGATCTCGGTGTGTTTCCAGTCATCGGGGAAGGAGGCGGTCTCGAAGGAGCGGTTGATGATTCTTTGCAACTTGGGGGCGATGATGTCTGCGGCTCTGTGGTAGATGTGGTGGTGGCAGAGGTCCGTGGGGGCCCCGGAGTGGGTGGTCTTCATAGTCTTTAGGATGTCTTCGATGCTGAGGGCAGTCCAGCTGTCCAGTGTCGGCTGCGTGGTGCAGGGAGCGGTGGGTATGGGTTCCTCATGGAGGTTGTTGTCGTGGAGGATGTTGTCGTCAAAGTTGTCATAGATGGTCTTGATTTTGTGATGGAAGAATAAATAAAACCCAGTGATTCTCCCATGTAAGTACTGATACATCCAATCACTCACCCATACATGTAGAAAGATATCCACTCACTCCTTTAATCAGTAAATCATACACTTACTTACTTACCTATACAGCTACTAACACAGCCAGTCAGTTACTTATACAACTCCTGTCATATATATTCACTATTGCATACAGGCCCTGACTCAGTCACTTACCCGTACAAGCACTCACACATCCATTTACACACTGCTACAGACACTCATGCAGCTGATTACTTACCCTACAGATACTCGCATACCCATTCACACATTGATACAGACTGAAACACCCAGACACACACTGATGCATACACTGACACACCCACTCACTCATGTAGCCACTCACACACACACTCACTCACCCATACAGCAACTAACACATGAACTCGCTCACGCATACAGCCACTTGCACACATACTCATTCACCCAAACAGCCACACATATACTCACTCACTCACCTGTACAGCTGCTCATACATGCACTCACTCACCCATACAACTACTCACACATCCAGTATCACACTCATACAACCACTCACACCTCCAGTCACTCACCCAAAGAGTCACTCACACAGCCAGTCACTCACTCATACATCCACTAACACAGCCACTCAATCACTTGTAGAACCACACACACACACTTACTCATACATACAGCTACTCACACTGCCAGTGACTCACCCATACAGCCACTTATGCTTCCACTCATTCACCCAAGCACCCCTTCACATACCCACTCACTCACCCATACAGGCACTCACACACACACTCACCCATCCATACAGCCACTCACACACCCAGTATCACACTCATACAGCCACTTGTTACCATTCACTCACCCATAGAGCCACTCACACAGCCAATCACTCACTCATACAGTCCCTAACAAAGCCAATCAATCACCTGTAGAACAACACACCCACTTACTCACCCATACAGCTACTCACACTGCCAGGCACTCATTCAGGTCACCACTTACACACCCAGTCAGTCAATCATACAGCCATTAACACACCCAGTCACTTACTTATACAGATACTCACCCACCCTCTCACTCATTGATAACACTAACACAACCAGTCAGTCATCCATATGGACACTCACACAATCTTTCTTACACATATACACACATACAATTTATCTGTTTTTAAACCATGAAAGGTGGTTCTAACGAGAAACATTTTTTTGTTCTTTTCCTGAACTTTTTTATTTTTATTTTGTGGGTTTTTTTCAGAAATAAAATGGCAACTGGAAAGAAAAATTAACTGGAGACACTCAAAAATATGGAAACAAGTGTCATATTTGCATTAATGTAAAAGATGAAAGGGGCACATGCATCAAGCTAGGCAATTGTGATTCCTTAATAGCAATTATTAAGGAATCGCTATTAAGGAATCGCAATTGCCTATGCATGTAGGCTTTGCAAAAATATTTGCGATTCCTATACATTCCTTAATTGCGAATCGCAAATTGCGATTCGCAATTAAGGAATGCCTTCCCATTCATTCCTATGGGCCTGTGCGCCACATTGCACTTTGAAAAATGCACTTTGGTGCATTTTTCAGAGTTTTTGCAAATTACCATCAACTTGCAGTTGATGGTAATTAGCGTTTCCTAAATGCGAAGTCGCATCCCAAATAGGGAATCGCAATTTGCGATTCCCTAAAAGCATTCGCAATTTAGGTAATTGCAAAATTTGCGATTACCTATATTGTGACTGGGTTTTGGGTTGATGCATCCCAATTGCCTAAATACCGGTCGCCAAGGGGGCCGATTCTGCGAATCGGCCCGTTTGCGATCGGTATTTAGGTTGATGCATGTGCCCCAAAATGAACAGGTGAGGTTCTTTGCTACTTGCAGAACTGCAGCAACTTACTGTTCATCCACTGTCAGGAATTTTTTTGCACTCCAAACAAAATTTTCCTATTTTTTTAAGTTCTTGGGAGTTCTCTGGCATATGTTGCTGCACTTCGGTGGGACTTGGCTTTTCTGGTGTAATTGGAGTTGCAGTGGAAGTTGACAGTTCTCCTGCACTGTGCTCCCTCTGTGCTCTTGCCAAGTGGTTCTTGTGGTGGGTTTTGAGATGGGTCAACATGCTTGTGGTCCCACAAAAGTATTTCTTATTTGTCCCCCTTGAAAGAGTTTTTTCACACAATGAGCACTTCACGTGCTTAGCGAATGTTTTCACTCCCCAGAGTGGATAGTAAAGAAATCCCAGGCAATGGATTGCCACTTTGGTGGGGGTTCTTCATCAAACAAATTGTCCTCTTCAGGGTGTGCCTCCTGCTGCTCACTTCCACCAGATGCTATTTTATTTCTTGAATGAAAACAAAAAGAAAATCAAAATGCTTTTCCAGTTTTGGAAAATTCAAAAGAATACCAAGAAGCTTCCAGTATCTCCACTGGAAGTGTGAAAAAGATAACACTAGGTGGGGACTTCCTTTCTAGAATAATGAAAAGTGTCTTGTCCAATGAAATTTCTTTCTTACAAAGCCATGTGATATTCGTGAACGCCGACATCATCGCGAACGCCGATATCAGCGCCAATACAGGATATACAATAAAATGGTGAACACCAATAAAATTATTTACTAAAATGTTACTTTAAAGATTATATGAGTAAACAACTTATCTCAAATGCTAATGACAAATTCACAAACAATAAATTAAAAATAAATAAATACAAATTTGAAAAACACCAAATAAACTCTACTAGCACACACATCAAAGGTACCTAACACCAATAGGTCAAGTTAAAGATCACTCACAGGGATAATAGTGGTTGCAGTCAGTGACAATATAGGGAGCAATATACTCCCTATATTGGATAGCATTTATTACTATCTTTCACGTTTGTAGATTTTTTTTTATTAACCCTATTTTATAATGTAAATAATGCAACTGTAGTATAAGGAATTAGATACAATCAGAAATTTCTCTTACATGTTACTAGTAAACACACACAAGAGCAAATGTCAAAATGATACATTTATTATTTACTACTATGGTTGTCTGATGACAGAGACAGACATCTGCAGTGCAGTATGTATTAAACAGACATAATTTCAACAAATATTATAAAAAACAATATATATTCACTTAGAAAGCAAAGGTTACTGGTACGTTATAATTAGGAAATACAATAGAAAAAGGTGTCATAATTCACTTAAAAAACTAAATGTTACAGGTTATGGTATAGTTTGAGAAAAAATAAAAAAACATTGAAATTCACTAAATAAACAAAGGTTACAGGGACGTCATAGTTAGGTAATAACATTAAAAAAACATGGTAATTCCACTCAAAAAGACAAAGGTTACAGGGATGTTAGAATTGGAAATAAAATAAAAAAACCTTAGAAATTCACAGAAAAAAACAAAGGTTACAGAGACATTATAGTTAGGTTCAGATTTCACTCGTTCAAAGCCTTAGAAATTCAACAGTTATAGTTACCTGTGCTAACTATAAAGTACACCCTGACAAAGCGCTGCTTATGACCTCACATATTACATCACATAAGACATGGTCAGTGACATCACTGATGACATCACTGATGACATCTCAAATGACATCACTGATGACATCATCCACAGAACCACTCACACATCCACTCAAACCAATACAGGCTCTCATACACCACTCACATACCTATTCACAGACCCATACAACCACTCACATACCCACTCACTCAACCATAGAGCCACTCATATACCCACTGACTCACCTATGTAGGCACTCACACAGCACTCACTCGCCCATACAGCTACTCATGCAACCAAACACTCACCCATATAACAACTCATACAGCCACACACTCACCCATACAGCTACTCACACACCTATTATTCAACTATATAACCACTTACATGGCTATTCACTTACACATACAAACTCTGAACACAGCCATACACTCACCCATTCAAACCCTCACACAAATATCACTCTTCAATACAGCGACTTACACAGCAACTAACTTAACCAAACACCCACTCAAACAGCCAAACACTCACTCAAGAACCAAGTCATACACCCACTGACTCACCCATATAGCCACACATACCCACTCACCCACCCATTCAGCCACTCACTCATACACCCACTCACCCACCCATAGAGCGCCACCCACAGAGCCACTCACCTACCTATACACCACTCACACACCTACTTACTCACCAATACAGCCACTCTGACAGCCACTTACTCACCCATACAGATACTCACACACCCACTTAGTCACTCATGCAACTACTAACACACCCACTTATTCAACCATACAGTTACTCACACACCTACCTTTTCACCAACACAGACACTCAAACACCACTCACATACGTATACTGCCACTCATACACCCACTCACACACAGATACAGTCATACAGCCACTCACATAATATATGTTAGAAATAGTATCACTCATTAGTAGTACAAAAAGTATACTATTTAACTTTAGACATGGCTACAGCCCGAACTGCTGAACGGAATTACACCAAATTTGGCAAAAAGGTAGCTCTTGGTTCAGAAAGCACCCTTTTTGTTAAATGGTGTAAAACCGTTCAGTGGTTCCTGAGAAATGTAAAGATTTCTCAGATATACAACTCTTGCCACGGTAGATCTGCAAACCCTCCCGATCTGATTGGCTGCCAACACTTCAAAGCAGGAAGTCTTGGCAGCCATCTTGTGACTCGGTTGAACTCAGTCTCAAGAAAAAAGGTTAAAAAACAAGAAAAGGGGGCAGGATAGAAACACCCTGACCCCCTAGACCTGTTTAGGGGGTACCACAGGGACCCCCAGAACCAAAAATAGGCATTTTTAAAACAAAGATTTAGCTGGATTTGCAGAAATGTTTTTAAAAAAAAGAAGCTTGGGCTCCCGCACTTCATTTCCTTTAGGCCCCCAGGCGGGCCAGGTCCTGGGGGCAATAACTAAGAAAGATGCAGGCACCACCAACTCCCCGGGGCTATTTTGAATTAAAATGCGTGGGGGGGCTCCAGCCCCCCGACACAGCCCCAGGGACCGCCACCTACCGGGGGCTAATTATCTGAAATGCGGGGGGCACGCAACCCCACACAACCCCAGGAACTGCCACCGCCCAGGGCCATATGGCCTCCCCTGCTGCTATGGGGTCCACCACTGCACCAGGGCTTTAAAAAAAGCAGTGGGCCACGCAGACCCCGCTGCAGCCCAGGGATTGCCACCTCCCCAGAGCTTTAACAAAAAAGAATGCGGGGCCAAGCAGCCCCCCCACAGCTCCGGGGACCACCTCTTCCCCGGGGCAAATAAAAGAAAAGAGGGGCGCCACATGCCCCCCTCCTGGAGCCCTAGATGGCCCTGGGGACCACCACCCCCTAGGGCCGGCTCTAGCAATGTCCCAGGGTGCCCACCATGGGACATTGCAATTTGCTATGGCCTGATAGGAGCACAACTCTTTCCAAGACATAGAAAACACTGCTTCGCTTCGTGCAAGCAAGAGCATGTAAAAAACCTTTAAAAACTACTAGTTGGGGGATGAAGTCCCCTTGGCTCTTGAGGGCCCTTGGGGAAAACTACCCCTCCTGTTAACACGAGTAAGTCCTACACAGTGGGATTGCTAAGAGGTCTTCGGAGGCCATGCCCCCTTTATCCACCATTCTGAAAACACGGCTTCTGGTGCACTACTGGTTGGGGAATGAAGTCCTCTTGGATGCTAATGAACCTTGAGGGCCAAGAAGTCCTCCTGGTACTTTCTGTATATCCTACACAGCAGAATTCCTGAGGGCTAGTCAGAGGCACAGCCCCCTTTCTTCACCACTCTGCAATTGTGACTACTACTTGAAAAAACCATTGAAATTCACTGAAAAAAAACAAAGGTTACAGGAACGTTACAGTTAGGAATTAGCATTTTAAAAACCTTAGAAATTCACTGAAAAAACAAAGGTTACAGGGGCATTAGAATTAGGAAATGAAATTAACAAAAACTTCGCAATTCACTGAAAATATCAAAGGTTACAGAGACGTTATAGTTAGGCCAGGTTTCACTCGTACAAAACCAGTGAACTTTAGCCGTTATAGTTCGTGAGCTAACTATAACTCGTGCCCCCGCAGTGCACTGCTTATGACCTCACATATTACATCACTCATGACATGGTCAGTGACATCATTAACGACATCTCAAATGACATCACCATGATATCCCGGGGCACAGCAAAAAAATAAGTATGTTGTACCAGTTGAAAACATATCACTTGAGGCAGCTTAAAATTTCACAGAGAAAAAAATGAAGGGATCATTAGTAATCATGGGCAATGAACTCCCCGAGAATTGTTAACTACGCATTCCATTGAAAACACGGAATTCAAGCAAAAAAGGAATCAGCTACTAAACTGTACCCTCAAATGCTTTGATAAAGCAACTTTACATGCTACAAAGCATATAACCAATTCACAAAACTGAACTTTGAGAGAGGTGATGATTTTGGGATCCCCCTAACTTAGGGGGAGGACCAAGCAGATGCCTTGAACACAAAGAGCACATCATGCTGAACGATTCAGAGGTGGTCCCATCCTGTTAGGACCACCCCAAGCACAGTTATGGGCAAAAATACAATCCCAACCAAAGGCCCTGCAAAGCATTATGGGATGAGATTAGCAGTGGGCAGTGAATATTATAGTATCCAATACCAGAATAATTCTACAAAGAGCTGCAGTTCAACTCGTCGTTACTAGGTGTCCCTCACGAGTCAAATGCAAAAGCATTGAAATTATTACATCAAGCTGCAGTTCCACTAGTCGTTACTAGATGTCCCTCATGAGTCAAATGCAAAAGCATTGAAACCCTTTCATGAAGCTGCAGTTCCACTAGTCGTTACTAGGTGTCCCTCACGAGTCAAATGCAAAAGCATTGAAACCCTGAGCTGAGAGCTAATACTATAAATTCTACAAAGAGCTGAACTGCAGCTTCATGAAAGGGTTTCAAAGGGGGCGTGGCTTAGCCAGCAATGGAGCTGGACGCGTAGTTGTGGAGCTCCGCCATCGGCTCACGGCTCTGGCCGAAATATCCGGCTGATAATAGAAACTGGTGGCCGCGGCTAGACGAGGCTGCTCCTGCGACTGCCCTGATGCCTCGGTGGCGACAGTAGGAGCCTGGGTGGCGTGCGACACCGTGCGGAACCTCCCGGCCAGAGAACTCGCCGTGTGCGCCCTGCGGGTGCCGGCTGCGGCAGGCTACGTGAGGCCGGGGATCGGCCCCACCTTCTAGGCCCGGCAGGCTATGGTGGATGTGTGTGGCCCTGCATGCTGCCCGTGATTGCTGCTGACCCCGAACGGTCATAGCTGATCTCCAGCAGAGGGGGCTGGCGGCTCGGCTCCTCACTCGTGGAGCGGCGGTGGGAGAGAGGTACGCACTTGCAGAGGGCCTGTGTGAGGCTCCGGGGACCGGATCCACCTGATCGGCCTACCCGCAAACAGCTGAGACACTGTGGGGCTAAAATCGGCACCTGACTTCCGCAGGCCCATCTGGAGATCTGGGCTGTGGGGGCTGGGGAGCCGGTGAGTAACGGTTGGCCCGTCCCCCGGCCGCGAGGTGAGGAGCGGTGCTGGGACTGCGGCCTTGTATGGGACATGCTGTGGGAGAACACCGGTGGGTGTCTGACCGGGCCGCAGAGGTGATTTCTTTGGTCTGCAGCCTTCAGTGGGCCTCCGATTTGTGAATTGAACGCGAGAGGCCATGTGAGATCAGGGATTGCCTCCTCCCCCTGGACCTTGTTGGTAGCTGAGTTCCGCGCTATTTTGAGCGCTGCATACAGCTTGCACCAGCCAGAGATCAGCTCAGCTGGAACTGCGATGTGGAGTCCGTTGAGGTGCCCCTCTGCGTACAGAGCTACCAGGTGGGGAATGGTGGTGCCTGCTGGGTGGCAGCAGATCAATGGTGAGGAGGGGCCTGCTTGCTGAGCTTCGCTAGACGGCGAGGGGCTGAAGGTGGACGGCGGTCGTGGACTGTGGCAGCTGGTGTTCCGAGGACGATGGTGGGCTCCTGCGGTGAGGCGAAACAGGTTTGCGTCCAGGGACTGGCCTGCCCTCCTGCGGGTGATTGAGGTAAGGCGCTGGGCCTGGTGACTCGTCTCGAACTGGTAGTTGACCTCCTCCCCCCCTGTGCTGGAGAAATTGGGACCTCCCGCCCAAGTTAAGTAACCTGAGAAAAGACTGTGGTCTGGCACATCAGTGCATCGAGGGGTTAGCTTTACGTGGTTCGTTAATGCTGTTGAGTGTAATCTGAAGAGCCACGGGACTTAATACTGCCCACACACAACTTACACGCCGAAGACCGGCGCTGCTTGGGTGGCGCTCTGGACGCGACCTGTGGGCCTTAGTGGGGGCCACCGCACAGGTGTCTGTTGCCTGCCATATAACCCGCATTCTGGCTAGCACGCTACAGTGGATGAGTGGGGAATCCATGGCTTCTTTCGGAGGCGACTGACGTTTCATTAGCCATCACTTCATGTCGCGCGGGGGAAGACTGGCACTGGGGGTGCAGCGGCTCCTCACCCGCAGACTCGGGCGCACGTAGACAAGATGGCAGGAGCGGAAACACAGGACCCAGTGACGCACAGGCTCGATGTGGTGCTGGCAGCTGTTGAAAAGTATGGAGAGACTATGAACCAAATTCGCGTCTCCTTAGAAGGCAAGATAGACAAGGTGGCACTAGACCTCACGTTACTACATGCGGACCATCGCAAGCTCACAGACCGCGCGGCCGCCACGGCGGGAGATGTGGCAGAGGTCTCGCCACGAGTAGCCACGGCTGAGAAGCACATCCGGGACTTATTGAATCGAGTGGAATTCTTGGAAGACAGAGCAGAGGATGCCGAAGGCAGGGCCCGCCGCAATAATGTACGCGTCATAGGTCTGCCGGAAGGAACGGAGGGGAGAGCTGCGGTGATGTATGCGGAAGACTGGATCCGGTCGCTGGTTCCGAAGGAGGCCCTGTCTCCGCAATTTGTGGTTGAAAGAGCGCATAGAGTGCCTGCCAAACCTCCGCCTCCGGGCTCGAATCCGAGGCCGTTTCTGATACGCTTACTGAACTACAGAGATCGGGATGCCATACTCCAAGAGACTCGGAAACTGCAGGACCTTCAAGTAGACAACCACAAAGTTATGATCTTCCCGGACTACACATTCCAAGTTCAGAAGCAGAGACACTCATTCCTGGCGGTGAAAAGGCGTTTGCGACAATGTAATCTTAAATACTCCCTGTTGTTTCCGGCGAAACTAAGGGTAGTCGCGAATGGCAGGACACACTTCTTCACTACCCCAGACAGCGCTGCAGAATGGGTAGAATCCTATACCTCAACACCATTAGGACGGAGAGAAACGCTTCCGGAGGCCGCACCACGGCGCCGCAGGAGTAGGAGAAGGAAATCGCAGTCGTCAGCGTCTCAGGCTTCTGGCCCTGCACCGGAATTAATCTTAAGCGGTCAGCTTGAAGCAGTACAGGCAGTGGCGAACATCAGTGGAGCACCGGGACAGGTTTCTGATTCAGACTCTGATCGTCAGGGCCCGCACATCGACGAGGAACTTTCGGACGGATTCCCTGGCTCTCAAGACTCTCCGACGTTACCGCATGTTACTCCACAGACCTCTGAACATATAGCTTGAACATTTGTTTGTATTTTTAATCCTTCCTCCATTTGTGGATAGCATGATGTGAGCCACCGCCGGACATGCAAGTATATAGAAATGACACTAAGTACTGTTAAGGTATTGTGTAGACTGTATTAAGGAGTCATATTAATGTTGGTACTACGTGGGGTGGTGTCTCTGGTCGTTGCCAGGTCTCTCCCTCCATCTGTTTCTCCTTCTTTCAAGTATGGAAATATTATATATAGTAAATAGGCAGCGGCCCCAGTTGCTGAATGATCGGCCAGAGCCAAGTGTAGCCGCAATTGGCGGTCCCCCTCATTTCTTTATTTGTTTAATTGATTGCTGTGCACAATAGTCTCCCCCGGACGCAAGTAGTGTGCCATTGCATCATAAGTTTGGGCGACTGCCAGTTGCAGATTCGCTCTTATGGAATTTTTTGTGTGTTGTTTATTTCTTATTTTTTATGCCATCTTATATCAATGTGGGTATGAGTTTTGGAGAATGGATTCATACAGAGGTGTGTGCTCCGGGATGAACGATGCAATCCTGCTGCCCCCCCTGCTGTCCCCCAGCCGGCCGGGGTCAGTTGCATTCCTGATACATGCTGTTTATGGCTCCCATTAGGATAGGCACATGGAATGTGCGAGGTATACATAGCCCAGCGCGCCGCTATCTTATATACTCCTATCTTAAGCGACATCACATACAAATAGCGCTTCTTCAGGAAACACATTTGGCTAAGGCAGAAATTGCACGCCTTCACAGGCGCTGGAGAGGGCAACTATATGCAACAGGTTATTCGTCCTACGCACGGGGGGCTCTAGTGTGGGTGAGGCCAGGGACCCCGTTTCAGGTGGTAGACGTGATAGTGGTAAGGGGGACACTGGATGGCAAGCCGATTGTATTGGCATCCCTTTATGCGCCCAACGTTGAGCAAGCTGCTTTTTTAGATCAGATGTCGCAGAAGTTATCCGTATGGCATGATATTCCTATGGTTTTGGGTGGGGATTATAACTGTGTCCTAGACATTTCTCTAGATCGGTCCTTTCCCCCCTTATCGGGCACCGCCACACACGCGGCAGCGAAAGCATTGGCAAACTGGGCTACGCAGTGGCACTTCACAGACGCGTGGCGACATAGGAATCCACTAGACAGGGTATACTCCTATTACTCTGGGGCCCATCGACTGTATGTGCGTTTAGACCGATTTATGGTGTCGGATGGACTCCTGCCCTGCGTTGCAGATGCGCTATATATGGGACGCACTCTGATCATAACCCACACGTCTTAGAGCTTCAATGGGAAGTAGAACTACCGCCGGTTCCGATATGGCGTCTTCAACCGGATGTACTGCTTGATGCGCCATTTCGCGACTCGCTGGCCACCGCTGCAGCACAATACTTCGAAGACAATGAGGGAACGGCCACTTCAGCGTTGGTGGAATGGGACGCCCTCAAGGTAGTGACCAGGGGACATTGTTTGGGGACGCAAGCGGGAATGCGCAGGCAACTGGAAAAAGACCTTACTAGTTTAGAACAGAGACTAGCCGCAAGTGAACAGGCTGCCACTGACGGCGCTCAGGAACGGCTGGAACGCCACAGGGAGGAACACACGCAGCTGCTAGAACGGTTGCGCTGTCTCAATTATGCTGCACACTCGGCGAGAACGCATCACATGGGCGATAGAGCGGGCAGGCTGCTCACATGGCTTATCCGCCAGAACGAGTCGTCGACGCCGATAGCGTCGGTGAAATCAGCCACTGGAGATATCGCGTACACCCAGCGGAGCATACATGGTGCGTTTGTCACACACTACCGAGACCTGTATAGCTCGTGTATGCGGGTTGTACCTTCAGAACTGCGGGATTATTTGGGTGATATAGCTTTGCCGCAGCTCACCCGCACCCAAAAGGATGAATTAAATGTTTCCCTTAGCCCAGAGGAAATCCGAGATAGCGTTTTCTCCTTGTCTAACGGGAAATCGCCGGGTCCGGACGGTCTACCGGCCGAATTTTACAAAGCATATTCACATATCTTGGTACCGCAATTATTGAAGGTATACGAGGCGGCACTAGATGACGCTGCCCTCTCCACCACACAAAACGAAGCCCTGTTGGTATCCCTCCTCAAGCCTGATAAGAATCCGGAGCTGCTGGGCTCTTATCGGCCGCTTGCGCTCCTCAACACGGATTACAAGATATTTGCATCTCTATTGGCCAGGTGCCTTTCACCATTAGTGTCTACGCTGGTGCACCCCGATCAAAATGGCTTTGTCCCCGCGCGATGTACCTCCCTCGATATACGGAGGCTATTTAGAGTACAACAATATGCAACACATAGTTGGCCACACTCAGGCTGCCTGGTACTAGATCTAGAAAAAGCCTTTGATTCGTTGGAATGGCCCTACCTGGCAGCTGTGTTGGAAAAGTATGACTTGGGGGATCATTATTTGCGCATGGTTAGTCTATTGTATCGGCGACCTACGGTCCGGGTCCGCACCGGCAATCTGGTCTCCGACTGCATTAGGGTGAAACGCGGGACGCGCCAGGGCTGCCCACTGTCCCCGTTGCTGTTTGCTCTCGCTATGGAGCCTCTGGCGGTACTGCTCAGGACTGATGGTGAGCACTGGGGTATACGGTTGGGAGATGGGTTACATGCCGTTTCCCTGTATGCGGATGACTTGCTGTTGTATCTCCGTGATATCACGGCGATCCCGGAATCCATTGCAGGTATACTTCAGGCATTTGAGGAGAAATCAGGTCTGCGGGTCAATTGGGCTAAGTCAGGGATATACTCCTTTAATGCTGGCGCAGTGCAGGAAGATGTCACTTTGAACGGATCACCACTCACGTGGTATCCCACCACTTTCAGGTATCTTGGAATTTTTATATATCGCTCACCTGATGACTTATTTGACGGAAATTTGGTGCGGGCTGTCTCAGCCATACGAGCCCAGGTGCAATTTTGGAAAACGCTCCCACTGAATGTGCCGAGCCGTATAGCTTTGTTGAAAATGATTGTACTCCCTAAATTGCTCTATTATTTTTCCAATCTCTCTCTTTATGTCCAGCCTAAGATCTTTCGAGATCTGGAACGCTTGTTCCGCGATCTCATATGGAATAAGGGCAGGCCACGGGTAGCTTTATGGAAGATGTATGCCCCTATCGATCAAGGTGGGTTGGCCGTTCCTAATATGGAGTTGTATTATTTAGCTGCACAACTACAGTGGGTGACGAAATGGTTGGACGGTAGACATCTGGAGGACACGGCAACGCTGCAACAGCCCTGGACATATTCTCAAATATGCCATTTATATCACCCCATTGTTAAGTCCCCGCGGCCAAAGCAATTATATTTAGGCCTGGCCCATAAATGCTACAAAAGAAGTTTATATCTTACCCGCATGATGACACCTTATGCCCCGATCTTGCCATTATTGGGGACCCCACGAGGGAGGTTGGGCACGTCGGAGGCAGTGTTGTCGACCTGGCATGAGGCAGACTTACACACTCTGGGTGATTTGTATAGGGACGGGGCACTGCTCACATTTGAGGCATTGGTCGAAGAGTCCGGGTTACCGGTGGGCCAATTCCTACTACATACTTCTCTTTTGAAGGCTCTGTCATCGGTTTGGGGTGATCTAACGACTGAACCACCGACGCACCTGGTGTTGCAGTACCTGCATGTTATGGGGGCAGGATCGCATGTAGTACACTGGCTGGTGGAGGCGCTGCTCGCGCACACACTGAAACCGATGCGGCGACTCAGGGAGCGATGGGAGACAGACAGGGGCCGGCCCTGGACGGAGAGGGAGTGGGGGGCCATACTGTCAGGAGCTAGGAATATACCAAGAAATGCCAGATTTAGGCTCATACAAACATATATCATACACAGGGCGTACCTTTCACCGGACATGATAACTAGGTATTTTAACACCGCCACTGCTGCATGCGCACGCTGTCAACAACTTGGTGCGGACCTGCTCCACATGCTGTGGACCTGTGCATCTCTTCAGCATTACTGGCAGGAAGTCGTCACGGCACTGAACTCCTGTACGACCATGCAGCTGCCAATGACGTGGGAATCCTGCCTCCTAGGGCTCTATGCCAGATCCCAAAAAAAAAAAGTCGCCTCGAGATTTCAGGATTTGGGCTTAATTACTGCAAAGCGCCTTATAACCAAAAACTGGAAGAACACGAACCCTCCAGTGGTGCTCAACTGGCAGCGATCCTTCCTGACGTGGGCACAAGCGGAAAGCACGGTGTTGCGTGGGGAGGAGACAGCAGGGCTCCGTAAATTCCCTATTGCGCAAGATTGGGATGCACTTCTCATTACATTGCGGGCCAATATTGCCGCCGCTGTAGAGGGCAACTTAGTCACCGATCAGTGATTGCACCATACACCTGCTCCACATCTCCCTGACTCCGAGCATGGGGTGATGTCCATTCTCTGGCTGTCTGGCTGGACACTGGGGTCCCCTTCTCCTGATTGGCAATTACACCTGACGGTACGCACTATCCCATTGCACAGAGAGTACTAGATCCAACAATATCTTCAAACACTCAGCCAAGAGAGAATGTTTCCATTAGTATTTTATGATGGCAAATTTCTTTTCTCTTATTTTTTTGTAATGATTTTTCTTTTTTTTCGTTATTTGTTGTTAATAGTATTAGTTTGGGTTGTATAGTTTTAAATAATAAGATTTATTGGACATTCTCGGTGCTCTCGTTTCATACACTGTCACTGGACGGAAAGGTAATTTCTTTTATGTAATAACGTACAATTCAGTCCTGAGAAGCAGCAAAGGTATTTCTGCGTTGGAGATATATAGGAAAATGTTAATATGTACCCAACTTACTGAATCGGGAGTTAGTTATGATTAGGACCGATCATAAAGCTAAAATTGTGTAATAGAACCATTGTGAGCGATGGCACACTGAAATTCAAGTGTGCATATCTAGCAGAGATGCAAGTCATGTTCTTAGCAACTGTAAAGACATCACCAACGATATTTTGTTGAAATATAAGACGTATTTGTTCCTTTATATACTGTATAAATGTTATTGACATTTGGATATAATGTGAATGTATGTGTGGAATACTCTGTTTGGGATTGCAGAATTCTGAAAATGCCAATAAAGAAATTTAAACAAAAAAAAAAATGAAAGGGTTTCAATGCTTTTGCATTTGACTCGTGAGGGACATCTAGTAACGACTAGTGGAACTGCAGCTTGATGTAATAATTTCAATGCTTTTGCATTTGACTCGTGAGGGACACCTAGTAACGACGAGTTGAACTGCAGCTCTTTGTAGAATTATTTTGATATTGGATACTATAATATTCACTGCCCACTGCTAATCTTGTCCCATAATGCTTTGCAGGGCCTTTGGTTGGGATTGTACTTTTGCCCATAACTGTGCTTGGGGTGGTCCTAAGAGGATGGGACCACCACCGAACCGTTCAGCAAGATGTGCTCTTTGTTTTCAAGGCATCTGCTTGGTTTTCTCCCTAGGTTAGGGAGGATCTCAAAATCATCACCTCTCTCACTGCTTGCAAATTTTTTTTTTCTTCACTTTTGTGAAATGACTATATGCATTTTAGCATGTAAAGACAGAGATTCTTGTTATTTACCAAAAGTATATGAGGTCTCTGTTTTATTAAGTGGGAAGCGGAGTACTCTGCCAACTACGCCCACCCTTAATCATTAGCCTTCAGACCTCCAGTCCCTGCTCCTGACAACAAAGTTCCAGCTTAAGTGTAGAGATGATGCAGTGAAATGTCTCCAGAACTAAAGCTTTTTTCTACCTTCTGCATGGAGTGTAAGACCATCATACCAGCCGGGGAGCAATCTGTGGATGTAATTTTGCAGAATGTGAAAAACTATACTTGTTAATTTGTATTCTTTTTTTTATTGCAGCAGTTCAATCACTGTGAACAAAGAAAAATGTATTAGGATTTCATTTTTAATATTAGGCATTCAAAACAAGATACAATGGCGAAGTGTAGAAGAGACTTCTTAGATGCAACTTAATGCTGCTGGTATTATCGTACCTATGTTTAGTTTTTATCTTTAGTAACAGAATGTAGCCCTATAATGTTTTATAATTCCTTTCTCCATTTAAAAAAAGTCTTTCGTTTCTAATAACTTGCTGCAAACAATACCCCTAATAGGCAGAATAATGTCTCAGAAACTCATAATTCATATACATTTCAACAAAAATACCACATTTTGTTATCCTAAATTGTGTTCAGAACTTTGGTTCTAGAAATAGCAGATATAAGATTGTTAACTTTTCACGAAGTCTTGATTTGAATGACATTTATATGTCATTGCACTCTGTCCATCCTCTTTGACATCTTTAATTTATTGTGTAGTGTGTAGATGTTATATTAACTCCTTCATGAAATATGTTTGCTATAGTTGTGAAACTTCTTTTTGAAATGGAAATGTGTCCAGCTACAAAGTTTGCAATTTGAGTTTCTAATTTAGTACCATCCACTCTGCATCACTGTAGCATGACTATGACGTATTTCCCATATGTTTGTACTAGCAACTTACACCTAAGTTCTAACCTGCAGTTTGGACAGGTCATATCTTGATGGGTGTTTTTGGTTACATTTTCAAAGGCCACAACTTTACAATCTGGTAAAGTCAAGTAGAGGAATCTTTAAGAATTAATTTCAGTGCTAGAGGTGCATTCACAATGTTCACAATTATGATTCCATTTATAACTTAAACCAGATAATTCATTGATATTCACATCCTCTTCCTCTCATAGTCCTAGCATTACCATTATAAATTCTTGAGCATCCCGCTGAACATTTTGAGAAAACACTAGTAATCCAGTACACTGCTCTACCTTTTAGTTCTTTCTGTAGCTCTGTTGGTGGTAACTTGCCTGTCTTTGGCTCCATATGGACTATAGACTGAAATGGAATTATTCTTTGGATAAGAATTCACTCATAAACATTTACACCTTGAAGTGGTTCTGGAATAGAAACCAATATTGACTTGTTATGCACAGCTCTAGCTGGGATTTTATTACCCTCTAATTTATTGTAACAGTACTTACATATAACTTACTGTGTGGACAAGACAAAGCATTTCTCTACAAGTTAGTAAACAGCAAACTTTTGTCAGTTATCATTATTTTCTTTTTCACTTTTTAAATACAAGTCAACAGTCTGTGTTTGAATCTTGTAATGAGTGTGATCGACAACATATACAAACATACTCTGGATTTTTAGAGCACACTGTGTTTCATTTTGTAATCTCTTCTTCAAAGCTATCAACTATAATACCTGTGTCTTGTTCTGCAACTCCTCCTGTTATCAACTCTTCATTTTCCATAGAGTCCTGTTCTGGACAAAATAAACGAAACAGCGCATCATCACAAACCTTTTCTACCTCTGCCACAGTACCATACAAAGTGCTCTATTCATTTCTCCTAAACATAAAGCAGGAATTTTCACATAGTACAATCTTCTAACTAAAGTTTGCATTTTTGAGAGGAATACAGCTTACATCCTGAAATGATGAAAGGTGCTTTAGCACACTTTCTTTGATAAACAGGATAGTGAGTGCCCCTCCAAATTTGTATGCTTTCTAACCTTGCAAGGATCCAATCCTTGTATAAAGTACTTATTTTGTGTTTTAAACTTTGCCTTGGAAATATATGTAGAAGTTTTCTTAGTACATCAACTACTCCCTCAACTCATTCTTTCTGTTTCAGTCCCTCTCTTCTTCTTCTATACTTTTTCATATTTCTCAGTAGATTTACAACCAGCCCACTACAAAACATCCTGGCTCTGATTTCCTTAAACTGCTTCTGTCTCCTAGTTAAGGTGTGTCCATCTTTGTTACATTCTTTCCTGTTCTCGTAACATAGATTTTGTCCACTCTTAATCTTACTCACAATTTGGTTTTTATTTTTATTATTTTGTACTCTTTACATGTGCCCACATATATATTTTAAGAAATGACTTTGTCCTCTTACCAGTAGCTGTTTTTCCTTTCACCACTTTTTCTGCATTTTCCCCTTTTGTGTCTCAGCTCTGCAGAGATACTGTAGTTGCTTCTGTTGCTTTTTCTTCTGAACTTTTGTAGGCATTCTAATTGTCTGTAGTTATGTAGATATTGCTCTGTAATAAAAGATAAGTATATTTTAATTTTTACTATAGCCAACGAACCAACTACTTTACTACTGACTTACACATACTACAAAAACAGTTTTTATGTTATGTTGTAGTTTTAAATCTACAGCTGAACCTAGCTATATAACTACATGCACTTACTTCCATATACCAAACCCAAAGGGAAAACACAAAACTTTATTTATTAGTTATCTTTTAACATTATAGCACCCTCTCCTACAACACAGCTGCACCATATGTCAGTTTTCACTTATACATGGGGAAAGACCAGTTTATCCCTCTGTAGTAAATAATAAAATGGACATTAACAAAAGTGTAGAAGTATATACGATGTTTCAACACTGTAAATCCAAACAGACCACATAAGAGCTATTTGTGTACCTCTCTACCACTGTGTCAGTTGTGTATTTAGTATCTCAACACTATTCAACTTAATTGTATCACATTTAAATTCTGGGAAACAGTGCATATACAAATCTGTACATTAATCTCTATCAGAGCATATAGCTCACTAATTCTTTCAAGTTTATGCAAAGAGTGTGTGACCGGTTGCATATATCATTCACCAGATTGTTCCAAAAGACTACATATTCCTCACTAAAACTTGTAAATACGTTTGTGGTTAATTCATGAATACTCCCTGGATGATTGAATGAGTGCATAGGTAGTGCCTAGGTGATTCCTGGAGGATACAGGTAGTACCTGGATGATTCCCTGAGTATATTAGAACTCCATGGGTCATTCCATATCTGCATATTTACTGCCTGCATGTTTGCATGAGTATATCACTACTCTCTGGGTGTTTGGATGAGTGCATGAGTTGTACCTAAATGATTAGATAGTTGCATGACTAATACCTCAATAATTCAATACATGCATAGATAGTTGTTGGGCGATTAAATGAGTGCAACTCTAGTGCCTTGATGACTGCAGGGGTCCATAGATAGTATATAGGTGATTTATTGAGTGCATGGATAGTGCATACGTGATTGTTTAAGTACATTCATAGCACCTACTGGATTGCATGAGTGCATGAGATGTGTTTCAGTGATTGAATGACTACATGACTGCTGCCCATGTGTTTTTGGTTCATTGAACAGGTAGTGCTTGGTTGTTTAGATAAGTACATCGGTAGTGCCTGGATAATTGAATGGGTGCATCAGTAGTGCCTGGCTGATTAGATGAGTGCTTGACCAGTGTCTGAGTGATTGCATGCGTCCATTGTTAAAGCTTGAGTGATTGAATGAAAGCAAGTGTACTGCCGGGGTGATTGCATTAGTGCAAGAGTATTGCCTCAGTATTTGAATAAGCGCATAGGTACTGGGTGGGTGATAGGTTCACTGCAATGGTACTCCCTGCATAATTAGATGAGTGAGTGAGTAGTACCTGAGTGTTTGGATGAGTGCATAAGCTGCGCCTCAATATTTCAATGAGTACATGGGTTGTAAGTGGGTGTTTGGATGAGAGGATGGGTTGTGCTTGGGTGTTTTAATGACTGCATAGGCTCGATTGTATAAGTGAATGGTTAGTGCCTGTGTGATTCGATGAATGCATGGGTAGTGCCTGCATAGTTCAATGACTACATAATTAGTGCCTGTGTGATTGCAAGACTGCATGTGTAGTGCCTGGGAGAGTGAATATGTATGTGGATAGTGCGTGAGTGATTTGATGACTGCCTGAGTAATGGCTGGGTGATTGGATGAGTGCCTGAGTAGTGCCTGGCTGTCAGTGAATGTACCTCCATTGCTGTAAGATACATAACAGTTGTGACTATATCTGTGACTCATTGTTTAAGTCATTTTGTCAGCATCAACTATTAATAGCAATAGTAATATTAATAATAGTAATAATAGTATTATTAGTAATATTAATAGTAATAGGTGCAACTATTTTAGTGTATCTATCCTTTTCTCTTGAGCTATGTGTGTGTGAAGTCTACATATCACACTTATATGGGTGATATGCACGGGTTAACTTGGGTTTGCCAAACGTGGAGATTACTTGCTTTGGGCAGAGAGGCTTAACGTTTCATCAGTTGCTGGCTTTGGTTTAAACCATTGTGCATTGCCAAGCTTCCTCACCTCCTATTTTTGCACTGTGGTGGCACTGACCTCAGCACATTGACTGGGGCAGAGCTGGAAATCCTAAAGAAGGATACTTTTGAAGAACTGATGTCGCTTTTCTCTCACACTATCTTGGTGTACTCTAATATATGCCGAAGACAGAAATGGAAGTGGTCAAATCAATTCTGTCCACAGACTAACAAAGCCAGGAAACATGTTAATAAAGCTGTTTCTGCTTTCCTCAGAGACCATAACATGAGCTCTATCTACAACAACAATCTACGTTTTAACATGCATGGAATCTATAGAAGTGATCGAGTTCACTTTACAAACAAAGGGAACAGGGCTTTTCTAAGCAATCTGAAACTCTGCAAACAGTCTTATCTGTATCTGTCTTATAAACACTCTCAACACAAAGGCTCTTGTAAGAGCCACCCAAGAGCACAACATTTTGCTCATTATCTAGCTTAATACATTTTATTGGAATTTTTTTAATCCGCGACGATTTCGCAATGATAGCGATGATGTTGCGAAAATGCAAAATAAAAGCAGACATTCAACGACCACCACCATATTCAAAAAATGTTACTTAAAAAATTCATTCTATTACAATACACACATTATTAACTTCATCACTGTTTAAAAAAACATATTTGTACACATATTTTTCTAGTAAATTTAAAAAAAAACTGTGTTTGAACCCTACTAGGGGTGTATTACTGCATTGTTTCTAGACATATTTTTATAGACAGTTTGTATAAAAACAATCGTTTAAACTGATATTCCGTGTTTGTGAGTACTCTGAGAATCGCGATGACGTCAGTAACCGCGGTGATCGTGCCTTTTTTGAGAGGTGTAAAACACATATATGCACACAATTTTACAGTATTTTAAACACTAGGGGTTTATCAGTGACCTGTTTAAAATCATAATTTTCTAGGGGCTTTGTATTGAAGCCATCTTTAAAACCGATTTTCCGTGTTCGTGATGATGCCAGGTGCCGCGATGGTATCTGTAGCCACAATCACTGAGATTACATCACGAAATGACAAAACAAAAGCAGACATTCAATAGCCACCACCACATACAAAACTATGTAAATGGGTGCATAAGTACCGGAACGAGTATGCGAGTGGGTTCATGATTATCTGAGTGGGTATGTGACTGGATGTATAAGTGTGTGAGTGAGTATGTGAATGGGTGTATAAGTGTCTGAGTGAGTTTGTGAATGCGTACATGAGTCTGTGAATGTGACCAGTGAGGTTGTGTATATAGATATAGATACTCTTTGGGCCTGATTCCGATCTCGCTCGGAAGGCCTCCGAATCGGATTTGGCTTTGCAAGATCCGATTCGTAGCCCTTGTTTATGACCGAATCGTACACAGGTCCGCACGGCCAAGTACGATGCGAAGATCGCGTAAGCGCTGACCGAATTGTTTCCGGACCCTAACTGCTCCGTACGACTTATTCACAGCCGGATCGTACAGCGCAATGGTGCCGAATGCCGACCGAGCAAATACGATACACGATTTGGACAGCCGCTTCGCCTCGGTCTCAGCTAGACGAAACGGCTGTCGGAAGCGTAATTCAGGGGGCCTTCCAATACTGTCACGGGGTGTGCCCATGGGTCCCCCATGATCCAGGCATGCACAGTGTGACGGGCAATATGGGGTGCCCACCACAGGGTGTACGCTTTATCCCACCCACCGCTTTTCTGCCATGGGAGCCTGTGTACGCGTCTGTATACAGGCTCCCATAGAGTTCAATGGGAGTCCGAGCGAACCGAGTCCGTCAGCATATGGCTGCATCGTACTCGTTCGGTCGGACTCCAGGAGCACGTCTCGCTCGGAAACCCCTCAGGATCTGAGTCGTACGGAGGGCTTTCCTAGCGAGATCGCAATCGGGCCCTTTGTGTTATATTTCCCAATATTAGTGATGTCGCCGCAATAGTTGCAACATCCCTGCAACGGTACATGGGGGCCACGCTGGTGGTCACTGCGTGCGTGATTAGAAAAATCCTTGTTGGACACATAACTTGTGTCACTAATATTCCCATTTCTCAAACATGGGGTCAGAGCAGCTCCACCCTGACCCCTTATCTTAGCTTTGACACAAATTTTCAGCCCCGGTAACCGTTCCCAATCGATAAAATGGTGGTCACAACATTCTATTCAGGTTGCGTCCAGCTAATCACAGCATTCCTGCTGGTGTGGTCTTTCACAATTTACCTCGAACACGTCGCGATTGAACCACGATCACCGCAAAACCACCACAACTTTCTGTTCAGGTTGCGTCCAGCCAATGAGAGCATCCCCACTTGAGCGCCCTTTTGCGATTTACCTTGAACACGTTGCGATTTAACCGCGATCACCGTGAAACTGCTGTGAAATATCCACAACCAGAGATATCACTATATTGTTTGGTTTTAATTTCTAAAAAAAAACTGAATGGATTTGCGCCAATCAACAAAAAGCACAATCTGTGTAACAACACCTACCTTTCTGCCAAATTTGGTGTAATTCCGTACAGCGGTTCGGGCTCTAGGTGCGACAACGTGTTCCTATGGGAATTAACATTACAAATACACCCTTATTTTGAGCCCTTATTTCTCAGTGGCCACTGAACGAATCACCCCCAAACTTTCAATGACACACAGAACCAACTTTGGCACTTTTTTGGGGAAAATTTCATAACGATTGGTCAAACAACGCTAAAGTTATAGGCAAGTGAAACATGCTTTTCCTATGGAAACTAGGTCCTAACTATAGCAGTTGCCAGTAGGTTTTTTTTTTATATATACGAGATTGATAAAGGCCTCTTGGAGGCTGAAACGCATCTCTCCTTGTGCTTGGGATTGAGGGCGACCAGAACCAATAAAGAAGATGCCGAATCCTGAACCACTTCGTGTCCGTGCCTTCTTCCATGGTGTTGCTGTGGGAGGTGGTTGTTTGTTTCATATATATATATATATATATATATATATTCACTGAAAAAACCATAGGTTTTAGGGACAGTTATAGTTAGTTGGACATTGCACTCGTACAAAACCCGTGAAATTCCCCCGTTATAGTTAGTTCAGCTAACTATAACTCGCGCCGCCGCAATGCACTGCTGATGACGTCACATATTACATCACTCATGACATGGTCAGTGACATCACTGATGACATCACTGATGACATCTCAAATGACATCACTGATGACATCATCCAGTGACTGTGTGTTTCTGTAAAGTTTAAATATTTTTAATATATATAGGGAAAGGCGTATTGAAGAATGAGTGGGTGTATAAGTGTGTGTATGGTTGATTTAGTAGGTGCGTGACTAATTCTATAAGTGAGTGATTAAACGTATCTTACTGAATGCATGGGTTAGTGACTAAACTGGGTTAATGTCTGTATCTGTCTGTTGCTGTGTAAGTGGCTGCATGGGTTTGTGAATAGCTACATGAGTGTCTATAAGAGTTATTGATTTGTTGTCTGAGTATCTGTATGGGTGCCTGAGTGTTTGTGTGGATGGGGTGTGTGCGACTGGGCATAGATGTGTGAGTGGGTGATTCACTGGGTGGATGGTTTCAAGAGTGCATCTGTGATAGACTGTATGGGTGGGTAAGTGTGTGTAAGAGTGTGTTAGTGAGTGAATGTATGTCCCAGTGGTACATGTGTGAGTAACTACATATGTGAAAGGCAGTATATATGTGTATTGGAGTATATAAATAGCTATAAGCGAGAGTGAGTGATTGTGATAGTGGCTGTATGGATGAGTGTGTGCTTGTATCAGTGATTGTATAAGAGCGTAACAATGTGCTAGTATTTGTATGATTAAGTGAGCTGGTGTGTGTATAACTGTATAGGTGAGTAAATGGCAGTGTGTTTAATTATTTGCATGACTGACTAGGTGTGTGAGTACCTCTATGGATGAGTGGCGGTGTTTGAGTGTCTATATAGGAGTAAGAGTGCATATGATTGTCCTGTACTGAGTGACCATAAGTATGAGTGACTGTACGGGTGAGTGAGTGGATGTGTGTGTGTAGACCTAAGAATCAGTGAGTGGGTATGTAGTTATTGGTGTTGGAGTGTCTATGGTTTTGCGAATGGCAGTCTGTAATTTAGATTGGGTGTATCAAAGGTTATATTAGGGTGTGAGGAGGTGCATCAGATTATCACGTGGATGATGTCATCAGTGATGTCATTTGAGATGTCATCAGTGATGTCACTGACCATGTCATGAGTGATGTAATATGTGACGTCATCAGCAGTGCATTGCGGGGCGCGAGTTATAGTTAGCTGAACTAACTATAACGGGGGAATTTCACGGGTTTTGTACGAGTGCAATGTCCAACTAACTATAACTGTCCCTAAAACCTATGGTTTTTTCAGTGAATTTCAAAGGTTTTTTAAATGCTAATTTCTAACTATAACTTATCTGAAACCTATGGTTTTTTCAGTGAATTTCAAAGGTTTTTTAAATGCTAATTCCTAACTATAACATGTCTGAAACCTACGGTTTTTTCAGTGAATTTCAAAGGTTTTGTAAATGACAATTTTTAAATGTATTAATTGTTATATTAATTTTTTTCATACTGATTTATTACATTTTTAGAATTTTTTTTTTACATATTTTATTTTTTAAATTA
Organism: Calotriton arnoldi; assembly: GCA_963921515.1. Taxonomy (NCBI): domain Eukaryota; kingdom Metazoa; phylum Chordata; class Amphibia; order Caudata; family Salamandridae; genus Calotriton; species Calotriton arnoldi. The sequence goes on along the minus strand of CAWUFW010001128.1, from coordinate 2,902,721 downwards.
CATTGTAATTACATTATACATTACATTACAAAAAATACTTTCTCAGAATGAATTACTTTAGTTTAAATACTTTGCACATAGGCAATAGACTTTTAAGTACAGTAGTTACAGTTGTTGCAATGGGCACCACATTTTCAAACACAATGCAACATTCAGCTCAATGTGAATTTCTAGTTAAATGCAATTAGTTACTTTATGGATTACTTTTCTAACCACACGACTGGATCCTAGATTCAGTCCTGGTACATCTCCTGTAAACAGTTGAGTAAAAGCGTTTTGGTTACAGTCGTGATTTTTAAGGAATATTATTGTATTTTAAAAGTTGACACTTAGAAACTTTTTCTCATAGAATCACCAATGTTATCCTATGGATGGAAATTCACTTAGCAGGTAAAAACTGTTATCGTTACTTTTTCTTACTCAGTGTTGGATCCTGGATCCAGCACTGGTGCATCTCCTGTAAACAGTTGAAAGAATGCGTTTAAGTCATACAGGCGATTTTTAAGGAATATTTGTAGTTTGTGAAAATCGACACTTTGAAACTTTTCTGCTGAAAACCAGACAATGGATTCCTATGGAAGAAAATATAAGTTACTGGTAAGTACGGTTAAAATTACTTTTCAGGACCAGTACTGGGCTGAAAGTTGCAGCACTGAGATCTCTCCTGATAACAGGTGAGTAAATCGAAATTCGTATTTCGGCTGATTTTAGAGGAATATTTGTATGTTTCAAAAATCAACACTTAGAAACTTTTTCAGCAAAAAGCAGGCAATGATATCCTATGGAAGGAAATTCAAGTTACTGGTAAGTACGGTTAAAATTACTTTTGAGGATCAGTACTGGGCTGAAAGATGCAGCACTGAGGTCTCTCCTGATAACAGGTGAGTAAATCGGAATTCGTATTTCGGCTGATTTTAGAGGAATATTTTAAAGTTCCAAAACTCCACACTTAGAAGAATTTCCAAGTGAAACCAGTCAATGTTAGCCTATGGAAGGAAATTCAAGTTACTGGTAAGTACGGTTAAAATTACTTTTCAGGACCAGTACTGGGCTGAAAGATACAGCACTGAGGTCTCTCCTTATAACAGGTGAGTAAATCGGAATTCGTATTTCGGCTGATTTTAGAGGAATATTTGTATGTTTCAAAAATCAACACTTAGAAACTTTTTCAGCAAAAAGCAGGCAATTATATCCTATGGAAGGAAATTCAAGTTACTGGTAAGTACGGTTAAAATTACTTTTGAGGATCAGTACTGGGCTGAAAGATGCAGCACTGAGGTCTCTCCTGATAACAGGTGAGTAAATCGGAATTCGTATTTCGGCTGATTTTAGAGGAATATTTTAAAGTTCCAAAACTCCACACTTAGAAGAATTTCCAAGTGAAACCAGTCAATGTTAGCCTATGGAAGGAAATTCAAGTTACTGGTAAGTACGGTTAAAATTACTTTTCAGGACCAGTACTGGGCTGAAAGATACAGCACTGAGGTCTCTCCTGATAACAGGTGAGTAAATCGGAATTCGTATTTCGGCTGATTTTAGAGGAATATTTTAAAGTTCCAAAACTCCACACTTAGAAGAATTTCCAAGTGAAACCAGTCAATGTTAGCCTATGGAAGGAAATTCAAGTTACTGGTAAGTACGGTTAAAATTACTTTTCAGGACCAGTACTGGGCTGAAAGATACAGCACTGAGGTCTCTCCTGATAACAGGTGAGTAAATCGGAATTCGTATTTCGGCTGATTTTAGAGGAATATTTTAAAGTTCCAAAACTCCACACTTAGAAGAATTTCCAAGTGAAACCAGTCAATGTTAGCCTATGGAAGGAAATTCAAGTTACTGGTAAGTACGGTTAAAATTACTTTTCAGGATTAGTACTGGGCTGAAAGATGCAGCACTGAGGTCTCTCCTGATAACAGGTGAGTAAATCAGAATTCGTATTTCGGCTGATTTTAGAGGAATATTTGCACAATGGTGAAGGGAGGGGCGGGGCCTGAGGTGACATCTGTGCAAACGCGCCCCGTAGCGCGTTTTAAGTTGGGGGATTAAGTCCCCTTGAATCATGAGGGTCCCTACGGGCCAACTAGCCCACCAGGAACCTCCAGTATGCGCCAGGGGCTGCGTTGCAGAGACATGTACAGAGGCCACACCCTTTTTACACCTCTCTGCAACGCAGCTCTGTGGCGCTTTCTGGACGTACCTGTTGGGCTAGTTGGCCCCCAGGGACCCTCAGGATTGAAGGGGATTTAATTCCCCATCTTAAAACGCGCCACGGGGCCTGTTTGCACACATGTCACCTGAAGCCCCGCCCCTCCCTTCACCACTGTGCAAACGCGCCCCGTGGCGCGTTTTAAGTCAGGGGATTAACTCCCCTTGAATCCTGAGGGTCCCTGGGGTGCAACTAGCCCACCATATACCTCCAAAAAGCGCCACAGAGGTGCGTTGCAGAGAGGTGTAAAAGGGGCGTGGCCTCTGTACACCTCTCTGCAAGGCAGCCCCTGGCGCATACTGGAGGTTCCTGGTGGGCTTGTTGGCCCCCAGGGACCACCAGTATTCAAGGGGAATCGTTCTCCCTCTGCAAACGCGCCAGGGGGCGCGTTTGCAGAGTGGTGAAGGAAGGGGCGGGGCATGCGGGCCCGATCGTTTTTTTTTTTTTTTTTTTCCTGAAGGGGGGCTGTGTGGCCCCCCTTCCTTTTTCCTATTTTTAGGCCCTGGGGACCCCATCCCCCAGGGCCTTACCCCTTTTTTTAAAATTAAAATTAAAAAAAAAAAAACGGGAAGGGGGCCGCGTGGCCCCCCTTCCCTGGGCCTGTATTGGCCCCGGGGACACCATCCCCCGGGGCATGGCCTCTCGTTGGGGACTGTGGGGGGGTCCCCAAACCCCCCACAGTCCCGCTGGCTCCCCGTGTCCTACGGGAGCCGGCATTGCTTTTACACATGGGGAGCAGCTAACATGCTGCTCCCCATGTGGAAAAGCAATTGTCTTTGGATACTGGAAGAGAGAGCAGGTTTCCTGCTCTCTCTTCCAATATCCAAAGCAGTTTGCAATGACGGGAGCCGCGAGGCTCCCGTCCTGTCATTGCAAACAGCAGTGTCCCGAGGGTAGGCACCCGGGACACTGCAGGAGCCGGCCCTGGGGGGTGGCAGTCCCCAGGGCCACCACAGGCTCCAGGAGGGGGCCGCGCGGCCCCCCTCCTTACATTTTGAAAGCCCGGGGAGGTGGTGGTCCCCGGGCTTGGGGGTCCAAAACGGACCCCCATTGTAATTTTTCTTAGTGCCCCGGGGAGGTGGTGGTCCCCGGGGCGTGTGGGGGGGCTGGAGCCCCCCCACACAGGTTAATCAAAAATAAAAAAAGAAGCCCCGGGGAGGTGGCGGTCCCCGGGGCTGCGGGAGGGCTCAGAGCCCTCCCGCACCATTACACATAAAGCCCCGGGGGGTGGTGGTCCCCGGGGCTTGGGGGGCCCTTAGAGGCCCCCCACACATAAAATTAACCCCCCCCCAGCATGCCCCCGGGACTTGGCCCACCCGGGGGCCAATTAACATCGAAGCGCAGGAGACCGCGCTTCGATTTTTTTTTTTTTCGGCAGGATTCGCGCACCCTGAGCGCATCCTGCCGATTTTAAAAAAATAAAAAAATAAAAAATTTTTGCCCAGGGGGTCCTTGTGGGACCCCCTGAGCAGACCTAGGGGGTCAGGGTGTTTCTACCCTGCCCCCTTTGTGCGCTTTGCGCACTTGTTTCTGTCCCTCGGTTCTACCGAGGGACAAAATGGCTGCCAACACTTCCTGATTTGGAGTGTTGACAGCCAATTAGCATGCAGCTCGTGATCGGGAGGGTGCGCGAATCCGACGCGGCCATAGATATATCTATCTTTTTACTTTTGATTTTCTCAGCAACTACTGAACGGATTTACACCATTTAACAAAAGGGTTCTTTCTGAACCAAGAACTACCTCTTTGCCAAATTTGGTGTAATTCCGTTCAGCAGTTCGGGCTGTAGCCGTGTCTAAAGTTTCCTATGGAAAATTGCATGGGGAAAACACGTTTTGGGACCCCCTTTTTCTCAGCCCCCGCTTGACGAATCCCCCGAGACTTTCAGGGTAGGAGCAGACCGGAGCGCCCCACAAAGTTTGAAAATTTTGCGAAGATACGTCAACCGGCAAGAGAGTTATTTCAAATAGAATGTCGCGGTGTCATAAGGTTTCTGCACATACACAGAGCTATGCACAGGATAATGGGACCCCGGAATACAGTGGTTTGCCTACCATATACCGTAGCACCCAAAAACCCCAACCCAACTAGCTTAGCATCCCATTAGCACCCAAGTACTAATGTTTGGATAACCCAGAACACGGTATCTTTATCTCAGGACTCGCAGAAGCAAGAACACTCTTTCGTCACTCACTCGTACTTGTCCACAAGGTGCGTAGGAAGAGACACTGGATAGGTTAAAATGTTTATTCCAACTTACGTGCTCTAATGTACAGTACACGTGTCAGTACTAATAGCATAATGCATATGAATAATATAAGCAGCATGGTTACAATTCCATAGAATACAAACGGGAAAGCATTTCATAACTCAGTGGATAAATGTCTAAATAACATTACCACCCTCCCCGTGCAGTAAGATAGTTTATTATAAAAATAGAAGACCTCTGGGCTTTGACTAGTGAACCCTCATACCTCGGTCTCTAGATGCAGAACTACATCAGCAGACAATCACAGCTCTTCTCCCTGGAAAGGATTCCTCCAAGTGTGTTAAGCGCCAGTAAAAACCCCAGTATTAAAGGCACACAAAGTTTCATGTCATTTGCGCCTACTGTTATGTCTGGGTGCGCGAGACTGGCCATATCAGGAAGAACCGAAATACATTGTTATGCGACCTTGTACATGTTGTGCAGTCTGAGCCCAAATCGAACAAGAGAAAAGGTGAAAGACAGAAAGTGCAGACAGCGCAAAAGAACTTGGCAAGAGCAAAGGGCGAGGGAGCCCTGGCTCAGTGTAACGTGCGCAAAGAAAAGCAGCATGGCAGCTAGTCCTAGGCCAACATAACAAGGCAGGCAATAAACCACAAGACACCCTCCCCTGGTCAGTCCGGCGTCCAAGACAGAGGGCAAAAAAAAATATATATAAATCCAGTAGAGCACAGGGAGCGCCCAAACGGCGAAAAACAAGTCAATCCATGAAAGTGTAAGTGCAGAAAAAAGCCATACCCTCCAAAAGGGCATCATTGGAATCGTCAAAAAACATAGATGCCATCCAATCCATGAGATCGAAAGAGCAGGAATGCTCCTCAGCAGAGGGAGCATCCAAAAGCAATGCGGGACAACTTGCGTGATAAACGAAACAGCTTTGTTGTAGGAGATCCTGGGCAGCCGCCCAGATATCCCATTGCGCCAAAATCCCCAGTGCAGCCGCACGCGCCATACAGCCGGCAACGGAACAGTCCTGCTCATGGGCCTCTAAGGGACCCATCAACTGAACAAAATCCGGAACAGACAATGACGAATTGGAGAGGCAATAATCCAAGGTCCAGGTGAAAGGACAGCGGATGCAAGTCATTACAGGTTGCACGCAAGTGAAATACGCAAAGCGAAAGGAAAGAGTATATGACACACTCAGTGTCGCCAATGGCAAGACACCAAAACCAGCCAAAAGGCGCTCACGAAGCAGCTGGAGGCGTTCTGGATCGAGCAGGTCCCATCGGGGAGCAGCCATTGCGCATAAAACAAATTAATAACAGGACACCAGCCGCCAAGGCGATGATCAACGGGAAACCGCCAAAGACGCTGGAAAAAATAGAATGAATAAACGCCGGGATGACACCAAAAATAGTTTGGAAGGAGGACACCAAACCAGACCCCACGACTTTAAAAAAGTGTACCAGACCCTCTGTGTTAGATGCGTTAAAAATACGATGAATTAACTCCCCAAAATGTTGGGGGAGATTAGTGTTCAAAAGGGCCTGTATTTCACTGTGGGTACTCGCCACCTGGAGAATGAATGTCTCCCGGGCGGACGTGAGCATAACTTCCTCGTTTAATAATAGTGCCTTTATTCTGCTCAGTCTATTGAAATCTGCCTCCATGGTAGGGATGGAAGGCCAAATAGAGATATCAACCTTGCCATGAGGGGAGGAAAAAGCACATTTTTGCAGCAGACAACCCTGTGCGAAACTGTTACAATGTAAGGAATGCCAGCCTGCAGGCCACAACAGTTTTCGTTATTTAAAAGTAAATAACTACCATTGGAAAGGAGAGTGAAAGTAGGAGAAATAACAGGAGCAGGAATACCTTTCAGCACACAAGCAAGATTAGGAGCGGAAACGCTACATGAGCCATGCAATTTAATGTGTTTACAAATAAGCGAATGACCCATAGTCGAGTCGCAGTACTCCCCGTGAGAAAGACTTCCTTGCCGTCCCGAAGGCATTTATACATGAAAGGCAAGGACCAGAGTTCATGCAGGAAAGCACTGCCCAAGGGCCGGTAACGGCCCACAGGATAATGTTTCATGCACGAGTCAAATTCAAACAAGGAAAAAGGTAAAGCGATAACCCCATGAACTAGCCACACAGCAGAATCGAGTTCTGCAACAGAGAACGGCAAAGGATCCATCTTTTCGATATGTAATAAAGTGTAAGTTGCATCTTTCATGGACATGAATTGCTGTTTGTCAGTTAAATTAAAAGGTAGAAACAAGGCAGAGGTGTTCAAAAAATGCCAAGGAACTTTACCTAACTTGAGCGTTTGCAAAGTCCATGCAAACTGCATAACTGAACGCAATTGATTCTGACCATGATATAACACAGAAACATCATCTTGTACAATATCAACAACAGAGGACACAATATTCTCTAAAGTATAAATGCGAGAAGACAGGGTATTAATACTATTGTCAACAACAGCAAGCACCTTTTCCAAATTTGCTTGATCTATTTCCCGAAGACGGAAAGCAGCTTCCATTTGTGATAGCTTCCAGAGTTCATTATATGTCTCATAAATGAATCTTTTAGGTCGGGGACCACGAGGTCCCAAAACAAAGTCGGACAGATCAATATTGCCTGAAAGGAGGGACAAATGTTGTTTAACAGAATCAAGGGACGAATGTTGCAGCCATTGTTTGCATAATTTACCTACAGAATATGTAGTGACAGTACGAGAAGCAGTAAATCTCGGATCAGGCCTATCCTGTGTGTATCTAGTACCTGAGTCGTGAAAACGCATTTGACATGCATTAGATGATATAGGCCATACCAACCAGGGTGACGGATCCAGTTCAGAAACATTAAATGAATTATTCTGTAATAGAGCCTGTAGGGTCGTCAGGGACAGGTTAAAACGTGAGCTATCATTGGGAAAACTCGACAGGGATGGAATTGAGGGCGAGTTCAATTGTTTAGTGGTAGCTAAGCCCCAACACGTAGTTTGATAGATGGAAGCATTTAGGAACATAATTTGGGTAGGGATGAGGCAAGCACGATGCAACGCCTCGGTTCCCTGTACCTGCCATGGCTTGGAGCCCCAAATGGATTTCAAATCTATTGTATTTTCCCAGTACTCATAACCACCCACTGCTAGGGCACTTAAAAAGGAACCCGAATAAAGCAATTTGGTGTGTGTTAACATAATTTTCTGAGTTGATGTCGTATTAAGTCTAAAATAATAGGATGCAGGGTTCGACCGATTAAAATCAGTAAAATAGGTAAACTTATTTCGAAGAGTTTGTGAGCTACCTGGCAAGGGGTTTGGACAATGTTCCCATTGGGTGTAATTAACAGAACTACGCAGGGCACTTGGCTTATGGAGAAAATGATTACCCCAATGTTGGTAACAATACAAATCGGCATAATTCGCAGAATTCATATATAAATCTTCAGCATTAAAAGATGCATAATATTTTAAATCGGCAAACAATGCTTCAACGGCATGCACATCCCAATCATCAGAATGAATATTATTCTGTACTACATCACCCATTGAAACACGAAGGACATTAGGTACATTAATAATTTCCGTCGGACCATGGATTTGATAGTTCACTGCATCCCATACGATGCCATCAGCAACTGGAAAAGCTGAAATGTTCACAAATGTGTGGTCACGCTTCATGATGTGAGACGAGGAATGAGGAGCCAAAGTTCCAGAAACATAGTCCACAGCAGAGCGTTCAGGTAAATAGTGACCATTGATTAGTAGAAAAAACACTGTGACAAAGCCAATGGACATGAACAGAAAAATCAAGAAAAGTACCAACCAGAGGTATGTCCAGGGTGGAATCAAAAAATTGTCTCTAAACCAGGATACAAAAATACTGAACTTGGATGGGACTTTTGAAGAAGTGGAATCCGAATCAAAGGAATAACGAGTCGGGCCAAGTGGCGTTATTGGTTGATGTGCCACCGATTCAGATGCAGGATAAGTATACTCGTCCTCGTCGATATTGGTGGAGAGTTGGGGATCAATTGTAGTTTCAGGCAAATCAACCATCTCAATTACAGCATCAGCGACCGTTCGTGTAGATGGGTCACGAACATATGTCCGATAAATGGCAGGACAAGAGATCGCTGGTGTGACGCTATTCAGGATCGGCCAGGCGCTGTAGCTTGACATTTTCCACTGAGATGTATCTGTTCTCCTTGCGACCAGGAAGCGGTGGTAAAATGACTGTACGTGTTCCCTTCAAGCCCAGAACTGGAACCGGTGCACGAAAAGAGGGGCCGAATTCTTTTTTGTTTTCAACCTTCTCTCGAACCAGTTCTCCAACCTTTGGAAGCCAGCCGGCTACCGGAATCTGCAACGCAGGATCTGTGGCTGAAGGCAAATGTGTAGTTGCAAGTTTGTCTCGGGCTTCTTGTAAGTCCTGTAACATAGCAGAATGGTTATCTACATCAAACTTGGCGGATTGCGCCGCGATGTCTGGACCATCAAGGTCAGGCACAAACATTCTTATGCCAAAGAGCATTTCGTATGGGGTCCGCCCACCCAGAGGTCTTCTAGGGAGATTATTAAGTGCACGTTGAACGGTATACAAGTGGGCCAGCCAGTTCCTGCCAGTACCTATAACTCTAGCTGTTAAGGATTGCTTTAAGTCACGGTTCATTCGTTCAACGATAGAGTTGCCCTCAGGCCTATACGGAGACGAAAATTTCACCCGCACCCCAAGCGAAGCCATTGCATCCTTGTAAGCCCTAGAGGCAAACGCTGGACCTTGGTCCGAATGGAAGGTGCCGCATGCGAAAATTCCCACAAAGACACGCAAATCCCTGATTACATTTCGAGCGTCAGCACTACGTTGTGGCCAGACCCAGAGGAACCGTGTGCATGAGTCCACTGCTACTAAGATATATTTATAGGCAGTGTCTGATGAGAATGGACCGCAGTGATCCAAGTAAACACACCCAAAAGGTCTGTTAGCAATGCAGAGCGGGGTCTGTGGTGGGCGTGTTACCGTGGAAGGCTTAATCTGCTGACAAACATCGCAAGAAAGCACAAAAGCACGGGTGTCTTTATACAATCCACGCCACCAATAACGCTGCTGCAAGATGGAAACTGTAGCTGACACACCTGCATGAGCCGAGGCCATGCCTTCGTGTGCAGCTGATATCAAGGCACTCCTGCGGTCCGCGTTGGGGATCAGCCGATCTCCAACGTCAGGTATTGTTACATAAGGAACCTGTTCGGGACTTAACTTGTAAGAATACTTGGAAGGAAAACCTGTAGGGTAATTATCACCTTCCTTGGTTGCAGCAATAGCTGCTAGAATAACAGGGTCAATTTTAGACATGGACCTGGTAACCGCTGCTACTGAACACGTGACTACTGCCGAACGGGCAGCTTCATCTGCCAGATCGTTACCAATAGCGTGTGCGCCCACCCGCTGATGGCCTAAGGTGTGTACCACCTGTGTGAGGGGCAGACGTTGTTGTAATTCTGCCACTCGAACCCAAAGCATTTTATGCTTAATTGTGCTCCCTTTTGCGTCCTTGTAGTCATTTTTTGACCAGAAAAACAGATTGTCATTGTAAGATTGTACACAGTAGAAGGAATCACATACAATAAGAGTGGTCTCATCCTGAGAAGCGAACTCAAGTGCAAGTAGCAATGCATGCAGCTCGGCCAATTGTGCGGTACTATCTCCAAGTGTGCGAGTGTGCACTACAGAGGATTTGAACGTTCCATTCACAAAGGAACCCGCAACAATAGCACATGCAGCTGAATAAGCGTGCTTGGACCCAGTGGCCGGTTGCGCCGAACCATCGGTGTAGATCACACATTTGTAATCCTCAAGCGGTAGTAAAAACAAAGGAGGAGGATGAACGAATTCATACTGCAAAAACTCCTGAGTCTGAAGAGAAGAATCAAAAACAAAAGTGACGTCCGAAGACGTCAAGGATGTAGCCCATTGTATCCAACGGGGATGCATTGCTTTTGAGTTCGGTACACTTGCCTTTGTTACTGCCTCTAGGGCAGGACAGGGTGTTACCACCAGAATTCGCTTTCCCTGTGCCAGTGCGCGTTCTTTTAGAATCGCCATTTGCACTGCAGTTAGAACTTTTTCAACAGATGTAAAGCGCAATTCAGCGGAAGTGTACAGATGTGACTTGTATGCGATGGGTACTGTGTCACCTTCATTAAAGGTTAAGTATGTGAATCCCACCGCCCCCGGAATTATTCTAATCACCAGGTTTGTGTGGTTATCACGAGTCAAAAGATATTTAGACTCCAATAGGTCTGTCTGCAAAGACTGCAGAATTGAGGTATGCTCAGGCAGCCAGCAAGACCTTGAATAAGTAGGTTGTATCAAAGCATACAAAGGCTTGATACGCTGGGCATATTCGGGAATGTAAGTACGCCCGAAATTCAGGAAACCCAGCAAAGACTGAAGTTTCTTCAGAGTATTTGGGGGGCACAAATGTGCACATTTTTCCAAGAAATGGGGGGCTAAGCCCTTACCTTCGTTGTTGAGCTCATAGCCCAAGAACAGAACGGTAAATTCAGCAATGTGTGACTTAGCAAAGTTAAATTTGTAACCCTGCTCCGCAAATTCAAGAATAATGCGGTCCACACGGGACAGATGCTGATATAACTCGTCGTCTGTCAGATAGATGTCATCTACGTACGAACATGCGTCTTGATCAATGTCATTTAACAAAGAAACAACACGGGCGGCGAATATACCCGGACTATTTTTGTAGCCCATGGGTAAACGCCGGAACTGGAATAATTTACCACCGGAAGTGAATGCGGTCCATTGACCACTCTCCGGGGCTAGGTTGTGCGTGTAGAAACCGTTTGAAAGGTCAAGTGTCGTTTTATATTTTTTACGAACAAGACTGTCTACAAGCGCAGAACTATGTGTATTCTGTACCGCAAAGTTCCGACAATGGGAATTTAAATGCCGGTAATCCAAAACTAAGCGGTACGATCCATCGGGTTTAGAAACCACGAAAAGGGGATTGTTCATAGGTGATACGCATGGTTCGATTACTCCCTGATATTCCAACTGTGTCAGAATTTCGGAGACGGGGCCTTTTGCCTGCCGTTTGATGGGATATTGGGGTTGTGGCTGCGGTAGTGACCACAAAGGTATTGCATGAGGAGGTGATTCTTCATCCCATCCCACATGGTTGCGGTATAACGCTGGTGCCAGGTACACAGCCCACTCAGCTGCAAGTGCTTCAGCTTTGTCTTTTGGGACATGCCTTGAAAAGCTTGGAAGGATTACCTCCTCTCCTTTATGTGCAGCTAAAACGAATGGGGGTGGCCAATCCACCTCTGCTAACAAAATGTCATATGAAGAGGTTAGATTTTCCCAAAAAATCCCTTTTATTTCACGCGGTATGTCACCTTCAATTTGGATGACTATGTTGTAAAGTCTGTCAGGGGGTGCCACTCTCGTGTCAGCTGTCTCTACAGTAACGAATGTTTCAGTTGCTGTCGCCTCCATATGAGGACGTAGCGCCTCCCGCACTATGGTAACTTCCGCGGCGCTGTCTAGGAGGGTCACTGCCCACGTCCAATTCTGGAGTCTCGTTCTCACGGTCTGTGGCATATTTCGCTGTTACAGCGGCAACATTTTTCTTTTGAAATTGCGGTCGAGGAAGGTGAAAGTCTTCTGCTTTCCCTCTGACTTGTTGTCGAGGTTGGTCTCGCTCCTGGGGAGCCTCTCGGCCCCTTCCTCTATCTTGCCGTCCTCCTCCACCAGCCTGTGACGACGTCTGGGCCTGTGAAGAACGAGGAGAACGCGTATCAGAGCTCTGAAACCTTTCTGGTGATTTAATTCTCGACCTATCACGTAAATCATAAGTACGTTCAGAAGAAACCGAAACTGGGGAAGCGCCTCTCGACCCCGGCTTCTTTTGTTGCTTACCCTGTTTTTTCTGTCTCCAACTCTTTTTAGTGAAGACTGGCCTATCATCTTTCTCAGATGTACTTTTTGTTTGTGTAACCTGTGTTTGCGATTGAGTTTGCAGTTTTACAAAAGGCTTGTTGCCTAGGCTGTTTCTTCCAATTGTTTTATAAGCCCGGGCTATAATTTTCGGTAATTCGCGGGGCCTGTCCAACTCTGGGACTAAAGCCAAAGCATTCGCTACTTGAAAGTTCATAGCATCGCCCTTGACATTTCCAAGGATCAATTCAGCTACTACATCAAACACTCCCACTAGTCTCATCCCTAATTCCACAGCCGCTTCAGGGCCATGCTCATCCTGCACTTTTTTAATTACAGAGGGTAGAACCGTCATGGAAGGAGTACCAAAACATTTTGAATAAACTGCTGCGAATACCTTACCCCAGTTTTCACATGATGTCAAATCGGGGATTAAGTCTTTTGGCAAACTTATCGTAAGGATGCGGTGTTTATCCACTGGGGACGTATGTGGAAACACCGCTTCTATCTGATCGAACTTTTCGGCAAGCCAGTAAGGATAATCGTCCTTACTTTGTGGACGTTTGCCCATCACAGAATTTACCATGACAGGACTTATGGTCACTCCAGCTGCAACAGCTGGTTGGCCAGCGACTACAGGGGCAGCTCCATGTAGGCTACCTGTAACGTATGTCACTAAGGCTCGATGCACTCGCACCAGTTCGGTATGCATAGTGCGCAGTTCCGCAATCGGTAATGCCAGATAATTTGGATGCGGGGTATACCCGGCCAATACAGGCCAAGTGGCCCCCTGAATTGATAAGGGGCCTAAACGAACTGCGGTTGTTGGTTGTGGGAGGGCGCCATTAAACCAAACACGGTGCTGCCAAGCCGTGAGAGGCACTTCAAGATTAGTATAGGGTCGATAGGCAGCAGGAATAGCGGTGAGTTTATATTCATGAAACAGATTATCACCTGCATCCACCGCCTCAAAAGTGATCCAAGTGTAAAACACTTCAAAGTGATAAGCCGGATCGGCTTGAACCACAAAGACCAACTCGACCCCAGTATCGGGCACTCCGTATACACCTAGGTGTTCTCGGAGTGGTCCTCGGCTATGTGCAGCTATCGCCACACCAGCCATAACTAAACAATTGTAATCGACAACCTAACAGGGAGCACAAAATGGGTTTTCTATGTAACCTTTTTTAATAACTTCAAGCTTGAAAGTACCTATAAAACGTTCAATATAGGAGGTATCACCGTCACTTACGCCTCCGGAAGCGTACGCGAGGGTTTTGTGGACAAGCACAAGTACTACTCAAGCGTCTCGCAGATAAGCAGCCCCACGGTGGTCGCGCCATGTCATAAGGTTTCTGCACATACACAGAGCTATGCACAGGATAATGGGACCCCGGAATACAGTGGTTTGCCTACCATATACCGTAGCACCCAAAAACCCCAACCCAACTAGCTTAGCATCCCATTAGCACCCAAGTACTAATGTTTGGACAACCCAGAACACGGTATCTTTATCTCAGGACTCGCAGAAGCAAGAACACTCTTTCGTCACTCACTCGTACTTGTCCACAAGGTGCGTAGGAAGAGACACTGGATAGGTTAAAATGTTTATTCCAACTTACGTGCTCTAATGTACAGTACACGTGTCAGTACTAATAGCATAATGCATATGAATAATATAAGCAGCATGATTACAATTCCATAGAATACAAACGGGGAAAGCATTTCATAACTCAGTGGATAAATGTCTAAATAACATTACCACCCTCCCCGTGCAGTAAGATAGTTTATTATAAAAATAGAAGACCTCTGGGCTTTGACTAGCGAACCCTCATACCTCGGTCTCTAGATGCAGAACTACATCAGCAGACAATCACAGCTCTTCTCCCTGGAAAGGATTCCTCCAAGTGTGTTAAGCGCCAGTAAAAACCCCAGTATTAAAGGCACACAAAGTTTCATGTCATTTGCGCCTACTGTTATGTCTGGGTGCGCGAGACTGGCCATATCAGGAAGAACCGAAATACATTGTTATGCGACCTTGTACATGTTGTGCAGTCTGAGCCCAAATCGAACAAGAGAAAAGGTGAAAGACAGAAAGTGCAGACAGCGCAAAAGAACTTGGCAAGAGCAAAGGGCGAGGGAGCCCTGGCTCAGTGTAACGTGCGCAAAGAAAAGCAGCATGGCAGCTAGTCCTAGGCCAACATAACAAGGCAGGCAATAAACCACAAGACAGCGGATTTCCTATGGATAATAGGTTGTAACTATAACTATCTACTGGCGACCGCCAGTAGATAATATATATATATATATATATATATATATATATATATATATATATTTCTTTCGTTTCTGCTCCTTCCGCTTTCCTTCGCCCTTCACACAGAGGATCGTTCAAAGCCGGCGGAGCGCGCCGGACATCATTTCTTCAACAAAATCCAATTAACGATCACTCAGAGGTTTGTGCAATTACCAACAGTTGGTTTATTTCCAGGTTACGCGTTTAGCTTGCAAAGCAAGCTTGGTCACACAGTGTATTGAGGGAAAGGGCATACAATACATAGACGGTGTAGAAAGTGAAAAGGGGGACACGAAGTGCAACAAACATTGTGTTACATGGCATCCATTTTGTAATGTGCAAAATAACATGCCTGTATTCACATTTCATACAAGAATACTCATATTGAGCTTATATAGGTCAAATGCATATTTCCAATATATACATTTATTATTAATCTCATGTGTATATAACCTGTCACAGTGCAAGAAATGGGAAAAAAAATTAATAGTAACGAAAATAAAAGTTAGAAGATTGTGGCATAGTGCCAGAATTCCCTTTCCATGGATGTTGGAGTAAATTATACTCGCAAAAGTCCCCTCCGTTCGTGTGTGGAATCAGCCCCGGGCGCTTTGATTACTACTCATTTATATGTGGATAGAGTTCCCTTGAATATGGGTCCAACGGTTGTACTGCTCTCGGCATAGTGCCTGCCTTAATCAATATCCGGTCCTTCATTGTCTGCTGACCCATACTAGTAAGTAGCGGTGTCCTATGTCTACACAATGGTGTGCGGCTTAGTGCCGTTTTTGTGCAACCTACTTTCTACTAGACCCCTCCTTGTGAGTAGCGGTGTCATGTATCTAAACAGATGTGTTAGGCCTAGTGCCGATTGTATCCCACCTGTTACCTGGGAAACAATATACTAGATTCCTACACCTACCTCCTCTACGTATTGATGCACCGCACCTTCCCCATGCCAACACCCCAGTAGTCCACCATTCAAAACATAGTCAATAAACTCAATAACACAACAATATGATCTACACTCATAATATGACCCTTGATATAGAGATAAAATCAATTAGGAAGATAACTCTTAACTGTTAGGTTTGTCCCTCCACCAAAACAACTGAAGAAAAGGGTAGGGGAGTGCGTTGGAAGCTGATCCTCTGTGTCGACCCCTTCCTTTTCTCCTGTAATAAAAAAAGACAAAGATAAGATAAGTGATTATATCAATCAGGGGTTTGTTAAAGTGCGACTACTCACCCGTAAGGGTCTCAAGGCGCATGGGGTGGGGGGGGGTGCAGGTTCCATTCCATCAAGGAGGGGGTCTGTCGAAGAGCCAGGTTTTGAGGCTTCTTGCAAAGATGGGGAGCGATGTTGTCTGTCTGAGGTGGAGCGGAAGGGCGTTCCATGCTTTGGCCGCGAGGAAGGAGAAGGAGCGGCCTCCCGATCTGGTCTTTCTGGTGCAGGGGACCACGGCGTAGGAGAGCTGGGCTGATTGTAGGGTCCTTTGGGGTGCGTGGAATTTGAGTCGGCTGTTCAGGTATGCTGGTCCGGTGCCGTGGAGGGCCTTGTGTGCGTGGGTGAGCATCTTGAAGGTGATTCTCACCTCGACGGGGAGCCAGTGGAGTGTGCGCAGGTGCTGGGAGATGTGGCAGTGTTTTGGCAGGTTGAGGACCAGTCTTGCGGCGGCGTTCTGGATGTTCTGTAGCTTGCGGGTGAGGTTTTTGTTTATTCCGGCGTAGAGTGCGTTGCCGTAGTCGAGTCTGCTGGTGACCAGAGCGTGAGTGACGGTCTTTCGGTGTTCGAGGGGATCCATTTGAAGGTCTTACGAAGGAGGCGGAGGGTGTGGAAGCAGGAAGACGAGACAGAGTTGATCTGGCGGTCCATTTTGAGCTCGGAGTCCAGGATGATTCCCAGGTTGTATGCGTGGTCCGTGGGGGTTGGCGGGTTTCCGAGGGCGGGGGGCCACCAGGTGTTGCTCCAGGCATCGGGGTTTGGGCCCATGATGAGTACTTCTGTTTTGTTGGTGTTTAGTTGTAGGCAGCTGTTTTTCAACCATTTGGCAACGGCTTCCATGCCTTCTCGAAAGTTGCGTCTGGAGGTGTTGGGCTCGTTGGATAGGGAGAGGATGAGCTGGGTGTCGTCTGCGTATGACACGATGTTGAGTCCATAGGTTCTGACGATGGGGGCGAGTGGAGCCATTTAGACGTTGAAGAGCGTCGGGCTGAGGGAGGAGCCCTGGGGGACTCCGCAGGTGGTAGGTGTGGGGTCCGAGAGGAAAGGGGGGAGTCTGACCCGCTGCGTCCTGCCGGAGAGGAAGGAGCGGATCCAGTCGAGGGCCTTGTCCTGGATTCCTGAATCGTAGAGTCTGCTTATTAGGGTGCGGTGGGAGACTGTGTCGAACGCTGCTGATAGGTCGAGGAGGATGAGGGCTACTGTTTCTCCTTTGTCCAGTAGGGTGCAGATGTCGTCTGTTGCGGCGAGGAGGGCGGTTTCCGGACTGTGGTTTTTTCTGAAGCCGAATTGGGAGGAGTCGAGGATGTTGTGTTCTTCAATGAATGTGGCGAGTTGGCTGTTGATGGCTTTCTCGATGACTTTCGCTGGGAACGGGAGAGGGAGATTATAGACAGAAGGGTATAAAAAATATTAAAATTCTTACATCCATGAATGATTCCATAGTGTGAGTATAAGATCAGGTCTGGTTCAAAGTTGGAAAATTACTATAGTGTGTATATACAGCAACATATACATTAGAATATCAAAAAACTCACAGTTCTTTTTAGGACAATTTGACATGACTTTCGGACAAAATTTCCTGACTATAAGACCCACAGCAGTTCAATGCATATTAACAGCCTCAACCTGCCCGGTATAGCATTACTCGTGTAAGTGGACACTTATCTCCTCATCCTGATTAAGCCCTTCAGGGCACTTAGTTTGGAGATTGATTATATGCCACGATTATTTTTTCCGTGAGGTGAGGACTCTGTTACATCCCCTGTGGGTATGTTCAATCTGTTCTATTGCAAAGAATGTAAGGAGAGAGCTATTGGACAAATGGTATTCAGAAAAATGTCTCGCTACTGGGTACTGGGGGTCTTTATTATTGATGGCCCTCATATGTTCCAACACCCGTTTCTTTGTGGCTAATGTGGTGCTTCCTATGTACCTCTTTTTACAGGGACATTCAAGGATATAGATAGTGAATGTAGTACCGCACGTTAGGAATTGTTTGATCGTTCTTTCCCCTATTGGTGTTTTTCTCATGGAGCTATTTCTACAAGCCTTACAGTGGCCACATGGAAAAAATCCCTGTAGGCCAATTCGTATGTTCATGTTTGTGCTCGTAATGTCTCCCTTCACAAAGAAATCTCTGAGGTTTCTCCCTTTCCTGTATGTTATGTGTGGTCTATCTTGGATAGTTTGTCCTATCGTAGGATCACTCGAGGGGACATTCCAATTCTGGTTCAGAATTTTGGATATTTTCTTGGATTCGCTGTTATAGGTGAGAATCACTCTTGTAGTGGTATCAATCTCAGTTATGGGTTTTTCTAGTAGAGTTTCCTCTCTTTTGATCTTCTTCACTTTTTCTTTTGCTTTTGCTAGTACTCAGTTCGGATACCCTCTCTCTCGGAATCGTCTCATCATATTGTCTTGTTCTGCTAGGAAGTTTTCCTCTGTGCTGCAATTTCTTCTTGCTCTCAACAGCTCCCCAAACCGAATACTCCATTTAAGTGTTTCCGGGTGGCTGCTGAGAGCATGAAGAAGGCTATTGCCTGCTGTCGCCTTTCTATGAAGTCTGGTGTTTATTGTGTTATTCTCTATCTCTACTACCACATCAAGGAATTCAATTTGTCTCCTGCTCATGGTGTATGAAAGATTGAGGTTATAGGTGTTATTGTTGAGTTCATTGATAGTATCTTTCGCGCTTTCCTCACTCCCTTTCCACACCACAAATAGGTCATCTATGTACCTGTACCATTTTATTACTCTGTTACCTTCAGGGTTTGTCTTTAGTTTTTTAAGAACTTCATCTTCCCAGACCCCCAGGAACAGATTGGCAAAGCTAGGGGCAAAACATGTGCCCATAGCAGTGCCAAGGACTTGTTTGTACATAGTGCCATTAAATAAAAACATGTTATTAAGGAGGCAAAATTCCATCAACTTCAACAGCATTTCTATGTGTTCCAAATAACAAATTTTTCGTTTGTTAAGAAAATATTTGCAGCATTGTAACCCAAGTGAATGATCAATGATAGAGTACAGTGAGTTCACATCCATAGTGATCATAAGATAGTCCTCTTCCCATGTGATACTCCTTATTTTCCCCAGGAAGTCTTTAGTATCCCTTATATGTGAGGGGAGACCCTCCACATACTCACGGAGAAAATGATCTATGTATTTTGAGACATGTTCTGATACACATCCTATTGAGGACACAATTGGTCTCCCTGGTGGTGTTTTGGGGTCTTTGTGTATCTTAGGTAGTAAGTAGAAAATGGGAGTTCTGGGATAATCGCATTTCAAATAGCAGTATTCTTCCCACTGGAGAATACCCTTGTCTTTGTACTCAATGAGCATATTCCATATATGCAATATACTCTCATTATACTCTTGTGTGTTGGTTTTCACATAGAATCTTGTGTCATCTAATTGTCTTTCTGCTTCAGCAATGTAAGCGGCTCTGTCCCATAAAACAATATTTCCCCCTTTATCTGCTGGTCGAATTATGATGTTCTCATCATCAGATAAGGATTTAATCAGTTTCCATTGTTCTTTGGTAAAATTAGAGGTAGTATCTTTTTTGTATAGTTTTTGTTTGCGCAATTTCATCAGAACGTTTGTTGTTGTCTCATGTAAAGTGTCAATGTTGTCATGAGGCATTGTAGGGAGAAAGATGGATTTGGGCCTAAACTTGGTGGTTGTTGGAAGGTCAGTTCTGGGTATAGTTTGTTCCTCATTAAGTTCTAAACCTCCTTCCTGATAGAGACCCTCCATGTCAAGTAATGTATTTCTGTCTTGAATACTGAGAAACGTGTTGGGATCACTTTCATGTCTTTCATTGGCACATGATTGTTCGGGTGTTCCTTTCAAAATGTGCCATTTTTTTAACTTCACTTTTCTCACAAATTTAAAAATATCGATTCTCGTTTCAGGATAGTTGAAACAGTTAGTTGGACAAAAGGAAAGGCCTAAGCAAAGGGTCTCTTTCTCAAACATAGGGGCCCATTAGGATGGCGGGCGGTTCTCCCCCGCCGGGCCGCGGTAGCCACCGCCGGCCCAGCGGGGGCAAACTGCCCGCCATCCACACCAGAAAGACCCCCCGCCATATTATGATGGCTGGGGGGTACGCAGCGGACGGGAAGACCGTCCGCTGCTTTTCTGCCGGTCGACTCATCGACCGGGTGGAAAACATGCATAATATGGTGGCGGTGTCTGCAAGACACCGCCATCCATATTATGATGATGGCGGAAAGCAGCCCTTCCATGGCGGCGTTGCCGCCATGGAAAGGCATGCGGTCTTCGCTGTTGGGGGCCCGTAGCGGGCCCCCAGGATGTTGGGGGGTGGGGGGTGCACACCCTGCATTGGCATGGACAAAGTGGCAGGCACCGCGAGGTGCCAGTCACCTTGTGCATGTCAATGCACAACGTGCATTCCCAGCATTGTGGCAGGCGGTGCTGTGAGCACCGCCCGCCACAATGCTGGGAATAGGGGATGCCACCGCCACGGTGGTGGTGGCATCATAATTGCAGGTGCGGGACCGCCGCACCTATAGCGGGCGGTCCCTTTGGCCGTTGTGGTGGCAGGCGGACATCGTAATAGAGCCCATAGTAAGTGGTCTATATGATAAATTAATAATAGTTTTATTTACCATGTTGTCATCCATTATTTCTGTTTTTTCTGGCCCATTTGTCTGGTTCCCATTTGCCGTGTTCCTCTTCCTCTACCTCTTGTGTTCTCTCTGTCGCTTCCTTCTTCTCCAGTTTCTTCCTGGTTTCTTCCTCGTCCTCGTCCCCGACCTCGTCCCCGACCTCTTCCTCTCATTCTCGTGGGTTCTGCGTTCTGTGGTATTTCCCTCCTTGTTCTTAGGAGGCGATATTCGTCTAAAAAAGTCGGTTGTTTCTTGGGGCCCCTCTTTCTTTCCATTGATCTGTCGTGTATATATGGCTGCTCCACTTCTACATCACTGCTGGTTATGGAGTCTGTTCCACTGGCATTCTCTGTTTCACTATCTAGTGGTTCCCCCATTGAAAGTTTCTCATATAGGTGATCATATTTATGTGA
Source organism: Calotriton arnoldi (assembly GCA_963921515.1). Lineage (NCBI taxonomy): Eukaryota > Metazoa > Chordata > Amphibia > Caudata > Salamandridae > Calotriton > Calotriton arnoldi. The sequence continues at coordinate 2,881,764 of CAWUFW010001128.1, read as the reverse complement.
GTAAGTTAGAATTCTGCCACTCTCGTAATCTCCGCAGTCGCGGTGCAATTTGTGCTGATCCGGAGCCTTTATACCCTCTTCATAGTTTTTTAGTCTTGCCTTGAGATCCTCCATATATTTCGTTATTACATCTTGTTCTTTATGATTCTTCAATTCATCTTCCAGTTGCTTGATTTCTTGTATCAATGTCTCTCTATCCTCCCAGGCATATTTCACAAAGATGATCAACATTTGTTTAGAGCTTTTTGCAGAATTATCAGCCCATTCTTCCAGCATTCTGGGGTTAGTTGAGGAGTATCTAATCCTGGTCACGTGTTCACTCAATGAATTGCACTACAATTGCCCACCTGTGATCAAGGCTATTTTAACAGCCGAAACGCGTAAGGAAAGTTTATGCTGCTTTTACTGGAGAATGGATTGCCAGAATAAAATGCCAGTATACTGTGGAGTTGGGCTTCATTTTGTCTTGTTTGGTTGCGTTACAATGTACGGGCTGCTCCTTGACCGCTCTGAAGCCGCCCTGCAGGGACCGTGGCTCCCGTCACTAGGAGACTGTTTTTGTGATATTAAATGGGGAGCATGTGCCGCTTACCTGCTGGTGTGATGAAAAAGGACTTACAAGGAATTTCACCCAGGGAGGTGAGAAAGGGAAGGGAGAGGACGAGTGTTTTCTCTTCCGGTCAACTCCGACAGAACTGTGCTATTTTAAAAGAATGATTTGTGAAATGCAGCAGCTGGCAATGAGCAAAGTATATGAATATTATGCACTTGTGACTTTTATTTTTAAAACCACATGCACCAGGATGAACCATTATTTGGGAGACTGTGTCATTTAACGCTATTAAGCTGAATTGCACTAAGCCACGAGCCTTCAATGTTACATTGACATTAATGGTGCATTGTGGTTAGAGGAGTATCTAATCCAGGTCATGTGTTCACTCAATGAATTGCACTACAATTGCCCACCTGTGATCAAGGCTATTTTAACAGCCGAAACGCGTAAGGAAAGTTTATGCTGCTTTTACTGGAGAATGAATTGCCAGAATAAAATGGCAGTATACTGTGGAGTTGGGCTTCATTTTGTCTTGTTTGGTGGCGTTCCAATGTACGGGCTGCTCCTTACCCGCTCGTAAGCCGCCCTGCAGGGACGGTGGCTCCCGTCACTAGGAGACTGTTTTTGTGATATTAAATGGGGAGCATGTCCCGCTTACCTGCTGGTGTGACGAAAAGGGCTTCCAAAGAATTTCACCCAGGGAAATGAGAAAGGGAAGGGAGATGACGAGTGTTTTCTCTTCCGGTCAACTCCGACAGAACTGCACAATTTTAAAAGAATGATTTGTGAAATGCAGCAGCTGGCAATGAGCAAAGTATATGAATATTATGCACTCATGATTTTTATTTTTAAAACCACATGAACCAGGATGAGCCATTATTTGGGAGACTGTGTCATTTAACGCTATTAAGCTGAATTGCACTAAGCCACGAGTCTTCGATGTTACATTGACATTAATGGTGCATTGTGGTTAGAGGAGTATCTAATCCTGGTCACGTGTTCACTCAATGAATTGCACTACAATTCCCCACCTGTGATCAAGGCTATTTTAACAGCCGAAACGCGTAAGGAAAGTTTATGCTGCTTTTACTGGAGAATGGATTGCCAGAATAAAATGCCAGTATACTGTGGAGTTGGGCTTCATTTTGTCTTGTTTGGTTGCGTTACAATGTACGGGCTGCTCCTTGACCGCTCTGAAGCCGCCCTGCAGGGACCGTGGCTCCCGTCACTAGGAGACTGTTTTTGTGATATTAAATGGGGAGCATGTGCCGCTTACCTGCTGGTGTGATGAAAAAGGACTTACAAGGAATTTCACCCAGGGAGGTGAGAAAGGGAAGGGAGAGGACGAGTGTTTTTCTCTTCCGGTCAACTCCGACAGAACTGTGCTATTTTAAAAGAATGATTTGTGAAATGCAGCAGCTGGCAATGAGCAAAGTATATGAATATTATGCACTTGTGACTTTTATTTTTAAAACCACATGCACCAGGATGAACCATTATTTGGGAGACTGTGTCATTTAACGCTATTAAGCTGAATTGCACTAAGCCACGAGCCTTCAATGTTACATTGACATTAATGGTGCATTGTGGTTAGAGGAGTATCTAATCCAGGTCATGTGTTCACTCAATGAATTGCACTACAATTGCCCACCTGTGATCAAGGCTATTTTAACAGCCGAAACGCGTAAGGAAAGTTTATGCTGCTTTTACTGGAGAATGAATTGCCAGAATAAAATGGCAGTATACTGTGGAGTTGGGCTTCATTTTGTCTTGTTTGGTGGCGTTCCAATGTACGGGCTGCTCCTTACCCGCTCGTAAGCCGCCCTGCAGGGACGGTGGCTCCCGTCACTAGGAGACTGTTTTTGTGATATTAAATGGGGAGCATGTCCCGCTTACCTGCTGGTGTGACGAAAAAGGGCTTCCAAAGAATTTCACCCAGGGAAATGAGAAAGGGAAGGGAGATGACGAGTGTTTTTCTCTTCCGGTCAACTCCGACAGAACTGCACAATTTTAAAAGAATGATTTGTGAAATGCAGCAGCTGGCAATGAGCAAAGTATATGAATATTATGCACTCATGATTTTTATTTTTAAAACCACATGAACCAGGATGAGCCATTATTTGGGAGACTGTGTCATTTAACGCTATTAAGCTGAATTGCACTAAGCCACGAGTCTTCGATGTTACATTGACATTAATGGTGCATTGTGGTTAGAGGAGTATCTAATCCTGGTCACGTGTTCACTCAATGAATTGCACTACAATTCCCCACCTATGATCAAGGCTATTTTAACAGCCGAAACGCGTAAGGAAAGTTTATGCTGCTTTTACTGGAGAATGGATTGCCAGAATAAAATGCCAGTATACTGTGGAGTTGGGCTTCATTTTGTCTTGTTTGGTTGCGTTACAATGTACGGGCTGCTCCTTGCCCGCTCTGACGCCGCCCTGCAGGGACCGTGGCTCCCGTCACTAGGAGACTGTTTTTGTGATATTAAATGGGGAGCATGTCCCGCTTACCTGCTGGTGTGACGAGAAAGGACTTCCAAGGAATTTCACCCAGGGAGGTGAGAAAGGGAAGGGAGAGGACGAGTGTTTTTCTCTTCCGGTCAACTCCGACAGAACTGTGCAATTTTAAAAGAATGATTTGTGAAATGCAGCAGCTGGCAATGAGCAAAGTATATGAATATTATTCACTCGTGACTTTTATTTTTAAACCACATGCACCAGGATGAACCATTATTTGGGAGACTGTGTCATTTAACGCTATTAAGCTGAATTGCACTAAACTACGAATCTTCGATGTTACATTGACATTAATGGTGCATTGTGGTTAGAGGAGTATCTAATACTGGTCATGTGTTCCCTCAATGAATTGCACTACAATTGCCCACCTGTGATCAAGGCTATTTTAACAGCCGAAACGCGTAAGGAAAGTTTATGCTGCTTTTACTGGAGAACGGATTGCCAGAATAAAATGTCAGTATACTGTGGAGTTAGGCTTCATTTTGTCTTGTTTGTTGGCGTTCCAATTTACGGGGTGCTCCTTGCCCGCTCTGATGCCGCCCTGCAGTGACGGTGGCTCCCGTCACTAGGAGACTGTTTTTGTGATATTAAATGGGGAGCATGTCCCGCTTACCTGCTGGTGTGACGAAAAAGGACTTCCAAGGAATTTCACCCAGGGAGGTGCGAAAGGGAAGGGAGAGGATGAGTGTTTTTCTCTTCCGGTCAACTCCGACAGAACTGTGCAATTTTAAAAGAATGATTTGTGAAATTCAGCAGATGGCAATGAGCAAAGTATATGAATATTATGCACTCGTGACTTTTATTTTTAAAACCACATGCACCAGGATGAACCATTATTTAGGAGACTGTGTCATTTAACTCTATTAGGCTGAATTGCACTAAGCCAAGTGTCTTCAATGTTACATTGACATTAATGGTGCATTGTGGTTAGAAGAGTATCTAATCCGGTCACGTGTTCACTTAATGAATTGCACTACAATTGCCCACCTATGATCAAGGCTATTTTAACAGCCGAAACGCGTAAGGAAAGTTTATGCTGCTTTTACTGGAGAATGGATTGCCAGAATAAAATGCCAGTATACTGTGGAGTTGGGCTTCATTTTGTCTTGTTTGGTGGCGTTCCAATGTACGGGATGCTCTCTGAAGCCGCCCTGCAGGGACGGTGGCTCCCGTCACTAGGAGACTGTTTTTGTGATATTAAATGGGGAGCATGTCCCGCTTACCTGCTGGTGTGACGAAAAAGGACTTCCAAGGAATTTCACCCAGGGAGGTGAGAAAGGGAAGGGAGAGGACAAATGTTTTTCTCTTCCGGTCAACTCCGACAGAATTGTGGAATTTTAAAAGAATGATTTGTGAAATGCAGCAGCTGGCAATGAGCAAAGTATAGGAATATTATGCACTTGTGACTTTTATTTTTAAAACCACATGCACCAGAATAAACCATTATTTGGGAGAATGTGTCATTTAACGCTATTAAGCTGAATTGCACTAAGCCACGAGTCTTCGATGTTACATTGACATTAATGGTGCATTGTGGTTAGAGGAGTATCTAATCCTGGTCATGTGTTCACTCAATGAATTGCACTACAATTTCCCACCTGTGATCAAGGCTATTTTAACAGCCGAAACACGTAAGGAAACTTTATGCTGCTTTTACTGGAGAATGGATTGCCAGAATAAAATGCCAGTATACTGTGGAGTTGGGCTTCATTTTGTCTTGTTTGGTGGCGTTCCAATGTACGGGCTACTCCTTGCCCGCTCTGAAGCCGCCCTGCAGGGACTGTGGCTCCCGTCACTAGGAGACTGTTTTTGTGATATTAAATGGGGAGCATGTCCCGCTTACCTGCTGGTGTGACGAAAAAGGACTTCCAAGAAATTTCACCCAGGGAGGTGAGAAAGGGAAGGGAGAGGACAAATGTTTTCTCTTCCGGTCAACTCCGACAGAACTGTGCAATTTTAAAAGAATGATTTGTGAAATGCAGCAGCTGGCAATGAGCAAAGTATAGGAATATTATGCACTTGTGACTTTTATTTTTAAAACCACATGCACCAGGATGAACCATTATTTGGGAGACTGTGTCATTTAACGCTATTAAGCTGAATTGCACTAAGCCACGAGTCTTCGATGTTACATTGACATTAATGGTGCATTGTGGTTAGAGGAGTATCTAATCCTGGTCACGTGTTCACTCAATGAATTGCACTACAATTGCCCACCTGTGATCAAGGCTATTTTAACAGCCGAATCGCGTAAGGAAAGTTTATGCTGCTTTTACTGGAGAATGGATTGACAGAATAAAATGCCAGTATACTGTGGAGTTGGGCATCATTTTGTCTTGTTTGGTGGCGTTCCAATGTACGGGCTGATCCTTGCCCGCTCTGAAGCCGCCCTGCAGGGACGTTGGCTCCCGTCACTAGGAGACTGTTTTTGTGATATTAAATGGGGAGCATGTCCCGCTTACCTGCTGGTGTAACGAAAAAGGACTTCCAAGGAATTTCACCTAGGGAAATGAGAAAGGGAAGGGAGATGACGAGTGTTGTTCTCTTCCGGTCAACTCCGACAGAACTGTGCAATTTTAAAAGAATGATTTGTGAAATGCAGCAGCTGGCAATGAGCAAAGTATATGAATATTATTCACTCGTGACTTTTATTTTTAAAACCACATGCACCAGGATGAACCATTATTTGTGAGACTGTGTCATTTAACGCTATTAAGCTGAATTGCACTAAGCCACGAGTCTTCGATGTTACATTGACATTAATGGTGCATTGTGGTTAGAGGAGTATCTAATCCTGGTCACGTGTTCACTCAATTAATTGCACTACAATTGCCCACCTGTGATCAAGGCTATTTTAACAGCTGATATGCGTAAGGAAAGTTTATGCTGCTTTTACTGGAGAATGGATTGCCAGAATAAAATGGCAGTATACTGTGGAGTTGGGCATTATTTTGTCTTGTTTGGTGGCGTTCCAATGTACGGGCTGCTCCTTCCCCGCTCTGAAGCCGCCCTGCAGGGACGGTGGCTCCTCTCACTAGGAGACTGTTTTTGTGATATTAAATGGGGAGCATGTCCCGCTTACCTGCTGGTGTGACGAAAAAGGACTTCCAAGGAATTTCACCCAGGGAGGAGCGAAAGGGAGGGGAGAGGATGAGTGTTTTTCTCTTCCGGTCAACTCCGACAGAACTGTGCAATTTTAAAAGAATGATTTTTGAAATGCAGTTGCTGGCAATGAGCAAAGTATATGAATATTATACACTAGTGACTTTTATTTTTAAAACCACATGCACCAGGATGAACCATTATTTTGGAGACTGTGTCATTTAATGCTATTAAGCTGAATTGCACTAAGCCACGAGTCTTCGATGTTACATTCACATTAATGGTGCATTGTGGTTAGAGGAGTATCTAATCCTGGTCACGTGTTCACTCAATTAATTGCACTACAATTGCCCACCTGTGATCAAGGCTATTTTAACAGCTGAAACACATAAGGAAAGTTTATGCTGCTTTTACTGGAGAATGGATTGCCAGAATAAAATGGCAGTATACTGTGGAGTTGGGCATCATTTTGTCTTGTTTGGTGGCGTTCCAATGTACGGGCTGCTCCTTGCCCGCTCTGAAGCCGCCCTGCAGGGACGGTGGCTCCCGTCACTAGGGGACTGTTTTTGTGATATTAAATGGGGAGCATGTCCCGCTTACCTGCTGGTGTGACGAAAAAGGACTTCCAAGGAATTTCACACAGGGAAATGAGAGAAAGGGAAGGGAGATGACGAGTGTTTTTCTCTTCCGGTCAACTCCGACAGAACTGTGCAATTTTAAAAGAATGATTTGTGAAATGCAGCAGCTGGCAATGAGCAAAGTATATGAATATTATTCACTCGTGACTTTTATTTTTAAAACCACATGCACCAGGATAAACCATTATTTGGGAGACTGTGTCATTTAACGCTATTAAGCTGAATTGCACTAAGCTACGAGTCTTCGATGTTACATTGACATTAATGGTGCATTGTGGTTAGAGGAGTATCTAATCGTGGTCATGTGTTCACTCAATGAATTGCACTACAATTGCCCACCTGTGATCAAGGCTATTTTAACAGCCGAAATGCGTAAGGAAAGTTTATACTGCTTTTACTGGAGAATGGATTGCCAGAATAAAATGCCAGTATACTGTGGAGTTGGGCTTCATTTTGTCTTGTTTGGTGGCGTTCCAATGTACGGGCTACTCCTTGCCCGCTCTGAAGCCGCCCTGCAGGGACTGTGGTTCCCGTCACTAGGAGACTGTTTTTGTGACATTAAATGGGGAGCATGTCCCGCTTACCTGCTGGTGTGACGAAAAAGGACTTCCAAGGAATTTCACCCAGGGAGGTGAGAAAGGGAAGGGAGAGGACAAATGTTTTTCTCCTCCGGTCAACTCCGACAGAACTGTGCAATTTTAAAAGAATGATTGTGAAATGCAGCAGCTGGCAATGAGCAAAGTATAGGAATATTATGCACTTGTGACTTTTATTTTTAAAACCACATGCACCAGGATGAACCATTATTTGGGAGACTGTGTCATTTAACGCTATTAAGCTGAATTGCACTAAGCCACGAGTCTTCGATGTTACATTGACATTAATGGTGCATTGTGGTTAGAGGAGTATCTAATCCTGGTCACGTGTTCACTCAATTAATTGCACTACAATTGCCCACCTGTGACCAAGGCTATTTTAACAGCTGATATGCGTAAGGAAAGTTTATGCTGCTTTTACTGGAGAATGGATTGCCAGAATAAAATGGCAGTATACTGTGGAGTTGGGCATTATTTTGTCTTGTTTGGTGGCGTTCCAATGTACGGGCTGCTCCTTCCCTGCTCTGAAGCCGCCCTGCAGGTACGGTGGCTCCTCTCACAAGGAGACTGTTTTTGTGATATTAAATGGGGAGCATGTCCCGCTTACCTGCTGGTGTGCCGAAAAAGGACTTCCAAGGAATTTTACCCAGGGAGGAGAGAAAGGGAGGGGAGAGGACGAGTGTTTTTCTCTTCCGGTCAACTCCGAGAGAACTGTGCAATTTTAAAAGAATGATTTTTGAAATGCAGCTGCTGGCAATGAGCAAAGTATATGAATATTATACACTCGTGACTTTTATTTTTAAAACCACATGCACCAGGATGAACCATCATTATTTTGGAGACTGTGTCATTTAATGCTATTTAGCTGAATTGCACTAAGCCACGAGTCTTCGATGTTACATTCACATTAATGGTACATTGTGGTTAGAGGAGTATCTAATCCTGGTCACGTGTTCACTCAATTAATTGCACTACAATTGCCCACCTGTGATCAAGGCTATTTTAACAGCTGAAACGCATAAGGAAAGTTTATGCTGCTTTTACTGGAGAATGGATTGCCAGAATAAAATGGCAGTATACTGTGGAGTTGGGCATCATTTTGTCTTATTTGGTGGCGTTCCAATGTACGGGCTGCTCCTTGCCCGCTCTGAAGCCGCCCTGCATGGACGGTGGCTCCCGTCACTAGGAGACTGTTTTTGTGAAATTAAATGGGGAGCATGTCCCGCTTACCTGCTGGTGTGACGAAAAAGGACTTCCAAGGAATTTCACCCAGGGAGGAGAGAAAGGGAGGGGAGAGGACGAGTGTTTTTCTCTTCCGGTCAACTCCGACAGAACTGTGCAATTTTAAAAGAATGATTTTTGAAATGCAGCTGCTGGCAATGAGCAAAGTATATGAATATTATACACTCGTGACTTTTATTTTTAAAACCACATGCACCAGGATGAACCATTATTTTGGAGACTGTGTCATTTAACGCTATTAAGCTGAATTGCACTAAGCTACAAGTCTTCGATGTTACATTGACATTAATGGTGCATTGTGGTTAGAGGAGTATCTAATCCTGGTCATGTGTTCACTCAATGAATTGCACTTCAATTGCCCACCTGTGATCAAGGCTATTTTAACAGCCGTAATGCATAAGGAAAGTTTATGCTGCTTTTACTGGAGAATGGATTGCCAGAATAAAATGCCAGTATACTGTGGAGTTGGGCTTCATTTTGTCTTGTTTGGTGGCGTTCCAATGTACGGGCTACTCCTTGCCCTCTCTGAAGCCGCCCTGCAGGGACGGTGGCTCCTCTCACAAGGAGACTGTTTTTGTGATATTAAATGGGGAGCATGTCCCGCTTACCTGCTGGTGTGACGAAAAAGGACTTCCAAGGAATTTCACCCAGGGAGGAGAGAAAGGGAGGGGAGAGGACGAGTGTTTTTCTCTTCCGGTCAACTCCGACAGAACTGTGCAATTTTAAAAGAATGATTTTTGAAATGCAGCTGCTGGCAATGAGCAAAGTATATGAATATTATATACTCATGACTTTTAGTTTTAAAACCACATGCACCAGGATGAACCATTATTTTGGAGACTGTGTCATTTAATGCTATTAAGCTGAATTGCACTAAGCCACGAGTCTTCGATGTTACATTCACATTAATGGTGCATTGTGGTTAGAGGAGTATCTAATCCTGGTCACGTGTTCACTCAATTAATTGCACTACAATTGCCGACCTGTGATCAAGGCTATTTTAACAGCTGAAACGCATAAGGAAAGTTTATGCTGCTTTTACTGGAGAATGGATTGCCAGAATAAAATGGCAGTATACTGTGGAGTTGGGCATCATTTTGTCTTGTTTGGTGGCGTTCCAATGTACGGGCTGCTCCTTGCCCGCTCTGAAGCCGCCCTGCAGGGACGGTGGCTCTTGTCACTTGGAGACTGTTTTTGTGATATTAAATGGGGAGCATGTCCCGCTTACCTGCTGGTGTGACGAAAAAGGACTTCCAAGGAATTTCACCCAGGGAGGTGAGAAAGGGAGGGGAGAGGACGAGTGTTTTTCTCTTCCGGTCAACTCCGACAGAAGTTTTAAAAGAATGATTTGTGAAATGCAGCAGCTGGCAATGAGCAAAGTATATGAATATTATACACCCGTGACTTTTATTTTTAAAACCACATGCACCAGGATGAACCATAATTCTGGAGACTGTGTCATTTGACGCGATTAAGCTGAATTGCACTAAGCCACGAGTCTTCGATGTTACATTGACATTAATGGTGCATTGTGGTTAGAGGAGTATCTAATCCTGGTCACGTGTTCACTCAATGAATTGCACTACAATTGCTTACCTGTGATCAAGGCAATTTTAACAGCCGAAACGTGTAAGGAAAGTTTATGCTGTTTGTTTATTGGAGAATGGATTGCCAGAATAAAATGCCAGTATACTGTGGAGTTGGTCTTCATTTTGTCTTGTTTGGTGGCGTTCCAATGTATGGGCTGCTCCTTGCCCGCTCTGAAGCCTCCCTGCAGGGACGGTGGCTCCCGTCACTAGGAGACTGTTATGTGATATTAAATGGGGAGCATGTCCCGCTTACCTGCTGGTGTGACGAAAAAGGACTTCCAAGGAATTTCACCCAGGGAGATGAGAAAGGGAAGGGAGAGGACAAGTGTTTTTCTCTTCCTGTCAACTCCGACAGAACTGCGCAATTTTAAAAGAATGATTTGTGAAATGCAGCAGCTGGCAATGAGCAAAGTATATGAATAAAAAGGCACTCTTGATTTTTATTTTTAAAACCACATGAACCAGGATGAGCCATTATTTGGGAGACTGTGTCATTTAACGCTATTAAGCTGAATTGCACTAAGCCACGAGTCTTCGATGTTACATTGACATTAATGGTGCATTGTGGTTAGAGGAGTATCTAATCCTGGTCACGTGTTCACTCAATGAATTGCACTACAATTGCCCACCTGTGATCAAGGCTATTTTAACAGCCGAAACGCGTAAGGAAAGTTTATGCTGCTTTTGCTGGAGAATGGATTGCCAGAATAAAATGCCAGTATACTGTGGAGTTGGGCTTCATTTTGTCTTGTTTGGTGGCGTTCCAATGTACGGGCTGCTCCTTGCCCGCTCTGAAGCCGCCCTGCAGGGACGGTGACTCCCGTCTCTCGGAGACTGTTTTTGTGATATTAAATGGGGAGCATGTCCCGCTTACCTGCTGGTGTGACGAAAAAGGACTTCCAAGGAATTTCACCCAGGGAGGTGAGAAAGGGAAGGGAGAGGACAAATGTTTTTCTCTTCCGGTCAACTCCGACAGAACTGTGCAATTTTAAAAGAATGATTTGTGAAATGCAGCAGCTGGCAATGAGCAAAGTATAGGAATATTATGCACTTGTGACTTTTATTTTTAAAACCACATGCACCAGGATGAACCATTATTTGGGAGACTGTGTCATTTAACGCTATTAAGCTGAATTGCACTAAGCCACGAGTCTTCGATGTTACATTGACATTAATGGTGCATTGTGGTTAGAGGAGTATCTAATCCTGGTCATGTGTTCACTCAATGAATTGCACTACAATTGCCCACCTTTGATCAAGGCTATTTTAACAGCCGAAACGCGTAAGGAAAGTTTATGCTGCTTTTACTGGAGAATGGATTGCCAGAATAAAATGACAGTATACTGTGGAGTTGGGCTTCATTTTGTCTTGGTTGGTGGCGTTCCAATGTACGGGCTACTCCTTGCCCGCTCTGAAGCCGCCCTGCAGGGACGGTGGCTCCCGTCACTAGGAGACTGTTTTTGTGATATTAAATGGGGAGCATGTCCCGCTTACCTGCTGGTGTGACGAAAAAGGACTTCCAAGGAATTTCACCCAGGGAGGTGAGAAAGGGAAGGGAGAGGACAAATGTTTTTCTCTTCCGGTCAACTCCGACAGAACTGTGCAATTTTAAAAGAATGATTTGTGAAATGCAGCAGCTGGCAATGAGCAAATTATAGGAATATTATGCACTTGTGACTTTTATTTTTAAAACCACATGCACCAGGATGAACCATTATTTGGGAGACTGTGTCATTTAACGCTATTACGCTGAATTGCACTAAGCCACGAGTCTTCGATGTTACATTGACATTAATGGTGCATTGTGGTTAGAGGAGTATCTAATCCTGGTCATGTGTTCACTCAATGAATTGCACTACAATTTCCCACCTGTGATCAAGGCTATTTTAACAGCCGAAACACGTAAGGAAAGTTTATGCTGCTTTTACTGGAGAATGGATTGCCAGAATAAAATGCCAGTATACTGTGGAGTTGGGCTTCATTTTGTCTTGTTTGGTGGCGTTCCAATGTACGGGCTACTCCTTGCCCGCTCTGAAGCCGCCCTGCAGGGACTGTGGCTCCCGTCACTAGGAGACTGTTTTTGTGATATTAAATGGGGAGCATGTCCCGCTTACCTGCTAGTGTGACGAAAAAGAACTTCCAAGGAATTTCACCCAGGGAGGTGAGAAAGGGAAGGGAGAGGACAAATGTTTTTCTCTTCCGGTCAACTCCGACAGAACTGTGCAATTTTAAAAGAATGATTTGTGAAATGCAGCAGCTGGCAATGAGCAAAGTATAGGAATATTATGCACTTGTGACTTTTATTTAAAAAAAAAACATGCACCAGGATGAACCATTATTTGGGAGACTGTGTCATTTAACGCTATTAAGCTGAATTTCACTAAGCCACGAGTCTTCGATGTTACATTGACATTAATGGTGCATTGTGGTTAGAGGAGTATCTAATACTGGTCACGTGTTCACTCAATGAATTGCACTACAATTGCCCACCTGTGATCAAGGCTATTTTAACAGCCGAAACGCGTAAGGAAAGTTTATGCTGCTTTTACTGGAGAATGGATTGACAGAATAAAATGCCAGTATACTGTGGAGTTGGGCTTCATTTTGTCTTTTTTGGTGGCGTTCCAATGTACGGGCTGATCCTTGCCCGCTCTGAAGCCGCCCTGCAGGGACGTTGGCTCCCGTCACTAGGAGACTGTTTTTGTGATATTAAATGGGGAGCATGTCCCGGTTACCTGCTGGTGTGATGAAAAAGGACTTCCAAGGAATTTCACCCAGGGAAATGAGAAAGGGAAGGGAAATGACGAGTGTTTTTCTCTTCCGGTCAACTCCGACAGAACTGTGCAATTTTAAAAGAATGATTTGTGAAATGCAGCAGCTGGCAATGAGCAAAGTATATGAATATTATTCACTCGTGACTTTTATTTTTAAAACCACATGCACCAGGAAAAACCATTATTTGGGAGACTGTGTCATTTAACGCTATTAAGCTGAATTGCACTAAGCTACGAGTCTTCGATGTTACATTGACATTAATGGTGCATTGTGGTTAGAGGAGTATCTAATCCTGGTCATGTGTTCACTCAATGAATTGCACTACAATTGCCCACCTGTGATCAAGGCTATTTTAACAGCCGAAATGCGTAAGGAAAGTTTATGCTGCTTTTACTGGAGAATGGATTGCCAGAATAAAATGCCAGTATACTGTGGAGTTGGGCTTCATTTTGTCTTGTTTGGTGGCGTTCCAATGTACGGGCTACTCCTTGCCCGCTCTGAAGCCGCCCTGCAGGGACTGTGGCTCCCGTCACTAGGAGACTGTTTTTGTGATATTAAATGGGGAGCATGTCCCGCTTACCTGCTGGTGTGACGAAAAAGGACTTTCAAGGAATTTCACCCAGGGAGGTGAGAAAGGGAAGGGAGAGGACAAATGTTTTTCTCTTCCGGTCAACTCCGACAGAACTGTGCAATTTTAAGAGAATGATTTGTGAAATGCAGCAGCTGGCAATGAGCAAAGTATAGGAATATTATGCACTTGTGACTTTTATTTTTAAAACCACATGCACCAGGATAAACCATTATTTGGGAGACTGTGTCATTTAACGCTATTAAGCTGAATTGCACTAAGCCACGAGTCTTCGATGTTACATTGACATTAATGGTGCATTGTGGTTAGAGGAGTATCTAATCCTGGTCACGTGTTTACTCAATTAATTGCACTACAATTGCCCACCTGTGATCAAGGCTATTTTAACAGCTGATACGCGTAAGGAAAGTTTATGCTGCTTTTACTGGAGAATGGATTGCCAGAATAAAATGGCAGTATACTGTGGAGTTGGGCATTATTTTGTCTTGTTTGGTGGCGTTCCAATGTACGGGCTGCTCCTTCCCCGCTCTGAAGCCGCCCTGCAGGTACGGTGGCTCCTCTCACAAGGAGACTGTTTTTGTGATATTAAATGGGGAGCATGTCCCGCTTACCTGCTGGTGTGCCGAAAAAGGACTTCCAAGGAATTTCACCCAGGGAGGAGAGAAAGGGAGGGGAGAGGACAAGTGTTTTTCTCTTCCGGTCAACTCCGACAGAACTGTGCAATTTTAAAAGAATGATTTTTGAAATGCAGCTGCTGGCAATGAGCAAAGTATATGAATATTATACACTCGTGACTTTTATTTTTAAAACCACATGCACCAGGATGAACCATTATTTTGGAGACTGTGTCATTTAATGCTATTAAGCTGAATTGCACTAAGCCACGAGTCTTCGATGTTACATTCACATTAATGGTGCATTGTGGTTAGAGGAGTATCTAATCCTGGTCACGTGTTCACTCAATTAATTGCACTATAATTGCCCACCTGTGATCAAGGCTATTTTAACAGCTGAAACGCATAAGGAAAGTTTATGCTGCTTTTACTGGAGAATGGATTGCCAGAATAAAATGGCAGTATACTGTGGAGTTGGGCATCATTTTGTCTTATTTGGTGGCGTTCCAATGTACGGGCTGCTCCTTGCCCGCTCTGAAGCCGCCCTGCATGGACGGTGGCTCCCGTCACTAGGAGACTGTTTTTGTGAAATTAAATGGGGAGCATGTCCCGCTTACCTGCTGGTGTGACGAAAAAGGACTTCCAAGGAATTTCACCCAGGGAGGAGAGAAAGGGAGGGGAGAGGACGAGTGTTTTTCTCTTCTGGTCAACTCCGACAGAACTGTGCAATTTTAAAAGAATGATTTTTGAAATGCAGCTGCTGGCAATGAGCAAAGTATATGAATATTATACACTCGTGACTTTTATTTTTAAAACCACATGCACCAGGATGAACCATTATTTTGGAGACTGTGTCATTTAATGCTATTAATCTGAATTGCACTAAGCCACGAGTCTTCGATGTTACATTCACATTAATGGTGCATTGTGGTTAGAGGAGTATCTAATCCTGGTCACGTGTTCACTCAATTAATTGCACTACAATTGCCCACCTGTGATCAAGGCTATTTTAACAGCTGAAACGCATAAGGAAAGTTTATGCTGCTTTTACTGGAGAATGGATTGCCAGAATAAAATGGCAGTATACTGTGGAGTTGGGCATCATTTTGTCTTGTTTGGTGGCGTTCCAATGTACGGGCTGCTCCTTGCCCGCTCTGAAGCCGCCCTGCAGGGATGGTGGCTCCCGTCACTTGGAGACTGTTTTTGTGATATTAAATGGGGAGCATGTCCCGCTTACCTGCTGGTGTGACGAAAAAGGACTTCCAAGGAATTTTACCCAGGGAGGAGAGAAAGGGAGGGGAGAGGACGAGTGTTTTTCTCTTACGGTCAACGCCGACAGAACTGTGCAATTTTAAAAGAATGATTTGTGAAATGCAGCAGCTGGCAATGAGCAAAGTATATGAATATTATACACCCGTGACTTTTATTTTTAAAACCACATGAACCAGGATGAGCCATTATTTGGGAGACTGTGTCATTTAACGCTATTAAGCTGAATTGCACGAAGCCACGAGTCTTCGATGTTACATTGACATTAATGGTGCATTGTGGTTAGAGGAGTATCTAATCCTGGTCACGTGTTCACTCAATGAATTGCACTACAATTCCCCACCTGTGATCAAGGCTATTTTAACAGCCGAAACGCGTAAGGAAAGTTTATGCTGCTTTTACTGGACAATGGATTGCCAAAATAAAATGCCAGTATACTGTGGAGTTGGGCTTCATTTTGTCTTGTTTGGTGGCGTTCCAATGTACGGGCTGCTCCTTGCCCGCTCTGACGACGCCCTGCAGGGACCGTGGCTCCCGTCACTAGGAGACTGTTTTTGTGATATTAAATGGGGAGCATGTCCCGCTTACCTGCTGGTGTGACGAAAAAGGACTTCCAAGGAATTTCACCCAGGGAAATGAGAAAGGGAAGGGAGAGGAAGAGTGTTTTTCTTTTCCGGTCAACTCCGACAGAACTGTGCAATTTTAAAAGAATGATTTGTGAAATGCAGCAGCTGGCAATGAGCAAAGTATATGAATATTATGCGCTTGTGACTTTTATTTTTAAAACCACATCCACCAGGATGAACAATTATTTGGGAGACTGTGTCATTTAACGCTATTCAGCTGAATTGCACTAAGCCACGAGTCTTCGATGTTACATTGACATTAATGGTGCATTGTGGTTAGAGGAGTATCTAATCCTGGTCACGTGTTCACTCAATGAATTGCACTACAATTGCCCACCTGTGATCAAGGCTATTTTAACAGCCGAAACGCATAAGGAAAGTTTATGCTGCTTTTACTGGAGAATGGATTGCCAGAATAAAATGGCAGTATACTGTGGAGTTGGGCTTCATTTTGTCTTGTTTGGTGGCGTTCCAATGTACGGGCTGCTCCTTGCCCGCTCTGAAGCCGCCCTGCAGGGACGGTGGCTCCCGTCACTAGGAGACTGTTTTTGTGATATTAAATGGGAGCATGTCCCGCTTACCTGCTGGTGTGATGAAAAAGGACTTCCAAGGAATTTCACCCAGGGAAATGAGAAAGGGAAGGGAGATGACGAGTGTTTTTCTCTTCCGGTCAACTCCGACAGAACTGCGCAATCTTAAAAGAATGATTTGTGAAATGCAGCAGCTGGCAATGAGCAAAGTATATGAATATTATGCACTCGTGATTTTTATTTTTAAAACCACATGAACCAGGATGAGCCATTATTTGGGAGACTGTGTCATTTAACGCTATTAAGCTGAATTGCACTAAGCCACGAGTCTTCGATGTTACATTGACATTAATGGTGCATTGTGGTTAGAGGAGTATCTAATCCTGGTCACGTGTTCACTCAATGAATTGCAATACAATTGCCCACTTGTGATCAAGGCTATTTTAACAGCCGAAACGCGTAAGGAAAGTTTATGCTGCTTTTACTGGAGAATGGATTGCCAGAATAAAATGGCAGTATACTGTGGAGTTGGGCATCATTTTGTCTTGTTTGGTGGCGTTCCAATGTACGGGCTGCTCCTTGCCTGCTCTGAAGCCGCCCTGCAGGGACGGTGGCTCCCGTCACTTGGAGACTGTTTTTGTGATATTAAATGGGGAGCATGTCCCACTTACCTGCTGGTGTGACGAAAAAGGACTTCCAAGGAATTTTACCCAGGGAGGTGAGAAAGGGAGGGGAGAGGACGAGTGTTTTTCTCTTCCGGTCAAATCCGACAGAACTGCGCAATTTTAAAAGAATGATTTGTGAAATGCAGCAGCTGGCAATGAGCAAAGTATATGAATATTATACACCCGTGACTTTTATTTTTAAAACCACATGAACCAGGATGAGCCATTATTTGGGAGACTGTGTCATTTAACGCTATTAAGCTGAATTGCACTAAGCCACGAGTCTTCGATGTTACATTGACATTAATGGTGCATTGTGGTTAGAGGAGTATCTAATCCTGGTCACGTGTTCACTCAATGAATTGCACTACAATTCCCCACCTGTGATCAAGGCTATTTTAACAGCCGAAACGCGTAAGGAAAGTTTATGCTGCTTTTACTGGACAATGGATTGCCAAAATAAAATGCCAGTATACTGTGGAGTTGGGCTTCATTTTGTCTTGTTTGGTGGCGTTCCAATGTACAGGCTGCTCCTTGCCCGCTCTGACGCCGCCCTGCAGGGACCGTGGCTCTCGTCACTAGGAGACTGTTTTTGTGATATTAAATGGGGAGCATGTCCCGCTTACCTGCTGGTGTGACGAAAAAGGACTTCCAAGGAATTTCACCCAGGGAAATGAGAAAGGGAAGGGAGAGGACGAGTGTTTTTCTTTTCCGGTCAACTCCGACAGAACTGTGCAATTTTAAAAGAATGATTTGTGAAATGCAGCAGCTGGCAATGAGCAAAGTATATGAATATTATGCGCTTGTGACTTTTATTTTTAAAACCACATCCACCAGGATGAACAATTATTTGGGAGACTGTGTCATTTAACGCTATTCAGCTGAATTGCACTAAGCCACGAGTCTTCGATGTTACATTGACATTAATGGTGCATTGTGGTTAGAGGAGTATCTAATCCTGGTCACGTGTTCACTCAATGAATTGCACTACAATTGCCCACCTGTGATCAAGGCTATTTTAACAGCTGAAACGCATAAGGAAAGTTTATGCTGCTTTTACTGGAGAATGGATTGCCAGAATAAAATGCCAGTATACTGTGGAGTTGGGCTTCATTTTGTCTTGTTTGGTGAAGTTTCTCCTTGCCCGCTCTGAAGCCGCCCTGCAGGGACGGTGGCTTCCGTCACTAGGAGACTGTTTTTGTGATATTAAATGGGGAGCATGTCCCGCCTATCTGCTGGTGTGACGAAAAAGGACTTCAAAGGAATTTCACCCAGGGAGGTGAGAAAGGGAAGGGATAGGACGAGTGTTTTTCTCTTCCTGTTAAATCCGACAGAACTGTTCAATTTTAAAAGAATGTTTTGTGAAATGCAGCAGCTGGCAATGAGCAAAGTATATGAATATTATGCACTCGTGACTTTTATTTTTAAAACCACATGCACCAGGATGAACCATTATTTGGGAGACTGTGTCATTTAACGCTATTAAGCTGAATTGCACTAAGCCACGAGTCTTCGATGTTACATTGACATTAATGGTGCATTGTGGTTAGAGGAGTATCTAATTATTATTATTATTATTATTAAACATTTATAGAGCGCATGGCTACTCTCGGGCATCCCAGCGCTAAACAGCTGAATAGAGAGACCGATAAAATCTAGGAAGATGTTTGTTGAAATAGCCATGTTTTTAAAAGCTTCCGGAATGGTAGGATGTGCATTTCAGCGCGGAGGTGTAATGGGAGTGTATTCCACAGTTTTGCCACATTGAAGGCGAAAGATCTTCCTCCGCTTCTTGTTCGCCTGACTTTGGGAACAACTGCGAGGTTAAGGTTAAGCGATCTCAGGTTTCTCTTGGGGTGATACCGAGAGATAAGAGGTTTATTGATTGCCGGGCCTGTTCCCCACATATTCTTGTGGGCAATGCACAAGGCCTTAAATTTTATTCTCTCGGTGATCGGCAGCCAATGAAGTGTTTTTAAGGCTGGTTTGGCTGATTGGGTTTTTGGAATTCCAAGTAGCATCCTTGCTGCGCAATTTTGAGCGACCTGCAGCTTTCTTAGTGTTGCCATGGGTGCACCCAAATAGAGGGAGTTACCATAGTCCAGAGGTGAGAGAACCAGCGCCTGGATAAGGATTCTCTTTGCGTCCATTGGGAGCAGTGGGAGGATTTTCCTGAGAGATCTCAGAATACCAAAGCGAGCCCCGGTTACCTTCATTGCTTGATAGTCGAACTTGAGCGAGTTGTCTAACCAGACACCCAGACTCTTTATCTTGGTTTTGGGAGTCGGGGGCAGACCTAGGCACTTAGGCCAGGTTTGAATGGGGCCTACAGTGGGGTGGTTCCCTAGAAACATCAACTCAGTTTTCCCTCCATTGAGTCTGAGGCAAGAATGCTCCATCCACGAGGCGACTTTCTCTACACATAGTTCGAAATCCGACGGGAGATTTCCGGCCCCATTAAGAGTTATGACCAGCTGGGTGTCATCTGCATAGGTCACAATCTTAATTCTATGGGGCAAAATGATATCGGCTAATGGCCGCATATATACATTGAAGAGAGTGGGGCTCAACGAGGATCCCTGTGGGACTCCGCATTTGAGCTCAAGTTTCTGAGATGTAGCATCGCCTGAGAAGACTTGGAAGATTCTTTTATCTAGATAAGATTGAATCCAGGCAATAGAGTAATCCTGGTCACGTGTTCACTCAACGAATTGCACCACAATTGCCCACCTGTGATCAAGGCTATTTTAACAGCCGAACGTGTAAGGAAAGTTTATGCTGCTTTTACTGGAGAATGGATTGCAAGAATAAAATGCCAGTATACTGTGGAGTTGGGCTTCATTTTGTCTTGTTTGGTGGCGTTCCAATGTACGGGCTGCTCCTTGCCCGCTCTGAAGCCGCCCTGCAGGGACGGTGGCTCCCGTCACTAGGAGTCTGTTTTTGTGATATTAAATGGGGAGCATGTCCTGCTTACCTGCTGGTTTGACGAAAAAGGACTTCCAAGGAATTTCACCCAGTGAGGTGAGAAAGGGAAGTGAGAGGACGAGTGTTTTTCTCTTCCGGTCAACTCCGACAGAACTGTGCAATTTTAAAAGAATGATTTGTGAAATGCAGCAGCTGGCAATGAGCAAAGTATATGAATATTATGCACTCGTGACTTTTATTTTTAATACCACATGCACCAGGATGAACCATTATTTGGGAGACTGTGTCATTTAATGCTATTAAGCTGAATTGCACAAAGCCACGAGTCTTCGATGTTACATTGACATTAATGGTGCATTGTGGTTAGAGGAGTATCTAATCCTGGTCACGTGTTCACTCAATGAATTGCACTACAATTGCCCACCTGTGATCAAGGCTATTTTAACAGCCGAAGTGCGTAAGGAACGTTTATGCTGCTTTTACTGGAGAATGGATTGCCAGAATAAAATGCCAGTATACTGTGGAGTTGGGCTTCATCTTTTCTTCTTTGGTGGCGTTCCAATGTACGGGCTGCTCCTTGCCCGCTCTGAAGCCGCCCTACAGGGACGGTGGCTCCCGTCACTAGGAGACTGTTTTTGTGATATTAAATGGGGAGCATGTCCCGCTTACCTGCTGGTGTGACGAAAAAGGACATCCAAGGAATTTCACCCAGGGAGGTGAGAAAGGGTAGGGAGAGGACGAGTGTTTTTCTCTTCCGGTCAACTCCGACAGAACTGTGCAATTTTAAAAGAATGATTTGTGAAATGCAGCAGCTGGCAATGAGCAAAGTATATGAATATTATGCACTTGTGACTTATTTTTAAAACCACATGCACCAGGATGAACCATTATTTGGGAGACTGTGTCATTTAACGCTATTAAGCTGAATTGCACTAAGCCACAAGTCTTCGATGTTACATTGACATTAATGATGCATTGTGGTTAGAGGAGTATCTAATCCTGGTCACGTGTTCACTCAATTAATTGCACTACAATTGCCCACCTGTGATCAAGGCTATTTTAACAGCTGATACGCGTAAGGAAAGTTTATGCTGCTTTTACTGGAGAATGGATTGCCAGAATAAAATGCCAGTATATTGTGGAGTTGGGCATTATTTTGTCTTGTTTGGTGGCGTTCCAATGTACGGGCTGCTCCTTCCCCGCTCTGAAGCCGCCCTGCAGGGACGGTGGCTCCTCTCACTTGGAGACTGTTTTTGTGATATTAAATGGGGAGCATGTCCCGCTTAGCTGCTGGTGTGACGAAAAAGGACTTCCAAGGAATTTCACCCAGGGAGGTGAGAAAGGGAGGGGAGAGGACGAGTGTTTTTCTCTTCCGGTCAACTCCGACAGAACTGTGCAATTTTAAAAGAATGATTTTTGAAATGCAGCTGCTGGCAATGAGCAAAGTATATGAATATTACACACTCGTGACTTTTATTTTTAAAACCACATGCACCAAGATGAACCATTATTTTGGAGACTGTGTCATTTAAAGCTATTAAGCTGAATTGCACTAAGCCACGAGTCTTCGATGTTACATTGACATTAATGGTGCATTGTGGTTAGAGGAGTATCTAATCCTGGTCATGTGTTCACTCAATGAATTGCACTACAATTGCTTACCTGTGATCAAGGCAATTTTAAGAGCCGAAACGCGTATGGAAAGTTTATGCTGTTTTTTACTGGAGAATGGATTGCCAGAATAAAATGCCAGTATATTGTGGAGTTGGGCTTAATTTTGTCTTGTTTGGTGGCGTTCCAATGTACGGACTGCTCCTTCCCAGCTCTGAAGCCGCCCTGCAGGGATGGTGGCTCCTCTCACTTGGAGACTGTTTTTGTGATATTAAATGGGGAGCATGTCCCGCTTACCTGCTGGTGTGACGAAAAAGGACTTCAAAGGAATTTCACCCAGGGAGGTGAGAAAGGGAGGGGAGAGGACGAGTGTTTTTCTCTTCCGGTCAACTCCGACAGAACTGTGCAATTTTAAAAGAATGATTTTTGAAATGCAGCTGCTGGCAATGAGCAAAGTATATGAATATTATACACTCGTGACTTTTATTTTTAAAACCACATGCACCAGGATGAACCATTATTTTGGAGACTGTGTCATTTAATGCTATTCAGCTGAATTGCACTAAGCCACGAGTCTTCGATGTTACATTGACATTAATGGTGCATTGTGGTTAGAGGAGTATCTAATCCTGGTCACGTGTTCACTCAATGAATTGCACTACAATTGCCCACCTGTGATCAAGGCTATTTTAACAGCCGAAACGCGTAAGGAAAGTTTATGCTGCTTTTACTGGAGAATGGATTGCCAGAATAAAATGCCAGTATACTGTGGGGTTGGGCTTCATTTTGTCTTGTTTGGTGGCGTTTCAATGTACGGGCTTCTCCTTGCCCGCTCTGAAGCCGCCCTGCAGGGACGGAGGCTCCCGTCACTAGGAGACTGTTTTTGTGATATTAAATGGGGAGCATGTCCCGCCTATCTGCTGGTGTGACGAAAAAGGACTTCCAAGGAATTTCACCCAGGGAGGTGAGAAAGGGAAGGGAGAGGACGAGTGTTTTTCTCTTCCGGTTAAATCCGACAGAACTGTGCAATTTTAAAAGAATGTTTTGTGAAATGCAGCAGCTGGCAATGAGCAAAGTATATGAATATTATGCACTCGTGACTTTTAGTTTTAAAACCACATGCACCAGGATGAACCATTATTTGGGAGACTGTGTCATTTAACGCTATTAAGCTGAATTGCACTAAGCCACGAGTCTTCGATGTTACATTGACATTAATGGTGCATTGTGGTTAGAGGAGTATCTAATCCTGGTCACGTGTTCACTCAATGAATTGCACTACAATTGCCCACTTGTGATCAATGCTATTTTAACAGCCGAAACGCGTTAGGAAAGTTTATGCTGCTTTTACTGGAGAATGGATTGCCAGAATAAAATGCCAGTATACTGTGGAGTTGGGCTTCATTTTGTCTTGTTTGGTGGCGTTCCAATGTACGGGCTGCTCCTTACCCGCTCTGAAGCCGCCCTGCAGGTACGGTGGCTCCCGTCACTAGGAGACTGTTTTTGTGATATTAAATGGGGAGCATGTACCGCTTACCTGCTGGTGTGACGAAAAAGGACTTCCAAGGAATTTCACCCAGGGAGGTGGGAAAGGGAAGGGAGAGGACGAATGTTTTTCTCTTCCGGTCAGCTCCGACAGAACTGTGCAATTTTAAAAGAATGATTTGTGAAATGCAGCAGCTGGCAATGAGCAAAGTATATGAATATTCTGCACTTGTGACTTTTATTTTTCAAAACACATGCACCAGGATGAACCATTATGTGGGAGACTGTGTCATTTAACGCTATTAAGCTGAATTGCACTAAGCCACGAGTCTTCGATGTTACATTGACATTAATGGTGCATTGTGGTTAGAGGAGTATCTAATCCTGGTCATGTGTTCACTCAATGAATTGCACTACAATTGCCCACCTGTGATCAAGGCTATTTTAACAGCCGAAACGCGTAAGGAAAGTTTATGCTGCTTTTACTGGAAAATGGATTGCCAGAATAAAATGCCAGTATACTGTGGAGTTGGGCTTCATTTTGTCTTGTTTGGTGGCGTTCCAATGTACGGCTGCTCCTTGCCCGCTCTGAAGCGGCCCTGCAGGGACGGTGGCTCTCGTCACTAGGAGGCTGTTTTTGTGATATTAAATGGGGAGCATGTCCCACTTACCTGCTGGTGTGACGAAAAAGGACTTCCAAGGAATTTAACCCAGTGAGGTGAGAAAGTGAAGGGAGAGGACAAGTGTTTTTCTCTTCCGGTCAACTCCGACAGAACTGTGCAATTTTAAAAGAATGATTTGTGAAATGCAGCAGCTGGCAATGAGCAAAGTATATGAATATTATGCACTTGTGACTTTTATTTTTAAAACCACATGCACCAGGATGAACCATTATTTGGGAGACTGTGTCATTTAACGCTATTAAGCTGAATTGCACTATGCCACGAGTCTTCGATGTTACATTGACATTAATGGTGCATTGTGGTTAGAGGAGTATCTAATCCTGGTCACGTGTTCACTCAATGAATTGCACTACAATTGCCCACCTGTGATCAAGGCTATTTTAACAGCCGAAACGTGTAAGGAACGTTTATGCTGCTTTTACTGGAGAATGGATTGACAGAATAAAATGCCAGTATACTGTGGAGTTGGGCTTCATTTTGTCTTGTTTGGTGGCGTTCCAATGTACGGGCTGCTCCTTGCCCGCTCTGAAGCCGCCCTGCAGGGACAGTGGCTCCAGTCACTAGGAGACTGTTTTTGTGATATTAAATGGGGAACATGTCCCGCTTACCTGCTGGTGTGACGAAAAAGGACTTCCAAGGAATTTCACCCAGTGAGGTGAGAAAGTGAAGGGAGAGGACAAGTGTTTTTCTCTTCAATTCAACTCCGACAGAACTGTGCAATTTTAAAAGAATGACTTGTGAAATGCAGCAGCTGGCAATGACCAAAGTATATGACTATTATGCACTCGTGACTTTTATTTTTAAAACCACATGCACCAGGATGAACCATTATTTGGGAGACTGTCATATAACGCTATTAAGCTAAATTGCACTAAGTCACGAGTCTTCGATGTTACATTGACATTAATGGTGCATTGTGGTTAGAGGAGTATCTAATCCTGGTCACGTGTTCACTCAATGAATTGCACTACAATTGCCCACCTGTGATCAAGGCTATTTTAACAGCCGAAACGCGTAAGGAAAGTTTATGCTGCTTTTACTGGAGAATGGATTGCCAGAATAAAATGCCAGTATACTGTGGAGTTGGGCTTCATTTTGTCTTGTTTGGTGGCATTTCAATGTACGGGCTGCTCCTTGCCCGCTCTGAAGCCGCCCTGCAGGGACGGTGGCTCCCGTCACTTGGAGACTGTTTTTGTGATATTAAATGGGGAGCATGTCCAGCTTACCTGCTGGTGTGACGAAAAAGGACTACCAAGGAATTTCACCCAGGGAAGTCAGAAAGGGATGGGAGAGGACGAGTGTTTTTCTCTTCCGGTCAACTCCGACAGAACTGTGCAATTTTAAAAGAATGATTTGTGAAATGCAGCAGCTGGCAATGAGCAAAGTATATGAATATTATTCACTCATGACTTTTATTTTTAAAACCACATGCACCAGAATGAACCATTATTTGGGAGACTGTGTCATTTAACGCTATTAAGCTGAATTGCACTAAGCTACGAGTCTTTGATGTTACATTGACATTAATGGTGCATTGTGGTTAGAGGAGTATCTAATCCTGGTCACGTGTTCACTCAATGAATTGCACTACAATTGCCCACCTGTGATCAAGGCTATTTTAACAGCCGAAACGCGTAAGGAAAGTATATGCTGCTTTTACTGGAGAATGGATTGCCAGAATAAAATGTCAGTATACTGTGGAGTTAGGCTTCATTTTGTCTTGTTTTTTGGCGTTCCAATGTACGGGGTGCTCCTTGCCCGCTCTGAAGCCGCCCTGCAGGGGCGGTGGCTCCCGTCACTAGGAGACTGTTTTTGTGATATTAAATGGGGAGCATGTCCCGCTTACCTGCTGGTGTGACGAAGAAGGACTTCCAAGGAATTTCACCCAGGGAGGTGAGAAAGGGAAGGGAGAGGACAAGTGTTTTTCTCTTCCGGTCAACTCCGACAGAACTGTGCAATTTTAAAAGAATGATTTGTGAAATTCAGCAGCTGGCAATGAGCAAAGTATATGAATATTATGCACTCGTGACTTTTATTTTTAAAACCACATGCACCAGGATGAACCATTATTTGGGAGACTGTCATATAACGCTATTAAGCTAAATTGCACTAAGTCACGAGTCTTCGATGTTATATTGACATTAATGGTGCATTGTGGTTAGAGGAGTATCTAATCCTGGTCACGTGTTCACTCAATGAATTGCACTACAATTGCCCACCTGTGATCAAGGCTATTTTAACAGCCGAAACGCGTAAGGAAAGTTTATGCTGCTTTTACTGGAGAATGGATTGCCAGAATAAAATGCCAGTATACTGTGGAGTTGGGATTCATTTTGTCTTGTTTGGTGGCGTTTCAATGTACGGGCTGCTCCTTGCCCGATCTGAAGCCGCCCTGCAGGGACGGTGGCTCCCGTCACTTGGAGACTGTTTTTGTGATATTAAATGGGGAGCATGTCCCGCTTACCTGCTGGTGTGACGAAAAAGGACTACCAAGGAATTTCACCCAGGGAAGTCAGAAAGGGACGGGAGAGGACGAGTGTTTTTCTCTTCCGGTCAACTCCGACAGAACTGTGCAATTTTAAAAGAATGATTTGTGAAATGCAGCAGCTGGCAATGAGCAAAGTATATGAATATTATTCACTCGTGACTTTTATTTTTAAAACCACATGCACCAGAATGAACCATTATTTGGGAGACTGTGTCATTTAACGCTATTAAGCTGAATTGCACTAAGCTACGAGTCTTTGATGTTACATTGACATTAATGGTGCATTGTGGTTAGAGGAGTATCTAATCCTGGTCATGTGTTCACTCAATGAATTGCACTACAATTGCCCACCTGTGATCAAGGCTATTTTAACAGCCGAAACGCGTAAGGAAAGTATATGCTGCTTTTACTGGAGAATGGATTGCCAGAATAAAATGTCAGTATACTGTGGAGTTAGGCTTCATTTTGTCTTGTTTTTTGGCGTTCCAATGTACGGGGTGCTCCTTGCCCGCTCTGAAGCCGCCCTGCAGGGGCGGTGGCTCCCCTCACTAGGAGACTGTTTTTGTGATATTAAATGGGGAGCATGTCCCGCTTACCTGCTGGTGTGACGAAGAAGGACTTCCAAGGAATTTCACCCAGGGAGGTGAGAAAGGGAAGGGAGAGGACAAGTGTTTTTCTCTTCCGGTCAACTCCGACAGAACTGTGCAATTTTAAAAGAATGATTTGTGAAATTCAGCAGCTGGCAATGAGCAAAGTATATGAATATTATGCACTTGTGACTTTTATTTTTAAAACGACATGCACCAGGATGAACCATTATTTAGGAGACTGTGTCATTTAACTCTATTAGGCTGAATTGCACTAAGCCACGTGTCTTCGATGTTACATTGACATTAATGGTGCATTGTGGTTAGAGGAGTATCTAATCCTGGTCACGTGTTCACTCAATGAATTGCACTACAATTGCCCACCTGTGATCAAGGCTATTTTAACAGCCGAAACGCGTAAGGAAAGTTTATGCTGCTTTTACTGGAGAATGGATTGCCAGAATAAAATGCCAGTATACTGTGGAGTTGGGCTTCATTTTGTCTTGTTTGGTGGCGTTTCAATGTACGGGCTGCTCCTTGCCCGCTCTGAAGCCGCCCTGCAGGGACGGTGGCTCCCGTCACTTGGAGACTGTTTTTGTGATATTAAATGGGGAGCATGTCCCGCTTACCTGCTGGTGTGACGAAAAAGGACTTCCAAGGAATTTCACCCAGGGAAGTCAGAAAGGGACGGGAGAGGACGAGTGTTTTTCTCTTCCGGTCAACTCCGACAGAACTGTGCAATTTTAAAAGAATGATTCGTGAAATGCAGCAGCTGGCAATGAGCAAAGTATATGAATATTATTCACTCGTGACTTTTATTTTTAAAACCACATGCACCAGGATGAACCATTATTTGGGAGACTGTGTCATTTAACGCTATTAAGCTGAATTGCACTAAGCTACGAGTCTTTGATGTTACATTGACATTAATGGTGCATTGTGGTTAGAGGAGTATCTAATCCTGGTCACGTGTTCACTCAATGAATTGTACTACAATTGCCCACCTGTGATCAAGGCTATTTTAACAGCCGAAACGCGTAAGGAAAGTTTATGCTGCTTTTACTGGAGAATGGATTGCCAGAATAAAATGTCAGTATACTGTGGAGTTAGGCTTCATTTTGTCTTGTTTGTTGGCGTTCCAATGTACGGGGTGCTCCTTGCCCGCTTTGAAGCCGCCCTGCAGGGGCGGTGGCTCCCGTCACTAGGAGACTGTTTTTGTGATATTAAATGGGGAGCATGTCCCGCTTACCTGCTGGTGTGACGAAGAAGGACTTCCAAGGAATTTCACCCAGGGAGGTGAGAAAGGGAAGGGAGAGAACGAGTGTTTTTCTCTTCCGGTCAACTCCGACAGAACTGTGCAATTTTAAAAGAATGATTTGTGAAATTCAGCAGCTGGCAATGAGCAAAGTATATGAATATTATGCACTCATGACTTTTATTTTTAAAACGACATGCACCAGGATGAACCATTATTTAGGAGACTGTGTCATTTAACTCTATTAGGCTGAATTGCACTAAGCCACGTGTCTTCGATGTTACATTGACATTAATGGTGCATTGTGGTTAGAGGAGTATCTAATCCTGGTCACGTGTTCACTCAATGAATTGCACTACAATTGCCCACCTGTGATCAAGGCTATTTTAGCAGCCGAAACGCGTAAGGAAAGTTTATTCTGCTTTTACTGGAGAATGGATTGCCAGAATAAAATGGCAGTATACTGTGGAGTTGGGCTTCATTTTGTCTTGTTTGGTGGCGTTCCAATGTACGGGCTGCTCCTTGCCCGCTCTGAAGCCACCCTGCAGGGACGGTGGCTCCCGTCACTAGGAGACTGTTTTTGTGATGTTAAATGGGGAGCATGTCCCGCTTACCTGCTGGTGTGACAAAAAAGGACTTCCAAGGAATTTCACCCAGGGAGGTGAGAAAGGGAAGGGAGAGGACGAATGTTTTTCTCTTCCGGTCAACTCCGACAGAACTGTGCATTTTTATGGAACAAATCTATTTTATTAAACATTTGAAAGGTGACTCATATGTCATACACAGCTTTCTGCCTACAACCACGTGGGCCGGCGGCTACCAACAGTGCTATCAAGGGCGGACTGGAGGCGCTTTAGTCGGGCCAACCTCCCTGAGGTGGACGTCAATTAGAGTCAGGGCTACAGCCACTGTGTGGCCTGTATCTTCAAAATCAGTGTGGCCCGAGGCAAGAGTCAACTAGAGGTGGAAACAACCATACAGAGAAAAAGGAAACCCCCTCCCACCCACCCACCCTTCCCATACCAAGAAGCCAAAAGAAAGGGGAAAATAAGAGGGCACTCCGCATCCGAGTGACAGGTGCTATAGAGGAGCCACGCTCCAGTAACCCATCCGCTCCCCTTTACGCTATGGCAGCGATCTGCGCAGCTGATGGGGAGGGTATCAAGTGCAGGACCTGCAGGAGTTTGGTGGTTGGTGACCTCGCGGAGATCCCTCAGTAGCAAGGCTATGAATGGGGCCCGGAGTTCAGTGTATTTCTCGCCCTTCTGAGTTTGGAGTAGGGAGAGCCGTTCCATTGCCAATGTCATCCACAGCCTATGTAACCATGTAGAGTGTTCTGACACCGTTGTAGTGCCCCAGTGTAGTAGGATCGCCTGACGCGCCGCAAGGAGAGCCAATGCCATTTGCCTGCCGCGAAGCGACCGCAGAGGAAAGGTAAGGGGATTGGAGACCCCTAAGAGGGTGTACGCTGGGAAGCGAGGTATCTCCGTGTCAAATGTCGCATCAATATCATTGAGAACCAAGTCCCAGAATTGCTCTAGCCGCGGGCAGTGCCAGAGGAGGTGTGCTAGTGAGCCCGTCATCCCACAGCCCCGCCAGCACTCCTCCGTGTGGTTTTTGTTCCACTGATGAATCCTGGCAGGGGTGAGATACCAATAGGTCGCGACTTTAAACGCCGATTCCGTCCCAGCTGTATTATATGCTGTGTGGTGCGCTCTATAATGTATGTTATCCCATTCCTTGTCTGTGAGAGCCCTGCCCAACTCTGACTCCCACCTAAGTTGTCCACGAGTGCGAGTCCCTTTCTGACCTGGAGTAAGGAGCAAATAAAGTTCAGTTATGAGGTGTTTATCATCTTCTTTCTTTGCTACCCATTGTTCGAAAGGAGTAAGCTTGCGCGAGGCCTGTGAAAGGCACGCCCTAGAGGTAGCCCAGTGTCGTAGTTGTAAGTAATAGTATTCGTCGGAGCGGGGGAGGTCAATATCGGAGCGTACACGGCTAAACGCAATGATGCCCTGAAGATCAAAAAGGTGGCGCAGTCTCTTAAAGCCCGCTTCTCTCCACCTCTGTGCAACCGCGGACTTCATACCCGGAGGAAAATCTGGGTTATCTACTAGGGGCATCATAGGGGAGGGAAAAGTCGTGAGGCCTTTCGCAATTGCTACTGTATCCCACACTTTCATGGTGGCTGCAGTGACCGGGGATGAGTAAAGGCCCCAAGCGCGGAGGCGACGGGGAAGCCAAATTTCTCGCCAGACATTCGCGCCAGCTACCGCTTGGTCCATGAAGGGCCAGTGCTTCTCCGACAGAGGGCGATTCCATTCCAGTACATATCGCCACAGTGCAGCCTATAAATATCTATGAATGAGAGGTAACCTTACCCCTCCATCGTCTCTGGAGCGTGAGAGTTGCGCTTGGGAAAGGCGCGCCTTCTTCTTGCCTCAGATGAAATTATTTAAAGCCAGCTGAAGTGTCCTCACCGTACCAGGCGGCGGAGTTAATGGAAGGGTCTGGAATAAATACAAAATACGCGGCAATAGCGTCATCTTGACCGCTGCAATGCGACCGAACCACGAAAGTGTGTGTTTAGCCCATCCATCTAGGGCTTTTTGCGTCTGTGCCACTAGAGCCATATAGTTCACTTCCAGCGTGCGTGGAATCGAGGGGGTCAGAAGGATGCCCAGATATGGGACAGGATCATGTGACCAGTGTAAAGGGAGAGATCGTTGGAGTGCTTCTAGCTGTGCCTGCGGTAGGGACAGGTTAAGTACCTGGGATTTGGTGAGATTCACTTTAAAGCCCGAAATTCGGCCAAAGGCCTTGAGTTCGTCCATTAGTGCAGGAAGTGATGTAAGTGGCTGCGCGAGGGAAAGGATGATATCATCGGCATATAGGCTTACCTTATGGTAATCACCCCCGAGCTTGAGGCCTTGAATATCGGGATGTCTCGGATTTTCTGTGCAAGGGGTTCCATGTAGAGGGCGAATAAAAGGGGCGAGAGGGGGCACCCTTGCCTGGTGCCCCGCCCAATTTTAAAAGAAGCTGAGGAGACCCCATTAACCTGCATAAACGCCCGAGGGGACTGATATATGCACTGTATCCAAGTGATAAAGCAGGGGCCGAACCCGAAACTACGGAGGACGTCAAAAAGGAATGGCCAGCACACCCTGTCAAACGCCTTCTCCGCGTCGACTGAGAAGAGCACTGCACCAACCTGAGAGCGATGAACACTGTCAATGAGGTGCAGGAGGCGCTTGGTGTTATCGCTGCCTTGCCACGTGGGAATGAATCCTGCTTGGTCAGGGTCGATAAGGCCAGCCATAAGGGGATTCAACCGTGCAGCAAGTATGCCAGTAAACAATTTTGCGTCTATGTTGAGCAGCGAAATCGGGCGGTAAGAGCCGCATTGGCTCGGGTCTTTATTAGGTTTAAGGAGCACAGAGATCGCTGCCTCTCCCATCGAGTCTGTCATTGCCCCACTATCCTGAAAGGAATTGAATAGACGAGTGAGGAGGGGGGCCAGTTCGTGACAGAACGTTTTGTAAAACAGAGCCGGGTACCCGTCATGGCCGGGCGATTTGTCTAACTTCAATTTAGCAATGACGGAGATAACCTCTTCTAGTCGAATAGGATTCTCGAGAGGATCCGCTTCTGCCTGCGAAAGGCGGGTGAATTGGCTCGCCGTCAGATAATCCCGGGCATCAGGTACATTCTGGTGATCGGGGCTATAAAGGGCGTGATAAAAATCGCGAAATTCTTCGACGATCTGGGAATCTAAATGGAGCTCCTCTCCTATAGAGCTTTTGAGGAATGAGATGGCCCCTGCCACCGCCTTTGCGCGTATCTTCTGTGCTAGCACCTTCCCGCATTTGTCCCCTCCCAAGTAGAACTTGTGTCGTAGGCGAATTAGGGCATATTCAGCCCTGTCTAAGTCGAGGCGTTTAAGGAGAGTTCGTTTCTTCTCCATCGCGCGCCACACCCGAGGAGCCCCGGTGCGTTTGTGTATCGCCTCTAGTTCTGTTACTTCCTGCTCAAGAGCTAAGCGAGCCTCCTTCCGTCTACGAGTCTCAGCCGAGGAGATGGCCATGAATGTCCCGCGCAGAACCGCTTTAAGTGTGTCCCAAACCACGGCCAGGGAGGATTCGCTGTCGTCGTTAAGAGATAAATACTCCTTGATTTTGGAGCGCACCTCGTCGACCACCTCGGGGGAGTGTAGGAGACCCACTCGGAGCCCCCAACGGGCAGGTGTGTATCCAATTCCTTCGGGCCGTAGGGAGAGGGATACATGTGCATGATCCGAAAGGGAGCGTACCGCTATTGATGTGTCTTGAACCCTGGGGAGGAGTGCATCGGAAACCAGTAGCATATCTAGTCTCGCATAGGTTTTGTGTGCTGCCGAGTAGTGCGTGTAGTCGCGCGTGTCGGCGTGTCGCAGGCGCCAGACATCATGGAGGCCATTTTCCGCTAGCCAATGTTTCCCCTCAGGAGAGAGGGGTCCTATCTGCGTGTAGCGCTGCCCTGATCTGATCTGTCACCTCCCCGGGGCTGTGCATGTGAAGGGAGGGGGGCTGCACGGCCCCCCTCCAGGAGCCCTCAATGGCCCTGGGGACCGCCACCCCCCAGGGCCGTCTCCTGCAATGTCCCGGGGTGCCCACCCCCGGGACACTGCTGTTTGCTATGGCATGGCGCCCCACCCGCCCAGGAGGAGGAATCGCCATCGTCCACAAATCCATCACACTGCAAATGCGCCCCCTGGCGCATTGTTAGTTGGGGAATTAATTCCCCTTGAATACTGAGGGTCCCTGGGGGCCAACTAGCCCACCAGGTACCTCCAGTTTGTGCCACAGATCTGCGTTGCAGAGAGGTGGTCTGAGGCCACGCCCCTTTTTACACCACTCTGCAACGCAGCTCTGTGGCACTTACTGGAGGTACCTGGTCGGCTAGTTGGCCCCCAGGGACCCTTAGGATTCAAGGGGACTTAATCCCCCAACTTACAACGCACCAGGGGGCGCGTTTGCACAGTGGTGCAGGGAGGGGGTGGGGCCTGTTATGACAAGTGTGCAAACACGCCCCCTGGCGTGTTGTAAATTGGGGGATTAAGTCCCTTTGAATCCTGAGGGTCCCTGGGGGCCAACTAGCCCACCAGGTACCTCCAGTAAGCGCAACAGAGCTGCGTTGCAGAGTGGTGTAAAAAGGGGCATGGCCTCAGACCACCTCTCTGCAACGCAGCTCTGTGGCACATATTGGAGGTACCTGGTGGGCTAGTTGGCCCCCAGGGAACCTCAGTATTCAAGGAGAATTAATTTCCCAACTAACAACGTGCCCCGCATTTGCAGAGTGGTGGAGAAAGGGGGCATGGCCTTTGTCTACCTCTCACCAATCCCACTGCGTGGGGCTTACTGGAGGTAAGAGGTAGGCTAGTTGGCCCCTAAAGGACTCCCAGCAGCGAAGGGGACTTCAATCCCCATCCAAGAGCACGCCAGGGAGCGCGTTTGTAGAGTGGTGGGCAAAGGGGGCATGGCCTGGTACGAGTACTTACCAATGCTGCTGTGCGGGACTTACTGGAGGTAATAGGAGGGGAAGTTGGCCCCCAAGGATGTCCTTGGGGGCCAACTACCCCTCTTGTTACCTCTAGTAAGTCCCACACAATGGGATTGCTAAGACGTCTTCGGAGGCCATGCCCCCCTTTCTCCACCACTCTGCAAACGCGCCTCCTGGCAGACTACGGGATGTGGGATGAAGTCCAATTTAGTCCTGAGGGAGTTTGGGGGCCAAGAAGCCCTCCTGGTACCTCCTGTAAGTCCTACGTAGCGGAATTCCTGAGCGCTGGTCGGACACTGTTAGACCTGTCAGCCCTAGGGTGGTCTTACCCCGTTTTTTTCTCTTTGCGCCTCATTTTTGCCACTACACTTTTGTTGGACCTAGGTCTCTGGGCGCCTTACCACTGCCAAACAGTGCTGAGGTGCAGGTGCTCTCTCCTAATAAGATGGCTGCCACAGGCCCCTGCTACTGCGGAGTGGCCATTGCATACACATACTAGTAGTCAGGATCAGGCTGGGACATAATGATACAGTATCCCTACCGTCCCTGCCTCTGGGCCTCATAGCCAGACATGAGGGAAGCTTCTAGAACCTTCCAGCCCAGGGAGGAGTTATGCCTTGCCGCCTTTCAGGAGGGTCAACTGACCTAGGGGTATAAGAGGTTTGGAGGGAAACCTAGCTAGTTAGTTGGGGCACCACTGATCCTGGGGGAACCTCTGCCAGAGTACAGGCTGTGGGGACTAGGGGGGAGACCTACACTACTGGCACTGACTGGGCCTAGGCACTGCTCTGCTAAGCTAGATGAGGAACTCCTTCCACCTTACTGACCTTGCCCAGCGTGAGGGGACCCAGGGAACCACCTTCAGTGTGTCTGCAGGGCACCAACCTGCCTCTTATGCCCACCAACTCAACCCCTTTCTCTCAAGTAACTGCAACCACCACAAACTGACTGCAACAATCCAGGAACTACCGAACCTGCCAAGAAACTGCAACCAAGCCAAACAACCTCAACTATGCTGCTGGGGATCACCAGGTAAAGCGCTGTATGCTGTTCCCTGAAGAAGCGCTAGGTGCCAACCTGCCTGTCTCCCCTGCAAGTGCTGTGGCCGGTAAACGCTGTGCCTTCAAATCGCTGGACTGTCCCCGCTGTGTGTCCTGCTGCAAGCGCTGTCTTCCCCCTGGAACTGCTGCTGCCTGCTGGAGCGCTGTGCCCACAGAACGCTCCAGCACTGAGTGAGTCCCCTCCCCCCAAGCGCGGTGCCCTGCACGCTGTTCCTGGCCGGTGGGGTGGCCCCAAAGGAGCGCAGTGCCACTCAGTGTCGCCGCGGCCCCTGTGCGCTATAAAGAAAAGGAGCGCTGCTGGGTTCGAACTCACCGCCGCCGCCCGGGCACTGCTGTCCGCCACAATCACCGCCGCGGCCCCCGCGCTGTGTGAGAGAAAGAGGAGGAGCGCTGGCCGCCCAAGATCACCGTTGCGGCATTGCTGAGGCCGCGCTGGGCCTGGGAGCGCGAAGAGGACTGTCGCTAAGCGACCGGGGCGCCGCTGCGTCATCGGCCACGCCCCCCAGAAGGCCGCCTACTGATTGGCTCCCTGTCCGGAGCTGGAGAGGGAGCCGGAGACCTGCCGCCGAGCACCGCCACTTGTATCGGGGGCCGGAGAGGAGCCTTGTCGGCCCCCGCCTTTCCACCCGCTAAGGCCTGCCAGGTGGGGACTTTGTTGGTTTGCCTCCCCGTCCGGTCCCTGCAGTCGAGAGGAGAGGACCGGCCGGAGAGGAGGCTCCCGGCGCGTCAGCTGGGAGTGATTGCCCCCTCCTGCACGGAGTGACTGGTGAGTCCGGGAGGTCGGGGCCCATGCTTGCGTAGGGGCCCCTGTCGTCCCCAACGTTGACACTGCCAGAACTGAGGGCCCCTCGACCAGCACGTGGCTGGATGTGAACAGAGGTGGCCCCCCCTGCGCATGGCTCCCTGCCCCGCAAAGTGTGCTACACCATGCCCATGTGCTTAGGAAATGTCCTTAGTAGTGTTGCATAAAGAATGCGGCGCTATAGAAGTTGGATGTGAAATTGATTGCGGGCCACAGTTAAGCTCCCCAGAACCGTGATCTCTTTATGGAAATGTTACCCATGTTAACAGCCTGTCTGCTCTAAAGGCTTTATTGAGTTGAAGTGTTCCTGTGTGTAGGCCTACCTGCTTTGCGACACCCACGGTACCGAATGTGGGTGCGCCTAGAATGATACAGGTTCTTCCTCATCTACAGTGTAATGTGCATCTAATGTCTAGCTAATTGCATGTCGCCAACTGTATTGAAGTATATGTTTGGACCTACAGTGTTACCTGCTTTTCTAGGAGGTTATTGCTACTGCCTTTTTAATGGCATAACGTTTTACTGTTCTAATGTGCTTGAATGAAATTTACGCACTGGTTTTACGAAACTAAATGAATTGAAATGTTGCCTAAGATTATCTGCCTCATCAACTGCTAATTTAAATGAGATAAAGGATCTTGTTTTTACATCAAAACCTGGTGTGGTGTCCCCCTTTATTGTTGCGCATTATTGAGTCAGTGTGAGTGTGTGCTGCACAAGTGCTTAACACATTGCCTTCGGGTGCCTTCCTGCCTCGCGCCAAGCTACCATGTCGGAATCGGTGACCCCGCTTCTAACATTGGTGTTCAGCGGTGGGATAAGGACTTTTGCTTGTGCAGCACCCTACAGGGACTCGGTGTGCGCTGCAATTGGACACCTATTTAAATGCAAGTGCTAAGAATTCTTTTGTGATTGCCTGATTGTGTACACTCCTGCGTTAGACCTGCTACCTACATTCTAGAACCCTTTTTCTAAATTGTCTGGGGCCCCACCTAGCAGGATGGAGTTCGAGTTGGCCAACCTAGAAAGGTATACGGTGGCGCAGCTCAAGGAGTTCTATCTAGAGAAGGGGGTGTCCG
This sequence comes from Calotriton arnoldi, assembly GCA_963921515.1. Classification (NCBI taxonomy): domain Eukaryota; kingdom Metazoa; phylum Chordata; class Amphibia; order Caudata; family Salamandridae; genus Calotriton; species Calotriton arnoldi. Next base: position 2,844,937 of record CAWUFW010001128.1, on the reverse strand, counting down.
TCAAGCGAGGCGCCAGGAGAGAGGAGCTTCAGAAAGCTTTGAGGGCATGGGTCATGGCCCACCCGGGGGGAAGAGTGGACGAGGAGCAGGGGGAGACAGACGACCCAGGAGAACTGGACCTACTGCGCATTGACGTTAGCGAGAATGTGTTGCCAGGAAGACGTTCCAGGGCAGGCAGTAGTGCGTCAGGGGGGAGTTTATCTGCAGAGGAATTTGAGGACAGGAGGGAGGAGAGGCAATTGAAGTTAGAACTTGCAAGGATGGACAAGGAGCAAGAACAGGCAAGGCTAGCCATGGAAGAAAGGAAGCTTGTACATGAGCTTAGCCTGAAAGAACTAGAGCTCTGAGCATTGCAGATGGGGACGCAGGGCAACTTGAATGGTGGCAGCGTACCCGCTGAGGTTCCATGAGAGCCTAAGTTTTACCTAACTAAGGAGGTGATGGCCAGTTTCAGTGTAGGGGATGACATTGATAAGTGGTTGGCGGCATATGAGGTGTCTTTGGTGGCCCATGGGGTGCCTGAGAAGTACTGCGGGGGAGGCCTGTACAAGTACATACCTCCGTTGGCAAAGGACACACTCTTGACTTTAGACAAAGGTGATCAGATAAATTACCCTGTCATGAAGGAGGCCCTGCTTAAAAAGTTTGGCCTCACCCCAGAAAAGTATCGCCAAAAGTTCCGCAACAGCCACAAGCTTCCCACACAGAACTGGGTGGATTTTATTGATTATGCCCGTAAGGCATTAGAGGGTTGGGTGCGTGGCAGCAAAGTGAGTGACTATGAAGAGCTGTACAATCTGGTTTTAAGGGAGCACCTTCTAGATAAAAGTTTTCCAGAGCTGCGCCAACACTTGGTGGACCGCAAGCTGACCGATCCTCAGGAACTTGCGGAGGAGGCGGATACCTGGGTTAGCACTCGGGTGTCCCACAAGGGATCCGGGGGAGACCCCCCGAAAGGTGGACATGGTTTTCCCCAGAAGAGAGAGGGGGGGGGATAAAAAGAAGGAGTTCTTTAAAGGCCCCCAAAATAGACCGCATGGGAGAGGGGTAGGTTCCCCACCCCAATCTGGATTCCAGAAGCCCACTTACCCTGACAGGAGTCAGCAGCCCAGAACTGTCCGGTGCTACGAGTGCGGGGAGGTTGGACACTACAAGGGGGATCCCCAGTGTCGCAAGAGGACCCCAGCCCCCACAGGAGGTAAGAGCCCCGGGGTGGCCAGTGTAGCACTTGGGGAGGAGTTGTCCCTAGGTAGGGGAGGTGAGTGGACAGGCTTGACCTTAGTTTCCCTGGGGGATAGAGAGATGATCCCACGGGTTCAGGTACCCTCGAACACTGCCAAGTACCGGCAGAGGGTCCTGGTGAACGGGGAGGGGGTGGAGGCTCTGAGGGACACGGGTGCCAGCATGACGATGGTAAGACGTCAGCTGGTGTCCCCAGAGCAGGTGATTCCTGAAGTATTCCACCCGGTTGTCATGGCTGATAATAGCCTGGGTCATTACCCCGTGGCCCAAGTTCCCTTTTCAGTGGGGAGGAGTCTCAGGCCTGTTGAGAGTTGCGGTGAGCCCTGCCATGCCAGTTGACTGTCTGCTCGGAAACGATTTAGAACATACTGCCTGGAAGGAGGTAGAGTTCAACGCCCACGCTGAGATGCTGGGATTACCAGGGTGGACTTGCGTGGTCACGCGGTCCATGGCTGCCCGGCAAGGAACTCAACCCGGGTTGGAGCCTGAAACAATGGCCCAGCCCACTGCTGGACAAGAAGACATCCTTGAGGATGCACCCTGCGAGATGGAGGGGGAGCCTGCGGAGGTGACCCCGGAGTCCGCTGAGGTGGATGACGTTCTCGTGGGGGACTTGCCGACCCCTGCAGAGTGGCAGGTGGAAGGAGGGCCTACCCGGGAGGAATTCTGTCGTGCGCAAGGAGAGTGCCCAACGCTTGAAGGCATGCGGCAGCAGGCCGAAGCCCAAGCAACTGGTAAAGAGACCGGTAATTATCATGTCTACTGGGAGGATGGTCTCCTCTACAGTGAGCCTAAGGCTCCGGTGCATGGGTCATCAAGGGCCTTAGTGGTCCCCCAATGCTACCGAGCCTTCTTGCTGGAATTGGCACATGAGATACCACTGGCAGGACACCTGGGCCAGGATAAGACGTTTGCTCGATTGGTCCCACATTTTTATTGGCCCAGGATGAGAGTTACCTCTGACACCTTCTGTAAGACCTGTGTGACTTGTCAGGCGAGTGGCAAGACAGGGACTAAGTTGAAGGTCCCTCTGGAACCGCTCCCGGTTGTCGGTACCCCTTTTGAGCGGGTAGGAATTGACATTGTCGGGCCAATGGACCCGCCGACTTCTTCGGGACATAGGTTCATCTTGGTGTTGGTGGACCACGCCACCCGGTACCCGGAGACAATCCCTCTGAGGACCATCACTGCACCTGCGGTGGCGCGGGCCTTGATGGGGATTTTTACCCGTGTGGGATTCCCCAAGGTCGTGGTGTCAGATAGGGGCACGAATTTCATGTCGGCCTACATGCAGGCCATGTGGAAGGAGTGCGGAGTGACCTACAGGTTCTCCACTCCTTACCACCCCCAGACTAACGGACTCGTGGAGCGCTTCAATAAGACCCTGAAGGGGATGATCCGGAGCCTACCCGAGGACTTGAGAAGGAAGTGGGACGTCCTCTTACCCTGTCTGCTCTTCTCCTACCGAGAGGTGCCGCAGAAGGGGGTCGGTTTCAGTCCCTTTGAGCGGCTCTATGGACACCCCGATAGAGGGCCCCTCAGTCTCGTGAAGGAGGGGTGGGAGAAGTCTTCTAAGAAGCTCCCTTGTGATGTGGTCAGCTACATGCTGGCATTCCGCAGCCAGATAGCCAAGCTGTGGAAGGAAGCCTCAGACAATCTGGAGGCTAGTCAAGCCGTCATAAAGGAGTGGTACGACCGGAATGCTCGGACGGTGGAGTTGGATGCTGGAAAGAAGGTGTGGGTCATGGAGCCCGGAGAGCTTAGCGCCCTCCAGGACCGGTGGACTGGACCGTACGAAATTTTGGAGAGAAGAGGCCAGACCACTTATGTAGTAGACCTCAAGATCCCCCGACAACCCCACAGGGTGTTCCACATCAACCGCCTTAAGCCACACCAGGAGCGGTCAGAACTTACTCTCCTGATGGTGACGGATGGGAGTGAAGAGGAGGAGAGCGAGCCTCTTCTGGACCTTCTGGCGGCCAAAGAGAACAATGGATCGGTGGAGGGAGTGGCCCTCTCCCCATCCTTGACCTTGGAGCAACAGAGGAACTGCTGCCAGGTATTGGAGCAGTACGCCTCGTTGTTCTCCCTCACGCCTGGGATCACGCACCTGTGTACCCATGATGTGGACACAGGGGACAGTCCGCCAGTGAAAACCAAGTCTTACCGGCTGTCCGACAAAGTCAGAACCAGCATCCAGAGTGAGGTAGCCAAAATGTTGGAGCTGGGAGTGATTGAGCCTTCCAGCAGCCCTTGGGCTAGTCCGGTGGTGTTGGTGCCGAAAGCGGCCCCACCGGGCACCACTCCAGAACTTCGGTTCTGTGTGGATTACCGTGGTCTGAACTCCGTGACCAAGACCGATGCTCACCCGATCCCTCGGGCCGATGAGCTTATTGACCGACTGGGAGCAGCTCGGTATCTGAGTACCATCGACCTGACGTCAGGATATTGGCAGATTGCCATGGCGGACGGAGCAAAGGAGAAGACTGCGTTCTCCACCCCCAAGGGCCACTTTCAATTTCGGGTGATGCCCTTCGGGCTGAAAAATGCTCTGGCCGCTTTCCAGCGGTTGGTTAACCAGGTACTGTCTGGCCGAGAGGCCTTCTCTGCTGCCTACCTGGATGACATAGCTGTCTTCAGCAGCAGCTGGGAAGACCATCTGGAGCATCTCCAGGAGGTGCTGCAGGCTCTACAGCGGGCTGGCCTAACCATTAAGGCCAGCAAGTGCCAGATTGGACAGGGATCTGTCGTCTACCTGGGACACCTGGTGGGCGGAGGTAAGGTGCAACCCCTCCAGGCCAAAATCGAGACCATCTTGGCCTGGGAGCCCCCCAAAACCCAAACGGAGGTCCGGGCCTTCCTTGGCCTCACGGGTTACTACCGCCGGTTTGTCAAGGGCTATGGGACCATTGTAGCCCCCCTGACTGAATTGACATCCAAGAAGCAGCCACAAAAAGTCATCTGGACGGCTGCCTGTCAAGAAGCGTTTGACACTCTGAAGCACGCAATGTGCACCGCTCCGGTGCTTAGGACTCCAGACTTTGGAAGAGAATTCATTGTGCAGACAGACGCCTCTGAGCATGGCATTGGAGCTGTGCTCTCTCAACTCAATGATGACGGCCAAGAAAAGCCAGTGGCCTTTATTTCTCGAAGGTTACTCCCCCGGGAACAGCGGTGGAGTACTATAGAGCGAGAAGCCTTCGCCGTGGTTTGGGCTTTGAAGAAGCTGAGGCCATACCTCTTTGGCTCTCACTTCCTTATTCAGACCGACCACCGACCCCTTCGCTGGCTCATGCAGATGAGAGGCGAAAACCCCAAATTGCTGAGGTGGTCCATTTCCCTCCAGGGGATGGACTTTCGGGTGGAACATCGACCCGGTGTAGACCACGCCAACGCTGACGGTCTCTCCCGGTTCTTCCACCTTAGCGATGAGAACTCCCTAGAGGTTGGGTAGCTCTCCCCACTTTCGGCTGGGGGGGACGCATGTTAGACCTGTCAGCCCTAGGGTGGTCTTACCCCGTTTTATTCTCTTTGCGCCTCATTTTTGCCACTACACTTTTGTTGGACCTAGGTCTCTGGGCGCCTTACCACTGCCAAACAGTGCTGAGGTGCAGGTGCTCTCTCCTAATAAGATGGCTGCCACAGGCCCCTGCTACTGCGGAGTGGCCATTGCATACACATACTAGTAGTCAGGATCAGGCTGGGACATAATGATACAGTATCCCTGCCGTCCCCGCCTCTGGGCCTCATAGCCAGACATGAGGGAAGCTTCTAGAACCTTCCAGCCCAGGAAGGAGTTATGCCTTGCCGCCTTTCAGGAGGGTCACCTGACCTAGGGGTATAAGAGGTTTGGAGGGAAACCTAGCTAGTTAGTTGGGGCACCACTGATCCTGGGGGAACCTCTGCTGGAGTACAGGCTGTGGGTCCTAGGGGGGAGACCTACACTACTGGCACTGACTGGGCCTAGGCACTGCTCTGCTAAGCTAGATGAGGAACGCCTTCCACCTTACTGACCTTGCCCAGCGTGAGGGGACCCAGGGAACCGCCTTCACTGTGTCTGCAGGGCACCTACCTGCCTCTTATGCCCACCAACTCAACCCCTTTCCCTCAAGTAACTGCAACCACCACAAACTGACTGCAACAATCCAGGAACTACCGAACCTGCCAAGAAACTGCAACCAAGCCAAACAACCTCAACTATGCTGCTGGGGATCACCAGGTAAAGTGCTGTATGCTGTGCCCTGAAGAAGCGCTAGGTGCCAACCTGCCTGTCTCCCCTGCAAGTGCTGTGGCCGGTAAACGCTGTGCCTTCAAAGCGCTGGACTGTCCCCGCTGTGTGTCCTGCTGCAAGCGCTGTCTTCCCCCTGGAACTGCTGCTGCCTGCTGGAGCGCTGTGCCCACAGAACGCTACAGCGCTGAGTGAGTCCCCTCCCCCCAAGCGCGGTGCCCTGCATGCTGTTCCCGGCCGGTGGGGTGGCCCCAAAGGAGCGCAGTGCCACTCAGTGTCGCCGCGGCCCCTGTGCGCTATAAAGAAAAGGAGCGCTGCTGGGTTCAAACACACCGCCGCCGCCCGGGCACTGCTGTCCGCCACAATCACCGCCACGGCCCCCGCGCTGTGTGAGAGAGAGAGGAGGAGCGCTGGCCGCCCAAGATCACCGTTGCGGCATTGCTGAGGCTGCGCTGTGCCTGGGAGCGCGAAGAGGAGTGTCGCTAAGGGACCGGGGCGCCACCGCGTCATCGGCCACGCCCCCCAGAAGGCCGCGTACTGATTGGCTCCCTGTCCGGAGCTGGAGAGGGAGCCGTAGACCTGCCGCCGAGCACCGCCACTTGTATCGGGGGCCGGAGAGGAGCCTTGTCGGCCCCCGCCTTTCCACCCGCTAAGGCCTGCCCGGTGGGGACTTTGTTGGTTTGCCTCCCCCGTCTGGTCCCTGCAGTCGAGAGGAGAGGACCGGCTGGAGAGGAGGCTCCCGGCGCGACAGCCGGGAGTGATTGCCCCCTCCTGCACGGAGTGACTGGTGAGTCCGGGAGGTCGGGGCCCACGCTTGCGTAGGGGCCCCTGTCGTCCCCAACGTTGACACTGCCAGAACTGAGGGCCCCTTGACCAGCACGTGGGTGGATGTGAACAGAGGTGGCCCCCCTGCGCATGGCTCCCTGCCCCACAAAGTGTGCTACACCATGCCCATGTGCTTAGGAAATGTCCTTAGTAGTGTTGCATAAAGAATGCGGCGCTATAGAAGTTGGATGTGAAATTGATTGCGGGCCACAGTTAAGCTCCCCAGAACCGTGATCTCTTTATGGAAATGTTACCCATGTTAACAGCCTGTCTGCTCTAAAGGCTTTATTGAGTTGAAGTGTTCCTGTGTGTAGGCCTACCTGCTTTGCGACACCCACGGTACCGAATGTGGGTGCACCTAGAATGATACAGGTTCTTCCTCATCTACAGTGTAATGTGCATCTAATGTCTAGCTAATTGCATGTCGCCAACTGTATTGAAGTATATGTTTGGACCTACAGTGTTACCTGCTTTTCTAGGAGGTTATTGCTACTGCCTTTTTAATGGCGTAACGTTTTACTGTTCTAATGTGCTTGAATGAAATTTACGCATTGGTTTTACAAAACTAAATGAATTGAAATGTTGCCTAAGATTATCTGCCTCATCAACTGCTAATTTAAATGAGATAAAGGATCTTGTTTTTACATCAAAGCCTGGTGTGGTGTCCCCCTTTATTGTTGCGCATTATTGAGTCAGTGTGAGTGTGTGCTGCACAAGTGCTTAACACATTGCCTTCGGGTGCCTTCCTGCCTCGCGCCAAGCTACCGTGTCGGAATCGGTGACCCCGCTTCTAACAGACACCCAGCACCCTTTCTCCACCACTCTGCAAACGTGACTACTACTTAAAGAAGCATCTTTCTGCACCTCTGACTTAGAGGTAGTTTTAATCCCCCTGCCCTATTATGTACTAGGGCCTTACAGAGGAGGTCATGCTAATCACAGGGGTACCCCAACGCATAGTGTTCCCTAGTGTATGTAGGTGTTTTCACTGTATTCTAAGTGTCTTTTAGCATAGCACTGGCTCTAGGCCTGGTTAGTCAGAGTCAGTTGCCACCAGTACCCGTCAGAAAAAAGTTGGGGGCACAGGATGATTTTGCAACAAGGCCTCTTTCTGCTCCTCTGTTGGTTCTTTCTGCACATGTCTTGCTTCTTCCTGCACTTTTCTTCATCTTTCTGGACTTCTGTTGCCTCTTTCTGCATTTCTTTTGCTTCTTTCTGTGCGTTTGTTCCTCTTTCATCACATGTCCTATCTCTGTAGGCATAGTTAGAAATTGGCATTTAAAAAACCTTTGAAATTCACTGAAAAAACCATAGGTTTCAGGCACGTTATAGTTAGAAATTAGCATTTAAAAAACCTTAGCAATTCACTGAAAAAAACACAGGTTTCAGGGACGTTATAGTTAGTTGGACATTTCACTCGTACAAAACCAGAGAAATTCGGCCGTTATAGTTAGTTCAGCTGGACCAGGGTGCCCCATCAGTGGTGTGCCACTGGGCTATCACCATGGTTTTATTATTGTTTTTTATTTATCTTTTAACTAATGTTTGTTTAAAAATAATCATTGCAACAATCCATTTTGTAATTGAAGAATGTTTTAAGTGAACCTTTATGACAAACTAGTCTGCTTTCCAGTCCTTCCGATTTCCAGACAACATGGTGCTAATGTGTGTTTTTTCACTTTTCATTAACCTGTGAGGTTATTTCTTAAGGTGGTTGAGCACTAATGGTAACAGGCTGTGAAGAAGACCTTTTCAAGCTGAAACGCGTTGCCAATAAACTTTATTGACTATGGAAATTGTGTGCGGTTCTGCGCCTCTCTGAATCTGTGGGAGGCGTGCCTTGTGATATATATATATATATATATATATATATATAACCTACTTGCGGTCGCCAGTAGGTAGTTATAGTTAGGACCTAGTTTCCATAGGAAAAGCGTTTTTTGTTTTCCCAATAACTTTGGCGTTGTTTGACGAATCTTTGTGACATTTTCAAAACTAGTGGGGCGCTCCGGTCAGCTCCTGTCTTGAAAGTTTCGGGGTGATTCCTCAAGCGGGGTCCGAGAAAAAAGGGGGGACCCAAAACACGTTTTCCCCATGTAAATTTCCATAGGAAACTTTAGACAAAGCTACAGCCGGAACTGCTGAACGGAATTACACCAAATTTGGGGAAAAGGTAGGTCTTGGTTCAGAAAGAGCCTTTTTTGTTAAATGGTGTAAATCTATTCAGTAGTTCCTGAGAAATTCAAAAAAGAAAAAATATCGATATCTGAGCACCGAGGAGGATTCGCGACCCCTCCCGAGCACGAGCTCAATTTTGATTGGCTGCCAACATTCCAAAACAGGAAGTGTTGGCAGCCATCTTGTGACTCGGTAACCGAGTCACAAGAAATCATTAAAAAAAACATGAAAAAGAAGAAAAGGGGGCAGGGTAGAAATACCCTGACCCCCTAGGCCTGCACAGGGGGTCCCACAAGGACCCCCAGGGCCAAAAAAAGCATTTTTTTTTTTAAACAGCAGAATTCGCGTTGCTGTCGCGAATCCTGCCGTGAAAATTTTAAAAAAACAAAGCGCGGGCTCCCGCGCTTCGTTTTCAAAAAGCCCCCGGGTGGGCCAGGTCCCGGGTACAATCATTGATTTATTTGCGTGGGCCTGAGGGGGCCCCCGCAGCCCCGGAGACTGCCACCTCCCCGGGGCTTGTAAAATTGAATGTGGGGGCACGCTGCCCCCCTGCAGCCCCGGGGACCGCCACCTCTCCAGGGCTTATGAAATTGAATGTGGGGGGCACGCAGCCCCCCCGCAGCCCCGGGGACCGCCACCTCCCCGGGGCTTATGAAATTGAATGCAGGAGGGCACACGGCCCCCCGCAACCCCGGGGACTTTGTTGTAAAATGCGTGGGGGGGTCCCAACCCCCCCACGCTGCCCCGGGGACCGCCACCTCCCCGGGTCATTCTATATTTAAAATGAAGGGGGCCTTGCTGGCCCCCCCCAAGCCCCGAGGACCGCCACCTCCCCGGGGCTGAAATTAAAAAACAAAACTGTGTGGGGGGGCTCCTGCCCCTCCCCACACTGCCCCGGGGACCACCACCTCCCCGGGGCATTCAATATTTAAATACGGGGGTCTGTTGTGGACCCCCGGGCCCCGGGGACCACCACCTCCCAGGGGCTTTGAAATGGAGGGCCTCCTGGAGCCCAAGAATGGCCCTGGGGACCGCCACCCCCCAGGGCCGGCTCCTGCAATGTCCCGGGGTGCCCACCCCCGGGACATTGCTGTTTGCTATGGCAGGGCGGGAGCACGGCTCCCACCCTGCCATAGCAAACTCTGCTTTGCTTCCTTGAAGCGAGAGCAGGGAAACCTGCTCTTGCTTCAAGGCAGCAAAGCAGGATTGCTTTTGCGCAAGGGGAGCTGCATGTCAGCAGCTCCCCATGCTCAAAAGCAATGCTGGCTCCCGCAGGAGGCGGGCAGCCGGCGGGACCATGGGGGCATTGGGGCTCCCCCCACGGTCCCCAATGGAGTGGCCAGGCCCCGGGGGATGGGGTCCCCAGGGCCATTTTTGGCCTGAGGAGGGGGGCCACGCAGCCCCCCTCCAGAGAATTAAATTTTTAAAAAACACTAAACGACTACCATGCCCCAGGGGATGGGGTCGACTGGGGCGAAATTGGCCTCAGGAGGGGGCCACACAGCCCCCCTTGTAAAAAAAATATTTAAAAAAAAGCCGGCATCTAGCCGGAGGCCATACCCCCTTTCTCCACCACACTGCAAACGCGCCCCCTGGCGTGTTGTTAGTTGGGGAATTAATTACCCTTGAATACTGAGGGTCCCTGGGGGCCAACTAGCCCACCAGGTACCTCCAGTTTGCGCCACAGAGCTGCGTTGCAGAGAGGTGGTCTGAGGCCACCCCCCTTTTTACACCACTCTGCAACGTAGCTCTGTGGCGCTTACTGGAGATACCTGGTGGGCTAGTTGGCCCCCAGGGACCCTTAGGATTCAAGCGGACTTAATCCCCCAACTTACAACGCGCCAGGGGGGCGCATTTGCACAGTGGTGCAGGGAGGAGGTGGGGCCTGATATGACAAGTGTGCAAACATGCCCCCGGCGCGTTGTAAATTGGGGGATTAAGTCCCCTTGAATCCTGAGGGTCCCTGGGGGCCAACTAGCCCACCAGGTACCTCCAGTAAGTGCCACAGAGCTCCGTTGCAGAGAGGTGGTCCGAGGCCATGCCCCTTTTTACACCACTCTGCAAACGTGCTTCTTGGCGCACTGTTGGTGGGGCGATGAGGTCCTCTTGTGTCCTGAGGACCTCAGGACACAAGTGGACTTCATCCCCCGAGCAGCAGTGTGCCAAGAGGTGCGTTTGCAAAGTGGTGTAAAAAGGGGGCGTGGCCTCGGACCACCTCTTTGCAATCCAGCTCTGTGGCACATATTGGAGGTACCTGGTGGGCTAGTTGGCCCCCAGAGACCCTCAGTATTCAAGGGGAATTAATTCCCCAACTAACAATGCGCCAGGGGGCGCGTTTGCAGAGTGGTGGAGAAAGGGGGCGCGGCCTTTGTCTCCCTCCCAGCAATCCCACTGCGTGGGGCTTACTGGAGGTAAGAGGTAGGCTAGTTGGCACCTAAAGGACCCCCAGCAGCAAAGGGGACTTCAATCCCCATCCAAGAGCGCGCCAGGGAGCGCGTTTGTAGAGTGGTGGGCAAAGGGGGCATGGCCTGGTATGAGTACTTACCAATGCTGCTGTGTGGGACTTACTGGAGGTAATAGGAGGGGAAGTTGGCCCCCAAGGATGTCCTTGGGGGCCAATTACCTCTCTTGTTACCTCCAGTAAGTCCCACACAGTGGGATTGCTAAGACGTCTTCGGAGGCCATGCCCCCCTTTCTCCACCACTCTGCAAACTCGTCTCCTGGCAGACTACGGGATGGGGGATGAAGTCCAATTTAGTCCTGAGGGAGTTTGGGGGCCAAGAAGCCCTCCTGGTACCTCCTGTAAGTCCTATGCAGCGGAATTCCTGAGCGCTGGTCGGAGGCCCAGCACCCTTTCTCCACCACTCTGCAAACGTGACTACTACTTAAAGAAGCATCTTTCTGCACCTCTGACTTAGAGGTAGTTTTAATCCCCCTGCCCTATTATGTACTAGGGCCTTACAGAGGAGGTCATGATAATCACAGGAGTACCCCAACGCATAGTGTTCCCTAGTGCATATAGGTGTTTTCACTGTATTCTAAGTGTCTTTTGGCATAGCACTGGCTCTAGGCCTGGTTAGTCAGAGTCAGTTACCACCAGTACCCGTCAGCAAAAATTTGGGGGCACAGGATGATTTTGCAACAAGGCCTCTTTCTGCTCTTCTGTTGGTTCTTTCTGCACATATCTTGCTTCTTCCTGCACTTTTCTTCGTCTTTCTGGACTTCTGTTGCCTCTTTCTGCATTTCTTTTGCTTCTTTCTGTGCGTTTGTTCCTCTTTCTTCACATGTCCTTCCTCTGTAGGCATAGTTAGAAATTAGCATTTAGAAAACCTTCGAAATTCACTGAAAAAACCATAGGTTTCAGGGACGTTATAGTTAGAAATTAGCATTTTAAAAAACTTTGAAATTCACTGAAAAAACCATAGGTTTCAGGCACGTTATAGTTAGAAATTAGCATTTAAAAAACCTTAGAAATTCACTGAAAAAAACCACAGGTTTCAGGGAAGTTATAGTTAGTTGGACATTTCACTCGTACAAAACCAGAGAAATTCGGCCATTATAGTTAGTTCAGCTAACTATAACTCGCGCCCCGCAATGCACTGCTGATGACGTCACATATTACATCATTCATGACATGGTCAGTGACATCACTGATGACATCACTGATGACATCTCAAATGACATCACTGATGACATCACTGATTACATCATCCAGCGACTGTGTGTTTCTGTAAAGTTTAAATATGTTTTATATATATGCCAAGGTGTATTCAAGAATGAGTGGGTGTATATGTGTCTGGATGGAGGATTTAGTAGGTGCGTTACTGACTGTATAAGTGAGTGATTAAATGTGTCTTGGTGAATGCATGGGTTAGTGACTAAACTGTGTGAATGTCTGTATCAGTCTGTCTGTTGTTGTGTAAGCTGCTGCATGGGTTGGTGAGTAGCTACAGGAGTGTCTATATTGGTTATTGATTGGTTGCCTGAGTATTTGTATGGGTGCCTGAGTGTCTGTGTGGGTGGGTGGGAGGTGTGTGACTCTGTGCATAGATGTGTGAGTGGTTGATTCACTGGGTGTACGGGTTAAAGAGTGCATGTTGAAACAGCTGTATGGGTGGGTGAGTGTATGGGTGTGTTGGTGAGTGAATGGATGTCTCAGTGGTACATGTCCAAGTAACTACATATGTAAAAGGCAGTGTATGTGAGAGTTGGAGTATATAAATGACTATACGTGAGAGTCAGTGATTGTGAGAGTGGCTGTATGGATGAGTGTGTACTTGTATCAGTGATTGTATAAGAGAATAAGTATGCGTTAGTATCTGTATGAATAAGTGAGGTGGTGTGTGTATAACTGTATAGGTGAGTAAATGGAAGTGTGATTGATTCTTTGCATGACTGACTACGTATGTGAGTAACTCTGGATGAGTGGCGGTGTTTGAGTGTCTGTATAGGTGTATGAGTGCATATGATAGTGTTGTATTGATGAGTGACTGCATGTATGAGTGACTGTATGGGTGAATGAGTGGATGTGTGTGTAGACCTAGGAATCAGTGAGTGCGCATGTAGTAACTGGTATTGATGTGTCTATGGTTTCGAAAATGATAGTCTGTATTTTAGAGTGGGTGTATCAAAGGTTATATTAGGGTGTGAGGAGGTGCATCAGATTTTCACGTGGATGATGTCATCAGTGATGTCATCAGTGATGTAATTTGAGATGTCATCAGTGATGTCATCAGTGATGTCACTGACCATGTCATGAATGATGTAATATGTGACGTCATCAGTAGTGCAATGCAGGGGCGCGAGTTTTAGTTAGCTGAACTAACTATAACGGCCGAATTTCTCTGGTTTTGTACGAGTGAAATGTCCAACTAACTATAACGTCCCTGAAACCTGTGTTTTTTTCAGTGAATATATATATATATATATTTTTTTTTTGTTCACCAACTCCCTCCATCGGATTTTACAACGCACTCCACGGACTCCACCATTAATTCAAAACTCTTTATTTTGCAGGCAGACCGGTTTCGGCATTCCGCCTTTTTCAATGCCTTGCATGCTGTTTTTAAACACATACCATAATTCAGCCCAGTGGTGAGTGAGCTTCAATGTGGTGTTTATCTAAGGGTTGCATGATCGTGTCTACTACAGTATAGAACCGTCACTGAATGGAAAATCACGACATGCAACCCTGCTCACTAAGAGACTATTGCAGTACTATCCACGATGACACGTGGACTTAACAAATTGAACAAAATGTATGCCATGAAAGTCCGTCATTACTTGCCGGTACTCTTGGTGACTAATAGAAGAGTACAAATGGATGTATCAAAGCGGAGGCGATGCGTGTAAAAACAGCATGCAAGGCATTGAAAAAGGCGGAATGCCGAAACCGGTCTGCCTGCAAAATAAAGAGTTTTGAATTAATGGTGGAGTCCGTGGAGTGCATTGTAAAATCCGATGGAGGGAGTTGGTGAACAATTTTACACGTGATTGCCACAATCACGCCAACGGCACCCGCCCGCAATTTGATTCGGCAGTATGTGGCATTTGGTGGAAATATATATATATATATATATATATCAATCCTTCTCCTTTGGCTCCTTTCGCTGATATGGCGCTCTAGTCAGCTGTGCGTTACCTCGCGGCCGAGCCCGGTCGCCATAAATTCTCCAAACACTTCCTCACGGGAAATAATAGGCCGCACTCCGGTTTGTGTTTTCTTTAAAAAGCTTGCAAAGCTTTATTTTCCACAAGTAGCAAATTACTTCATCTGGCAAACAACCAAAACCAACGCGTTTCGGTCTCCACTGAGACCTTGCTCACGGTAACGCCCCCTTTCCCGGACACATGTTTTAAACTATTCTCAATTCATTACATCATTTCCTGTGTCTCATGAGTGGGGCCTTATGGATGTTGTAGTGTAATCTTATACATATCACTTTAAAAACCAAAAACTTTTCCTTACATCATGAATATTTTTGGAACATGAATGTGGATATAATTTCATCTAGCATTATCCACTAAATCAACTGGATTTTCCTTTACATCTTATTTATTTACATCACATTTTCTATTTTTTGTTGTTTATTTTTATTATTTTTTTGTGTGTGGTAATTTGACTGCATTACCTCTTTATACTCCTCAAGTGGAGAGCAAGATTTTTTTATTATTATATTAAAAAGTCAAATACTTTTGCAAAGACACCCTTACTTTTAGATGTATAATGTTATTAATGGAATCCACATTCTAGCACATAATTCAAACAAATGAATTGAAGAAAAAGTTGAAAATAAATCAATAACAAACTATAATAATAAAAATTCTCTTTAGAGAATGAGTGGCTAAAGAGACGTTTTCATGTAATGTCACTAAATTTTACAGATGAATATAAAGTTCCTCACTTTGGTTAAGACCATACGGGGTGAGAGATCGTAAATTCAAAATGTGACGGGATTCCTTTTGTCTCAATTTTCTTTCCCTATCACCGCCTCTTTCTTGTTTTTTTATTGTCAATTCCGTAAAACTTTAGTAATTTCCAATTACTTTCGTGGTTCGTTTCCATATGTTTAGCAACCGCATTGCTTCTGTCTTTGTGTATGGTTGCTCTTACATGTTCAAGTATACGTTTTTTAGTTCACAAATGGTACTGCCTACATACAACGTTGCACAGAAAAATTACTGATAGGGAAAGAAAATTGAGACAAAAGGAATCCCGTCACATTTTGAATTTACGATCTCTCACCCCGTATAGCCACTCATTCTCTAAGGAGAATTTTTATTATTATAGTTTGTTATTGATTTATTTTCAACTTTTTCTTCAATTCATTTGTTTGAATTATGTGCTAGAATGTGGATTCCATTAATAACATTATACATCTAAAAGTAAGGGTGTCTTTGCAAAAGTATTTGACTTTTTAATATAATAATAAAAAAATCTTGCTCTCCACTTGAGGAGTATAAAGGGGTAATGCAGTCAAATTACCACACACAAAAAAATAATAAAAATAAACAACAAAAAATAGAAAATGTGATGTAAATAAATAAGATGTAAAGGAAAATCCAGTTGATTTAGTGGATAATGCTAGATGAAATTATATCCACATTCATGTTCCAAAAATATTCATGATGTAAGGAAAAGTTTTTGGTTTTTAAAGTGATATGTATAAGATTACACTACAACATCCATAAGGCCCCACTCATGAGACACAGGAAATGATGTAATGAATTGAGAATAGTTTAAAACATGTGTCCGGGAAAGGGGGCGTTACCGTGAGCAAGGTCTCAGTGGAGACCGAAACGCGTTGGTTTTGGTTGTTTGCCAGATGAAGTAATTTGCTACTTGTGGAAAATAAAGCTTTGCAAGCTTTTTAAAGAAAGCACAAACCGGAGTGCGGCCTATTATTTCCCGTGAGGAAGTGTTTGGAGAATATATTTATATATATATATATATATATATATATATATATATATATATATATATATATATATTACCTACTGGCGGTCGCCAGTAGGTAGTTATAGTTAGGACCACGTTTCCATAGGAAAAGCATTTTTTGATGTGCTTATAACTTTGGCGTCGTTTGACGAATCTTTACGAAATTTTCCAAAAAGTTCCTCTTTTCAGGTCAGCTGCTATCCTAAAAGTTTGGGGGATTCGTCAAGGGGGCTAAGAAAAAGGGGGTCCCAAAACGTGTTTTCTCCATGCAATTTCCATAGGAAACTTTAGACAAGGCTACAGGTCAAACTGCTGAACGGAATTACACCAATTTTGCACAGAGAAAGGTCTTGGTCCAGAAAGCACGCTTTTGTTTAAATCGGGTAAATCCGTTCAGTAGTTTTAGAGAAATATCAAATTTTCCAGATATCGATATTTAAGAATTCTGACATCTGATTGGCTGAAGCGTTACGAGCACGAGCTTGCAGCTGATTGGCTGCGAACTGTTGAAACTAGGAAGTGTTGGCAGCCATTTTGTGATTCAGTCCGTCAGCTCACAACTCTCCCTCTACACGGCATCAGGTCCGTATTTCTACCTCTGCGAGGCAACACTAAAAATATACCGCAGCTCTGTCTGTGCGAGATACCCCTTTCACGGTCCCTCTCCCCACATCACCAGCTCGCGGCTATGCCTTTAGAAGCAAGTCCGTCGGCTCGCAGCTCTGCGACTGCGAGCTGTGAGCCATTTTGTGACTCAGTCCGTCAGCTCGCATCTCTCCCTCTAAAAGGCATCAGATCCGTAATTCTACCTCTGCGAGGCAATACTGAAAATATCCCGCAGGTCTGTCTGTGCGAGATACTCCTTTTACGCTCTCTCTTCCCACATCATCAGCTCGCGGGTATGCCTTTAGAAGCCAGTACGTCGGCTCGCAGCTCTGTGTCTGCGAGCCGTGGGGCCCGCAGCTCTACCTCTGTGAGCCACCTCGTTAGCTCGTAGCTGTGTCTGTGCTAGCAGGCCCGTCGGCCCGTTACTCTCCCTCTGCGAGTTAGCCCATCGGGTTGCAGCGCGGAGGGCTCGCAGCTGTATCTCTGCGAACCAGCCCGTTAACTGATAGCTGTGTGTCTGCTAGCAGGCCTGTTGGCCCGTTGGTCTCCCTCTGCGACGCAGGCCACAGCTCTCCCTATGCGAGCCGGCACGGTGCTGTGCTTTTGCGAGCCAACGGCTCATAGGTCTCCCTCTGCGAGCTGAGCCCACGTGCCGCAGATCTTCCTCTGCGAGCCTGCCCGACGGCCCGCAGGTGTCCCTCTGCTAGCCGAATCGCAGCTGACACTCTGCGAGCCGAAATTGGGAATATAAGGCGGCTCTAAAAAAAAGCCCTTCTGTTTATTAGTTGGAGCTACATGTAAGTGCGAATGCACAGCTTCAAGTTAATCAGGAAAATTCGGTTTCCCTCATCTGTGAAGTGTACTCCATCACTTCTGTAGAAATCAGCGATATCAAAACGTATGTTGTTTTTGTAAATCGACCCCATTCTATGGTCTCTGAGGTATGCAGACACAGCTTTGTTGACATTCTTCCTAGATTTTTCAATCTTATGACAAAATTGGTTTTGTCACATTTAGGCGCTCAGCGCGGGGGGAAACACATTGACGACACACACCAGATAATAGCCTGAGGAGAATGGAGTGTGTATGTTTAAGAACCACCACGCCCATTTCGCTATATAAGCACCTCCTGCAGGTAGGCGGGTGCTTGTCAATCCAGCCCTGATTTCCGACGCGAGGAACTGCTTCACGAATCTCGTTGTGTGCAGTTACCCTCGTAAACCAAAGACCTGCTTTGAACTTACCCGACGCGCCGAAGCCGAAGCGCTAAAGAAACCTGCAGTGGAATTGCCTCAAGCACTGAAGGGCAAAAGACGATTGAAACGCCGGAGGGCGTTTCGGTGCGCTCAACCGCCGCATAGGCGAGCGGCCGTTTTCAAATACAACGCGCTGAAGCGCGAATGGTGAATCCTCACCGGATTACTTCCTGGAGTGCACGTGAGCTCAACGCCCTTGTTTGAACACCGCTTTCCTCCCGCGTATTCAGCGCTGGAGAGCTGGAGAGCTGGGGAGGTCGGAACAGTGCGTAAAAGTTCGCATCAGCCACGAGCGCAGCCAGGAGATTATTTTCCTGCTTTTCACCGAACCGAGACTAGGCGCAAGAATCTGCGAGAACTCCATGAACCCTAGTTTATCTCAGCAGTTGTGGCTTGGAATGAACTACACCAAGCTAAGTACAACTCAACTTACCTGTATTCTTATCTGATATATTCTTGCTGAAATCATAGGATGAATGCGACGTAGCTAGCTGTAAGTACCTACACATAATCTTATGTTCTTTAGTGGTGACTGTGTACAGTGTTCTCATGTACATGCTATGCTTGTGTCTCCCTCAGATATTAAGGGGCTAGTCGGTAGGAGTGAAGTCTTCAACTCCGGGACCAGGTTCCTTTGAGGATTCGGCTGTCGCATCTTTTTGTTTCCTTTATCCCTTTTTTCCCTTTCCCCTATCGTGGTGTTATCTGTTGGAGTGGTTGTTACATCCCCGCAGGTGATACCATTGGGGGGATAGGGTTACTTGGCATCTTCCTTCGCTCCCGCTGTATCCGGCTTATAAGGTCAGTGGTTATTTAACCCGTCCGTGACAGATTGACAAGCCCACGGTTACTTACAGCCTGAGCGATGGATACTAACGTGGTCCTTACGACAGTGTTAGAAACGTTGACCGCCTTGCGGATGGAAGTGGATGCCTTCCGAGGGGAAAATTTAGAATTACGGAACGAGATGGGCACAATGAGGCGCGAGGTAGCCGGTTTGTCTCGCTCTAACCCTACGGGTACACGGGGAGGTTCGTATATCAAAGACTGGACATTACCGCCCCCAATCACTTCCCGGGATCCGGGTAGGGAGCACGGGATCCAAGCACAGAGTGGAGTAACAGGGCCTTTCTCTTTTTCGTCCCAGGGTGGCCCCGCCTCTATACAAGTAATACAGCCTTTACAACTACCTCTTGCTCCTCCTGAAAGGTTCTTTGGGGATCCCAAAAAATTTGGGATCTTCCTAGGGCAATGTAAACTGCACTTTATGTGCAAACCCACTGTATTCCCCAACGACCAGGCAAAAACGGCCTTTGTTATGTCTTACCTAGGGGGCAATGCAGCCAGCTGGTCGTTCCCTCTGAAAGAAAAGGACGATCCCCTTTTATATAACTTTCCCACTTTCTGCGAGGAGATGCGCAAGCTGTTCGACAGAAAGGCTCACCAGCTTTCCCTAGATAGGGAGCTTATTGCGCTTAAACAAGGCTCACAAGACCTGCTCACTTACATAACCACCTTTAATAGACTCCTAGTGGAAACCAATTGGCCTACAGAAAAAAGAACGTCCTTGTTCTACCAGGGCCTAAGAGGCGAATTAAAGGACGTATTGGCCCAAGTCGTGCATATGCCTTCCACTTGTGACGAGCTGATAGACCTCACGGTTCAACTAGACCACCGGCTTCAGGAAAGGAAAGGGGATAAGCAACGAACGGATACAAGGTTCCTTCCGGCTCGATCTAGACCCCCTACGGAAGACAATACTGCTACCCCTGATGGGACCGAACCAATGCAAGTTAGTGGAATACGTGGACCTATCAGCCAAGACGAACGGGAAAAGAGAAGGAAACAAAAACTATGCATGTATTGTGGGAAGCCAGGTCACTTCATCAGAGAGTGTAAGTCCAGGTCAAAACTGATGAACAAAGGCAGTCCTGGATCCAGGAACCTGAACGTGGTGGAGTACAACTCTGAGAACCAGGGAAACTAATGCTCTCGAACAAGAAGGAGACCCCTTGTTTGAGTTCTAGGAATTCGGTGGTCTCATTTTCAGTGGCTAACACAACTCAGACGTCTGTGGCCCATATGAATGTGTGTGTTACGTTGATCCTTCCGGGTAGGGAGCCCGTATTAGTGCACGCTCTGCTGGATTCCGGAGCTACCGGCAATTTCATAGACCAGCAGTACGCACAGGAACAGGGGATACCTTGCATACGAAAAGAGACACCTGAACCTGTTAAAGCAGTGGATGGAACGGCCTTGACCTCAGGCCCGGTGCGTTTTCACACACAGAAAATTCTCATGCATGTTGGGGCGGACCATTCCGAATATATTCAGTTCGACCTCATAAACGCCCCCCACTTCAAGCTCATTCTGGGCATGCCTTGGCTGACGCTACATGATCCTTTAGTGCAATGGGCTGCCTGTTCGGTCACCTTGAACTCCCTGTTCTGCAAGGAACATTGCTCATGGGAGAAGATACGTCTGCCGGACTCCACGGAGAGCCCTGCAGGACTGCTCGCAAGCGGCTGTAACGTCCATAACCTATGCTGTACCACCACGTTGCCGGGGGTATATCAGCAGTTTCAGGCTGTATTTTGTGAACAAGAAGCAGGGAAACTTCCCCACATAGGGATTATGATTGCGTCATTGACCTGGAGCCTGGAGCCAGTATACCATGCAGCCGTATCTATGCCCTTACGGTATCAGAAACCACCTATTTACAG
This sequence comes from Calotriton arnoldi, assembly GCA_963921515.1. NCBI lineage: Eukaryota > Metazoa > Chordata > Amphibia > Caudata > Salamandridae > Calotriton > Calotriton arnoldi. The sequence continues at coordinate 2,824,441 of CAWUFW010001128.1, read as the reverse complement.
CAGTACCTTACCAAGATGCTGTCCACCGGCTTTATCCGTCCTTCATCATCCCCTGCGTCCTCCCGATATTTTTCATACCCAAGAAGGAAGGCGGCTTGAGGGCTTGTGTGGACTACAGGGCGATTAACAGAGTGACCAGAAAGAATCGGTATCCTCTGCCTTTAATACCCGTGCTACTAGATCAGCTAAAAGGAGCCAAGGTGTTTACTAAATTGGACCTTAGAGGAGCCTACCACTTGGTAAGGGTGCGGCGAGGGGACGAGTGGAAGACGGCCTTTCGAACGAAATTTGGATTGTATGAGTACCAAGTGATGCCCTTCGGTCTTTGTAACGCCCCCGCCGCATTCCAGTTTTTTATGGACGAAGTCCTGAGAGGCCTGTTGGATGTCTCTTGCATAGTATATATTGACGACATACTGGTGTACTCGGTATCACTAGAAGATCATGTACATCATGTGTCCGAGGTTCTGGAACGTCTACAGCAGTATCAGCTCTATGCTAAACTGGAGAAGAGCCTTTTTCATGCCACCGAAGTGGAGTTCCTGGGATACGTCATTGGGCCAACCGGTATTCACATGGACGACAAAAAGGTGCGGGCCATTCTCCGGTGGGAATCACCTACCAACGTGAAGGCCTTGCAGAGCTTCCTTGGCTTTGCGAACTTTTACAGAAGGTTCATCAAGGAGTTCTCCAGTATTATACAGCCACTGACATATCTGTTAAGGAAAGGAGCCGCATTTCTCTGGACCGACTCCGCTGAAAAGGCTTTCCAAACACTAAAGAGCCGTTTTACCAGTGCACCTGTGTTAAGACATCCGGATGCCTCTCGCCCGTTTGTGGTAGAAACGGACGCGTCCTATTACGCGATAGGGGGAATCCTATCGCAACGCCATCCCGACACAGGCCAACTCCATCCTGTAGCCTTCTTCTCCAAGAAACTGTCGTCTTGTGAGAACAACTACACCATTACGGACAAGGAGCTTCTGGCGATAAAGAGGGCGTGCGAAGAATGGAGACATCATTTGTTGGGGGCCAAACACACAGTGGAGATCTACACCGACCATCGGAACCTATTGTTCCTGAAGAGTGCAAGAGCCCTGACCCCTAGACAACTCCGTTGGTCATTGTTTTTCTCCGAGTTTGACTTTGTGATCCGGTACCGACCGGGAGCTCAAAATGGCAAGGCTGACGCGTTGTCACGTCCCGCTTGTGAATCCGGATTCGGCCTGGCACCGGCTGAAGAACCTCCGGTGATCCTGCAGAACGCTTCCTTTCCAGTGGAGATGAATGCCATGGCAGCTGTACATGACTTCTTGGGGAAGGTGAGGGAGCAGAATAAAGAGCTAGATGAGCAAGCCTGGATTACCAAAGAGCCTCAGCATCGCTCCTCTCTGAACCACTTGTGGTATTACGACAAGCGGCTTTTCGTCCCGGAGGAGTCCTTGCAAAGACAGGCCCTGCGATGGGTACATGACTCCACACTGGGTGGACACCTGGGGACTCGGAAAACCTTACAGGCTATGCAAAGACATTTCTGGTGGAGCACGTTAAAGACGGACACGGCGAAGTATGTCTCGGAATGCGCTATCTGTGCTCAAGGGAAGGCACAACACGCAAGGCCCTGTGGGTTGCTTCGGCCTATACCTATACCTCCAGCCCCCTGGCACACCTTGTCTATGGACTTCATAGTAGAAATGCCTACTAGCTCCGGCAACAACACCATTCTGGTTGTCGTCGATCATCTGACCAAAATGGGGCACTTTATCGCTATGGCTAAGTTACCAACATCAGCGGAATTGGCTAGAGCATTCCTGCAACACATTGTGCGCCTGCATGGTATCCCCGCAGTCCTCATTACGGACAGAGGAACCCAATTCACCTCTAGGTTCTGGAAGGCGCTTTGTGAAGTCATGAAAGTCGACGCCCGTCTCTCCACAAGCTACCATCCGCAGACAGACGGCAAAACAGAGAGACTGAATCAGACGTTGGAGCAATACCTTCGATGCTTCACACTGCAACATGAGGAAGAATGGAGCACGCTTCTGTGGTTGGCAGAGTTTGCATATAACAATGCGGAACATTCCTCTTTGGGGTGCTCACCCTTCTTTTGCACCTTGGGTTACCATCCTAATATGTTGCCCTTTGACTGGCCTGTGGTGACCAAACATCCCTCGATCCAAGAACATCATACACACCTGAGAAAGATAATACAAACAGCCAAAACACAATTAACAGCTGCACAAGCGCGCAACAAACACTACGCTGATAGGAAAAGATCCCCAGAACCTTCCTATACAGTGGGAGATAGGGTGTGGCTCGACACGAAACATTTGCCCTTTAAGGGAAACACTCGATTAAAGCCTAAGTTTGTGGGCCCTTATCCCATAGAAAGAATAATCAATCCCGTAGCTATGAGATTATCTCTCCCTTCCTCTTGGTACATCCACCCGGTATTTCATGTTTCTCTTTTACGGCCCTGTCTCACACACACCAGACTACCCACAAGACCGCAACCGCTGACCATAGAGGGGGAGGAGGAGTATGAGGTCAAGGGCATCCTAGACTCCAAGCGAATCCGTGGGAGGGTGCATTATCTCATTGACTGGAAAGGGTATGGTCCCGAGGATCGCTCATGGGAACCTGTTACCAATCTCCACTGCCCTGGTCTCCTTCGGAGTTTCCACTTGCGGTATCCCGCTAAGCCTGGTGGACCGCCGGGACGTCGGTCCTTGAGAGGGGGATCTGTCACATTTAGGCGCTCAGCGCGGGGGAAACACATTGACGACACACACCAGATAATAGCCTGAGGAGAATGGAGTGTGTATGTTTAAGAACCACCACGCCCATTTCGCTATATAAGCACCTCCTGCAGGTAGGCGGGTGCTTGTCAATCCAGCCCTGATTTCCGACGCGAGGAACTGCTTCACGAATCTCGTTGTGTGCAGTTACCCTCGTAAACCAAAGACCTGCTTTGAACTTACCCGACGCGCCGAAGCCGAAGCGCTAAAGAAACCTGCAGTGGAATTGCCTCAAGCACTGAAGGGCAAAGACGATTGAAACGCCGGAGGGCGTTTCGGTGCGCTCAACCGCCGCATAGGCGAGCGGCCGTTTTCAAATACAACGCGCTGAAGCGCGAATGGTGAATCCTCACCGGATTACTTCCTGGAGTGCACGTGAGCTCAACGCCCTTGTTTGAACACCGCTTTCCTCCCGCGTATTCAGCGCTGGAGAGCTGGAGAGCTGGGGAGGTCGGAACAGTGCGTAAAAATTCGCATCAGCCACGAGCGCAGCCAGGAGATTATTTTCCTGCTTTTCACCGAACCGAGACTAGGCGCAAGAATCTGCGAGAACTCCATGAACCCTAGTTTATCTCAGCAGTTGTGGCTTGGAATGAACTACACCAAGCTAAGTACAACTCAACTTACCTGTATTCTTATCTGATATATTCTTGCTGAAATCATAGGATGAATGCGACGTAGCTAGCTGTAAGTACCTACACATAATCTTATGTTCTTTAGTGGTGACTGTGTACAGTGTTCTCATGTACATGCTATGCTTGTGTCTCCCTCAGATATTAAGGGGCTAGTCGGTAGGAGTGAAGTCTTCAACTCCGGGACCAGGTTCCTTTGAGGATTCGGCTGTCGCATCTTTTTGTTTCCTTTATCCCTTTTTTCCCTTTCCCCTATCGTGGTGTTATCTGTTGGAGTGGTTGTTACATCCCCGCAGGTGATACCATTGGGGGGGATAGGGTTACTTGGCATCTTCCTTCGCTCCCGCTGTATCCGGCTTATAAGGTCAGTGGTTATTTAACCCGTCCGTGACAGGTTTGACCATTTCCACTTCTGTCTTTGGCATATATTGGAATATACAAAGACAGTTTGAGGCAAAAGCAACATCAATTGTCCAAAGGTGTCCTTCATAAGCATTTTCAAACCTACCCAGTTAATGTGCCTAGGTCGTTACCACCACAGTGCACAATCATGAGATCAGGGTGTTGGAGATGCAAACAGGTTTTAACCAAAGGGAGCAATTGGTGCCACTTCAATCCTCTCTGTGCAAACCATTTAATGTGCACATTTTGTAAACCTAGGTCTAAGTCAATACGTCTCTGTTCTGCATACCTCTTGCACCAGAAAACATAGCTATGTCCTACAATACCCACTAGCATTTTGAAGGTATGGCTAGAAGATATGGATAAATGTCTGTAGCTCATGCAGTGCGTTCGTAGAATAAGAGATATGTTTAAACATGGGGAACTACTTTTTTTTTACATACAAAACGTTAACGGATTGGGAGATGAAATGTATTGTGTCCTAAAAAGTAGGGTGTATATTAGTTTTGATGAAAAGCATCTTTGTGATTGGTTAATAAAAAGCAGTTTAAACGTGGAGTACATATTATAGGATGAAATTTGCTCAGCTCAACCACACCTGCTAATTGTATTTGGAAGGTGCAGTTCAAACTTGAAAGAATGGTGAACTTTTGACCTCCACGTGCCGTTAAATATTGGAGAAAATGTTGCAAAAAAAAATATGGGTAGGTTTAAAAAAATGATGAACTTTTAACCTGCACGTGTCGTAGAATGTTCTAGAAAGTGTTGCTACAATACCTTGAACTTTTCACCTGTATGTGTCCTTAACAAAACAGTTTATATGGAAAGTTAAAAAATAAGCAATAAAGAGAGGTTTTGCAATCTAAAAAAAATAAGGAACTATTCTGATTTGTTCTTTACATGGAATTATGTGTGGAGCAACAGGGAAATTGTGCCATTACTGGTTCCATTCTTGATGAAAGCGGTGCATTACATGTACTGTGTGACAAGAAAAGAATTGCATGCTTTTGTGACATTTGAAATCTGCATACCAACTAGGAAGGTAAATTAGAAGGTGTGTTATGTGCGGGGGTGTATCCCTTTGGCAAGCTCCGCCTCTGTGAGCCAGACATTGTTTTTGCATAGGTGCTGGACGACATCTGATGCAGCCCCATCACCTACGCAGTCTGATGTGTCAGGGGCACACAGCCATGCAGCCATCACCCCGCCACACACACCGGACACAGAACCCATATGAGGGGAGTTTTGTACCACATTTCCTTCATTGCTGATGTTCTGTGATTGATATGTGTGTGGGCTGCATTGTGTGGGAATTGCCTGTGCACGGATGGCGATGCACACACACATGTTGGTATGTGGAGCCAGGTGCCCGTGCGGCCTTGCGCTGCTTGTGCTATCTCACTCCGTCTCTCTCCCTCGCTCTCTCCCGCCCTGTCATAGCAAACTCGTGAAAGCGATGGGTGCGCGGCTCTCAGCGCGGCACTCGAGTACTTCTTAAGTCTTTCAAACACCGAGGGGTATATTCTCAAGGACATATCGCCGAGTTAACTGCACTTTATCGCAACCAAAATGGTGATAAATTTAACGCACCATTCACAAGCTGGAGCAAACAGCCCATATCACCAGTTTACCAGCGATAGCAGCCTCAAAAAGCATCGTCACGGATGAGTCCGGCAAATATTGCTAATGAGATGTAGAGTAGGCGTTCTTGTGCAAAAAGCAGCGAACACATCACTTCGCAAGTGTCTCAACCACCAGCAAGATCGTCGAAGAGAGTACAAAACAGGCGATAAGGTGCGTTAGTAGCAGAAAGTTTACACCTGCTCTGAGCTGGTGTAAAGTCGGAATACAACCTGCAATATGAAAGGGAACCCACCCAGAGCCATACGTGAATGACAACAGATGCAATGGAGCCAACGATCATGCAGCTCGGACACCCAACACTGCTCCGCCACCCCCTGCCACCAGCCCCTTGTCCGCCATCCCCCTCACCTCCCCCCACACAAACAAATGTGACAGCAACGTTAGGAAATCTGGAACGTAACAAATTGGCTGATGTCGCACAATTATAGTAAAGAAGATGCATGTGAGGTTGGACAAATAAGAATATCAGTCATCTATGGATTTACATATAAAACATTTTATTTAAACAAAACAACAAAATAAAAGTAGGTACAGGTATGGCGTGTCATCCCTCGACAATTTGTGAATCACAGCCTGCAAGACAAAAAGAAAGATAAGATTGTGCGTCATGCGTCCATGAAAGGAGAGAGAGAGAGAGAAAGAGTGAGCGAGAGGAAGAGACAGAGAAAGAAAGAGTGAGACAGAGAGGAAGACAGAGAAAGAGAGAAAGAGTGAGAGAGAGAGGAAGAGATAGAGAAAGAGAGAAAGAGTGGGATACAAGGAAGTGAGAGCGAAAGAGAGAAACAGTGTGAGAGAGAGGTAGAGAGAGAGAGAGAGAAAGAGTGAGACAGAGAGGAAGAGAGAGAGAGAGAAAGAATGAGAGAGAGAGGAAGGGACATAGAAAGAGAGAAATAGTGTGAGAGAAAGGAAGAGATACAGAGTGAGAGAGAGAGAAAGAGTGTGAGTGACAGAAAGGAAGAGATGGAGAGGGAGAGTGAGTGTTGACACTGTGGACAAAATCCTTACAGCTCACCTTTCTGCCACAGGTGTGTCTCCAACCACGTGCCGGGACATAGTGGAGTCTTCAAGTTTAGTCATCTGAAACATAGTATAGAATCAGTAATGGCAGAGTACATACAACTGCACACGCCTAATTCTCTGTTTCGCCCCTGCGCACCCAGGCTGCTGCACCCCATCGACTCCCGCCACCCAGAGGTGTCTGCCCGCCTCTGCGCACCTAGGCTGCTGTATCCCATCCACTCCCACTGCCCAGAGGTGTCTGCCCGCTGCTGTGCACCCAGGCTGGTGCACCCCATCCAGTCCCACTGCCCGGAGGTGACTGCCCGTTCCTGTGCACCCAGAGTGCTGCATCCCATCCACTCCCACTGCCTAGAGGTGTCTGCCCACTCCTGTGCACCCAGGCTGCTGCACCCCATCCACTTCCACTACTCGGAGGTGTCTGCCCGCTCTTGTGCACCCAGGGTGCTGCACACTATCCACTCCCACCGCCCAGAGGTGACTGCTCGCTGCTGCGGAAACAAGGCTCTCTGCTCACCTTCCGCCACTGGCGTGTGTCTAAGAGGGTCCACCACGTGCTGAAGCAACCTCCTCAGGCGTTGCGTACACGCGGTCAAGCCGAGCTCACAATTCAGAGCGGGTGTTGATTGCAGGATGGCCACGCATCATCGCAGGCTGCACACGCGCTCAGCTCTGGTGGCACTAATTCAGTGGAACTGAAGTCATCGCCTCGTGGCGGGAGGTCCGTGTCGGGGGGGGTCGTCAATCTGTGAATCACAGCCTGCTAGACAAAAAGCAAGATAAGATTGTGCGTCATGCGTCCATCAAAGGAGAGAGAGAGAGGAAGCGAGAGAGAAACAGTGAGAGAGAGGAAGAGAGAGAGAAAGAGAGAAACAGTGTGAGAAAGAGGAAGAGAGAAACAGAGGAAGAGTGAGAGAGAGAGAAAGAGAGAGAGAGGTAGAGAGAGAGAAAGAAAAAAACAGTGTGAGAAAGAGGAAGAGATAGAGTGAGAGAGAGAGGAAGGGAGAGAGAAAGAGTGTGAGGGAGAGAAAGGAAGAGTTGGAGAGGGACAGTGAGTGCCGACACTGTGGACAAAACCCTCACAGCTCACCTTTCCATCACCGGTGTGTCTCCAACCACGTGCCGGGACATAGTGGAGCCCTCAAGCTTACTCATCTGAAACGTAGTATGGAATCAGTAATGGCAGAGTACATACAACTGCACACGCCTAATTCTCTGTCCCGCCTTTGTGCTACCAGGCTGCTGCACCCCATCCACTTCCACTGCCCAGAGGTGTCTACTCGCCGCTGCGCACCCAGGCTGCTGCACCCCATCCACTTCCACTGCCCAGAGGTGTCTGCCTTGCTGCTGCGCACCCAGGCTGCTGCACCCCATCCACTCCCACTGCCCGGAGGTGACTGCCCGCCACTGCGCTAACAAGCCTCTCTGCTCACCTTTCGCAACCTGAGTGTAGAAAAGAGGGCCTACCACGTGCCGCTGCAAGCCCCAAGCCCTGGGCCCGCGGACACCACACCCTGAATGTCATGCAGCCCCGCTCCGCAGGCCACCAGGTCTCACATTTGGTGCTGGGTCTTGATTTCGCCATGGCAGAGGACATACCAGTGCACCGGGCTTTTCATCGCAGGCTGCACACCTGCTCAGCCCTTGCGGTACCACTAACTCTGTGACCAGCGAGGCAACGCCACGTGGTGGTAGGCCTGCGCTGTCTGATGGCTCAGGCCTACACTGCGGTCCAGCAGGGCACACAAAACCTGAGCTGTCCAGACCGCCGGGACGGGCCATCACCGCAGGCTGCACACCCGCTCAGCAGTTACGGTACCCGTACCTCAGTGGACCGAAAGTCACCGTCCCGTGCCGGTGTGCCTGTGCTGGCTGCAGTGTATCCGGTGAGAGCAACTCTGAAATGGCGTCGAGCACGTGCGCCTGGTCTTTTTTATTGGCATGGTCACGTGTCCTGTGACGCGTGTGCTGGATGGGTGTGGTGTGGGTGTATACTAGCCGTGAGGGAGTGGCTGTGGCGTACTGACAACTAGGGTGTGACCAGCAGATCACTGCAATGAAAATCTGGGCCATGTAGCGTTGTTGTCCTTCCCTGTAAGCGTAAGCGGAGTGGGCTGGCCTGGCGTATGCCAGTCCTGCATGAGGCTGTGAAGAATGACTCCGGAGCTATGGGCGTGGCTCCGTACTGGGCTCTATGAGGAATCAACTGATGCGGGTGTCCCTGTTGTAGTGCTGACGTCATCCGGGTCACAAGCGTCAATGTGTCACTCTGTGAGCCAAGTCCCACAACATGGCCAACATGGAAGGTACGGGGAATCACTGACCCTACATTCATCCATAGTTCCACACATGAAAGATGGTGGACATGACACATCTGTGTGGATATGAATGGTTATTGCACATTCAGTGGAGTGTTGCAGCTGTAGCAATACAGGACCATGGAAAGTTTAAGTTTCAGTTTTTGGCACATGGAGGGCAGCCAATTAGAGCCAAGCTTGTGTTCGGGGTTAGACTGCGCCAACATATGTACTTATAGAATTACTCCGCCAATCCCCAAGCACTTATAAATTCACTATACACTCTCCTTGCAGTACTCTAATGATCCAGTCTCTACGTACGTACTTGTACAATGACCGAGAGAAAGTTACATAACTGAAGTTTTCCCCACTGCCAGAGGTAACATGGTTGCATACGCTGTCCACAGCACAATGTAATGTGGTAGGGCCCAGGGGCGGCATCTTGCATACATAATGAACACACGGACACAGATAGATAGTGGAACTGGGTACGGGCACGTGTGCTCGACTCATTTTTATTACCAGGGTCACATGTCCAGTGACGTCTGTGCTGGATGCGTGTGGGGTGAGTGTAAGCCAGCCCCCTGGGAAAGGTTGGTGCTGGCAACAAGTACGACAGTAATCATTGGATCAGACACATAGATTCAATCATAAAGGGTCAATGATTTGTGCTGCACTAAGGTAGGGGCAACAGATGTGAAATAATACACACAAGATTGTATCGTAAAGGGTCCATGACTTGTGGTACACTGAGGTAGGGGCAGCAGATGTGAAATTATACACAAAACATTGTATCATAAAGGGTCCATGAGTTGTGCTGCACTGAGATAGGGCATCAGAAACATTCAGCGTGTGCGCAGCCAGCGATGATGCGTGGTGCGGGCGAGCTGCACTGGGAGCAATGTCTGTTGCCTACTGGACTGAGTCATCTGCAATCGCGACTCGATGTGAATTGTGAGCCCTGCTATCCGCAGTGTAGATCGAAGGCAGTAGTCAGCACAGACATCGAAGAATGCTTTTAGTCACTTCCTGTTTACAAAATTCGAGGACATAAAGTACAATTCTGTCTGCAATAAATAAATCATGTCTCAATTTAAATTGTGAGCTCTGCTAACCGCAGTGTAGGTGTATGGAACAAAAGATGAAACTTTTATGGAATACAATGTCGAAATATGTAGGTTTCAGGGACGTTATAGTTAGTTGCCTACTGGACTATGAAATTAATGAATGAAGACTGAATTTGAATTGTGAGCCCTGCTGAGCACAGTGTAGGCCGGAGGCAGCGGTCAGGAAGGGCCTACAGCCACGTGGCGTTGACTTGAGCTGCATACAGTTAGTGGTAGGTGTGGCGCTCAGCGTGTGCGCAGCCAGCGAAGATGCAATGTCTCTTGCCTACTGGACTGCGTCATCTGCAATCGCGACTCAATCTGAATTGTGAGCCCTGCTGACCGCAGTGTAGGCCGGAGGCAGTGGTCAGGAAGAGCCCACAGCCCCGTGGCATTCACTTGAGCTGCATAGAGTTAGTGGTAGGTGTGGCACTCAGCATGTGTGCAGCCAGCGATGATGCAATGTCTCTTGCCTACTGGACTGCGTCATCTGCAATCGAACTCGATCTGAATTGTGAGCCCTGCTGACCGCAGTGTAGATCGAAGGCAGTAGTCAGCACAGACCTCAAGGAATGCTTTTTGTCACTTCCACTTGACAAAATTCGAGGACATAGAGTACAATTCTGTCTGCAATTAATAAATCAAGACTGAATTCAAATTGTGAGCTCTGCTGTCCGCATGTAGACTGCCATTCAGTGTTCCTTTGGACTTGCAAGATGAAGTTGGTCATTGTACTAAAGCTATAACTGATATAAAACAAGTTCTTGAAGCAAGGATACTAAAAGGATATTATGTAGGTTTTAGGGACGTAATACTTAGTTGCCTACTGGACTCTGCAATTAATGAATCAAGAGTCAATTTTAAATGTGAGCCCTGATGACCGCAGTGTAGGCCGGAGGCAGCGGTCAGCAAGGGCCCACAGCCACGTGGCGTTGAGTTGAGCTGTACAGTTAGTGTCACCTGAAGCAACCAGCGTGTGTGGAGCCTGCGATGATGCGTGGGCCGGGCGGGCCGCACTGGTAGCAATGACTTTTGCCTAATGAATTCTGTCTTAATAAGTCCACGTGGCGTTGACTTGTGGTGCACTGAGTTAGTGGCACCTGAAGCACTCAGCGTGTGCGCAGCCTGCGATGATGCATGGTCCGGCCGGGCCACACTGGTAGCAATATCTTTTGTCTAATGAATTCTGCCTTAATAAGGCTACGTGGCGATGACTTGTGGTGCACTGAGTTAGTGGCACCTGAAGCACTCAGCGTGTGCGCAGCCTGCGATGATGCGTGGTCCAGGCGGGCCGCACTGGGAGCAATGTCTCTTGCCTACTGGACTGCGTCATCTGCAATCGGGACTCGATCTGAATTGTGAGCCCTGCTGTCCGCAGTGTAGATCGAAGGCAGTAGTCTGTACAGACATAAGTTTGTGGTGCTCTGCTGCTGGGTTCGCAGGGGGCCTGTGTTGAGGAGGCCGGCGGTCACGGTGGAGGCCTCGTGGCAGGGTGAGGGCTGCCGCCCTGGCAGACGCTTTGGCCTTCCCACAAGTGAACCACGCCCAGAGCCCCAGCCTATTTATTCATACTCCTATGCTGGAGTGGGGTACGTTGGACCAGCCCACTCCGCTTCCAGGGGGGGACAACACAGCTACATGACCGAGCTCTTCCCACTGCCTGAGGTAACATGGTTGCGTCTATTGTCCACAACACTACAAGCACCAGCAGTATATGTCCACATGGAGAGGTTTGTGCTCTGCATAGTGAGGTCTGTCCACCACATTACCGCTACACTTGGTATTGTGTGCATTTTTATTGATGGGTGACTTGCGTCCTTCACACATACTTGGTTGCCACATCTCCCAACATTCAGCTATTGTGTGGCTGAGGGACCATGCCGTTTTTGGAGGGTCCGCTGTCCTGTTCTGCGCTGCCTCGGTGGTAGTAGGGAGGGGGGTGGTCCGGGGTGAGGTCCTGAGGGTGATGGCAGTGGGTGTTGTGGCCTTCTTGGGTGTCGGAGCTGCATGGTCAGTAGCTCTATGACATGTGTTGGTCTTTAGATGTGGTTATGGGCTGGGCTCCCTTTCACACTGTAGGTAGTCGTCCTGCTTTACACCAGTAAAAGGCAGATGTTAAATTCTTACTGCTAACGCAGCTTGTCGCCTGTTTTTGGATCGCACCCCAGATTTGGCTGCTCGTTGAAAATATCGGGAAGTGGTGTTTTCGTGTTATTTTTGCACGGGAACGCCAACTCTGCATATTATTAGCGTTAGTTGTCGCTCTCATTTGTGGCGAATTGTTTTGCGGAAGCTATTGTTGGAAAACTGGCGATATCGGCTGTTTTCACTAGGTTTAGAATGGAATGATAATTTAAAATCACTGAAAAAACCATAGGTTTAATGAACATTATAATTAGAAATTAGCATTTAAAAACCTTTGAAATTCACTGAAAAAACCATTGGTTTCAGGCACGTTATAGTTAGAAATTAGCATTTAAAAAACCTTAGAAATTCACTGAAAAAACGATAGGTTTCAGGGACGTTATAGTTATAAATTAGCATTTAAAAAACCTTTGAAATTCACTGAAAAAACCATAGGTTTCAGGGACGTTATAGTTAGGTGGACATTTCACTCGTACAAAACCATAGAAATTCCACCGTTATAGTTAGTTCAGTTAACTATAACTCGCGCCCCGCAATGCACTGCTCATGACGTCACATATTACATCATTCATGGCATGGTCAGTGACATCACTGATGACATCACTGATGACATCTCAAATGACATCACTGATGACATCACTGATGACATCATCCATGTGATAATCTGATGCACCTCATCACACCATAATATAACCTTTAATACACCCACTGTAAAATACAGACTACCATTTTCAAAACCATCCACACACCAATACCAGTTACTACATACTCACTCACTGATTCCTAAGTCTGCACACACATCCACTCATTCACCTATACAATCACTTATACATGCAGTCATTTATCAATACAACACTATCATATGCACTCATACACCTATTCAGACACTCACACACCGCTACTTATCCATGGAGTTACTCACACACCTAGTCAGTCATGCAAAGAATCAATCACACTCCCATTTACTCACCTAAACAGTTATACACACACCACCTCACTAATTCATACAGACAGTAACGCATAGTTACTCTCTTATGTAATCACTGAAACAAGTACAGACTCATCCATACATGCCACTCTCACAATCACTCAGTCTCACATATAGTTATTTATATACACCATCACTCACAAATACTGCCTTTTACATATGTAGTTAGTCACATATGTACCACTGAGACATCCATTCACTCACCAACACACCCATACACACACTCACCCACCCATACAGCTGTTTCCACATGCACTCTTGAACCCATACACCCAGTAAATCAATCACTCACATATCTATGCACAGAGTCACACACCTCCAACCCACCCACACACACACTCAGTCCCCCATACAAATACTCAAGCAAACAATAAATAACCCATATAGACACTAATGTAGCTACTGACCAACCCATGTAGCAGCTTACACAACAACAGACAGACTGATACAGACATTCACACAGTTTAGTCACTAACCCATGCATTCAGTAAGACACGTTTAATCAGTCACTTATACAATCAGTTACATACCTCCTAAATCCTCCATCCAGACACTTATACACCCACTCATTCTTCAATACACCTTGCCATATATATAAAACATATTTAAACTTTACAGAAACACACAGTCACTGGATGATGTCATCAGTGATGTCATCAGTGATGTCATTTGAAATGTCATCAGTGATGTCATCAGTGATGTCACTGACCATGCCATGAATGATGTATTATGTGACGTCATGAGCAGTGCATTGCGGGGGCGCGAGTTATAGTTAACTGAACTAACTATAACGGTGGAATTTCTATGGTTTTGTACGAGTGAAATGTCCACCTAACTATAACGCCCTGAAACCTATGGTTTTTTCAGTGAATATATATATATATATATATATATATATATATATATATATATATATATATATATATATATATTTCTATGTCCACCTTTATATTGTGATTAGGCATTTGGAGTAGCCAGCACCGGACTAAGCTTTGATTAGTCACTTGACAAGCATTTACAGTACCAATATGGGCTTTGAACAGAGTGCGTTACAATTTTCTTTTATTCATTCCATGTTTAATTTAAATTTCTTTTCTTCTGTTTATTGTATTATTATTTGTGTCACAAAAATGATTTAGTTTATTGAAGTCTTTCTTTCTCTGACTGAGATGCATGCAGGCATTGGATTGCAGAAGTCTTTTTTCTATGTTTATGCACATGGTAACTGTGTTTCTCTAGAGTAAATAGGGCACATTGTTACATGTATTCTATGTTTTGATAAAGACCAGTGTGGTCGAAACTCATCAGTTTGATTTAAAAACTAAGGATTTACCCTGGAGTGCGGCTTCTTTGTGAGCACGGCGGCGCGAGCAAACTTCCTCATATATATATATATGATATGGAGTTTGCAACTTGAATAAAAACTGGATGTTTTTCACGAATCCTGGTGTCTGTGCCTGAGCTGTGATTTTCTACTCACCTGTCGTCGGGAATGGAGTTGGATATATATATATATATATATACATATATATATATATATATATATATATATATATATATATATATATATATATATATATATATGTATATATATATATATATATAATATTTGTGTGTGAGTGTGTATATATTACCCAGTGGCAGTCACAACTGTATAGTTCAATCAATCAATCAGTAGATTTGTGGAGCACTTCTTGTCACCCATGAGAGTATTCAGGCACTGACAGGGTTCTGTTGATTAGCCGAATAGCCAGGTCTTCAGGGACTTTAGGAACTCTGAAAGAGATGGGGAGGTCTGTGAATGAAAGGGTAGCTCCCAGCCACAGTCCGTGCAGGTAAGAGCAGTGGGGTGGTGGGGCCGGGTGGGGGGATTTTGACAGACGATGATGAGGGAAAATTAATTTTTTATTAAATTTTTCCTTGTCATCGTCTGTCAAAATCCCCCCCAAGCCGGCCCCACCGCTCTTACCTGCACGGGCCATGGCTTGTAGCTCGTTCCATGTCTTCGCTGCTAGGTAGCAGAAGGAGCAACCTACGTATCTATTACATTGGCTGCGGGGGGTGAGGGTTGGAGAAAGGGACACGGGATGGAGGTGTCTGGTGGGCTGGTGGAAGTTCAGGCGCTGGTTCAATTAGGTGGGTCTGCAGTTTTGTAGGGCCTTGTATGCATGAATCAATTGCTTGAACTGGGGTCTTTTCTGTACAGGGAGCCAATGGAGTTCCCTGAGGTACAGGGTGATGTGGGCTCGTCTTGGGAGATTCACGATGAATCTGGCTGCAGCGTTGTGTATGGTCTGTAGTTGTCAGAAGTGGTAAGCTACGATCCCTGTGTAGAGAGCGTAGCCGTAGTCCAGTCGGCTGGAGATGAGGGCCTGGGTGATGGTGTGTCTTGATCTTTGGGGTGGCCATTTGAATATCTTTCGAAGTATGCGTAGGATGAAGAAGCAGGAGGAGGAGATAGTTGACCTGCCTCATCATGGTTAGCTGATGCCTAGGTTCCTAGCATGGTCAGTAGAGGTAGGAGGAGGTCTGAGTTCTGAGAGCCACCAGGATGCATCCCATGGGGAGCTTTTGTTTTTGAAAATCACTACCACTGTCTTGTCTGTGTTGAGCTTCAAGCAGTTGTCCTTCATCCAGTTGGCGATGTCTGCCATGCAGTTGTGGAAGTTAGTCCTGATGCTGGTGGTGTCTATAGAGAGGGAGAGGATGAGTTTTGTGTTGTTGGATATGATGTTGAGTAGGGGTGGGTGGAGTTTTGCACAGAGTTGCACAAAAACTCTGTAGAATTCTGCAGAGTTCTGCTCCCCCGTTTTGTAACTCTGATCATTCCGCTCTGGCCTGCACTCACCTCTCAGTGCCACCTCCTCTCCCCAGTGATCTAAGCTGAAAGATGGGTGCAGGTGGTGGAGCTGTATTGGGATCCTGTGACCCCAGGGAGCCACCTCCGCTGCCCCCTCGAGGGGCTCCCTGGTGATGCCCGGGGGTGCTGTGCTAGGCACCATGCAAGCAGCGAAAGCAGCAGCCGCACACACTTGCTCACAGGGCATGGTGCCCACACTGCACGTCAGTTCCCGGCAACCGCCGCATGCCGGCACGTGACAGTGATATGTGCAAGAATAACATAGAGCAGCCAGGGAGACAGATACGGGGTTTGTTCAGGACTGGGGCTGGCACATTTTGGGTTGGAGCAAGCTGCCGAAGCTGGGCTCCCAATGACCCCACCCGTGACTCTGTTTCTAACAAGACTAGGAGATTAAGGGCTCAGCAGGAGGGGATGGTAAAGGATTTGTGTATGAAGGACGCACAATCCGAGGAGGCTGCTTTTCAGGGTACTTGTCATCTGGGAAGGGGGGGTGCACAGGTAAGGTTCTTCTAGCTGTTGTAACTTGCTGGACACTTCCTCTTCATGCAAAGTCGGGCCCTGTGTTGCTCTGCCATGCCAGTGCCCTCTTCGCTACAGTCAGTGACGCGGGTCTAGTTCCTCTTCTGTGTCCTTGCTAGAGTACCTCAAAAGGCAGAGCATTTTACGCTTCTGTGACCCTTGATAGAGCCCCTTGATAGACCTGCACTTCAGGGGCACAGCGTATGACTATTCGGCGGCAGTAAACTGGTGCCATGGAGGAAGCACATGTGAGACCTCAAGCCTAAGGCCAGTTCCTGTCAGAGGTCAGCACCAACGATACACTGCCTATGCACTCTACACCGCTGTGGCTAATGCTGTGGCATGGGCCAGTGCCTTCATGGTGGCATTAAAGGGTGCCTTGGATGACGCCATGTGTTCAAGCTCCTGTGAACCCTGCCAGAGTCCTATGCTCCTGCTCTGTACCGTGTCCTGGTGGGGCCTGTGTGGTCTGCGATGCTGTGGTTACAGCTGTGGCATAGTCTTTGACCAGTGGCATTATAACTGTACTGGTTGAGGCTAGGAGATCTGTACTGTTGTGCTCCTGGCTCAGTTTCTGCATTGTCCTTAAAGATGTCCTCAAGACAGGTGTACTCTGTGCAGCTGTGGCTAATACTGTACCCTAAAACGGCCTCTGTAAACCAACATTTAAAGTTCTCCTGACTGACGCCTTTGTGTCCCTGATGCGGTCCAGTGCGTGCACGGTGATATGTGAGCATGCCTTGCACGAGGTCTGCTGCTGTGGAACTGGAAGGGTGTTCTCATTGAGACCTTTGTGTCCTATGATGCTGCTGAGGCACAGACCCAGCCCCTGCGTGCCTCGAACATCCCTGCAGTGCTCCACATCTCCCCTGATACGAACAGATGGTAGGCTCTGCTCTTGGAGCGCACATTTCCTGAGGAGCCCGCTCAGCACTAGGGGTGGGGGGCCGGGCAAACTTCACCACACGGCAGAATCTGAGTTTTTTGCCAAACTCCACATTCCCAGCTGAGTTGGCAAAACTCTGCTGGTGTAGCAGAGGTCACCGCCCACCCCTAAAGTTGAGTCCGTGGGTTTTGGTGATGCTGGCCAGAGGTGTCATACAAGTGCTGAAGAGGGTGAGGCTGAGTGAGTATCCTTGGGGCATTGTTTGATGAATCTTTAGGATTTTTTTTTTTAAAAGGCTCATCCACCTCAGCTACTTCCTGGAAAATTTTGAGGTAATCTGTCAAGCTGAGGCCGAGAAAAAGAGGGGGGGGGGGTTCCAAAACACAATTTGTCCATTCAATTTTCGGTAGGATATTTAGCCACAGCTACAGCCCATATGGCTGAATGGATTTACACCACATTTTGCAGAAAGCTAAATCTTGAAAAGCAAGCTTTTTGAGTAAATCCATTACGTTTTGAGATATTAAGGCTCTGTATATTTCATGTCACAGAGGATCCGCGGGCAGGCAGATCTTGAAATAAGATTTGATTGGCTGCCATCACATAAACAACGATGTGGTGGCAGTCATCTTCTTACGACTTGGGACTCAGCCCTTTGTCCTGGAAAAAGTTAAAAAAGATATAAGGTGGCAGGGTAGGGATGCTATGCCCATCTAAGCCTTATGGGGGTAGAGGAGCAGAGGAACTCCCCAGGGCCCAAAATGACTTTTTAAACAATTTACAGTAAATTTGTGGTGGATCCGCAAATCTGCAGTAAAAGGGTTATTGCACTTTCAAAAAACAAGCCCCCTCCCCTTAAATGATAAATTATTTTCCCCTTGGGATGGGGGTCCCTTGGGCCAGCAATGGCTAGGGGAGGGGGCCGCACCCCCTTCCCAATATTTAAAGATAAGTCGAAAGATGAATATTAAAAGAGTGTCAGAAGACGCTCATTTATTATTCACTGCTCCTACCAAGGAGTTCCCCATAATCCCCTAGGGCTTTTCAACCCAAAATATACCTTGTAGTGACTATCTAAGACGAGTGTGTTCTTTCTTGTCATCTCCTGGTCTGCGAGCAGAGTCCACGTTTCCCCCTTTTAATGCTGTTGAGTAAGCAAAGGTGCCAAATCACCTATAAGCACCACCCCTTTGGTCCGTTTCCTTCCACATTAGTAGTAAGCAATGGTGCTGCCTCTTGGTGGGTTAGCCACAGGCCCTTTTGACAACCCCCTACTGTCAACGGCCATAGGCCGTGCGAAGTGTGGGACCGGCTGCTTGTGGGTGGTATGCCGCAGGGCTTGGCCGCAGGCAAGGGGTCAGCTTTACGTATGGTGATAAAATATTACTTCACAGTAAAAAAAAAACTAGAAAATTTACTGGCAAAAACAAACATTAAAGTAACGTCATAGTTAGGTGTGATAAAAATATCTGTTTTTATTTTTTTTTCTAAATTGAAATTCACTGAAAAAACCCAAGGGTAAAGTAACGTTATAGTTAGGTGAAAATGTCAGTGACAACATTAATGTTTTGAACTAAAAAAAAAACAGAAATTCACCAGTTAGGGTTAGCAGAGCGAACTATAACTTGCACCCCAGCCATGCACTGTTTATGACCTTACATATTACATCAGTTGTCCAATCAAATAATGAGAATTCTGATTAAATTTGCGTGGTAGGAGCGTGTGCTGATTTTGAAAGATCTTGAAACATTAAAACAGGAACTACAAGAGACAGACACTAAGGAGTCTTTTGATAACAGTATGAATGAAATAATTGAGAAAGTCAATAAACTGGAAGAAGAGATTCATTTGAAAAAGCAAAGAAAATTTGTGAGGGATCAAAAAGATTATCAGCCTGGGAGAATACTAACCTTCAGCAGAAGGTATGACAATTTGATGAGGAACATAAGAACTACACAAAATTTAGCATCTTTGAATATGGTTGATCAGAGTGGAGAGAGTGAGACCAACAGTGAACAGAGTGACTGAGAATGATGTGTCAGAAGAAGGCGCCATGGGCAAGTCTGATAGGAACAGCGATAGACCAGTGAATTTTTGGGAGGAATTTAGACTAATCAACCAGAAGAGAAACCAACAATACAGGCAGAAGGACAGAGGAAAAGGAGGAAGAGGCACAAAGAAACAAGGAGAAGAAGGTGCAACAAAGGCAACACCTCATGGGGTCAGAAAACAGGACAATGATGAAAGAGACAAAACATGTGGTAAATTTATCACCCCACAGTTCTACTGTTACTGGACTTAATGTTTTAAAATTAGGCCTGTACTTCTGTCCAACAAATTCATTTGATTATGCCCAGAATCGTATTGACATATATGATTTTATAAGGAAACTGAAACCCACCAATGGTTCTCCACCAAAGGGGAGACCAAAACAGCAACTCCATTAAAGGGAGGTCTAAGTAATCTGAGCATAAGCGACATTGACGTATTGTTCGTGCTAGCTGAATTGGATCCAGACCGCAATGCCACTGGTGGTAAATTCCTCAATTTGACGCATATGGGGATAGATGTAGAGATGAACTATCCTAGTGCATTCAAAACTAAATCCACTTTCATTCCCACCTTGCCACATGATGCAATTGATACTTTTGAGACCATGATAATTCAGGACTTCAAGAAATTGCCCAAAAAAAGAGATGGCATTCAGACAATTTGTCTAAAATTGAGCAATTAACAGTTAAAGGTCTGCAAATGGACACACATTTTGTTGTCAGACAATTTGACAAGGGTGGCAATGTTGATGTCCTTTCCAGGGAACAATATTTCAGGGAAGGTTATTGACAACTGAATGTTGGTGATTGTAGTGAAGTTGTACATAAAGGTGTCATCAGTGAGTCTAACTCTAGATATGTTGACAAACTGAGGGAGTGGAGGAACCAAGGCCTTATAGAGTGGTAGGAATTTAGGTTCTTACACTTCAAACATACTAAGGTGCTGATTCTGTATTTACTCCCCAAGATTCACAAATACCCAGGGAACCCCCCCGGGGAGGCCTATTGTTTCTTTGAGGGGTACGTTGTTGGACACTATCTCAAAATACATTGATTTTTTTCCTTCTTCCCTTTGTGACAGCTCTGCCCTTGTATATTCAGGATAGCAGAGAGTCCCTTACACATATTGACAACATATTCTAGGAGGATGATTTTCTACTCATTACACTTGATGTCAACAGTCTTTACACAAGTCTCAGGCATGAGGATGGCATCAAGGCCTGTAGACACTTCCTTAAAGCCAGGTCTTTACTATTCCACACTGAAATGATCATAGAAATGATCAAATTTTGTCTTGAGAATAATTTCTTCCTATGTGATGAGAAGTATTATAGACAGATCCAGAGCAAGAAAATAGGCACATGTTTGCTCCCAGCGTTGACAATCTCTTTATGGGATGGTGGGTAGAGCAGGTAGCCGGAGCCCTGGAGGAATTTAACACCCATGTGTCAGTCAGTCAGTCAGTCAAACAAACTTTATTTGGCCACATTTTGACCATAAAAGCACATATACACAAACCATGATTAAAAGACTAAACAATCATACATTTCATCATACCGAATAAATCTAAAAACTCATATACCCTCAGATATTGGTTTGCCCATACGGAATAAATAACTACAGATTTGTTGGCCTTATTAAGGTGCATTTCTATACGATATTTATCCCATGTCTTCGTAAAACCATGGTCGCTCTGCTACATGTTTATTGCATAGTCAATTTGTTTCCTACACCGCAACGCCCCTGCTAAAAAGCTTGTCACCCCAGAACATATCGTAGGTGAAGACAGCATTTGCAGGTATATCAAAGCAGGCCTCACTTGTGCAAAATGGAAATGTTTAAAAAGTGGTAAAATATATCTACCCCGAAGATCATTATAAAAGCCACAAAAAAACATAAAATGTAAAAGGTCTTGTTCTGAAAAGTCATCACAGGTACAGGGCTTTAGGGTCCCTAGTTTAGAAAAGCCCTTTGGAAACGTAAGACACCAGTGAATGCAATTAAACCTGAATATTATTAAAAGAAAGCAATGGTATGGGTTATTTACATGGGACCAGAAAGGTTGCTCTAGGGGCCCAGAGATCAGTAATGAGTATTGTCTTATAGTTGGTTTTTTAAGTTTGATATTTTCTTGGATGTATAAAAAGATCAGAACACCCTAAGTTAGCTAGTTGCCTAGAGATGTAAGCTATCCAAGGTACCTCAGAAGGCTTATCCAGCCTCATACAATCTTTTAATACACATTGGTTCAAGGTAGGCGTGGGGCTCGACCATGCTTTTAACCACCAAATTAGAGGAGCCACTGCAATCTGATCAGATATTTAGCCCTGTCCTAGTTCTTCATGCAACATAAAAGACTGTTTACTGGGGGGAACTACTAAACGCTTCCTCAGATATTTATTTTCTACCACTTGCAGATCACCGGACTCTTTGTAGCCCCATACTTCGCTACCATCTGTGGCCATTGGTAAACATTTCTCACCGTAGATCTTCAGAAATGGGCACAAAGGTTTGCTCCCCAATATCTTAGCAAAGGCCAAGGTAGCTCCAAGGTAACACACATTTGATCTTGTGGATCTGCTACATCGAGGATCTGTTTGTAATATGGAAAGGTAATAGTGATGAAAGACTGAGATTTGTCAACATCATCAATGAGTTAAACATGTATTCCACTAGTCGCATGAATATGAGTGAAATAAACATTTTTAACATTAAGGTTAAGGCAATCCATTACAAGGTTGCCTCTAAATTACACTGGAAAGCTACGGCTGGGAATACCTTGCTATATGCCCAAAGCAGTCATCCCAGGGCTTTGATTGAGAGTATCCCCTTTGGTGAACTTTTACGTGCATACAGGAATTGCAGCACGGAGGAAGCTTACCAACAAGAATGCACCAACATGATGGAAAGATTCAGGGAGAGGGGGTGTTGCCAATACACCTACAATCAGAAATCCAAAGAGCTCAAAGAGGTCTTGGGGAGACACTGGCAGATATTACTTGCAGAGAGTAGCCTGGCAGGAGCCCTAGATAATCACCCAAGTATTACATACAGGAGGGGGTTGACCCTCAAAGACAGATTGAGTACAAATGGCATTGCCAAGGTACCATTCACTCTTGGGGAGACAAGTAAGGGGTTTTTCATTTGCACATTTACAAAGCATGTAAAAACAGTTCTAATGTTGCCCATTTCCATTCTCATCTATTAGGAATCGAAAGAACTATCAATCAAAGACTTACTTGTACTTCTGATGTCAGTATCTACATTTTGACTTGCCCCTATGGCAAAAGATATGTGGGGAGTACCACTCATCCAGTGAAGAAACAGATCTTAGAAGACATTAGGGCTATCAAACATGGTAACAAACAATACTTAGCGGCACAACACTTTGCAACATTCCACAATGGGGACAGCACGTTATTGAGAATTTATACTTTTGACAGAGTTCCCAACACTAAAAGAGAAGGAAACAGAACAAGTACCCTAACACAGTTAGAATCCAGATACATTCTCGAATTGGAAGTAGACCACAGAATAGTGCACCCATGAAAAAGTCCGGGAGTACGCCGTTGCAATTTTTGATTACACTACATTCTCGAATTGGACACCAAAGCCCTGATTGGGTTAATCTCAGATGAAGAACTAGATACCCATTTGGGCTGAGGAGAAGGGTATTGTGCACACTCACGTAGTCAAGTAATACAATGTTAATATATGCTGAGATTCGTTTCTCTCATGTTCTTCTATTTTTAATAGTTTTTTAACACACATTTGTTTTCTTTTTTGTTCACACAGGGCTTTTGGATTACACTTGGCTTTTAGAGTTTCATGGAGCAATGGGACCTTTGTCTGCTTGGGTGCCACATGAAGAATTTTTAATTTCCAGGTTGCCTATTTAGGCATTATTACTTTGATACCACCTTTATGCAGATTTTGTTACTCATGGGTTTATAGAAATGTGTTATATGGTGTAGGGAACATGGGATCAGGCCAGGGTCAGATAAAATGTCATAATATGCCAAAATAATGCTAATATAAGGCCATTAGGTCATATAGATATTCTTTAGTGTGCTATTTGACATTTTGAGATGATCTGTACCGTGTATACTCTAGCATGGGTAAGCCCACTTGGGCTCTTTAGTATTTGAGGTTATTCACACAATGCATGCCCACTGGGACTTTTGATTTTCAGTATGTTTCAATTTCCCTTTTATTTTTTGCTTTCCAATGTAGGTGTGGCCAAGTAGGATGATATTCTTATGTGTTTTCATCACTTGTATATATTTTCTTGTACAATGATCATGTAGGAAATTGAAGTAAGATTGAGGAGATATATGGCATGACATTCTTGTGATGTTTCTGAAAATCCAAGATGGCTGACGCACGGGATGATCCTTTGTTCCTGTCTGGAGTCATACACAGTGAGATTTTTCTATTCAGAAAGTGCTACATTTATAATTTATGACTCACAGCATTTCAATATTCAGCAATGGAATATGAGTGGGCGTACACATTTACATAATTATGAGATCGAGCTACTACCTGGTATGACTCATTTCAGATCTTGATACACTCCAAGATGGATGACACATTTGTGAATTTATGTGAGTCCGTTTGAACCTTTCTTGTTGTTAATCACGTTCAGGTGTATTTATAGATGTTTCTGGGAAACATTGTTTACCTGTGACCAAGGCATCAAGAACACCGAAAAAGCTTGGGGTGTATTTCGTACTGCATGATGCTTGCCGTAAGTTGTCAGTGAAGGGGTTCCTAGGCCCATGGGCAGCTCTTGTGGGAGGGGGATACCATGCCACGTAGCTCACGGTGCCAGGAGGCGACTGTGCACACCTTGCTGAGAGGAGAGCAGCGGGTCTCACAACAGTGCTTTAAAGAACATTTGGCTATCCTGCAGCACAGGCCGTGTCTGGGAAAAGCCTGGGCCAAGGGCAGGCCCATCCTGCGCCCATTATCAACAGGAAGAGGCAGGGAAGGGCAGGGCCCCCTGGCACTAGGTCACCTGGCTTTGCGCCCCAAACATCTCTTGTGCCCTGGGTAAGACCTGTTTTTACCTAGTCTAGTCATGTTTATAATTGCTGTTTTTTGTGACTGCTTGCTGCCTTAGATACATCCTTCTCAACTTGGCCTGCACCTTTCCTGCTTGGACAACGTTACAAACTCCAGAAGTTCCTGACTTGTGTTATTCACAGCAGCATTGTTTACTCTAGAGAGTGAGTGAGCATTTTGGTAACTGTTAAGTCTAGTTTCTAAAAAACATTTTCCTTGCTCCAAATTGAGCCCGTGAAATTGCCTAATGGGCAAGCACAAAGCGACTGAGACCTTGCTAGGAAAGAGAAAGAAAAGCTCCAAGCTCGCTACTGCGATTCAGTGAATGGACATAGTAAATACAACGTTAGAGGACATTGATAGTCTAATTGAAGAAGGCAAAACGCTTTGGGGAGTGACAAAAACAAAGGCTCTGGACAGGGGATTGTGACTGGTAAAATTGCTCTGATATTCACACGTAAATCCAAGAACAAACCACACAGATCCAGCAAGGGCCCAGTTGTCTCGGAGGTCTTATTTTATGAGGCACCCCGGAGAACTACTACTGATAATCCTGCTGATGTTAATCTTAAGGAAACTATAGCTGTGCCATTGGAACCGGATATTCCATTCTCAAATATGTACTCTGTTCTTGTGGACCACCAGCTTTGTAAAGACCTGGGGGAATAAGAGGGGACTGACCTAATCACTCACTCACTCAGTCACGCAGCCACTGAATCATCCATACAGGCACTCATACACCCACTGATTCATCAATATACCCTGTCGTATATATATTTAAGACTTATAAACGTTTTAAAAACACTCACAGTCACTGGATGATGTCATCAGTGATGTCATTTGAGATGTCATCAGTGATGTCATCAGTGATGTAACTGACCATGTCATGAGGGATGTAATATGTGAGGTCATAAGCAGTGCATTGCGGGCGCAAGTTATAATTAGCTCAGCTAACTATAACTGCTGAATTTCTCTGGTTTTGTACGAGTGAAATGTCAGCTTAACTATGACATCCCTGTAACCTTTGTTTTTTTCAGTGAATTTCTAAGGTTTTTTAAATTCTATTTCCTAACTATAACGTCCCTGTAACCTTTTTTTTTCAGCGAATTTCTAAGGTTTTTTTAAATGCTAATTCCAAACTATAACATCCCTGTAACCTTTGTTTTTTTCAGTGAATTTCAAAGGTGTTTTTAATTTTATTTCCTAACTGTAACCTGTAAACTTTGAGAGTGGGTGTGTGAGTGGCTGTATAGGTCGGTGACTTAGTGTGTGAGTGGCTGTATGGGTCTGTGAGTGAGTGTGTAATGTCTGGGTAATTATGTAAGTGTATGAGTAGTGCCTGGGTGATTGTATGAGTGCATAGGTAATGCCTGTGTGATTCTATGAATGCAATTGCCAAGGACACACTGCGAATACCGGGTGTTTTTGACAAAGTCTAAAACACATATATAGACATATTTTACATGAAGTTTCAGGGTAGCTATTTAGTAAGATACTAATTTAACTTTCCCTTTGTATTCATTTGTCGAAATAACTACATCAAAAATGCATTTTCCTTCTTCACACGAACACCAGAGGTCGCAATGACGTCAGTAGTCCCAAATACAAATGACAAAGTGTTAAACAAATATATAGACATATTTTACAGAACGTTTGAGTCTAACTGTTTAGTAACATAGTGGTTTAACTTTATTTTAACAACACATTTGTAAAAAACAACAGTTTCAAAAAATAACTTTCAACATCGGAACTCCCGAATAGAACATAACTACCAAACAAAATATGTCATTGGTTTAAACAGTTTTACAGCTAAATTGGTGAAGTGCAGCACACGTGACAAGACATTATTTTGGGGCACAGCAAAAAAATATTCATGTGGTACAACAAATATGTTGGGCCACTTGAAAACATACCACAAGAAGCAACTTAAAATTCCACAGCGGAATAAAAGGAGAGGGATCATTAGCCTCCAGACCTCCAGACCCTGCTCCTGACAGCAAAGTTCCAACTTAAGTGGAGAGAAGATGCAGTGAAATGTCACCAGAACTAAAGTGTATTGCTACTTTCTGCATGAAGTATAACACCATTATAACAGCTGGGAAGCAGTCTGTGGATCTAATTTTCCAGAATGCGAAAAACCATAGTTGTTAATTTTTATTCTTCTTTTATTGCAGCAGTTCAAGCACTGTGAAAAAATTTAAACAAAGAAAAATGTATTAGGATTTCATTTTGAGCATTATGCAACCAAAACTAGCTACAATGGTTAAGTAGAAAAGAGACTTCTTAGATGCAACTTAAGGCTGCTGGTATTATAATGCCTCTGTTTAGTTGTTATCTGTAGTATCAGAATGTAGTCTTGTAATGTTTTATAAATTCATTTCCTTCAGTTAAAAATAGTCTTTCATTTCTAACAACATGCTGTAGGCAATACCCCAAATAGGCCGAATAATATCTGAGAAACTCATAATTCATATACATTTCAACACATTAACACATTTTATTATCGTAAATTATCCTAAGAACTTTGGTTCTAGAAATAGCAGATATACGTTTTTTAGCTTTTTACTTAGTCTTAAATTGAATGGCATCTCTAAGTCATTGCACTCTGTCCATCCTGTTTGACATCTTTAATATATTGTGCAGTGTGTAGAGGTTATATTAACTGCTTCATGAAATATGTTTGCTATAGTTGTGAAAATTCTTTTTGAAATGGAAATTTGTCCAGCTACAAAGTTTGTAATTCAGTTTCTAATTTACTATCATCCACTCTGCATCATTGTAGCATGACTATGGCATATTTCCCATACGTTTGTAATAATAACGTACACCTAAGTTCTAATCTGCAGTTTGGACCGGTCATATCTTGATGGGCGTTTTTGGTTAAATGTTCAAAGACCACAGCTTTACAATCTGGTAACGCCAAATAGAGGAATCGTTCCAAATTAATTTCAGTGCTGCAGGTGAATTCACAGTGTTCACAATTATTGTTCCATTTATAACTTAAACCAAATAATTAATTGATAATCACATTCTCTTCCTCTATTAGTCCTCGCATTACCATTAAAGATTCTTGAGCATCCTGATGAACATTTTGAGAAAACACTACTAATCCAGTACAGTACTCTACCTTTTAGACATTTCTGCAACTCTGTTGGTGTTAACTTGTCTGTCTTTTGCTCCATGCAGACAATAGCCTGAAATGGACATATACTTTGGATAAGAATTGCCTCATAAACATTTAAAACCTTGAAGTGGTTCTGGAATAGGAACCAGTATTGACTTGTTATGCACAGCTATAGCTGGCATTTTATTATCCTCTAATTTATTGTAACAGCACTTACATATAACTTACTGTGTGGACAAGACAAAACATTCCTCTACAAATAAGTACACAGCAAACTTTTGCCAGTTATCATTATTTTCTTTTTCACTTTTTCCATACAAGTCAACAGTCCGTGTTTCAATCTTGTAGTGAGTGTGTCAACAACAAATACAAACATACTCTAGTCTTTCAGAGCATACTGTGTTACATTTTGTGATCTCTTCTTCAAAGCTATCAACTATAATACCTGTGTCTTGTTCTACAACTCCTCCTGTTATCAACTCTTCATTTTCCGTAGAGTCCTGTTCTGGACAAAACAAATGAAACTGTACATCATCACAAACCTTTTCTACCTCTGCCACAATACCATAGAAAAGTGCTCTATTCATTTCTTCTAAGCAAAAAGAAAGAATTTTCACATAGTACAACCTCCTAACTAAACTTCACATTGTTGAGATGTGTACAGCTTACATCCTGAAATGATGAAAGGTGCTTTGACACACTATCTTTGATAAACAAGGTACTGAGTGTCCCTCCAAATTTGTGTGCTTTCTAACCTTGCAAGAATCCAATCCTTGTAAAGTACTTATTTTGTGTTTTAAGATTCACTTTTGAAAGATATGTAGAAACATTCTTAGAATATCAGCGGATTACTGTCAAATACTACAAACACTACTACAATACCATTTGCTACCGGGCCTGACTATGCCTTCCCTGTACCTCTTCTGCAATAACGTGTTCTACGTCTCTAGATCCCATCACTTCTTTCGCTATAGGAGTGCCAATCTCCATTTCATAGCATCATCCTCTTTCATCAATATCATGAAATAATGTGTTATCCCGGAGATAGCTTTCTTAATTAAAGAAAGGCTCTGTAGTAGAAGTATGTATCCATTCTCCACTAAAAACTGGGCAAAAGTTACTCTATTGACTAATTGTTTCTTCTGGTTTTGTCTCCCTATGTACAACACTATTTTGTCAATAGTCTTCATTCTATTTATAATCAAAGTGAAAAGCTTCCTCTTCAAAGCAATAGCCTATCAACTACTACCTCAACTTGTTTTTTCTGTTTCATTGCCTCTGTCCTTCTTCTATACTTCTTCATATTTCTCAATACAATTACAACCACTCTACATCAAAACATCTTGGCTCTGATTTCCTTAAACTGCTACTGTCTCCTGGTTAAGGTGTGTCCATCTTTGTTACATTCTTTCCTGTTCTTGTAATATAGATTTTGTCCACTCTTATTGTTTCTCATAGTTTGGTTTTTAGTCACATTATGTTCAAATCTTTGCAGGTGTCCAGATGTATTTTTATGAAATGACTTTGTCCTCTTACCAGTAGCTGTTTTTTCTTTCACCACTTTTTCTGCATTTTTCCCCTTTTGTGTGTCAGTTCTGCAGAGATACTGTAGTTGCTTCTGTTGCTTTTTCCTCCGAACTTTTGTAGGCATTGTAACTGTCCGTAGTTATGTATATATTGTTCTGTAAAATAAAACAAGTAGCCAACGTGCCAACTACTTTACTACTGACTTACACATAATACAAAAACAGTTTTTATATTATGTTGCAGTTTTAAATCTACAGAAGAACCTAACTATATAACTACATGCTGTTGTTGTTGTATAAGCTGTATTTCGACAACTCGTGTCATAAAAGCTGTAAAAAACACCATTTGGAATAAAAAAGGAGGTATAAAAGTGAACAATTTGAACAGCAGCACCTAGCAAATAAATAAATGTAAACAATCCATCCTGGTGCGCAACTACAGCAAGAGTACAATGTGCAATTAGGCAGATCAGCGATAAAGCAGTTAATACAACATAGAACAATAAGACATACATTCAAACATTATAAAAGAGGAGGAAGAAGCATTACAATACTTCCACATGTGGTGCCTCTTCTGTTGGACCCACTTTGCAGTCCCCAGCAAGCCTTTTAAGATTTTCCAACCCTCCTCGGGACAACATTGTGGAGAGGCTAAACGCAAAAAGTGCATGTGCATAGCATATAGGTAAAACATAATTTACCAGCCGGTGAGCCCTGTGTCAACTACGTGTAGTCCTCATACTGCTGAGTGCTATAACACTCCTATTAGAGCCTTTCACCTTATGAGCCATGCGTGGCTTAAGATCTTGGCCACACTACAGGCAAAGAGTGGTCTAGGATCTGTTCTGAGGATGCACAGGGCAACCCGATGGTCCTGTGTGCCCAGTTGTCGGCACATTGGTTTTAGCCATTTTGTCCTCGGCATGGCGTATGCCTGGCAACCAAACATAACATGGGCAGCACTTTCCACCGGGGCCTTGCAACATGGGCAGTCCTTTGGTGTTGAATTGCATGGGTGCCAATTAGCTGTTGTCTCGCAGACAGAAAGTGTGCCAAACCTAAAATGGATGTATAACATCCTGTCGCGAGGGACCTGAATTATGTCTAAAAAGGGCTGTAAGTGTCTGGTCTGTTTATGGAGATAAAATTCTGCGGTTAGTCTTCCCAAGTTTGGTTTGCTGGATTCATGTTGTTCCACCCATTTCCAGTAAAGACGTTTAAGGTCTTCTTTCCTAGGTGGGTCCTGCTTTGCCCAATGTGCTTGAAGCCCTAATGCTGACATCAACTTCCTAACATTGGAGATCCAGCCTACTTTGTTACTTGTGTCTATCCGGATAACCTCAGATAAGGCTTCCGCATGGGTAGGAGCTCTGGGGTCCACCTAATGCGAGCCCAAAAGAGCAGCGGGTGAAGCCTCGCAATGGCACCAATGGATCGCCTACCCAAGTCAAGCATGAGGGGGGTGAGGGGAATTTAATGGAATATAACTACATTCACTTACTTCAATATACCAAAACCAAAAGCAAAACACAAAACATTATTTATTAGTTACCCTTTAAAATTATAGCACCCTTTCCTACAACGCAGCTGCACCATATCTCAGTTCTCACTTATATATAGTCAAAGACTAGTTCATCCCTCCTGCAGTAAATTTTCGAATGAACATCAACTGAAAAAATCACAGGTTTCAGGGACGTTGTAGTTAGTTGGACATTTCTCTCCTACAAAACCAGAGAAATTCGGCCGTTATAGTTAGTTGAGCTAACTATAACTCGCGCCCCACAATGCACTGCTGATGACGTCACATATTACATCATTCATGACATGGTCAGTGACATCACTGATGACATCTCAAATGACATCACTGATGACATCACTGATGACATCATCCAGTGACTGTGTGTTTCTGTAAAGTTTAAATATGTTTTATATATATATATATCCCATGGTGTATTAAAGAATGAGTGGGTATATATGTGTCTAAATGGATGATTTAGTAGGTGCGTGACTGACTGTATAAGTGAGTGATTAATCGTGTCTTACTGAATGCATGGGTTAGTGACTAAACTGTGTGAATGTCTGTATTAGTCTGTCAGTTGGTGTGTAAGCGGCTGCATGGGTTGGTGAGCAGCTACATGAGTGTCTATATGGGTTATTGATTGGCTGTCAAAGTATCAGTATGGGTGCCTGAGTGTCTGTGTGGGTGGGTGGGGGTGTGTGTGACTCTGTGCATAGATGTGTGAGTAGGTGATTCACTGGGTGTATGGGTTCAAGAGTGCATCTATGAAGGGCTGTATGGCTGGGGGAGTGTGTATGGGTGTGTTGGTGAGTGAATGGATGTCTCAGTGGTACATGTGTGAGTAACTACATATGTGAAAGGCAGTATATGTGAGTGTTGGACTATATAAATGACTATATGTGAGAGTGAGTCATTGTGAGAGTGCCTGTATGGATGTGTGTGTGCTTGTATCAGTGATTATATAAGAGAGTAAGTATGTGTTACTATCTGTATGAATAAGTGAGGTGGTGTGTGTATAAATGTATAGGTGAGTAAATGGGAGTGTGATTGATTCTTTGCATGACTGACTAGGTGTGTGAGTATGATAGTGCTGTATTGATGAGTGACGGCATGTATGAGTGACTGTATGGGTGAATGAGTGGATGTGTGTGTAGACCTAGGAATCAGTGAGTGGGTATGTAGTAACTGGTATTGCTGTGTCTATGGTTTTGAAAATGGTAGTCTGTATTTTAGAGTGGATGTATCAAAGGTTATATTAGGGTATGAGGAGGTGCATAAGATTATCACGTGGATGATGTCATCAGTGATGTCATCAGTGATGTCATTTGAGATGTCATCAGTTATGTCACTGACCATGTCATGAGTGATGTAATATGTGACGTCATCAGCAGTGCATTGCGGGGGCGCGAGTTATAGTTAGCTCAACTAACTATAACGGCCAA
Organism: Calotriton arnoldi; assembly: GCA_963921515.1. Lineage (NCBI taxonomy): Eukaryota > Metazoa > Chordata > Amphibia > Caudata > Salamandridae > Calotriton > Calotriton arnoldi. The sequence goes on along the minus strand of CAWUFW010001128.1, from coordinate 2,792,418 downwards.
ATTTCTCTGGTTTTGTACGAGTGAAATGTCCAACTAACTATAACGTCCCTGAAACCTGTGGGTTTTTCAGTGAATTTCTATGATTTTTTAAATGCTAATTTCTAACTATAACGTCCCTGAAACCTATGGTTTTTTCAGTGAATTTCAAAGGTTTTTTAAATGCTAATTTCTAACTATAACGTCCCTGAAACCTATGGTTTTTTCAGTGAATTTCAAAGGTTTTTTAAATGCTAATTTCTAACTATAACATAGCAGTCGTGTTTGCAGAGTGGTGGAGAAAGGTGAGCGTGGCCTCCAAACACCTTTTAGCAATCCCACTGTCTGGGATTTACTGGAGGTAACAGGAGCGGCAGTTAGCCCACAACATCAACCTTGGGGGCCAACTACCCCTTTTATTACCTCCAGTAAGTCCCACACTGCAGGATTGCTAACTTGTTATATCAGGCCCGCCCCCTCCCTGCACCACTGTGCAAACGAGCCCCCTGGCGCGTTGTAAGTTTGGGGTATTAAGTCCCCTTGAATCCTGAGGGTCCCTGGGGGCCAACTAGCCCACCAGGCACCTCCAGTAAGCACCACAGAGCTGCGTTGCAGAGAGGTGGTCCGAGGCCACGCCCCTTTTTACACCACGCTGCAAACGCGGCTTCTCATGCACTGCTGCTCGGAGGATGAAGTCCACTTGTGTCCTGAGGTCCTCAGGACACAAGAGGACCTCATCGCCCCACCAGCAGTGCACCAGAAGCCGCGTTTGCAGAGTGGTGTAAAAAGGGGCGTGGCCTCAGACCACCTCTCTGCACGCCTCCCGCCCTGCCATAGCAAACAGCAATGTCCCGGGGATGGGCACCCCGGGACATTGCAGGAGCCGGCCCTGGGGGGTGGCGGTCCCCCGGACCATCAAGGGCTCCAGGAGGGGGGTCGCGTGGCCCCCTCCCTCAATTTGCATAGCCCCGGGGAGGTGGTGGTCCCCGGGGCTTGGGGGGGCCCGTGAGGCCCCCCACTAATTTACGTTAAAGCCCCGAGGAGGTGGTGGTCCCCAGGGATTGGGGGGGCCTGCGAGGCCCCCCCTTATAATTATTATAAGCCCCGGGGAGGTGGCAGTCCCCGGGGCTTGGGGGGCCAGCGAGGCCCCCCACCTCATAATTAAAAATTCCCCGGGAAGGTGGCGGTCCCCGGGGCTGCGGGGGCCCCCGCGGGCCCTCGCAACTATAATTACTTATTGCCCCCGGGACCTGGCCCACACGGGGGCTTATAGAAAACAAAGCGCCGGATCCCGCGCTTCATTTGTTTTTTAATTTTTCGGTCCGGATTCGCGAATCCTGCGCGAATTCGGCTGTTTTTTAAAAACAAAATGCTTTTTTTTGGCCTGGGGGTCCTATCCCCTGAGCAGGCCTAGGGGTCAGGGTGTTTCTACCCTGCCCCCTTTTCTTGTTTTTTAATGTTTTTTCCACTTTTTTCATGTGACTCGGTTACCGAGTCACAAGATGGCTGCCAACACCTCCTGGTTTGGAGTGTTGGCAGCCAATCAGAATTGAGCTCGTGCTCGGGAGGGTTCGCGACTCCTCGGTGCTCAGATATCGATATTTTTCTTTTTTAAATTTCTCAGGAACTACTGAACGGATTTACACCATTTAAAAAAAAAGGCGCACTGTAAATCAAGACCTACCCTTTTGCCAAATTTGGTGTAATTCCGTTCAGCAGGTCGGGCTGTAGCCTGTAATAAAGTTTCCTATGGAAAATAACATGGAGAAAACGCGCTTTGGGACCCCCCTTTTTTCTCGGCCCCTGCTTGACAAATCACCCCGAAACTTTCAACACACAAACTGAGCGGTCCGGCCCTATATTTTGGAAAATTTCAGAAAGATTCGTCAAACGACGCCAAAGATATTGGCAAATCAAAAAACACTTTTCCTATGGAAACTAGGTTATATATATATATATATATATATATATATATATATATATATATATTACCTACTGGCGGTCACCAGTAGGTAGTTATAGTTAGGACCTATTTTCCATAGGAAATTCACAACATTCTATTTCCAATAACTTTGGCGCCGGTTGATGAATCTTCGCGAAATTTTCAAAACTCGTGGGGCGCTCCGGTCCGCTCCTATCCTGAAAGTCTCGGGGTGATTCATCAAGTGAGGGCCGAGAAAAAGGGGGTCCCAAAACATGTTTTCCCCATGCAATTTTCCATAGGAACCTTTAAGTCGCAGCTACAGCCCGAACTGCTGAACGGAATCACACCAAATTTGGCAAAAAGTAGCCCTTGGTTCAGAGTCGTGCCTTTTGGTTAAATGGTGTAAATCCGTTCAGTAGTTCCTGAGAAATTTGAAAAGAAACACATATATATCTGGGCGGAGCCTAACCACACATGTCATTGTGAGATCTGATTGGCTGTCAGCACTTCATCCTGGAATTGCTGGCAGCCATCTTGGGACCAATATAAATGATAGTACCCCATTGAAATGCATTGTAGTGAATCGAAAGTTTTTGAGGGTTACCAAAAGGAGAACTATAAAGGGTGATAACAGACTTTAGTTACATTAGAATTCATTTGTTGATGGTACCATACTAATTTCAGGAATTGTGGTGTGTTCTAAGGTGATTTTACCCTGTGAAAAACCTTCTGCTGGGATATCATGAATCATGTTTGAGAGAAAACTATTTTCACATGCTTGTCCCATACAGTTTTGGAAGGTGCTCCAGAAGCTAAAATGAGAGCATATTTTCTGTAAATTCACATTATCTTTCTCAGTCATGTGAGAATGAAGTCTGAAATTCTCAGTAAAACATGTACATCCAACAAGGGCAGAGACTGTCAGTTGATTTCTTTGTGTTCTACTGCAGCTTCCCAGAGTGTTCTAAAGAACAACTAGAGTGCTAACAGCCTTACTTATGACAAAGGTATGGCACACCTGAAGCCATCTTGATTGGAATAAACTGGTAACACTTAAAACATTTAATTTAAAAAGGAACAAAATGATGGGGTTCATTTTGTCATAGAAATTATGGTTAGTGCTATAGAAAGAAAAATTAGGACATGTTTTAAGTGAGATCTCAAATATCTTCCTGTTATATTTCAACAGGAGCAGCCTGTCAGTTGATGCCTTTGTGTTCTACTGCAGCTTCCCAGAGTGTTCTAAAGAGCAACTAGAGCGCTAACAGTCTTACTTATGACAAAATTATGGCACACCTGAAGCCATCTTGATTGGAATAAACTGGTAACTCTTAAAACATTTAATTTAAAAAGGAACAAAATGAGGGGGTTCTTTTTGTCATAGAAATTATGGTTAGTGCTGTAGAAAGAAAAATTAGGACATGTTTTAAATGAGATCTCAAATATCTTCCTGTTATATTTCAACAGGAGCAGCCTGTCAGTTGATGCCTTTGTGTTCTACTGCAGCTTCCCAGAGTGTTCTAAAGAACAACTAGAGCGCTAACAGTCTTACTTATGACAAAAGTATGGCACACCTGAAGCCATCTTGATTGGAATAAACTGGTAACACTTAAAACATTTCATTTAAAAAGGAACAAAATGAGGGGTTTCATTTTGCCATAGAAATTATGGTTAGTGCTGCAGAAAGAAAATTTAGGACATGTTTTAAGTGAGATCTCGAATCCTCTTCTATTTCATTAGAAAATTCTGACATGAAGACTGAAACAATCACTTTCAATACCAGCAGTAGACTTCCAGTTAACTCCCTGGTGAGCAGTAGCTTTACTACAGTGATCTAATGAACAACTAGAGTGCTAACATTCTGAATTTATGGCAAATGTGTGACACATCTGAATGCCTTCTTGATGGAATCAAAGTAAAAAACTGAAAGAATTTCCTACTGAGGAGACTGCAGTAAATGACGAAATTAGGAAACTTCATAACAAATAAGTCTCCCAAGATGGCCACCAGAGAAAAAGAGCCCAAATGTAGCACAAATATCACCCAGATGTAGCCCACATATAGCCCAATGACAGAAGTGTGCAAAACACTTTTTATTTTTAGTTTTTCTGCAGTTTTATATAGTGCAAACTGGTCAGGTATTGGAGCGTTACATCTTACTTGGACCCCTTATTGCGTATTTTGCACGAGATTGATCTTGCGAAACATTGAACTTTACGATTCTGTTAACCTGAAGTTGCTCTGAACCGGGCTTTGTAACACCCGTTTTTACCTACTGGTTTTAATTAATTCTCACTGTATTGTATTAGGAAAGAGGATTTACTGTTATTATGTACACTTTTATGATCTATGTTTCTAAATCAGATCAAATAAAGTTTAATGAATTCTATGGCAGGACGGAGGCGAGGATTATGCATATCTTTCCTCACTTTATTTGTATAGCAGTTCAAAGAAAACGTAACACAACAATCATTAAACAAAAGCCTACATAACCCATGAACCATTAGGGGGGTAGTCTCCAAGGCAACTATGGTCCAATCATATCACAGTCCATCGTATATAATATCGTGACGTCCCTTCCGCTTCCTCTTTCTTCACTGCTCGTCAGTTAAGTGCATTCCTTACATTCTTGGCTTAATCTGACATTGTTGCTGTTTGTATAGCGGTTTCTTGTGCACGTTATTAGCATTATTGCCTTGGTATTGTTTCATATTCCCTGCGCAGCAGGCTCTTGCCCGAGCGCGTTCTCCCCCTCGCAGTTTCTCCTGCTGTGTGCTCTGCGCGCGGTGAGATCCTGTCAGGCGCGTCTGGTCCGAGCGAGGCAGCTCCGTCGAGCGCTCCCGCTGGTCTTTACGCGCGTTTGGGAATCCGGTCACTCCTTTAGTGTCCGCTTGATTCCCGACCAACCCTCGCCTAATTTTGACACCGCTACGCGGTGATTTCCCCACACGGCCACGTTAGTGACCAGCGCCACCTGGTGGTGGTAATTGGTATTGCGCCTCAGTCTATTCTTATAACAGCTTCGGGGAAAGCCCAGCTGTTGGAGCACCGGCGAGGGGCTGTCTTAAGGATTTTAAGGGTATTTGTTCTGTGCTTACACCCTCTGCTATCATGTCTTCTCCAGAAGACCATTTTTACTCCTCCTACCAGGAAGTGGAGGAGGAATGGCCCCCCAACTTCTCCCTCCAGCAGTGGACCAAGCTCTCTCTATGCCTATTTCTAGGGCGCTGGCTCCTCTTAGGGATAAGGCTGATAAGCTGGCGAAAAGCATCCCTGGGGTGTTCAGTGACCCAGATCTGGTGGTGGCGGGTCCAAGTAGCTCCCAGATGGGGAATAAAAGGGCCGTTAAGCATAACGCGGGGCACTTGGAAGGATTTGATAAACTTACGGAGACCTTCCTCAAGAGTGCGCGAACGCTAAAACATGCACCCTGCCGGGAGGAGGAGGTGCCTGGAGAAAATTGCGACACTGTCACCACTATTGTAGACCCCGACGGCGGGTTTCCCTTAGAGGGAGAGGGTGTATCGGAGGACGATTTCTCCTCCGATGAGGATAAGGACTCGGGGTGTCCCTAGCGTCCAGAGTCCCACTCCTCTCAGTCCCCGGTTGGGGACGGGGTCCACTCGGACATGTTCGATCCTACCCAAATTTACCATCCTAGGTCGGCAGAGTGGACACCTGACGCCAAAGTGGCAGAGTATGTGGTGGGGAAAATCCATCAACCCCTTGAAAGGGAGGTCAGGAATAGGATGAGGGGAGAATGCCCCAGGCCCTCACTGAAGGGGAAGGTGGCACACACGCCTGAAATTGATGAGAAACTATGTACCTTTTTCTCCAAGTATATGAGGGATCCCAAGAAAGGAATTGATAGGTCTTGGACGTGGTATGGCCCTTGACCCAAATTATTCAATTGACAGAGTGTTCCAAAGAGTCAGGATCCCCTTTGTCCACGGATATTGTGGCTGGTTGGGCGCACTACCCTAAACCCTAAAACACTACCCCCAGCACGAGACCCTACACTACCCAAACATAACTGCACTACCCTAAACCCTAAAACACTACCACCAGCATGACTCCCTACACTACCCAAACACCACTGCACTACCCTAAACCCTAAAACACTACCCCCAGCACGACTCCCTACACTACCCAAACACCACTGCACTACACTAAACCCTAAATATACCCCCAGCATGACCTCCCACACTACACAAACACCACTGCACTACCCTAAACCCTAAAACACTACCCCCAGCACGACCCCCTACACTACCCAAACACCACTGCACTACCCTAAACCCTAAAACACTAACCCCAGCATGACCCCTACACTACCCAAACACCACTGCACTACCCATACCCTAAAACACGACCCCCAGCACGAGACCCTACACTACCCAAACATAACTGCACTACCCTAAACCCTAAAACACTACAACCAGCATGACTCCCTACACTACCCAAACACCACTGCACTACCCTAAACCCTAAAACACTACCCCCAGCATGACTCCCTACACTACCCAAACACCACTGCACTACACTAAACCCTAAATATACCCCCAGCATGACCTCCCACACTACACAAACACCACTGCACTACCCTAAACCCTAAAACACTACCCCCAGCACGACCCCTACACTACCCAAACACCACTGCACTACCCTAAACCCTAAAACACTAACCCCAGCATGACCCCTACACTACCCAAACACCACTGCACTACCCTAAACCTAAAACACTAACCCCAGCATGACCCCTACACTACCCAAACACCACTGCACTACCCTAAACCTAAAACACTACCCACAGCATGACCCCCTTCACTACACAAACACCACTGCACTGCCCGAAACCCTAAAACACTACCCCAGCACTACCCCTACACTACCCAAACACCACTGCACTAACATAAACCCTAAAACACTACCCCCAGCACAACCCCCTACACTACACAAACACCACTGCACTACCCTAAACTCTAAAATACTACCCCCAGCATGACTCCCTACACTACCCAAACACCACTGCACTACCCTAAACCCTAAATCTACCCCCAGCATGACCCCTACACTACCCAAACACCACTGCACTACCCTAAACCATAAAACACTACCCCAAGCATGACCCCCTACACTACACAAACACCACTGCACTACCCTAAACCCTAAAACACTACCACCAGCATGACCCCCTACACTACTCAAACACCACTGCACTACCCTAAACCCTAAAACACTACCCCAGCACGACCCCCTACACTACCCATACACCACTACACTACCCTAAACCCTAAAACACTAACCCCAGCATGACCCCCTACACTACTGCACTACCCTAAACCCTAAAACACTACCCCCACCACGACCCCCTACACTACCCAAACACCACTGCACTACCCTAAACCTAAAACACTACCCCAGCACGACCCCCACACCACCCAAACACCACTGCACTACCCTAAACCCTAGAAAAGAAACCCCCACCCCATGCCCAATTCCCCTTACCTCTCACTCCTCATGGTTCCTCTCTCCTCGTGGTTCCTGCTTCACGTCATCTCTGAGGGGCGGTGCACGTCGTTGTGAGGAAACGGAACAGCCTCTGTTTTCTTACAACGACATGGATCATCTACATGTTTTTTAGAACGCATAATCATTTACCATACATACCTTTACAACAAAATTCGTTGTAAAGGCATGCGTGGTAAATGACCATGCGTTCTAAAAAAAATGCGTAGTAATGACTTTGTGATGTACAACGCATGCGTGGTAATGCATGCGTTGTAATGGTATCTCAAAGTAAAAAAGTCATTGTAACGGCTGTTTACCGATCGAAGCTGGCCCCTGTTCTTCAGTGAGACGTTTATTTGATTAATTAGGAGGAAGGAATGTGGTTTTTTTACCTAAAAGTGCATTCCCGGCTGTTGTATTGTGAAAGTGTCTGCGTGGCCTGGTTTCACTTCCGGTGAGAGAGTGGAAGAGTCTGTTTGGATCTAAAGGAGTTCTGTTGTTGGACGGGGCCGGCGCGACATGTCATCCGAAAACATAGCTAATGGAAAGCGTCCTCCCTGAAGTGTGGAGCAGTGCCATGAGAGGTCAACGAGTGTGCGTCCCACCGCAGTATGACCGTACCGCGTGACCCATGTGCCGCCTCCAGGGTACGGGAGGCAGAAGCAGCATCGCAGGTCCTCTTGAAGACCGTTGTAGCACTAATTCTACATTTTGGTACTAGGGCATTTTAACTTCGTTGTTCCTGCCAGATACAAAGAGAAGATCCCCCGTTATAGTTAGTTCAGCTAACTATAACTCGCGCGCCTGCAATGCACTGCTGATGACGTCACATATTACATCACTCATGACATGGTCAGTGACATCACTCATGACATCACTGATGACATCTCAAATGACATCACTGATGACATCATCCAGTGAATGTGTGTTTTTCTGAAAATTAAATATGTTTTATATATGTATATCTCAAGGTCGATGGAAGAATAAATGGGTATATAAGTGTCTAAATGGATGATTTGTTTGTAAAATTGATTGTATAACTGACTAAGTGTATCTTAGTGAATACATGGGTTAGTGAGTAATGTTTAAATATGAAAATATCTGTATCAGTCTCTCACTTTGTGTATAAGTGGCTGCATGGGTTGGTGAGTAGCTACATGAGTGTCTATATGGGTTATTAGTTGGTTTTTGAGTATCAGTATGAGTGTCTGAGTGTCTGTATGGTTCGGTGGGGAGTATTACTTAGTGCATAGATGCATGAATGAGTGACTCACTGTTTGTATGTGTTGAAGACAGCATGTGTGCAGGACTGTATAGGTGGATGAGTATGTGTATGGGTGTGTTAGTGAGTGAATGACTGTCTCAATAGTGTCTTTATGAGTAACTACATATGTTTTAAACCAGTGATGTCATCAGTGATGTCACTGACCATGTCATGAATGATGTAATATGTGGCGTTATCAGCAGTGCATTGCAGGGGCACGAGTTATAGTTAGCTTAACTAACTATAACGGCCGAATTTCTCTGGTTTTGTACGAGTGAAATGTCCAACTAACTATAACGTCCCTGAAACCTTTGTTTTTGTCAGTGAATTTCTAAGGCTTTTAAAATGCTAATATCTAACTATAACGTCCCTGAAACCTGTGGTTTTTTCAGTGAATTTCTAAGGTTTTTTAAATGCTGGAGGAAACAGGTACTCTATACACCGAGTACCAGCACTTTTATATTTCCATTTAAAGCGCTGCCGTATCCTGAGGCCAAAGAGGCGCTATGTTCCACATAGCGCCGTGTGTATCCTATGCTGGGCCGGCGATGATCCATGTTCCACATAGCGCCGTCTGTGCAGCCTCTGTGCCCTATCCTGGCATGTGATAAGAACAATGTTCCACATAGCGCTGTCTGTGTCCTATCCTAGGGCCGACGAGGAGCTACGTTACGCAAAGTGCCGTCTGTGCCCTATCCTGGAACCGATGCCATCAGCGCGTGACCAGAAGCCTCGCCTTTAATGAGAGCTCAAACTTGCGCAGTGTTTCTCACCTGATAACATTACACGTCCGGGATGGCGCGGGGGCTCGAGGGCTCAGCGTGGGCCCGGGAGTGGGTCTGCAACGCAGGGAAAGAAGCACACATATCCATTTTAATTATAATATTTTAGAGGCAGTGTATACCGTCATGTCAGCCATTTTAATGGTCAAACCCATAAAAGCATCTAATGTACAAGATACATATCCCTGTCTGAGGACCCCAGTTTTGGGGGTCAGGGGGAGCCGCCCCACACTCGCTCTGTTTATCTCCTGTTTCTCCTAAGTTACAGGCCGTACCCCGGTTCCAGCTCTTGCTTGTTCTGCATTATGGTTCCCCGGGGGCCCCTCATGCGTCTGTTTTCTGGGTCTTACAAGGAATACAAAGTGCCTTGACATCGTGATGGCCGTTTCCTTCGGCACCTATTCCACCCCTGACCTGGAGTGACCTCTGGCCAGGGGCGTAATTTAGGCTCCTGCAGTTTATGCTGGCGCAGAGGGACCCAGCCGTCAACCCCCTAATCTGCCGCCCAAGGAGTTTGTATAGCTGTGTGTTAAAACATATTTTATAGCGCCGCTCCTCCACAGTTTCTAAGCACTGCAGATAGCTGGCGTTACCCTGGCTTGCACGCGCTGCTATTACAGAATTCGTTCTATGCATCTTTTAATGAACAGCCATTTCTCAAAGTAAAGCAATGTGACGTGCGATCTGTGTACCCTGTCACAAGGGACGCATTAAACACATCTTTATTGAAACCCGAATGATCGCAGCCTCTGCTGGCTCAGGGCCGGCCGGATACCCAGGTCAGCCTGCAGCGGGGCCCATCCTTTTCACTTGAACAGCGCGAGATGTAGCAGGGAAGGCCAGCATTCGCAGTATGTCTCCTCCGAGAGATGTCAGACAAATGCTGGCTTTTCCAGCAGACCCGGCTGAAATAAGCCAGAACACGCGGGCCTTCCCGACGTTCCGCAGGGGAGATGTAAAACGTCAGCGTTTACGGTGCTCGATTTGAGATGCTAAATGTCACCTTTCCCGGCATTTCACAATTAAAATAGAATGTCAGCTTCGCCAGGGGTCACGGTGAGATTTTAAAGTACACATTTTCAGTTTTTCAATGCGTCATTGGCAGCTTTCTCGGGTTTTCGATGTCAGATGTAAAACAGGGGATACTTTAGTGGTTCAAATTGAGGTGTTAAGGGTCAGACCCTCGGTATCTCGGAGTTAGATGTAAAATATCAGTGTTAACAGGGAGTAATAACTCAATGCTAAGAGTCAGGTTTTCCAGTGTGTTATCGTGAGAGATAAAAGGATAGATTCACGCGGTTCCAGGTAAGACGTTATAATTTGGATATTCCAGTCCTTGAGAGTGAGATATTAAATGTCATTTTTTCGGGCCTCGTCAGATATGAAAAGACATGGATGCTCTTCCAAAGGATCAGAGCAATAGTGTGGACCAGCCGATCAACTCACTCTGGAAGAAGCTGCCCCTGCACGTGGGGTCAGGCTGACCCAACCGGAAGCTCAACGCCCACCCCCTGCCCTTGACCGGAGCTTAGACAGGTTCGATGTCAACAGAGCCAGGAGTACTTTCCTTCCACGAAGGACTGCTCTCTGGAGTGGACTTTTCTCCTGCCCCTGAGGTCAGAATAGGAAATTACCCCTGGGGTTATTGGTTTTTGGTGTGTGTGTGGAGGTGTGTGTGTTTTAGGGGGTTATGGCAGTTTCTCTTCGTGAGGTGATTTTGTGTTCGTGTGCACATGCATGAACGTGTGGGGCCTTGTTTGATGTGTGGTAGACTGTTGTGAATCTGTGCGCATGTTTGTCTGTCTGTGAGGATGCATGTGTGTGCGGTGCATTTTTAATGTGCAACCGTGTTATCTGTATGAGTGTGGTCTGTGTGCATGTCGGGCAGTGTACTTCCTGCTCAGTTTGGGATGCGACGTCGAATTGTAGAGTATGCACCTGGGTGTGCAACGTTGTATTTTTGGATTGTGTGTGGGCATTTTGGTGCCCCTTTCGTTGAGAAAGTACGCTTACATTGCTGGTACGTGTGTGCGTTTGCGTGTGTGAATGTGTGTGAGTGAGTGTGTGTTTGTGTGTGTATGTGCAGATCTGTGTATAGTGTTTGGTGAGGCTTTGGGAACCCGTGGCATCCGGTGGACGGGGACAGATCACCGGTCCCTGTAGACTTGGGCCCCTGTCCGCTCCTGGCCTCCAGACGGCCTCCTTCCAGGCCCCGTCCCGCTGGCACTCTGTAACTGGTCGGACACTTCCACGGCCTCCGGGAGCCGCAGACAGGCCGCCTCGACCCGAGACACTTAGATTTTATCTGGCGAGGAGTCCCTCTTGCTGCTCCGTTCCCAGGCTCCGTGTCTGAGACCGCGGGGCAGATGACTCCGGCTTAATGCCTTCCTGCCTCGCAGCCCCGGGCCCACATTAAATGTGTACTGTACACTTGGAGCAGGCCACAGATCTGGACAGGCGTGTATCAAACACGGAAACCAACGTTTGAAATGTGTATTACAGAGTCGCAGCTGAAAACCCCATTTTCATTTATTTATAGGAACTTTAACACTTTTATAACATCGCATGTTCAAAGCTGCATGCCTTACATGTAATCCGGGGTACGAAAATATGTATGTCGCGTGCATGTCACACTATACACTGGCACACAAATATGCATACGCCTTGTGTATAACGCTGCCACGACTAGCAAATAATTCGCGTATTTAAATTTCAGTATTTGTGCATATACTTTTAGTTACGTTTGAAAAACCACAAACTGCGTGTGGTAACTACACACAGGCTCACACACAAGTATAGGCAGACTGTGGGTCACTGTGGGTATAACACGCAGCATGTCTTTATACAAATATCTGTATGCGATTTTTTATAAAGGTACGCATTATATATCCGATATGTATATATGTGATATCAAGCGATTGCCTGCACAAATTCATATAGCTGCATACAATTAACTAAGCCCCGGGGAGGTGGCGGTCCCCAGGGCTGCGGGGGCCCCGGCGGGTCCCGCTAATTAATTAGGCATTGCCCCGGGACCTGGCCCACCCGGGGGCTTATACAAAACAAAGCGCTGGAGCCCTCGCTTCGTTTTAAAAAAAATATTTCGGCCGAATTCGCACACCCAGCGTGAATTCAGCTGTTTAAAAAAGAAAATGCTTTTTTTGGGCCTGGGGGTCCTTGTGGGACCCCCTGAGCAGGCCTAGGAGGTCAGGGTGTTTCTACCCTGCCCCCTTTTCTTGTTTTTTATCTTTGTTTTACCTTTTTCTTGTGACTCGGTAACCTGGTTTGGAGTGTTGGCAGCCAATCAGAGTGAAGCTCGTGCCCGGTAGGGTTCTCGAATCCTCCTCGGTGCTCATATATTGATATTTTTATTTTTTGAATTTCTCAGGAACTACTGAATGGATTTACACCATTTAAAAAAAAGGACGCTTTCTGAACCACGAGCTACCTGTTTGCCAAATTTGGTGTAATTCCGTTCTGCAGTTCGGGCTGAAGCCGTGTCTAAAGTGCTAATGGAAATTAACATGGGGAAAATGTGTTTTGGTATCCCCTTTTTTCTCGGCCCCGCTTCATCATCAACCGGTGCCAAAGATATTGGCAAATCAAAAAATGCTTTTCCTATGGAAACTAGGTCCTAACTATAACTACCTACTGGCAACTGCCAGTAGTTAATGTATATATATATATAAAATCATTTTTTTTACCTACTGGCGGTCGCCATTAGGTAGCTATAGTTAGGACCTAGTTTCTATAGGAAATACATTTTATGTTTTACCAATAACTTTGGTGTCGCTTGAACAAATCTTCACAAAATTTTCAAAACTTTTTTTGGTTCAGCTGCCGTGTTGAAAGTTTCGAGGTGATCCACCAAGTGGGAGGCCAAGAAAAAAGGGGGTTCCTAAACGGTTGGCCTTACTTTGGAGAAACTCCTGCTACATCCTTCTCCACAGCAGCAAGTCTTGTTTATCGGTCCTTCCCAGAAGGGGTATCCAGCCTCCGGGAACGCGTGTTGGCTACAACCTCAAGCTCGTCCCGTTGGAGATTTTCAATTTCCAAATAAAAGACTAAGGGGCCAATTTTGATGTCAGACAGATCTGAGTCTGTCCGACATCGATTGGGTACTGGGACCGACCGACCTCCTGTCGGCGGTCCCAATCCAGCAATTAGGATACGACCGAACACTGTTCGGTCACAGTCCTATTCTTTACAATGGGAGCATGCATTCCGACCGGAATGCATGCTCTCATTGTAAAGTGAAGAGATGCAGTTCATCCCTGCACCCCAAGGCAGGCACCTCAAGGTGCCTGCCACGGGGTGCAGGAATAAACTCGGCCGCAAACCGGCGGCCTTGCAACCATGGGGGCCCTGCTGGGGCCCCCCCAAAGTTGACTTCCAACAGCCTTTCTGTGTCAGAAAGGCCGGCCAAGAAAGGCTGTCGGAATCCGACATTGTAATCCCTCGGGCGGAAAGAGCCGCCCTTGGGATTACAGGAGGCTTTCCAAGCCCTTCAGAAGCCATTTGGAAATCCAGTTTGGATTCATTTCTGACCAACTCAATCCAAATGGGTCGGTCGGAAATGAATCCAAACTGCTGATTATGATGCTGTAGGAACAGCTACGACCGAGGGTCGGAGCCGTTTCCTACGGCATCGTAATCGGCCCCTAAATCTGAGTGTGGAAATCTTCATAACAACTTAGTCCAGTGGCTCCCCCATGATGCCGCCTCCTCCTTGGACACTGCCTGCAGCCTTGCCCAGCTGAACTTTACCTTCTAAGGCATGTTTCAATTAAATTTCTTCTACGTCCAAAGGTAAGCACTGGATGGGCCCAATCCACCTCTTGTATTCGACCTGCACTCCATCACGGTCAGCCATAATTTTCGACTTTGACCTGGTCTGGCGAAATAGATATCCGCAGTTGGTGCATTGAACTTTTAGGTACTAGAATTTACTTTAAACTTAAAACATTCATAACTCCGATTCTACGGATTGGATTTTGATAATTTTAGTATTAAATAATTTATTAAAATGTACTCTTTTTTCTAGATTGTGAGGGAATTTTCTTGTGTCATGTTTTCACTTAATTAGTGTTTGAAGTGCTGCATTAATATTTTACACATTGCCTGTAAGTTAAGCCTGACTGCTTTGTGCCAAGCTACTAGAGGGTTAAGCGTAATTTGGGGTCTGCTTTTGTCTAATCCTGACAAGAAATGTGACTGTGCATTTGTTCTCACCCCATCAAGCAACAACCTAATTTCTCACACTATGAAACTTATTTCAGCCATTTAAGTAGCTTGTTGCATGACTGGTGCTTGTATCCTCCCATAGGAGGCGAGGATCTCTACAAATGCTGGCTTTTTTTGCAAATGCCATGGCCCATCCTACACCAACAACACCGCTTGCTGCAGGATCATTTCCAGGCACTCCCGTCACACCAGACGTAAGTCTTTGCAGGCTTTAAATTTGTTTGATTGGTGACTAAGACAGAGTTCTGGATCAGCATATTCCACTTCATCCTGGAAAAAGCTGCTAGGTATGTGGAGACTTGCTGTGGGAAGAAGACTCAACAGAGTCTGCACAAGAAAACTGTGAGACCATGGCAGATAAGCCTAAGGTGGTAGGGGCACAAGGAATACAAGCCTGAAAGGACAAAGCATGGGACTTTCAGTTAATAAGCCGCAATAGTGCTTAATAAATAGTTTACTTCCCTTCGGGAAGGTGCCAGGCAACTTTCAGTTATTTTATACTGTGTACATTTGTAAAGAGCACTGTCAACATTCTCAAACTACTGCCCCAAGTTGAGGATGAACGGGACGATCAATGCTCTACTTTCCCCAGTCACCTGTTGGAGTCCTTCCCCCCCCTCTCCCATGAAACTCTTCTGACTCTGATCTCTCTGGTGAAAAGTGGCTCACCTAGGGACCCTGCACCCATGAACTTCCTGGTAAAAGTAGCACACATAGTCGCCCCTACTGTTGCAAATGTGATCAATACCTCCCTCAACACGGGAGTAGTACCCCCTAACTGGAAAAGGGCAATGGTGAAGACACTCTTGAAGAAACCCAATCTAGATCCGGTGGATTTGGGCAATTACCGCCCCATCTCCCTTCTTCCTGGGATCGCCAAAGAGACCGAAAAACACGTTAACCACACTCTCTCCAACTTCCTGGAATCCCATAGCCTACTGCACCCCTCCCAGACCGGATTCCGCCCATGTCAGAGCACGGAAACCGCTCTACTAGCCGTGATAGAGGAAAGTAGAAAGATCCTGGACACCGGAGGTTCTGCAGCCATCATCCTTCTCGATCTGAGCGCAGCATTTGATACGGTGAACCACTTTATTCTTATTCACCGTCTCAAAAAAATAGGAATAGCTGCCACAGCCTTGAAATGGCTGCGCTCCTTCCTAGAGGGTCGTCTCTTCCAGGTCTTTGAAGGAGATGTGAGCTCGCTACCCCTGCCTCTGATATGTGGTGTCCCCCAGGGCTCATCTTTAAGCCCGACTCTTTTTAATGTATATATGGCCCCTTTGGCGGCAATTGTTGCCCCTTTTGGTATCCAAATGGTAACCTACGCCGACGACACTCAATTGGTCGTGGCTCTCAACCAGGCAACACATCAGTCTATGGCCCTTCATTCATGCCTAACGGAGGTCTCTAAGTGGATGGGCGCTTCCCATCTGAAGCTCAACGGGGATAAGACCGAGGTCATGATCCTGGGCAACCCCACCCAAGCGACACTGGAGTCCTTGTGGCCAGCATACATTGGCCCAGTCCCAGCTCCCAAAACTGAAATAAAGAGTCTGGGCATTTGGCTAGATCAGAACCTGACATTCAAGGTGCAGGCTAGAAAGACAGTTGCCACCTGTTTTTGCCTGCTCAGAAAGGCTAGGAAAGTGCTTCCCCTCCTCCCTCCACAAGCCAAGAAAGTCCTAGTTCAATCATTAATTCTCTCAAGGATTGACTATGGAAATGCACTTTACCTGGGAGCCCCGATGGCAGTCACGACCAAACTCCAAACGGTCCAAAACTGCGCAGCCAGACTATTGCTGGGTGTACCCAATCGCACCTCAGCCAAACCTGCCATCCGCTTCCTTCACTGGCTGCCGGTGAAGGAAAGAGTAAATTTTAAAGCCCTCTGCATCGTGCATAAGTCCCTGCAGGGGAAAGGGCCCCCATTAATCTCGTCCATGATTCACCCATACAAAGCTAACAGGAAACTCCGTTCAGACGACCTCCACCTTGTAGCAGTCCCCCGAGTCAAGAGGGCCAGAAGCGGTGGTCGTCTCTTCTCTCTTAATGCTACCAAACTGTGGAACGCACTGCCGCTCCATCTTCGGATGGAACACAACCACCTGGTCTTTCGAAAACAATTGAAAACTATTCTGTTTCCCTAATCACCTCATCAACATCTGATTAGGCATGCCCAGCGCTGGGAGGCCTCCGGGTAGCCATGCGCTATACAAATGCCCTTTCAATTCAATTCAATTAACCGTGAGGATAACCTGGCGCAGAGCAAGTGCGTGTGCCTAGCTCTGCATATGGCAAATAATTAATTGAAAAGCCAGTTCTGTAGCTTCTTGTGGAATGCAAGAAGAGAAGAAGAGGCCCTGATATGAAGTGGGAGGTCATTCCATGCTTTGATGTGCAGGAATTCCTGCCCTTCTGATCTGGTTCTGTTTAAGAGTGGAATGTATGTGAGTAGGAGCCCTTTGGAGCAGCATAGTTTGGTTGGTTGGTGGAAGGAGATGTGGCAGTTAAGGTAGGTGGAGCCTAAGTTGTATGGTGCCTTGAAAGTGTGTGTGAGGAGTTTGAAATGAGCATGTTTGTGTATCGGGAGCCAGTGGAGCTCCCTGAGGTGTGGTGCAACGTGAGTTCTGATGGGTTGCAAATGAGTCTTGTTGCCACGTTCTGGATGGTTTGTAGTCTTCTGGTGATTTGCTTGATGATACCGGCATACAGGGTTTTATCATAGTCCAACTTGCTTGTGAATAGGACACGCATGACTTCAGAGGGATTACATTTAATATTCCAACTCCAGTCTGTGTAACAGTAGGGAAAATGTGAGACTTTGCAGGGGTTAAATTTACTATTGCCACTTCAGTCTGTGAAAGCGTTGGACTTCGGAGGGATAATATTTACTAATCCGACTCCAGTCC
Organism: Calotriton arnoldi; assembly: GCA_963921515.1. Classification (NCBI taxonomy): domain Eukaryota; kingdom Metazoa; phylum Chordata; class Amphibia; order Caudata; family Salamandridae; genus Calotriton; species Calotriton arnoldi. The sequence continues at coordinate 2,774,805 of CAWUFW010001128.1, read as the reverse complement.
GTGCAGAAGTCAGGAAAACATTGGACTTCAAAAAGGTTTAATTTAATATTCCCACTCCAGTGTGAGCAACAGTAAGGAAAGCGTTGGGCTACAGATGAGTAAAATGTAATATTAATAATCCAGTCTGTGCAACAGTAGGGAAAGTGTTGGACTTTGGAGGGGTTAAATTTACTATTCACACTCCAGTGTGTGCAACAGTAGGGAAAGTAGTTCACTTCAAACAAGTAGCATATTTGTAACATAACTCTATTAATTTCCCAAAAATATAAAACTCCTTAATATGAACTTTATTAATCAACATATATATATATATATATATATATATATATATATATATATATATATATATATATTACATATATATATATATCAGAAAACCCTTGCGCTGTCGCACAAAGAAGTACCCGTACTCCAGGATCAAGGAGAAACAAAATTTAATGACTGGCGCATTTCGACCGGAACGGTCTTTGTCAGAGTCACTTTCCGCACCCAGAAGTGCTCTATTTTCTACCAAAAACATGAGTAAACATTGATACAACTGGTAGACAGACTCAAGTGAAACACGATACATTCTCTGTTTCCTGGGAAGACAGATTACCCACTGTAGTCATTGTTAATGTGAGAAAAACATATGTCATTCTGTGATAACCACATTATAGTTTAAACATATATCACCTTTCATAAAAGCATTTTTAAATTCATACACATTAAACAATGCATGGTTCTCGTATTAAAGGCGACAACTCTGAAATACATGCCAAGTGGCAAACTCAAGGTTGCATGCAGAGATATACCCTGTTACTCAAAATGCTCCAAGAGGCTTGGTCCTTCCCTTGCAGCATACTGCGTATCTCAAACCATGTTCTAGAGTTCTGAAAACTGTGAATTCTTTTCAGAAAGTGAAAAAAAGGAAATTAATCCAAATAATAAATAGAAAATTAAACAAAAGACCTACTCTGCGCGCTTTCCTTCCCTGTCATACATCATAGCGCATTAATCAAAAGTATGTTTCCATACAAAGAAACCCGCATTGGGTCTTCCAAGTAAAGACTATCCTAGGTGCACGTGGAGCTCCTCATCGTGGTTGAGGCCACCAGGGTGTCTGCTGCTGAGTCGGATGATATATTCAGACTCCATTCGCCTCAACTTGCGTTCTCTGACTCCGCCTCTTGCATGTGCTAAGATCCTGTCAACACCAAAAAACGAGATTTTAGAACATATTTCTGTAACAGTCCCATCTACTTCTTCACAGTGTTTAGCAATCGTATAAGTCATGTCTTTGTTCCTGATCGCTCGAAGATGTTCTAAAATCCTCTTTTTCACTGGAAAAGTAGTGCTACCCATATAGCGCAAGCCACATACACACACCAACACATACACCACATGATCACTGTTGCAGTTAATGAATTTGTGTATTTTCGCTGTCTTGCCAATAGGGAGACTGTATCTTTTTATGTTGGAGCTGTTGGCACAAGCCTTACACTTTCCACACTTGTAAAATCCTGGGAGTTCTCTCAACCAGGATCCTGTGTTCGCCCTGCCCTGGGCCAGATGGCTATGGACTTAGATATCTCGTAAAGAATTACATTTACGGTATGTGATGTGTGGGCTGTGACTGACCAATCTGCCAATCGTCATATCTGATCTGACAAGGTGCCAGTGTTTTCTCATAATCCGATGTATGGCCTTCGATTCACAATTAAAAGTGGAGATCAATCTCACTTCCTGCTTGCTCTTTTCCCTGCATCTGGGTGTCAGTAAGCTACCCCTATCTGTTTTGGATGCCTTCTCGATCGCTGCCCTGATTGTTTTTCCTGCATACCCTTGTGTCTTAAATCTGCCAACCATCCTCTTTTCCTCTGCTACATACGCGTCTCTAGTGCTGCAGTTTCTCTTGCCCCTCAGAAGTTCTCCATATGGGATACTTCTCTTGAGATTCTCCGGGTGGTAGCTGCAGGCATGCAGAATGCTGTTTCCAGCTGTTTCCTTTCTGAATAGCCTAGTGTGAATGGTGTCATCCTTCACTTCAACCTGTACGTCCTAGGAACTCAATGGTGTTGGGATGTGTTTTGCTCGTGTCTCTGAAAAAATATTTACACGCCTCCAACTCCAGCTCATGTTCAATGCAAGTATATAATGCAACAACATCTACAGTGGCAAGTATATATGACTTCTTCTAAGGGATCTCTTGTATCTTGGATATGAAATCCATGCTGTCCCTGCAATAGGATGGGAGATTAACAACATATAGACACAGAAAAATGTCAAGGTTGATGGAAGTGTTCTCTAATAAACTGTTGTTTGCAGATATTATTGGTCTACCTGGCGGGTCCGTTGGATGCTTATGGACTTTTGGCAACATGTAAAAGATAGGAGTGACTGGTTTCTTTACCAGTAAGAATTGTAGTTTGTTCGTACTAAGGATACCCTGTCGGTGCCAGTTGTTGAGAAGATTGTGGTAACAGGAAATGGTTTTACTGTATTGGGCAATGTTAGATCTCAGATAGTTCCCTGAGTAATCTAACTGTCTTTTTGCCTCTGTTCTATATTTATTAATATCCCATAGTACCACGTTGCCACCCTTATCAGAGGGTTTTATCACAAAAGTATCTGATTTTCTCAGTGACTCCAGCCCTGTTCTCTGCCCCTCTGTTAGGTTCTCCGCACAGTGGTTCCTTACTTGTTTCCATATCTCCATAAGGTCAAGCAATACCACCTTATGATAGGTATCAATACTGTCATGAAGTGTGACAGGGTTAAACTTGGATTTTGATTTAAAAAAAATATATATATATATATATATATGTATATGTATATATATATATATATATATATATATATATATATATATCACTCTCCAACGCCCTTTGTCAGAACGCCAGCGCTCCTTATCTGGGGCGGTGCAAATTTTCTCCAGCAGGGCAGCCGGTCAATATTCCAACACGATACCTCTGAGCCCAGAGGTCTGTGATTTCAGTTGCTTTAATCCATGCAAGCGGCCATAGCCATGCCCAACGTGTTTCGGTTCGCTCCTCGAACCTTGGTCATGGGTAGTTACCCGTGACCAAGGTTCGAGGAGCGAACCGAAACGCGTTGGGCATGGCTACGGCCGCTTGCATGGATTAAAGCAACTGAAATCACAGACCCCGAGTGAGTGTGTTTTTCAAAAAGCCTCTGGGCTCAGAGATATCGTGTTGGAATATATATATATTCACTGAAAAAACCATAGGTTTTAGGGACAGTTATAGTTAGTTGGACATTGCACTCGTACAAAACCCGTGAAATTCCCCCGTTATAGTTAGTTCAGCTAACTATAACTCGCGCCCCGCAATGCACTGCTGATGACGTCACATATTACATCACTCATGACATGGTCAGTGACATCACTGATGACATCACTGATGACATCTCAAATGACATCACTGATGACATCATCCAGTGACTGTGTGTTTCTGTAAAGTTTAAATATTTTTAATATATATAGGGAAAGGCGTATTGAAGAATGAGTGGGTGTATAAGTGTCTGTATGGATGATTTAGTAGGTGCGTGACTAACTCTATAAGTGAGTGATTAAACGTATCTTACTGAATGCCTGGGTTAGTGACTAAACTGGGTGAATGTCTGTATCCGTCTGTCTGTTGCTGTGTAAGTGGCTGCATGGGTTTGTGAATAGCTACATGAGTGTATATATGAGTTATTGATTGGTTGTCTGAGTATCTGTATGGGTGCCTGAGTGTTTGTGTGGGTGGGGTGTGTGCGACTCTGTGCATAGATGTGTGAGTGGGTGATTCACTGGGTGGATGGTTTCAAGAGTGCATCTGTGATAGACTGTATGGGTGGGTAAGTGTGTGTAAGAGTGTGTTAGTGAGTCAATGTATGTCCCAGTGGTACATGTGTGAGTAACTACATATGTGAAAGGCAGTATATATGTGTGTTGGAGTATATAAATAGCTATAAGCGAGAGTGTGTGATTGTGAGAGTGACTGTATGGATGAGTGTGTGCTTGTATCAGTGATTGTATAAGAGCGTAAGAATGTGCTAGTATTTGTATGAGTAAGTGAGCTGGTGTGTGTATAACTGTATAGGTGAGTAAATGGCAGTGTGTTTAATTATTTGCATGACTGACTAGGTGTGTGAGTACCTCTATGGATGAGTGGCGGTGTTTGAGTGTCTATATAGGAGTATGAGTGCATATGATAGTCCTGTACTGAGTGACCGTAAGTATGAGTGACTGTACGGGTGAGTGAGTGGATGTGTGTGTAGACCTAAGAATCAGTGAGTGGGTATGTAGTTATTGGTGTTGGAGTGTCTATGGTTTTGCGAATGGCATTCTGTAATTTAGAGTGGGTGTATCAAAGGTTATATTAGGGTGTGAGGAGGTGCATGAAATTATCACGTGGATGATGTCATCAGTGATGTCATTTGAGATGTCATCAGTGATGTCACTGACCATGTCATGAGTGATGTAATATGTGACGTCATCAGCAGTGCATTGCGGGGGCGCGAGTTATAGTTAGCTGAACTAACTATAACGGGGGAATTTCACGGGTTTTGTACGAGTGCAATGTCCAACTAACTATAACTGTCCCTAAAACCTATGGTTTTTTCAGTGAATTTGTAAGGTTTTTTAAATGCTAATTTCTAACTATAACGTGCCTGAAACCTATGGTTTTTTCAGTGAATTTCAAAGGTTTTTTAAATGCTAATTCCTAACTATAACATGTCTGAAACCTATGGTTTTTTTCAGTGAATTTCAAAGGTTTTGTAAATGACAATTTTTAAATGTATTAATTGTTATATTTATTTTTTTGATACTGATTTACTACATTTTTTTAAACTATTTATTTTTAGATATTTTATTTTTTAAATTACATTGTAATTACATTATACATTACATTACAAAATATACTTTCTCAGAATGAATTACTTTAGTTTAAATACTTTGCAAATAGGCAATAGACTTTTAAGTACAGTAGTTACAGTTGTTGCAATGGGCAACACAATTTCAAACACAATGCAACATTGAGCTCAATGTGAATTTCTAGTTAAATGCAATTAGTTACTTTATGGATTACTTTTCTAACCACAGGACTGGATCCTAGATTCAGTCCTGGGACATCTCCTGTAAACAGTTGAGTAAAAGTGTTTTGGTTACAGTAGTGATTTTTAAGGAATATTATTGTATTTTAAAAGTTGACACTTGGAAACTTTTTCACATAGAATCACCAATGTTATCCTATGGGAGGAAATTCACTTAGCAGGTAAGTAGTGTTATCGTTACTTTTTCTTACTCAGTGGTGGATCCTGGATCCAGCACTGGTGCATCTCCTGTAAACAGTTGAAAGAATGCGTTTAAGTCATACAGGCGATTTTTAAGGAATATTTGTAGTTTGTGAAAATCGACACAAATTTTTCTGCTGAAAACCAGACAATGGATTCCTATGGAAGGAAATACAAGTTACTGGTAAATACGGTTAGAATTACTTTTCAGGGTCAGTGCTGGGCTAAAAGATGCAGCACTGGGTTCTCTCCTGATAACAGGTGAGTAAATCGGAATTCGTAGTTCGGCTGATTTGAGAGGAATATTATATAGTTCGAAAACTCCACACTTAGAAGAATTTCCAAGTGAAACCAGTCAATGTTAGCCTATGGAAGGAAATTCAAGTTACTGGTAAGTACGGTTAGAATTACTTTTCAGGATCAGTACTGGGCTCAAAGATGCAGCACTGAGGTCTCTCCTGATAACAGGTGAGAAAATCGGAATTCGTAGTTCTGCTGATTTTAGAGGAATATTTGTATGTTTCAAAAATCGACACTTAGAAACTTTTTCAGCAAACAGCAGGCAATGATATCCTATGGAAGGAAATTCAAGTTACTGGTAAGTACGGTTAAAATTACTTTTCAGGATCAGTACTGGGCTCAAAGATGCAGCACTGAGGTCTCTCCTGATAACAGGTGAGTAAATCGGAATTCGTAGTTCGGCTGATTTTAGAGGAATATTATAAAGTTCCAAAACTCCACACTTAGAAGAATTTCCAAGTGAAACCAGTCAATGTTAGCCTATGGAAGGAAATTCAAGTTACTGGTAAGTACGGTTAAAATTACTTTTCAAGATCAGTACTGGGCTCAAAGATGCAGCACTGAGGTCTCTCCTGATAACAGGTGAGTAAATCGGAATTCGTAGTTCTGCTGATTTTAGAGGAATATTTGTATGTTTCAAAAATCGACAGAAACTTTTTCAGCAAAAAGCAGGCAATGATATCCTATGGAAGGAAATTCAAGTTACTGGTAAGTACGGTTAAAATTACTTTTCAGGATTAGTACTGGGCTCAAAGATGCAGCACTGAGGTCTCACCTGATAACAGGTGAGTAAATCGGAATTCGTAGTTCTGCTGATTTTAGAGGAATATTTGTATGTTTCAAAAATCGACACTTAGAAACTTTTTCAGCAAAAAGCAGGCAATGATATCCTATGGAAGGAAATTCAAGTTACTGGTAAGTACGGTTAAAATTACTTTTCAGGATCAGTGCTGGGCTCAAAGATGCAGCACTGAGGTCTCTCCTGATAACAGGTGAGTAAATCGGAATTCGTAGTTCGGCTGATTTTAGAGGAATATTTGCACAATGGTGAAGGAAGGGGGTGGGGCCTGAGGTGACATGTCTGCAAACACGCCCGTTTTAAGTTGGAGAATTAATTCCTCCTCAATCCCGAGGGTCCCTGGGGCCCAACTAGCCCACCAGGAACCTCCAATATGCGCCAGGGGGCTGCGTTGCAGAGAGGTGTTCTGAAGCCACGCCCCTTTTTACACCTCTCTGCAACGCAGTTCTGTGGCGCTTTCTGGATGTACCTTGGTGGGCTAGTTGGCCCCCAGGGACCCTCAGGATTGAAGAGGATTTAATTCCCCATCTTAAAACGCGCCACGGGGCCTGTTTGCACACATGTCACCTCAAGCCCCGGCCCCTTCCTTCACCACTGTGCAAACGCACCCCGTGGCGCGTTTTTAAGTCGGGGGATTAACTCCCCTTGAATCCTGAGGGTCCCTGGGGTGCAACTAGCCCACCAGCTACCTCCATTAAGCGCCACAGAGCTGCGTTGCAGAGAGGTGTAAAAGGGGCGTGGCCTCAGAACACCTCTCTGCAACGCAGCCCCTGGCGCATACTGGAGGTTCCTGGTGAGCTAGTTGGCCCCCAGGGACCCCCAGTATTCAAGGGGAATTCGTTCCCCTTTGCAAACGCGCCAGGGGCGCGTTTGCAGAGTGCTGCCAAGGAGGGCGTGGCCTCCGGCGCCATGTCGGATTTTTTTTTTTTTGATTTTTTTTAAAAAGGGGGCTGTGTGGCCCCCCTTCTTTTTAATTATTTTGGGCCCTGGGAACCCCATCCCCCAGGGCCTGACCCCCTTTTATTTTATTTTTTAAAAAGTAACGGGAAGGGGACCGCGTGGGCCCCCCTCCCGTGGCCAATTTTGGCCCGGGGACCCCATCCCCCGGGTCATTGCCACCTTTTTTTTTTTTTTTAAATTTTCATGGAGGGGGGCTGCGTTGCCCCCCTCCTCAAGCCTCCTTAGGCCCCGGGGACCCCATCCCCTGGGGCCGGCCTTTTTTTTATTTATTTATTTTTTACGTTAATTTGGGGGAGGAGGGCCGCGTGGCCCCCCTCCTGGGTCACTACTTGCCCCGGGGACCCCATCCCCCGGGGCTGGCCCTATCCTTTGGGGACCATGGGGGGACCCCAACTCCCCCACGGTCCCGCCGGCTCCCCGCGTCCTGCGGGAGCCGGCATTGCTTTTCCACATGGGGAGCTGCTGACATGCAGCTCCCCATATGGAAAAGCAATTTGCTTTGAATTTTGGAAGAGAGAGCAGGTTTCCCTGCTCTCTCTTCCAAAATCCAAAGCAGTTTGCTATGACAGGACGGGAGCCGCGAGGCTCCCGTCCTGTCATAGCAAACTACAGTGTCCCGGGGGTAGGCACCCCAGGACACTGCAGGAGCCGGCCCTGGGGGGTGGTGGTCCCCAGGGCCATCAAGGGCTCCAGGAGGGGGGCCGCGCGGCCCCCCTCCCAACATCTACAAAGCCCCGGGGGGTGGCGGTCCCCGGGGCTGCGGGAGGGCGGAGAGCCCTCCCGCACCATTTTTCATTTAAAGCCCTGGTCCCTGGGGCTTGGGGGGCCTTAGAGGACTTGGGCCACCCGGGGGCAAAATAGCATTTTTTTTTTTATCGGCAGGATCCGCGCACCCTAAGCGCATCCCGCCGATTTTTTATTTTTTTTTAAATGCTTTTTTCTGCCCAGGGGGTCCTTTTGGACCTATTTTCCAAAGGAAATCCGCAACATTCTATTTGAAATAACTCTTGCGCCGGTTGACGAATCTTCGCGAAAGCTTCCAACTTGTTGGGGCGCTCCGCTCCTACCCTGAAAGTCTCAGGTTGATTTGTCAAGCGGGGGCCGAGAAAAAAGGGGGGTCCCAAAACGCGTTTTCCCCATTCATTTTTTCATAGGATCGTTTCATCGCGGCTACAGCCCGAACTGCTGAATGGAATTACACCAAATTTGGCAAAGAGGTAGCCCTTGGTTCAGTGTCGTGCCTTTTGCTTAAATGGTGTAAATCCGTTCAGTAGTTTCTGAGAAAATCACAAATAAAATCACATATATATCTATGGCCAAGTAGGGTCCGCGTACCCTCCCGATCACGAGCTGCATGCTAATTGGCTGTCAACACTCCAAATCAGGAAGTGTTGGCAGCCATTTTGTCCCTCGGTAGAACCGAGGGACAGAAACAAGTGCGCAAAGTGCAAAAGGGGGCAGGGTAGAAACACCCTGACTCCCTAGGTCTGCTCAAGGGGTCCCACAAGAACCCCTGGGCAGAAAAAGCATTTTTTTAAATCGGCGGGATGCGCTTAGGGTGCGCGGATCCTGCCGAGAAAAAAAAGAAACAAGTGCGCAAAACGCACAAAGGGGGCAGGGTAGAAACACCCTGACCCCTAGGTCTGCTCAGGGGGTCCCACAAGGACCCCCTGGGCAGAAAAAGCATTTTTTTAAAAAATCGGCGGGATGTGCTTAGGGTGCGCGAATCCCGCCGAAAAACCCCAAAAATGAAGCGCGGTCTCCCGCGCTTCGTTGTTAATTGGCCCCCGGGTGGGCCAAGTCCCGGGGGCATGCGGGGGGGGGTATTTATAATATGTGGGGGGCCTCTAAGGCCCCCCCAAGCCCCGGGGACCGCCACCCCCCGGGGCTTTAAAAATAAATGGTGCGGGAGGGCTATCTGCCCTCCCGCAGCCCCGAGGACCGCCACCTCCCCAGGGCTTCTTTAATAATTTTTTAAAAATTACCTGTGTGGGGGCTCGAGCCCCCACACGCCCGGGGACCGCCACCTCCCGGGGCACTAAAAATGTCAATATGGGGGTCCATTACAGACCCTCAGAGCCCCGAGGACCACCACCTCCCCGGGGCTTTGTCAATGGAGGGAGGGGGCCGCGCGGCCCCCTCCTGGAGCCTGTGATGGCCCTGGGGACCACCACCCCCAGGGCCGGCTCCTGCAGTGTCCCGGGGTGCCTACCCCGGGACACTGTAGTTTGCAATGACAGGACGGGAGCCTCGCGGCTCCCGTCCTGTCACAGCAAACTGCTTTGGATATTGGAAGAGAGAGCAGGGAAACCTGCTCTCTCTCCAATATCCAAAGCAGATTGCTTTTCCACACGGGGAGCTGCATCTTAGCAGCTCCCCATGTGGAAAAGCAATGCCGGCTCCCGCAGGAGGCGGGGAGCCGGCAGGGTCCGTGGGGAGTTGGGGTCCCCCACGGACCCCAAAGGATAGGGCCAGCCCCGGGGGATGGGGTCCCCGGGGCAAGTAGTGGCCCGGGAGGGGGGCCACGCGGCCCCCCTCCCCAAAAATAATAAAACAAATTTTAAAAAAATAAAAAATAAAGGCCTGCCCCGGGGGATGGGGTCCCCGGGGCAAAAGGAGGCCTGAGGAGGGGGGCCACGCAGCCCCCCTCCATAAAAATTTCTTTAAAAGTGTGGCCATGCCCCGGGGGATGGGGTCCTCGGGGCCGGATTCGGCCACGGGAGGGGGGCCACGCGGCCCCATTCCCGTTTAATTTTTTTAAAAAAGGAAAAGGGTAAGGCCCTGGGGGATGGGGTCCCCAGGGCCCAAAAATAGGAAAAAGGAAGGGGGGCCACACAGCCCCCTTCGTAAAACAAAAAAAAGAAAAAAACGATCGGGCCGCAGGCCCCGCCCCTTCCTTTACCACTCTGCAAACGCGCCCCCTGGCGCGTTTGCAGATGGGGAACAAATTCCCCTTAAATACTGGGTGTCCCTGGGGGCCAACTAGCCCACCAGGAACCTCCAGTATGCGCCAGGGGGCTGCGTTGCAGAGAGGTGTACAGAGGTCACGCCCCTTTTTACACCTCTCTGCAACCCAGCTCTGTGGCACTTTTTGGAGGTACATGGTGGGCTACTTGGACTCCAGGGACCCCCAGGATTCAAGGGGACTTAATCCCCCAACTGAAAACGCGCCACGGGGCGTGTTTGCACAGTGGTGAAGGGAGGGGTGGGGCTTCAGGTGACATGTGTGCAAACAGGCCCCGTGGCGTGTTTTAAGATGGGGAATTAAATCCTCTTCAATCCTGAGGGTCCCTGGGGGCCAACTAGCCCACCAGGTACCTCCAGTAAGCGCCACGGAGCTGCGTTGCAGAGTGTTGTAAAAAGGGGCGTGGCCTCTGAACACCTCTTTGCAACGCAGCTCTCTGGCGCATACTGGAGGTACCTGGTGGGCTAGTTGGCCCCTAGGGACCCTTGGGATTGAGGAGGAATTAATTCTCCAACTTAAAACGCGCCTCACGGCGTGTTTGCAGACATGTATCCTCAGGCCCCACCCCCTTTATTCACCATTGTGCAAATATTCCTCTAAAATCAGCCGAACTACGAATTCCGATTTACTCACCTGTTATCAGGAGAGACCTCAGTGCTGCATCTTTGCGCCCAGTACCGATCCTGAAAAGTAATTCTAACCGTACTTACCAGTAACTTGTATTTTCTTACATAGGAATCCATTGTCTGGTTTTCAGCAGAAAAGTTTGTGTCGATTTTCAAAAAATACAAATATTCCTTAAAAATCGCCTGTATGACTTAAACGCATTCTTTCAACTGTTTACAGGAGATGCACCAGTGCTGGATCCAGGATCCACCACTGAGTAAGAAAAAGTAACGATAACACTACTTACCTGCTAAGTGAATTTCCTCCCATAGGATAACATTGGTGATTCTATGTGAAAAAGTTTCCAAGTGTCAACTTTTAAAATACAATAATATTCCTTAAAAATCACTACTGTAACCAAAACGCTTTTACTAAACTGTTTACAGGAGATGTCCCAGGACTGAATCTAGGATCCAGTCCTGTGGTTAGAAAAGTAATCCATAAAGTAACTAATTGCATTTAACTAGAAATTCACATTGAGCTCAATGTTGCATTGTGTTTGAAATTGTGTTGCCCATTGCAACAACTGTAACTACTGTACTTAAAAGTCTATTGCCTATTTGCAGAGTATTTAAACTAAAGTAATTCATTCTGAGAAAGTATATTTTGTAATGTAATGTATAATGTAATTACAATGTAATTTAAAAAATAAAATATCTAAAAATAAATAGTTTAAAAAAATGTAGTAAATCAGTATCAAAAAAATAAATATAACAATTAATACAATTAAAAAATTGTCATTTACAAAACCTTTGAAATTCACTGGAAAAAACCATAGGTTTCAGGCACGTTATAGTTAGAAATTAGCATTTAAAAACCTTACAAATTCACTGAAAAAACCATAGGTTTCAGGCACGTTATAGTTAGAAATTAGCATTTAAAAAACCTTTGAAATTCACTGAAAAAACCATAGGTTTTAGGGACAGTTATAGTTAGTTGGACATTGCACTCGTACAAAACCCGTGAAATTCCCCCGTTATAGTTAGTTCAGCTAACTATAACTCGCGCCCGCAATGCACTGCTGATGACGTCACATATTACATCACTCATGACATGGTCAGTGACATCACTGATGACATCACTGATGACATCTCAAATGACATCACTGATGACATCATCCATGTGATAATTTCATGCATCTTCTCACACCCTAATATAACTTTTGATACACCCACTCTTATTTACAGACTGCCATTCGCAAAACCATACACACTCCAATACCAATAACTATATACCCACTCACTGATTCTTAGGTCTACACACACACATCTACTCACTCACCCGTCCAGTCACTCATACTTACAGTCACTCAGTACAGGACTATCATATGCACTCATACACCTATATAAACACTCACACACCGCCACTCATCCATAGAGGTACTCACACACCTAGTCAGTCATGCAAAAAATTAATCACACACCCATTTACTCACCTATAGAGTTATACACACACCAGCTCACTTACTCATACAAATACTAGCACATTCTTACGCTCTTATACAATAACTGATACAAGCACACATGCATCCATACAGCCACTCTCACAATCACACACTCTCACTTATAGCCTTTTAAATACTCTAACACACATATATACTGCCTTTTACATATGTAGTTACTCGCACATGTACCACTGAGATATATATTCACTCACTAACACACCCATACACACACTCACCCACCCAAGCAGTCCATCACAGACGCACTCTTCAAATCATGCACCCAGTGAATCACCCACTCACACATCTATGTACAGAGTCGCACACACCCCACCCACACAAACACTCAGGCACCCATACAGATACTCAGACATCCAATCAATAACTCATATAGACACTCATGTAGCTATTCACAAACCCATGCAGCCACTTACACAGCAACAGACAGACGGATACAGTCATTCACCCAGTTTAGTCACTAACCCATGCATTCAGTAAGATACGTGTAATCACTCACTTATACAGTTAGTCACGCACCTACTAAATCATCCATCCAGACACTTATAGACCCACTCATTCTTCAATACGCCTTTCCCTATATATATAAAAAATATTTAAACTTTAGAGAAACACAGTCACTAGATGATGTCATCAGTGATGTCATTTGAGATGTCATCAGTGATGTCATCAGTGATGTCACTGACCATGTCATGAGTGATGTAATATGTGACGTCATCAGCAGTGCATTGCGGGTGCGTGAGTTATAGTTAGCTGAACTAACTATAACGGGGGAATTTCACGGGTTTTGTACGAGTGCAATGTCCAACTAACTATAACTGTCCCTAAAACCTATGGTTTTTTCAGTGAATTTCAAAGGTTTTTTAAATGCTAATTTCTAACTATAACGTGCCTGAAACCTATGGTTTTTTCAGTGAATATATATATGTATATGTCACCTGCTGGCGGTCGCCAGTAGGTAGTTATAGTTAGGACCTAGTTTCCATAGGAAAAGCGTTTTTTGTTTTCCCAATAACTTTGGCGTCGTTTGACGAATCTTTGCGAAATTTTCAAAACTAGTGCGGCGCTCCGGTCAGCTCCTGTTTTGAAAGTTTTGGGGTGATTCGTCAAGCAGGGGCCGAGAAAAAAGGGGGGTCCCAAAACGCTTTTTCCCCATGTTATTTTCCATAGGAAACTTTAGACAAAGCTACAGCCCAAACTGCTGAACAGAATTACACCAAATTTGGCAAAAAGGTAGTTCTTGGTTCAGAAAGATCCCTGTTTGTTAAATGGTGTAAATCTGTTCAGTAGTTCCTGAGAAATTAGAAAAATAAAAAGTTTCGATATCTATGGCTGCAGTGGATTCGCAAACCCTCACGAGCACGAGCTTCACTCTGATTGGCTGACAACACTCCAAACCAGGAAGTGTTGGCAGCCATCTTGTGACTCGGTAGAACCGAGTCAAAAGAAAACAGTAAAAAAAAAGGTTTACAAAACAAGAAATGGGGCCAGGGTAGAAACACCATGACCCCCTAGGCCTGCTCAGGGGGTCCCACAAGGACCCCCAGGGCCAAAAAATGCATTTTTTAAAAATAATTTCGGCGGAATTCGCGTTGGGGTCGCGAAAGTATTTTAAAAAATAAAGCACGGGCTCCCGTGCTTCATTTAAATGAGGCCCCTGGGTAGGCCAGGTCCCGGGGGCAGTGCCCAAATAATAATAGCGGGGGCCCGCGGGGGCCCCTGTAGCCCCGGGGACTGCCACCTCCTCGGGGCTATGGTGATTATTTGCGGGGGCACGCGGCCCTCCCGCTGCCCCGGGGACCGCCACCTCCCTGGGGCTTTTGAAAGAAAAATGCGTGGGGGGTCACACCCCCCCACGCTGCCCCAGGGACCTCCACCTTCAGGGGCTTTTTTAATTGTATGCGGGGGCACGCATCCCCCCCGCAGCCCCGGGGACCGCCACCTCCCCGGGCACTCTTTTTTCAATTTCGGGGGTCCTTTACAGACCCCCAGGGCCGGGGACCACCACCTCCCTGGGGCTTTCTAAATGAAGTGAGGGGGGCTGCGCGGCCCCCCTCCAGGAGCCCTTGATGGCCCTGGGGACCGCCACCCCCCAGGGCCGTGTGGCTCCCGCCCTGTCTTAGCAAACACTGGTTTGGATTTTGGAAGCGAGAATGATGTAATATGTGACGTCATCAGCAGTACATTGCGGGTGCGCGAGTTATAGTTAGCTGAACTAACTATAACGGGGGAATGTCTATGGTTTTGTACGAGAGAAATGTCCAACTAACTATAACGTCCCTGAAACCTATGGTTTTTTCAGTGAATATATATATATATATATATATATATATATATATATATATATATATGTATCCAAAAACGCCCAGAATATACACATATATATATAAAGAAAAAACAATGATGCCATTTACATGATTATTAACCAATTTAATAATTATCAATTTAAAAAACTGTCATTTAGGTCTTGGTTATTTAATTTACCACACTATAACAAACCTAGCAATCCACACTTAAAATATTATTAAATAAATAGGTATAACACATTTAAAATAACTAATAGTCAATTAATTATTTATTAATAAATTAATAATTGTTATTTAATTTTTACTTAACTTTCCACCCTATACCCCAACAAGCCCAGCAGCCTGCACCTATTATACAACTTTAAAAGTTAGTATTACACAATTTACATCAATAATAACCAATTAAATGATTAATAATCAATTGTTAATTAATTCTTTCTGAACTTCCCACCCTATACCACTACAAACCAGCCCCTAATATATAACTTAACAAATATAATTATTATCCAAATTACATAATGAATAATCAATTAAATAATTAATAATAAATTCATAATTAATTCTTAATTAATTATTACTTAATTATCATTTTACCCTATACCCCTATTAAACCCAGAAACCCACACCTAATATATAACTTAAAAATATTATTTTTGCACAATTAACATTATTAATAATCAATTAAATCATTAATTGCTAATTTATTATACTAATTAATTAACTTCCCACCCTACAGAGCTAGCAACCCGAAACGTCACTATAAATTACTATTAGCATTTAAATTAAAAATGATAAATTACTTTAAATTACAAACTATATTTAAAAATATTATCAATTAGACAAACAATAATAACATAAAAATGATTATATAAACTAAAATATGTAAAGATAATTAAGAAATGATATTTTTTACAACTATGTTATTGAAAATGATATTAACAACAACGATCTGTCTGACAACGTTATTACTTACCTGAAAAATCAATATTCTTGACAACGGTATTTCTGCATCACAATATTTTTGTATCACAATAGTTTTTTTCCGATATTTCTGTAACTTGATATTTAAAACTCAATATTTTGTTCAAATACTCCTATACTTAATTTGAGATGTAGCGGCTAGGTCGATGTAGTGGATGGAGCATTATTGTCATGCAATTTAAAACATACAGTATGCTTGTTCCTGGATAGTCATCGTGACATTGCATCAAAGAAACTTGCACAGTGGATCTGACCTTGGAGTCCTTTCATATTCTTTTTTCTCCCATGAACAGGCCCAATGTGCTTCTCCGTTTTCTTTGCTTGTGGCTTCCTGCCAAATTTTTCACTCACTGTGACTCCAAAGCAGAGCATCACACAAGCCTTGTTGTGCCACCTGCAAAGCTGAGGTGATATCATAGGCTCTGCAGCTCACACAAGTGAAGATCAGCCCAGTCTACTAAGACACCAAATCAGACTGATTGGAAACTGGGTTCGGCATATCATCAGACCATGCAACCCACGTAGTTCTCCACAAAGTGAGCAAAGGCCCAAGAAAGTATACTTGCAATGTTTGGTGGCAGTCATTACCCAGGGATGGTCGTGCAAGCAAACATCATGTACCTTAATGTACAGTAATGCCTACAAGAACAACATTGAAAATATATAGTGATACGCTATGGAGGCATATCCCTGCATCATAGGCCTTTTCTCAGATCACGATGATGGCACACCCCTTAAATTCCACAAGACACCACCACTCATCATTCTTTTTAGATAGGTCACTTATTTGCAGTGTCGCTGGCAAAGCTCATTCCAGCATTCAACAATGATGATGCATATTCTGGCTTATGCCACAGGGCACATTTCATCCAGGGAAGGAAAACCTCACTGTGAATGCTTATCTCTTTTCATCAGGCCAGCTCATATTACAATGTCTATAGGTGCCCCTGGATCAGAAGTGAATGTCTTATAGAGTCTTGACCGTGTGGTGGCAAAGCCCAAACGAATTCCCTATGTGGGAATTGCAGACACTCTGCAGTCACCAGATCTCAGATGTCTGGTTGAGGGTTGGATTGGCCCATAGCCCAAAGGGGTGGTTTGACAAGTCAGTGTGTGGACTATTTTTTGATTGTTTGTACAATTGTTCTATGGATAGGTGGGCCACTTTTTTACTGTCGATTTCCTTGATATGAACATAAGCATTGCCTGCAGCAAACACAAATGCATGCAGACTCCCATATCTCAAATAATACCCATACAGTGTGATATTACAAGTTCAAAACTGTCCTGTTTTACAAATGTGGACTTCTTTGTTATTAGCTATTTAATTCACTGATAGGGGGGTCTTTTTTATTTTGGTTCCGGAGACGATTTTTTTGCCCCAGTCTGACCCTGGTCTAGTTGTACTGATCTTTACCAGCATTACTATGGTCCCCAACAAACACAGGTTGCTTTCATGCACCATCTAGATGCATTATCCATCCAGAATGGGACCCTGAGCGCCCCCACCATCGTTTATTTTGACCATCGAGGAGTGATTTATACCCCTTGGACAACTTGCTAACTGCCCCTCTCTGGGAAGTTTCAATGTGTGGCTTGAACAGCATCTCACTATGTCTTTAAAGTGTGGCATGAGTACAGATGGCAGGGCGGGAAAGGCACAAAAGGATCACCAGAACACAGTGTACAGACCCATCCTCAGCATAGGTCTCTGAGCATCTCCCTCCAGTTACTGACACTGTTTCACCTAACAGCAGACTTCTTGAGCCCACTCCAGAACAGCTCACTCTCCCAGTTCTTGCCTTATGAAGGCATGGCAGGTGTCTCAGTTAATTTGGGCAGTGGCTAAATCAATGCCTGATCTCCCAGGCTGTCTGACAACTCATCTCTACTTATGCGTAGCTAGGGGGCCTCCTACCAGATTACTTTCTGTGCAGGAACTTGCACCTACAAATTCAGTCAAAAATGCCTGTTGCCACTTGTTCCATCCAATATCGGTAAGTCCAGGCTCTGGTCTTTCCCAAACCCACCTACGATGACTCCTCACTGCCTGATTCCCATACTAGGCTGCGGCTAAGATCTTTACCAGTCTGGTTGAATATACTTCAGGGGGAGCGCCATTTAATAGTGAGTTACAGGACTTCGCTCTGAAGTCAGCTCCCGTCGAAAAAACTCAGGAGCTGTAAAATCATCTGGGCTGCACAACAATGTGAGGCGTGTATCCAGTAACTGGATCAATGCAAGATTAAAATAGGAAAAAAAGGACCATGTCCTCTCCGCATGCTATCAAGGCATGGCCCTGGAAGGCCAAGTTATTTTCTGGTAATCATGGAAGATATAGTAGTCCTGGAGATGGATGACTACTGATGCAATAGTCCATCTGCAGCAGTGTGGAGATTGATTGGCCCAGTTACTCTGGTTTTTGGCTGGAGGGGGTCGTGTTGGACTTGGCCCTCTCTGCAGGGTCACCCACAAACGTTTTGATTTAACCCCTCCTATTTTTGCCGAATTTGTTCTTGTTGGCCTTAGGACTCTGTGCACTTTAACACTGCTAATCAGTGCTGAAGTGCTTGTACTTACTCACTGAAACATGGTAAACTTGGATTACACCTGATTGGCATTTACGTATAAGTCCCTAGAAAAAGTAGCATAATATTTACCCAGGGCTGGTAAATTAAATGCTATCAGTTGGCCTGCAGCATTTATTGTGAGTGCCACCCACTTAAATAGCCCCTTAAAGACGTGCCTCAGGCCTGCCAATGCATACTGCTGGCAGCTTTAAACTGTCAAATCGACTTGCAAAATAACTCCCTTGCCAAGCTGTAAACCCTCCTTTTATTACATATTAGGTCGGCCCTAAGTAATTCATATGGCAGTGTGCCCTGTAATCAAAAAGTTATGTTTTTTATGTCCTGGTAGTGAAAAACACACAAAATTGTTTTTCACTACTGCTAGGAAGACTTCTCGTATAGGATAACATTGAGTTGCCTTATTACATTTAATAAGTGCTAACTTTTGATCAAGAGCAAGTAGGAATTTAAAGTTTGGTGTCTGAGAAATTGTAATTAATTTAAAATCCTCTTTAATGGTAAAGTCTTATATTAAGTCACAATTTTGAAAATGACACTTTTAGAAAGTTGTCATTTTCCTGCCCTATCTATTTGGTGTCTGCAGCCTGTTCCTGGGTCACATGACTGGGTTTCGTTGGCAGTTGGATTTGATTATTCCACCCAGAGAGCCGCTTGTCACAGGATCGTTTCCAGGCACTCCAGTCACACCAGACGTAAGTCTTTGCAGACTTTAAATTTGTTTGTTTGGTGACTAAGACAGAGCTCTGGATCAGCATATTCCACTTCATCCTGGAAAAAGCTGCTAGGTATGTGGAGACTGGGTCTTGCTGTGGGAAGAAGACTCAACAGAGTCTGCACAAGAATCCTATGAGACCATGGCAGATAAGCCTACGGTGGTTAAGGCACAAGAACAACAAGCCTGAAAGGCCAAAGCATGGGACATTCAGTTCATAAGTCGCAATAATAGTGCTTAATAAACAGTTCACTTCCCTTCGGGAAGGTGCGAGGCAACTTTCTGTTATGTTATGCTATGTACATTTTGTAAGGCGCACTGATAACCGTGAGGATATCCTGGCGCAGAGCAAGTGTGTGTGCCTAGCTCTGCAAAGGGCAGGTAGTTAATTGAAAAGCCAGTTCTGCAGCTTCTTGTCGAATGCAAGAAGAGAAGAGGAGACCCTGATGTAAAGTAGGAGGTCGTTCAATGATTTGATGTGCAAGAATTCCTGCCCTTCTGATCTGGTTCTGTTTAAGAGTGGAATGTATGTGAGTAGGAGCCCTTTGGAGCAGCATAGTTTGGTTGGTTGGTGAAAGGAGATGTGGCAGTTAAGGTAGGTGGAGCCTAAGTTGTATGGTGCCTTGAAAGTGTGTGTGAGGAGTTTGAAATGAGCATGTTTGTGTATCGGGAGCAAGTGGAGCTCCCTGAGGTGTGGTGCGACGCAAGTTCTGCGAGATTGCGAATCAGTCTTGTTGCCACGTTCTGAATGGTTTGTAGTCTTCTGGTGATTTGCTTGATACCAGCATACAGGGTTTTGCCATAATCCAACTTTCTTGTGAATAGGGCATGCATGACAGTGTTCCTGGTGTTGCTTTCGAGCCATTTGAAAAATTTCCTCAGCATCTTCCGGTTGTGGAAGCAGGATGAAATACGGAGTTTGACTTGTGTGGTCATGTCCAGTTTATTGTCAATGATGATCCCGAGGTTCACAAGCTGCTTGCTGATTGTGGGTCAGAGTGCGGCCGGCCGCCAAGTGGAGTCCCTTGGTGAGGTGTTCTTGCCAAAGTACACTACTTCTGTCTTGTCGGTATTGAGCTTGAGGCAATTGACTTTCATCCAGTTAGTGACTTCAGACATGCAGGTGGTGAACTTGTTTCTTGAATTGGGAATATCGTCCGAGCGGGAGAGTATGAGTTGTGTATCATTGGCATAGGAGAGGATATTGATATTGTGTGTGCAGATGACACTGGCCAGAGAAATCATGCATGTGTTGAAGATGGTGGGGCTGAGGGATGAACATTGAGGCATTCCGCAGATGAGTGTGCAGGCTTCTGAGGAGTTAGGTGCCAAGCTAACAGCTTGTGTTCTATCTGTTAGGAGTAAGCAGATAGAGCAGAGAGTGGGTCCTTAGATGCCAATCCCATGCAGGCACCTGATAAAGATGGGGTGTGAGACTGTGTCAAATGCTGCTGAAAGGTCCGAAACAATGAGGACTGCTGTATCTTCTTTGTCACTGATCACGCTGATGTGATCTGTGGTGGCAATGAGTGCTGTCTCTGTACTGTGGTTGGGCTTGAATATTGAATGTGTGGAATCGAGGAGCTGGTGGAAGCTGAAGTAGTCAGAGAGGCATCAGTATTTTAGCTTCTTTAAGACCTTGGCCGAGTATAGTGGGAGGGAGATGCGTTTGTAGTTGGTGAGGGTGGCTGGGCCTGCGAATGGTTTCATGAGCAGGGGCATGACTGTGGATTGTTTCCAGGTGTCCGGATATGTGGCTGATTTAATGGAAGCATTGAGTATTGGTGTTAGTGCTTCGCTGATATTAGGATTCCTTTGGTGATTGTTTTCCACTTGTGCTCCATTTGGTTGCAGTGATGTTTTGTCAGCCTGAGTTACTCTATATAAATATAAAGTGGCAGAACCAGGGGAAGGTCCAGCATGAGAATGTGCTTATATGCACTAAAAATATGAATGTTACAAAATAAGATTCAATCAATCAATAATTAAGCTTTTTGTGAAGGTTCTGGCTCAAGTGTATATATTGTTGTACTCTGATGAGTTATACCAGTATTATTATGTGGAGGTGAAAGTGTTAATTGTTTTTGCAGTTTTAAGAGAAGCCAGGGTGTCAGCACATGCAGTGACCCAGCTGTTAAAGTAGGTAAGATGCCAGATTTCTGTCAGGGCACTCAGGTTATCTTTTTACGCTTCTCCCTAGTTTGCCATATGCCACATGCTTTACTAAGGTTCTGGTGTAGTCTCTTACCCTCTATGATGAGTGCTTCAAGACGGACCTTCGTTCCGAGGATTTAGCAGAACTTCCAATCCATTGCGGTGTCTGCTCACCTTCCTTGATGAGCAAATGTGAATCCATCCGGACAGGGTCTCCTTCCTTTGGCTGCAGTCGGGTTCGAGGTACCAATCAACTCCGATGGTGTTACTTGAACATGAAATACCCTGAAAAAACAAGAGACAAGAGGAGTTTGGTAAAACAGGAACAGTTCGTTTAATTAAACAGTATGGCTGGGAGAACAGTTACAGGCATACGGTCTAAGGACTGTCTCAACTTACATTCGATCTGACGTTGGTTTTTATACAATTCATTGAATGCCATAAAATAGTACCAGGGATCCTTTTTGGTAAGGAATGTGAATCTCTGTCTTTGGAGGCATAAATTAATTTATTCGATGAGGAATCCAGGTCGGCCTCGACCTTGCGTGGACATAATGGGGCCAGTGGGTGACGTTTCCAGATGTCTGGCATGGGGAGTGCATGATTACTGCATGTACTGTGTGTGCTGTGTCCTGATTGGCCATGTGTTCCTAACTTCATGTGGCATCTGACTTTATGGTGTTTTGGAAACGCGCGTCCCTTCTGGCCATGTGTGCTTTATTCAGCTGTCTACTCTTCTCCTAACGCCCATTCCCCTTTACCTCTAGAGTCTGGTTCTGCTATCCATGCTTGTTCACGTATGGGCAGACTACATCCAGGGGAGTGGGGCAGATTGTCATCAGACTCTGTCATTAAAGATCTGCAAATCCTGACATAAGCCATACCCCACCAATTGTGTAGTAAGTTATAAATAATAATATATGTGAACTCTGTGTCTGTGTGTAAGAAAAGTTGAAAATGTTGCCACACAAGAAGATATTTCACTGGTATAAACAAGCGTGTATTAGCCTATTACTTTGGTGTTGGCTTGTGGGACATCTTTTAGTTTATCAAGGGGACTTCAATTGCTTTAAGATGTTTGTCAGAGGATTTAGAAGGACAAATATGTTGGTTCTCTATTCCAATATATTATTTGTTCAGCCGAGTCTGGATATGAAACTGGATAAGACCAGTGACGTATTACGCAGGCGTGGCTCTTCAAATAACACAGCAGCAAGAAAGAAGAGGTGAGCGGAAGTCAAATGAACCTACGTGACAGTACACCACAGCAGTTGGTGTACGGAGAAACTTGAACGGATTTGTGCCTGCGCAAGAAGAGGTACACCAGGAAATCCCTCCCGGAGACTGGAGGCGTTGGAGGGTGTGACACAAAGCTGATGTCATGGAAACAGCAGCCATCTTGAGAAGATGAGTAAGACTCGATCCAGTGCTTCAGCCTAGTCATAGCATGATGTATGGCGCACACACCACGCATGTGACCAGCGACCGTATTTTGTTTCGTCTGGTGAGTCAGATGTTCAGCGGTCCGGCTGCACGGTGACGCTGATCGGTCACAGTTTCTTTGTATTAGCTTGCACCCGCAGAAATATGTGTCAGGGCTTGGTGATCGGCACACCTTTTTGTGCACTTCATATTTTACAGCGCTCTCAGCGGTTATGTGCACACCTTGAAGGAGTAACATTGATGTGCATGCTGACAATTACTCATTAGAGGTACTTTACTACAGTGTTGACAAAAGTGTTTTCTCACAGTGATGTACACACACCTTATTTTGTAGTTTTCTTGTTCTAGGGCTACTCTCTTTAATTTACTGGACAGCTGATATTTGTCATTCTTCAGGTTGTGTTATATTATATCTGGGTTTAAGTCATGGAAGCCTCAGGGGGCAGTCGGACTGAGGACTTTCTAATACCTACAAGTCCTCATGCATCTGTAATTCCTCCACCATGTTTTTTAATGCAATCTGGTACTCCACCCATGCCATGGGAAGATTGGATCTTAATGTTTGAAATTTTTTTGGAGGCCTTAGATGGTGATGGGTTTAGACCATCATGGAAGAGGGCTGTTACTGTTGAGTGCCCTAGGCAAGGAGGATCAATGTTTGTTTAGATACCTACCCCTAGCAGTTGAGGCTAATGGTCAACCCATTCAGGATGTGTTTAAGGAAGCTAGGCGCAGATTGATACTTCGTTATGCTAAAGAAGGGAACCTTGTCATGACTAGATATAAGTTCAATACCCAACATTACAAAATGGAGGAAACCATAGATGAATTTGTAGCTAGGCTACATGAATTGTCTACCAAATGCCACTTTGCAGTTATGACAGATGAGCTCATTAGGGACCAACTCAGTGTTCAATGCAAGAATAAGAAGATTCAAGAGAGGCTATGGGCAGCCAAGAACCCAACCTTAAGTGATGCTATAGGTATTGCTAAGGTTTTGGAACAATCATATTTGTGCATGAAGGAACTAGAGAAAAAGGATCAGGGGGCTGAGGTCTCTGAAATAGGAGCTGTTAGTAAGTCAAGTCGTGAAATTTGTCCTACTGTTAAATCTACAACTCCCAAGGGAAAGATGTATGTTTCTTCCACACAGCCCAAAAGTTGCAATTGTTGTGGTAGTATGAGTGATTCATCTGACTCAAAAATTTTCTTTGCCAAGAGCGTAGAGTGCAGAAGGTGTGGTCGCTTGGGGCATTTTGCAATGGTGTGTAGGATGGTGCATCATTGTAAAGTAGCATTTGTTTCTGACACTCCCACTGAGCCAGTTGAAATTCCAGAAAGAATCTTGAGCATAGATGGTGGAGATGATATGCTTGATGAGGGACAAAGGAGGAATAGATCAAAAGCTATGTTTAAAATAAATGGTTGTGCAGTGCAACTTATAGTGGGCACCATTGTGCCTAAAACCTTATTTGTGCAATTATGGGGTGGCATGATGTTTCAACCCCAGGACATTTCCCCTGCTGGATACCAGGGGGAAACAATTGACATTGTAGAGTTTATGAAAACTGAGGTCGAATTTGCGGGTAGGACCATACAAGGAAAGGTTTACGTGTCTGAGCAAGGTCCTCCAATTTTAGGATGGGTACATCAATACGACCTACACATTATTGTCAACCCCAGGGCACCCACACAAGTAATGGTGGTGGAGGAAGAATCGGTTTCTAACATTTTGGATTTAATGAAACAAGTGTTTGACAATAAACTGGGCATGTTGAAAGGATATTTCCGCAAATTCATACTCAAGATGGGAGCTGGTCCTGTCCAACAAAAGCTAAGGAGGGTTCCCATTATTGGCAGGGAGAGTGTGAAAGAGTTGATAAAAGAAATGTTGCAAGAAGGAATCATAGAACTCGCGGAGGCCTCAAACTGGGTTTCACCAATAGTCATCACATGCAAATTGGATGGTCGTTTGAGGTTCTGTGTGGACTTGAAGTCCTTGAATCAAAATATTGTGGCAGATACATTTCCCCTACCAAATATTAATAAATTGGTGTAAATGTTGAAAGGGGGTAGGTATTTTTCCAAGTTAGATCTAAAAAACGCGTACCATCAGATTAAACTTCATCAAGATTCAAAGCCGCTTACTGCATTTATTACCATAGAGGAAACTTTTCAGTTCACGCTCATGCCATTTGGTCTGTCATGAGCGGCAAGCTTTTTTCAACGCATGATGTCAGAAGTGTTTCAAGGGATGGACAACATCCTTTATTTCCAAGATAACATACTAATTTTTGGTAAGACTGTTGAGGAGCACAACACTGTTTTGAAGCAAACCTTGCAAAGAATTGTTGATGTCGGAATTACTTTGCACAAGGACAAATGTTCCTTTTTGTCGGAACAGGTGGAAAACCTGGGGTACACACTGTTGGCTGATGGTGTCAAGCCGAAGAAATATTTGTTAAAAGATATTGAACTGGCTCCAAGACCTACGGACAAAGAACAATTGAGGTCCTTTATGGGCCTCATAGAATATTATACAAAATTTGTGCAGAGCTTTGCAGACAAAACAGAAGCGCTAAGATTATTGTTGAAGAAGGGTCAGAACTTTGTTTGGAAGCGAGAACAAGAGGAATGTTTCAATTTGATTAAGAGTAAAATATGCCAGGCAGGAATTTTAGTTCCTTTTGATATTGGGCTCACAACTGTCATAATTGTGGATGTGAGTGCAATAGGTGTCAGTGCTGTTCTCTCTCAAAAACATACAGGTGTGAGAGAACTGCTGCTATCACATCTAGAACATTGACAAATTCTGAGAGGAACTAATCGGTGATCGAGAGAGAGGCCCTAGCTGAGGTGTGGGGAGCTGAGTATTACCAAACGTACATACAGGGTACAGAATTTGTGTCGAGGTCTGATCACAAGCCTTTAGTCAGAGTACTTCTACCTGGCGGTACTGGCAAAGGTTCAGCAAGGTTGTCCAGACTGACAGCCAGACTTCAAGAATGTCAATAAGTTCTGGAACACATACAGGATTGGTGTAATGTACAGGCAGACTGTCTGTCCTGGTTATCATGTGATTGCAAATTGATTGATGGGTATAGTGAGTGGAATGAAAAACATGAAGAACCAGTTGCCTTGATACAAGATGTTATGCTTGAAGGGGCCGGTGTTTTTTCCATGGAAGAATGGTGCAAAGAAATTAATGATAATGCCACTCTTAAGGAAGTTATGCAGATGGTAGCTGCCGGGAGCAGGAGAGAAAGTTGTGTAGCAGTATCTGTGCGGCCCTTTATCAAAGTGCTAGATGAAATGGCCATGTGTGGTGGAAATGTTTTGATGAGAGGTGATAGGTGTGTGCCTCCTTTAGGTTTGAGAATGAAACTTATAAACATGGCGCATGAAGGACACCTGAGCCAGAGTTTGACACAGCGCCATCTCAAAGCACAATTCTGGTGGTCAGGTATGGATGACCAGGTCACTGCATGGGTTGTGAGATGCAATGTTTGCAAAGAAGGGGAAAAAAGACTCAAGATGGGTAAGCAGTCTGTCATCGGGCATATAACCAATCCGGGCAAGCCTTGGCACAGTGTGTGTATGGACTTTAACGGACCCATGTCTGAACTGAAGTGATTGCAAGTTTGCTTTGGTGGCTGAGGGTGTGTATTCCAGATGGTTGTGTGTAGTGTTCATGATAGAAATCACCACAGAAGCCACCATTTTAGCTTTACGTAATATTTTCTTAGAGGAAGGAAATCCATTCATACTCATCACAGACAATGGTACGCAATTAGTTTCCCATGACATGGAGTTGTTTCATAACCAGCATGGTATTACACATCATTGTACTTCGTTTTACACAGGGAAATGGCATTGTGGAAAGGGCCAACAGAATGTTGAAGGATGTGATCCAAATGGCTGATGTGGCAGGACAAGATGCCAAAAGAGCAGTGGAGGATTTGGTTTGGGCTTACCGCACAATGGATCAAGAAGCCACATCCAAATCGTCTTTTGAGTTGATAAGAGGGAGGGTTCCAGGATCTAAAATGGTACCCTCTTGGATGAAATAGTGGATAGCTAGAGTTGGTGTGCAGGAAACTAACTTTAAGAAAGTCTATTTGAATTCCAAAGGTGCAGTCACCGAAGGTGATTGGGTGAAAATCAGGACTGGACGTGTGATGAGAGGCCTATCAAAGTTTAAAGGACCACATAAAGTGGTGCGCGCATGTACATTTTCTGTGGCCTTAAAGAATAGTGAGCGGTGGAATCGACGCAGAATTGCATTGTGTTACTGTGTCCGTGCCGTCCCTTCATAAAAGATGATTTTCCTATTCGGGGGAATATTGGGTGGACAAAATGGGGTGTATAGATTAGGGGCATATTAGCAAGACCCACGTTAAAATTATCGCCGTTTTAGCGGCAGGAAACTGCCGCTAAAACGGCGATAATAGGCTTGCTAATATGCGTTATAGAATTCAATAGAAGCCCAGGTTAGATGTGCAGGACATCTAACCTGGGCTTCTATTGAATTCCATAACGCATATTAGCAAGCCCATTATCGCCGTTTTAGCGGCAGTTTCTGCCGCTAAAACGGCGATAATTTTAACGTGGGTCTTGCTAATATGCCCCCAGGTCTTTTGGCTGAAATTATAGAGGTGGTAGCACATTTGGTGTCGCAAATGTATGTGAAAGGTGCGTCAAAGGTACCTTTGGTGTGAAGGACACAGCTCCCACAGAGCAATTGTCAAAGTTTCATTTGCGTAACAAGGATGGAAGAGAGGCTTTTTCGAGACACGTTGGGCATATAGGGCCAGATGTAGGTAAAGTCAGTTTATGAATCCTTAATAGCGATTTTTACTGAATCGCTATTAAGGAGTCTCAAAATGGAATGTATGTAGGAATCGCAATAATAATTGCGATTCCTTAATATTCCTTAATTGCGAATCGCAAATTGAGATTCGCAATCAAGGAATACCTTCCCATTCATTCATATGGGCAGGAGGCCCATAGGAATTAATGGGATTTGCACACGCAATTTGCGGGTAACCAAGAGGTACTCGCAAATTGCGTGCGCAATTTCAAGGGTGCAAGGGTTCCAAAAGGACACCCTGTTGCACCCCTGAAATGTGCATGTGTGCACATGTTGCGCACATACATGCCCTAAGGGCATGTATGTGTGCCGCCCACATGGCACTTTGAATAAAGCAAAAAAATGTGCTTTTTTAAAGGAAATCGCAAATTACCACCAACTTGAAGTTGGTGGTAATTTGCGATTCCTTAAGGCAATATCGCAATTTGCGATGCCTACTAGCATAGCATTTAGGGAATCGCAAATTGCGATTCTCTAAATGCTTGCTCACAATAAGGAATCGCAAGTTTTGCGAATCCTTATTTTGAGACAGGGTATTTGCCTACCTACATTGCACACAGCCAAATTGCGATCGCAAACGCTGAAATTCTGCAAATTCCAGCGTTTGCGATCGCAATTTGGCTTCCTACATCTGGCCCATAATGTGATACTGTGAACTAGTGTTATTTTTTATTGTGTATGGAGTAAGAGTTTCAGTGACTACTGGACACTTTTTATTTTAACTTTAAGTGGGTTGGGATGTCAATAATGAAGAATGGGGAGGCCATTGTCAAGACCGGAGAGACACTGGAGGCCAAAAATTGAATTGGATAACATAACATAACGTGTATTTGTAAAGCGCACATTCACAAGTAGGCAACTTGACGCTGAATAACAGATGTTTGTTGTTACCCAACTCAATGGTACTCATTTTATCGACCTCAAATGGATGAAAGGATGAGTGGACTCGCCAACATCTTTTAGAGTGTGACAGGGCTAGGGTTTATTTCTTTTTAATAAAATATTACCAAGGTAGAGGCCCTGATAGTGTTTGTTGGCCAAACAAAGAAAGTAATGTAATATTTGATATGGGAGTAGTGGTATCAGTAGGCAGTGGGTTAAGGATGAGTATGTGCAAACAATTTGGAGTTGGGGGCAGTTAAAGTCACTGGTAAAAAATCACATTGCAGAGACTTCGGTGCAATCATAGAGGCAAAGATTTCATGGGTTGGTATTATAGGTGGTTGGAGAGAAAGCCCACCTCCTGCAGACGTTCTGTACGTCAAGATTTTGAAATTTTGTGTTTTTTTAGTTATTTATTTAATTGATTTGTAAAGTAGTGGCTTGTGACAAGAAGCTACTTTATATCGCTTGATTTTAACAGTCATAAATGCCACGTCATCTCTCACTGTGTCAAAGAAATTGTTCATAGACAAGAGGAGAGGGTCTTCCCTGGTGTATCATCATTGCAGGGTTTTGGGGATGAGCTGGACAAGAAGTTATATGTTGTTCTTCTTAGGACCTTGTCCGCTTTTGGAGGGAACAGTTGTGCATTTATTGCCTGGGCAATAAGTAAAAGTCTTCTTGAAGAGACTCATTTTTTTTTTTTTTAAATGATGCTGTTTGGTTCATCAGGTCTTAGTGTAGCGAATCCAGACTTGTGTGCCTAGAAATCACCCTAACTGTTCATCCTCCCTATGTTTCCAGGTTTATGTGGGTTTAACAATAGATTTGCTTTGCTTGGTTTATCGTTGCAGCTGGGATGGCATGAGAGGGCCTTTCAGGACTGCACCAAATCAAGCTGACAAAAAATCTTATATACACTTCATTGCAAGATTAGTTTGACCCATCCAAGGAAAATGGTTAAGGAGAAGTAGAGAACTAGAGGAAGACAAGTTGTGCCAAAGTGCTACGACTGGTGGTGCTTTAGGCAGAGGCATTGGGAAGCTGATTCAATTATATTAAATAAGGAATTCAAGATAAGAGGAGCTGGAGTATGGGTACAATGCTCTGGCAGGGAATGCTTCAGGTCCTTAAATCCAACAAAGGGTTTTTTTCGGGGCCGATTTTGCAGGCACCAGGATACGAGAGTGCTAGGGTGCCAGATTCTGCAGGCACTGAGGGAAGTCTTTACATAGGATGGGACTTTAGTGGAATTATTAGGGTGTGTAGTCATTAGGAAGTGAAAAACTGATTTATTAAATGTGATGTGTGGTTAAAAGTATAGGATTTGGAAAAAAGTGGTTCGTTATTTTAATAGATAAGATGCATAGAAAGCACTGCAATTGAGAATCTCAGCTTCACA
Organism: Calotriton arnoldi; assembly: GCA_963921515.1. Lineage (NCBI taxonomy): Eukaryota > Metazoa > Chordata > Amphibia > Caudata > Salamandridae > Calotriton > Calotriton arnoldi. The sequence goes on along the minus strand of CAWUFW010001128.1, from coordinate 2,745,035 downwards.
TTACTTTTGTTACTCATCATTTTTCTGCTTACCATATGCATGCGGCATTTTTATCCCCATCATGTCGTGTTCAAAGTTCAATGGGTAAGATACTCCCCACTAAGAAGTGTTAACATTCCTAAAGAATGGCACCAAATAGGGTGTAAACTTTTGTAGGGGGTGCTTACTTGGGATAAACATTATGAAATTGGAATGGGACAGGCTTTTAAAATACAAAGTATAAAGTATTTTAGTTTTCAATAAAGTGCAGATAGATCTTAACAAAGAACAAACTACAGCAGCCTAATAGGTGCAAAGTAATTGTTTCTGTGCCATATATCTTATTGAGTCCTTCTTCCATTGCAGATACACTACCAATACATCAACTGGACCGCCACCCTCATAGTTAAATATATATCTTAGGAATTAGGGTAAGGGTGTTTTAAGGGTTTAGGGGTAGGTAAGGGTATAGGGAGATTTTAGGGTTTAGGGGTCGTTAAGAGTTTTCGATTGTAAAGTTATTTTTTGGGTTTCGGTGTGGATAAGGGTATCGGGTGTTAAAGGTGTTTTTAGGGTTTAGGAAAGAGAAGGGGTATAGGGTGGTAAGGGTATTTTTTAGGGTTTAGGGTTAGAGTGAGAGTATTGGGTGGTAAGAATATTTTTAGCGTTTGGGGTGGGTAAGGGTATTGGGTGGTAAGGGTGTTTTTAGGGTTTAGGTGTGGATAAGGGTAATTGGTGGTAAGGGTGTTTTAGAGTTTAGGGGTGCACATCATTAATTATAGGCCCCAGGTGGCCCAGGGGCATTTATTATAGGAGGGGGGGTGCATGCCCCCCTCCTGGGGCTTACTAGTGCCCCAGGGACAACCACCTCCCGGGGCCTCTTTATTTAAAAAATGTGGGAAGGCCGTATGGCCTCCCATTACTGCCCTGGGGACCACCACCTCCCCGGGGCTTATTATTTTATAAATGGGGGGGCCTTCTTGGCCCTCTGCCCTGGGGCTTTAACTTTAAATAATGGGGGGGGCCATGCGGGCCCCCCACCTCCCCAAGGCTCTTGTAAATGTAAATGGGGGGGTGCACAGCCCGCCGCAGCCTTGGGGACCACCACCTCCCCAGGGCTAAAACAAACAATAGGTGGGGGCCGCATGGCACCCCTCATGGAGCCATAAATTGCCCTGGGGACTGCCACCCCCTAGGGCCAGCTCCTGCAATGTCCTGGGGTGCCCAACTCCAGTACACTGCAGTTTGCTATGGCTTGGTGGGAGAACCACTCCCACCAAGCCATAGCAAACACTGCTCCGCTTTGAGCAAGCAGGAGCAGAAAAAATGCTTGTGCTTGCTGAACGTGGAGCAGAATTGCTTTTGGACACAGGGAGCTGTAGATTCCGGTGCTCCCTCTGGCCAAAAGCAATGCCAGCTCCTGCAGGAGGTGGGGAGCAGGCAGGAACCATGGGGGCCTTCAGTCTCCCCCGCGGTCTCCAACAAAAATGACTGGGAGCCCTGGGTGGGACCAGGGCACCCAGTAGGGACGCCAGGACCCGGGGATGGGGTCCCTGGGGCCAAAATCATCCCAGGAGAGGGGCCACGCAGCCCCCCCTGTTTTAAAAATAAATAAATAAAGGGATGGTGTCCCCGGCTCCAGAATTGGCCCAGGGAAGGGGGGCCACGCAGCCCCCCTTCCTTTACTAAAGAAAAACATAAAAGAAAAAAGAAAAAGCCGGGCCCTGGGGGATGGAGTCACTGGGGCCATAATCGGCCCGGGGAAGGGGGGCCATGCGGCCTCCCTCTCCATTCTAAAAATACCTGGCCCCGGGGAATGGGGTCCCCAGGGCCAAAATAGGCCCAGGGAAGGGAGGTCCACACAGCTCCCCATCCCTTATAATATAAAAAAAGAAAAAATATCAAGCTACCAGCATGACGCCGGAGGCCCCGCCCCCTTTCTGCACCACTCTGCAATCGCACCTCCTGGAGTGCTGCTGGTGGGGCGATAAAGTCCCCTTGGCTGCTTAAGGTCCTTGGGGTCAACCCCACCTGTTACCTCCAATAAGTCCCACACAGTGGGATTGCTGAGAGGTGTTCGGAGGACATGCCCCCTTTCTCCACTACTCTGCAGTCGCGCGTCCTGGCATGCTGCTGTTTGGGGAATTAAGTCCCCTTGGGTGCTGAGGGTCCTTGGGGGTGAACAACCCTCTTGTTACCTCCAGTAAGTACCACACAGCGGGATTGCTGAGAGTTGTTCGGAGGCCACGCCCCCTTTCTCCACCACTCTGCAAACATGCCTCTTGGTGCACTGCTGTTGCGGGGAAGGTGTCCCCTTTGTTGCTGAGGGTCCTTGGTGGCCAACAAGACCTCCTATTACCAGCAGTAAGTCACATACAGCGGGATTGCTGAGAGGTGTTCAGAGACCCCGCCCCCTTTCTCCACCACTCTGCAAACACACCTTTCGGCACACTGATGGTGAGGGGATGAAGTCCCCTTGGATGCTGAGGGTCTTGGGGGCCAACAAGCGCTCCTATTACCTCCAATAAATGCCACAGAGCACGATTGCTGAGAGGACTTCGGAGGCCACACCCCCTTTCTCCACCACTCTGCAAATGCGCCTGCTGGCGCACAGCTGGTTGGGGGATCAAGTCCTCTTGGATGCTGAAGGTTCTTGGAGACCCAGAAGCCCTTCTGTTACCTCCAGTAAGTCTGACACAGCAGGATTCCTGAGAGCTGGTCAGAGGCCCCGCCCCTTTATCCACCACTCTGCAAATGTGACTACTAGTTAAAAAACCATAGAAATTCAGTTAAAAAAACCAAAGGTATAGGGACGTTATAGTTAGGAAATAGAATGAAAAAAACCTTAGAAATTCACTGAATAAATCAAAGGTTACAGGAACGCTATAGTTATGAATTAGCATTTAAAAAACTTTAGAAATTCACTGAAAAAAACAACGGTTACGGGGTCATTATAGCTAGGCTGACATTTCAGTTGTACAAAACCAAAGAAATTCAGCAGTTATAGTTAGCTGAGCTAACTATAACTCGCGCCCCCGCAATGCACTGCTTATGACCTCACATATTACATCACTCATGACATGGTCAGTGACATCACTGATGACATCACTGATGACATCTCAAATGACATCACTGATGACATCACTGATTACATCATCCACAGAACCACTCACACACTTACTCACACCCCCATACAACCTCCCGTACGCCCAATCACACAACCGCACAACCATTGACATACCCATTCACAGACCTATACCAGTACTCACACACCCACTCACTCCTCCATAGAGCCACTCACACACGCACTCACTCACTGTTAGACCTGTCAGCCCTAGGGTGGTCCCCCCTACATTTTTTTTCCCTTTTTGCCTCGTTATTGACCGCCATTTTTGCTGGACATACAACTCTGGGCGCCTTACCGCTGCTAAACAGTGCTGAGGTGCAGGTGCTCTCTCCTAACAACATGGTTGCCACAGGCCCCTGCTACTGCGGTGAGGCCACTGTCCTATCTGCGCACTAGTAGTTGGGATAAGGCTGGGACTTAATGCTACTGTAACCTTGACCGTCCCGCCTCTTGTCACCATAGACAGACACCACAGAGTCCCCAGATTCCTCTAGAACCTTCCAACCCCCCCAGGTTGCCGCCAGAACTTGCCGCCTTTTTGAAGGGTCACCTGACCTAGGGGTATAAAAGAAAAGGAGGGAACCTGATAAGAGAGTTGCACTACTGGACCTGGGGACCCTCCGCTGGAGTGAAGGCTGCTGAGCTAGGGGGATTGCTACACTACTGAGGCTGACTGATCCTAGGAACTGCTGCCCCAAGTTAGATGAGTTACCCTGCCTGCCTGCTGACCTTGCCCTGTGAGAGGGGAACCAGGGATACCAACTCCAGTGTGCCTGCCCAGGACTGCCCTATTCCCTTCCCCTACAACTGACACCTGAGACCCACTACAGCGCTGTGAACCTGAGAGGGCCGCTGCTGCCTGGGGATCCTTAAGGTACTGAGCGCTATGCCAGCGAAGCGCTGTACAACCAGAATTTGCCCTTGACCCTGAGCGCTGGGTCAGTGAAGCGCTGTGCCGCCCAAATCCTGCAAGTGAACTCAAGCGCTGTGCTAGCAAAGCGCTGTGTAGGCCCAAAACCTGCCAGTGAACCCAAGCGCTGATTCAGCGAAGCGCTGTGTGCCCCAGGACCTGAACATGCCGCTCGGCGCTGTGGCAGGGAGCGCCCTGTGCCCAAGATCACCGCCGCGGCCCCTACGCTGTAGGAGAAGAAGCGCCAGGCGTGGGGGACTCACCGCCGCTGGCCGGGGAAACCTCGAACGAGCGCTGAGGGCGGAAGCGCTGCTGTGGCCCAAATCACCGCAACGGCCCCTGAGTCCGAGGAAGGGCCACCGCGTTCATAGTCGAGCCCAGAAGGTGCAAAGGAATACCCCGTCCCAAACGGGAGTGCCGCGCTGGGATTGGGCACGCGAAGGGGAGCGTCATCGGCCGCACCCCCGGGGTTCTGCGCCCTGATTGGCTGATGGACAAGGAACCATCTAGGAGGCCCGGGCTCCTTCCGGCACTCGCGAGCGGGGCTCCGAGAAGTGCAGGAGCCCCTGAGTCCCACAGGCCGGGTCCCGGGAGGCAGAGGGCCCCGGCGATGACAGCGAGTCGATCCGCTTTCCCCAGTCAAAGTGAAGGAGGAGCGGGCTGACCGGAGAGGGGGCATCCTGCGCAGGTCGGAGCCGGCACTACTTGTGGCCTAAATTCCCCCGCAGAGACAGAGCGGTGAGTCGGGGAGTTCGGGGGGGCCTACGCCAACCCAGAGGCCCCGCCCTGGTTGCCGCAGGGATAGCCCCCGGGGCTCCTGGGGCCTGAAGTACCTGGTACGAGACTCTCAGACATGAGTAAGAACTGTCTGGGAACTGCCCCCCTGCTGACATGGCCTCTTTGAATCTGCATTGAGCCTCTGCCTGGGAATTGTCACCTGTAGTGAATCTCTGCCTAAGAAATGTTAACTGCATTGAATATATGTCTGCATAAAACATGCTGCCTATATTGAATATATCTACATAAGACATGTCGCCCATCGTGAAGATATATCTACATGAGCATTGTTGCCTGCATTGAATATATATCTGCCTAGAGTTGTTGCCTGACTTGCATAGATATATCTCCCTGAGAATTGTTACCTGCATTGAATCTATGTCGAGAATTGTTTCTACCGAATCCGATTTGGTTTCAAATCAAACACAAGTGGATTCTCATGAGACACAGCTAGTCGACGTCAAATGGAAGCTTGAGGAATTTGAGAATCGTCAGCGGAGGAATAATTTAGGGGTACTGGGGGTTCCCGAAGGAGTTGAGGGGGGGGATGTTCGATCATATGTGGTGGACTTGCTACGAGACTCTTTGCCAGAACTCACTAATGGAATTGGGCTCTGGAAGTCCAACGGGCCCACCGTGTCCCTTTTGTTCAGAAACAGCCAGCAAAGGCATGGGCATTCCCCCGAGCCATCCTGGTGTACTTTGGCAATTTTTTACTACGCCAAGAGGTTTTTGAAAAAGCAAGACCAGAAGCAAAAAGAACTAGGAATGGGATCTCCTATTTTGTTCGCCCGGATTTCTGCCACTCCACCGTTGAAAGGCGGTGGAGGTTGCGTCAGCTTATTAAGCCATTCCAAGGCAAAAGAGCGCAAGCTTACTTAAATAATCCAGCTCAGCTTAAAGTGATCTGGAGGGGACAAACCAAATTCTTTTTTTCCGAAATAAAGGCTAAAGAATATCTGGACAGTCTGTCTGGCTAGATTTAGACTTAGACAGCTGTAAAGTGCCAAGTAAGCCACAGTCTATAACCATCACAAGGGGAAATCAAACCAAATAAGAAGGGACAAAGGTAGCACTATTTTCTCGTTTTTTTTTTTTTATATATTTGAAATAGAATAAAATTAAATAAAATATTAAAATATATATGAAATAAAATGCATGTTTTTAAAAAAAACAACAACTGTGAGCTGGGGGTCTATGAGCAGCATCTATTAATTACTGGTAGAAAATCTCAGTATTAGGGCTCAGGCTCTGTGTTGCACATTCATCACGAACAGTCTCAAGATTGAGTCTGTACGCCTCATGTGGGAAGGTGGGGGTGTCGGGGAGGTGGGTGGAGGGAGGGGTCGGGGGAGTGACAGAGAGGGTGTAGTGGGTAAGGGAAAGGTGGTGGGTATAAAGCAAAATAAAAAAAAGCATTTCCGAAATCAGTAATGAAATGAAGAAACAGTCAAAAGAGATTAAAGGAAGGCAGAAGTGGAGTCATAATGTGGAGGAGCATGAAGGCAACAGATTACTAATAGAAGGAACCCTGGAACTTGGAATCAAATTTCAATGGGGAAGTTAACTATATGTTCATGGAATGTGGCAGGGCTGAATGATAGGGTAAAGAGGATTCGATGTGCTGAAATTATCAGGTTAAATTCTATGGACGTAGTTTGCTTACAGGAGACACACATTCCCTGGGAGAAAAGAGAATTACTAAGGGTCGGCGGGTATAATACTCTAGCTTGCACAACTCAGACCTCTAATATTCGTGGGGTGGCCATTCTAGCCAAAACGTCATTAGGATTACCCAAACGCAAGGCAGTGGATGCCCTGGGGAGGTGGGCCATAGTAGAACTTACAACAGGAGTTACGGTATGCTCGGTTTACGGGTCTAATCAAGATGACCCTCAAATATTTGAAGACCTAGAAATAGAGCTTGCTACATGGCCAAACTCCCTAATTGTCTGTGGAGATTTAAACATTTCTTTAGATATAGGTACTGGGAAGCAGAGGCAAGGTGGATATTCTGGCCGGAAGCCTAGAGTTTATAGGGCCCTAAATTGCCTTAAGAATAGTCATGGTCTGGTGGATATCTGGGATTTAAAAAACCCGACTAAGCCCGGGTACACATACTTCTCCTGCCCACATAATAAATATGTCAGGATCGATTACTTTTTTGCAACAAGAGATTTACTAATACGAGTTGAGATTAAGAAACTCCCTAAATTAATATCTGACCACAATCCTCCGATTTTAGAAATTGAATTAACTAATTTTAAAAGGCCACGGAGTAAATGGACGTTCGATAGAAAATTGCTAGTGAATAATGAGTATATCGAATTCATTAGGGATTGGGCACAAGAATATTTTGATATGAATCGCTTTAGCGCAGGCAGGGGGGCCGTATGGGACTCTTTTAAGGCCACTCTAAGAGGGGAAACTATCAGTTTTGTGGCCAGAGCTAAGAAGGAGCGGGAAAACAAGAATCAACAAATATCACGGGAGTTGGCCAGAGCTGAAGAGGAACAAGTCTTGACAATAACACAGGGACAAGATGGGGTGCATATCCAACATCGAATTGCTTTAAAGGCGGAATTAAATAGTTGGCTAACGCAGAGATCAGCAGAAGCATATCAATCACATCGGAATAGTACATATGAAAATGGTGAGCTGGTAGGCAAGAGGTTAGCCCTTCGTACCCGGCAGAAGATTTCTTTTAACGCAATACCCGCTATTAAAATAGATGGACAAGTACATACTGATCCAGAAGACATCATTAAAGGGTTTCAACAGTATTATCAAATCTTGTATCAAGATGATATCATGAAAAATACAGTAGAAGTCATGAAAGCCCTAGCAGAACTGACCGTAGACATCGAATTTGGAGGGGGCCTGGATAGGTTAAGAAGAGATGAACTAGAAGAAGAAATTACTCTAGAGGAAGTTCATTTGGCTCTGCTAGAAATGGCCTCGGGGAAAGCCGCAGGACCCGACAAAATCCCGCTAGAGATTTACAAAATCTTAGGAACAGTGATAACACCTCTTCTTTTGGACTTGTTTAAGGGAGTGCAATATAGTGGAGTCCCCCCTGAGTCTTGGAAAGAGACAGATATAATAATATTCCCTAAAAAAGGCAAGCCAGTTGACAATCCATCATCATTCCGACCAATCTCCTTGATTAATTCAGAATCTAAACTATATTCTAAAATCTTGGCCAATCGGCTTGGGAGGGTCATAGAACATCTGGTCTCCCCCTGGCAACATGGTTTTATCCCGGGCAAAGGAACAACTGACCATACCCGCAGAGTTATTTCCCTTTTTGATATCATGTCTGGGACGGGGGGCCAGATGGCTATGATCATCCTGGATGCCGAGAAAGCTTTCGATCGGGTGTCCTGGGAGTTTTTATGGGGGGTATTGGAGCTAAATGGTTTTGGGCCCCAATTTATAAAAGCAATTAAAACCATGTACTGTCAACCTAGGGCCCGACTGCAACTTATGGGAAAGGAGTCTAATAATATTAATACATCAAGCGGGACAAGGCAGGGATGTCCTTGCTCCCCGATTTTATTTGCTTTATATATTAATCCTTTGGTGGTTAAACTTCTACAGAGCCGGAATATTAAACCAATAGTTACAGGTGGTTATGAGACTAAAGTACTGGCTTATGCCGATGATGTTGCGGTACTAACCCCGAACCCAGCGGAGGCAATTATAGAAATTAATAAAATCGCTGAGAGCTATGGGCTTCTCTCTGGATATGCTTTGAATAAGGGGAAAACTATTGTGCTATGTACAGATAACATTGATTTTAATGACCCAAGGAAATCACACACAGCAGTTTATCTGGGGGTTTGTATAAGCGCTAAAATAGATGGAATTAATAAATGTAATTTTGAACCTCTGATCAAAACCATAGGGAACGATCTAAGGAGAATCAATGGTTTACACTTGTCTATTATTGGGAGGGGAAACTTTTTAAAAATGACCATGCTACCAAAGTTATTATATTTGTTTCGGGCTATACCGCTGGCTGTAGAAGACAAATTATTGAAGTTATTGGAATCAATGTTTACCAAGTTTATATGGCAATATGGGAAGGTTAGGAGAGCAATGAAATACTTAGCTCTACCACAGGACAGGGGTGGCCTAGCAATCCCTAATATCACCCTATATTATTGGGCGGCTCTTCTCCATCAAATGGCTACTCTACTTATCGTAGATAACGACACTGGAACAGAGCACGGTCCAAAATACCAACTATCTACGAACTCTCTATTGGGAAGAAAGCTCCAGGGCTTCTATTGAGACAAGTGGAACCAAGTTACTATAAGAAAGTAAGGTTTAAAGTGATCCGCAGCACATGGAATGTATGGAAGCAGGTCTCCAAATTTATGGTAATCCCGAAAGTCAATAGATATACCACCCTGTGGCGCTCATCACTGTTATTGTCCCAGGTTAATGACGACATGGGGAAGAAATGGGAAAGGTTAGGGGTAAGAACAATTGGGGACTTTTGTGGTGGGGAGCAAGATTTTCAATTTCCCGCGCTTCAGAAGGTTTTTGATATACCCAGTAAGCATTATTTTAAATTTGTTCAGATCAAAAACATCCTTGTCTTAAATACCCCTAAGATCACGCTCGATAAGATTCCACTTTTAGATATCATAACTAGGAAGTCCACCAAAATTAGGAACCTTTATGGCTTACTTCTTGACAAGATCCCAGATGATTTAGAAAAAACTGAATTATCTTGGGCATTGAAGCTGGGAAATCCCGATGTGGACATCTATAAGAGCCTCTTTTTAACAGCTAAAATACTTTTATCCTCGAACCTAAAAGCTCAATTGTACAAAACTATTTTTAATTTATATTTTACGCCAGCTAAATTGTACACAGGGGGGAAAAGGATAGATGATAAGTGCCCTAGATGTGGGGTAGGACCAGCTACCCTGATTCATATGTTCTATGATTGTGATAAACTAACTTTGTTAAAAAAAGGTTTATCAGGGTACTGGGAGGAAGTATTTGGCCGAAGATTAGGATTATCCCCTACTCTGTTGATTCTTGGCTATGATGGCTCAAGGGAACTTAGTGTAGAGGAGGAATACTGTCTCTTTCTGGGGACAGCGGTATATAGGATTTTATTAGCAACTAGATGGAAAGATGCTGAACCACCAACCTTCCACATGTGGCTTGCCAGGCTTCTCGGAATCTATAATCAAGAGAGGGCTATCTACGCTAACAGGGGTAGACAGGCTTGAATTCGGGGGCAGAAGGTTTGGGCATATATCGCCAGTTGGAGCAGTGATGTAAGGGTGGTATAGGAAGGGATTAACAGAGGAGGCTCTTAGCGTCATCAGAGATAGGCTCTAATGAACTGACTCGTTTGTAGATATCTCCAAAATACCGTGTAAGAGAGGTTAACTGCTCGTTTATAAGATCAAGTCATTTTAATTTCTGATGAAATGTAAAATTTTAAGACTGCTTTTTTCTTTTAAACCAACTGCCTTTTAATTAATCTAATTAATCTATTTTAATATATAAACTGGTTTTATTATTGATTGTTATTTCATATATATGTATTTTTTTGGAAATGCTTGATATAAAAAATAAATTAAAAAAAGACATGTCGCCCATCTTGAAGATATATCTACATGAGCATTGTTGCCTGCATTGAATATATATCTGCCTAGAGTTGTTGCCTGACTTGCATAGATATATCTCCCTGAGAATTGTTACCTGCATTGAATCTATGTCTGCATAAGAAGTGTTGCCTGAATTGACTTGAGGAAACAACCAACCATTTACCCTGCATACTGTGAGAACCCTACGTTACCAACCCTCACAAGAAGTAGATAAAGATACTTGTTTTCATAAGCGAAACTGGAGTGGTGTCTCCTTATTGTGTGTGCTTTACTGTGTCAGTGTGGGAGTGTGCTGCACAACTACTTCACACAAAGCCTTGGGCGTGCCTACCTGCCTCGCGCCAAGCTACCGTGTCGGAGTCAGCGGTCCCTGGGACCCCGGGTCTAACATTGGTGTTCAGCGGTGGGATGAGGACTTATGCTTGTGCAGCACCCTACAGTGACTCAGTGTGCGCCACAATCTGACACCTGATGTAATGCAAGCTCACAATTCTCCCTGATTGCCTGATTGTAAGTGCTCTTGTGTTAAGCCTGTTACATACGTCCTAGTGGTTTACCCTGAAATTGTCCGAGGCCCTACCTAGCAAGATGGAATTCGAGCTGGCCAACCTGGAAACGTACACGGTGGCGCAGCTTAGGGAGTTCTGCCAGGGGAAAGGGGTGTTCTTCAAGCGAGGCGCCAAAAGAGAGGAGCTTCAAAGAACCTTGAGAGCATGGGCATTGGCCCACCCGGAAGGGAGGGGGGACGAGGGGCAGGTAGAGCGGGACGCTCCAGGAGAGCTGGACCTACTGTATATAGATACCAGTGATAATGTATTGCCAGGAAGGCGTTCCAGGGCAGGCAGTAGTGTCTCAGTAAGGAGTTTGTCTGCAGAGGAGTTCGAGGACACGAGGGAGGAGAGACAACTTAAACTAGAGCTTTCCAGGTTAGAGAAGGAGCGTGAAGAGAAGAGGTTGGCTATGGAGGAAAGAAAACTTGTCCATGAGCTTAGCCTGAAGGAGCTGGAAATCAAAGCCCTACAAATAGGGGCTACCAGCAACGCAAATGGTGGCAGCGTACCTACTGAAGCTTCACAGGAGTCTAGGTTCTACATGCCCAAAGATGTTGTGGCCAGTTTTAATGTGGGGGACGATATCGACAAGTGGCTGGCGGCCTATGAGGTGTCTTTAACAGCCAATGAGGTCCCCGAGAGTTATTGGGGGGGTAGCCTGTACAGGTACATGCCTCCGGTGGGGAGGGACACACTCTTGACGCTAGACAAGGCAGACCAGACCAGACTGTTATGAGGGAAGTGTTACTTAAGAAGTTTGGTCTTACCCCTGAGAAGTATAGGCAGAAGTTTAGAAACAGCCACAAACTTCCCACGCAGAACTGGGTAGATTTCCTGGATTACACCCGCAAAGCATTGGAGGGTTGGGTGCGGGGCAGCGAGGTGACTGATTATGAAGGGCTGTATGATTTGTTCTTAACCTCTTCGCTGCTAGGCCTTTTCCCCCCCTGTGCTAAGCCTTTTTTGGGCTATTTGGGGTTGTGCGCGCTTAGGCCCCTGTAACTTTTTGACCACATAAGGTATCCATGCCAAATTTGCGTCCTTTTTTTCTAACATCATGGGGATTGTAAAGGTACCCAGGGTTTGTGGATTCCCCTGGAGGGGACCCAGAAATTAGTCAAAATACAGCTAAATTTTGTTTTTTTTTGAAAAAATGCGAAAAAGGGCTACAGATGAAAGCGTCTTGATTTTTCCCTGCAAATGGCATCAAAAAAGGGGTTGTGGGGATGAAATCACCATCTTCCCAGCTTTCAGGGACAAGCAGACTTTTGTCAGAAAACCAACTTTTTTTACACAGTTTTGGCATTTTTCTGGGACATAGCCTATTTTTGCTATTTTTTGTGCTTTCAACCTCCTTCCAGTTAATGGTAGAAATGGGTATGAAACCAATAATGGATCCTGGAAAGCCATACATTTATGAAAAGTAGACAAAATTCTGAATTCAGCAAGGGGTCATTTGTGTAGATCCTTAAAGTTTTCCTTATAGAAACTAACAGTTAAATAAAGGAAAAATTGAAAATTAGTTGAAAAAAACAGCCATTTGTGTCAACGTTTTCACCTGTAACTTCTTCTAATTATGACAGCTATTTGAAGGCAATATACCGTTATATCCGCTGGACCTTTCTGGTTGTGGGGATATATAGGACTTGTAGGTTCACCAAGAACCCGACGAACCCAGAGCCAATAATTGAGCAACATCTTGCAATGATTTTTTTTTAAGTACCGGGTATATAGCAATTATTTTGGGAAAATGTATACATGGAAAAATTGTTATGAAAGACACCTATGTATTTCTGAAATGGGAACAAAATGTAGATTTTAGAAACAGTAGATATTTGCACATTTCCAAAATTGGGAGTACCCATACTAGCATGAGAATTATAGGTCATTTTTCAAAATGACTTATTTTTTACACATTGTCTTTCATTTGGAAGGCAGAAATGCATCGAAAGTCAATAGGTAATAACAGTTGCTCTACAATTCTGTCTTACCCTAAGTCTCCTGATAAAAATGGTACCTCACTTGTGTGGGTAGCCCTTGTGCCCACAACAGGAAATGGCTCAAAATGCAACGTGGACGTACCACATTTTCACAATGAAAAATTACCCTTTTTTTGCAAAGTGCCTAGGTGTAGTTTTTTAACCCTAGCTCTGCCGGCACCTAGGGAAACCTACCAAACCTATACATTTTTGAAAACTAGACACCCAGGGGAATCCAGGATGGGGTGACTTGACTGCCTCCCACCAGGTTCTGTTACCCAGAATCCCTTGCAAACATAAAAAATTGTCAAAAAAAACACATTTTCCCCACATTTCTGTGGTGGAAAGTTCTGGAATCTGCGTGGATCCACAAATTTCCACCCACCCCGCGTTCCCCAAAGTCTTACGAGAAAAATGGTACCTCACTTGTGTGGGTCGGCCTAGTGCCTGCGACAGGAAACGGCGCACAACGCAACGTGGTCACACCTCAATTTCGCAGTGAAAAATGACCCTTTTTTGGCAAAGTGCCTAGCTGTAGTTTTCGAACCCTAGCTCTGCCAACACCTAGGGAAACCTAGCAAACCTATACATTTTTGAAAACTAGACACCCAGGGGAATCCAGGATGGGGTGACTTGACTGCCTCCCACCAGGTTCTGTTACCCAGAATCCCTTGCAAACATAAAAAATTGTCAAAAGAACCACATTTTCCCCACATTTCTGTGGTGGAAAGTTCTGGAATCTGCGTGGATCCACAAATTTCCACCCACCCCGCGTTCCCCAAAGTCTTACGAGAAAAATGGTACCTCACTTGTGTGGGTCGGGCTAGTGCCTGCGACAGGAAACGGCGCAAAACGCAACGTGGTCACACCTCAATTTCGCAGTGAAAAATGACCCTTTTTTGGCAAAGTGCCTAGCTGTAGTTTTTGAACCCTAGCTCTGCCGGCACCTAGGGAAACCTAGCAAACCTATACATTTTTGAAAACTAGACACCCAGGGGAATCCAGGATGGGGTGACTGGACTGCCTCCCACCAGGTTCTGTTACCCAGAATCCCTTGCAAACCTAAAAAATTATCAAAAAAAACACATTTTCCCCACATTTCTGTGGTGGAAAGTTCTGGAATCTGCGTGGATCCACAAATTTCCACCCACCCCGCGTTCCCCAAAGTCTTCTGAGAAAAATGGTACCTCACTTGTGTGGGTCGGCCTAGTGCCCGTGACAGGAAACGGCGCAAAACGCAACGTGGTCACACCTCAATTTCGCAGTGAAAAATGACCCTTTTTGGCAAAGTGCCTAGCTGTAGTTTTTGAACCATACCTCTGCCGGCACCTAGGGAAACCTAGCAAACCTATACATTTTTGAAAACTAGACAACCAGGGGAATCCAGGATGGGGTGACTTGACTGCCTCCCACCAGGTTCTGTTACCCAGAATCCCTTGCAAACATAAACAATTGTCCAAAAAAACACATTTTCCCGACATTTCTGTGGTGGAAAGTTCTGGAATCTGCGTGGATCCACAAATTTCCACCCACCCCGCGTTCCCCAAAGTCTTACGAGAAAAATGGTACCTCACTTGTGTGGGTCGGCCTAGTGCCTGCGACAGGAAACGGCGCAAAACGTAACGTGGTCACACCTCAATTTCGCAGTGAAAAATGACCTTTTTTTTGCAAAGTGCCTAGCTGTAGTTTTTGAACCCTACCTCTGCCGGCACCTAGGGAAACCTAGCAAACCTATACATTTTTGAAAACTAGACACCCAGGGGAATCCAGGATGGGGTGACTTGACTGCCTCCCACCAGGTTCTGTTACCCAGAATCCCTTGCAAACATAAAAAATTGTCAAAAAAACACATTTTCCCCACATTTCTGTGGTGGAAAGTTCTGGAATCTGCGTGGATCCACAAATTTCCACCCACCCCGCGTTCCCCAAAGTCTTTCGAGAAAAATGGTACCTCACTTGTGTGGGTCGGCCTAGTGCCTGCGACAGGAAACGGCGCAAAACGCAACGTGGTCACACCTCAATTTCGCAGTGAAAAATGACCCTTTTTTGGCAAAGTGCCTAGCTGTAGTTTTTAACCCTACCTCTGCCGGCACCTAGGGAAACCTAGCAAACCTATACATTTTTGAAAACTAGACACCCAGGGGAATCCAGGATGGGGTGACTTGACTGCCTCCCACCAGGTTCTGTTACCCAGAATCCCTTGCAAACATAGAAAATTGTCCAAAAAACACATTTTCCCCACATTTCTGTGGTGGAAAGTTCTGGAATCTGCGTGGATCCACAAATTTCCACCCACCCCACGTTCCCCAAAGTCTTCTGAGAAAAATGGTACCTCACTTGTGTGGGTCGGCCTAGTGCCCGCGACAGGAAACGGTGCAAAACGCAACATGGTCACACCTCAATTTCGCAGTGAAAAATGACCCTTTTTGGCAAGGTGCCTAGCTGTAGTTTTTGAACCCTACCTCTGCCGGCACCTAGGGAAACCTAGCAAACCTATACATTTTTTAAAACTAGACAACCAGGGGAATCCAGGATGGGGTGACTTGACTGCCTCCCACCAGGTTCTGTTACCCAGAATCCCTTGCAAACATAAAAAATTGTCCAAAAAACACATTTTCCCCACATTTCTGTGGTGGAAAGTTCTGGAATCTGCGTGGATCCACAAATTTCCACCCACCCCGCGTTCCCCAAAGTCTTACGAGAAAAATGGTACCTCACTTGTGTGGGTCGTCCTAGTGCCTGCGACAGGAAACGGCGCAAAACGCAACGTGGTCACACCTCAATTTCGCAGTGAAAAATGACCCTTTTTTGGCAAAGTGCCTAGCTGTAGTTTTTTAACCCTACCTCTGCCGGCACCTAGGGAAACCTAGCAAACCTATACATTTTTGAAAACTAGACACCCAGGGGAATCCAGGACGGGGAGACTTGACTGCCTCCCACCAGGTTCTGTTACCCAGAATCCCTTGCAAACATAGAAAATTGTCCAAAAACACATTTTCCCCACATTTCTGTGGTGGAAAGTTCTGGAATCTGCGTGGATCCACAAATTTCCACCCACCCCGCGTTCCCCAAAGTCTTCTGAGAAAAATGGTACCTCACTTGTGTGGGTCGGCCTAGTGCCCGCGACAGGAAACGGCGCAAAACGCAACGTGGTCACACCTCAATTTCGCAGTGAAAAATGACCATTTTTTGGCAAGGTGCCTAGCTGTAGTTTTTGAACCCTACCTCTGCCGGCACCTAGGGAAACCTAGCAAACCTATAAATTTTTTAAAACTAGACAACCAGGGGAATCCAGGATGGGGTGACTTGACTGCCTCCCACCAGGTTCTGTTACCCAGAATCCCTTGCAAACATAAAAAATTGTCCAAAAAAACACATTTTCCCCACATTTCTGTGGTGGAAAGTTCTGGAATCTGCGTGGATCCACAAATTTCCACCCACCCCACGTTTCCCAAAGTCTTACGAGAAAAATGGTACCTCACTTGTGTGGGTCGGCCTAGTGCCTGCGACAGGAAACGGCGCAAAACGCAACGTGGTCACACCTCAATTTCGCAGTGAAAAATGACCCTTTTTTGGCAAAGTGCCTAGCTGTAGTTTTTGAACCCTACCTCTGCCGGCACCTAGGGAAACCTAGCAAACCTATACATTTTTGAAAACTAGACACCCAGGGGAATCCAGGATGGGGTGACTTGACTGCCTCCCACCAGGTTCTGTTACCCAGAATCCCTTGTAAACATAAAAAATTGTCAAAAGAACCACATTTTCCCCACATTTCTGTGGTGGAAAGTTCTGGAATCTGCGTGGATACACAAATTTCCACCCACCCCGCGTTCCCCAAAGTCTTACGAGAAAAATGGTACCTCACTTGTGTGGGTCGGGCTAGTGCCTGCGACAGGAAACGGCGCAAAACGCAACGTGGTCACACCTCAATTTCGCAGTGAAAAATGACCCTTTTTGGCAAAGTGCCTAGCTGTAGTTTTTGAACCCTAGCTCTGCCGGCACCTAGGGAAACCTAGCAAACCTATACATTTTTGAAAACTAGACACCCAGGGGAATCCAGGATGGGGTGACTGGACTGCCTCCCACCAGGTTCTGTTACCCAGAATCCCTTGCAAACCTAAAAAATTATCAAAAAAAACACATTTTCCCCACATTTCTGTGGTGGAAAGTTCTGGAATCTGCGTGGATCCACAAATTTCCACCCACCCCGCGTTCCCCAAAGTCTTCTGAGAAAAATGGTACCTCACTTGTGTGGGTCGGCCTAGTGCCCGTGACAGGAAACGGCGCAAAACGCAACGTGGTCACACCTCAATTTCGCAGTGAAAAATGACCCTTTTTTGGCAAAGTGCCTAGCTGTAGTTTTTGAACCATACCTCTGCCGGCACCTAGGGAAACCTAGCAAACCTATACATTTTTGAAAACTAGACAACCAGGGGAATCCAGGATGGGGTGACTTGACTGCCTCCCACCAGGTTCTGTTACCCAGAATCCCTTGCAAACATAAACAATTGTCCAAAAAAACACATTTTCCCGACATTTCTGTGGTGGAAAGTTCTGGAATCTGCGTGGATCCACAAATTTCCACCCACCCCGCGTTCCCAAAGTCTTACGAGAAAAATGGTACCTCACTTGTGTGGGTCGGCCTAGTGCCTGCGACAGGAAACGGCGCAAAACGCAACGTGGTCACACCTCAATTTCGCAGTGAAAAATGACCTTTTTTTGCAAAGTGCCTAGCTGTAGTTTTTGAACCCTACCTCTGCCGGCACCTAGGGAAACCTAGCAAACCTATACATTTTTGAAAACTAGACACCCAGGGGAATCCAGGATGGGGTGACTTGACTGCCTCCCACCAGGTTCTGTTACCCAGAATCCCTTGCAAACATAAAAAATTGTCAAAAAAAACACATTTTCCCCACATTTCTGTGGTGGAAAGTTCTGGAATCTGCGTGGATCCACAAATTTCCACCCACCCCGCGTTCCCCAAAGTCTTTCGAGAAAAATGGTACCTCACTTGTGTGGGTCGGCCTAGTGCCTGCGACAGGAAACGGCGCAAAACGCAATGTGGTCACACCTCAATTTCGCAGTGAAAAATGACCCTTTTTTGGCAAAGTGCCTAGCTGTAGTTTTTAACCCTACCTCTGCCGGCACCTAGGGAAACCTAGCAAACCTATACATTTTTGAAAACTAGACACCCAGGGGAATCCAGGATGGGGTGACTTGACTGCCTCCCACCAGGTTCTGTTACCCAGAATCCCTTGCAAACATAGAAAATTGTCCAAAAAAACACATTTTCCCCACATTTCTGTGGTGGAAAGTTCTGGAATCTGCGTGGATCCACAAATTTCCACCCACCCCACGTTCCCCAAAGTCTTCTGAGAAAAATGGTACCTCACTTGTGTGGGTCGGCCTAGTGCCCGCGACAGGAAACGGTGCAAAACGCAACATGGTCACACCTCAATTTCGCAGTGAAAAATGACCCTTTTTGGCAAGGTGCCTAGCTGTAGTTTTTGAACCCTACCTCTGCCGGCACCTAGGGAAACCTAGCAAACCTATACATTTTTAAAACCTAGACAACCAGGGGAATCCAGGATGGGGTGTCTTGACTGCCTCCCACCAGGTTCTGTTACCCAGAATCCCTTGCAAACATAAAAAATTGTCCAAAAAAACACATTTTCCCCACATTTCTGTGGTGGAAAGTTCTGGAATCTGCGTGGATCCACAAATTTCCACCCACCCCGCGTTCCCCAAAGTCTTACGAGAAAAATGGTACCTCACTTGTGTGGGTCGTCCTAGTGCCTGCGACAGGAAACGGCGCAAAACGCAACGTGGTCACACCTCAATTTCGCAGTGAAAAATGACCCTTTTTTGGCAAAGTGCCTAGCTGTAGTTTTTAACCCTACCTCTGCCGGCACCTAGGGAAACCTAGCAAACCTATACATTTTTGAAAACTAGACACCCAGGGGAATCCAGGACGGGGAGACTTGACTGCCTCCCACCAGGTTCTGTTACCCAGAATCCCTTGCAAACATAGAAAATTGTCCAAAAAACACATTTTCCCCACATTTCTGTGGTGGAAAGTTCTGGAATCTGCGTGGATCCACAAATTTCCACCCACCCCGCGTTCCCCAAAGTCTTCTGAGAAAAATGGTACCTCACTTGTGTGGGTCGGCCTAGTGCCCGCGACAGGAAACGGCGCAAAATGCAACGTGGTCACACCTCAATTTCGCAGTGAAAAATGACCATTTTTTGGCAAGGTGCCTAGCTGTAGTTTTTGAACCCTACCTCTGCCGGCACCTAGGGAAACCTAGCAAACCTATAAATTTTTTAAAACTAGACAACCAGGGGAATCCAGGATGGGGTGACTTGACTGCCTCCCACCAGGTTCTGTTACCCAGAATCCCTTGCAAACATAAAAAATTGTCCAAAAAAACACATTTTCCCCACATTTCTGTGGTGGAAAGTTCTGGAATCTACGTGGATCCACAAATTTCCACCCACCCCACGTTTCCCAAAGTCTTACGAGAAAAATGGTACCTCACTTGTGTGGGTCGGCCTAGTGCCTGCGACAGGAAACGGCGCAAAACGCAACGTGGTCACACCTCAATTTCGCAGTGAAAAATGACCCTTTTTGGCAAAGTGCCTAGCTGTAGTTTTTGAACCCTACCTCTGCCGGCACCTAGGAAACCTAGCAAACCTATACATTTTTGAAAACTAGACACCCAGGGGAATCCAGGATGGGGTGACTTGACTGCCTCCCACCAGGTTCTGTTACCCAGAATCCCTTGTAAACATAAAAAATTGTCAAAAGAACCACATTTTCCCCACATTTCTGTGGTGGAAAGTTCTGGAATCTGCGTGGATCCACAAATTTCCACCCACCCCGCGTTCCCCAAAGTCTTACGAGAAAAATGGTACCTCACTTGTGTGGGTCGGGCTAGTGCCTGCGACAGGAAACGGCGCAAAACGCAACGTGGTCACACCTCAATTTCGCAGTGAAAAATGACCCTTTTTTGGCAAAGTGCCTAGCTGTAGTTTTTGAACCCTAGCTCTGCCGGCACCTAGGGAAACCTAGCAAACCTATACATTTTTGAAAACTAGACACCCAGGGGAATCCAGGATGCGGTGACTGGACTGCCTCCCACCAGGTTCTGTTACCCAGAATCCCTTGCAAACCTAAAAAATTATCAAAAAAACACATTTTCCCCACATTTCTGTGGTGGAAAGTTCTGGAATCTGCGTGGATCCACAAATTTCCACCCACCCCGCGTTCCCCAAAGTCTTCTGAGAAAAATGGTACCTCACTTGTGTGGGTCGGCCTAGTGCCCGTGACAGGAAACGGCGCAAAACGCAACGTGGTCACACCTCAATTTCGCAGTGAAAAATGACCCTTTTTGGCAAAGTGCCTAGCTGTAGTTTTTGAACCATACCTCTGCCGGCACCTAGGGAAACCTAGCAAACCTATACATTTTTGAAAACTAGACAACCAGGGGAATCCAGGATGGGGTGACTTGACTGCCTCCCACCAGGTTCTGTTACCCAGAATCCCTTGCAAACATAAACAATTGTCCAAAAAAACACATTTTCCCGACATTTCTGTGGTGGAAAGTTCTGGAATCTGCGTGGATCCACAAATTTCCACCCACCCCGCGTTCCCCAAAGTCTTACGAGAAAAATGGTACCTCACTTGTGTGGGTCGGCCTAGTGCCTGCGACAGGAAACGGCGCAAAACGCAACGTGGTCACACCTCAATTTCGCAGTGAAAAATGACCTTTTTTTGCAAAGTGCCTAGCTGTAGTTTTTGAACCCTACCTCTGCCGGCACCTAGGGAAACCTAGCAAACCTATACATTTTTGAAAACTAGACACCCAGGGGAATCCAGGATGGGGTGACTTGACTGCCTCCCACCAGGTTCTGTTACCCAGAATCCCTTGCAAACATAAAAAATTGTCAAAAAAAACACATTTTCCCCACATTTCTGTGGTGGAAAGTTCTGGAATCTGCGTGGATCCACAAATTTCCACCCACCCCGCGTTCCCCAAAGTCTTTCGAGAAAAATGGTACCTCACTTGTGTGGGTCGGCCTAGTGCCTGCGACAGGAAACGGCGCAAAACGCAATGTGGTCACACCTCAATTTCGCAGTGAAAAATGACCCTTTTTTGGCAAAGTGCCTAGCTGTAGTTTTTTAACCCTACCTCTGCCGGCACCTAGGGAAACCTAGCAAACCTATACATTTTTGAAAACTAGACACCCAGGGGAATCCAGGATGGGGTGACTTGACTGCCTCCCACCAGGTTCTGTTACCCAGAATCCCTTGCAAACATAGAAAATTGTCCAAAAAAAACACATTTTCCCCACATTTCTGTGGTGGAAAGTTCTGGAATCTGCGTGGATCCACAAATTTCCACCCACCCCACGTTCCCCAAAGTCTTCTGAGAAAAATGGTACCTCACTTGTGTGGGTCGGCCTAGTGCCCGCGACAGGAAACGGTGCAAAACGCAACATGGTCACACCTCAATTTCGCAGTGAAAAATGACCCTTTTTGGCAAGGTGCCTAGCTGTAGTTTTTGAACCCTACCTCTGCCGGCACCTAGGGAAACCTAGCAAACCTATACATTTTTTAAAACTAGACAACCAGGGGAATCCAGGATGGGGTGACTTGACTGCCTCCCACCAGGTTCTGTTACCCAGAATCCCTTGCAAACATAAAAAATTGTCCAAAAAAACACATTTTCCCCACATTTCTGTGGTGGAAAGTTCTGGAATCTGCGTGGATCCACAAATTTCCACCCACCCCGCGTTCCCCAAAGTCTTACGAGAAAAATGGTACCTCACTTGTGTGGGTCGTCCTAGTGCCTGCGACAGGAAACGGCGCAAAACGCAACGTGGTCACACCTCAATTTCGCAGTGAAAAATGACCCTTTTTTGGCAAAGTGCCTAGCTGTAGTTTTTTAACCCTACCTCTGCCGGCACCTAGGGAAACCTAGCAAACCTATACATTTTTGAAAACTAGACACCCAGGGGAATCCAGGACGGGGAGACTTGACTGCCTCCCACCAGGTTCTGTTACCCAGAATCCCTTGCAAACATAGAAAATTGTCCAAAAAAACACATTTTCCCCACATTTCTGTGGTGGAAAGTTCTGGAATCTGCGTGGATCCACAAATTTCCACCCACCCCGCGTTCCCCAAAGTCTTCTGAGAAAAATGGTACCTCACTTGTGTGGGTCGGCCTAGTGCCCGCGACAGGAAACGGCGCAAAATGCAACGTGGTCACACCTCAATTTCGCAGTGAAAAATGACCATTTTTTGGCAAGGTGCCTAGCTGTAGTTTTTGAACCCTACCTCTGCCGGCACCTAGGAAACCTAGCAAACCTATAAATTTTTTAAAACTAGACAACCAGGGGAATCCAGGATGGGGTGACTTGACTGCCTCCCACCAGGTTCTGTTACCCAGAATCCCTTGCAAACATAAAAAATTGTCCAAAAAAACACATTTTCCCCACATTTCTGTGGTGGAAAGTTCTGGAATCTGCGTGGATCCACAAATTTCCACCCACCCCACGTTTCCCAAAGTCTTACGAGAAAAATGGTACCTCACTTGTGTGGGTCGGCCTAGTGCCTGCGACAGGAAACGGCGCAAAACGCAACGTGGTCACACCTCAATTTCGCAGTGAAAAATGACCCTTTTTTGGCAAAGTGCCTAGCTGTAGTTTTTGAACCCTACCTCTGCCGGCACCTAGGGAAACCTAGCAAACCTATACATTTTTGAAAACTAGACACCCAGGGGAATCCAGGATGGGGTGACTTGACTGCCTCCCACCAGGTTCTGTTACCCAGAATCCCTTGTAAACATAAAAAATTGTCAAAAGAACCACATTTTCCCCACATTTCTGTGGTGGAAAGTTCTGGAATCTGCGTGGATCCACAAATTTCCACCCACCCCGCGTTCCCCAAAGTCTTACGAGAAAAATGGTACCTCACTTGTGTGGGTTGGCCTAGTGCCTGCGACAGGAAACGGCGCAAAACGCAACGTGGTCACACCTCAATTTCGCAGTGAAAAATGACCCTTTTTTGGCAAAGCGCCTAGCTGTAGTTTTTGAACCCTACCTCTGCCGGCACCTAGGGAAACCTAGCAAACCTATACATTTTTGAAAACTAGACACCCAGGGGAATCCAGGATGGGGTGACTTGACTGCCTCCCACCAGGTTCTGTTACCCAGAATCCCTTGCAAACATAAAAAATTGTCAAAAAAAACACATTTTCCCCACATTTCTGTGGTGGAAAGTTCTGGAATCTGCGTGGATCCACAAATTTCCACCCACCCCGCGTTCCCCAAAGTCTTACGAGAAAAATGGTACCTCACTTGTGTGGGTCGGCCTAGTGCCTGCGACAGGAAACGGCGCAAAACGCAACGTGGTCACACCTCAATTTCGCAGTGAAAAATGACCCTTTTTTGGCAAAGTGCCTAGCTGTAGTTTGTGAACCCTAGCTCTGCCGGCACCTAGGGAAACCTACCAAACACACACATTTTGTGAAAAGTAGACACCCGGGGCTTCCAGGGAGGTATGGCTTGCGTGGATCCCCCAACGTTTCCTTACCCAGAATCCCCTGCAAACCTCAATTTTAGCTGAAAAAATCACTTTTTTCACACATTTGTGTGTGGAAAGTGTGGCATCACTGGCCTCACACAAATTTCCTACCACCCAGCGTTCCCCCAGGTCTCCCGATAAAAATGGTGCCTCACTTGTGTGGGAGGCCCAAGTACCCGCGACAGGCAAGGGCCCACAACGTAGTGAGGCGACCTCAAAATGGCCTTTCACAAAACCACCTGGTTTTGCAAGGGGGGTCACCTGGGTTTTTGGCCCCGTGCTCAGCGGCCATCTAGGGAAACCTACCACACCCACACATTTCGGAAAAGTAGACACCCGGGGGCTTCCAGGGAGGTATGGCTTGCGTGGATCCCCCAACGTTTCCTTACCCAGAATCCCCTGCAAACCTCAATTTTAGCTGAAAAAATCACTTTTTTCACACATTTTTGTGTGGGAAAGTGTGGCATCACTGGCCTCACACAAATTTCCTACCACCCAGCGTTCCCCCAGGTCTCCCGATAAAAATGGTGCCTCACTTGTGTGGGAGGCCCAAGTACCCGTGACAGGCAAGGGCCCACAACGTAGTGAGGCGACCTCAAAATTGCCTATCTCAAAACCACCTGGTTTTGCAAGGGGGGTCACCTGGGTTTTTGGCCCTGTGCTCGGCGGCCATCTAGGGAAACCTACCAAACCCACACATTTCTGAAAAGTAGACACCTGGGGGCTTCCAGGGAGGTATGCCTTGTGTGGATCCCCCAACGTTTCCTTACCCAGAATCCCCTGCAAACCTCAATTTTAGCTGAAAAAATCACTTTTTTCACACATTTTTGTGTGGGAAAGTGTGGCATCACTGGCCTCACACAAATTTCCTACCACCCAGCGTTACCCCAGGTCTCCCGATAACAATGGTGCCTCACTTGTGTGGGAGGCCCAAGTACCCGCGACAGGCAAGGGCCCACAACGTAGTGAGGCGACCTCAAAATTGCCTATCTCAAAACCACCTGGTTTTGCAAGGGAGTCACCTGGGTTTTTGGCCCCGTGCTCGGCGGCCATCTAGGAAACCTACCAAACCCACACATTTCTGAAAAGTAGACACCCGGGGTCTTCCAGGGAGGTATGGCTTGCGTGGATCCCCCAACGTTTCCTTACCCAGAATCCCCTGCAAACCTCAATTTTAGCTGAAAAAATCACTTTTTTCACACATTTTTGTGTGGGAAAGTGTGGCATCACTGGCCTCACACAAATTTCCTACCACCCAGCGTTCCCCCAGGTCTCCCGATAAAAATGGTGCCTCACTTGTGTGGGAGGCCCAAGTACCCGTGACAGGCAAGGGCCCACAACGTAGTGAGGCGACCTCAAAATTGCCTATCTCAAAACCACCTGGTTTTGCAAGGGGGTCACCTGGGTTTTTGGCGCCGTGCTCGGCGGCCATCTAGGAAACCTACCAAACCCACACATTTCTGAAAAGTAGACACCCGGGGGCTTCCAGGGAGGTATGGCTTGCGTGGATCCCCCAACGTTTCCTTACCCAGAATCCCCTGCAAACCTCAATTTTAGCTGAAAAAATCACTTTTTCACACATTTTTGTGTGGGAAAGTGTGGCATCACTGGCCTCACACAAATTTCCTACCACCCAGCGTTCCCCCAGGTCTCCCGATAAAAATGGTGCCTCACTTGTGTGGGAGGCCCAAGTACCCGTGACAGGCAAGGGCCCACAACGTAGTGAGGCGACCTCAAAATTGCCTATCTCAAAACGGATGTATGACGATAAATCGCACACCATCCCGCCGCGTGCTTTTACCACGCGTATATAATATCGCACATGCCACAGCATCGGCAACTTTCACATCGCACGGCGTTGCAACGCCAATGCGTTGATTCCTATTGGCGAGTACATCACCTCGCAGACAAGGAAATCGTACGCCAATACAACGCGTTCCTTGTGATCCTGCCTCTACCCCCGCCCCCGCCGCCCCCACGACGCTAATTGTTCCATTTCTATCGTCCCGACTGTTTAATTTGTTTAATTACATTTCTGCGGAAAAAAAACCCACTGTTGTGAAAAAGTTATTGGGGGGGTACAAAAGGGGTCGCTGACCGTGTCTCCAGCGATGTTTTACCTTGAGAGGAAGATGCGCTGCAACCCACTTGCTACTCTGTTTTATATCCCTGGGTTTTGCTTCCAGTAGCCAGATTCTCTGGATACTATTTTGTGATATTATGCATGCTGCTTTTCTCCCACCTGAAAGATAGGGGAAATGTGGTGCCTTGCTGATCACATCACTGCTTATCTTCATCTCCAATCAAGAAGCTACAAGATTTCCAACAACATTTCTTGCCCTTGTGGCTTTTCCTCCAAACTGGGGCCCCTTCACATATACTATTCTGTGCAGCTGGCCCCATGCCTACTCAAAGGAGTCACCATTTGTCTTGGCAATCAGGAAAGGCAATCAACTAACCTTCCCAGCTGTCTGTGACAGTAAATTATTACCACTGGCGAATTAAATTAATATTTTGCACACCTATCACGAACACCGCCTTCTCATCATACTGCTAGGCGCTCTGCCCCAAGACAAACAAAGCACACTTCTCTAGTCACTCACGCAGAGCACCAAAATGCGTCTCACACAGCAGCACAACACATATAACAGGGCTGCATTTTCCCGTTCCGAAAATGCGTTTCGGCGACCCACAAAGCGGTATGAATTCCTTTGTAAACTCTCCATTGTTGTAAGCTGCAATGTTGGTCTGCGGTCCCTGCAGCTGCTTCCAGCTGGGGACAGAATGTATTTTTATGAGGCCACATTCAGGTGTAACTTGAATCTGGAGAAAAGAAGCAACCTTTGTACATCTTCTTGGAGGTCCCTCTTTGCACAGTGCTTGTAAAATGGAGCAATGCAAGGGGGGAGAGGAGTTGGCCTAAGGCTAGGGCGGTGTGCCTCGAATCTGGGGAACTGGGTTCTAGTCTCGACTATGATGCTGAACATCGTGTGATTCTGGGCAAATCACTTAATCTCCCAGTGCCTAACAAAAAATGAATGTGTCCTCATGTAATGCAACCGGTGCTATGTGAAGCGCTCTGATACCCGATTCGGGTCAAGTTCGCGCTATATAAAAGTCTGTAAAAAAAACAAAATGCATGTTATATTGATACCATGCAGTCGAATTCATAATAGTAAGCACACGAAGAACTTTTAGTTGTGTATGGAAAGTGAAATTATTCATTCATCTCCTGATTGCGTTTTTACATTTGATGTTTTTAAAATTGTGGGTGAAGCTGTGGCATGCAGATAACATTAAGAAAGAGGGCTGTATAGCAAAAACAATAAGGAGCCATAACATCGGAACTAATGCATTACTCATCCCATTGGATCAAGTGCTTTTTCCTCTGCATAGAATTCATCTGTTTGTGTGAAAAATGAATTGCTATATATCTGCGATCCTTCTGGCACGGGTGAGGTTAAAGGAATATACCTAAAGTCAGTAAATGAGATTTTATTTAGGTTTTCCTCAGTGACATCCCTCTGCATCCGGACCGACTTACATAGACCTCTTGATTCATGGAAGGGGTTGCCCCAATTCTAGTTGTGCCACTGTCTTTGATTGACTGGCACAAGTCAATCAGCACTTCCCAACACCTTATAAATGAGGCACACCGAGTTATGGTTTTCCACATAATGAGTTTTCGCGTTACCATCCACAGCTGTACTCATTCAGTCAACCTCTCTGAAAGATGAAATGCTGAGCTAGCTCCTCAAATATTCAAACCTTCGATGCACACGTTTTAATTATGTCCCTTTAAATTTGTATCACTTTACATATTGCCAGTGTGTGTTCGCTAGCTGCCTTAAGGGCTTTTAATTAGTACTTCCCTTAATGTAATAGGCACTAAAAACGAGAGCTTTAAAGGAAATTGGGGGTGAAGGAATCGCCAGCGGAAGAGAAGGTACCTTGCAGCAAGTTATCGGAAAGTTGCGTTGTTGTGGCTTACGATGTTAGGCCTTACGATGTAAACGTCTAAGCGTTGCTGTGCCTTACGATGTAAACGCTTTTGCGATGTTGTACCCGCGTTGTAATAGCACCGCAAAGTTATCTTTTCGTTGCAGTGGGTGTTCACCCTCAAAACCACCTGGTTTTGCAAGGGGGGTCACCTGGGTTTTTGGCCCTGTGCTCGGCGGCCATCTAGGGAAACCTACCAAACCCACACATTTCTGAAAAGTAGACACCCGGGGGCTTCCAGGGAGGTATGGCTTGCGTGGATCCCCCAAAGTTTCATTACCCAGAATCCCCTGCAAACCTCAATTTTAGCAGAACAAATCACTTTTTTCACACATTTTTGTGTGGGAAAGTGTGGCATCACTGGCCTCACACAAATTTCCTACCACCCAGCGTTCCCCAGGTCTCCCGATAAAAATGGTGCCTCACTTGTGTGGGAGGCCCAAGTACCAGCGACATGCAAGGACACAAAACGTTTTGAGGCAACATCAACATTGCCTATCAAAAAATGTTTTGGGCCCTTGCCTGTCGCTGGTACTTGGGCCTCCCACACAAGTGAAGCACCATTTTTATCGGGAGACCTGGGGAACGCTGGGTGGTAGGAAATTTGTGTGAGGCCAGTGATGCCACACTTTCCACACAAAAATGTGTGAAAAAGTGATTTTTCAGCTAAAATTGAGGTTTGCAGGGAATTCTGGGTAAGGAAACGTTGGGGATCCACGCAAGCCATACCTCCCTGGAAGCCCCCGAGTGTCTACTTTTCAGAAATGTATGGGTTTGGTAGGTTTCCCTAGATGGCCGCCGAGCACTGGGCCAAAACCCAGGTGACCCCTTGCAAAACCAGGTGGTTTTGTGAAAGGCCATTTTGAGGTCGCCTCAATACGTTGTGGGCCCTTGCCTGTCGCGGGTACTTGGGCCTCCCACACAAGTGAGGCACCATTTTTATCGGGAGACCTGGGGGAACTCTGGGTGGTAGGAAATTTGTGTGAGGCCAGTGATGCCACACTTTCCCACACAAAAATGTGTGAAAAAAGTGATTTTTTCAGCTAAAAGTGAGGTTTGCAGGGGATTCTGGGTAAGGAAACGTTGGGGGATCCACGCAAGCCATACCTCCCTGGAAGCCCCCGGGTGTCTACTTTTCAGAAATGTGTGGGTTTGGTAGGTTTCCCTAGATGGCCGCCGAGCACGGGGCCAAAACCCAGGTGACCCCCTTGCAAAACCAGGTGGTTTTGTGAAAGGCCATTTTGAGGTCGCCTCAATACGTTGTGGGCCCTTGCCTGTCGCGGGTACTTGGGCCTCCCACACAAGTGAGGCACCATTTTTATCGGGAGACCTGGGGGAACGCTGGGTGGTAGGAAATTTGTGTGAGGCCAGTGATGCCACACTTTCCCACACAAAAATGTGTGAAAAAAGTGATTTTTTCAGCTAAAAGTGAGGTTTGCAGGGGATTCTGGGTAAGGAAACGTTGGGGGATCCACGCAAGCCATACCTCCCTGGAAGCCCCGGGTGTCTACTTTTCAGAAATGTGTGGGTTTGGTAGGTTTCCCTAGATGGCTGCCGAGCACTGGGCCAAAACCCAGGTGACCCCCTTGCAAAACCAGGTGGTTTTGTGAAAGGCCATTTTGAGGTCGCCTCAATACGTTGTGGGCCCTTGCCTGTCGCGGGTACTTGGGCCTCCCACACAAGTGAGGCACCATTTTTATCGGGAGACCTGGGGGAACGCTGGGTGGTAGGAAATTTGTGTGAGACCAGTGATGCCACACTTTCCCACACAAAAATGTGTGAAAAAGTGATTTTTCAGCTAAAAGTGAGGTTTGCAGGGGATTCTGGGTAAGGAAACGTTGGGGGATCCACGCAAGCCATACCTCCCTGGAAGCCCCCGGGTGTCTACTTTTCAGAAATGTGTGGGTTTGGTAGGTTTCCCTAGATGGCCGCCGAGCACTGGGCCAAAAACCCAGGTGACCCCCTTGCAAAACCAGGTGGTTTTGTGAAAGGCCATTTTGAGGTCGCCTCAATACGTTGTGGGCCCTTGCCTGTCGCGGGTACTTGGGCCTCCCACACAAGTGAGGCACCATTTTTATCGGGAGACCTGGGGGAACGCTGGGTGGTAGGAAATTTGTGTGAGGCCAGTGATGCCACACTTTCCCACACAAAAATGTGTGAAAAAAGTGATTTTTTCAGCTAAAAGTGAGGTTTGCAGGGATTCTGGGTAAGGAAACGTTGGGGGATCCACGCAAGCCATACCTCCCTGGAAGCCCCCGGGTGTCTACTTTTCAGAAATGTGTGGGTTTGGTAGGTTTCCCTTGATGGCCGCCGAGCACGGGGCCAAAACCCAGGTGACCCCCTTGCAAAACCAGGTGGTTTTGTGAAAGGCCATTTTGAGGTCGCCTCAATACGTTGTGGGCCCTTGCCTGTCGCGGGTACTTGGGCCTCCCACACAAGTGAGGCACCATTTTTATCGGGAGACCTGGGGGAACGCTGGGTGGTAGGAAATTTGTGTGAGGCCAGTGATGCCACACTTTCCCACACAAAAATGTGTGAAAAAAGTGATTTTTTCAGCTAAAAGTGAGGTTTGCAGGGGATTCTGGGTAAGGAAACGTTGGGGGATCCACGCAAGCCATACCTCCCTGGAAGCCCCCGGGTGTCTACTTTTCAGAAATGTGTGGGTTTGGTAGGTTTCCCTATGTGGCCGCCGAGCCCCGGGCCAAAAACCCAGGTGACCCCCTTGCAAAACCAGGTCATTTTGAGATAATGTGTTGTTTATTTCTGCAGCGTGAAACTTTTGGCACAATATTGCAAGGAAAATGTGACAGACATTTTGAGGTTTGCAGGACATTGTGGGTACCATAACTTGTTGGGATCCACAAGAGAGATATCACCATGTACTCCCATGGGTGTTTCGTTTACGACAATATCTACAGTTGGTAGGTTATTCTTAGACGGAATGTACACCTTGGCAGACAGACTAAAAAGACAAAGATTACTGCACAGCCATCTATTCCTCAAGCACACACACATACTGGTTGGATTTGGCACGAGGGCAAGTGATGGTTCAGTATATACAATTTTATTAACAAGAGATTTCACAAAAATGAAATGCACTGTCAATAATTGAAAGGACAAAAACGGAACCAGTGACTCGCAGCTCGTGAGCTGTAAAGCCACGTCAAGGCCCCAACCGCTTTACAGGCCATTCACACACCTTTCATACGTGATACACACAAGACCATTCACACCCCCAGGCACGAAACAAACACATTACAACATTCACAAAAAGGGACAAGGTACACCCTGCTTGAGAAAGACAAAAAAAAATATTACTGCACAGCCATCTAATCCTCAAGCACACACACACATACTGGTTGGATTTGGCACGAGGGTGAGTGATGGTTCAGTATATACAATTGTATTAACAAGTGATTTCACAAAAATGAAATGCACTGTTAATAATTGAAAGGACGAGAAACTGAACCATTGACTCACAGCTCGTGAGCTGTAAAGCCACGACAAGGCACCAACCTCTTTACAGGCCATTCATACACCTTTCATACGTGTGACAAATACAAAACCATTCACACCACCAGCCGCGGGCCCATCACATTACAACACTCACACCAGCAGACAGCGCCATTCAAGGGCCCATCACTTTCACACGCCCACATTCCTAACACAGCAACCACACAAGCTGATGGATTGCGTGGAGTGTCGCTCGGCTAGCAGTGTGTGTAGTGACCAGCAGCAAGTCACTACTCACACACTGCCAGCCGAGCGCCAGTCCACGCACACCGCCAGCCAAGCGCCACTCCACGCACACCGCCAGCCTAGCGCCACTCCACGCACACCGCCAGCCTAGCGCCACTCCACGCACACCGCCAGCCTAGCGCCACTCCACGCACACCGCCAGCCTAGCGCCACTCCACGCACACCGCCAGCCAAACACCACTCCACGCACACCGCCAGCCAAGAGCCACTCCCCGCACACCGCCAGCCTAGCGCCACTCCACGCACACCGCCAGCCTAGCGCCACTCCACGCACACCGCCAGCCAAGCACCACTCCACGCACACCGCCAGCCAAGCGCCACTCCCCGCACACCGCCAGCCAAGCGCCACTCCACGCACACCGCCAGCCAAGCACCAGCCTACACACACCACCATCACATTTAGGATTTTTTTATACAAAAAAGAAAACACAAACAAATTGCAAATAGATACAAATCTACTAACACAAAATCAGAAACTAAATACATTGCACTAATGCCAACCTTGAAACAGAACAACAATTCTTAAACATTACAGACCAGGCAGTTCACTTTACCACTCATGGTTGCTCCCAATAATTCTTTTGCTTGTGGTACGCTCTATAACAAGCAGGCACACACAGCCCAGGGTTAGAAGGACACTCAGGGCAGTACATACGAGTCTCCTTCCGCGTACCTCTTCGCCAACAGACTCTACATCTCCTAGTGGGAAAGTCTTTTGAGAGTGTAGGAGGAATGTGATCAGGAAAGTGGCGATCTTTCAATCGAGCCACATCCTCCACCACTCCAACTCTAGGAACACTTGCCTGTTCCACAACAACAAGGCTGCCTATGACAGACTCCTGAAACTGAACAAAAGTCAACTTTGACGCAGGAGAACACTCCTTGAACACAACAAAAGCATTGAAAGTTGCTAAATTGAAGAGATGGATGGCCAACTTCTTATACCAAATGTAAGACTTACGAATAGCAGTGTAAGGTTCCAACCTCTGATCTACTCTATCAACACCAGCCATGTGCTTATTGTAGTCTAAAATGCACACAGGTTTGCGCACTTCAGCAATCTGACCCCAAACAGCCACAGGTGAAGTACTCTCATCATGGATGGTAGTCAGCATGTACACATCTTTCCTGTCCACAAATTTCACAGCTAGCAGTTCCTCACTACGCAAGGCACTGCACTGTCCCCTCTGAAGTTTTTTGCAAACAAGCTCTTTTGGATAACCTTTACGGTTAGAGCGGATTGTGCCACAAGCAAAAGTGTCCACTTTGAACAATTCCTTAAACAATTGCACAGCACTGTAGAAGTTATCAAGGTACAAATGGTGGCCTCTGTTAAACAGTCCTCTAGCAAGATCCCACACAATTTTCTCTGTTACTCCAAAAGTGGACGGACAACCAGGGGGGTCAATAGTGGAATGCCTACCAGTGTACACACGCAAATTAAAAACATATCCTGTCCTACTCTCAGACAACATATACAGCTTAATTCCATAGCGTGCCCTCTTGCTAGGAATGTACTGCCTAAAAACCAAACGGCCCTTGAACAAGACCAAAGACTCATCAATAGATATTTCTTTCCCTGGAGTATAGATCTCTGAAAATCGATCTACAAAATGATCAAGAACAGGCCGAATCTTAAAAAGACGGTCACATTCAGGGTGATCTCGTGGCAACGCCAAACCATTATCAACAAAATGCAGCATCCGAAGCAAAAGTAAATACCGATCACGAGTCATAACTGCAGGAAATATGGCTGTTGCCATCAAGGGACTGCTAGACCAATATGAACCCATGGACGGCTTCCTTATCAAACCCATCAAAAAAGTCAAACCCAAAAACTTCTTCATCTCTTCCAGATTTGTGGGACTCCACCGGGTAGCTCTAGAATGGGGCCTAAGTCTGGCACTGTTGTCCCTCAAAAACTGTTCAGCATACAAATTAGTCTGCTCAACAATCTCACCCAAAAATACATCATCCATAAACAACTGAAAATACTGTATAGGCAAATAATGTTCACAATCCACTCTACACCCTGCATAACCACTAAAGGCAGGCAACACCGGCTGCACCATGTTTGGATCAACCCAGAGTCCAGCACTTCCAGTAGGAAGCCTAGCAGCCCCAGGCTGCAATCCAGATGCCTCTTGCACCATCGGCACAGTAGTATCCTCCTCTAAATCAGGCACTTCATCTGCACTGAGAGTACCTTCATCATCCGATGATTCCATGTGGAGAGAAAACTCACTGCCTGAATCTTCCCCTCCCTCCTCTCCCTCAGACGCACTGTCAGTCTCATAATCCTGCTCAGAGGAAGATTCAAGAAGCAAACCAACCACCTGCTGAGCAGTAATTCTACGGCTAGCCATAATGCTTACTAATAAAGGTTACTTGTCAAACAAGTCAACAACAACAAACCCTTTGTAAAAAAAAGAAATAAACAAAATGTAGCTTTATCACAAAGACCTATATACTCCAACACTATACCACTCACGTGACAGAAGCAGCTAGACTCACCACCACCTACTCTGCACAGACACAGTAAGGATCAACAATATCCCACTAAAAAAGAAGAAGAAAAAAAATTACACATAAGACAATGCAAAACATTGCAAAGAATTTCATGCTCTGAA
The DNA here is from genome assembly GCA_963921515.1 of Calotriton arnoldi. NCBI lineage: Eukaryota > Metazoa > Chordata > Amphibia > Caudata > Salamandridae > Calotriton > Calotriton arnoldi. The sequence continues at coordinate 2,711,099 of CAWUFW010001128.1, read as the reverse complement.
CACTAACAAATATGCTGCCATTATGGCACCACTTACAAAAAAATTCATTCATGCATGACAATAATACTCATTTGGAGTACACACAACAAAAATATTTTTCTTACCAAATAAATGCAATTACGCAAAACTGCAGAACCACAACTGCCGAAACCGCAAACAGGAATCAAAAGCTTTACACTAGAATAAAAAGGAGAAAAAAAAACATTACAATCACATATGCAAATAATGCACCAGTCCACACACAATCCACCAGCCAAGCTAAGGGGTAGGTGGGCCTAACAGTATAAATAAAATATTCACACCCGTAAAAGGGGAGCAACCCTTGCCCTTTTGGCCACTCCCCAACACAAAAATTAAAAAAAACCCTGGTGCCTAGTGGGCATTCCTGCTGCACGATCACATGATCGTGCAGCAGGAATGCACAAAGAGGCATCGGGGGAAAGGAAAACCCTTTCCTTTCCCTCGATGCCTCTTTTGATACAAACCCCCCTCCCCGAGCCAAACCTCACCTGATTTCCCCGACGCGCTGGAAGCAAATGGCTTCCAGCGCGTCGGGAAGAAAGGAAACCCTCAATGATGTCAGCGCACCTCGCGCGCTGACGTCATTGATGGGGCGGGGGGAGGCAGGGGAAGCCCTTCCCCTGCCTCCCCAAAAAAAAAACCTAACGATCAGATTGCCACGGGGGGAGCGCCAGCGCTTCCCCCTTGGGTGGTCTTATGACGAGCTGGACTCGTCATGAGCACACGAGCACTGTGTGCCATGACGAGTCCAGCTCGTCATAAGCACCGAAGGGGATAAAGGGTCAGAGCAGGATCTCAGCGGCAGACGAGGAGAAGGAACCTCCTGGTCACAGGAACTACACGAGCATTGCGCTCGAGAAATTCAAGGATGCAAAGACCTCCATCAAGGATTACAGCTAACTTTTCAGGGTGTAAATGGAGAGAAGGCACATCTCCACGCTCACGAATTCTACACGAGAATTGCGCTCGAGAAAATGAAGGATGCAAAGACCTCCATCAAGGATTACAGCTAACTTTTCACGTTGGAAATGGAGAGAAGGCACATCTGCCCTGCATATTTATCCACGAAGATGCCACCGTTTTGTGCAATACCTCTACTCAACTGGAGTACTTTCTACTGGCTAATCAGTAAGTGCTACCTCGTTGGGTAAATGTATAGTGCCTTTCCTACACTACAGCTGCGTAAAGGACCAGAAGAATTGTCTCCAGTGACCTGTGTGTCTGTAACTTTGCCACCGCGCCGAAAGCGCCGGGGTCCTTTGAGTAAGCTGTCCATCATAGTGGGGAAAGGGCGGGCATACGTTGCATACCGCTAGTGTATGTGTGGCGGGGCCAAACGAGCGGGGCATCTAGGCCCGTTCACATGCCTCTTGTTTATAAAGGGTCAGAGCAGGATCTCAGCGGCAGACGAGGAGAAGGAACCTCCTGGTCACAGGAACTACACGAGCATTGCGCTCGAGAAATTCAAGGATGCAAAGACCTCCATCAAGGATTACAGCTAACTTTTCAGGGTGTAAATGGAGAGAAGGCACATCTCCACGCTCACGAATTCTACACGAGAATTGCGCTCGAGAAAATGAAGGATGCAAAGACCTCCATCAAGGATTACAGCTAACTTTTCACGTTGGAAATGGAGAGAAGGCACATCTGCCCTGCATATTTATCCACGAAGATGCCACCGTTTTGTGCAATACCTCTACTCAACTGGAGTACTTTCTACTGGCTAATCAGTAAGTGCTACCTCGTTGGGTAAATGTATAGTGCCTTTCCTACACTACAGCTGCGTAAAGGACAAGAAGAATTGTCTCCAGTGACCTGTGTGTCTGTAACTTTGCCACCGCGCCGAAAGCGCCGGGGTCCTTTGAGTAAGCTGTCCATCATAGTGGGGAAAGGGCGGGCATACGTTGCATACCGCTAGTGTATGTGTGGCGGGGCCAAACGAGCAGGGCTTCTAGGCCCGTTCACATGCCTCTTGTTTATAAAGGGTCAGAGCAGGATCTCAGCGGCAGACGAGGAGAAGGAACCTCCTGGTCACAGGAACTACACGAGCATTGCGCTCGAGAAATTCAAGGATGCAAAGACCTCCATCAAGGATTACAGCTAACTTTTCAGGGTGTACATGGAGAGAAGGCACATCTCCACGCTCATGAATTCTACACGAGAATTGCGCTCGAGAAAATGAAGGATGCAAAGACCTCCATCAAGGATTACAGCTAACTTTTCACGTTGGAAATGGAGAGAAGGCACATCTGCCCTGCATATTTATCCACGAAGATGCCACCGTTTTGTGCAATACCTCTACTCAACTGGAGTACTTTCTACTGGCTAATCAGTAAGTGCTACCTCGTTGGGTAAATGTATAGTGCCTTTCCTACACTACAGCTGCGTAAAGGACCAGAAGAATTGTCTCCAGTGACCTGTGTGTCTGTAACTTTGCCACCGCGCCGAAAGCGCCGGGGTCCTTTGAGTAAGCTGTCCATCATAGTGGGGAAAGGGCGGGCATACGTTGCATACCGCTAGTGTATGTGTGGCGGGGCCAAACGAGCGGGGCTTCTAGGCCCGTTCACATGCCTCTTGTTTATAAAGGGTCAGAGCAGGATCTCAGCGGCAGACGAGGAGAAGGAACCTCCTGGTCACAGGAACTACACGAGCATTGCGCTCGAGAAATTCAAGGATGCAAAGACCTCCATCAAGGATTACAGCTAACTTTTCAGGGTGTAAATGGAGAGAAGGCACATCTCCACGCTCACGAATTCTACACGAGAATTGCGCTCGAGAAAATGAAGGATGCAAAGACCTCCATCAAGGATTACCGCTAACTTTTCACGTTGGAAATGGAGAGAAGGCACATCTGCCCTGCATATTTATCCACGAACATGCCACCGTTTTGTGCAATACCTCTACTCAACTGGAGTACTTTCTACTGGCTAATCAGTAAGGGCTACCTCGTTGGGTAAATGTATAGTGCCTTTCCTACACTACAGCTGCGTAAAGGACAAGAAGAATTGTCTCCAGTGACCTGTGTGTCTGTAACTTTGCCACCGCGCCGAAAGCGCCGGGGTCCTTTGAGTAAGCTGTCCATCATAGTGGGGAAAGGGCGGGCATACGTTGCATACCGCTAGTGTATGTGTGGCGGGGCCAAACGAGCGGGGCTTCTAGGCCCGTTTACATGCCTCTTGTTTATAAAGGGTCAGAGCAGGATCTCAGCGGCAGACGAGGAGAAGGAACCTCCTGGTCACAGGAACTACACGAGCATTGCGCTCGAGAAATTCAAGGATGCAAAGACCTCCATCAAGGATTACAGCTAACTTTTCAGGGTGTAAATGGAGAGAAGGCACATCTCCACGCTCACGAATTCTACACGAGAATTGCGCTCGAGAAAATGAAGGATGCAAAGACCTCCATCAAGGATTACAGCTAACTTTTCACGTTGGAAATGGAGAGAAGGCACATCTGCCCTGCATATTTATCCACGAAGATGCCACCGTTTTGTGCAATACCTCTACTCAACTGGAGTACTTTCTACTGGCTAATCAGTAAGTGCTACCTCGTTGGGTAAATGTATAGTGCCTTTCCTACACTACAGCTGCGTAAAGGACCAGAAGAATTGTCTCCAGTGACCTGTGTGTCTGTAACTTTGCCACCGCGCCGAAAGCGCCGGGGTCCTTTGAGTAAGCTGTCCATCATAGTGGGGAAAGGGCGGGCATACGTTGCATACCGCTAGTGTATGTGTGGCGGGGCCAAACGAGCGGGGCTTCTAGGCCCGTTCACATGCCTCTTGTTTATAAAGGGTCAGAGCAGGATCTCAGCGGCAGACGAGGAGAAGGAACCTCCTGGTCACAGGAAATACACGAGCATTGCGCTCAAGAAATTCAAGGATGCAAAGACCTCCATCATGGATTACAGCTAACTTTTCAGGGTGTAAATGGAGAGAAGGCACATCTCCACGCTCACGAATTCTACAGGAGAATTGCGCCCTCCCTCCCTCGTGGGCATTCTTGCTGCACGATCACATGATCATGCAGCAGGAATGCACAAAAGAGGCATCGGGGGAAAGGAAAACCCTTTCCTTTCCCTCGATGTCTCTTTTCGAATCAAACCCCCCTCCCCGAGCCAAAACTCACCTGATTTCCCCGACGCGCTGGAAGCAAATGGCTTCCAGCGCGTCGGGAAGAAAGGAAACCCTCAATGATGTCAGCGCGCCTCGCGCGCTGGCGTCATTGATGGGGAGGGCGGGGGGGCGGGGGAGGCAGGGAAGTCCTTCCCCTGCCTTCCCCCAAAAAAACCGACGATCGGATTCCCACGGGGGAGCGCCAGCGCTTCCCCCGTGGGTGGTCTTATGACGAGCTGGACTCGTCATGAGCACACGAGCACTGTGTGCCATGACGAGTCCAGCTCGTCATAAGCACCAAAGGGGTTAAGAGAGCACCTTCTAGATAAATGTTTTCCAGAGCTGCGCCAACACCTGGTTGACCGCAAGCTGACCGGCCCGAGGGAGCTTGCGGAGGAGGCGGATACCTGGGTCAGTACCAGGGTGTCCAACAAGGGATCCGGGGGGGACCCCCAGAAGGGTGGACAGGGTTTCCCCCAGAAGAGAGAGGGGGGAGATAAAAAGAAGGAGTTCTCCAAAGGCCCCCAAAACAGACTGCAAGGGAGAGGGTTTGGATCCCAGCCCCAATCTGGCCACCAGAAGCCTACTTATCCTGACAGAAGTCAGCAGCCCAAAACTGTCCAGTGCTATGAGTGCGGGGAGGTTGGACACTACAAGGGGGGTCCCCAGTGTTGTAAAAGGACCCCCGCCTCTACTGGAGGTAAGAACCCCAGGGTGGCTAGTGTAGCGCTGGGGGAGGAGCTGTCCCTAGATAAGGGGGGTGAGTGGGCAGGCTTGACCCTAGTATCCCTGGGAGACCGGAAGATGGTCCCACAGACCCAGGTACCCTCAAATACTGCCAAGTACAGGCAGAGGGTCCTTGTCAATGGGCAGGGGGTGGAGGCTCTGAGGGACACAGGTGCCAGCATGACGATGGTAAGGAGACAGCTGGTGTCCCCGGAGCAAGTGATTCCTGATGTATTCCACCCGGTTGTGATGGCTGACAACAGTGTGGGTCACTACCCCGTGGCCCAAGTTCCCTTTGAGTGGGGAGGGGTTTCAGGCCTTTTGAGAGTTGCGGTGAGCCCTGCCATGCCAGTCGACTGTTTGTTGAGAAACGATCTTGAGCATACTGCCTGGAAGGAGGTAGAGTTCAAAGCACACGCAGAGATGCTGGGACTACCAGAATGGACCTGTGCGATCACACGATCCATGGCTGCCCGGCGAGGGAGTCAACCAGGGCTGGAGCCTGGGACAATGGCCCAGCCCACTGCTGACCAGGAAAACTCCTTGGAGAACGCACCCCGTGAGATGGATGGGGCACCCGCGGCGGTTGCACTGGAGTCCACGGAGGGTGACGTTGTTCCCATGGGGGACTTGCCAACCCCTGCAGAGTGGCAGGTGGAAGGAGGGCCTACCCGGGAGGAATTCTGTCGGGCACAGAAGGAGTGCCCCACCCTTGAGGGCATGCGGCGACAGGCCAAACTCAAGCAGCCGGAAATACCACTGGAAATTACCACATCTACTGGGAAGATGGCCTTCTTTACAGTGAGCCCAAGGCCCCGGTGCATGGGTCGTCGAGGGCCTTAGTGGTCCCCCAATGCTATCGGGCCTTTTTGTTGGAATTAGCGCATGAGATCCCCCTGGCGGGACACTTGGGCCAAGATAAGACTTTTGCCCGTCTGGTCCCACACTTCTATTGGCCCAGGAAGAGGATTGCCTCGGATGCCTTTTGCAAGATTTGCGTGACCTGCCAAGCGAGTGGGAAGACAGGGACCAAGTTAAAGGTCCCCCTGGAACCACTACCGGTCGTTGGTACCCCTTTTGAGCGGGTGGGCATCGACATTGTCGGGCCTATGGATCCGCCGACCTCTTCTGGGCACCGGTTCATCCTAGTTCTGGTGGACCACGCCACCCGGTACCCGGAGGCTATCCCTCTGAGGACCAACACTGCACCTGCGGTGGTGCGGGCCCTGATGGGGATTTTTACCCGGGTGGGTTTCCCCAAGGTCGTGGTGTCAGACAGGGGCACCAACTTTATGTCCGCCTATATGCAGGCCATGTGGAAGGAGTGTCGGGTGATGTACAAGTTCTCCACCCCTTACCACCCCCAGACCAACGGGCTCATAGAGCGTTTCAACAAGACCCTGAAAGGAATGATCCGGAGTCTGCCTGAGGACCTGAGGAAGAAGTGGGACGTCCTCTTGCCCTGTCTGTTGTTTTCCTACAGGGAGGTGCCGCAGAAGGGGGTAGGCTTCAGTCCCTTCGAGCTTCTGTACGGGCACCCTGTTAGGGGACCTCTCAGTCTGGTGAAGGAGGGGTGGGAGAAGACTCCTAGGAGGCTTCCCCGGGATGTAATGAGCTACATGTTGCCGTTCCGCCGCCAGATGGCTAAGCTGTGGAAAGAGGCATCTGACAACTTGGAGGCCAGCCAGGCGGTCATGAAAGAGTGGTACGACCGGAATGCCCATCCTGTGGAACTGGATACGGGACAGAAGGTGTGGGTCATGGAGCCCGGAGAGCTTAGCGCCCTCCAGGACCGGTGGACTGGCCCGTACGAGATACTGGAGAAGAAGGGCCAGACCATGTACATGGTGGATCTTAAGACCCCAAGGCAACCCCACCGAGTGTTGCAAATCAACCGCCTCAAGCCGCACCATGAGAGATCTGAGCTTACCCTCCTGATGGTGACTGATGGGAGCGAGGAGGAGGAGAGCGAGCCTCTTCCGGACCTTCTGGCGTCCCAAGAGAAAGATGGATCGGTGGAGGGAGTGGTTCTCTCCCCGGCCTTGACCCCTGAGCAACAGAGGGACTGCCGCCAGGTATTGGAGCAGTACTCTTCCTTGTTCTCCCTCACCCCTGGGATCACCCACCTGTGTACCCATGATGTGGACACAGGGGACAGCCCCCCCTGTTAAAACCAAGTATAACAGGCTGTCGGATAAGGTGAAGGCCAGCATCCAGAGTGAGGTCGCTAAGATGCTAGAGTTGGGGGTGATCGAGCCTTCAAGTAGCCCCTGGGCCAGCCCGGTGGTTTTGGTACCTAAAGCGGCCCCACCGGGCACCACACCCGAGCTTCAGTTCTGTGTGGACTACCGAGGACTTAACTCCGTGACCAAGACGGATGCTCATCCCATCCCTAGGGCGGATGAGCTCATTGACCGGCTGGGGGCCGCCCGGTACTTAAGTACCTTTGACCTCACGTCAGGATACTGGCAGATCGCCCTGACGGACGGAGCCAAGGAGAAGACTACGTTCTCCACCCAAGAGGGCCACTTCCAATTTAGAGTGATGCCCTTTGGATTGAAAAACGCTCCTGCCACCTTTCAGCGGTTGGTTAACCAGGTGCTCTCTGGCCTCGAGACCTTCTTCGCTGCCTACCTGGACGACATAGCCGTCTTCAGCAGCAGCTGGGAGGACCATCTGGAGCATCTCCAGGAGGTGCTTCAGGCCCTGCAGCGGGCCGGCCTGACCATCAAGGCCAGCAAATGCCAGATCGGACAGGGATCTGTCGTCTACCTGGGGCACCTGGTGGGCGGGGGTAAGGTGCAGCCCCTCCAGGCCAAGATCGAGACCATCCTAGCCTAGGAGCCCCCCAAAACCCAGACGGATGTCAGGGCTTTCCTGGGCCTCACGGGTTACTACCGCCGGTTTCTCAAGGGCTATGGCACCATTGTGGCCCCCTTGACCGAACTAACGTCTAAGAAGCAACCGAGAAAAGTGATTTGGACCGAAGCTTGCCAGAAAGCTTTCGATTTCCTCAAGCAAGCTGTGTGCAGTGCTCCGGTGCTTAGGGCTCCAGACTTCAGTAAGGAATTTATAGTTCAAACGGACGCCTCCGAACATGGCATTGGGGCAGTACTCTCGCAACTCAACGAGGAGGGCCTAGACCAGCCTGTGGCCTTCATATCCAGGAGGCTACTCCCCTGGGAACAACGGTGGAGTACTATTGAGCGAGAAGCCTTGCTGTGGTCTGGGCCTTGAAGAAGCTGAGGCCATACCTCTTTGGCTCTCACTTCCTGATTCAGACCGACCACCGGCCCCTTCATTGGCTCATGCAAATGAGGGGCGAAAACCCTAAATTGTTTAGGTGGTCCATTTCCCTCCAGGGTATGGACTTCAGGGTGGAACACCGACCCGGAGTAGACCACGCCAACGCTGACGGTCTCTCTAGGTTCTTCCGCCTTAGTGACGAGAACTCCCTAGAGGTTGGGTAGCTCTCCCCACTTTCGGCTGGGGGGGGACGCGTGTTAGACCTGTCAGCCTAGGGTGGTCCCCCCCTACATTTTTTTTCCCTTTTTGCCTTGTTATTGACCGCCATTTTTGCTGGACATACAACTCTGGGCGCCTTACCACTGCTAAACAGTGCTGAGGTGCAGGGGCTCTCTCCTAACAACATGGTTGCCACAGGCCCCTGCTACTGCGGTGAGGCCACTGTCCTATATGCGCACTAGTAGTTGGGATAAGGCTGGGACTTAATGCTACTGTAACCTTGACCGTCCCGCCTCTTGTCACCATAGACAGACACCACAGAGTCCCCAGATTCCTCTAGAACCTTCCAACCCCCCCAGGTTGCCGCCAGAACTTGCTGCCTTTTTGAAGGGTCACCTGAACTAGGAGTATAAAAGAAAAGGAGGGAACCTGATAAGAGAGTTGCACTACTGGACCTGGGGACCCTCCGCTGGAGTGAAGGCTGCTGAGCTAGGGGGATTGCTACACTACTGAGGCTGACTGATCCTAGGAACTGCTGCCCCAAGTTAGATGAGTTACCCTGCCTGCCTGCTGACCTTGCCCTGTGAGAGGGGAACCAGGGATACCAACTCCAGTGTGCCTGCCCAGGACTGCCCTATTCCCTTCCCCTACAACTGACACCTGAGACCCACTACAGCGCTGTGAACCTGAGAGGGCCGCTGCTGCCTGGGGATCCTTAAGATACTGAGCGCTATGCCAGCGAAGCGCTGTACAACCAGAATTTGCCCTTGACCCTGAGCGCTGGGTCAGTGAAGCGCTGTGCCGCCCAAATCCTGCAAGTGAACCCAAGCGCTGTGCTAGCGAAGCGCTGTGTAGGCCCAAAACCTGCCAGTGAACCCAAGCGCTGATTCAGCGAAGCGCTGTGTGCCCCAGGACCTGAACGTGCCGCTCGGCGCTGTGGCAGGGAGCGCCCTGTGCCCAAGATCACCGCCGCGGCCCCTGCGCTGTAGGAAAAGAAGCGCCAGGCGTGGGGGACTCACCGCCGCTGGCCGGGATAACCTTGAACGAGCGCTGAGGGAGGAAGCGCTGCTGTGGCCCAAATCACCGCCGCGGCCCCTGAGTCCGAGGAAGGACCGCCGCGTTCATAGTCGAGCCCAGAAGACGCGAAGGAATACCCCGTCCCAACCGGGAGTGCCGCGCTGGGATTGGGCGCGCGAAGGGGAGCGTCATTGGCCGCACCCCCGGGGTTCTGCGCCCTGATTGGCTGACGGACAAGGAACCATCTAGGAGGCCCGGGCTCCTTCCGGCACTCGCGAGCGGGGCTCCGAGAAGTGCGGGAGCCCCTGAGTCCCACAGGCCGGGTCCCTGGAGGCAGAGGGCCCCGGCGATGACAGCGAGTCGATCCGCTTTCCCCAGTCAAAGCCCCAAGTGAAGGAGGAGCGGGCTGACCGGAGAGGGGGCGTTCTGCGCAGGTCGGAGCCGGCGCTACTTGTGGCCTAAATTCCCCTGCAGAGACAGAGCAGTGAATCGGGGTGTTCGGGGGGGCCTACGCCAACCCGGAGGCCCCGCCCTGGTTGCCGCAGGGATAGCCCCAGGGGCTCCTGGGGCCTGAAGTACCTGGTACGAGACTCTCAGACATGAGTAAGAACTGTCTGGGAACTGCCCCCCTGCTGACATGGCCTCTTTGAATCTGCATTGAGCCTCTGCCGGGGAATTGTCACCTGTAGTGAATCTCTGCCTAAGAAATGTTAACTGCATTGAATATATGTCTGCATAAAACATGCTGCCTATATTGAATATATCTACATAAGACATGTCGCCCATCGTGAAGATATATCTACATGAGCATTGTTGCCTGCATTGAATATATATCTGCCTAGAGTTGTTGCCTGACTTGCATAGATATATCTCCCTGAGAATTGTTACCTGCATTGAATCTATGTCTGCATAAGAAGTGTTGCCTGAATTGACTTGAGGAAACAACCAACCATTTACCCTGCATACTGTGAGAACCCTACGTTACCAACCCTCACAAGAAGTAGATAAGGATACTTGTTTTCATAAGCGAAACTGGAGTGGTGTCTCCTTATTGTGTGTGCTTTACTGTGTCAGTGTGGGAGTGTGCTGCACAACTACTTCACACAAAGCCTCGGGCGTGCCTACCTGCCTCGCGCCAAGCTACCGTGTCGGAGTCAGCGGTCCCTGGGACCCCGGGTCTAACACTCACTTATACAGCCACTCACACAAACATTCACTCATCCATACAGCCACTCATGGAACCAGTTACTCACCCACACAGCCAGTCACATAACCACACACACACCCATACAGGTACTCGCACACCCACTTATTTACCTACAAAGTCACCCACACATTCACTCAATCACTCAATCAGCCCCTCGACACAGCCACTCACTCACCTATACAAGCCCTCACACACTGACCCACAGAACCACTTATATACCAATTCACACATCCATACATGCACTCACAAATCCCCCTACTCACCCATAAAGCCATTCACACAGACACTCACTCTCCAATATAGTCACTCACACACAAACTCACTTAACGAAACACCCACTCAAACAACCACTCACTCACCCATACAGCAACTTACACATGCAATCACTCTCTCATACAGCCATTCAGACACCCACTCACTCACCCATAGTCACCACACACCCACTTACCCACCCATAGAGCCACTTACACTACCACTCACCCACCCATACAGCCACTGACACGCCCACTCACTCATCAATATAGCCACTCACAAAGCATCTCACTCACCCACACAGCCAGTCACACACCCACTTTACACCAATACAGCCACTCACACACCCATGGCACAAGGATACATACAGTCACACAGCCACTCACATGATATATATATATAAAAAGTAGTATTACTCATTAGTAGTACACCTAGTACACTACTTTAACTTTTGTAGTACCTTAGTATATATGCTTAACCATCATAAACTCTTACAAAATACTTAACCTCACTGGGTGGTGTCATTAGTGATGTTATCAGTAATGTCATTTGAGATGTCAACAGTGATGTCATCAGTGATGTCACTGACCATGTCATGAGTGATGTAATATGTGAGGTCATATGCAGTGCATTGCGGGGGCGTAAGTTATAGTTTGCTCAGGTAAGTATAACTGCCGAATTTCACTGGTTTTGTACGAGTGAAATCTGAGCCTAGCTATAACGTCTCTGTAAGCTTTAGATTTTTAAGTTAATTTCTAAGGTTTTGTTAATTCTATTTGCTAACTATAACGACCCTGTAACCTTTGGTTTTTTAAGTTAATTTCTAAGGTTTTTGAAAATCTATTTTCTAATTATAATATCCCTGTAACCTTTGTTTTTTTAAGTGAAAATGTATATATAGGGGGTTTCACTTAACTGCGTTATACATACATTTTCATTGTGAAGGCATGCGTGGAAAAGGCATCTGCATGGTAAAAACTTGCGTGGTAAAGGCAATGCATGCTAAATGTTTTTTGCAGTAAAGGACATGTGTGGCAAATGCATGCATGGTTCTGTCATACATCCACACCAAAGTTGCCCTGTGCCACCCTCAGCCTGTGATGATCCATTCCAAGAGATCTAGCCCAGTATTTCTCTTTCACTCCCTTTCCACTTTCCCTGCTTCCTACAGCAGGTGTGCCTTTCGCTTTCATACATAGTTGTTAGTTTCAGGAGCTTTCATCAGGTCTGTTCAACAGGGACCTGACAGAACATTAACTGGAGAGAGAATTGGAATGAAAATTGGAGTGAGAACTGGAAAGAGACTTTCAAGAAGAAATAGAATGAAATTGGAAAGATAATTGAAGAATCAGAAAATAAAAAAGAATTGAAATAACTGTGTCAAGAATGAGAGAAGTAATTTCGAAAAAAAGTGGAAAGAGAAATAGGAACTTTGATGATGATTTGTGAGTGATTTAAAAAGGAACACACCTTTGCAGAAGGATTTCCTAAATGCAATGGGTATGAAGGTAAAATTTAGTAAGAGTTGCTTATGTTAAGGGGTTGCAGAATGGCTGGCCATGTTCTTGGGTTGACAGATCAGTTTGGGGTGGTGGTATATATTGAAAGCTCATACACTCATGAAGACTGGAAAATCTGGAAAGATTTAGTGGAACGTGGTCTATGAGGCATTAGTATGACTGGTAGGTTTGAAAGGGGAAAGATGACTGAGGACTGGTAGAACAGGCAAATGAGATAAGGTAGGAGGACTGCATGGAATGAAAGTGGTTAAAGGACTGTAAGGATTCAGTTTACCCTATAAGATGATAGAGTGATATTGTCAGGTGTGCAATATTAGAATGTCAGCCTAATGACAATAAGGTTATCCTTTGCCCTGTAGTTGGGCTTCTGTTGCAATTTCACTATCTAAATATTACCTTACACAAGACAAACATCTCACACTGCAACCTTCCTAAATATAAGGAAATTGTGAACTTTCTTTTCTAAACTGAGAGGTCTATATATGAAAATGTGTTAAACTCAGGAAGGTGGTGCTGTCCAGCACAACAGGGACTTGGGTGGTTTAGGGATGCCTGTGAAATTTTTCATATGGGGTTGTCAGAAAGAATGGAAGACAATGTCCTCTCTTCTATCTTCCTGATGCACTTTAGTGGTCAGTTCCCACTCCTCCTTCCAAAACTTGATTAGTTGGTGGAGATCATTTAGGGGAATGTTTTTTCTCAGGTAGAGTTCCCTTCCTTTTATTGCAACTCCTGTTGTTGATGCGTCCGTGTAGAGAGATTTCTGGCTGTACAATGTTTAGCTGCTGATGCAATGAATCAGCATGGGAGTGTAGCTTAGGTGGAGCTCAAAAGATTATATTTTAGTTGAGGGTGTTGCATGATAACTGGCTGACCTTCTAGACTATCCAGGCAGGTTGGCTGACAGTGTGGTGGGAAGGGAGGTGTTACACTCCAGAGGACCAATGTGTATGGAAATATTAGGTGTTGGGGACATTATTGGGATCAGTAGGTACTAAGGGGGCAGAAGGCTGAGCAATGCTAAGGCAGGCAGGTGAGTTAATGAATGAAGACCAGGAAAACTGAAAGAGAGGGGGGCTGCTAGGCCCAGGTGGATGTGATTTTGTAGTAAAAACTCAACAAGTCAAGTGAAGGTAAGTACTTTATTGGTAGAGCTCACACACTATGAAGCCGGCAAGTCAGCAAATATTTAGAAATACATGGAAATGAAAGCAAGGCATTGTAGCTGGATCTCAAAACTCTGCAGGGACAATAGTGGACACGCTTAGCCGAAAGATAGCTAGGCGCCTTGCCCTGCAAGGACTTGTGAGTCAAGCAGCAGACCTTAAAGATGATTCTTTCACGAATGGGTAACAAATTTAGCACGCGCAGTAGAGGGGCAGAGGCCATCCTAGCAGGGAAGTTATGAATGAGATGCAAGAATGAAGTGGGGACATAAAACAGGCAGGGGCAGTTGGCGGGCTGGGCTTCCTGTTCCTGGCTGTGACTAGGGGGAAGGGTGATGCAATTGTATTGCCCACTTGCTGTTAAGCAATAATAGCAGTTAATTGTCCTTGCGATCTTTAACAATAGAGTGCTTTAACTGCTGTTAATGTCCGGAACAGATGGCAATAACTCTTAAAATATAAAATGAGAACTTAATGTACATACTGTAATGCTTTGATGAGAACACCAAAGATTATTTGCCAATTTTGTCTGACCTTAAAGCCAGTGCCCTAGACTAATTCAGTCCTTGCTCCAGGCTATTCTGCAGTCTTACAAAGAAAGAATTAATTGCACTGTGTTTTTGCGGATGGGATGAGTGGAGTGGGAGGAGCGCAGAGAAGGGGGAAATGCATCTAGATTTAAAAATAATAAAAATGTGCCTTGTGCATGTGTTGATGCGCTGTATTTTGGCATATTTCTGAGAAGCTCAAATATGTAGGCCCACATTTAAGGGATTTTGGCGTAGGGCAGCGCAGCAAGGCACCTTGCTGCTCTGCTCTACACCAAAGTGAAAGGGCAGGAATTCTCAGTTTTTATGCAGTACGGTGCATTCTTGTCCTTTCTCTCGGAGCTGGCTCCGTTTGGCAGCCTAGCAGCAACGTAGGCTCCCAAGGGTGCCTCCGTTGCATGCAGGATTGTTTTTGTGCAGGAAAGGGCACCTTCCTGCACAGAAGCAATCCTAAGGCTCTCATTTATGTGATTTTGGCGTAGGGCAGCTCAGCGAGGAACCTTGCTGCATTGCACTATGCCAAAGTAAAAGAGCAGGAATGCACCATGTTTATGCAATACGGTGCATATATGTCCTTTCTCCCTGCACTGGTGCCGTTTTGGCAGCCTAGTGCCAATGTAGGAACCCTTGCACCATGCCTCCGTTGTATTCATGATTGTTTTTGTGCAGGAAGGGGCATCTTCCTGCACAGAAACAATACTAAGAGATGTTTTCCTCTTTCTATGTGTGCTGCAGAATGTAGCACACATAGAAAAAAGCGAAAAACAAGGAGAAATAAAGATATTTCTCCTTGTCAAACCTCACCTCGGGAGGCCTAAGGATTTGGCGCTTCCCCAGGCTTACATGATTTTGTAAATCTGAGGCAGCATCAAAATCCATGGGTTTTTCCGTGGGGAAACCCAACACAAAGCCCATGGAATGCCTCCCGGGCGCAGAGCAAGGCCACAGTGATTTGCACTGCATTGCATTACTCAAGATTTATGAGGCCACTCAAAGCCATGCTGGGTGGCTTTGCGTGGCTTCATAAATCTGATTCAGAGCCCTGTGTCCTACATGTACCACTTTACGTGGTGCAAAAGTGATGCAGGGCTCTCATTAATAAGCCCCCTAGTTTCTAAAACACTACTGCGGTTAAAGAGTGTATTATATTAACGAACAGCATGACTGTGTTACAAACTGCAGAAGCTATGAAGGGGAAACTTATATCCAGCACTGGCTCCATTCACACAGCTGTTGCCCACAGCGTCAAGTTCACATTAAACGTCAATGTGTACAATCAATAACTCGGTTAATAAGAAGACAAAAGGTTATCATTGAATTCTGAAAGAACTCTGCCTGCTCTGGCCACATTACTGCTTTCTAGCAACGTTTTTAATTTCAGTGATACAATGGAGTTGTGAATTTGACCTGTCTATTGCTGTGCCTCTTCACCCGTCCGACAATCATCCGCTTTCCGCTTCCGTCTGTCTCTCTCTCTCTTTCTCTGTTTCTTTCTCTATCTTGTTTTCCCTCCATTCCTCCTTACTTCCCCCTCTCTTTATCCCTCTCTTTCGTTCCCTTTGTCTACATTGTTCCCTTTCTCCTTCCATTTCACTTTTGCTGTCCTTCTCTCCCTCCTTAGTTCTCTCACTTTTTCTCTCATTTTCTCATGCTATGAATCACTTATTTCCTTTTTTTCATCTTATATGTTCTGCTTCATTTTTCTTTCAACGTCCTTCTATAATTCTACATATCTTATAGCACTTGACTCGGCCTTCATGTGTGAGATAGCGGAGTGTGGCAGAGGGCGAGGATGCGGTCCGATCCGCCGTTGGTACCGAGGTCCCGTCTCTCTCCTCATCTTCTCTCCCTCTGCTCGCAGGGGCGCTCGCTCAGCTCTTCTTCCCTCCGGCTGGAAGGAGGCGGACGCCGCTCCCGGGAAAGGAAAGGAAAGTGTGTCACGCTTATTCAAAAGATGATTTTGGCGTCAGACGAGGAAAGCCTGGGAATGGAGGCACGTGACGCGGCTCCTCAAGACAAGTGAGGTGTAGGCAGTGCAGCGAGAGGGAGAGCGGGGATGTGCAAGGCATTAGAGAGAGTGGGAGAGCCGTGGGGTGCACGCAGTCAATGTAAGAGAGGCGATCAGTCGGATACTGTCATTGCACAGAGGGCAGAGCAGTGAAATGCAGGGAGCGCAGCATTCTGAGAGTGTGTAGAGGGGTGGCGAGGGGGGCATCTGCTTTATAAACACAGGCAACGAGGCGAGGGACGAGCAGCACCACAGACAGCGGCGCAGCATCCCGGGGACGAAGAGGGGATCCAGCGGACGTGCAGGAAGGAGTCTGCGGCCGCCACAATGAACCGCACTGCCGCCAAGCAGCTGGCGCGTGTCCCGGTGCCCTGACGGCCAGCGGCCCCTTAGCGCCCGCCACCGTCCCCGACCGCAGCCCACACCGCAGCCGGCATGTCCCGCAGGAAGATCTCGTCAGAATCCTTCAGCTCACTGGGCTCGGACTATGTGGAAACCAGCCCTGAGGAGGAGGGCCCCGAAGGACCCGAAGGGCCTGAGGGACCCGAGTGCCCGCTCGCCCGGCTCTGCTGGAATGGGAGCCGGAGCCCGCCTGCCGCCCGCAGCCGTGGAGAGACCCGCGAACTCCTACCTCGGAGGACGACCAGGAGGAGGAGGGTCAACCTGGACTCCCTGGGGGAGAGCATCCGGAAGCTGACTGCGCCCACGGTAAGCATGCAGGGTGGGCACGGGACTTCCTGCGGCCACAGCTATTCAGTGGAGCGCCCAGCACGTGCAGCGTGCACGAGCCCAATGTCAGATTCACTTGCCATCACCTGGCTCCACAATCCTCCGCTCTTTACACTTGCCATCACCTGACTTCACCATCATCAGGTTTCTACACCATCCTCGCCTTAATTTGCCATCCTCAGCTCTCTTCACCATCCTTGCTTTACTTCACCATCCTCAGCTCCCTACACCATCCTCGCCTTACTTCACCATCCTCAACTTCCTAAACTATCCTCGCCTTACTTCACTATCCTAAGTTCTCTACACTTGCCATCCCCTTACTTCACCATCATCAGCTTTCTACACCATCCTCGCCTTACTTCACCTTCCTACGCTCTCTACACCATCATCACCTTACTTTACCATCCTCAGATCTGAACACCATCCTCGCCTTACTTCACCATCCTCAGCTCCCTACGCCATCCTTGCCTTGCTCCACCATCCTCAACTCCCTAAACTATCTTCACCTTGCTCCACCATCCTCAACTCCCTAAACTATCCTCGCCTTACTTCACCACCCTCAGTTCTCTACACTTCCTATCATCTTACTTCACCATCCTCAGCTGTCTACAATTACCATCACCAGATTTCACAATCCTTAGCTCCCTACACTTTCTGTCACCTGACTTCACCATTCTCAGCTCTCTTACACCATCCTCAGCTCTCAACACCATCTCACCTTAATGCACAATGCTCATCTGCCTTCACCACCATGCCAGCTTCCACCGAAGGCACATGTCTAGCCCATCTTCACCTTATTGCACAGTACTCATCTGTCTGCACCATCCTGCCTACTTTAACCACAGGCACACGTCTATGCCCTCTTCAGCTGTCTGCAGCACTTCCACCACTCTGAACCTCCTCTGCTATCCTCACCTTTACATACCACACTCCCCTGTCTCTCCTACCATCTCCTTCCTTTGTGTTCCTCACCTGGACACACAGAGTCCACGTCTGCTGCACGAGCCTCACCACTCCCACAATCCTCATCTGAATTCACCACCCTCCCTTGTATCAACCTCACCTGCCTCCAAAATCTCCCTCTGCCTCCGCCACGGTCTCGACCGCTGCCTTCCCCCCACTCAGCTGCCTCCAGTATCCTCCCTGCCTCATCCCTGCCTCTACCATCTCCACCACCTTTCACCATCCTTACCAGCCTACGCAATCCACGCCTACAGTCATCATCCACCCCTGAATGCTCCATACTTTGCTTCCTCCGTCACTTCCTTCTGCCGTGATCACTCTCTGCTACCTCCACGTTCCTCACCACTGTCCACCTCCCACCCCCACCCGGAGGATCCTCCTTACTCATCTGCCTTAATAATACTTACCTTTCTCCACCAACCTCCCCTAACACCACCGCCGTCATCTGTCTCCACCTTCCTAACTTAACTCTACCTTAGTATCTTCCTCCTCCGCCCTGCACTGTCTCCATCATTTGTGTCCGCCTCCACCATTTCGCCTTCTTCCTCCATCCTACCTACACACACCACCCACCCAACACGCACACTTTTCTTCACCTTTCTTCCAATGCCCCCCGCGCTTTGTATCCCTCCAGGCCTTTTTTTACCTATTATCTTGTTCCTCCCCATTGCCACTGTGCCTAGTGTGTGTGAAGGTGAAGTTTAAAGGTGAGTGTGAAGGCTGCCCGGAAGTACCCATCCCTGACCTTAGTTTGACGTCTTCACAATGTTGACTGACCTCGCCGTACGTTTGGGATGGGCTGGCGCACTGTAAGGGGCATGCTTACACCGAGGCCCATTTGAAACCTTTGATACCCCCGTTCAGACCCGCGCCCCCTTCTTGGCTCTAGTTAAAACAATTTCCCAGATTTATATCCCGCGCCCCCTGTAGCAGAACCCACGCCTCAGCTGTAGAAACAACGCATTTGTCTCTAATTACGCACGCCCACTTTTCCTTGACAGCGCATACTTGACGCACAATTTGATTTTAATATATAATCCTCTGCGGAAGTCCAAAGTCAAACTTCCTCACAGGCTTCCGTCCCCCGTGCGAGGCGCCTAGAAGACGCCCAGCAGAGCGGCCAGCGCACCCCCGTCGCGTCCTCCGCATGCGGCCTCTCCAGCCTGCTGGAGTGCGCTCAAGTACCTGTAATGTTCCTGGAGAGGCCAACAGCTCGCAGTTACAAGGCACGGCGTGCGCACGGCCGAGGATAACTGTATTATTTATTTATGATCTCTGCCTTCAAAGCGCTGTCATAGATCACCCCGCAGCGCGAACCGTGTCTGCACCTTGCGCTCTTGAATTCAGAGAGGTGCTGACCTCAGAGGGACTTCCCCGACGAGTGTCTGTGGCTAAACGCAGGGGCGCCGAAAGAAACCCTGTCCGAGTGCCGAGGGCTTGCGGATCTACCTTGCCCAGAGATTAATGTACATCATTAAGCATTCGGCAGTCATTCGTTTGCCGATGCTTCTGTATTTCCTCCCACACGCGGGAATGAAGTACCCCGTCCTCCATTGCTGGCGCTAGACCCCCGACGTGCATTGAAGGGGGTAGTGTAAGCAGGCAGCGCTAGAACGAAGAAGTTCCCTTGCTGAAAACAACAGGCAGACGCACAGAGCAATCCATGTGGAATGCACGCATGCCCCGGAGCCGGGCGCTGCACGCATCTTCACAAATGTTTTTTTTAACCAATATTGTCGCCATTCCTGACACAATGACCCCGTGCTGTCAAGCAGGAAGAGATGGGCGGGTAACCTATGTTTTTAAGCAATGTTTGGCCTATAATGCTGCATGTTAAGGTAGTTCGGCGAGGTTAAGGCACCAAAGTCTACCGTTGTCCCGTAGAACAAAGAACGGAGTTTCTGTGTCTTGGGCGCAGGAGAACAACTCCATTGTGTTTGAATTTGTCCTTTTACGTCAAAAATGAGCTGTTTGGTTCTTCAGAGTATGTTTAATCTGCAGAGAGAAGAAACCCAAATGGAGTGATCAATTTTTTCTGAACTCAATTTGTGAAATGTTAAAATGCTGCGTCTGCAGTTACTGGTTTCCCGCCGCTGGCTAAAATACCTGAGAAAAGAACGCACACTCAGGGGTCGATTCCGATTCGGGCCGGAAATTTCTCCGACCGAGCCGGACCCGGAGAGATTTCCGACCGAATCGGACCCGTGCAGTCCGACCGAACGAGTACGATGCGTCCGTATGTTATCGGACTCGAGTCGGTCGGACTCCCATTGAAGTCAATGGGAGCCGGTCGTACAACGCGTACGCGGGCTCCCATTGACTCAATGGGTGCGAGTCGGACAAGGGCGCCCCTACAGCGGGTACGCGGCGAAGCGATTCGCGCCGTACACGCACAGGTAGGGGGACCCATGGGTCCCCCTGTGTGCGACTCGCGCGGCTACGCGTACAGGGGGTCCGACACGGACCCCAAAGTACGGCTCCGACAGCTCTTACGAGCCGGACGGCGCGGCTCGGTCGGACTGCTCGCGGCGCGCATCGTACTTACCCGGCCGGGAAGCGTCTCCATTGCGTGGTGCGAGTCGAGTCCGAGCGAGTCGGTCGGAGCGGTTCGAGCCGGGAGCGAGTCGGTCGGAGCGGTCGGGACGCCCGGACGAGTCGGTCGGCGATTTCGCATCGTACTCGCTCGGCCGGACCCGCGTACGGTTCGGTCGGGAAACAGGGCTCCGAATCGGATCCGGTAAAGCCGAATCCGATTCGGAGCCCTACCGGCCGAGATCGGAATCGGCCCCTCAGTCGGAGGCCGTTCTAGGTGACCTACCATCCTAGATTGTTTTAAGTCAGACTTTAGATCCAGGCCGGTACTTACAGATGTTTGGGATGACGTACCTTAGGTCATGGGGGAATTCCTTTCCAGTAATATTGAACCCACTGAGGCTTTTGGCTCAATCATTCATTCACTAGTCTATGAGCTCTTGAAGAACATTGTTGTGGATTCTGAGCAGAGGAGGAGTCCATGTGTGGAGATGGGATCCTTGTTTCTTCTTTTCTACCAGTCATCAGTGGGGTCTCCATGGCTCAGTAGATTTGTGTCTACTTTTCAGTATGTTTCTATGGCCACATGTCCATCTGACTTGCCACGAGGGCTTAAAATGTCATTTCTGTGCCAGAGACACTCAGATTTATCTTCCAGTAGCTGGGTTGTCAGAAAAATGTAGGACTGTCCAGTACTAACCCTCCACAAAATTGTTGATTGGCTGAGATGCAGTGGGTTAAAACTCAGTGCTTCTGAGACTGAAGTAATGCTAGTGAGTCCCAATGGTACACTCCTGTGATCTGTGCTTCGTCCCCCTTGGTGTTGGGGTTTCAAATGCAGTTTACTAGGCAGGTCAAAAATATGTGTTTTGTCTGGGACTTAAACATCAGTCTTGCATCCAAGACTGACAAACTAAGGACTGCTGATTTAAGATCTATCAGCTGCAAAATAAAATCCCATTTCTTCCTGCTGACACCCACAAGGTCATAGCAGGTGCTCTGTTTAATTCAAATTTAGGGGATGGCAATGTGCTGTTGATGGGCTGCCAGACTGACAAATTGCTGGATTTTGGTCTGTACCAAATGCAGACATGTGCAGGAACTACGGGCTCCTGAAAATAGACCCAGATTCCTTGCTGCAAAACTCAATCAACTGGCTGTCTATTAGGGCCAGGTTGAACCTTTAGTTCTTGACCCTGGCCTATAAATGCCTTACAGGGTACATCCAGAGAATGATGTTGCAATACATCTCAATTCCATGCTGACATCATCAAACAAAGCAACATTATAGACTGTCTATTGTTGGCCATTAGAGGCAGAACTGGGTACAGAGAACTGTTTTTCTGCTTCTGTGGTTGGCCCCTTTAAGGGAACGCTCCTGGTGTTTGTGTCATAAAATAGTAAACGTGTACCAAATAGGTCCCGAGAGTCTGCAGATCTTTTGCTTCTCAGAATACCCAAGCAAAATGTAAATAGTGCGGTGATTGCAGGGTCTCTATAACGGGATTTAGTCTCAGCTCAGTGTGGTCCTCTGTGTTCCTCTATTGTGAATACCAAGAGATAAGATAGCTCTAGACAACATTTTGTGAGTTAAGATTTTTTTTTTTAAAAGGACGTAACCCCTCACACAATCTAGGTGTGATTCTTCATTATAGGGTCCCCTATTAAAGAGCAACTTTATCTCTTAGTATTCATAATAGCGGGAAAGGGGAGACTCAGTAACTAGAGACTGAGCCCCTCCTCACCAGAGCCTACCAGTCTTCTCGAGGTGTACAGGCATACACAGGCAGGCAGTACCGGCATTGACTCTATTAACTGCCCCCGCTGATTGCAAATTTGTTCCAATAATGAGACTTAAATTGTCGAACTAACTCCTATTACACCTTGAGGTGGCGAAATCTACTACACAAAGTATTAAAAGCCTGGTTATTTTGCTCTTTCTCTGGTTTTCCTGATTGCATTTAGCTTCCATCGCCACTGATAGGGTTCTCAGATATGATTAAGTCTTTCTTCAGTTTGCTACACACAAATAAAACATATATAAGGATTGTGTATGTATATATGTGTAGGAAACAAATTGCTTGATATGTCTGGACGTTTCTGCAAACATTTTAACAAGGTGCCAAATTTCACCAACTGCTCTTTGGAAATGAGAATTGTAGCCTATGCTTGTCAGACAGGCTGGTGTTTTGATGTGCAGTTTGCCTTTAAGGAACTCTTGATCTCAAATGCCTGTTCTCTGATGGCCACCATGCCCACCCACATCCAATAATCAGTGATCTCGCTGTGTACAGAAGTGGAGGGTATAGAAGAGCTCCCGACCTTACATACACCAGCGCATGCTCAGATCGGCATGGTTCTAGATCTCCTGCCTTGATCGGCTTGTAACCTTTGAACTTTGCCCTCTCTCTGTTCTCATTGGATCACTCATAGGCTTTGAGTTTTACTGGGTGATAGCTGGGCGTCTGTGTCTCCAGATCTGTGTACTGTCTACCCCTCCAACTAAACTGCTGAAGATCATTATTCAGATGGTCTCCAGAAGAGAGAGAATGGGTGTTTGAGCGAGATCCTCCAAGAGCTGCTGAGCCCGAGGCTGAAATGTACACTTACTCTGATTGCAAAAGGTTGTGCGCTTGATTTATATTCACCTTGTGGACAGCCGCCTCTCTAAATGATTTTAGGGTTTGGACTCTGGGTTCGAGATGAGGTAAAAGCAGCAATTTCGCCACTTGCCTTTCTTTGCGCTCTTTGGATAGCAATAATGTTGACAAGACATTTCCCTTGATGGACGTGGAGGGCCAGCTTATATAAGATAACTTGGACAGAAAAAAATAGCAAATAGCGGACGAAATATTATATTCTTGTAAAAGTTGTTCTGCAACATATAAAAATGAATGACCTTGTTCGGGCGACTTCTAGCGTCGAAGTCAAAGACTGTTGAAATTGGTTTCGAATGTTGTCTTCCTCTATTTGATAATTTTGTCTGACCTTTGGCAAATAATTTTGCCTTCGGATCGAAAGTTCTAAAAATCACAATACCTGCCAGCATTAATCTCTATATCGATTTTGGCAAATAACTTTGGCTTCATATTTCTTATTTCCTTTCTGATTAAATTGAAAGTTCTAGGAAACAGAAAACGTGCCAGCATTAATGTCTATATCGGTTGTGAATGTGTGTGTGTGTGTGTGTGGTGTGTGTGGGGCGGGGAGTGGTAATAGTATGTCTGCATACTCATCGTTATAGACATAAAAACCAGAATACATCATGCAAAGCACAACTTGCCTTCAAATCACCCGCCCCTTTCCTCATTTATCTCAGGCACACGTATGTGGTATGTTGGGTTCTCCCATTAAACTTAATGGGTGTCGTTTATTAAGTGGTATGGGAGCATCAAGGAGTGCGGGGACTGATTGACCAGTGTTGGTAAAAAGGGACAACTCTCAGGACACGCACCTCAAAGATACATTGGGCTTCAGTCCATTCAGCTCTGCCCTGTTGGAATCAGGCAGGAAATGAAAAGAGGGTCAGGCACGGCTGTTTCTGGGTCAGTCCAGTTCGAGGCAGATGCCCGCGGTGCCACCAGAAGAGGCTCGCTAGATTGCCCCAAAAAAAGCATCAAATGCCATTCTTTACCAGGCAAGATTTCAGCAAAATACTACTCTGCCTAGGGCGTGCCTGCACCAGCCCTGTCGCTGGGACTTGGAGGCGCTGCATGTCTCCTACACTGTACAGCAAGGCACTAGGACACGGGGTCTGATGGGCTGCGCTGCTGACAGCGGTAGACTCGTGCGCAGAACCTGTCAGGCCAGGAAACAGTGCTGAGAGAGAGCTCCAGGTCGGCCAGCTTGAAGGCTATTCTTAGTCTTGGGCCGGCACGTGTCTCAGACTCTGCTGGCAGCTGACAGCTCAGGTCCATAGCGCTCCCACCAGGTCATGATCTCTCTTACCTCAGAGGCGCCATTTTAATCCCTGAAAAGTTGACTTATCAATTGTAAAATGAGTTCCAGACCTGTATAGTACATCACTGTCCCTCCCACAGAGGACGGCATCACCTGTAAGCATTGTGACAAAGCGCAGATGCTGCATACCATTAACTTTATATATAGTTAAATTGCGTAAGCTTCAATCGTGAAGTACATCCCCGACTCTACTCATCACAGTTCGCTTTACTATAGGTCCTAAAGGGCTCTCAGGTCGATCCAGCCATGATTATGGGCTGTTCATAAATCCTACCAGGTGGAAAGATGGAAACGCTTCACTTGATTGGAAAGAGGAGGAATTTTAGCTAAGCGGTGCCACCTTTAATAACCGTTTTGTGCGGGCACTCACGCGGGCAGCGCAACACAAAAGATGGCACCCATGCCTTGGAAAGACCTGCGTGTAACTTGTACTGTTTTGTGCAAGTGCCCACGCACACGTTAGTAGATGTTGGCTGCAATGTCATTATATTTTCCAAACATCCGTTCACAACTTCTGTATCGTGCGAGCCACCGGGCACCTAGAGAACTACGAACAAGAAAGTACCCCTGGAGTGTTTAACTGGGTGGTCACCTACGTCGCTCTATTCAGTCACTAGTCGTACTGACAGGCATATTAAATATGTTGTGGGATTTAATACACGGTAATGTACGGGTGAAATGCAAGTGCCTTAACACAGTGGGGACAGATTTTACTCCCGTTTATGCACCAATCATGAATCTCGACAGAATGTGGCTTGCTTTAGATGCGGTCGTATTGACCTGAATATATTTCAAGCATGCATTGATGCACGAACAGGCAGGCGTTGAGTTGGAATGCTGTAGCGTTCTCTTTCATTCTACAGTTCATAATGCTTGGAGGATTTCATATCTGTGTGTATGTGTGCGAGCATGCATGTATGTGTGTGGGTCTGTGTGTGTTTATGTGTGTGTCTGTCTGCGTGTACATTTGTATCTTTTCACTTTTTAACAGGTTTTGAAAAATGAGAGAAGAAAAGAGACCCAACCAGATCTGTTGAAGTTTCCTTTTTAGTTGATCAATCATAGTTAAAGACAGTGGCGGACGGCACAGGTAAGAGCGGTGTGGTGGTGCGGGGGCCGGGCGGGATAGGGGGGAAGTCGACAGATGATGGGATAGGTAAAATTAAATTCAAAATTAATAAAACCACTTACCACGATGCGGCGAGCGCAAGGTGCGTGGTTTTATTAATTTAATTAATTTGACCTATCCCGTCGTCTGTCGACTCCCCCCGCCCCACCACCCACCGCTCTTACCTGTGCCGGCCGCCACTGACATTTAAAATGGTACCTTTCCCTTAGTATAAACTAAGAGAAGGTAATAGACCATAGAAATGTCATGAATCAAAATACTTGCACAATAACCATTTCATATTTTATGTGAATAGCTTTTCATTTCATTGTTTAATTCCTTTTAACTTATAATCTCTACCATTAGAAAAGAGGGCCAAGCATATTGAAAACCATTTGTAGGTTTTGCCTGCACAGCGCTTGCAATGTGCTTGTGAAATATATTGTTTTTGATATAAACTTAAAAGGGGCTTGCATCCCGCCACCCTCTTTTCTGGCTTTTCATTGGTTCATGTGCTTGACACTTACGTTGCCTCCATTTCTATTGGCTGTAGCATATTTTCCTGCATTTGTCAATGCTTGTTCCTCATCATCTTCTCTTATCAGTTTCCCGTAGCTGAAATACTGTTAACATCCACTTTGGTGGAACACTTTTTTTGTAAAGTTTTGCCTCTTTCTGATATTTCTGCTTGTGTGATACTTTAAATTAAATTCACAGATTTATATAGCACAATAGAGAAATTAATTGATCTGCCCAGAATAGCAGGATGTTGCACTGCCTAGACTCGAACCAGAATCCCCAGCTCTCAGTCAATAGCTCTTCTTGCTGCGCCCCATCCTCTCCACTCCCATGATGCTTGTTTCTTTTGGTTAGCTCTGCATATTGTTTAATGTCTTAACCCACACCATCCATCCCCTGGCAACGCACACTCACCAGTTGCCGCCCCCCACCCCCCACCCCACTGCAGCAGAAGCAGGCAACCACTCTAGGTCTCCCTTTTGTTATGAAGGCCGGCGCTTGTTTAATTTAGCAAAGAGCACTCCAGTGCAGGGCCCTCTCTCTTCCCTTTTCCTGGTCTTGCAGCTTCATCCCGGCTCACACCTGGCTGCTCCCCCTCCCGCTGATTCGCTGTCCCGTTCCCCGCGCACTTGTGAAGCTCTTTTTATTTTTATTTGCGGCGCATTCAAACATTGGGCAAAAACTGTAAATTGAAAAGCAGGAGCGAGAGGAGAAGCGGCAGCAAGAAGGAGGCCTCCTCGGAGCTTCATCTGTAACTCCTCAGCCAGTTGAGTACCATCTAAAAATTTGTGTCTTATATTACAGTGGTGCCCGGACTGACGAACTGGATGCCCAGGGGTCATGTTTTGTCCCAGGGTTGATTTTGCCTGGCTGACGGTCGGTGGTGATTGATTTTGATTATTAGTTATGTTTCCTGTAGCCAATGGCAGCAGGAATAATACTGTGTTTATAGTGTATGAAGGCTGTTCTATATCAAAAGACAATAATGAAACAAGGATGCGTGGAGATTAAGAGATTTGTCCAGAACCACAGAATGTTGAGTCGATGCCAGGACTCGAACCTGGTTCCCCAAGTCCCGAGGCAGCAGCTCTGGCTGTAACACCTCCCCCTCTCCCCAGGGCGTTGGCATATTCACCGTGTCTTGGAATATCCAAATTTCATTATTATATTTTATTAAAGAACAGCTGTGTGGAGCCTGACTCCAAAGGGCGGGATTGTGGACGCTTCCCCGGTGGGGTTTGTTTTAACCTCAAGTTGTGGGCGGTTCATTTGGGGCATTGCATTCCACCGGTGGGTTGTGACCGGAACATACTTATTTTTGTACACCTAGAGAGTGTATTGAATGCCATCAGCAGAGGAGAACAGCACAAGAACTTTGTTTTCTTTAAATAGTGAGACTGAAAACAAACAGTAGTTTTATTTTGTGCAAGCTCTGACACACAGTCAGTTTTCAGGTTGCTTCCTTGTATGCAATTAGTAATCCTCTTGTGCTCATTGCTTGGGCCATTCCTGGGAAACCCGCCTTAATGCCAAATGCTTGACCCTGCTACTGAAGAAAGTGATTCTCCCCACTCCCTTCCCTGTGTGTTAGTTCCTGCTTGCCCGGGGTACTTCTCTTTCATTTGAGCTCTTTAGTTGTATTCAAAATCTGCAACATCTTAGCTTTTACTTTAAATATGTTTGCTGAAGAACAGCCTTCTGTATACAACTAATATCTCACTACTTGCAAAGTGCGACAGCAACACAGCAGGAACGCAGAATTTTTTTTATTAAACACATAGGCGAAACCTAATGCATTTACCAATGCTTGTTACCCTGGAGCAGTCCATCCTGTTTCACTGGGCCCTACCCCTCTCCACCAAAAACCAGTAACCCTACACGTATTATGCCCATATTGTGCTTCATTAGTGAGATGCATGTAGAGTTGATTGGTATAGTGAGATTTGGGCCCCAGGCCTGGACATATAGCTTTTGCTTAAGGAAACTCTGAGCTTTCACTTGGGGAGACATGCTGAGACAACTACTTGAAAATCAGTCAGCATTCCATTCCATCTTTACTACCTCACCTGTGCCACTACCAATGGCTAAACCATATGCGAATTGGTAAGGACCTTGTCCCATCACAGCAACACAGCCTGGGTTTCAAGGTCACCTCCCTTCTGCATGGGACACAGGTAACCGCAGATGCGTTTGTGAGTTATTGGGCCTTAACAGTGAGGTGCAACTTCAGCCTAGAGACAGAGCATCCTCATGACTCCCCTCTGCAAGCACTCAACCCACATGGGGACAGAGACGTTGTTAGACTTGGCATCTTTTGGCGTGTTTCCCCTGACTTTTTGCTTTCTGACCTCCCGGTTTTGATTCTGTTTTTGCTGCTGTAATGATTCTGCGCACTTTCCTCACTGCTGTCCAGTGGGAAAGTGCAAGTGCTCCTGTATAAAATGTGTTACGGATTGGCGTTTCCATGATTGGCCTATTTGGTTTATGTGTCAGTCCCTTGTAAAGTGCACTGCGAGTGCCAGGGCCTATAGACCAAATGCTGTTGGTGGGCTGCAGCACTGGATTGTGCCACCCACGCAAACAGCCCGTAAAGAGTAACTCGGGCCTGCCATTGCAGAGCCTGTGCACAGCCTGGGGCTGCCATGTCGACTTGGCAAGTGCGCACACTTGCAAGTCCCTAAACCTTCCCTTTTCTACATGTTAGTCACCCCTAAGGTAGGCCCAAGGTACCCCTGTGGGCAGGGTGCGTTGTATGCGAAAGGTAGGACATGCCGTGGTGTGTGTGGCATGTCCTGATAGTGAATTACAGCCTAGTTCGTTTTTCACTATTGCAAGGCTACCTGTTCCCCATAGGCCAGAACGGGCAGTTTTGATTATTACAGCTTATAATCCTAACTGACCCGGGAACATGGTAGAAATTCGAGTTTAGTATGCCGGGACTCAGAATGATAAAATGCATCTTTTAGTGAAGTTGGTTTTAACATTCTGTGTTTGAAAATACCACTTTTAGAAAGTGGGTATTTTCTTGTCTAACCATCCAAGCCTGCCTCTGCGAGGTTGTGTATTCCTTGTCTGGAGTGTGAGTGACAGGGGCTGGGGGATGCCAGGAGACAGGGTGAGTCAGCACAGGGCTGAATAGCAAGATCTACATGTAGATGGGTGGGAGGAGTTGCACCTGGGCCCTGAATAGGACAGTGCCTTCCCTCCACAATGCTGGCTCCACCTCCTGTGGTGCGTCTGATGTCCCTGGCCTACTCTCTGAAAGAAGGGACGGAGACTTGTCAACAAAGTGCTCCAGAACTGGTTTGGACTAGGCAAAGGCCTCTCTGCCTTCAGAGAACAAAGGAATTTGGGATATAAATATTGGGGCCCTGACCCCATGAATTTAGATCTTGCTGGAATCAAGGAACCTGCCAAGACGAAGAGCTGGAAGAGCTGCCAGGAGGAGTACTGCCCCTTTGCTGTGTTGTTGCTTTGTTGGGTTGGCCTGCAGCTGCTGCTTCTGCCTTGGGCAGTGAAAGGACTGAACTTTCTACAAACTTGTGCTGAGTATCTCCAAGGGCCTGAAACCGAGCTGGCCTCCTGTTAAGAAGTCTCAGGGACTACAAAGACTTCACAAGCCTCTGGGTACCGCTTCTGGAACGCTGTTTCAGTTGCCACAGAGGAAGGGAACTGCAACCGACTCCGTCAACCGAATCCATCCCTGACCGGTGACCTGTTTGCACCGCAGACCGCATCGCCCCGCTTCGCATCGCAACCCTGGTCTCACCGTAGGCGACGTCCGACGCCGTCCACATCGAGCCGCTGCTTGCACCGTGACCTGTGGGCACCGCAGTTCGCATCGCATCGCTTCACTGAACCAGCCGGACCCGACCGACGCGGTCGCTGCAACTGGCTCAACAGTCGTGACCGCATCGCATTTGGGGCACCGCTCGCACGTTTGCGACGCACCGCTCCGACTCGCACCGCTGTCCGACGCCAGCTCCCGCACTCCGGCTTGGTTGCCTGCATCGCAACCTGTCAGCACCGCATCGAGCATCGTCTCACCCTGCATCGCACGCCTTGGACTCACCGACTCCGTCTGCACGACGCTCATCGAGCCGCTGCCTGCACCGCATCGAGGGACACCGCACCTTGCATCGCTCCGTCTTGCACCGCAACCGCGACGAACGCCGACCGGCTCGTACACTCCGTACCAGCCACAACGAGAAAGGTACTGTGACCGAGTCTGTTCACGACTCTGCTGGCCCGTAGCGACGCGGTCGGCTGGAACTGTTAGACTCTGTGGTTTTCAGCATCGCGGTAGGCTCGGACGGAGCTACCGACTCGTACGAACTTTGTTTTTGAACTATTCCTGCAAAGAAGAAGTTACCTTATCAAGCATTCATTTTTAAAGTATAGTATTGTGGATTTTTGTCGTAATTGGTCTTGTCTTGAGTATATAAAAATATTGGTTATTTTTCTAAACTGGTGTGGTGTCCGTTTGTAGTGCTTACACTGTATTACTGTTGGTTATGTGCAAATGCTTTACACACTGCCTCTGAATTAAGCCTGACTGCTCGTGCCAAGCTACCACGAGGGTGATCAGGGGTTACTTCACGAGTGTAACACCCTTACCCTGACTAGGAAGAAGGGTCCCTACTTGGACAAAGGTGCAAGCCCTTGCCAACTAGAGATCCCATTTCTAACATTGGTTGTCAGCGGTGAGGATAGGACTTGTGTTTGCACTTGACTTACAGTGATTGGTGTGCACTACTACCATATCGCAGACCATTACGTACCACATACTGGTTCTTTTTCGTTTGGCCTATTTTTGATCTTGCCAGTTTTCAACTCACTACTTTTGTCATGCCTGACTCAGCTGCATCATCCGTTGCATCTCTGGAAGTTATCTTTGAGGAGGATAGGTTGGAATCCTACGCCGTAAAGGAACTATGAGCAATTTGTAAAAACCTGAAAGTCCAAATTAAAGGCCTCACAAGGAAGGAGGAGCTACAGAAGGCGCTGAGGGCCTGGGTAGCAGCCAGACATGCCAGTGGGCAGCCTGGTAATCTCAGTGAGGAGGTGGAGGAGCCTATTTCCAGGGTGGATGTGCTTTTGGGTGGGGGGAACCCGCCAGGTCAGGCAGCAGCAGTCTGTCCCCAGAGGAGCTGGAGGACAGGCGGGAGGCAAGGCAGTTTGAGCTGCAGAAGCTCAGGCTGGAGAGTGAGCGGGAGGAGAAGATATTGGCCATGGAGGAGAAGAAGATGCTCTTAGAGCATGAGAGAGAACTGAAAGAGCTAGAACTTAGGAGTAAGTCAGGCTCAGATGGTGGCAGCAATTCGTCCAGAAAGGCAGACAGGATTGTGCACATTCCCAAGAACGTAGGCAAGGAGTTCAAGAAGGGGGATGACATACAAAGGTGGTTTCAGGGTTATAGGCAGCCATACATATGAATGGGGTCCCTGAGGAAAATTGGGGAGCAGGATTGTGGCCACTTTTCCCTGAAGAAGCAAGGGATGCTCTGATAGCTTTGGGTAAGGGGTATCACCTCACCTATGCTGACATGAAGGATGCCCTTCTCACTAAGTATGGTCTTACTCCTGAAAAGTACAGGGATCAGTTCAGGTCCAGTAAGAAGTCTGATGCCAACACTTGGTTGGAATGTGTGGATGTGTTCTGCAGGTCGCTGGATGGTTGGGTGAAGGGCAGTAGTGTAACAGATTTTCAGGGGCTCTACAACTTGATTGCATGGGAGCACTTGTCTAGTCTATGTTTTGCAGATCTGCGCCAGCACCTAGTGGATAGTAAGCTAACTGACCCCAGGAAGCTTGCTATGGAAGCGGACCGCTGGGTGAGTACCAGGGTCCACAAGAAAGCGTTTGGGGAGACTCAGCCAAAGGTGGGCAGGGTCCCCAGCAGAAAAGTGGGGGGACAAGGGTAAAGCACAGGAGTTCTCTAAAGGGCCCTAAACTAGTACCCAGGGTAAAGGTTCCCAGCCCCCGGTGATAAGAAGAAAGGGGTCTCTACAGGGAAGCATGTTGAGACCGGCCCCAGCAAGTGTTATGCATGTGACCAGGTAGGTCACTTTAAGGGGGACCCCAAGTGCCCAAAGGGCACACAGCCACCCACCGGTGGACAGTCCAAAGTGTTGGCTAGTGTAGCGCTTGGGGAGGAGGGGTGCCCACAGGAGGGTGGGGATCCCGCAGAAATGACCCTTGTCTCACTAGGGGACAGTGAGATGGTCCCAGGAAACCAGGTGCCCCCTAACACAAAGAAATATAGCACCTGGGTGACCATCAATGGGAACAGGGTAGAGGCTCTCAGAGATACTGGAGCCAGTGTGACCTCAGTCCGGTGTCACCTGGTCTCTGAGAAGCAGGTAGTCCCAGGGGCATTCCACCAAGTAGTTGCTGTAGACAACTCTGAGCGCCAGTGTATGGTGGCGCAGGTTCCCTTTGAATGGGGGGGTCTCAGGTCCCTTGAGGGTGGTTGTGAGCCCTACCATGCCTGTAGATTGTCTGCTAGGTAACGACCTGGAGCAGTCCTTATGGAAGGATGTTGAGCTCAGGTCTCACTTGGAGATGCTTGGGTTGCCAGAGTGGGCATGCGTGTCTACTCGGTCAATGGCAGCCAGAAAGGGTGATCAAGAGGACTTGGAGCCTGGAACAGTGGCCCAAGTCCCTGCCAAGAGAAAGGGCAGGGGCGCGGGAAACCGGCCCCCGAAGTTCCCACGGACCGGGAGGAGGCGGACCTTGAGGGGGACGCCCGGTGCCTACAGGGGAGCAGGTAGCCGAACTGGGAGACATCTCTGAGCTGACCCATTGGCAGCAAGAAGGGGGTCCCACCAGGGAGGAGTTCTGCAGGGAGCAGAACGAGTGCCCTACTCTGGAGGGTCTGCGGCGACAGGCTGCAGACCAGGCAGCTGGTAATCAGTCCGGGTCACATCTGATCTACTGGGAGAGTGGTCTCCTATACAGTGAGCCTAAGGTTGCTGAGCCTGGGTCAGCCCGTGTGCTGGTGGTACCCCAGCGCTTCAGGACCTTCCTACTGGGTCTGGCTCATGACGTGCCTTTGGCAGGACATTTGGGGCAGGACAAGACCTTTGACAGGCTTGTCACCCACTTCTTTTGGCCCCAAATGCGAAGGCAGTCAGATGCACACTGTAGGTCTTGCCAAACTTGCCAGGCAAGTGGTAAGAGTGGGAGGAAGGTCAAAGCTCCTCTCCACCCTTTTCCTGTTGTTGGAACACCCTTTGAAAGGGTAAGGATGGATATTGTGGGGCCACTGGATCACAAGACAGCCATGGGCAACAGGTACATCCTGGTCTTGGTGGACCATGCCACCCGGTACCCGGAGGCAATCCCTCTCAGGACAACGACGGCGCCAGTGGGGGGCCGGGCGTTAATGGGGATCTTTTCCCGTGTGGGATTCCCCAGAGAGGTGGTTTCTTATAGGGGGACCAATTTCATATCCAAGTATATGACATCCCTGTGGAAGGAGTGTGGTGAAACCTACAAGTTCACCACTCCTTACCACCCACAAGGAAACGGTCTGGTGGAGAGATTCAACCAGACCTTGAAAGGCATGATCAAGGGTCTAACAGAACCCATGAGGCGTAAGTGGGACGTCCTCTTGCCATGCCTACTCTTTGCATACAGGGAGGTGCCTCAGAAGTCTCTTGGGTACAGCCCCTTTGAGCTCCTGTATGGCCACCCTGTCAGAGGACCTCTGAGTTTGGTAAAGGAAGGCTGGGAGGCGGCTCCCAGGAAAACTCCCCAGGATGTATTTAGCTACATGCTGGCCTTTAGAAACCAAACTGCCCGCTTCAGGAAACTCGCTCAGGCGAACCTAGAAGCAAGCCAGGAAGAAATGAAGAGATGGTATGACCAGAATGCCACTCTGGTCGAATTTCAACCTGGGCAAAAGTGTAGGTCATGGCCCCAGTGGCACCTTGTGCCTTGCAGGACAAGTGGACTGGGCCATATGAGGTAAAGGAGCGCAAAAGTGACGTCACCTACCTGGTGGATTTGCAGGCTCCAAGGAACCCTCTGAGGGTCCTTCACGTGAACCGCCTCAAGCCCCACTTCGAGAGGTCCGAAGTGAGTATGCTCTTGGCGACAGATGATGGGGTGGAAGAGGAGAGTGAGCCTCTCCCTGACCTCCTGTCTACCAAGGAGCATGATGGGTCAGTAGAAGGTGTGATCCTCTCCCCTACTCTGACTCAGGAGCAGCAGGGGGACTGTCACCAGTTGTTGGGACAGTTCGCCCCACTGTTCTCTCTGACCCCCGGTGTTACTCACTGGTGTACCCATGACGTGGACACTGGTGACAGCCCTCCTGTGAAGCACAAGATTTACAGGTTGACTGACCGGGTCAGAACCAGCATCAAGGAGGAAGTCTCTAAGATGTTGGCGTTAGGGGTGATTGAGCCCTCCCACAGTCCTTGGGCCAGCCCAGTGGTCTTGGTCCCAAAGGCTGCTGCGCCCGGTGCCACGCCAGAACTCCGGTTTTGTGTGGACTACCGTGGGCTCAATGCCGTCACCAGGACTGACGCGCACCCCATCCCCAGAGCTGATGAGCTCATTGATCGGTTGGGAGCTGCCCGGTTCCTCAGCACGTTTGATTTGACGTCTGGGTACTGGCAGATTGCCTTAACCGATGGGGCCAAGGAGAGATCAGCATTCTCAACCCCAGAAGGTCATTACCAATTCCGGGTGATGCCCTTTGGGTTGAAGAATGCCCCTGCCACCTTTCAGAGGTTGGTCAATCAGGTGTTGGCTGGGCTGGAGGATTTCAGTGCCGCCTACCTGGATGACATTGCTGTGTTCAGTTCCAGCTGGGAAGAACATTTACAGCACCTTGAGAAAGTGTTGAGGGCTCTGCAAGGTGCAGGCCTCACGATCAAGGCCAGTAAGTGCCAGATCGGGCAGGGTTCTGTGGTGTACTTGGGACACCAGGTAGGAAGCGGCCAGGTGGCGCCTCTACAACCCAAGATTGACACCATTCTGGCTTGGGAGCCCCCAAGACCCAGACAGAGGTGAGAGCCTTCTTAGGTCTCACCGGCTACTATAGGAGATTTGTTAAGGGCTATGGCACCATCGTTGCCCCCTTAACAGAGCTGACTTCTAAGAAGCAGCCCAGGAAAGTGATCTGGACTGAGTCCTGCCAGAAAGCTTTTGATGCCCTGAAGGCAGCCATGTGCACGGCGCCCGTGCTCAAGGCACCTGACTTCTCCAAGGAATTCGTCGTGCAGACTGACGCTTCAGAGCATGGTGTGGGAGAGGTGCTCTCACAACTGAACGAAGAGGGCCTGGATCAGCCTGTAGTCTTCCTTAGCAGGAGACTACTTCCCAGGGAACAGAGGTGGAGTGCCATAGAAAGGGAAGCTTTTGCTGTGGTCTGGGCGCTGAAGAAGTTGAGACCATACCTGTTTGGGACTCACTTCCGGGTTCAGACAGACCACAGGCCCCTCAGATGGTTGATGCAAATGAGGGGTGAGAATCCAAAACTGCTGAGGTGGTCCATCTCCCTACAGGGAATGGACTTTACGGTGGAACACCGTCCTGGTACAGAACACGCCAACGCAGATGGTCTGTCCAGGTTCTTCCGCCTTAGTGAAGAGAACTCCAATGGGGTTGGGTAGTTCTCCCTACTTTCAGCTGGAGGGGACATGTGTTAGACGTGGCATCTTTTGGCGTGTTTCCCCTGACTTTTTGCTTTCTGACCTCCCAGTTTTGACTCTGTTTTTGCTGGTGTAATGATTCTGCGCACTTTCCTCACTGCTGTCCAGTGGGAAAGTGCAAGTGCTCCTGTATAAAATGTGTTACGGATTGGCGTTTCCATGATTGGCCTATTTGGTTTATGTGTCAGTCCCTTGTAAAGTGCACTGCGAGTGCCAGGGCGTATAGACCAAATGCTGTTGGTGGGCTGCAGCACTGGATTGTGCCACCCACGCAAACAGCCCGTAAAGAGTAACTCGGGCCTGCCATTGCAGAGCCTTTGCGCAGCCTTTGCAGAGCCTTTGCGCAGCCTGGGGCTGCCATGTCGACTTGGCAAGTGCGCACACTTGCAAGTCCCTAAACCTTCCCTTTTCTACATGTTAGTCACCCCTAAGGTAGGCCCAAGGTACCCCTGTGGGCAGGGTGCGTTGTATGCGAAAGGTAGGACATGCCCTGGTGTGTGTGGCATGTCCTGATAGTGAATTACAGCCTAGTTCGTTTTTCACTATTGCAAGGCTACCTGTTCCCCATAGGCCAGAACGGGCAGTTTTGATTATTACAGCTTATAATCCTAACTGACCCCGGGAACATGGTAGAAATTCGAGTTTAGTATGCCTGGACTCAGAATGATAAAATGCATCTTTTAGTGAAGTTGGTTTTAACATTCTGTGTTTGAAAATACCACTTTTAGAAAGTGGGTATTTTCTTGTCTAACCATCCAAGCCTGCCTCTGCGAGGTTGTGTATTCCTTGTCTGGAGTGTGAGTGACAGGGGCTGGGGGATGCCAGGAGACAGGGTGAGTCAGCACAGGGCTGAATAGCAAGATCTACATGTAGATGGGTGGGAGGAGTTGCACCTGGGCCCTGAATAGGACAGTGCCTTCCCTCCTCAATGCTGGCTCCACCTCCTGTGGTGCGTCTGATGTCCCTGGCCTACTCTCTGAAAGAAGGGACGGAGACTTGTCAACAAAGTGCTCCAGAACTGGTTTGGACTAGGCAAAGGCCTCTCTGCCTTCAGAGAACAAAGGAATTTGGGATATAAATATTGGGGCCCTGACCCCATGAATTTAGATCTTGCTGGAATCAAGGAACCTGCCAAGACAAAGAGCTGGAAGAGCTGCCAGGAGGAGTACTGCCCCTTTGCTGTGTTGTTGCTTTGTTGGGTTGGCCTGCAGCTGCTGCTT
This sequence comes from Calotriton arnoldi, assembly GCA_963921515.1. Lineage (NCBI taxonomy): Eukaryota > Metazoa > Chordata > Amphibia > Caudata > Salamandridae > Calotriton > Calotriton arnoldi. The sequence goes on along the minus strand of CAWUFW010001128.1, from coordinate 2,674,363 downwards.
CTGCCTTGGGCAGTGAAAGGACTGAACTTTCTACAAACTTGTGCTGAGTATCTCCAAGGGCCTGAAACCGAGCTGGCCTCCTGTTAAGAAGTCTCAGGGACTACAAAGACTTCACAAGCCTCTGGGTACCGCTTCTGGAACGCTGTTTCAGTTGCCACAGAGGAAGGGAACTGCAACCGACTCCGTCAACCGAATCCATCCCTGACCGGTGACCTGTTTGCACCGCAGACCGCATCGCCCCGCTTCGCATCGCAACCCTGGTCTCACCGTAGGCGACGTCCGACGCCGTCCACATCGAGCCGCTGCTTGCACCGTGACCTGTGGGCACCGCAGTTCGCATCGCATCGCTTCACTGAACCAGCCGGACCCGACCGACGCGGTCGCTGCAACTGGCTCAACAGTCGTGACCGCATCGCATTTTGGGCACCCCTCGCACGTTTGCGACGCACCGCTCCGACTCGCACCGCTGTCCGACGCCAGCTCCCGCACTCCGGCTTGGTTGCCTGCATCGCAACCTGTCAGCACCGCATCGAGCATCGTCTCACCCTGCATCGCACGCCTTGGACTCACCGACTCCGTCTGCACGACGCTCATCGAGCCGCTGCCTGCACCGCATCGAGGGACACCGCACCTTGCATCGCTCTGTCTTGCACCGCAACCGCGACGAACGCCGACCGGCTCGTACACTCCGTACCAGCCACATCGAGAAAGGTACTGTGACCGAGTCTGTTCACGACTCTGCTGGCCCGTAGCGACGCGGTCGGCTGGAACTGTTAGACTCTGTGGTTTTCAGCATCGCGGTAGGCTCGGACGGAGCTACCGACTCGTACGAACTTTGTTTTTGAACTATTCCTGCAAAGAAGAAGTTACCTTATCAAGCATTCATTTTTAAAGTATAGTATTGTGGATTTTTGTCATAATTGGTCTTGTCTTGAGTATATAAAAATATTGGTTATTTTTCTAAACTGGTGTGGTGTCCGTTTGTAGTGCTTACACTGTATTACTGTTGGTTATGTGCAAATGCTTTACACACTGCCTCTGAATTAAGCCTGACTGCTCGTGCCAAGCTACCACGAGTCTGAGCAGGAGTTACTTCACGAGTGTAACACCCTTACCCTGACTAGGAAGAAGGGTCCCTACTTGGACAAAGGTGCAAGCCCTTGCCAACTAGAGATCCCATTTCTAACAGACGTTTTAATGCATGGGCAAAGTGGGCTCTGTCCCAGGGCCCCAGCCTTTCAGGGGGCCCCCTGACAGAGTCAGCTCGGTTCTCCAGAGCTTTGCCCTAATGACCTTGAATATTTCTTAAACAGATTGTTTTAAATACTGTTTTCCGTTAATTTATTTTTTATGTACCTGATGTGTGAGAGTCTAGTACAGCCATTTTGCAGAGAAAATGTTGTGTTTATGTTTCATGCAATATACATAAAAAGTTTCTTTTAGATCAAAACAAGGCCTAACATATAAGAAATGGGAGGGCGTCACAGAGATTATTTGCAGTAATATTGGTGAGCTGCTGCTGTGTTACAATATTGAAAACACACATAACTATCCCTGAATATTAGATGTAAACACATTTAGGGCCTTATTTATGAGAAGTGATGCATTGCTGTGTGAAAACACGGATGCGTCACTTCTTAGTGCGCCCTCCTTATGACATGATGGATGCGTCATATTTACTGTATGACGCATCATGTCGCAGGAGTTACAGATACGTCAGTATTTCTGACGTATCTGTAGGCGCAAAAGTGATGCATTGCTGGGGTGTGTCTTAAAATAGACGCAACTCCAGCAATGTATCTCACACATGGGGCAAGCCCCATGTGAAAGGGCCTGCATCAGTCTTACGCCTGCTGTGAGGAAGGTGTAAGATATTGACGCAATGGCGTCCTAGAAGTGGTGCACTGAGTTCTCATAGATTTCAATGCGCCACTTCTACGAGGCGTTTTGCGGGGGAACACCCACCCTGCATACATTATACCTGGCGCAGGTATAATGTGGTACAGGGCTTTACAAAGTGACGCATCTGCCTAGATGCGTCACTTTGTAAATAGGGCTCAACATGGCACATTTTTTACGCTGCCAGTGCGTCACAAAAAGTAACGCACCGGCGGCATAAAAGTGAAGCAAGGCCTCATAAATAAGGCCCTTAGAATTTGGACGAGTGTTCCTTTGTGCTGTCAGGGACCTAATTAAATGAAATGAAATGAAATAGTGTATTTAATAAAGTGCGCAGCTACTCAGACTAGAGTGTCCTGGCGCGTGACAGGAAGAGGAAAAAGTGCATAAAAGACCCATCAGTTATTAAAAAGCCAGGTTTTTAAGTTCTTCCTGAAAGAGAGTAGGTCTGTGGTCAGTCTCAGAGATTCAGGGAGTCTATTCCACAATTTTGCACCTAGAAAGCCGAGGGATCTGCCTCCAGTGCGGGCACGGCATATTTTAGGCACGATGGCCAGGTTGGCATTGGAAGATCTTAGGGGTCTAGATGTTGTGTAGTGATTAACGCACTTATTTAGGTAGCCGGCTCCTAAGCCGTGGAAAGCTTTAAAGAAGATGGTCATCGCTTTGAAGTCGATCCGTTCTTTTATGCGGAGCCAGTGTAGAGACTTAAGAATAGGGGTCATACTAAATCTGGGTTTAGGTCTCAGGATGGCTCTGGCCGCCGCATTTTGTACCACTTGTAGGTGCTGGATAAGGGATTTGGGAAGACCGAGGTACAAGCTGTTGACATAGTCAAGCTTTGATGTCACCAGAGCCTGCACCACAATCTTTCTGCTCTCAAGCGGTAACAGTGGCAGGAATTTTTTTAGCATCCGGAGTATGCCCAAGCAAGCGCCAGTTAGATTTTGGATTTGAAAATGCATGGAGAGTGTCTTGTCTATGACAATTCCTAAGTTTTTTACTTTCTCCTTTTCTGCGGGCGGGGGCGGCAGATCTTTTGGGCACCAAGAGCTCCAGTCAGGCGTTTCTGGATTACCAAAGAAAACAACTTCAGTTTTGTCAGGATTGCACTTCAGCTGATTGGTCTTAAGCCAGTTAAAAACCTTTGTGAGGCAAGACCTAATCATTGCCCCGTCAAAGACGGTTCCTTTTTCACATGTAAAAATCAGCTGAGTGTCATCAGCATAGGAAACTATTTTGGCGCCCTCTTCCTCTACCAGAAATGCAAGGGGGATAGATATATATTAAAAGGGTAGGACTGAGAATGGAGCCCTGAGGGACACCTACATTCATGGCCGGAACCGGGGATGAGAAAGGGGGAGCCAGATGTCCTGAGATCTATTTGCCAAGAAGGATGACATCCACGTTAAGGCAGTCCCCCCCAAGCCGATGTTAGCAAGTCTCTCCAGGAGCCTCTCATGTGGGACCGTATTGAAGGCCGCCGACAGATCGAGCAGTATCAGAACAGCCTTGCCTCCCTGGTCCAGCTTACCCTTGAGAAATTCAGTCACTTCAAGCAGAGCGGACTCCGTACTGTAGGTAGCCCTAAAACCGGATTGGGACTCATGAAGGAGCTTCCCATCTTCAACGTGTTTTTGGAGGGCCTTGTTTACATGCTTCTCTAATACTTTAGAGAGGGCCGGAAGAAGTGAGATTGGCCTGTAGTTGGCAGGGTCCGCCGGTTTGGCGTTAGCCTTTTTTATCAGTGGAAGAATCTTAGCATTCTTCCATAATTTCGGCATGTTGCCTGAGGAGAGGGAAACATTAATGTGCTGGTTTACCGTGAGGTTCAGGATATTCGCTGGACATGGGTCGGTAGGAGAGCCATACTTAATGCTTTGGAGAAGGGTCAGTGACTCTTCAAGCTGAAACTCAGGGAAAGCTAGTAAAGATGGAGGATCCAAGAGGTGAAATTTGCTATTAGAACTAAGGTAGAAGGTCAGTTCTTCCTCTGAGATGTCAGTGAAGGCTTGTTGGATCACAGAGATATTTTTGTGGAAGAATTGAGCTATTTGCTTAGAACATTCTTCCGTGCATGGCCCTTCCTTTGTGCCGGCTTTCGGGGCGGTAAAGGATGTAACTATGCTAAAGATTTCCTTACTCTTATTTTGGGCATTTTCTATCTTGGTTTGAAAGACGTTTTTCTTGGCTGCCTTCACGAGAATGTAATGAGCTTTTAAGGTGTCTTTATACACCTTTCTGTCCTCAGGTAGATAGGATTTACGCCATTTCCGTTCCATTTTTCTACAATTTCTTTTGCTAGATCTGAAGGAATCGTTAAACCATGGAGCTGTTAGGGCCGACCTCTTTGAGAAGCGGGAAACAACCGGTACCGCTGCACCAATGTTGGTTCCGAGAGGGCGTCCGAGTCGGGGCAGCTAGACAGCTCCGGTGAGGAACGACCGAGGGCATCTGCTAACATCTGCTAACATCTGCTAACATCGGGATGGATATTTTATGGAACGTCCTGTAATTAGGGACCCTCTGCCCTGCGTTAGCCCGAGGGGCTGTGGCAGAATTGGGAATTTTAATAGGAGGTGGTCAGACCAGGTAATGGGAAGAGGTAGGCTTACTGATATGTCAAAGTTGTGAAAGATTTGGTCTAGGGTATGGCCCTTCTCATGGGTGGCCGAAGAAATAGATGGAAACATGTTGCAGGCCTGAGGCGTCTCCAACAAGGAAATTGTTTGAGGGTCTTTTCCATTGTCCATATGTATATTGAAATCTCCCAGAATAAGGCAGTTGTTGTAGTTTAAGGCCAGGGAGGTGGTGGCTGTATTAAGCGTAGTAATAAAATTTCCAATTGCACCGGGAGGTCTGTAAATCAGAAAACCAGCTATGCTATGATGGGGGGATAAGGAACAGCGGAAGCCTAAGGACTCTGCGCCCTCAATGTTTTCCATCGGGATGGGAGAGCAGTCTAGTTTTTTATTGTAAATTATGGCGACACCGCCCCCCCTCCCACTCGGTCGGTCCCTCCTAAGGATTTTATAACCCGTAGGGATGGCCGAGGTGATAGTAGGGTTGGAGGCTTCAGACAGCCAGGTCTCAGTGAGAAATAAAAGATCAGGCTGTTCATCTAAAAGTAGGTCATAAATGTGTGGTTCATGCTTTTGCATAGAGCGACAATTCAAAGGGGTGGCCTTTAAGTCCTCTGTTTTCTTATTGTTTTTACACTTATTGTTGCGTGGGAGGATCTTGGGTGCGAGTTTCCTGGGCTGGAGGAGAGACCAGTTGCACTTATTGCATCGAAAGTCTACCTCCAGGCTCGGATCAGCCGCTGTACACTGACATAATGGTAGCCGCCTAAGGCGAAGCAGTTTTTCCCTATTGTAATATAGTGGAAGAAACTCACCAGAGGGGAACTGGGCAGCATGGCCGGCGCCGGACGCCTCCGGGACGCTGACGGGTGCAGACGGGCTTGCCTTTGGTGTGCCCGCTGCACGCGTCCGTTTGCATCGGGAATATATAGGCTAATGCCTATGATGCAAACTGGATCGCTAACTCACCTGAGGAAGCGGAAACTGCGTGGGCGGAAGTGAGGAGCCCGATAGTAGCCCCAGCCCTCTGCACAATCGGCGTATCAGCTGCGGCGGACCAGGACTGGAGGAAAAGCGAGATGCGAATCGGAGCAGCTAAGGAGGTGTAAGCAAGCAGAATCAAGTAAAGTGCAAGTGCGCGTAGGTAGGAGAAATTGTTAAAAAGCACAGAGTAATTCAGCCACACATATACAATTTAAAAAGTATTAAAAACCTAGTAGCAGGGCAGGAAACACTAAATCCTACCGCTGTCAGCTGTAGCGCGTCCGTTTGCATCGGGAATATATAGGCTAATGCCTATGATGCAAACTGGATCGCTAACGCAGCTGAAGAACCGGAAACTGCGTGGGAAACAGGGGCTCAAATTGGATCATAAGTTCAAAGCTGTTCTTAGCAGGGGCCCCCAAAATATGTTTGGCCCAGGGCCCCCAAAATCCTTATGATGTCCCTGCATGGGGAGACTCGTATTGACAACAAAATTAGTGACAAATGCAAACCCTTGGGCCATCACCTCTTAACCACTGTGGATACCTGAGGGTAATGCTCCTTTCCATTCCTTTTTACTTCTTATGTGCCACAAGAGAAAGTGTCCGACTATATTTAAATCAGCCTTCTTTCTGGCCCAAAGTAGTGGTCTAGCCTGAAATGCAAGGCCATGTTCGGTTTGCATGGGAAAAGAAGCAGAGATGGGCTTTTTTTTCTTAACATGGACTCATCAGTGGGGAAGAGCTTGAGTCTTCAGGTGCGCGGAGTGCTTGAGACCCCGGCCTGGGCATTCCCCTCATCAATTGTAGTAAGGCTCACTGAGAAATAAAAGTGATCGGTTGTTTGAGCCCCAGAAGATAAGCCATATTGCCTCAAGCGATTACACCCATCACCTTCAAACCTCTTCATGGGATGTGAAGGTCCTCAGGTGTTATCTCTTTTGCCCAAAAAAGAAAACAAATGGGCTCACAAATTAATCACAAGAGGGCCTTTTCCTAGCAGATGTGTTGCTTTCATTTGACAAGCATGACGCGTTATGCAGCATCTACCATGTTTAATGTGGAGGATGCATCAAACGAGGAGCGCGCACATCACATGAAATAGAGATTTCCTCTGAGGACAGAAACAGATGACTTCCAGATTCAAGGCCATGTGCACAATTTATAACATTGTCTCCGGATCATGACAGCCCTACCTTCCATTAACAAAAACACTTCCCAGAAATGAACACAAACGCCATTTTGGACTGGTGTACTGCCAAGCGCTTACTGCCACATGTCATATATTATCTGAGGAGGCTGCTGAAGTGACAATTTCAACAGATACTTGTATGCATTATTCATGTTCTTTCTATCCAAGCATAGAACCTGCACAAAATCTACATTAACATTTCTCCATTGCCAACCAGTCTAGTACAGTAGGGCATGCAGTGGCTTTAGAGAGACGCAGTTCTATTTTTTTTTTTTTTTTTAAATATTTTTATTAAATTTTTTTAACACATTTTTCCCCCCATGGATCAGCACAAATTCACAATAAATTGACAATACATGCAGAGAAAGTAAAGAGAGTAAGGAGAAAATAAAACGAGAATAAAAATCAAAACATTTTTAAGCAACCAGAAAAATAAAATAATATAAAAAAACAAAAGGAAGAAAGACATAAGAACAAACAAAGAGCATAAGAGACAAAAAGGTTGACTTTAGTCAGATAAGCAATAATCTAAATTCATGACTCTGACATTAAATTACAATCCTCATGATTACACCATCCCGTTAGAATAAATTGGCCTAGATAGTTGCCCTTAAAATTCCTATTTGTCCTTCCACCTTGCCAATAATGCCCATATACTCTGCCCCAGCATTTTTGCTTTTTTACCCTTCCTCTCATAAATGGCCCTTTCCATTGTATATAGTGAAAGTAAGCGCGACAGCCATTGATGAAAAGAAGGGGAAGGGGATCGAGCCAAACCGAAGCAATGCTCATCCGTAATACAGCCATAGCCACAAAGAGAAATTTATTGGCCGTGTCATTCCGTTCACTACTACTAACTCCCAGCAATACCAGAGCAGGTGTTATCGTAATTTTTAACCCCAATGACATATCTAAAAATCTCGTAATAGAATCTAACAAACACTGAAGACTTGGGCAAGTCGCAAACATATGCACAAGATCTGCTGCCGCAGCACCACACCGTGCACAATTAATCCCTGAGAACCCGCCCCATTGCTTTATCCTTGCTGGGGTATAATATAATGCGAAAACAGTTTTGTAATGTTGTGCTTGAAGCCCAGCAGAGCACAAAACCGTCTGGGCTAAATCCAGAGATTCTGCCAGCCCCTCTTGTGTAGCTCCCACTCGTTCCACCCATTTATTCTCATGCTTACCTAAATCATCTTGCTTTAATTCAATCAGCTCAATATACAATAACCTAATAGTACCCTTAGTGCTACCCCGAATAGTATCTAAAACTCTATTTCTACTAAATCCGCTAAGCCCCCCATTTTTTACCAAAAAACTGCGCAGCTGTAAGTATTTAAAAAACTCCCCCTTTCCAACCCATACTCCAGCTGAATGTCCCCGAACTGACGAACCCCTACTTGCGTTATTAAATCCCCAGCGATCCAGTACTCCCTTCGTTGCCCAAGAGGCCATTACCCCATCTGAAAAAATGTCCGGAAGCATAGGATTTTTGTAAAGCAGGGTATAATAGTTGAATCTCCCCACACCAATCATTTTTTTTAACGCCCACCAAATATTAAATGCAGCAGCAAGGGTCTTAAATTTAGTCCTTTTATAGTAGCTATGCTCTGTAAATTTAAAAAAGCAATTTTCAGCCTGATCCCCCAATAACAACTTATAAACATCCGGGATTTCAGTTTCCTATCTTTATCCCGGGAAGGTGCACCAAACAGTATACCCATATATTGAAGAGCAGCAGCCCAATAATAAGTGCGAAAATCCGGAACTGCGAATCCACCTCTCTCTCGTGGTAAACACATAAAACGAAGAGCCCTCCTGGTTTTACCCTGTGCCCAAATAAAGCGATTAACTATATTTTCCAAAGCTATAAACCAATGTTTAGAAAATTCCAACGGGATTGCCCTAAACAAATAAAGAATTTTTGGCAGAAACATCATCTTCACCAAATTACGCCTCCCAACCAATGAGAGATGAAGATTATTTAACCTATGAAAATCCCCTTTCGCCTTCCTAAGTATTGGTCCGATATTCATGGCAACTAAGCTGTCTAGATCAGACATAATCGAAATTCCCAGATATACACCTGACTTTGTAACACGTGGGTCCTCAAAATTAACAAACTGATTCAGTATAATTTGGGTCTTAGTGCTATTTAATGCATATCCAGAGTATCTACCAAACTCTTGCGCAATATGCTCAACCGTAGTTATTGCAGAGGAGGGATCTGCTGTGAGAACAGCTACATCGTCAGCGTAAGCTAACACTTTAGATTCAATACCCTGACAAATAATTGGGGATATTCCATTACTAGCCACAAATAACCGAATTAAAGGGTCCAGATATATAGCGAATAGCAGGGGAGAAGCTGGGCACCCCTGCCGCGTCCCCCGTTGTGTAGCAAAAGATTGTGTATATACACCATTTAGCCTTAAGCGAGCCGTGGGAGTTGAATAAAGTACCTGAATAGTTTTAACGAAGCCCTCCCCAGCCCAAACCATCTCAATGATTCCCATAAAAACCCCCAGGAGACCCTATCAAATGCCTTTTCAGCATCAAGCAGCAAGACAGACATAGGGTCCCCTGAGGCCTCCATTGCATCAAAGAGTGTTATCACTCGCCGTACATGCTGGGTGGTCCCACGGCCTATTATAAACCCATGTTGACATGGATGAATACTTTTCTTTATAATTTTATTTAGCCTTGTGGCGATAGCTTTTGAATTTTTTTTTACATCACTGTTCAATAATGTTATGGGGCGATAAGAACCTGGCTCCCTCGGTGGCTTATCTTTTTTTAAAAAGACCACAACGTCCGCACCAGCCCAAGACTCGGGTGCGGGGCCCCCCCTTTGAGCCTGCAGAATTACCTCACACAGATCCAGTCCAATAATATCTATAAATATTTTATAAAACTCCAACGGGATCTGATCTGGTCCGACCGCCTTGCCAGAAGGTAAGTCTAATAAGGCTCTCGTTATCTCTTCTTGAGACAAGACACGTTCCAAGTTCTCCCTATCAACCGGGTTGACTTTATTTACAGCTATTCTGTCTAAGTATTTTCGTGTTTCCAATGGCGTCTCTAATGGATCTTCGGTATATAAATGATGATAAAAAAGCCTAAACGTCTCTCGGATCCCGGAGGGGTCTGTTATTACCCTCTTATTCTTGTCATAAATTTCGGAAATCTGGCCAGCCACAGTTTTCTGTCTGGCTCTTACTGCCAATGTATGCCCCACCCGCTCATTATATTCATGGCAATGCTCTTTTTTTGCCAGATAAATTTCTGCAGCCTTAGCAGCAATATGTTCGCCCGCCTCGGCCTTTTTTATAGCAAGCCGGAGTATAACCTCATCAACCGACCTACCCTGACTAAGAGTAGCAGCCAATACCTCTTCCAATTTTATTAGATTAATTTTAACCTCCTCCTGCCGTTGTCGCTCCTTTTTCTGTCGATACAAACTATAGCTGGTCGTCTCCCCTCTAACCCCCGCTTTAAAAGCGTCCCAAACTATTCCTATATTTGCGCTCCCTCGGTTAAACTCCCAAAATTCTTTAATCCAACCTTTCATATATAGGACATACTCTGGATCATATAACATCCTCTTCTCAAAGGTCCATCCCCGAGGTTGCTTCCCTCCCCCTAAAAAGCTAACTGTAAGGATTAATGGGTTATGATCTGATAATATCCGAGGGAGCAATTCTATACTGGAATTGGGGAGAAGGTGATGAGAGACAAAAAAATAGTCTAAGCGAGAGATAATCTTATGTGGTGCGGAAAAAAATGTACTACCAAGATCAGTAGGCTTCAAATGTGCCCACATATCAGTTAAACCATTATTCCTTATTAGGTTATCTAACGCACTACCAGTCCTTCTTTTCCTACCCGAGTAATTACTTCCTAAAGTGCCCCACTGAACCCCCAAACCATTAATATTAAAGTCCCCACAAATAACCATTGGTGAGGGCCATAGAGCTAAATTTGAATCTAGAAATTCAAAAATTTCCGGATCGTCCCTAGTAGATCCATAAAGAGAACACAATGTAAATCTATTGCTATTTAAAGAACATTCTAGTAGCACCCACCGCCCCCATTGATCTCCAGACTTTCTTATAACTTTAACATCAGTCCTCCGAGTAAGGATTGCCACCCCTCTTGTACGCGAGCCTTGCATTGTGTGTACCAAAAGTTTATATCCTAGTTGTTCTAGTATTGGAGCTTTGCAACTTTCTATATGCGTCTCTTGAACACAGATAAAATCTACCCGCAGAGTTTTAAGCCAGATAGCCACCTTATACCTCTTATGTTGATCATTCAATCCACAGATATTTACTGTCGCAATCCGTAAATTCATACCTTAAAGTTCTCACTTTCCTTATAAATAATCCTCACCATACCATCCGCTTTAAAGCTCATTATGTTTACTTTAGCATCCGTCACTCTCTTTTGCCCATCATCATTAAACCACTTCAAAAAGACTTGCTTCGACCTACTCAACTTTTCCATAGCCCTTGCTAAACGTACAACCTCACATTGTGCTGATCCAAAACCAACCTCCATGAAAAAACCACCCCCACCCCCCCAACCCCCACCCCCCCCTGCTCCCCTTACAGGCAGCTAGGTCAACCATGACCTAGGTATGGCAACTGAACTTCCATCTCAGGCAGTGCCGACCCACCCCCCCGAAGATCCCTGTAAAAACACCTAATAAGTGACTTGAGTAAACCACACAAAGATAAATCCAACAACAGTATGCCCCCTATTCCCAAAATTCCACCTCATAAAACACAATATTTATACAGAAAAAAATCTAGAGCGCTCCCCAGACGCTCCGCAAGAAGCCCCCCATTGATCAAAGGTTATTCCCCCTCCCAGATCCCATATGGACTGCTACTGTTTGCCCCCGCCTCTCAGTTATCTCGGTAAGAAATTCCTGGGCCTTCACCTCAGAAAAAAACATTTTGACCTTTCCTTGATAAAGAACCTTAAGCCTAGAGGGAAATAAAAGAAAGGCTTCACAGCCTGCTCCTTGGAACGGGGTTATCATTTGTCGAAGTCTCCATCTCCGCTCGACCGTTGTATGGCAAAAATCCTGCCGAGCGAAGAAGGTATGCCCCTCAAATGATCGCTTTGAGTCTGGTCTTGCCTTGTCTATTATAGCCTGTCTTAACAAATAGTTGCCCACGAAGATTAATATGGCTCTTGGTCGCTCCCCTTGACTTTTGGCATGAGCTTTCCTAAACATTGGAAAGCGATGAGCCCGCTGAATTTCCACCTCCCAGTTCCACTGGGCGAGTTCCGGAAAGGCGCCCTTCAACAATGTGACAACGAAGGCCATAATGTTCTCTCCCTCTATATTTTCTTCCAGACCCAGCAGTCGTACATTATTGCGGCGCTGCCGATTCTCAAATTCCTCGAGCTTCCAGCAAACATCCAAGGATTGCTTCTCTTGAGTGACCTTAAATGATTGTAATTTATCAACCTCCGCCTCAACAGCAGCAGTTCGTTCTTCAACATGGGTAACCCGCTCCGAAATATCAGTGCACACCTTGTTCATCTTCCGAATGGCCCCTTGCAGCTTCTTATTGACTAATAATGATCTTTTGCTCTCCTGCCGTGCCTCCCCCTGCATTTGTTTTAAGGTGGAATACAATAAATCCAGTGTAGTAGCGGGAGTGGGGGCAGATACACTACCAGTTTCATTTAATCCTTCTATGCCAGAATGCCCCGTGTTTCCTACATCAAGCCCACTACTAGTACCCGCTGTCAGGACAGAAGCGGAATAGTCCCATTCCAGCTTCCGGGTGGCAGAATCTGTAGACCTCATTTTAGTTTTAGTCCGTCGCCTTAAGTTTAAAGATCGACTATACCGCTTCTTCTGTGTAGCAGAAGACTCCCCAGAGGCCGTTTCCTGAGAAGATTCCAGCTCGCTAACTTCTGATGTGTCTGATCGTCGTTCAGCGAAAATAATTTTTCCCCTCCTTCTGGGGAAAACACAGGGGCACTCTGCCAAGGAATTATTGCATCGTGATTGATCTGACCTCCTAAAGTATCGCTGGTATAGCAGTGCTCACTGGCCTGTGTATCTAGCAGTGCCTGGATTTGACAGAATGCATCATCAAGGGGAACATCTCCTCCTTCCTCATTAATGCGATCCTTCATTGTGTCTTCCTTATCATCCGCAGAGATCCGGGATACTGTAGCCTCAGCCTCATCAATTTCATTTAACAAAGTATCCAACGGGAGCTCACCCGCTCTTGTTATGTCCACCTGGCTAGCTTTGCTCTGTTCCTGGCCAGGATTTGTAGTTTTGTTGCTTGAGGAGAGGGAGAGAACTACCTGACCCAGAATCCTCCTGAATGGGCTCAGCAGTTTCGGCAGTTTCGGGAGGCATAATGTTTGACAAATGAGAAACGGAATTACCTGGTAAGAAGAGGCTCTCTTCACATTCCGTATGTGTAGCGATTGCATCTGGGAGACCGGGGGGGTCACCGGCTCCCGAGGACGTTTCAGCTGTCATCGGAGCTACCGTCGGAGCTGCCTTCGGAGTCATCGTTAGCGCCGGAGCCGGAGCCAGAGCCGTCGTCAGACCAAATGCCTCCAGAACTGAAGGTTGCCGTTGCGCACCATCTCCAGCAACAGCCGCGCCTGCCACGCGTCGCCTTGTACCGCCGGCAACCCCAACATCTTTTGCCTTCGAGATGTCCTTGTTCTTTTTTTGGATGCCCCCACGTCGGAGCTGGCCCACGCTAGACGCCGTTTCCAATATACCGTCCTTCAGGCCCCCCTTGACCTCCTTCAGAGCCTCCCTTGTAGCCGCTGCGTCTTTCGCAGTTTTGCTCGCCTTTGGAGCCATCCTAAGTCTCAGTAGCGATACCAAACGCCGGATACTTGCGGGGATCTGCCACAGAGTAAGAGTCCGAGTGTACCACGCCGACCAAAAACCAGCACGAAAAGTAAGGTAAGAGCGGTCCCCGGTCCAGCAAGCATCAAGAGCCTGCCCAGTCCACTCAAGCATATCCGTTTGAAACTGCCAGCAATTTCACAGGGGTCTCACAGAGGAGTGCAGAGCCGGAGCTGCCTTCCTAGAGGTCAGTCAGCGGCCATCTTGCCCGGCTGTAAAGAGACGCAGTTCTAATTGCGGTTTCACATTCATACTGATGAGTACGAGTCAAGTCAAGTTTATTTGCATAGTTAAAAAACCCCATTACATTACAGTTTAAAAGAACAATGTCTGCTACATAAAAAATTCACTTAGAAAAAAAAGACATCAATTAAAAAAAAACATTATTTAGTCTCTTATTAAAAACATATCTAACACACTCCTCTAGAGAATGAGACAAAACACGTTGACACCATTATCAAGAAGTAAAAGCAATGACTAATAAATCATGCAATCTGGGGTTATTGTTACTAAAATTGCCTGCAGGGCCTAATGACTCTTTGCAGCAAGTTTACCTTTTTATTAACCCACTTGGTTCCAAACCGTAAAGTGCTGATTGTTAGTGGAAATGAGAACCCCTTAACCCTGTTATAGAGTGCAAATATCATGTGCAAAAAAGCTCAATTTAAGTTAACCTGACCCTAAGCCCTCATGTTCCCCCAAAAGATCCAGACAAAGGAGTCAGCCTCTTGAAGCGGGATAATAAAGATCAGGAAAACACCTTAAGCCTAGATGTATATCATGTTTGTAAAATCAGCCTCTTAAAACGGGATAATAAAGAGCAGGTGTACACCTTAAACAATTTATAAAGTGCAAATATCGTGTGCAAAAGAGCAAGGGTAAAATTAACCTGTCCTTGTTGTCCCTTCATGATCATAGGAGCGGTCTATGGACACTTTCAGAAGGCCACCTCCTAGAGCTGGAGAGTAAGAGACCATCTTGTATGATATACATTCGAAAGAACATATACACCTTGAGCCCGGATGTATGTCTTATTTCTAAGTCAGCCTCTACGAAAGGGATTATAAGAACAGATGCACCCCTTAAATAAGTTATAAAGTGCAAGTGGCATTTGCAAAGGTCTTAAAAATGACCTGTCTTTGTCCCTTCATAATTCCAAGAGATGTTTTTGAACACTTTCAAAAGGCCATCTCCTAGGGCAGGAGAGTAAAATACTATCTTGTATAACATGCATTCTTATAGGTAACCTAACTTTATACCCTCACTGGTCCAGTTCTTTTAAGAGCGGTTTTAGAAATCTTACTCCCCTGCAAACTAGGGGAATTGAGCTACTGCTTAGCCCAGTGGTTACTGCTTGCCAGCAAGAACGAATTAACAGCTTTATGAAGATTGTTTTCAACATTCGTTTCCTTTGAGCCAGGGGTGACATAAACATAAGGGGGCAGATTTACAATTAACTAACGCAGCACGGCGCAGCAAGTCATTTTGCTGCGCCATGCTGCGTTAGTTTGGAAAGCACAGGGATGCGACAGTCGCATCCTTGCGCTTCCCCCTGCGCTGGCGCACAAACTGCAGCCATGCGCCGGCGCAGGCACCCTTGCACCATGGTGCAAGGATGCCTGCGTCGTGGGATATGTGTTTTTGTGCAGGAAGGGGAACCTTCCTGCACAAAAACAATCACTACAACCATTTTCCTCTTTCAATGCGTGCTGCAGAATGCAGCACGCATTGAAAGAAGAAACGAGGAGAAATGAAAACATTTCTCCTCGGTGCGCCTCGCTACGCCACCTCTAGTGTGGCGTAGCTTTCAGACGCATCTCCAGAGTTACGATTTCTCGTAATTCTGGAGATGTGTCTTGTTCCATGGGTGTTGCGTGGGAACACCCACAGCAACACCCATGGAACGCCCCTTCACCGCAAAGTGCTGCGTGTGAATGGGCCGTATTTACAAGGAGAGGAAAAGTCACGCAGGGTGGCTTTTCCTCTCCTTGTAAATATGGAGCAGCCCCCTGCGCCACCAGTACGTCACGAAAAGTGACGTACTGGTGGCGCAGGGGGCTTGTAAATCTGCCCCAAGATGTGCACTAGTGCCTCTTGTTTTTTTTCACATAGTCGGCAACTTTGGCTTTGCAGCTGTTTTTTCCACGATGGAGTAAGATCTTTAGTGTCTATGATCCCTAGTTGACATAGCATAATTTGTTGTTTTAGGTCCCAGGAAAAGTGTGCTGAAAGATACTCCTGCGGTCTCAGGATTTTATATGAATGAATCACGGTCCAGGCGTGTCTACTTCTTGCAAGGGCATTTTTATTTGTAAACAGAGAAATAAATCGAGTTGAGGAGTTTGTTGCCCGATTAAAGGCTCTCTTTCCTAGAGTAGCGGCCCACATTTCTTGGATACCTAATTCCTCAATGACCTGGCTTAGGTAGTCTCCCCAGGAACCTTTTTGTTTGCTGCGCTGTTGTGCCTCAATGTCGAGCCAGCATAAATTGTTAATTGTGCCTCTCTGGGAGGCACGGAGTCTCCAACACAGTTTGGCAAAAACACTCTTGCTTTGGATTGATTGATTTTTTAACCCAAACTCAAGTCGTCCCTGGGGCGGTGAAACGCTTTTTGGTATAGAAAACACTGTTTTATACACTTTCGTTTGAATCTTGTTGAGTGTGGATATTGCCCGACTGCACAGAATCTCCGTGCCTTGACTGATGAGCATTATATTGGCAGAATATTGGGAAATTATATTAAAGTGTAAATGCTTGTTAATGCTTTGACAGACACCATTCTTTTCCTGGTCTAGTCCTTTTTTATTTAGCATAAATGTTGAGGCCTTAAGTGTGCACAATTCTTCTGTCAACCCGTGCAAATAAAACGACTTAAAGGTCCTGGCAGTTTGTCGAGTGTCTCCGTTAATCAAGGCGAAGCCATTGCATGCAGAGTTCGCCATGTTGACAATTCCCTAGTTTCCCACCTTTTCTAGTGATTTGTTGTTATTCTGTGTGCAATGGCAGCTACTACCAGACCACACGCATTACTGATTGGGAAGCGCTGCTGTCAGCTTGACCAGTACAGGCATCATTTTATTCATCCCAATTCTACCTTTTACTGTATTTTAACACTGCCCAAAATAGAAAATGCTCTGTATTCTTTTTTAAATGACATCTGAAATACAGAGTGACTGAGGATGAAAAAACTGCATGTCAGATAAAGAGAGCATCCATTTTTTTTTGTAATGAAAATCCTAAAGAGAATCTCTCTTTCAATAAAAAAGATGTTAGAATATAATTATCGACAAAAGGACTATAAATCCCAGGCAGTCAGCAAAAGTTTTTTTTAGAATCTATAAGTTTTCACTTGTAACAGTGAGAGACGAGGCATCCAGTCCTTTAATTCTTTTTAAAATGACACTCGTGTCATCGAACATTTTAATACAAATCAAGGGTGTTATTTAGTGGTTGGTAGGTGAAGCAAACTATTACCCCCTATGTTGCTGTTTTGCAAAAACTGGGATTTAACCAATCTGGGATCTAGTCTATCAATAATAGTGATTCCTGCAGGTTTCAGTACTTCTTTTGGTGTCTTTTTAAATACCTCTTAAACGCCGCAGCCTTAGGTTTGTTTTTTAAAACAGAGAGTTTGAAAAAATGCATCCATCAATGGAGGGTCAAAGATGTGACGACACTTCATGTTAGATCATTTGGGATGCCTTTATTACATCTCTCTGAGTTTGGTGAAACTACACTAAAGATACAACAACAATCTTATTTAGGTGCACGCAGTTTGATGGGACAGGCAGCAGTTCCTAGTAATTGAGGCATCCCAGAGCTACCGAGCTGGTGCTGTCAAGTTAAGCATTCATGCTTATTATTGCTAATCATATGTCTGTGTTTTGTGGAGAAAGTTTTAGATTCATGTTTTATGTAGGGTCAAGTTGGCGCTTGCGCGTATATATTGTATATGGCACGAGTGTGAAAATTAAAAGCCATGGACTAATTAGCCCCGGTAGTGTGGAATGGCGACTCACTGAATGATGTCACAAGAAGGTGGGTCAGAGACAGCGACGTCACAACAAAACGTATGCCTTTTTCTGTGCATGGCCCTGCATTAAAAAATAATAATGCGTTCATTTATAAACATGCAATCATTCGTATAGTATGGAACAATGAAAACAAGCATTTGCAAAGTCAATAGGTCTGGCGTTGTCTGCCGGCCGGCCTTTTGGCAAGTCTTGTTTTGTTATGGTTTTTGCAAAATCTTATAGTCCGGGAAGCTGCTCGGTGTTTGTCAATCCCCCCCCCCCAAAAAAAAATGGACTAAAGGCAAATATGTTTTCTGGTCTTAAAAAAGTACATATTACCATAGTACGCCCTGGCACTGAAGGAGAGTACTTTGTGTGTGGATGTGCTCACTGTGAAAGGAAAACATGCCATAACTCATAGTGACATCAGCCAATGGCTGAAGTGTGCTTATTCATTGCCTCTTGATGCATGCTTGAGTGTGTTGGAGAAAATTGTGAATGAAACAACCACAGACAATTGGATGAACTGTGGAAGAAAACCTCTATAACTAACTATGCTCTACGCATAATTTTAGTAAAATCAAAAGGTCTTGACTAACACAAGCCTAAAAAGCCATTTGGTCTTCCATCGGCTGCCAGCCTCTTGCCTTTGAGAAAGAAGAACAGAAAGAAAGAAAGAAAGAAGGCAAGAAGGACGAATGCAGGATAGAAGAAAAACAAGAAAGAATGAAAGAAAAAATCAAAAATGAAATGCAAGACAGGATAGAAAGAAAAAAAGAAAAAGAAAGAATGAAAAAAGGTGAGAAAGAAGGAAAGAGAAAAGAATGGAAGAAGGAAAAAAAAAATAAGAAAGCAAAGAAAGAAGGAAAGAAAGACAGCAGGAAAGCAAGGAAAGACGCCCTTTCGGGGTCTGCGTGCGCCTCGAGAGCCTAGGGACACCGGGGGTGAGTCCGACCCTTCCCTTTCCACAAAGCTCTGGCGTACTTGGCTCACTCTCGGTTTGGAAAAGGGGCCCAGGATGCCTGACCCCAACATGGCCGACACTGGTGACTCCTTCCCCCGTGCTGAACTTTTACCTACTCATCCCTCCCTGGACTATGCCTGACCTCAAGAGGACCTCCAGCTCTCGTTTTGCCGAACTTCAGACATTTCTCTTTTGCTGGACTGCCTTATCTCTTTCTCCCCCTCAGGTCCCCCTCTCGCCAATCTCAGCCTCCGACTCTTCTCCCCTCCCACCCCTCTCTACCCCCTTTGATGTTTCATTTCTCCGTTCACTCTGTTAATATGTAATTTTGAGTTGCCCAAGCCTAATCGCTGGTAAAATGTAATCATGAGTAAAGTCACTATTTGTGTATATATGCTTAGATATAACTCTAACCACTAGTATATGTAGTAGACCTTTGTACTTACTACCATTCCTAGGAGTTTAGCGTTTATCCGTTTGTATCTCTTCCTTGAGTGACTTTGCAACTTGTACATTTGCAATTTTTTTCTGTGTGCATCTCTTCCTTGTGTGATTCTACAATTTGTACATTTGCAATTTCTTTTTTTCTGCTTGTATTTCTTTCGTAACGCATGTAATTCAAAGTCCTTATGTAACGCTACTGGTTCTTTTGTAAAGCCCTCTGACGCAGGGGGGAGGGTGCCGAACTTCAGACATTTCTCTTTGCTGGACTGCCTTATCTCTTTCTCCCCCTCAGGTCCCCCTCTCGCCAATCTCAGCCTCCGACTCTTCTCCCCCTCCCACCCCCACCGCTCTCTACCCCCTTTGATGTTTCATTTCGCCGTTCACTCTGTAAATATGTAATTTTGAGTTGCCCAAGCCTAATCGCTGGTAAAATGTAATCATGAGTAAAGTCACTATTTGTGTATATATGCTTAGATATAACTCTAACCACTAGTATATGTAGTAGACCTTTGTACTTACTACCATTCCTAGGAGTTTAGCATTTATCCGTTTGTATCTCTTCCTTGAGTGACTTTGCAACTTGTACATTTGCAATTTTTTTCTGCTTGTATTTCTTTTGTAACGCATGTAATCCAAAGTCCTTATGTAACGCTACTGGTTCTTTTGTAAAGCGCTCTGACACCTTTGGGTAATGTTCGCTATGTTCGCATTTCTTTTGTAACTCATGTAATTCAAAGTCCTTATGTAACGCAACTGGTTCTTTTGTAAAGCGCTCTGACACCTTTGGGTAATGTTCGCGCTATATAAAATCGCATTAAATAAAATAAAATAAAAATAAATAAAGAAAAAAAGAAAAAAAAGAAAATGAAAAGCAGGAAGTAAAGAGGGCAAGAGAGAAAGAAAGATCGCAAGAAGGAAAGAAAGAAAAAAAGAAAATAAAGAAAAAAAGGCATTACAAGTACTGCAAATTAAGCATGATATAGACTGATTTTCTTCCTGAGCAAAGTTTCTTAAAGAACTATCGGTGAAATTAAGTCCATATTAAACGTTTTCAGAAGAATTGTCGAGTATGAATTCACATTGATAGTATTGAAGCTTTTGGTTTGTGTACTGCATGCATAGTAAAAAGAGAATACCTTAATACAGAACAGTTCCAAATGGACACAATCTGTTATCCTGTGAATTACCAACAGTCACATAAACAAACAACACTTTAAATGGAATTTACAACAGCCTAAGCAGGCAACAGGAACTGATAAGACTGGAATGTGGCCTGTGCTCTCATCTGGTAGAAAGCATCCTTCTATCACTTCAGGGTTTAAACACAAGGGCAACACTAAAATAATTATAAAGTAAAAACAAAAACACTGGCACTGAAGGGTACCACCTTGCGTGTGGATGTGAAAGAGCAAAAATCAGTCACTTAAAGTAGATTAACCCATTGTCCCATGCTGTATGCTGTAATGGGTGGAAGCAAAATGTAAATGACACAATAGACCAATGGATAAGGTGAGGTGGCTGAAAGCCCCTTTAAGTAAGTATATTATACATATAATTTTTGTAAAATCAAAACGTCTTGGCTAATGCCAGACCTAAAAATTACATACCTGATGTGGAAAGAAACATCAATTATTGAATGCAAGGATTGCTTTTAGAAGCTATGTGCTTTTAAGCTGTTATCTCATATATTTCAAACTCCCCAAGCTGATGTAGGGGGACTTATATGAAGTGAAAGGCAATTATTTGTGATCAATGAAATGACTTCGGATGCAAAATATCATGGCCTTGATTTACTGGATGTTTACGTTGATCCTCTTGTCACTCAAAGCGATTCAAAGCCGCTCGAACTGCGAAGGATCAACTTTACATGCAAAATGTATTTTGCACCAAAAGTGTACCCTTCCACAGGGCGATAGGCCAGCGTAAAAAACAAAACAAAAGCATAGGTTTTGGTGCAAAGTCAGGTCAACTAATGAAGTATGAGCAGGCTTTGCCCTAAATCCTTATGCTGAGTGTCACCTGGCACAAGCAACACGTCATGTGATATATTGCCTGCTTAACCAATGTGTAACATATGTGTCTTACCCTAAATCACACATTGTACGCTTCTGACCCGTGCGCAGTGGTCTACTTGTTGGAATTTGTACTTGAGAGTGTACCTCGAGTACAAATGCTATTCTAGACACTGCTGCCTCAACATTGTTTCATAGTGCGAGGCTAACCATCCCACATAGAAACCAGATTTAATGCTAACACTGATGAAGTCATCATTTGCGAGCAACTCTTGAATCTGGTGCTATGCTTTTTTCTGTTCTTCAGATAACACAGCATTGCACTATTTCAAGCAACGCTCCACTAAGGGAAAGACAGTAAATCCTAGCCCGTATAAGGCCACATTGCCACTATGTGTGGCGTGACAGCATTCAGGGAGTACACATGCCAACTGATTTGGTGGTGGGGCCCAATGTGACCATCAAGCTTGGTTCAAAATAAAGGGCACACCTTGCTTCTCCTCTCAAAATAATGCAAACCCGCCATCTTTTCATGTACACCTTGACTTGTGTCCTGTGATTGTACCTCTTTTTAGAATAGAGCAATGCCAAGGTTAATTTTTACCACCCCTTCGCGATTTTTGTCTTTCTCAGTCTTCCTAAATGATGTGTGTGGAGGTCAACAGATAGCTGGACATTGAATAGAAATATTTCGTTTTTACCATTTTTTACCAAAATGGAGAATGGCTCTGTAGAAAAGTGAATCTGGAAGGCAATTCTTTATCAGAAGTGGAGAGATTACCAAGATGGGCCTCTCTGTTTTTGCTCTAATCAGGAAGGGGAAAGGCTTTTGTTCGTCTGAAGAAAATGTCCTAGAAGGTGGTGATATTTAGGACCCACCTCCAGCCGGAGGTGGATAACAGTATTATCAGTATTTTTCTGAGACTGATGGTGAGGGATGAACTGACCAGGAGACGCATATACATTTAGCAACCATTTTGTGGTCTCCAATCCAGTGATTCACAAATCCCTTTTAGTGATACACTTAACGCATTTTGTGAGTTGGAAAACTTTTTCTAACTGGTAACTTTGGTTCTGAGGCCCAGACCAAATCGCAATTTGTAAAGGGCATGAAAGGGATGTTCCGACTAAATTGCGATTTGGTAACCTTTGTATCAATTGTATGCGACTGGAATTCCAGTTGAAAAATATTGTCCATTTACTTATTCCACAGTGGAGGTAGTTTCTAATTTGCAATGGGGAAGGTGTCCACTCCCCTTTGGGAATCGGTGTGGCAGCCTCAGGGGGAAAAGTCAGAGGTCCAGGGAACCACTGCTTGCTCCCCCTATAGTTTTCCAAAACACATTTGTTTTAAAGCAGTGTTGGTTCTTTTAAGAAACACGGGATTCTTTAAAAAATGTTTTCCATTTTGGAATGCAACAGGAATAGTGGTCTGCAGCCTCGTGCAGGTCACCATCCCTGTGATTGCAGCCAATTGTAGGCGATCACAAATTGCAACCTTCCTAATTAACATTAATTAGGTGGGTCATGCTGCGATCCCCTGCAATTTCTTTAATGAACTGACTTAATAATACACAGGAAAGGTAATGCAGGAAAGACAGGACGTGCCTGGGAAGTTTGTGGTATTTTTCAGGAATGAATACCCAAGAAATCCTTTATGTCTTTGATCTGCTTTTATTGAGATCATCAGGTTTCAACCTGGTGTAACAAAGTGCAGCTGACACGTGTTTCAACCCAAAGTGGCTGGCACACCTAAGGCTTTCTCAAGGCAAGAAATCAAAAGAAACAGCATTTCAGTCGTATTTGTAGCATAAATCCAAAGGAAAATCCGAAAAAATAGTCTCTGCAGTCATTACGAGACAGGAGAATGTAAACTGTTTATGAACAGATTATGTACTACATACATCGGGCCACTTTTGCTGTGTCTTGCATATCTGTCAACTCCTGCAATTGACTGAGTAAAAATTGATGCTCCACATTATTGTACGGGGTGGAAGTTAAATTAAGTTCCTTGCTTGTTTTTCATTAGGATGGCTAGTGGATCTCCAAAAATATCTGTTTGGTGGTCTAATGCCTGACTGCCGATCATGAAGTATTTGTTTTCTTTCAAGTTTTCCTAGAGTTTCTAAGTGACCGTGGTTTCTAGATTTTGTTGGGAAGAATTGATTAGAGATGGACTGATAATTGTATAGGATTTCAGGGTCTGCAGAGGGGATCAGTAGCAGAGGTATGATCAGGGCCGGACTGGGAACCAAAATCGGCCCTGGTAAAGTGCTCGGCCGGCCCCCCGGGGGTTGGGGGTGCGGCCGAGCTGTTTGCCAGGGCCGGCTTTAGCCGATTTTGTTACAGGGGCCGATATTGCAGCTAAGCTGCAAAAACGGCCCTGTAACTAAAATGGCCCCCAGGGGCCCAAAACTGGCCCCCACCCTGGCGGCCCACCGAGGAAATGCCCGGTGCCCGCTACAGCCAGTCCGGCCCTGGGTATGATCACCATTATATCATCTGGTTAGTTACTAAGCGGAGAGAGATCTGCTTATCTGCTCTGTGACATCAAGGGTAAGAAATTCATTTTGTCCTGGGGAACTGAACAGGAGAGTGTTGATTTGGGTGTATTTTTTTGTCTCTTTTTAGAGTTTTATATAGCGCGAACTAGACCCGAGACATCGGGTATCAGAGCGCTTTACATAGCACCAGTTTCGTTACAGAAGGACACATTAATTTTTGTTAGGCACGGGGAGATTAAGTGATTTGCCCAGAATCACAGGATGTTGAGCGTCGTTGCCGAGACTCAAACCCGGTTCCCCAGCTTCGAGGTCGACCGCTCTAGTCGTAAGGCTACATCCTCTCATGTTCATGAGTATTTTATCATTCTTAGCATTAGAGCATTAGAGGGAGGCTAATTGGCTTGAAGGAGGTCAGCTTGGTGCCCAGCATTAGGGAAGACAGAGGTGTGAACACAGAGTGTGTAGATTTAATGGCCGCCTCTTGATATTTTGAGATTCTTGCTTTTAAGACCGTAACAGGCTCTCCAAATGTTGCTCTGATGTGATCTCCTACAGAGTGTTTCTTCAATTCAATAAACTTTATTCGGTCATCAGATCATAAAAGTGCAAAATGCTTATGTACAACCTAGTAAAATTTAAATATGTTAAAAGCTTTCAATACACTTAAAAGACACAAGTAAGCAAATTGGCTTTAAAAACACAATCCTCCACTTAAGTCTAAAAACTGTACAATGATTAATATAAAAAGCTACTAGCTAGTCAATACATGTTGCATAATGCGTGAGAGCTCAAAGTTAATTTAGGGCTGTAACACTAAAATAATGTACATTAAGCAAATACAATGATGTTTCTGCTAGCACGAAAGCACAAACAGGTCTGGGTATTAATAGTTGCTCTATTAGCTATACTCCATATTGCTTTGATTAACTTCCCCTGGCATATGGGCCTTTTAGAGGGGATGACAGAGTGAATCTCTCGGCCTTTCTTCTGATTCTCCACATATGGCCCAGGAACTTCGCTGTTGGCACACAAATAATGGCCTCGTGTCTGATTTTAGTATGCGCAAAGCGGCCCAGGAGTCATAGGTTCCAGGTTGTTTACAAAAGAATTTGTAAATGAATTTAGGGACAGGGAGCCATGCCTAAATTGCATGTAGAGCTTTCTATCTGCCGGCACCTGGATAATGTCGAGGTATCCTTTCAGGTTGGATGAAATCCATAAATTCCTCAGTTAGTCTACCCCTCTTGCTGCTCCTGGAATTGTTCTGTGCTACCCAATTCAAGTACATTACTTTGATTTGTTTCTTGGTAGGTAGTTCTAAGCAATCAGTGCTGCTCCCCTTATCCCCAATGTTAGTGAGGAGATTTCTGATGTTTTTAACCCAGACTATTTTATTTGATGTATTCAATGTACAGACTTCTGCAAGGGTAAGTTCATGAAAGGACAGTTCAGAGGTAGATACCAACCTTTGCCAAAACAAGAGCGGGCACAGCTTCGCTAAATCTTTAATAGACTTAATGCCCATATCAAATTTCAGAGGGCAGAGTGGTGTTCTTGGTAGAAGAGAAACTAGGTTCCAGAGGAACTTATTCTCAGTCACTGTTAGATTGTTCATTTTTTCGAAGCCCCATAGCTCTGCCCCATAAAGGGCGCTACTTATAACCTTACTTTTGTATATCTGGTGCAACTGGTTTTGTGAAGGCACAACAATGTTCCTTCCTTAGGGCCCAAGCTGCCTTTGTGTACTTAAGCTGGCCTTATTTAGGTGTTGTTTCCAGGCCATGCCTTCGGACAGTTTGATGCCCAGATATTCAAAGCTACTCACTTTTTCTAAAGGGGTGTTATTTAGAAATAAGCGCCCTTTGAATGATTTATGTGGGTTCAGCATCATCAATTTAGTTTTGGTAGTGTTTATTTCAAGGCCCTTCTGGTCACAAAAGATCTTAAATCAGTTTAACAGAGTTTGGAGCCCCATGGGTGTTTTAGAGACAAGAAGGGTATCGTCTGCAAAAAGAAGAGTTGCAATTTCAATCAATCAATCAATCAATCAATCAGAGGAATTGTAAGTGCACTACTCACCTGTGAGGGTCTCAAGGCCCTGGGGTGGAGGGGGGTAGCAGCTCTGTTCAGCCGAAGAGCCAGGTCTTGAGTGTCTTCTTGAAGATGTTCAGGGAGAGGGAGCGTCTGATGTCGATCGGGAGCTCTTTCCAGGTCTTGGCCACGATGTAGGAGAAGGCTCTTCCACCTGTTCTGGCTCTGCGGATAAGAGGGGGTTCAGCGAGGGCGAGGTCGGCGGAGCGGAGGTTTCTTTTGGGTCGGTAGAAGGTGATTCTTTTGTTGAGGTATTGCGGTCCTGTGTTGTGGAGGCATTTGTAGGTGTGGGTGAGTATCTTGAAGGTGACTCTCTTCTCGACGGGGAGCCAGTGGAGGTTCCGCAGGTGTTGGGTGATGTGTTCGTGTCGAGGGATGCCGAGTACGAGTCTGGCTGCGGTGTTCTGTATGGTCTGAAGCTTGCGGAGTAGAGACTTGTTGATCCCAGCATAGAGGGTGTTGCCGTAGTTGAGTCTGCTGGTTATGAGTGCGTGGGTGACGGTCTTTCTTGATTCGGGGGGATCCATTTGAAGGTTTTTCGGAGGATGCTGAGGGTGTGTAGTGTAGTTCCTATTTCCCTAATAGGCTCTGCGCATTGGAATAACATACTCTATAGGCTTGGCATAGGACTGAGGTCGGTATGCCCCTATCGCGTATATTAAACTTAATTACCTGTGCCAGCTAGCTCAGAGGCCACTAGAAACTTCTTGAAGACAAGAAGGGAATAGCTTCTGGCAACCACATAACATAAAACCCTGATCCCTCAGGATCGTGGAAACAATATACTACTTTTCATTCAGTCACTCATCTCAGAGAAGTACATAGAAGAAACAGTCGGGTGTGTTTACAATAAAATTTATTGCACAGTTGCTGTTCTAGTACTAGTTATATGTGCTGCGACAACTGTTGGACAGTAGCAGAGAAATATGGCCAGCAGTGCAGTTAAATAAAAATGCATGGTACAGTTTTACCATTGTGCAATAGTAATGAACACATACATGAAATGCAGAATGCATTAAGATAAAGCCTATACCCCTATGATGCCTAACTAGATGTACCTAAGTGTACCTAGCATGTGTGTTGGTCTTAGAGAGCCAAGAATCCCCCTAGGATTTAGTCTAACCCCATTACCTTAGTGGGACTTCATCCTGGTGTTGAGCTGGACACCCCAGGATGGGTGGATGGACCTCTGCCAGCTGGAGCTGTGGCATGTTGCAGGTTGCAGCGTCTCAGGTCGGAGTGTCCGCATGGAAAGTCTCGGTCCACTCTAGTTTGCTTGGGCAAAGGGAGGTATATTTATACCTGATAGGTGCCTTGGAATGTTAGTATTGACGTACAGTCGGTCAGAGGAAGACGTCAGGAATGAACCCTTAGGAAATAGTGGTTCATGCATATTTAATGAGTTCTTGGAGAAATCAATAATCCTGTGCTAGGGAAAATCCCAAGAGCTTAAGGGTCTGTTTCTAAGACCTTGTTGTGACATAGGTTAGTCACTGTTGGACATGGATATGACGTATTTATTATGGACCATCTTCTGCACCCAGAGCACACGTCAGATAAGGGACAGACTCTGTTGCTCGTTATTTGTGAAGGGAGGGCCAATGTAGGTGAAAGGTCCTGCCTGTCTCTGTAGCTACGAAGGATTTGTGCCTCTGAAACGGCGCACCTATGTTAGGGCCTCAATCCAGCACATAACACCCACTCCAATCTATGGACAATCGTGAATAACCCATTAAAAGCAAACTACGTGACTAAAATAGGCATTTGCATATGATTGGCAGGTAGTTGCATGAGAGTGGTTTATGAGCTGAAAAAATAGCAGCTGTTAAAATATGTAAAATTACTATAGACTCTGTGGAGACAGGAAAAATCTATAGTGTCATTAAAAAAATACTCTCTTAGAGTCAGTAGTTACTTATAAAAGTTCCTGTTTATAAAATTGAAAACTCTTTCAAGCTGTTCAGAAGACCATGCTTTCTTTAGAAGAAAAAAAAAAAAAAAAAGAAAGAGAAAGGTCATTTTAGAGGGAATGCTCCAAGCACTCGGTCAGAGTTGAAACAATAAGAGAAAAAATGTGTTTCAGGACATGTTTTAGCAAAATCGAGATAACAAGTGGCTGAGAGACACAACATTTCTGTTGCTAGTTACTGCAGGGGACGGACCTTTGTAATAACTTGTAGAATCGTTGTGGGAGCACAGAATGAGCAGTGCTGCCAGTTGCTAGTTCTGAGGCAGCCGGTGCTGTAATCGATACCTTAGATTTGCAAGGAATGCTTGGGTTTGATGGGAATACGCTTGGGACACAGCCAAGCATGGGACTTCAGCAGTTCCAGCCTGGTGGTAAATGCCGCTGGTGTTTCCTTTGGAAGTGTCAGACAGATGATGACCACGCATCCTTCACTGCAGAAAACAGCCATCAGAGAACAGGTATGTTGCAGTTGCAGTCTTTTCAGACTGGTCTTTTAAATATTAGAAACCATGAGAAGCATAGTTCCTGTTTGCAAGGTATTCCCAAGGTGTATCACACTGCTTGTACGTGAAAGATAAAATTTATCAAAAAGGAAAGAGGGGCAGTCTGTATTTAAGAGTGCTATTTAGCAAAAAAGAAAAAATATTTCTTTAGCTGATGTGAAATGAAAAATAAAAGTGCTGCACAAGCATGGTTTTCAGATTGCTCAAAGCATTTGAACTTTATAAAGGAAACTTTTGTTTCACTACTGTCAGTGTTGGGGCTTCTAGCCAAAAGGGCACAACTTATCTACACTGTAGGATTTCACTACCTCTGGATGTTATCTGTACATAACGTAGGTCTGGCTTATGTATACTGAGTCCCTTGGTGATGTTCAGGAATCATTTTTGTGACAGGTATTTGTGTCAAAAGGCCAAACCACCCATACTTTCCTAACTGGGTCTGTCCTGTTGTTTTGTAAATGGCATCTAATGTTGCCCCTGCTGATGTATGTCAACTATTCCACCCCCGTGCGATGGTGTTTGGTGGTGTTTGGCAACGTTCCTACTGGTGTTTAAACAACCACATTTCTAGATGCATTACAATTGTGTAGGAGTTGATAACCTTAATGAAGTTAACAGGTATAAAGCGTCACAATAAGAATAAATCTCTAACATTTCATGATCTGAAAATGTAGCAATTATTCCTAAAACAGACAGCATATTATTCACTGTATCAGTAACCCATTTTCAGAAAAATGTACTGCAGGTAATGACATCACTGAATGAATGATAAAATGAATGAAAATGAATGAAAGTTCAAAATACATTAATCAGAATTAAAAACCGGATGATTAAATACATCATTTAGAATACAAAGGCTTGTTTAGGCCGAATACATTTATAAGTCCCTTTTGCATTTGAATTGAAAATGGACGTGGCTTCAGTTTTATGTTGATCTTGTGTTGTAGAAAGTGTCCACTAAGAGTCATGCTAAAAGCTAGCTATAAGCAAAGCTAGAACATAAAAAGATGAACCCAGAAATACTCCATAGTTCTACCCATGGTGAAGCCAGGTCTGTATCTTTTTGGGAAAAGAAAAGGTTCAAAAGTTTGTACTTGCATGTTCGTTGTTTGTTTTTAGGCTGGCTTCGCTTCATGTTCACGTGGAGCCATGGAAAACGTATCACAGTTAATGAAATAGCCAGTAGCTGTATGATCAATTGTTGAAATTGCATCGTGTTTAGTTGAAGTTATTTCTGCTGTTTTTGTTGAAAAACGTTTGAAATGTTGAAATTAATAGTTGATGTCTTTGCTGAAAAACTTTCAGATGGTGAAGTTAATATTTTATGTTTTTGTTGAAAAACATTGAAGCATTTATTAGTTGTTGCTTTTGTTGAAAAACGTTGATGCATTTATTATTTGATGTTTTTGTTGAAAAACATTGAAGCTTTTATTATTTGATGTTTTTGTTGAAAAACGTTGAAGCTTTAATTATTTGATGCTTTTGTTGAAAAACGTTGAAGCATTTATTATTTGTTGCTTTTGTTGAAAAACGTTGAAGCATTTATTATTTGATGTTTTTCTTGAAAAACGTTGAAGCATTTATTATTGTTGCTTTTGTTGAAAAACGTTGGTGTACACATTTGTTTTTGGCCAAATTGCAACTTGAGTGTTGTCTTGACTTTTATTTTGAATTTGAAAGGTTGGTTCAAGGAGAACTAGTTCCATTGCATTGTTGCATAGTCCCCCACTCCATGGATTTGATTTCTCAAACGTGATGAGCTTTTCAGTTTGAAGTTCTTGAATAGTAGTGAGAGGGACGTCTACTACTGTGGAGTTCACGAGGCCTACTGCTCAGTATTGGCCACATAGTGTTGTTTGATTCTTTCATTTGAAATGAATCTGTTTTCCTTTTCACGGCAAGATGCGGCAAAAGTACAGTTTTTGTTCCTTTCACTTCAAGGAATGGCACAGGTTTTCCTGTATGAGGGGCCAAATTCCTTTGTGTCCGCGATCTTTATCTCTCTCTGCCCAGATCCCTGACTTTTGGGATTCAGACAGGTCTTGCCGTGATTACCTCGACTTCCCAGTGGCGGCCTGTTTCACTTTGACAGAATCTTTGTTTGTTTGTTTCCTTAAGTTCCTGTAAAACAGCCAAATAATCATAGATACAGAATGGTATTCATCCGCCACTGTGCCTTCACATTTATGATCAGGTTCCCATATTTGTAAATGGAGTCAGACCCCCTAGAGAGCTTCTTGGCTGGGTGTGTATTGCCCCCTGAATCCATATAAGTGTTTGACCTCACTAGCGCCCCGCCTAACACCCTAGCTGTTAAGGACTGCTCTATGCCCCAGTCCTTCCTCTCTTCTACCTAAATTCCCTCAGGATGGCGTTGGAGAGGAGTACCGCAATATTACGTCCATCCCTTCCATGGCCTCTTTGTCAGCCCGAGAGCTAAGTGTGGAGCCACAGTCAGGGTGTAACGTTGATTGCGTATCTCCTGTTATGGACTCGCAAATCTTTCTATAACAGTTTTGAGCGTCAGCCGAGCGCTAAGGCCATACCTATAGGAAACTTGAGCACGGATCCACTGCCACCAAGATATATTTTTAAGCCACCTCAAAATTTGAGGGGCCACAGTGGTCCTGTTACATGATACGATCAAGTGGACAGTCTGATGCTGTCTAGCAATGGGACCTGCGCGGGTCTTGTGATGGTGTAGCCTGGCATTTGTTTGCAGATTTTGCAGTTCAAGACAAAGCCAATAGTCTGACTTCTGAACCTTGGCCACCAATAGCACTGTTGCAATGAAGAAATAGTAGCCATTACCCCTGAATGCGCGGAGCCCAAGCCCTTGTGTGCTTTAAATGATGAATTCCTGCCTACTATCCATATTTGGAAATACTCTATCCCCCACTCCAGGAATCTGAGCATATGGAATGTTGTTTGCACCTAACTTGTAGGAGTATATAAGTGGAAATTTCTTAGGCACTGCTGTGCTGCCTTTGCGTGAAGCAATTACAGCCACCATATTCTAACCGTCTATTCTCGTTGTTGAGCGAGTGTGCGCAGCTACGGAAGCTGTGTGAACAGCCCCCTGTGTGGCTTCTACAGCCAATGAATTCCCTGCAACGTGCACGCCATCACGTTGATGACTCAGTGTGTTAATCACGTGAGTTTTTGTTTGGTAGGTCGTATTTTTCAACTCCACTACCTGTTCCCATAATTTTTGTGTTTAATTATGCCACCTTTTTAATCTTTAAACCCATTTTGTTTCCAATGGTGTAAATATTTATTACATGATTGCACACAGTAAAAGGAATCGCACACTATAAGTGTGGGGAATTCGCGATCCGTGTTTACAAGTGCAAGTATCAGGGCTTTTAAAGCTGCCAACCGAGCCGTGCTATTACCTAGAGGTAGTTTTTTGGTGCAATGAGGACGGAACTTGCCATCCTGCATCTGTTCTTTAACAAAGGCGGCCGGTGGTGCAGACCCTTCAGTGTAAATCTTAAAAATTCATACTGATCTAGAGGCAAGATTTCATTTGGTAGATGATGTTCTTTCTCATATTGCAGGAATGCCTGTGTTTTTAAACTTGGATCAAATCTGGATTCAAAGTCTGATGCAGCAAAAGAATTAGCCCTTTGTATCCATTCTGGATGTAAGGCCTTGGCATTAGGAATGCTAGCCCCGGTACCGGGGTGACGACAATAATGCATCATCCCATGAGCCAGTGCTCTTTCTTTTGCTACAGCAGTCTGAATGGTTGTCAGAATTTTTTCCTGTTGAATTAGAACTCATTTCTGTGTTTGTGTACAGATGAGATTTGTATGCGATTGGTACAGTTTCACCTTCATTAAAGGTTTAATAAGTGTACCCGCATTGACCCAAAATGATACTGAGTACCAAGTGGTGCAAGTTTACATGTGTGTGTATGTGTTTGGAAGCAATAATATCTTCCTGGAGTGAACAAAGAATATTGGTGTGTTCTTGTGTCCAGTGTTTGACTGAAAAGTCAGGTTTGAAAAAGGTCGTAGAAAGGTTTTACTCTCTCTGCGAAATCCAAAATGTATGTTCTGCCAAAATCTAGGAATCCCAGTACTTATTGGAAGTTGTTTTAATGTCTTTGGAGGCTGCAGCAGCGCACACTTTTCTAAAAAGTTAGCTGCCAGGCTTTTTCCTTCACTTGAGAACTAGTATCCAAAAAATAGGACACAGAGGTGGGCAATTTTTGATTTCTCAAAATTAAATTTGTAGCCTTCAGAGGCGAATCCCATAATAATGGTGCTCACCCTAGTCAAGTGTTTCCCCAATAGGTCGTCCGTTAGATAAATATCATCCATATAGGACAACGCTTCTTCATCAAAGTGCTTTAGCCTTTCAGTAACTCATTCAGAAAGTACCCCTGAGCTGTTCTTATACCCACGGGGGAGATGACAAAAAATTGTCGCTGTGACTCTAATATACTAAATGCTGTTAGGTACCTGTTTTCAGGTGCTATAGTTTGACAGAAAAATCCATTTGAGACAACAAGTGTCGTTTTGTATTTTTTCCCGCATAATGTTATTCATTAATGCGGCACTATCTGCATGTTGGACAGCATATGTCTTTGTGCAAGTGTTCAAGTGTCTGTAAATGAAAACTAGACAAAATGTATTATCATGTTTTGATAAGTGAAACAAGGGATTGTTCTTTTGTGAAGTGCATTTTTCAATGATCTCCTGGTATTCAAGTTGATCTAAGATCTCCCTAACCTGTGTTTTTAGCATCTTGCTTAATAGGATATTGTCTTTGAGCATGTGGTGAAACTATTAATGGGATTACGGGGTGGGTTGAGGCATCATCCAATCCAGCGTGATTTTTATACAATGCTGGAGCTTGGGCTACTGCCCACTCCCGTGCATATGTATGTTTAAGGTGAACTGGAACATGGTTGGAAAATGCAGGAAAAATATACTTTCTCCCTTTGGGCGCTCCCTGATGAATGCTGGCGGCTAATCTTGTTCTGCTAACAGTATGTCAAAACCAGACAATAGGCTCTTCGCAAAGAGACCTTTTACTTTCCTGTGTTTGTCCTCCTCCATGCGGAGTGTTATTTCATATAACTTGTGTGGGACGTTCACCCTTTTGTCTGGTGTCTCCACCGTGATGTAATCATTCAATTTTGCTGTCCAGAAATTCCTTCAGGTTCTGGCTAGCTATTGTTACTTCTGCCGCGCTGTCTAGCATTGTCTGAGCCCATTCCCCGTTCAGAAGTTGAGTCCTTAGGATTCTGTGCATGTCTAACTTTGAGACCTGCAACTTTCTTCTTTTTAAATTGAGGTTTGGATTGTGGCTTGTCTTCTGTTTTAGAAGAGTCCTGAGCGTGCTTGTCCCTGGACTGCTTGCGCTCTTCTTTGTGTGCTGACTTTCCTTCTCTCCCTGTGTTGTTTGTCGAGAGGAATGTGTATCAGTATCCTGATACCTGTCAGGTTTCCTAATATTATCCCTATTCCTAAGGTTATACCTCTTTGCAGAGGGCTCCTGTTGAGGAGACCTACCTCGGGACTGAGAATCTTTTCTGAAAAATTTTGTTTTTTATTATTATCCTTCTTCTTTTTAGAAGAAGTAGGTGTCTGCTTAGAATTGTCCTTCTCAGGACTGCCCATTAGCTGTGGTTTTAAAAGCTTTCACACCCAAACTGTCCCTTCCCAGCTCTGCATATGCAGTTTCAATTATTTTGGGAATTTCTTGTGGTTGGTCTATAAGATTGACCTCTCTTAGGTGTTGGCGGATCGCCACTGAAGCTGCTTCCCCTTTAATGTTAGCTAGTATTATTGTTGATACTTGGTTGTAATTACCTAGTAATTTCATACCTAAGGTCAGAGCTTGTTCAGCTCCATACTTGTTCTGTATCTGTCGTAAGACATCTGGAATTACCGCTAAGGAACGAATACCATGAGTCCTGGTATGTATGGCAGCAAAGGCTGTACCCCAATTGGTGCAGTCCTCTAACTGTGGTGTGATCCCCATGGGCAAGCAGAGTGTTAGCATTATATGCTTTCAAATGGTGTGGTATTTGGAAATACTACTTCTAACTGGATAATTTTCTGAGCTACCCAGAAAGGAATCTGTTCACATTTTGTGGGTAGTTTACCCATTACTGTGTGTAATGTTTGTGGAGTGATTTTAGTAGCGGTGCTCTGTGTTGGAGCTGTGTTATTTGTAGCTACTGTGGGCCGGACACCAAGTGTCCTCATGACGAGTTGCGTCATGGCTCTGTAAGAAGTTTTACCAACTCTTTGTGTTGTAGGAGCAGTGCATCTTGTGGCATTATGTCAATGTCAGGATGTGGTGTGTAGCCAGCTAATATTGGCCTTGTAGCTCCTGGTCTACCTAGTGGACCGAACCTGGTTTTATTTATTTGTTGTAGGGCGCCATTAAACCAGAAATTGTGGTCCTGGTCAGTGTGCGGAATCTTAATCTCCTCGAACGGAGTGTAGACCGCTGGGACTTTTCATGTATGTAAGAATGAAAAGTCTGAGTTGTTGCATTTACTGCTGGGAATGTAACCCAAGAATAGAACACATCTGTTTGATAATCTTCGTGTGCCTCTATTAATATCACTGTACCCTCTCGGTCTGTTAAACCATGTCTGAGGGGTTTTTGTGTGAGTGTATGCCTGATTTTGGGTGCAAAATGTATTGCATTTGCTTCCTCTTCGTCGTTTGAGACCTGTGTCCCAGTGACAGGAGCAGCTGCCTCGACAGACATTGTGTTGTGAAAACAAAATGTCCTAAAAAAAAAGGTTTGAAGATAAGGTTTTAAAAGGCACAATTGTTCGGGAACTTTTTCCTTCAAGCTTGATTAACCAACAGCCAATACATAGGAAGATTGCCTACTCAGCTGTGGCGGAATTTTGTGCCTACCCACTCCAGACGTCTCTGGCGTTTTGTGAGTAGGGGTCTCTGAGAATAAGCATGACTGAACTACTCAGATTCTACTGTTAAATAAGTGCCAAATTCACGTTTGGGCGTCATGTAGTGTAGTTCCTATTTCCCTAATATGCTCTGCGCATTGGAATAACATACTCTATAGGCTTGGCATAGGACTGAGGTCGGTATGCCCCTATCGCGTATATTAAACTTAATTACCTGTGCCAGCTAGCTCAGAGGCCACTAGAAACTTCTTGAAGACAAGAAGGGAATAGCTTCTGGCAACCACATAACATAAAACCCTGATCCCTCAGGATCGTGGAAACAATATACTACTTTTCATTCAGTCACTCATCTCAGAGAAGTACATAGAAGAAACAGTCGGGTGTGTTTACAATAAAATTTATTGCATAGTTGTGGTTCTAGTACTGGTTATATGTGCTGCGACAACTGTTGGACAGTAGCAGAGAAATATGGCCAGCAGTGCAGTTAAATAAAAATGCATGGTACAGTTTTACCATTGTGCAACAGTAATGAACACATACATGAAATGCAGAATGCATTAAGATAAAGCCTATACCCCTATGATACCTAACTAGATGTACCTAACTGTACCTAGCATGTGTGAAGGTCTTAGAGAGCCAAGAATCCCCCTAGGATTTAGTCTAACCCCATTACCTTAGTGGGACTTCATCCTGGTGTTGAGCTGGACACCGCAGGATGGGTGGATGGACCTCTGCCAGCTGGAGCTGTGGCATGTTGCAGGTTGCAGCGTCTCAGGTCGGAGTGTCTGCATGGAAAGTCTCGGTCCCCTCTAGTTTGCTTGGGCAAAGGGAGGTATATTTATACCTGATAGGTGCCTTGGAATGTTAGTATTGACATACAGTCGGTCAGAGGAAGACGTCAGGAATGAACCCTTAGGAAATAGTGGTTCATGCATATTTAATGAGTTCTTGGAGAAATCAATAATCCTGTGCTAGGGAAAATCCCAAGAGCTTAAGGGTCTGTTTCTAAGAACTCGTTGTGACATAGGTTAGTCACTGTTGGACATGGATATGACGTATTTAGGATGGACCGTCTTCTGCACCCAGAGCACACGTCAGATAAGGGACAGACTCTGTTGCTCGTTATTTGTGAAGGGAGGGCCAATGTAGGTGAAAGGTCCTGCCTGTCTCTGTGGCACGAAGGATTTGTGCCTCTGAAATGGCGCACCTATGTTAGGGCCTCAATCCAGCACATAACAGGTGTTGAAGCAGCTTGAGGCGACGACGTTGACCTGTCGGGTCATGGAGAGGGAGGAGTCGATATTGATGCCGAGGTTCCGGGCGTGGTCAGTGGGGGTGGGAGGACTGCCGAGGGCGGTGGGCCACCAGGTGTTGTCCCATGCAGAGGGGGAGGGTCTGAGGACCTCTGTCTTCTCCGAGTTGAGCTTCAGGCAGTTGCTGCTCATCCAGGATGCAACGTCCTTCATTCCTTCCTGGAAGTTGAGTCTGGTGATGGTGTGGTGCTTGGTGAGGGAGAGGATGAGCTGGGTGTCATCGGCGTAGGATACTATGCTGAGTCCGTGCTGTCTGACGATGGCGGCGAGGGGGGCCATGTAGATATTGAAGAGCGTAGGGCTGAGAAATGATCCTTGGGGTACTCCTCAGTTGATTTCTGTGGGTTCGGAGAGGAAAGGAGGTAGTCTGATTCTTTGGGTTCTTCTGGTGAGGAAAGAGAGGATCCAGCCGAGGGCCGTTCCTTGTATGCCGGCGTCATGGAGTCTGGCAGTGAGTGTGCGGTGGGAGACGGTGTCGAATGCTGCGGAGAGGTCGCGTAGGATCAGGGCCGAGGTGTGTCCTTGGTCAAGGAGGGTGCGGATGCCGTATGTGGCGGCGAGTAGAGCGGTCTCGGTGCTGTGGTTGCTGCAGAATTCGGATTGGGAGGGGTTGAGAATTGAGTTTTCTTCAAATGAATTTTGTAAGTTGTGCGTTGACGGTCTTCTTGGTGACCTTGGCTGTGAAGTGGTGGAGGGAGATGGGCCGGTAGTTCTTGAGGTCCGTGGGATCAGCTGAGGGCTTCTTGAGCAGGGGTCTGACTTTTGCACGTTTCCAGTCATCAGGAAAGATGCCGGTCTTGAAGGTGGTGTTGATGGTGGGTCGTAGTTCTGGAGGGATTGCGGTGACGGCTCTGTGGAAGATGTGTGGTGGGCAGGGGTCCGTGGGGGCCCCTGAGTGGATGCCTTCCATGGTCGAAACGATGTCTTCGGTGGTGAATGGGGTCCAGGAGGAGATGGTGGGCTGGCTGGTGTTGCTGGAGAAGGTACTGGTCTCAGAGTCGAGTGTCTGGTCATTGAAGTTGTCGTAGAGGCTCTTGATTTTCAGATGGAAGTAGGATCCAAGCTTGTTGCAGAGGTCCTGGGAAGCGGTGATGTCCTTGGTTTCACTGGCTGGCTTGGTGAAATCCTGGCTGATGCTGAAGAGTTCCTTGGAGTTGCTGGAATTGGCGAGGATCTTGTTCTGCATGAAGGTCCTTTTGGTGGATCTGATGCGTTGGCGGTATTCTGACATGGTGTTCTTGTAGGTGGTGCGGTCTTCAGGCGTTTTGCTGTTTTTCCAGTTCTTGAGTCGTCTGCAGGTGCGTCTGGACTCTTGGAGGTCGGCGGTGAACCAGGTGGCCTTCCTGGGGTGCTGTTTGTCAGGGTTACGTAGTGGTGCAAGCTTGTCTGTGCAGTTGGAGATCCATCTGTGGAGTTCTTTGGCTGCGAGGTTGGCGTTGGTCAAAGTGGTGGGGGCGTTGTGGTTGAGGGTGGAGTTGAGCTGCTCCTCAGTGACTTTGCTCCAGTTCCTTCGAGGAGGGCGTGGTGGGGGTTTGGGCAGTGTGGGGCTGTTGATGTGGAAGTGAACGCAGTGGTGGTCTGTCCATGGGGGTTGCGTGATGTGGCTGAAGTGGATGTTGTTGCCTCCCGCGAAGATGGGGTCGAGGGT
Source organism: Calotriton arnoldi (assembly GCA_963921515.1). Taxonomy (NCBI): domain Eukaryota; kingdom Metazoa; phylum Chordata; class Amphibia; order Caudata; family Salamandridae; genus Calotriton; species Calotriton arnoldi. Next base: position 2,636,431 of record CAWUFW010001128.1, on the reverse strand, counting down.
GTGTCCTGCGTTGTGGGTAGGCGTGGTGATGAGCTATTTCAATCCAATGTTGGCGAGGTTGTCCAGAAGGGTGGCAGAGTAGGGGTCGTTGGGGTTGTCGAGGTGGAAGTTCAGGTCTCCGACGAGTATGTAGTCCATGGAGGTGATGGCGTGGGGTGCGATGAGGTCGGCGATGGCGAACGGAGCGCCTGGTCCGGGGGGTCTGTAAATGAGGGTTCCGCAAAGGGTGGTTCTAGGGCTGGTCTGAACCTGGAAGTGGAGGAGTTCTGTGGTGGAGATGGGGTTGTTCGTGGTGGAGGTGGAGAGTCGGAGTCGGAGGGAGCTCTTGTGTGCGATGGCGAGTCCTCCTCCTGGGCGGTTGGGGCGGTCCTTACTCTGGATCTTGTATCCGTCAGGGATGGTGGTGGCGATGTCGGGGTGGAGGATGCGTTGGTCCAGGTCTCTGTAAAGAAGACAACGTCTGGTGAGAGGGTGTTGAGGAGGTCCCAGATCTCTACGGCATGTCTGAGCAGGGAGTGCACGTTGAGGAGGATGCAGTTTAGGGCTCCGGAGGTGTTGGAGGTGTTGGTGTCCGTCGTGGGGGCGGTGTCTGCGGGGGCCTGGTTGGGGGCGAAGGTCTGGCGACAGTGAAGGCAGGAGAACTGGCCTTGGGTGGTGCTCGGCGTGGCCCACTGGCAGTTGTTGCTCCTTCCAGGGTTGAGTGTGAGGAGGGCCGCTAGGTCATAGCGGTGGATGGTCGGAGATCAAGGGTCCCTGGCGCTGGTCGCGGTCGGCATCGCGGACGAGCGCAGGCAGGCTTGCCTTTGGCATGCCAGCGGCATGACCGCGCAGCAGCCGCCATTAAATAGGGAGGGGAGGAGGGACATACAGCTGGGAGGCAGGAGCGGGAACCGGCAGGGGGGCGGGGCCGCAGGGGCAGCAGTGGCAGGATGGGAGCAGGCAAAAAGAGTACAACAGGCACAGAAAAACCCCAGAACCAGGCACAATAAGTAAACAGGGCACAATTACAGCAATGAAAACAGGGCACAATAACAGAAAAATAACAGGGCAAGAAAACCAGCAGAAGCGGCAGCAGAACAGAGCGGGCGCAATACCGGACCTTGGCAACAGCGGCCTCGAACCCCTCCCAAGGAGGAGGTGAAACGGGGTCAGCGGAGGTGGCACAAGACAGCGGAGCTGCTGGGGAGAGAGCAGGTCTCAGACCAGGAGGTCAGAGGTCTTGCTCGGGCTCCCCCCCCAGCGGCTACCCTCATTCCCTAGGGAGGGCAAATCTGCTGGTATTAAGGCTAGGAAATCGACCACATGGTTAATATATAGAGAAAATAGTGTTGGGGCCAAAACGCAGCCCTGTCGGATGCCCTGGCTGATTTTTACAGGATCAGTGACTTTACCCTGGCCACCCCATCTCACCCTGTGTGGAGGCGTGCAAGTAGTGACAACATTTCTAGAGGTATCCCCATCTCCTTAAGCACCAACAAAGCATGGTGAGGTCAAACGCTGACTTCAGATCTATGAACGCAACATATAGAGTGCCCTTGCCCAGTGTCACCACCTTCCAGTAAAGGAGAAGGAAACAGAAGACCTGATCTATAGTTCCTGTTTTTTGATGAAACCCTGCCTGTAATGGGGACAGGATATGGTTGTCGGCCATCCAATCTTGTATCTTCACTAGGAGGGAGCGGCAAATTACTTTTTGGATGTAATCGATCAGGCTAATGGGCCGATAGTTGGACGGATTGCTCCTGTCACCCTTTTTAAAGATGGGGATCACTTTAGCTCCCTTCCAGGATTCAGGAGTTGGGTCTCCCCCAGCAATATCATTGGCTAGTGCCATTATATATGCTGTCCAATTATCCTTGTCCACGCGGAAGAGATCACCTGGGATCCTGTCCGGTCCTGGAGCTTTAGCTGGTACAATCGCTTCTATAGAGGCCAAGATTTCCTCCTTAGAGAAAAAGAGCCTTGAGGTAGGGTGGGATAGGTCAGGGGAGAGTAGCCCAGTGGCGAGGCAGAAAATATTAGTGTACAGAGCACCGAAGGGCTCTTGCCAAGCATTAGCCTTGATGTTAGTGGCTAAAGGGGGTGGCTAAAGGGGGTTGGCTTTCCATGTTTCCCCTTCCCACAAGAGCCCAGAATTTCCTAATATCTGATTAGGAGCAAGCCTCCCCAAGTTCTCTCCACTTCTTCTCATCCCAATCTTGCTTAGCCCTTGATAGGGAAAGTTTATAAAGCCTCCTTAGATCGCGTACCAAGGGCACGTTCCTAAGTCTAAAGGCTTTCGCCAGTCGCCTCCTTAGTGACCTGCATTCCCGAGTATACCAAGGGGATGCCTTGTTTGTTTCCCTCGGTTTAGGGCATGGGTGGTGAGAATGGACTACAAAGTTTCAGGCTAGCTGTTCAAAGAACTTTGCATGCAGTGTACTAATATTCACCATTGGGCTTGACTCATTTGGAGGTGATTGAATCACAGCCAGTTGTGCCTCAAGCTCACACTTTATTGTATTAAGTTTGGACTCGTTCCCCATGATCATGGGCCATTTGAGATGACTTTTGTCGTTCGAGGGTACTACCTCCTTTGTGATCATTTTATTTTTAACTTGACTCTAATGTTCACCCCAGGGGTGTCCCAGCCCGAAGCTTAGCAGATTGTGATCACTATCACAATTTTTCACTACAATCATGTCAATTACAGTTGGCCATAACTTGAGGTCCACAAGAATATAGTTGATGCGACTAGTGCCGGTTGGACCGGCGAAGGTCAGTTCTCCTTCTCTATCTAAAAGTGCCCTTCATTCGTGGGCCGCAATCTATATTCTAGGGTCAATGCATTCATTTGTAAAGCTGCATGAGACCACTTCTTTATTGGTGGAAGATCAAGAGAAGGGACTGACCATAATTTATCCTCCTTGTTGACATCATGGATGTCCTCCCTGTCTAGGGGCTCAAAAGTCACATTAAAATACCCTCCTATAATTAATGGGTGCGCGGGCCGCCTCATGTCCAACAGCTCATCTAGAGCCTGTATGGAAGGGGATTTGCCTCCTCTAGTGCTTCTCGCGTAGACGTTATAGATATCTATTGTATTGCCTGATCTGCCCCTTAGCGTGTTTCTTGTTTTTGATATAACTAAACTTATTAACTTTTATTTACTTGTTTTTCTTGTCTGCGGTGTCCCATCATATAAAATTTTAAGTATGCATTTTCTGGCTTGAATAAGGTCATATGTCATGCATATTTGAGATTCTATCTATTCTAAAAGGACCCTTATCTAGTTGGAGTGATAGAAGATGTCCAGTTCAGTGAAGCATGCCACATAATATTCTTGGGTGATGGTCCCATTATTACCATAAAACGTTGGCTAGCAGACTTACGGAACTGGACATCTTCTACCATTCCGACTAGATTGAGTACCTTATCCTTTTTGATTAGAACTCTAATGAAGGTAGAGGAAAAATCTCCCTTAATAATTTTCCTTGTTCCCTCTTTGCTGATAAACATTTGAATTTATAGCCAATGAACTTCAAATTGCAAAAATGTGATCAAACTCTGTAACTGCTTTTATAGCCTGTTTGAGGATCTGAAGTGGAGAATATCAGCTATATAAAATGAGATAAGAACTAACATTTAAAAAGCAAAAAAACCTTGAAATTTGGCACTTATAGTTTGGTGACCTAACTCGTATTGTCACCTTGATATCTTTTAACATGTCTTGAGTGATGCAATATATGAGGTTAAAAGCAGTACATGATGGGGGCACAATTTATAGTTAGTGTACTAAATTATAAATGGCAAACTTCAGGGGTTTTGTTTTAGTTTTTAAACATGCTCTCATCTCATTTCAACTCCCTAAGTATAATGTCACTTTTACCTTTTTTCAGTGAATTTCCATTTTTAAAAAAAAAACTAAGCTAAGCTCTTATTAGCAACTATAACATCACTTTCACCTTTGATTTTTCCAGTGCATTTCTGGGGTGTTTTGATTATATTTAAGGTAAACCATATACCCTTTGGCAACTTGCACTCAACCCCCACGGGGTAACAGCCAACCCCTGTTGCGCTCGGCCATGTGAAACTAGTGCAACACAAAATGGCCATACAGATTTCCTTTTCAGTCTTACAGTTTTGTAGACTGGAATACTAAAATGTATGCAGATCTTACTGTGTATTTTCATATGTGTCCCCTATTTCACATTCTGCTACCCACAGCCATATTTGGGTAGCATTTATAGTAGATTGACTTTTCACTATGTGTGGCTGTATGGTTATGGTATTTTGCTGCTCAGATCTGATGTGACTTGGTGTTACATTTAGAAGCATGTTCCAATGAACACCGGCAATTATAAATATATTGTAAAGGGAAAAGTTACAGAATAACCCATAACTGTAAACCTCCAATTTTGTTCACCTCAGGCATTTTCAGACATGTAGAAGACATAGAAAAAGCACTACGTAGGGTAATGAATTTGTGAATACAACATATCAGACAATTCAACATACACCTTTGTTGAACAAAACGTATTGCAACAAAGGCACCCACTGCATGCATCCCCAATTCTAATGTAGATAGCCAATTTTGAGAACACTCGTCATCGATGTTTATGGTACTTAACATTATTAGTGTTTCATGTGGGTAACAATAAAGGCTGCATTTCTCAGCTTGATAAAAAGTAGCACCACTCTTTTGAGTTTTGTCTTTTCTCTAAATTCAAGGATATCAAGAAAAGCCCTTTTGCAGGATTTGCAACATTAAAAGGGCCTTTCTTAATGTAAAAAAGCCCTTTAATTAGTTTATTTATTTTCAAAAGCCCATTTACTGGTTGGAAAATTCTTAATGACTTGTAGAAGGGCTTTTGCGCTCTTTTCCAAATCAGGTTGAGGAGGAGACGTGAGAAGGGCACTCCCTTCCTATTTGCAATTTGGAGAGGAATGTATCAATGGTTTGTGACTGCAACTGAGGTTGCCAACTATTGAGGCAGTACCAACTCCTAAGTTGGAGGTAAGGCCAGGCAACCCTTATATTTATTCCATCGGGCATTTCCCTAGTGGGTTAAATCCATTGGAGGCTGGTTTTTAAAGGCAGAGGGCAGCTTCTGGTGGCACTGCCACATTCTGCAGCTCTCTCTAGGTAATTATAAAAAGCATGAGAAAGGAGAGATAGAGAAAAGGAGAGAGACATGAAAAGGGAGGAAGGGAGCAGGGGGGGGCTGAAGCAGACAGCATTCCAGAAGATCAATACCTGCTCTTATGTCTACCCAAATGGGTAACCTTTTTTAAAGCAGCACGTGTGCCTTTAATGAACACTGGTTGCTTAAAAAAAATTGTTGCCCATTTTGGAAAGCAAATGCCGGGACAAAGGTCTGCTGTCTCTTGCTGTCCACTATCCCTGCATTGGCAGCCATTCACAGTGGGTCACAAACTTTGACCTGCCTAATTAATATTCATTAAGCAGGTAGTTTTGCAACCCTTGCAAATAGACAACTTGCAATGTGATATATTAGTACATAGGCTGCAGATTGCGTTCTCTTTCACAAACCAGTCGGTGTCCAAATTGCTCATCCCTGGTTTGCACATGGGAATGATATTTCGGTCCCATAAAGACTTGGGGGCACATTTATCAAAATATCATGTAGCGCAGCAAGCCACCTTGCTGCGCTGCGTGATAGGAAAAGGGCAGGAAAGCGCCATATTTAACATTATATGACGCATGCCTGTCTTTTACTTGCGCTGGCGCACAATGTGCTGCCTAGCGCCAATGCAGGCCCCCTTGCCCAAGGATGCCTGCATTATAAGCAGGACTGTTTTTGTGTCGGAAGGGGCACCTTCCAGCACAAAAACAATCCTCAGAGGCATTTTCCTCTTTCTATGTGTGCTGCAGAATGCAACACATATAGAAAGAGGAAAAAACTAGGAGAAATAATTATATTTCTCCTCATTATGCCTCACCTGGGGAGGGGGAGCATTTTGACCCCTCCCCAGCTGGTCTATCAATAATGGTAAATTTGGGAATGCGCCAAAATCCTTCTGTGGATGGGCTGGAAAATCCATGCTCCACCCATGGAACGCCTCCCCGGGGCAGAGGAACGCAATGCAGCAATTTGCGCTGAATTGCATTACTCTAGAATTATCAAGCCACGCAGGGCAAAACATGGTGGCCTTGCGTGGCTTGATAGATCTGACTTAGCAGCTGCGTGGGCTTTGTGCCCCATTGCATGGCGCAAGGCCTTGATAAACATGCCCCTTAACATATAAAGATTTCAAATACTCCTATTGGATCCAACATCTGACCATGGCTTCTAACTGATAAAATCATTATTAGGTTTTAATTATCAGTGCTTAAATTCTTCCCTTTTGCTATATTCCAACTGACTCTATTGACATTTGCACTAAAACTAATTAATATATTTTTTAAATTGCTTATATTCAAGGCAATATAACAACCCTAAACAACCCCACTCCTCTAACAGTGCCACCTTCAATTAACTTCTCTGGAATAATCACTACTGGGCCCTCACAGCTACTCAAATTATTCAAACTCAATTCCTGTACAGTTGATGCCTTCCTTGACATTTATAAACTTTCCATTCATGCAATCCTCTCTTTTTGTGCCATAGTAAATGCCTCATTAAAGAAAGGCACTTTCCCCATGGTACTAGAAACAGGAGGTGTTATCTCCCCTCTTCTGAAAATAATCAATTTTCTTTCTGCTTGGAGATGTTTTGCCTCATTATGAGTCTCTCTTTTATGGTTAAAACCATCGAGAAGATTTTATCCTGTCAACTGCAAACCAATATGCTGATGTTGATAGCCCCAACTACATTAGATTATGCAAAGCAGGCTTCTGCTCTAGTAATAGCACATAGACAGCGATCCTGCAAGGTGTTAATCACATACAAGAGCAACCCATGGAGGGGCTCTTGCCTACTTTTCATGCTTTATGTCTTTTCTTCCTGTCATACAGTGGACCATGGGGCAGGGGCGGCTCCTCCGCTATGGTGGAGGAGCGCCGCCCACTGCTTTCTTGCAGTGCGAGAAGCCAAAACATAACATGGTAATAACATTTAGTTATTACCATTTTATGTTTGCTTTGTGGGCAAGCGGGTGGGCGGGGCTGTTCTGCTCTCCGATCAGGGCAGGGGAGGAGTGGTTTGCCTACTCCTGAGTGCACACAGACTGTTTGGTCGGCCCTCTCGGGCCGCCCAAACCAGTCATGCGCACTTTACCCTTCTCCTTGCAGGCTGCATTTTAGCCTGCATGGAGAACATGCACACCCCTCTAGTCCCTGGTGGAGCGCCGTGTGACGGCGCTCCAGACCAATCACAACGCTGCATGCAGCGTTGTGATTTGCTTAGGGGAGGGAGCCTGGCTGCCTGCTTCATGTTCCTGTCGGAGGCAGGAGAGCAGGAGCAGTGAAGACGCGGGACATTTACATTATGACCCTATCCCCCCTACGTGTCCCCCCTACCAGCACGACCCTCCCTTAACCCCCCCACCCACGTCTGCCCCCCCTCCTGTGAACCATGCCGGCCGCTACTGTTATGGGGTGCTTATGTCTGGTCTGTCATCATGCAACACAGCATGGGTGGTAGAGATCTGCAGCAGTTTAACATTGGGTGGTTTTGTCTGATCTATGTTCATCCAATAACATGGGTGGTAGAGTTCTGGGGGAGTTTGCCATGGGGTGCTTTGTCTAATCTATCTTCATGCAACAGCATAGGTGCTAAAGTTCTGGAGTAGTTTTGCTTCCATTGGGTGCTTTTATCTGATCTGTCCTCATGCAACAGCATGGGTGAAAAAGTTCTCCAGTAGCTTACTTTTGGGTACTTGTGTCTGATCTGTCCTCACTCAACAGCATGGGTAGTAGAGCTCTGTATTGGGTTACATAATTTCTCACTGCATGCTCTCAATACATCCAAGTGAGTTCCTCAGTGTGTTCCCTACTACTAGTCAATTGCAGGCTGACTCGGGTGCTGTACTGTCACTAACACTTTTTAACCTCTCTTCAAAGGAAGTGCTGGAAAATATGTTGGCTGAGTATAATGTGCCAATACTTAGATATGACAATGGCAAATATTTATAGCCAAATGTGTGATTTTAGGTGGGAGGCCTCTTGCTTTAGGACTGCATCTTGCTCTTTGGAGCTTGGATGATGAATGCCAGTCTCAACTTAATTTCAAATAAAACAAAGGGCCTGAATTAGAGTTTGGCGGACAGGATACCTGTTTGCCAAACTCTGTCTGCCCATCCTATTTAGAGTTGTGCGGACTGTCAGTCTTCCATCTGCAGTGCCCCTGTTGGCTCTGTAAATGGAAAGCTTACTCTGATGGCATGACAGAGAGTGTCTGAGTAAGGGAAGCACACTGCCCGCTCTATTAAATTCCAGCAGTCTGATGTCCATTTTTTTCTGCCCATCAGAGGCAGGAGAAACCTGCTGGTGCCAAACAGAAAAATACAAATAGTGGCCCACACACCCAGGGAACAAATATTTCTGGGTGTCGGTCATTAGTTATTTGTTGTTTCAAAATCCATTTCCACTGATGTCTCCTGCCACCCTAATGGACATAGTATATACCATCATACTTTAAATCTAGCACGCAGATTCTTCTTTTCACTGACAAGACTATTCTCCTGTTCCAGGAGGAGAGGGTGTGGCGCAGTGGCCAGAGCTGCCGACTCCAGAGCTGGGGATCTGGGTTTGAGTCTCAGAGTTGGCTCAACATCCTGTGATTCTGGGCAAATCACTTAATCTGTCTGTGCCCCTGGACAGCGCCTGGATACCCTCACGGGTGATAAGCTGCACTATATAAACCAACAAATTTAAATTTATATCCAGATATGGCTCTCATCAACATTTATAGCACGCCCTTACTTATTGGTTGATTCTGCTCAGTCATTTGGCTTTCTACTCAACTCCACAACACTAGGAAAGCCTAAACTGCTCAATTTCAGTTGACCTCTCCCGCGTAAATCTTCTCGTACGCACCTGCCTTCAGGATGACTATCCATCACTACTGCTAGCTTCCTAATTGTGTTCTTCTACTCAAAGCCGTTTTGTATGTCACAGCTCAGATTTTTTCTGTCATTATCAAGTTGGAACATATTATACCCATACCCTGATCATTACACTAGTCGCCAATCAAAGCTCACAGCCACTTTTAGTTGTCTTCTGCTCACAAAGTCTGCATCTTGCCTCACTCTTCCTATCTTGCAATAAAGCTTCAAGCTTCTGTAGGTCTGCTTACTACTTGCAGTATGCATATAGTCTGACTTTAGAGGCCTCACATTTAGAAATTTTGCTGTGCCAACCAAACTTTTTTTGTTGCATCCCAGGTTGTAGAACCCTCTTTTCTTACACCTGAGGCTTATGGCCATGCAAAACCTTTTTGTTTGAAAAGTGTTTGCCGTAGCTTTACTGTAAGTTTACTTTGACAACTGCGTTGCAGTTGGTCTTATTTGTTATGTTTTATTTATGCAAGGCTCTTTGAGTCTTCTTCAAGGTTTGTACTTTAAAAATGTGTAGAATAAAATCAAAATGTTGATCCACAAGAATGCCAGGGGCAACAGATTTGACATCACACACTAACATCGCACCTTTGACCTCTGCGGTATCACAGGAAGTGACATCATATGACCTTTGAGCGTGGCCATGTCCACCTGTATGAATCCATATAGATCACATGTTGTGACTTACTTCTTATTAGAACATTGGAATGTTGGGAGCTCCATTGAAGACAATGGAGTGCTCCCTGCTTCTCGGGCAGTAAAGGCCCGCAGAGCAACATTCCAATGTTTTACAAGAGCCTCTCGGAGCTCGAGGGGATTTAAATCCCCTCGAGCTTCGAGAAGCCTTTGTTTTATTTGTTAGAACATTCTGCCCTCTAGTGGCAGAATGTTCTAATAGCCTTATAGCCCTTTGTAGCAGGGCTATTAAAGTCCCGGTCCCTTGTTAAAGTCCCTCGCCTTCGGCTCGGGCCTTTAACGCGGGAGCGGGCCTTTAATAGCCGGTATAGCCCGCTACGGCGGGCTATAAGGCTATATTATTGTGAATTCGTTTTGTTACGTTATGGGCTTGACTAACTCTTTATCATTGTGAATTAGCTTTGTAATCACTTATAAGGTACTATCAACCATAGGAAGCACAGAGGTGAATGTTTTACAGTAACACGTCAATTTGAGGTATTCATAATAATGAATATGGAAACACATTGAAAATGTGTTTGTGTTTTAAAAAATGTTTAATTTTATGATGTATGTGGTGGAAACTACACCAATCAATGTGTTTATTTCATTGACTTGAAAGTGTAGTGTTCCAGTGGCACCTGCAGGAAGTAAACAGTGCTCGTGAGGACATAGTTTACATATATTTTTGCACCACATACTACACCCCTGAGGCCTAGGAGGTCACAAAGGTAATGCAAGCAGTCGTACGGGACAAGCTAGTACTATATCTATCCCTTGCGACCCTAAATGAAGTCCGTGAATGAAATAAACAAATAAATACGTCTGGAGATTTTACCATCTGCAGCCCTGTAATAGTAACATCTCTACACTGTGTTATCTTCATAAAATTAAAATACTTATATAATATGATTCTTTGGACATGGGGCTAAACTTTGCTATATGTTTTGTTATTTACGATTGTGATATTTTAACTTTTTATTGTTTACCCTTGACAGTTCTGCACCAACTACAAGTTTTAAGTTAAAATATGTATTGAACAATATACGTAGGCATTTTTTTTTCTAAGTAAATTAACAAAAGAAAGCAACTTTAAGATAATATATTATTGAAATGTCTAGCCAAGAGAACGTAGCCAAGAAACTGTGGGGCATATTAGCAACGCTTTGCGATAAATATCGCAAAGCGCGCTTAGCGCTTATTTTTTTATCGCCGGATATCGCTGGATTTTATCGCCGAGATAGCGCGTTATTAGCAGCGTATCTCCAAGGCGATATTAAATTCAGCGATAGCCGTGATAACATGCTGTATCACGGGAAAACAAGCGATGATTTCCTGCGATACTGCAAACCTTGCTGATAGGCAGGCATGGACTCAGCCATGCAATCCACCTCCCATGTTAAAGATGTCTAAGTTGTATTTTTAGCAGGTGTTAAAAACCTGCGATAAAGGGAGCTTAGCGCGGCTTTCAAGCTCGCATCACGGGTCTTGTGCAGCCTTGCTAATATCCCGAAGCTTTGTTAGCGAGTGTTTGCCAAGGAGTTGTGTGGAGGAACGCCCACTTTGCATGTCATTAGCGATAAATATCGCTGACATGCAAAGGGGCACCAAAACGGTCGCTTTCGCCATAAAGCTGTCGCTAACAGCTGTTAGCGACAGCTTGCTAATAGGGCGATAGATATATCGCCGCTTTAGCAGCAAAAAGTGCCGCTAAAGCGGCGATACCGCCCTTTGCTATTATGCCCCTGAATGCCTTATTGTTGGACACATCGGAATGCAGTACAAGAAATCAATATAGAAGAAACTTCATGCAATACCTGAAACTAGAATAAACAAGCACAAACATACTCAAGATCAAGAAATCACATCATACAGGTACACGAAGTACAGCAAGATGGATGCTTGAGGTACGTAGCTTTAAGAAATCCATTTTGCAGTTTTGAGGTTGTCTCGTCTGTTCATTTTAAAGACAGCCCTTTTAGTTTGTGCCAGGACAAACATTTCCAAGACAGACATTTTGGATCTGAGCTTTTTGCTTGACTTCTACATTCTTCTGCTATTTCTTTCGCTATACTCCTGCTGGTCCAGGGACGTTTACAGACGGTTTAATGTGCTATTCTGCTAACATCCTTGGTTCAATGCCGATCACTTCCTGACACATCTGAAAAATGCAGCCATCTGTTCTTTACACTTCTGTTTACTCTTTCACTTTGGAATGACTTTCTACTGTGCTTTTAAAATAAAAAAAAGTCACTTTCGGGTCACGCTGTGCCGTGTATGGATGATTTAAGGCTGCATTTTAAGAGCTTCCTGTTCAGAATTGCAGCCTGAGCTGTGTATTCTTGAAAGCGACTGTGCAAAACAATCTGCTTCTTCTTTTAGTCATTCCAGTGAAAGATATCACTCGATATGACGTACTGAATTATTTCCTGGTCTGACACAGAGATACATAACCTTCTGGACAGGTTTCAGGACAAACCTAAGGGCAGCTGCCCTCTGCCTTTAAAAACCAGCCTCCAATGGATTCAACCCACTAGGGAAATGCCCGATGGAATAAATATAAGGTTTGCTTGGCCTTACCCCCAACTTAGGGGTTGGTACCGCCTCAAAGGTTGGCAACCTCAGTTGCAGTCACAAACCATTGATACATTCCTCTCCAAATTGCAAATAGGAAGGAAGTGCCCTTTTCACGTCTCCTCCTATACCTGATTTGGAAAAGATTGCAAAAGCCCTTCTTAGTACTTCACCAGCAAGGTGCGACTGGCGCTGCTTGTCAGTTCCTAAAAGGTATACATTTCATTCTGTGCGTAGAAGTACGTCGGCGCGTATGAATGCCAGATTTTCCTTTGTGAATCAGGACCTATGTTTCCTGATTTAACAAGTGAGGGTTGGGCATACAGGGGCTGGAAAGTAAACAGCTGTAGATCGCCTTCTGTCACGTCTGCATCTGATGTGCCAATATTTGTCTGTGTTTGTCATTTATCTATAGACAAAATGTCCCTGGAGATTTTCAGAAGGTTATCATGTCATTTTGCGCCTTTTAAGCAGAGCATTACTCATCTTCCGAACATTAGCTGCCTTGTCATTTATCACCTAGTGCTGCATATGGGATTGCCACTGAAGACAAACCCGTGCTCAGTAAGGTCAGTGTGCTGAAAAAAAGCGCAAAATGTAAAATCCATTTGCTAGGATTTTTCCCAAGCGGCTTAAAAGCGCAGCCGTGAGAAATCCAGCTTAGTTTGCGATTATTGTAGAAAAATCTGCTAATGAACGCTAATGTCCATCACAGGGAATTTAAGCCACAAACGCTTAATCTGGAAGCTTGCTCAGCCTAATATACCACACAGACTGCGAGGTGAGGTGGGCAGGTACGTATATATATGTATATATATATGTGTGTGTGTGTGTGTATGTATATATATATATATATATATATATATATATATATATATATATATATATATATATATATATATATATATAAAATTGAATGATTTTTCTTTATTTCAACATTCTGGCAAACAGGTATGCCTGTCAGGCCTACCAAAGAGATTTTTGCAAGAATTTGTATAGTGCAAACCTTATACTCTAAGGGGTTGTCAAACAGGGTAGCCAAAATCAAAATCTTTCCCTAGAAATGCAATCTGTGAGATTTCATGTAACAACATACCTGACGTCAGGCTTTAACACGGTGCAAAAACAATCCAAACTTAAAAGCCTATTCACTTTAACACATATATGTTACATAGCAAGAAAATGACATCTACTGCCTTTGTTGTATCTTTTCATAATAAATAGTTCAGACCTATGGCATCAGAAACACCTTTTCCTAATCTGGCCTATAGTTGTTAGCATTGGCTTGTCAATCAACAAAAACTTTATTCGGCTTTTATAAAAAAAACATGAAAGTCAAGGGTACATCACAAAACACATGATAAAATACAATAAAATCAATTATAAAAGGGTACAGTTCCAGTATTCACCCACCCGCAATAATTAGTCACAGGTCGATCTAAGCTTTACTGCAGCCTTTAGGAAACTGAGAACATGCCATACTGTGCTCCCTGATAACATTAATAAAAATGTAAAGACGGGACGTAGTTGGGTAAAATTACTTTTTTATATAGGGATTAAAAAGTCTTCCTTGGCACCTCGTAGTTACTACAGAACATTAAATAATGGAGCATGTCCTGTGTAGACGTACCGTTGCAGCCACAGGGCAGCAAGATCTTGCCTTTCTTGCTCCCCCGTGGGTGGGCAAGGATAAGGTAAAATAAATCAAGGCGAAATCTGGTCAATAAAAAACGGTCATGTGAGCTAGGAAGCCCTAGAAGATTGGGTTCCGTAGATAATACGGTTTTCAAGGGGATGAATCTACGTACACTGGGCTTCCCTAACTCACAAGCTTCCCTATCCGTCACCCGCTGTCTAAAAAAGAACTCTTTTGCCAAAGACACATCTCTCCTTCTGAATATGTCAGGATTACAAAAGAGATCCGGTCTTCCCAGTTTCCTAAATCTTCCCGTATATATTTAAACCAGGGTATATGATGAGCACAATCTAGGACAAGACAATCCCTTAGAATCTCCTTATTTAGGGGGGGATCCCATAACTTAGCCATACTTTAAGCCAATAAAATAAAGGGCGAAAAGACAACAAGCCTGACAAGTAGGGCACACCCAGTTCTTCATTAACAATGAAGGTGGCAGTGCACTGTGGTACACATAACAACCGTCTCAAGAACCTGTTTTCAATTTTTTGGAGCTCATCATGCGTGGCATAGCCCCAGATCTCACTGCCATATACCACCTGAGATAAACACTTGGATCTATATATCTGCAGGAGAGCACCTATTGCTTTTTTGCCTAATCGGTGAGCAAAGTTAAAAATAGCTGCGTTAGCACGTAAAAACCCACCCTGTTTACTTTTTTTCAAAGGGCCCCAATTTAGCTTGTCGTCCAGCATAACTCCTAGGTACGAAAAAACACTGGTCTTGGGAACAGGGATTGACCCGACCTTAAAGTTAAAAGATTTTTTAGAGCTGCGTCCTATCTGCATCACATATGACTTGAAATTGTTCCCTAGCAGATCCCGGTCTTCCATGAATTTAACGAAGGAGTCAAGTAATGTTTGCAACTCCCTCACAGTACGGGCCATGAGGACCGCATCATCCGCATACAGTAGGACCGGCAAGCCGCGCCGGCCCACCTGGGGAAAATCCACATGTGTACCTGTCAGTTCCTTCTCCAGATTATTAATGTATAGTTTAAACAAAAACGGTGCCAAAATGCATCCCTGTCGTACCCCTCTCTGGGTTGGAAACTGGCGGGTCACCTTACAGTCGTTGGTGTAGCGAACCCTGTGTCCCTTTTAAAAATAGAACAATATTTTTATCTACTCCCATGCACAATAAGGTCTCCCATAATTTACTTCTATTCACCTGATCGAATGCTGAAGACAGGTCCATAAATGCCAGATAGATCATGCCAGGGTGAGCAACTGTATTTTTATTTATGATCAGGTACAAGTTCAGGCATTGATCCACTGTGGACCTCCCTAGGCGAAAACCATATTGGATATCAGCTATAGTGTTGTTGTCTTCTGCCCCTGTACTTAGCCTATCTAATAAAATGCATCCCACCACCTTTACCGTTGAATCCAGCAGGGAGATGGGTCTATAGCAAAGGGTGCTTTCCCTGTTGCCTTTTTTAAAGATTGGGACGATGATAGAAATAGCCCAGGAGCTAGGTGGATCTCCTCTTATGGCTGCATTAATAAGTGCTGTAAGAACTGGTGCCCAAAGCTGAGAGTTGGATATTAAAAGATCGGGGTATACTGTCTGGCCCAGGGGCCTTATTTCTAGACAATCCGTCAATGCCTTTTCTTACCTCTTCGGCATAAACAACAAGGGCCGACTTTTCCTCCCCTCTACTATCCTCTGAGCTGTCTTCTATTGGACTGGTGAACATTTCCTCAAAATGACCAACCCATTCCTCATCTGTAATGTGTGCATCAAGGGCCTGTCCCGTGTCTCCTGCCAGAAAAGGGCTATTAACTATGCTCCAGAACTTTTCAATTTTTTTTAAAGTGCTGGCTTAAAGTCCTGGCCTCTGAAAGCCTAGTCCATGCCACATCCCTCAGTTCGGCCTTGCGCCTAGCTAGTTCTACCTTATATTGAGCTCTACAGGCTTTTACTAAAGCAGGGTCCCTAGGTTTAATACCTAACACCCCCCTCAATTTCCTGGCGGCTGTAGAGCAATTACCGACAAACAATCTCGGGGCGCAATCGGTCGGGTACCTAGGTGGAGGCCTTAATGGATCTCCAATGGAGCATGACATGACTGAAAAAGCCTCAAGGATGATCCCAGGAGCTTCCTGCCCTGTTACGCAGATATCTAGTTCCCCTTTACACCAAGCTACGAGGGACCCGTGGAAGAGGTCCGGTGTGATCTGAGTCCACCTTAACCTTCTACCCTGATCTGTTGACTTAATGAGCCATTTTCTCTATTCATCCTAGATTTCTGTAACTGGAACCAACTAGTTATAGCACAAAGAGGGTTGTGGTCACTAAATATGCTATCCTCTATAGTGAATTTCATCAAAAAGGAAAAAAGAGGGTTTGACACATAAATAATCGATAAAAGATTCACACCCCCTCCCTGAAAAGGTGGGAACAATGCTTCTACCACTTCGGTACAACCGGCACATTGCCATGGTCAGGTCGCACTCCTCAACTAGAAGGTTCAGGGTCTCTTCCTTCTTATTGTGCTCAACATGCATACCCGACACACCCGGGCATCCAGTATCATGGGGCTTTGACACCGTAGGGTCCCCACATAAGTGAAGATTAAAGTCTCCAGCGATCATGAGGAAGCCATTATAGTTAATCTTTGGGGTCATGCTTCTTAAAAACGATTCTAGCCTAGAGATATTACAGACATCTGGGGCAACAGCGATGGCATTATAAAAATTCAATAACAACAGGTTAGCTGACCCCTGGGTAAATAACAAGGACTGCAAACAAGGATTATCCGTAGGCAGCACCTTCATACGATATAGCTTTTATCATAAGCTTGTCACTATAATCAACTTAAGGTTTCCCGACAAAGTAACCATCAGGCATACCTTCATAAAAGTACAAAACTATACCAAATTACAATGGACAAAGCAAAATACCATCTTCCCTAGAATGGTCTAGCAAGGATCCTCACAGTGCAAATCTTTAAACCCATGGTTTGTCAGAGAGTGTTGCTAATAACAGAACCCTTGAATACTACAGTCTTCTGTGAGATTACATTTAACAAAATACCTATCGGTAGGCTTTTTTTACCGAGTGATAACAATCCACCCTTATGTGCCTATTGACTTTAACTTATGCTTTTCACAATCAATATGTGAGCCCTGCAGCCTTTATCATAATTTTTCATAATTAACAAATATGTATGTAAGCTTTATCATTGCCTTGTCACCATAACCAATCCACACCTACAGTATTAGGAATAAGCTTTACCACAAGGCAGTCATCAGGTATACCGTTAGAAAATTATAAATATGTACAAAAATATGATATCCCTCCTCACCAAGCCTAATGGGGTTTACTATAGCGCAAATCTAGTCTCCCCATGGTTTGTTGAGTGGTCCACATCATCAAAACAATTACCTCCTATGGTAGTTAGCAAGATACAGTGTGACAAAATGCCTACATAAAGGTTTTTTTTACAGTGTAATAACAATCCACCCTTAAAAGCCTATTGCCTTTAACACATGCTTGCTGTCTCAAAATTTTTAATTATCTATAGAAAACACCTGAGGAATCTGACATAATGTTACCAGTGAACCCATGACGCCTGTATCCTTTACCACTAGTTTGAGACTATTCCAACACAGGTTAAGTGCACATAAGCTGTCAGCCATCATGCGTGGAGTTATAAAATGTCATATATGTAAAAATTACAGTTGCCAAAATAATATACAACATTCCTCAATGGTGCCTAACTGGAATCATCACAGTGTAAGTCTTCTGCTCATAGGGTTTGTCAGAGTGGGTGCCAACACCAAAACCCGTGCCTGAGATTGCATGTAAATGAATAAGTGAATTAAATATGTTTGTAGAGCATAAAAGAACTATCAAAAGGGCACGTGATGCTAAAAGGAATCCAGCCCACCAAGGAAGCCAGAAAATTTGGAGAGAAGAAAAAGCAGGTTTTTTTCTGAAAAGTCCTATGTTTGGTGGTGCTACAGTTGGCCAACATAAGGCCATTCCAGGCGTTTAGCAGCCAGGTGTGAAAAACCTTTTACCTCCCTGCCTAACCCATTTGAATAAGGGAATCACTAGGATACATTGAGATGCAGATCTGAGGGATCTTTTGGACATCTAATGTCTGGATTTCAATTTGAATTAAATGGGGCCAGCTTTGTGAGTTAAAAATCGTCCCATAAACAAAATCCATTGGCGGAATGGAAGTCACTGCAAAGATTTAAGTTAGGATTACACCAATATGGTTTCTGGTAGTCTAAAGATCTAGCAGGTAGACAGACGCATTTTACACTACTTGAAGGTGCAACAGAATGTTTTGCGGAGCACCCAGATAAAGAGAGTTTCATTCGTCTAATCTGGATGCAGTGAGGGCTTGGATAACTCTTTTTCGAAAGTTGATTGGAAGCAGAGGAAAAATCTTGTATAGCATCCAAAGAATGAGGAAACAAAAGGCTGCTACCCGGTTTACTTAATTAGTGAACAATAGATTATTATCAAAAATGATACCAAGGTTCCTGACCTAATTTACTGGTGCAGAGAGAGTGTCCAAGACTTCTGCCTACCACTGTGAAGACCACACCGATGTTTGTATCAGAAAGATCTCAGTTATTTCTCCATTGAGCTTATGACAGCTCAAGTTCATCCAGTTGTGACAAAATACCTGTCTATAGCCTGTAACAGTGTGGTAACAATACATTGTTAGAAGCCTGCTGGCAATAAAACTGCTTTTCACAATAAATAAGCCAGGTCTACTGCCTGTATCATCACCTTTCATAAGAAACAGACCAGACCTATGGCATCTAACATAACTTTTGCCAGTGCACCAATAAGGCCAATAGCCTTTATGATTGGCTTGTCACCATAACCAACTCATGCTTTTTGTACTGTGCATAAGCTTTCCTACAAGGCTGCCATCAGGCATACAGGTTGAAATTACAAATATACACAAAATTACAATTGACCAACCAAAATACCATCTCTCCAAAGAGGGCATATCAAGGAATCTCACAGAAACCATATTTTCTATACCAATGGTTTCTCAGATAAGGTCCCCAACATTAAAACCCTTGCCTGCTATGTTCATCTGTGAGATTCCTTGTAACAAAATACTTATCTGTAGGCTTTAATACAGAGTAATAACAATCCACCCTTTAATATCTATTATCTTTAATATACATTTTTTACAATAAATATGTCAGTTCTACTGCCTTTATCTTAACTTTACATAACAAACAATCAGGCCAAATAGATCTATAACCTTTATCATTGACTTGTCACCATAACCAACTCAGAACCTACTGTGTTGACAGAAGCTTTCCCACAAGGCAACCATCAGGTATACCGTAATAAAATTGCAATTAAGTACAAAAATGCAGTTGTCTAAGCAATATAAAGTTGCTCCTAACACGGCCTAAGAAGGATTATTATAGTGCATATTTTCTATCCCCACAGTTTGTTTGGGTAGATCACCAACACCAAATCATTGCTTACTACTATGATCTGTGAAATTCCATGTCGCAAAGTACCTACCTGTAGGCTCTAGCACAGTGTAATAACAATCCGCCATTAAAGACGTTGCCTTTGACGCATGCTTTTCACAATAAGTACGTCAGGCCTACTGGCTTTGTTATAACGTCTCCTAATAAAGAGATCAAACGTATGAAATCTGGCTTAACGTTTCCCAGTCATCAGATAAGGTCTATAGCTTTTACCATTGACTTGATGCTATAACCAGCACTGGCATTTTTAAGTAGACCTAAACTGGCAACCATCATGCATACAGTTATAAAATTACAAATATGTAGAAAGATACAGTTAGCAAGACAATATACAACCGCTCTCCATTGGCCCTAACAAGAATCATCACAGTGAAAACCTCTAAGGTTTGTCAGATTGGGTAGCCATCAGCAAACCCCTGACTACTGTGGTAAACTGTGCGATTAGATTACATGTAACAAAATACCTGTCTATTATCTGTAACAAAACAGGATTTCAACCCACTATTGCAGTTCTACTGACTGTAACAAACGCTTTTCACAATAAATAAGCTAGGTCTACTGACTTGTCTTTCATAATGAGCAGGTCAGACCTATGGTATGAGACATAATAAAATTATGCAGCAAGAAAGGGTAAATTATGTGGCATAATATGCCACATTTCTAATAGGATTACTTAATTATTCTGATATTTTTATGCATGTTAACACTGTCTAGGCAAAAGTTTCATTTCATTAGAACCATGTTAACACTTGAATACAGCAAGCACCAACTGCATAATGATTAATAAACATTTGTGAAGGACCTTCCCCTGTGTGACACATTTTGCAGTAATTCAACTAACTTTAAGTCTGTTCCATTTGACCTAGGAATAATTTATTTTTGTGAAAATCTGCAGATTATGCAGCAGTTTCTTGTTTATGTGACAAATGTGGCAAATCCATACATAATTTTACTGGTCCTGCCTATAGCTTGCCACCATAATCAACTCAGGCCTACTTTGAGGGTAACCTTTCCCATAAGGCAACCATCAGCCACTAGCAGTTATAAAATTTTAAAGGTATACATAATTACAGTTGGCTAAGCGAATGGAGCACGGGCCAGGTACATGGACCAGATGAGTCCAGTTAAAAAAGTAAGCTTCTCAAAGTCTGATGTGAAGAGTCTAGTTCGCGGTAAAGGAGGCATCGAGGAGCAAGTCACGGGATGGATGTCGCTCTTCTTGTCAGGGTGAAATCCAAGCAAACGTCACACCATTTTCAAAAGATAGAGTAAAATGTAATTAATTATTTGACTCCAAAAGCAGTGAAATCCAATTAGTACAATCAGAGATATGTGGTTTCAAATATTTCAGGTAAGTATAGCGCCTAAAAGCACAAAGTGGCACTCGGGGCTATCTAGTCATGTGAGACAGGGCGAAAGCCACAAGTTCAGGCCAACAGCAATGGAGCGTGGGCAAATACAGGGACCAAGTTAGTCCTACTGAAAAAGTTACCTTCCAAATTCCTGTGCGAAGAGTTCATTTCACAGTGGAGGAGGCTCCGAGGAGCAGGGAAAGCTCGAAGCTCGTGTTGGGCGGTTGCAGATGGTCGTTGCTGGAGGTTCATGTTGGCAGTCACCGCGGGCAGTCGATTCTGTAGAGTGAAGTGCAGCTCTTGCATTGATGGTCTTCACTGGCAGTAGCTGCAGCGCAAAGAGTTGGTTTCACCGGAGCTTCGCGTTGCCAGTCGGCGCAGGCAGCAAGATCTTGGCACAAACATGCCTGTTCAAGGTCACAAAGAGCCCAAAACTCAGAAGTTCTTCCTTACACCAAGAAGGAGCTCAATGGATGCCACATCAAGGGTCAGGAACCTGAGAGGCACCTCTTGGGGATCATGAATTCACTCCAGGCTAAGGATCTCCATTTATGATGACAAGGAAACTAAAGTGGATAAAGATCAAGTGGCAGCAAGCCTTCTCTTGGACCTATCAGCAGCGTTTTACAAAGTACTTCACAAAATCTTACTTAGGAAACAAAGTGATATGGGTATCAAAGGTAATATGCACAACTGGATCGACTCCTGCCTTAAGAACAGATTGAGCATCATTCCTACCCCCCACCCTCACCCATCCCATACAGAATCAAGAGATGAGTTCCACAAGGATTGATTATCTCACTTGTTTTGTTCAATGTCTACTCAACCTCACATGCTTCAAATAAAATGACAATATCCAGATAATCATCAAACAGAACCAAATCACCTTCAGCTCTCAAAATTAGATGACGGATTCAAAGCCACCTACCAATGGCTGATTGTGAGTCAAATCATACTTAGTGGTCCAAAAATAGGCGGGAACGCATAAGCTATAACCCACTAACAAAGTGGCCTGAAGACCTCGTTCAAAAATGGCTTATGGGGCTATGTCCATTTACGTGGCAGTTTCCAGACAACCCAGTGGAAAGAATAGTAGACTTAACTGCTGAGTCACTCTCAGGAGAAAATAACGATTAAAACAAGCATTGGCATAGCCAATAGGTCTCGCCTTTGGGACCTTATGTGTTTAGGCAGAATTCTTGGCTATGTTGTAGAGCATTGTGGCTGCTGTGCATTATGTTGAAAAGTTATAATAAAAAGTGTTAAGCATTTTTGTTACCTTATATAAACGAAGATGACATTATATATAGCTGAAAAACCTTATTAAAAAAAAGATTTTAATTAAAAAATGTCTTCTATTTTTTTTGTACTTGCATGTGGCGCGTAATTATGTGGCACTTAGTGGTATTTTTTGGAGTGTATGTTGCATTGAATGCAGTGTATTTATGTAGCATATAATTATGTGGCAGTGAGTGGTATTGTTTGGAGTGTATGTTGCATTGAGTGTAGTGTAATTATGTTGTATATAATTATGTGGCACTGAGTGGTATTGTGTGGAGTGTATGTTGTATTTAGTAGTGTTTAATTATGTGGTGTGTAATTATGTGGCATTTAGTGGTGTTTGGAGTGTATGTTGCATTGAGTGCAGTTTAATTATGTAGCATTTAATTATGTGGCAGTGTGTGGTATTATGTGGTGTGTATTGATGTTGCATTGAGTAGAGTGTAAGTATGCGGTGTGTAATTATATGGCACTTAGTGGTATTATGTGGAGTGTATTTATGTTGCATTGAGTAGAGTGTAAATATGTGGTGTGTAATTATGTAGTATTGAGTGTTATTATATGGAGTGTATTTATGTTGTATTGAGTAGAGTGTAAATATGTGGCGTGTAAATATGTGGCACTAAGTGGTAATATGTGGAGTGTATTTAAGTTGCATTGAGTAGAGTGTAATTATGTGTGTTGTAATTATGTGGTATTCAGTGGTAATATGTGGAGTGCATTTAAGTTGCATTGAGTAGAGTGTAATTATGTGGCTTGTAATTATGTGGCATTTAGTGGAATGTGGAGTGTATTGAAGTTGCATTGAGTAGAGTGTAAATATGTGGCTTGTAATTATGTGGTACTTATTGGTAATATGTGGAGTGTATTTAAGTTGCATTGAGTAGAGTGTAATTATGTGGCTTGTAATTATGTGGTACTTAGTGGTATGTGGCATGTATTTATGTTGTATTGAGTTGAGTGTAATTATGTGGCGTGTAACTATGTCACAGTGAGTGGTATTATGCGGAGTGCATTTATGTTGCATAGAGTACTATGGGCCCGATTCACAGAACTAACTTAAGACAAAATCCAAAACTTACTACCATTTTGGTATTCACAGAAGGCACTTACTCATTTTGGTATTCACAGACGGCACTTACTCATTTTGAGTAACTTACTCATTTTGGTATTCACAGAAGGCATTTACTCATTGATGAGTAAGTGCCTTCTGTGAATATCAAAATGAGTAAGTTACTCAAAATGAGTAAGTTACTCATTTTGGTATTCACAGAAGGCACTTACTCATCAATAAGTAAGTGCCTTCTGTGAATACCAAAATGAGTAAGTTACTCAAAATGAGTAAGTAAGTGCCTTCTGTGAATACCAAAATGAGTAAGTGCCTTCTGTGAATACCAAAATGAGTAAGTGCCTTCTGTGAATACCAAAATGGTAGTAAGTTTAGGATTTTGTCTTAAGTTAGTTCTGTGAATCGGACCCAGTGTAATTATGTGGCGTGTATTTATGTGGCATAGTGTTATTATGTGGAGTGTTTTTATGTTGCATTTAATAGAGTGTAATTATGTGACATGTAATTTCGTGGTAGTGCATGGTATTATGTGGAGTGTTTTTATGTTGTATTGAGTAGAGTGTAATTATGTGGTAATTAGTGGTAATATGTGTAGGGCATTTTAGTTGCATTGAGTAGAGTGTAATTATGTGGCTTGTAATTATGTGGTATTTATTTATTTATTTGATTTATTTGCAGAGTTTTATATAGCGCTGGCTAGACCCGGAGGTATCAGAGCGCTTTACATACGGATCAGCGAGTTACGGAATTGATTCCGTTACAGGAGCATAGGAGAAAAAAAACAGTTACATAGGAAAAAACAGTGTTGCACAAAAACATCAGTTACAATAACATAGCATAAAATATAGGCATGTCCAAAGGGGTATGGAAGGTAGAGGGGGAAAAGGAAAAAGGGGAGAAAAGAAGATCGGGCTAGGTAGAACCGCAAGGAGGGAAATGCTCCAAGGGAACCAGAAGACAATAAGAAAAGTCAAATGTGGGATCAGTAGTCATAACATCCGGAAGCAGCGATGACTGAAAAAGAAAGGAGGGAAGAGGGAGACCGGGGGGGGGGTTAAGTCAGAGTAAAAGGCATTGTCAGGTGACAAAGGGCGTAGACCAGCAACATGTGAAACGGACGAATCATCCAAGATGGAGGACCCGGGTCACGGGCGCCGTTTTAAAAGTCACAAAATGGCGGGACAACACAAGAAATCCAATCCACAAAGTAACCAGGGCGCTGGTGCAGGGTTGAGGTGGGGGGGGCATCACTGGAGCAAGGAGGGAGGGGGATTGGGGATCACCGAACACACTTGGGTAGTTTAAGCGAGCAAAACGCTCAGGGCTGTTGGGGCAACTGAGTCGTAGTTCGGTAAGCCGCAAAGTTCGATCAGGTGTACAGGCAGTAGCGCCGGAGAAGGCAGGCAGCAGCGGGGATCAGGAGGGCGAGCATGGGAGTCAGCACGGACACCAAGGAAGCAGTCCCAGGAAGAGCAGGGTATTCAGCGCGGTCACCGAGGAAGCAGTCCCAGGAAGAGGAAGGTAGCTGCGGGAGTCAGGAGGGCGAGTAACTCCGAAAAGAGAGGAAAGGAAGTTCAGTGCTGCAGGGCAGCAGCATCGTGCAGATCTCCCTGTTGTGCTCTCGTTGTTTCTCGAACCCATGCAGTGGGAAGTCAGGCGATCGCGACTCCGGTCCGGCAGGCAGGCAACGGTCTGGAGGGTGATCCCCCTCCATTACCCAGCAACCATCCAGGAAGAAGGAAACACTCATTGGTGCCTCGCCAGGAAGGCGGGGGAAGAGGGAGATGCAGCAGAGAGGAGAGCTGTGCCCGATGTCCAGCTGGGTAGGTGACGGCCGCGGTGAAAAACCGGAGCCAATCTCCCCTATAGCTGTCACAGCTCCACTGGGCATCGGCCATGGCTGCTCAGTCTCCGCAGAAGAAAGCATCGATTCCGTTGAGCACCCAGTTGGTACTTATTGGTAATATGTGGAGTGTATTTAAGTTGCATTGAGTAGAGTGTAATTATGTGCCTTGTAATTATGTGGTACTTAGTGGTATGTGGCGTGTATTTATGTTGTATTGAGTTGAGTGTAATTATGTGGCGTGTAAGTATGTCACAGTGAGTGTTATTATGTGGAGTGCATTTATGTTGCATTGAGTACAGTGTAATTATGTGGTGTGTATTTATGTGGCATAGTGTTATTATGTGGAGTGTTTTTATGTTGCCTTTAATAGAGTGTAATTATGTGACATGTAATTTTGTGGTAGTGTGTGGTATTATGTGGAGTGTTTTTATGTTGCATTGAGTATAGTGTAATTATATGGTGTGTAAATATGTGGTACTGCGCGGTATTATGTGGAGTGTATTTAAGTTGCATTGAGTAGAGTTTAATTATGTGGCTTGTAATTATGTGGTACTTAGTGGTATGTGGCGTGTATTTATGTTGTATTGAGTTGAGTGTAATTTTGTGGCGTGTAACTATGTCACAGTGAGTGGTATTATGTGGAGTGCATTTATGTTGCATAGAGTACAGTGTAATTATGTCGCGTGTATTTATGTGGCATAGTGTTATTATGTGGAGTGTTTTTATGTTGCCTTTAATAGAGTGTAATTATGTGACATGTAATTTCGAAGTAGTGCGTGGTATTATGTGGAGTGTTTTTATGTTGTTTTGAGTATAGTGTAATTATATGGTGTGTAAATATGTGGTACTGTGCGGTATTATGTGGAGTGTATTTATGTTGTATTGAGTAGAGTGTAATTATGTGGCTTGTAATTATGTGGTACTTAGTGGTAATATGTGTAGGGCATTTTAGTTGCATTGAGTAGAGTGTAATTATGTGGCTTGTAATTATGTGGTACTTATTGGTAATATGTGGAGTGTATTTAAGTTGCATTGAGTAGAGTGTAATTATGTGACTTGTAATTATGTGGTACTTAATGGTATGTGGCGTGTATTTATGTTGTATTGAGTTGAGTGTAATTATGTGGTGTGTAAGTATGTCACAGTGAGTGTTATTATGTGGAGTGCATTTATGTTGCATTGAGTACAGTGTAATTATGTGGTGTGTATTTATGTGGCATAATGTTATTATGTGGAGTGTTTTTATGTTGCCTTTAATAGAGTGTAATTATGTAACATGTAATTTTGTGGTAGTGTGTGGTATTATGTGGAGTGTTTTTATGTTGCATTGAGTATAGTGTAATTATATGGTGTGTAAATATGTGGTACTGCGCGGTATTATGTGGAGTGCATTTATGTTGTATTGAGTAGAGTGTAATTATGTGGCTTGTATTTATGTGGTACTGAGTGGTAATATGTGTAGTGCATTTAAGTTGCATAGAGTAGAGTGTAATTATGTGCCTTGTAATTATGTGGTACTTAGTGGTATGTGGCGTGTATTAATGTTGCATTTATCTTAGTGTAATTATGTGCCGTGTAACTATGGCACACTGAGTGGTATTATGTGGAGTGCATATATGTTGGATGAGTACAGTGTAATTATGTGTTATGTATTTATGTGGCACAGTGTTATTATGTGGAGTGTTTTATTGTTGCATTTAATAGAGTTTAATTATGTGACATGTAATTATGTGGTAGTAAGTGGTATTATGTGGAGTGTATTTATGTTGCATTGAGTATAGTGTTATTATATGGTGTGTATATATGTGGCATTGAGCGGCATTATGTGGAGTGTATTTATGTTGCATTGAGTAGAGTGTAATTATGTGGTGTGTAAATATGTGGTACTGAGTGGTATTATGTGAAGTGTATTTATGTTGCATTGAGTAGAGTCTAATTATGTGGCATGGAAATATGTGGTATTGAGTTGTATTATGGGGAGTGTATGTTGTATTTAGTAGAGTGTAATTATGCTTGGAGATAATTGTAAGATAAGTAATATGTGGCTAGAAGTTTTTATCAGATATTACCAGCTTCACCAGTTTACAGCAAATGTACAAACAGCATTACAGTGAAAATGGAAGTGGCATTGCAAAAATCATGATATAGAGTAGCAATATTTTTGGTGCTATTGTGGGTTAAAATATGATAACACTTTTACCCTCCAATCGCATGGGACTATATTGGAGAGCCTCGCAATAAGTTAGGGACTAGTGTAAAACCAATGAAAAAAAACATTACACAAGCATGTCTCCAGTTTTGTTGCTGTGCACTGAACGAAATGTGTAATGTACGGTTTTACCCTGTTATTAATTTGGTCTTTCTTATCTGCAATAACTGTAGAACCACTAGTGCTTTTATTTTGTTTTAATTAAGAGCCTAACATGTTTAGTATTTGTTTATTGATCATAATAATTACGTGTTATGTAATGTGCAATGTTTTTAGAGAATTTTGTTATGCACGTTTAGCCATACTCCGGCTGAAATTAAGCCCCTTTCAAAACAGTGTACTAAGGGGCTGGCGGTAGAAAGGACAGGCTTAGGGGAGATAGAAGGTGTTAGCAACTGATCGTAAACAAAGGGCTCGGCTGAGGGGAAAGAGGAATAGAGGAGGGGTGCTATGTCTGGCTTATGTCACAGTGGCGCCGCTGGTCTGTTTCCTGGTAACTTGTAACAACAGCATTGTAATGTAACTGCGGGGAAGCGGCGGTGGACGTGATTACATCCTTATACATTAAGGCCACAGGCACTTATTAACAATAATGCAAAATGAATGCAGGGAAGCCTCAGACACAACATTTTAATATGAGTACAGTGAAGCGCCACCTTGGACGTAATTACATAGTTATACATAAAGCAACAATTTTGAGCGTGCCCGAACATTTTAAATTTATTTTCAAGCGGTGCTTTGTTTTAAACCAAATGCCAGGATGTTTAGTGTCCGTTTCCTAATGTTTATTTTTGTGTTTCTGTTTTGTGTTTTTAAACACTTGAATGATTTACAACAGACATTATCGTCTTTAAAATACTCGTGTCGAATTATTGTCTATGAATAGCGGGTGGGGGGGGGCGTTAAGGTGAAGACTGTCGCTGTCTGCACTTTATGTAGGGTTATGTTTTTATGCAGTTTTAGACACGAATGTATTGGAGCCCTTTCATGAGCACCAGTTACGTTACACAAGTATGCATTATTTTTTTTTGGTAGGCATGGGCGATTAAGGGATTTATTTGCCCAGAAACACAGGATGTTGCACCGACTCATAGACTCGAACCTGGTTGCCCAGTTCCAAAGTCGGCAGCTCTGACCGTTAAGCCACATACTCTCTCAAGCTCTCCAAACTCTTCAAGCTGGGGACTTTTTGTGACCTCGCCAAAAACATGAGCATTCATGCATAGCAAGACAGTGCCAAAGTCTCATAAGGCTGAGCATGGTTTGATGGGCGAGCACTTGAAGATTAATTTGAGGCTTTGGTGAGTGGAAACATGGATGGGTGCGAGGAAAGATGGAGGCACGGAAGTGTGGATGGTAGATTGCATGGGATGGCTGGATGCTCTGGTGAATGAATACATTGATGGATTGGTGGATGCCTGTATAGGAGAGTGTGTCTGGGTCTGGAAGGAGGGTTGGATGGATGCATGCTCAGAATGATGGACAGATGGATGGGTGGGAGGATGGATGGATGGATGGATAGATGAATGGATTGTAGATTGCATGTCTATGAATGGTGTTCTGGTGAATGCGTACATGGACGGGTGGATAAGTGAAAGCCAGAATCTGTCTAGAAGGACGGATGGATGCCTGCAGGACCAGACGAATGCCTTGAATGATGGAAACAGTTGAATGTATGGGTGTATGGATGATTGATGCATGTGTGGTTAGATGGTAGAGTGAGTGCAGATGGATAGATAAATGCTCCCTGTCGGTGCTTATTTTGTTTTAAAAAATAGGTTCTGGCGCCCAAAGTCACAACATCGCTTAACAATGTCGTTGCTGGCGGGTTAGTCGGATAACAGTTGTGGGGCATCGATGCCCAAAACAACACCCGCTAGAAAGTCACGGGGCCTTGGGGGCAGGCTCGCGTTCAGGCTGCAGGCTGGGAAAGTGATGTTTTTTCACCACTCTTTCATCATCCTAATGTTGTTAAATAAAAGGGTTGGTTTGGGTAGAAAAGTGAAATGTGGACATGTGCTAATATTACAAACATTTGCCTGGGCGGATTGCCAAACTAAAAGAGGAAAATCCTGGTAAATCTGGGACGCCTGGTGTAGTCTCCATTTTCAGAGCCTTAGCCCGAGGCAGTGTTCATGGCTGCCACAAGGTTTACTCTTAAGGGAAAACAAGGAAAAACGCGAGCGTCATCTGTTTCCAATTAACGCAAACGCGATAATTGGAAACAGATGGCATTGATGCTCGCTCCCGAGCACCCTAGGCCAGGGAACAAAGAAGGCGGGACAATCACCCGCCTTGGACCAATTGCGTGCTGTCTTTTTAAGAAAGACGCATGCACAGGCCAATTGCGGGTTAATAAAAAAAAAGCACACGCACGTGCGTGTGTTCTGAGTTCAAAAGCCCTTACTAAATGCCTCGCAGAGCAGCGCATGCGCACTGGCTCAGGCGAGACCTAAAAAAGGAGCCCAGTGCCCTACATGCTGTTATCAGCTACTGGGAGTGAACACAAACACACAAACAAAATATTTAAACGAATTAAGAAAGGTAATTAAAATACCAAAACAACAATGGTGGCTGAAGAACTAACTTAATGAGTTAACATAAGAAAGATGAAAGCGGGTACCGGTTCCCCAAGTCACAAGACAAATTGTAAAATGTGTCCAAAGACACAGATGATTTAAAAGTGCTCCTAAGGACTTTTTGCCGCAGAGATTAGGCAGCTGACTACAACTTCTCCCTTCTGCTATGTGTCTGAGCCACAATGGGGGCAGAACTAGCCAGGTTTGAAGATGGTTGGTGGGGTTATTTCAATGGGTGTGACAGTTTCCAGGCAACCCAATGAGAGGAATGGTAACCGTAGCTGCCAAGAGTAAATAAATAGAAGATTACAGAATCATTGGGGTTTGCCCAAATCACCCTCCACTACCTGGGCTAAGAAATAACACATTATACACAATGGTGCCGCTGCCCGAGAGGAAGCACGTGACCGCAGACGCAGGGAGTGTTTATTTTAAATCGCTACCCGCGAGGGAGCCGCGTTAGTGTTTTCCGGTAATGGTGGTGACAGGAAGTGGCCAGATTGTATAGCAGCTGACTGGTAAGATATATTTGAGAGTATGTGGGACGGGTAGGGTCCCGAGCAATATGATTCAAGGCCCACTGACGGGGTGTGTTTATTTATCCTCAGCGCGACGTACCTTGGAAATAGCTGGGGGCTTGAAGAAATCATCGTTCAGAGCGTGGTTGTGGTGGAGAAAACACCTAGAAGGCTCTGGTATTCCTTAACAGCATAGGTAGACGTATCTAGCAGTGCAATCGGAGTTTCTTGCGTTTAAGTTTTAAAGTTTTGATCTTTACAATGACAGTCACATTTGATTTCTTAGTGTACCGAAGATTAACCTGGGTGAATCATATACCATTGGTGAAGACCGCATTTAGCACGGGGGCCACGCCCCAGAGACATAACGCCCATGGGAGGCATTGTGAGTGCATTTTGTATTGTTTGAGCCTTATCCTGGACTCTGAAGGTGGCACTATTTTCTGGGCGTCAGTGGTAGTTGTAATCTGCACCATTGAGTATTTGATAGACAGGTGGTTCGTTCCCTGCATATAATTTGGGTTTGGGCCACCCTGCACATCTAACATATAGGGGGTCACTTTCCTTTCTACTGCACTTTATGGGCACTTTTGCATGCCCGGGTGATTAGCACATCCTGTGGGTCCACCCGTTGCAATGGTTTTTAATTGTTAATTTTTGGTTTTGGATCAATTTAGGTTTTTCCCTTTACCTTTGTCCTGATGAGGCCCAGAAGGAAAAGGGGCTGAAACGCGTCAACAGTTCATGTTTGGAGGAATCCACTTAATCAAGAATGAAATTGCATTTAATTGGAGATACACATTACAAAATGTTTTAGGAGGTGTACCGGGTACCTCATGTGTATACAGGATTACCTCGCAGTGTATTGCCGTTAATGTGGGTGTAAACAGTGGCATTAAAAAATTGGGGGTTAGGAAACAATATTTGATGAATTGTTTGATGAATTTTTGATATGTACTTATCTGGTCAAGAGAATATATGTATATATTTGTGTAAAATGTTTTGTTGTTTATGTTTAATTTTTCCATAAAACGAAATGAAGAATTGTTCCAACAAGGAATAAATAATGGTATGTGGTTTTTGATGTAAAAATTTTGGGACGAGACGATGCACCATTAATAGGGTAATTTGATGTACCCTATGGGTAGTATTTTGATATCTATTCCTCCACATCACTATTGTGTATAATGTGTTAAGAGAAAATAACTATGCAAAAAGGAGCCCAGTGACCTTCATGCTGTTAACAGGTAATGGGAAAGAAAAGAAACTCAAAACTCATAGAAAAAATAGTGGCCAAATAAACAGATTGTTATGCAACATAGGAAGAAAAATGGCTATGGTACATCCTTCTGTGTTCAAACTGCCAAACTATGACATTCACTCTCTGAGACAGGCTACCGTAAATCCCCTGAAGTTTAGAAGAATGCTGAAACTTTGTCTCTTTTCCTCCTGAACTTCAGAGTACAAGATAGAATAAAGATTTCACTATAAAAAGGAAGTGGAAATTTAGTGTAACTTTGAGAAGCTAAAAGAATCACATACTCCTGACTGTGACCTAAAAATTACAGTCTCCCTGAGCAGCATATCCAGAAGAGCATATCTAACACATCGTCGACAAATGAGGAAAACCTTCCTACTACATGCACATCATTGAAGACTCGAACAGCACCAAAGAAATTCCAACAACTTTCGGTAATCACAGAATCTGAAGGATATAACTCACATATTAAAAAATGTCTTCTTGTACTCCCTGGCATGACGCTACATATAAACCATCACCAAAAGACGTAAAACTTGCATAACAAGCGAAATCCATGTCAGTCTATGTCTCTCTCTTACTTATACTGCTTCACCTCACAAACCAATTCCTACTGAGTTCCCCCCCTAGACTAACTGACCTACTCTCTATGAGCATTATTAAAAATATGTGTAACAATATTCTCTACCAATCCAAGATCCACCTGATAACATAGTGTACTAGAACAACCAAACAGTAGCATAATGCACATTTTACACTACACGCCCATCATCCCATCTTAACTTTCTATGCATAACTGAAGCATCTGCATCATTACCTACAAGTAACAACTTCCTGTCCTCTTGATTAGAAACTTCATACACCTAATCAATATGCCCACTCTAATATTGTTGTATAATATACAACAAACTGCAACATTTACAACTAGCACTAGAAATCCACTCTGAGTTCCATTGAGTAGTGTGCTACAGGTCCACAAAGTGCATCAATTCCTTGTCAGGGATCGTAAGCACTATGAAAATATACATTAAAATACTATATACTTACTTTGGGCTTTGGGTCCACCCGTTGCCCATGAATTGATGATTTTTTTGTCTATCCCCATTCTCCTATCTTAGGGGGTCATTAGGATGGCGGGCGGACTTGAGTCCGCTCGCCATCCCAGCGGTAACGGGACCACCCGCCTGTCATGCAGCGGTCCCGCACCCCTAATTATGATGCGACCGCCACCGCGGCGGTCGCATCTGGCAATTTAACATTGCGGCAGGTGCTGCTGGCTGCAGCACCTGCCGCAATGTCAGATGGCCATGTTGTGCATTTCCATGCACAACGTGGCAGGCACCACGCGGTGCCTGCCACCTTGTGCATGGAAATGGAGGGGGGTACCATGGGTACCCCCCCAGTGCACAACTGCCCCCCCCACAGAGGGGACCCGCAACGGGCCCCCAAAGCCAGTCTCCGCCTGTCTTTTTGTGGCGGGATATCCGCCGCAAAAATACAGGCAGAACGGCACATCTTAATCACTACGGATGTGCCTGCACGGCACCGTCGCAATGATGCCCTGGTTCCGGGACCTCATCCCCCCGCTCTTACATATGGCCGAAGGGCAGCCGTTGCAGGGACTGCCATGGGTGGCAACTAGTCTAGCTATGCCACTGATTTCAGGATCTTATATTGTAGTTCTTGAGTGGCTATTTTCGCTTCCTCTCTGAGTCATAAAGCCAAACCTGGAGCTTGGATACGCTTTGAAAAAATACAAAAGGAATGTTTAACAACCGAAGGAACTTTCTAAAATCAAATACCTATTACCAGCAAATATGCGATTGTGCAGCAACAAAGGGCATATGCAAAGGTCGGATGCTTTTGTCAAACAAAACACAAGGCTCAAACAATTGCCACTTACTT
The DNA here is from genome assembly GCA_963921515.1 of Calotriton arnoldi. Taxonomy (NCBI): domain Eukaryota; kingdom Metazoa; phylum Chordata; class Amphibia; order Caudata; family Salamandridae; genus Calotriton; species Calotriton arnoldi. The sequence continues at coordinate 2,602,983 of CAWUFW010001128.1, read as the reverse complement.
TGGTTTGAGTCTTATCAATCTAGTGTGATTAGAGCGCTCACACTGCAACTGGCTTCTCAACGCACGAAGGGAGCTGGGGCACATGGTTAATGAGACGTTTAAGAAGCTAGGCACAGGATCACACGGTCCATTAATTAAATGAGCTGACAGTGCCATATCTCACAAGCACTACACAAGCACCCTGCATATACACAAATATCAACTGACTCTCGCTCGCACATATTGTCTCTCAAACACACACACCATTCATTATTTGGGCACAGGTTCTCACACACAGACCCAAAACCATTACTCACTACTTGTCCTACCATGAATGCAACTCCCAACAGTTCATTGCAGCACACATCGATTTTTCATTTTAAGGCATTTTTCTATGTGCTTGTGTGTTAGCACAAGTAAGGCACCTTAGACACACGATGCTGTAAGATAGGGGTGGGCGCCGGTGCTAAACTCCGCCACTTCGCCGGCAGAGTTTGTGGACTTTTTCCACTCTGCGCTCTGCTTGGAGCGCACAGTTCGGCAAAAACTCCGCCAGTTTTTGCCGAACTGTGCGCTCCAAGCAGAGCGCAGAGTGGAAAAAGTCCACAAACTCTGCCGGCGAAGTGGTGTTTTCTGCCCACCCCTACTCTCTACTTGTTTTTCTTGGTCACCCCTTTCATGCCCCTCAGATCACTTTATTCAAAATGAACCTACTTTTCCCAGTTCTCCCTTGCCCACATGCACCCCCACTCGCCACCCATAATTAACAAAGTGACAAGTGGCTATTCTTTGATGTCTTTGAATCCATGCCAAGATGGGCACTTATATGTCTTGCAATTATTTTTCATAAACATAAGAAACACCATTCCAAGTTTGCTGGCTGTGCTTGCGCCTTCATGCACATGCTCGCCCACATTCTGGCCAACTGCTATAAACGTAGGAGAAGGATTAGGTCCTTTATCTATTGAGTGAAGATAAAGTTGGTCTTTCACTTTTAAGCTAGAATGTTGTCTTTTCAGTAAAAAGGACAGCAGGCCAGATGAACAAATAGTCTGGTTACAAAAAGTGGCAGTAAATTGTGCAGCAACTTTTTATGAGCAGTCATTATTGTGAGATGTGACCTATGCATTATTATGTCTCATTGCAAAATGTTCAATAGCAGGGGGTCCCAGAATGCCCTTTTAATGAATCTTAATCAAGCAGGTCACAATCTTTGGCTTCAAACACCAAGCTGATGGTTTGCAAGGAACATCACTCCACAATCCCTGTGTTTGCATTCACAAATAGGATCATTTTTGTTTAAGGCAGCCAATTCTACTTAAAGGAACCAGTGCTGCTTTTAAAAATAAAATTCCCATATGGGAACACTTTTGAGGAAGCAGACAGAAGGTTCCTAGACCACAGCCTGCTCCCTCCACATCACCAACACGATTCTCAAAGGAGAAGCTGTCCAAACAAGACAACTTCCCCTTTCTGATTCTGTTACCACCTCCTTTGAGGTCTCAGTAACTTTTCAATGGTTTGCAACAGAAATGGCAGTCTCAAACCATGGATACTTATCATAATTAGAATGGGACACCCCTATTGAATTGCAGTTCGGAATGGGTTGGTAGACCCATTTTGTAAATTGGAAATGCTTTTCTGACTCACAAAATTGGTTTATTACATAGCAAAAGCAATTTTGTTATTGCAAAACGTGATTTTGTGAATCACAGTGCTTGCGACTGAAAAAAAAAACTTTGTACATCTGGCTCGTAATTCTTTGTTTAAAGTTCAATGCAATGCTCGCACTCAGGGACATCCATAGATATGGGTTGCCCTAAGGCCCCACTCCTACCTTTCTAGCACAATCGTGTGTATAGAGACATTACTGTCCCAGGGACAACACCACAACAATAATCATTAGCACTAACAGCAAAACTTGCTGTGCACCCTTCCAAATTTCTCCATCAGCTATAAGGAGATTACCAAAGTGTTTAAATGAAATTTTCACTCCTTGTAAGGCAGATGAAACACCCCTCTCTGGACAGACTAATTAAATGACCACACTTCCTCTATTGGGATCAGCAATAGTGAAAAATGCCTATGTGGGAAATGCAGTCAAACACAGAGATAAAGACTTCCCCATATTGCACCCGAAGTGCTGTGGTGATCATATATTTCATACTATGTTGCAAGTAGGTCCGATGTCAAGATGCTTTAAGACTTCTTCGAAACATGTGAGAAAAAAAGTCATGCTCTTCAACAAAGAGGACTTCTGAACAGCCAAAATAGCTTGTGCAATGACCCACAACCCTTGTGACATGGTGATATGTGCAACAATGACAGCTGTGTAATAGAGGACGACTCTGTGCTAAGCATATGGAAAAAGAACTGCAGAACTTGACATCTCCACCAACATCTATCCTCAAAAACACATATTGTTGATGATAAGCCTGACACTCTTTGCTATTCTGCATTGTTATTGCACCTGTCCCACTGGCATCTTAATGCAGAACACAAGGGAAACAATTTTCAATATGCATGGAGAAAGTGAGTAGGCCAAGTTACTTTGGAGCTCTGGTAGGCAAATCAAATTGACAAATGTCCTTTTCCTCAGAGTCACCTGACATTGCCAAGCTCCAAATTGCTAGTGACAAAGGAGGTCTGTAATCTTACTAAAACTGTATCTAATTCCTTGGAGAAGTAACTGATGGTGGACCTCATCCCACCCCCTTCACTGTACCGTAAAACGATATTAAAGACTCAAAGATTCTAGTATGTGGATACTTGACTTTTCCTGAGGTTTACGCAAGGCCAAAGGGGAGCCTAGGTACTACAAATACCTGAAGAGATAATTGCAACCCAAGAGAAAGGCAAAGAAGACAAGGACCAATAATGTTGCATAGCAATGATGACAGGCAGCAGCAAGTCTCAAGTTGAAAGAAGCTTAGAAATAAACCCTAAGAGCTGAGAGGCGTAAGACCAAACCTCTCCTACACAGGCTGGCCTCAGCCTGGCCCCACCTTCAGACCTCGCAAATCAAGGAGATGATGAGGAACACTCCTATCCAACACATAGGCACATCTAAAGTTACATCACATACTTACATGGTCGAAGATTGACAAATTGAAAGGCATACACACAAGATCACCAACCACTTGAAATTATCAGCATGACCTGCAGTCTACCTTCTACAGTGCCTGACTCTCAGGCAGATAAAGGGAAGATCTCCCACCCAAGCCACAGTCTGACATTTGGAAAAAAATGGTCTGCCTAACTAGAAATTGTTACAGCTTTTATGACCAATTAATAACCCTGAAGACTTGAATGTAAAGTATGCACCGCCTGAAGGTGATTGCAGTTTGCCTCAGGGACAGGAGCCCAGAAAGATTGTCTGGGAGGTTATTTAAAGTAGACTAATAATTTAGAAATAGTATTTCATTTAGGCATGTCCCTTTCCAGTTCCATATTAAACATCCACACTACATTTGAAAGGCGACATAGACCTCTTGGATCTTTGACTTTGTGAGAGGAGATTGTAGTGTCAAAGGATGAGCCCTCTGCAATCTTCCGTACTTGTTCCAGAATATGGAAGCTCAAGTACATCAAAACTATGCATGTCTCTCAAACAGCTTGAGTGGCACCACGGACCCCTCCATCTTTTTCTTCAACTTTGAATGCAAACTTTCTAAATGTCTAAAGAATACCAACAAGATATTTTAAAACATGTGACAATCTTTGTTGCACAGGCATGCTTTTGTCACTTTGAGAGAGAGAGAGAGTGTAAGTGATGTCCCTTCCAGAACACCATGCCACAGACACAGTGGTATAAGGAGAGGAAGGCTGGGACAGGAAGATCATATTCCATGTGGGGCATTCTCATGCGAGTTTTGGTGGATACCTCCCAGTAGCGGCTCGTGGTGGGAGTGCTGCGGGGCGGTGGGGCGGGGCGCGGGAGGAGCAGGGTGGGGGGTAGTAAACTACGGCATACGTCCGAACAGAGGTAAGTAAACAAATAAATAAATAAAACGAATTTCATTGCGCGCGCTGCATTGCCAAATGCAATGCCGCGCGCGCAACGAAATTCGTTTTATTTATTTATTTGTTTACTTACCTCTGTTCGGCCGTATGCTGTAGTTTACTACCCCCCACCCCGCCCCACCGCCCCGCCCCACCGCCCCGCAGCACTCCCACCACGAGCCGCTACTGATACCTCCATAGGGAAAGAAATATGTAACGAATGGAAGCCCTGCAGCACACTCTCTACTGTGTTGGATCAGCACTATCCATCTGGTTCCGAAGGCTTTTTGCAGAAAGCAGAAACCTAACAGAGGAAAGTACTCTATTCCGGCAACCAAAAGGAAATGTACAGAAGCCTTGCTAAGCATCTACGGTGACTCTGCACTTGCCATCTATTTGCTTCACAAAATATTTAAGATTCACGACACCCATGTGAGCTGCAGGATTTGGGGTGATAAGTATAACATTTTAATAGGTTTCGGGGAGAAATAAATGGAGAATGTATTTTAAAGGGAGCCTTATTGGACCGCGGTCCTTTGTTTTGTCTATTTTATAGAATTAATCGTTTTTGTGATTTTGCATGCATTTGTTGCTCCATGCCCAAACTTATAAAATATAGACAGTCCTATTGTTCAATATATATAACCATTTCTATTATTAGACATGACTTTATGTGAAAATCATTTTTTTCTAAACAAGTGATTTATTACGCAGACTGATTAATTTGTTGCTGTTATTTACAATTTTCATGCCATCTATTGATAAAAGGTGAAGAGTTACGTTGGTGTTTGGTCAAACAATATGAGTAATAGAGTATGGGTCCATTACAACACAAATGGACCAAAATGGAGCATACTAGCACTAAAATAAGCAGGAGAAAGTTACACCTAGCAGTTGATTGCAAAGTTCAGGAGGCAAAGACTGGCAGGTTTGCTGTAATTAAAGTCAGTGATTACACTGCAGCAGTGAGGCGTTCTAATAACGCCCCTATTTTCTACCATTTTACAGTAGCGCTAACTAGAACTTCATGATGCACAGAGGTGCAAAAGAAATGTTTATTTCAAAAGTAGATGGGCTCATAACGTAAAATGCTTTTTCTCCAACCCTCAAATATTCTATATGAAGGGCATTAATGGGGTAGGATCAGCTCAAAGGCGCTTAGGTTTCCACATTAATGCCACTAACCTAGCATGACCTGGCTTTTCGTGTTATCCCAGCAACAAATGAAACCAGGTGCAAATAATGGGGAAACGTTTTACCATGCGATTTTCCCATATCCAACGCGCAACTTCCACAAAATTACGCATTTTACGCGACTTAGATCACTTTCAAATTTGTGCTGGAGGATGTAACTTTAGTACAAATGTGACAGAAGATACCACCAGTGGTGGCTCCTCTGCAAAGGCGGAGGAGCATCGCCCCGCTGCCTGGCTCGGAGCAAGCAAATGAAAAATAAAATGATGTTCTAGCATTGTTTTATTTTTCATTTGCCAGCTCTGAGCCAGCTTGTGCAGGGAGGGGCGGGGCGGGGCCCGGGAGGAGGAGTGCTATGTTTACTCCCTAAGTGCGCATATGTGTTTGGCCATCTGTCTCAGGCTGAGAAAACACACATGCGTACTTAGGTTTCTCCAGCCCGGCTACATTGAACAGCCAGGCTGCAGAAACCCCCACAGACTCTCTGGCCTGAGCGGAGCGTCTTTACAGCCCACTCTGGCCAATCCCCGCGCTGCTGGATGGGAGTCTGTCCAAAGGGCTGCCGGGACCACGAAGAGAAGAGGAAGCGTGACGTGATGCGGGGGGCAGCGGGCAGCTTCAGGTAAGTTCTTTTATTTTGATATGTTCTAACACCCCCGTGTGCTACCCTCACGCGCTACCCCTGCGCACTCCCCCTCCCGCATTCCCTCCACCCACCCTACCACCGTTTGTTTGTGGTGGCTGTCACTGGTTACCACTAACTTACGTTCGTACTGTGGTGCAATGCTTGGTATTGCGCTAAAAAACTACTTTTTGCACTAAAGTTGCCAATAGCATCATCAGCCTGCAACTCTTTTTAAATACAACACTGGCGATTTTACCGCTGAACAACGCTGTCAAATTTTCGTAAATCCAAGTTGAGTCTATTAAATATCATTAATATATCAAATTGGATCAAATTTTTAATTAAGGCTCTAAGTTTTGTTCATTCATGCATAGGAGGGCAGACAGAAAACAAGCTGTTTCCTGACTGTATTTATCTGTAAAAATGAAAATAACTTCCTAGGCCAATAAATATGCAAATCGATAGCAGTAAAAGTACAAAACATAAAAAGATGGAAATAACTTTGCTTTGTTGCTCGACTTTGCAATCATTTAAATCCCCTTTTAATTTGCCGCTTGGTCCTGATTAATAATGCACTTCATCTCTGCAGAGCAGCTAACATGCTGTGTTTTTGGGCTTATAAATGAGACTTATGCAACTCCAATAGCAGGTTTTCTGCATATTGATTGGTGGCGTGAGCTAGCTTTAATAGCTGTGGAAAACGTTAGTTGTCAGTGCTCTTAATTCAGCAACTTTTTTGTGATCACGTCAGAACCCTGTGTAGAGGGCCATGGGGCAAGCAGGAGTTACTGGCCCCAGTGGTGAGGAGTGGAGGCCTTTTGCTCCTGGTGTCCCGGGCCTGACCTACTATGAATCCTGAGCAACTGGGCCAAGTACCCCTTCAGTACTTGACTCACAGTGGTAGAGCGGGTTGAGTTTCGGAGGGGGGGGGGGAGCAAAAGGGGGATGAACACAGACTCACAACTCAAAATACATTCAATAGCAGCAATAAATGATTGTCCAGTTAAATACTTGCTTTTATGAAAAAAGGAGTATTTATATAGCAAAACAAAGTAAAATATGGCATTCACAAAACTATACACACAGTCCCCTGAGGCCAGGATCTAGTGTTTCAATAGGCAGTTGCCTGAGTCTCACTGGGTCACCGTTCGCACATGGGCAATAGCCTGATCAGCATGGCAGTAATCATCCCAGTGGGCCCACTGGCATCTGGGGTCAGCAACTTCACTCTGCACAAGGGCTATAGCCCGATCGTGCGACAGTAATCTTCATGGTGGCCGCACCTGGTATACGAGGTTTCCGACTTCACTCCGCACACAGGCTAAGGCCCAATCAACACAGCAGTAATCTTCACAGTGGCCCCACCTGGCATACAAGGGTCACTGACTTCACTCCACACATGGGCTACGGCCTGATCGGCATGGAAGACATCTTCACAGTGGCCCCTAATGGCATAAACGGTTGCCAACTTCACTATGAAATTGTGCTACTGCCAGATCAGCACAGCAGTAATGTTCACAGTGGCTGCATCCGGCATACGGAGTCAACGACATCCCTCTGTCCTTGGGCTACGACTTAATTGATGCAGAAGCTGTCTCCTCACACCTCGCTTCAGAGATCCAATCACTAGGATCTCCCACTGGACCTCGCTCCCTCTAGTCCTATCTTCATCTTCATAGGGCAAACAGGACACATTGGTTTTGGCAAGCAGGCAGACACTGGTGCTCCAGACTCCAGGGGCAGGTGGTCTTGGATTCCCTGGGTGATGTCCCCTCACCCAACTGGGAGACTAGCAGGTCTCATCCTTCAGTCCAGGTCACAGGCAGAAGTCTTGCAAAGCTTCTCCTCACACAGTCCGACTGGCTGCTTGACAGTTGACAATTTTGGTCGCCTCTAGTTATAGTCTATTTCCAGACACCAGGGTCCAGATGTACGACCCTATTTTGCATGCGCAAACGGGTTGGCGACCCGTTTGCGCATGCAAAATCTAATAAGGCCATGTACAATCCCTATTTAGCAAGTCGCAATATTTATTCGAGTCCCTAAATAGGAATTGTGAGTTGCTATTAGGAAGGGGCGTTCCAAGGGCGTCCCTTCCTAATTGCGAGTCAGAGGCCTATGTAAGAATGTTTTGTGACCGCAATTGCGATCGCAAAACACTCGCAATTTACCGCCCTCTTCAAGAGGATGGTAAAGCACTCGCAAATGGAAAGGGTTTTGTGAATGCAGGGGAAAATATTTTTTAGGGGCAGGCAGTGGTCCCAGGGACCACTACCTGCCCTTAAAAAATGAAACGAAAACGTTTCATTTTTCTATTTTTTAAATGCATCCCGTTTTCCTTTAAGGAAAACGGGATGCATTTTAAAAGAAAAAAACTGCTTTATTTAAAAGCAGTCCCAGACATGGAGGTCTGCTGAGCCCAGCAGGCCACCATACCTGGGAGGGCCAGCCATTCCTAATGGGGTCGCAAATTGCGAGTGCCTCCTTAATATGCATGAGGCATGCAATTTGCGACCCCATTGGGAATCGCTAACAATGTCTCAGACACTGTTGTACATGCCATTTAGCGACTCGCAAATTGCTACTCGCAATTGAGCGCAATTTGCGAGTTGCTAAATGACATGGTTGTACATCTGGCCCCAAATGTGATTTTGGGCATGAGTCTTTGAAAGAGTCCTTGAAGTTTATGTTGAGGGTCTGCTTCTTTTTGAAAGTGCCCTCTCCTCTGGCCTGCACTTCCTCCAAAAAACAGTCTGTCACAGAAAGAGAAACTCTAGATTTGATAGCCCCACAACACAGGCCATGAGAGTGACTAGAGGTTAACACCTGGAAGTCAGCCACAGTGATATGTAGATCAACCCCAGGGCCTTAGCCCTTCTCTTTATGACTCTCTTATCAGCCCCATCTCCTTCCTGAGATTACCCAGGCCCCTTTCCAGTGACCTCTCTCTAAATTAAGAGCACCCTTTGAAGTAAATTGAAGAATCTGGCTCTCCTTTCCTCCAGTGTGTCCCACCCAGTTCACAAGAAGGCAGCAATCCACAAATCTGTCTTGGGTTCCTCTACCTCCTCATGTTCCTTCCATCAGCTCAGGGTCCCCCTAAATGGAACCCAGAATCTTTCATGTATTGTACCATTCACAGGCACACATACATCCATCACATGCATATAACACACACGTGCTGCATAGCACTACATCTTCTATGTATAAAAAAAGACAGCTATTCATGAGAAAGGCACACATGCATGATCCATGTTCGTCCAGGACAACAAAAATATGCACTGGGCATCCAGGCATCATTGCAATTAGGGGCACTCAGGGCAGGGGTACACGTCCATCATCATGTGAGGGACTTTTCCGTCTGAACAGACCGCCCGCTTCTGCATCGCTTGTATATCTTTCGATTTAATAAAACTGCAACATAGCAAAACAACATTTTTGAAATTCTACATTGATATACATTTCCATATAAATAAATGTGGGCAAATACAAGTTACAAATGCTTTTTAAAAAAAAATAAAAAAAACCTGGATAAATACTGTTAAACTATAAAAAATGATAAATCACACATACATAGCAAACATACCATTAAATTAGGAGCCTTATTTATTACCATGCTTTTAAAGTTAATGAATGTATACTGTGTATTGAATATAGAAAAGGCAGGTGCAGTAATTTAAAACGAATAACATATTCATTTTAAAAAAGAAATAGAGTCCCATATTCAGATAAACGCAAACAATGATATTTTTCCTTTGAAATAACTGTCCTTTAAGCTGTCAAAATGGGGATCAGATTACTGACAGCAGTACTGTCGCCTGCCTACAGGGGCACGAATGTGTGCATAAATTAACACACTTTATGAAGTACAGGTCCCCACAATCAGTTTGTATAAAGTTGTAAACATTGGCACATGTTTCTGAAGTTTCATTTAGAATACATTGACTTGTGAGGACTTCGCTTCAGGTCCCCACTGTGCAATTAAATCCACACAAGGTGAGAGTGTGCTCATACCCAAGACCCTACAAGGAGAGTAACACACACCCCACACACAAATGCACTCTCACAAAAGAGTATCTCCATTGTCATGTTCACCTATTGTAAATTATGTGTATCTGTTTTGCATTGATAGAAAAAATGACTAGTTGTGATTAGAACTTATTCAGAATGAAAAAATATAAAACACAGTGCAGATTATCTTTATAAGAACTTTTCATTGCCACTAAACAAATAAAACATGATACTTCAAACCTACTGGATTGGTGTCTTAGGAGTGAGGGATGGCACACACAACCATGCGCCATTGACTGCACCTCTTTATATCTCCAGGGTGGATTCTATAGAGACCCCCTCAAGAAGACACTACAATAATGTCTCCCCTTTTTCCACCATTAATCATCAAAGTTCAGTGACCTCTAACAAAGTAATAGCACCGCTCCTGTAACTCACACATAATATGAACATGCTTCCTACACAGGCCACACTGCAATTCAACAGTGCTCGAAAGAAGCACTCCCCCATTGCAGAGTGTGCTCCCCATATCATAGTAGGGTTCATTTTCTCACTATGGGTTATAATAACTGCATAAATTAGTTTGTAATACAATATTACTTTATTGTTTAAAATACAAACAAAGCATTTTATTTTCTCACTAACTGCACATATACATGGGTCTCAGTGTTCAGCTTGATGATCGGTTTGCATGATCTTTGAGAAACAGGCAATAAAGCAGTCAAACTCTTATGAAATGGTTTCCTTGAAAGAAAGGCTTTTGATGTCTGTTATTTTTGTCCACCCCAAGCAAATGAGTGTATTATGTTACAGAGATGGCTCTGTTTTTATTCATGCGTTGAACATAGAAGATTGTTGTAGTAGTGCTGATGCCAGAACTATAAACTTAGAAGAAGGGTTAGCTTTTCTATTTAATGCACAGTCAGAAAGCGTGGGGCAGAAGGAACAAATTGAAGCAAAAAGCGCCTGAATATCGATGATAAATCCCCAAACATTCACTCATCAATATGTGGGTAATTTGCGTATTCCTTGTGACCGGGAACAATCTTACAGTTACAGAAGCTGAGTGTTTTTGCATGCCAGCATTGTTTAAAGATCTTGGGGCATATTATCAACGTGATTATCGCTGCTTTAGCGGGACTTTTTCCCACTAAAGCGGCGATAATTCAATCATCCTATTAGCAAGCTGTCGCTAACTGCTGTTAGCAACAGCTTCTAGGCTATAGCGACCGGGTTGGGTGCCGCTTTGCATGCCAGCGATATTTATCGCTAATGGCATGCAAAGTAGGCGTTCCCAACCTAAAAGCGACTGGAAACAGTCGCTAAGGTCGCTATCGCCTATTAGCGAGGCAGGGGAGGTGAGTAACGAACCAGCGCTAACCACGTTTAGCGCTGGTTTGGTAACGCCTGGTCCAAACCTGACTTAGCCATGTAATCCAATGGGAGGTGGATTACATGGCTAAATCCCCCTCGCCCTATCACCAAGCTAACACTGGTCACAGTGTGAATATCGCTTGTTTTCAAGCGATATTCACACTGTTCTCCAGGGTTTCTATCGCATTGGAGATAAACGTTGCAGATAGCACGCTATCTCCGCGATAGAAACCTGCGATAGCCAGCGATAATTATCCTAGCGCTAAGTGCTCTTAGCGATAATTATCGCCGGTTATTGCTAATAGGCCCCCTTGACTTTTCATTTAGGATACTATTGTGTATATGTCGCTCATGTATTTCTTTTCTGGATTGAAATATTTCACCAATCCTTGTTGGTGACTCATATTAAACAATGATGACACACTCGTGTTTAGAACCTATGCCTTATTAAATTTCAGGAAAAGGCTATATAGACCTGTATATGCAGAATTGAATTAGTTGCATAATATTACTTTTAAGCCAAATGGTAATGAAATACTGTCTCACAGCTTGGTTGATGACTGTGCAACTAGGAGATCTAGATAAATCCTGGCTTGCCCTGTAGCCAAATATAGGTATTCCTGGGGAATCTACACTATCTTTAGAGATCCTACTACATATCATTTGTCAACACAAAACCTGCCTTTTTGCACTACCCTATTTTGGTAGAAGTGAATGCGTACTGTGGCTACTTATGCTGCAGATATCCTTTTCTGAATATTTACAATGATGATGGGGTTTCTCAATTACATTAGAGCATGCACATAAGGCAATCCCTGCTTCTTCTAATCGACATAATCTTAGTATATGGACAGAAGGATGTATTCGTCCATTGAGATAACCATTAATGCATCTCCAGCACTCTATCAATGGGTTACCACCTCGCCATGGCTACATCTAGGTCACCATTTCATTGCCAACCATTAATTCATCATAGCTATGTAAATCACAAGAAATGATGTAAGCTAATTTTAATTACAATTAAATAAAATCATTACACAATCATATTACTTTAATTTAATACATTTCAAATAACAAAAGTTTAACATTTAACTGAAAGGTAACAAGGGTCCCTACCTAAAGTATATATTATTGAAAACATGAATATCAATGTTAACATACAAAATAATAATTTTAGTAATTTACATTTTTCAGTAAATGAAGTGGAACATATGGAATTTGCACCCAAAATAGAAAGTCTAATATTATTTTTACTACTAAAAGTATTAGCAACTTAACTGAAATGAATTGAAATGCTACTTGCTAATTACATTCTCTATTTATTATTTTCTTTTTTATAAATATTATTAAAAGCAATAGAAAAAATAGAATTAGATTGGATTCATGAAAATAAATGAGATAAAGTATTACTATAACTGGAAAACCCAATAGGATCAGAGTTGTTGTTGGGCTCAGAAAAATAGTATATAGAATTAAGTTAGAATTATTTAAAAGTTAACTAGAGGTTCGAATTTTGAAATGAATTCAAAGAGGGTAAAAATAGCACTAGGATAAGTTTAAAAAAAAGCAAACAATGGGGAGCTGTCACAGGGTCTTGCTGATCCTGCATGGTAACCAAAGTAGGTGCTTTTCCAACCTTGATAATCCTGGAGTTCAATTGGTAATCACAGGCGGGAAGAGCACAGGGCAGCTCTGAGCCAATGCATTATGCTTGATAAATTTGAGAGAGTAAAGAAAGAGGTGCAAGAGCAGTACTGGATGAGGCCTTTTCTGAAGCTAGACATCAATGCAACCTCCATAGCAAAGGTAATGGCCCGTCTGGATGCACAGTCACACTTTAATTAATGCGACCCCTTCTTTTTCAGTGTTCACAATTTACTGGAGACAACAGTTGCATTTTAGTGGAAGTCTTTTTTCCTGAAGGGCACACATTTCCCAATAGTGTATCTAGCTGCCTGCGGACACTGCTGGGAACAGGCAATTTTACCTTGTATGGCAGTATAGTCATAGTCATATGAAGCTTTATTCGGAGTCGTAAAAAAGAAAATCCATAAAAGCAGTTGTACAAATATAAAACATACCTCAGTATCATTTCATTACAAGTAATAAAATACAATCCGAAACGTTAAAAAAGGCAATGTAAACATACGGTCCGATGGTTAAAAAAAAATCTGTCTTACGTGTTTTCCATTTACTAATTATACAGATATAATCCTAACATTTTAATGTGCAAATATGCAATGATTTCCACATTAATTTCCGATATCGCCTCTTCACAAGACCCTTACTACCTATGCCCCTAAGTAGTATGAGCCTATTGCCATTTTCTAAATAGTCGCTAAGGTCATGCTCTTTCTGACATAGAAAGCGGCCTATAAAAATGATGACATTCTGCAACAAATTTCAAGTGTCGGCAAAGATTGTAGGTACAAATAAGCAGGGCGACATTGTGTAATACCTAACTGACATATAATTGGTAAAATTTACCGCTTCCTATGTTGGGAATAGAATTTACACAAAAGAACCACATGCATAGTGTTCTGGGGCATCCTGTCGTCACAGGGGCAGTTTATCAATTTTGTGGACCAATCATTCATGGTGGGAAAGCTGCATAATCAATGGAATATATCCAATCTTAAACGTGTAAGAACAAACCTATGCCGTGGATTTAAAACAGATTTGAGGTAAGGTTGTATATTACAGCCTTATATATTAAACAGAAGGTTTTGGGAGTTCAGATGTCAAATCGAGATTTTCCAAGGGTATCAACATCTACACGGCACCCCTCGCCCACGTCGCCTGACAGCACAACCTCAACATCATCTCCTACGCCGACGACACCCAGCTGATCCTCTCCCTCACCAAAGACCCTCACACCGCCAAAGCCCACCTCCACGAAGGAATGAAGGCCGTCGCCGAATGGATGAGGACCAGCCGCCTGAAGCTGAACTCGGACAAGACGGAGGTCCTCATCCTTGGTTCCAACCCTTCAGCCTGGGACGACTCCTGGTGGCCAACATCACTGGGAACAGCCCCGCCACCCACCGACCACGTACGCAACCTAGGGGTCATCCTCGACCCCACCCTCTCCATGACTAAGCAGGTCAACGCCGTTTCCTCATCCTGCTTCAACATCCTCCGAATGCTCCGCAGGATCTTCAAGTGGATCCCCACTGAAACAAGAAAAACAGTCACCCAGGCCCTCGTCACCAGCAGGCTGGACTACGGAAACGCCCTCTACGCAGGAACGACAGCTAAGCTCCTGAGATGGCTGCAACGCATCCAGAACGCCTCTGCACGTCTTATCCTCGACATCCCCGACGCAGCCACATCACACCCCACCTGAGAGACCTGCACTGGCTCCCTGTCAACAAGAGGATAACCTTCAAGCTCCTCACCCACGCACACAAAGCACTCCACAACTCCGGACCAGCCTACCTCAACAGACGACTCAGCTTCTACACCCCCACCCGCCAGCTCCGCTCGACCAGCCTCGCCCTCGCCACAGTCCCCCGCATCCGGAAAACAACCGCCGGCGGCAGATCCTTCTCCCACCTCGCCGCCAAGACCTGGAACACCCTCCCCACCAACCTCCGACAGACCCAAGACCTACTGGCCTTCAGAAGACTCCTCAAGACCTGGCTCTTCGATCAGTAGCAGCACCACCCCCTCTTCCCCCAGCGCCTTGAGACCCTCGCGGGTATGTAGTGCGCTTTATAAGTGACATGATTGATTGATTGATTGATTGATCCCTTTTCAATGCTTTTCTGCTGATTGTAACTAACCGATCCGGTTTCTCAAAATATTCGAGATGGGCCATGTCGTGAAAAAAACGTTTAACGTATGACAGCCACGGAATGGGCGTACATCAGATTGATTTAAGACAATCAGCGAGTATTGCTTGTTTTTTTGTTTTTTTAAATATTTTGCTTTTACAGAGTTTTATACAGCACGAACTTGACCCGAATTGGGTATCAGAGCGCTTTACATAGCACCAGTTGCATTACATGAGGACACATTCATTTTTGTTAGGCACTTGGAGATTCAGGGGCCGATTCCGATCTCGGCCGGTAGGGCTCCGAATCGGATTCGGCTTAACCGGATCCGATTCGGAGCCCTATTTCCCGACCGATTCGTACGCGCGTCCGGGCGAGCGAGTACGATGCGTATTCGCCGACCGACTCGTCCGGGCGTCCTGACCGCTCCGACCAACTCGATCCCGGGTCGAACCGCACCGACCGACTCGCACGGACACGACTCGCACTGCACAATGGAGACGTTCCCCGGCCGGGTAAGTACGATGCGCGCTGCGAGCAGTCCGACCGAGCCGCGCACTCCGGCTCGAAAGAGCTGTCGGAGCCGTACTTTGGGGGTCCGTGTCGGACCCCCTGTACGCGTAGCCGCGCGAGTCGCACACAGGGGGGACCCATGGGTCCCCCTACCTGTGCGTGTACGGCGCGAATCGCTCGCCGCGTACATGCTTTAGGGGCGCACTTGTCCGCATCGCACCCATTGAGTCAATGGGAGCCCGAGTACGCGTTGCACGACAGGCTCCCATTGACTTCAATGGGAGTCCGACCGACTCGAGTCCGATGGCATACGTGCGCATCGTACTCGTTCGGTCGGGCTGTACGGGTCCGATTCGGTCAGAAATCTCTCCGGGTCCGGCTCGGTCGGAGAGATTTCCGGCCCGAATCGGAATCGGCCCCTAAGTAATTTGCCCAGAATCACAGGATGTTCAGTGTCATTGCTGAGACTTGAACCCAGTTTCCCAGATTCGAGGTCGACTGCCCTAGCCGTTAGGCCAACTCCTCTCCCCGGTTAAGGTCTGTATATTCTGAGGTCCAGATTTTATGCCACAGCAAGATGGGTTCTAACTTGATTAAGTTTATAAGGAGAGATGCACCAAGTTCGGAGTGGAATACATATACTGATGTACTTTTGGGGATCGCTAAAAGATGTCTGAAAAAATCATTTTCTACTAATTGCAACTCTGCGCATGTCTTATGACCCCATATTCCCACCCCATAAAGTGCTATGCTAATGCATTTTGCTTTATATATTTTCATCATTATATCTGGTGGGTTAGTTCCCAAGCGTCTTGCAAAGCTTCTAAAGGCCCAGCAGGCCTTACTAAAAATGATCTTTCTGTTTTCAATGGCCTTCCTCCACAGCCCGTCCTTGTTGACTAGGACTCCAAGATAAGAAAAGGTGTCCGTAAAGCTGATCTTTGTTCCATTTATTGCTATGTTTCTAAATTTATTACTATTTTTGCCACACTTCATAATGAATGTTTTGGATTGGTTAACGTGTAGACCCAATTTTTCATTTATTCGACAAAGTTGGTAAGCAATGACTGTAAAGCCAGTGGAGTACGGGCCATGAGTACAGCGTCATCAGCGTAGATGAGGGCCGGGACAGGGCGCGTACCAATTTTTGGAAGATCTTTTGCTGCTGCCACGAGCTCCTCCCCCACACTGTTTATATATAGAGAAAACAGGAAGGGGGCCAGTATGCACTCCTGTCTCACCCCTCTCTCCATGCTGGAGGCTTCGGTGCATTCTCCACTTGCACCAAATCTTACCTTGGCTCTGCACCCCGTATATAGGTCTCTCAAAAAGCTAATAATCGACAACTCCACCCCCATATCTTTCAGTTTTGACCAGAGCTTGTCGTGCATTACGCAGTCAAAAGTCGATGAAAGATCGACAAAGGCTAGGTAAATCTGTCCCTTTTTAATCTTAACATATTTACCAATAAGCATATTTAAATTGAGGCTCTGCTCTATTGTCCCAATCCCGGGGCGGAAGCCATATTGCAGATCTGACAATTTACTGTGCGATTCAGCCCACTTCTGTAATCTTTCCAAGATTATCCGTCCCGCTACCTTTGCTAAAGAGTCAATCAAAGAGATTGGCCTGTAGCATGCTGGATTTAAACGGTCTCCGTTTTTATATATGGGAACAATGATTGATTCTCCCCACGATGGTAAGAATCCTATTATACAACTTGACCTCAATACTTGGGTCAACAGGGGTCCCCACAAGTTGGTGTTATCTTTGTACAGGTCAACTGGGATTCCATCTGGTCCTGCGGCTTTGCTACGTTTGCTAGCTGCGATTGCGCTCGTAACTTCCTCCAGAGAAAGAGGGGAAATGGCGGAGGTTTGGAACATGGTTACGATCTCATTGTCAATTTGTCCCTGATCTTGTATATTTCTTATAGGAGGGGCCGAATAAATACTAGCAAAATGCTTCATCCATTCTTCCTCCAGTATTGCAGTCTCGATTTTAGGATGCACCTCTGTGCTCCATGGTGAGGAATTAATTATCCTCCAGAATGTTCTATTGTCTTTACTAATACTAGTCTCCTGTAGGGACTCCCAGGTAGTCTATCTTAAGTGTTGTTTCCTCCTCTTTACTACCTGTTTGTAGTCTGTTCTACATTGGTGAACCTCACTATTGCTCCTGGGTGTTTTGTGTAAAGCCTCCTTAAGGCGCTTATGGGCTTCACTGCATAAGGTATCAAACCAACCCTTTTCCCCCTTTTTTGTCTTCCTTCTCGTGACCAGAAGGCTCTCCTTAATGCCTTGTGTGATGGCCAAGAAAGCTGCAATAATTTCCTTTGGGGGTGTATTTTCATTTAAACATAGATTAAAGTCTTCTTTCCTATTGCGTATTAACTGGTTAAGAAGATTGTTTGGGTTGATCTGAGTCCGCCGCAAAGTATAACCATTACGTCGAGCAAGTTCAATCCCCTCTACCTGTGGAATCACTTTATCCTTCCCCTGTTTAAAAAATGGTACCATTGATAAATGCAGGCTCAGGGGGAAGTGATCACTTATAGATATTGAATGAGTACGGAAGTTAAAAGTAGAGCCCGCACAGTGATTTGACAGTAAAACATGGTCAATGATACTGTTATTAGTTGTCCCGTTAAAGGTCTTCTTACGATACGCGTAAGGTATGGAGATTTAATTTGCAAATGACAGATCATATTTAAATATCTCCTCATTTAGCTTGTCGCCATATATGCTGTGTGTAAAGTGGGGCTGCTCTACGTCCTCTATATTTGTCACTCCGCACGTATTACCCGACTGAGCGCTACACTGACGTTTATTAAAAACCCCCCCTCATAAGATCGTCATATATTTTTCGTTGCCAACGGCAATACGCTCTAGGTCATTATTTATTCCCTGTACAACCTCAGTTATCCCCATCATAATAGCATTGTTATAATAATTAATTATAACTAATCTAGCATGTCCTTTCGAATTGCATAAACATAGTTGATAGTATGGGTTGCCAGTGGCAAAAGTGATATTAGTAAATTGTAATGTATTAGCTACATAAATACACCGACCCTCCTTCGCTCTCCCGTGATTTGATGGAATGGCCGATGTAAAGTATGTCCTATACCCATTTATATGGATATTCTCTGTGAGCCATGTCTCTTAGAGGCAAATAATTTGATATTTATCTATAAAATCTAGCCATTCTGTGGTCTGTATTTTGCATCGTAGACCCGCGACATTCCAAAACAGGCATCCAAATGATTTGGTTTTATATTGTGCCGATTTTTGTGAATGAGTATCTGCTGTGGGGGCTCGCGCGTTGCTATTAACCTGATAGGGGACTATATCTTGTTCCTGAGAAATCTCCTTGTGTGATGTCATAGAGATGGTGCTAGTGGTAACGCCCACCCTGTTTTCAGGTTCAAGGCTTTTGTGCCCAATCTCCTCTCCTAGTAGAGGTGCGCCTACCTTGAGTCAATCTAGGCCATCCAACGATGATAAACATTGGAACCTGTTGAAAGTTGGAATTATGAAATTTGAAAACCTCGGTCTCTGCTTAAAACTGGGATGTGGGCACACAATGTTTCCTGGGTTTGGTGGATGATAGAAGTAGCCCAAAGGCTGACAGGAGATACCGATCCCGTACCTGCCAGGGGTCCCTAACCTGCTCAATACTTCATTCACCAGCTGTGGATTTCTGAAAGTCAAGACCACGCAGTCGCCACTCTGGTTTTTGTTCCCTCTCCTTACCCACTTAACTCTTCTAGCCATTTTGAAGTCGTGGAATAGGTGGTCTGTTAAACCTGTTCTGCCACCCAGCCAGTTTAGGGACTTGTTTCTCAACGAGATCCAGTTCTCCTTGCTATTTGTGGCGAGTGGGGGAACATTAGTTATAACTACTACATATGGGGCAGCTGCTGGTGGGAGGTCCAAACGATCAGATATGCATTCAACTCAGTCGTCAAAGCGTGAATTGGTGGCTGAAGGCACCACTGCGGGTCTGGTATCGCTATTATTCCTGTCCCCTATCTCCCTCAAATCCTCTTCTAGTTTTGCTGCCTGTATTACTACGGGGATCAGTAGTAGGTTCTATTGCTGTAATGTTGCCGGATATAGTCTCAATTGGGGGTTCAATTAGGGCTTCAGATACTGGGAGAAAATGTGTGTTATGTGGGGCCTTTGCCTTTTGACCAGTAGAAATGATCATCAAGAGTTCCAGACACGAATTGGTTCTTGTTTCAACTTTCGTTAGTCTAGATTGAATTCCCCCATGATGTCATTCACATGCTTGTCAAGAGTTTTGAACGCCTCAGCTAGAGCGTCTAATTTTTCAATGATTATGTTATAATTGGAATCTGAAGTGTTTATTACACTGGCTTCTATCTGGGTATTACCCTTTTTATACCTGGGTGGATCTTTACTAGGGGGGTTGCCTACACAGCGGGCTCAAGGTTTTTTAGCTCGTTTAGATGGTGGGGAGTTAGATTTAGCTGGGAAAACACAGTCATCTTGATATTGTATGCAACCATTAACTTTGTTTACCCGCTCCCCTTTGCTCTCCCTCCCCGAATCTTTCCCCGTTGTTGTTTCTCCTGAAAAAACCAGATCATTGGCATGTATGCAATCAGTTGTTTTGGTAGCCCTAGTAGCCCCTGCCCCCTCTATCTCCCTCTTAAGGCCCTTCCCTATTGTTGTATTGCCAAAAGTTTCAGGGCCATTGGCAAGGGCATGAGGTGTTATTACTATGGCCTTTTCACTTCCCCCACCTGTTAACCCACCTACTAACAAGGATTCCTCCACAGTAGAAATCTGTTTCTCAATGGCTCCCATTGCTCCAGTGATGTATTTTAATAGGGACGTTTGAAACTTATCTGGTGTAGGTATTTTTCCAATTGTGGCCAAGTGTTTTCTTTTACCCATAATTGTCAACAAATATCTTAAATACGTCAGATGTACTTTTGTCACAGGGGTAAACTTAAGGTGATAGACCCAATAAATGTTAGCGCGTTGGGGGGGAGGGAGAATACAGTTATTTAAATATCGTGATATTACTCGTGTATAAAAACCATCCACCCACCAAACTATTGGTTGTTTGCCTAGATATAGTTGCCCTTAACCCCATTTGCTTCCCCAGCGTTAACTTTCTAGCTCGTAAGTAATATCTGTGACATCAATAGAGTCTATTATTTTATAACTAACACAATGGCGCAACGAGCCTCCCAAGCGTGTTGCTGTACATGCAGGACGATAGGCGCTTGGTAACAGAGTCAGATTTTCTGAATAGTGAAGAAGTATCTTAGAAAGTCCCCAAGTCCCAATGTTCCAGCTTAGTAAAAATAGACGACTCTCACCTGCTGATATATTCTGCTAATGCTAAATCACAGTATGGACTCTTTGCTTACTCGCTGGCAGAGAGGCGAAGGAGATAAACGTACCTTGATGGAACCCCAATATCTCAAGGAAAAACAAAAGGGGGTGGGCCCGCCTCGCCTCCTGTCGCCGACGGGCGCACGATGGGCCCGCCCTTGGCCCGGGCTTCGCCAGGCGTGGCCCGCACGCGTCCCGCGCCGTGGGGGGTGAGGCAGCGCTTTATGCGCGAGAGTGGTTCTGGCATCTCCCCCTCGCTAGCAGCACCGGGCTCGGCAGCGTTGTACCCTGGGACTGATAGTTCCCACCAGGGTGCTCTGGGTGACAAATAATGCGGGCAACAGGAAGTGAAGAAGATGTACCCTGGGACTACGGTCCCACCAGGGTTTGGTTAATTCGATCAGTGCCCCAAACAACGTGAATGCAGGAAAACCAGCAGCAGCATCCCGCGCCACGGGGGTGAGGCAGCGCTTTATGCGCGAGAGTGGTTCTGGTGCCTCCCCCTCGCTAGCGGCACCGGGCTTGGCAGCGTTGTACCCTGGGACTGGTAGTTCCCACCAGGGTGCTCTGGGCACCAAATAATGCGGGCAACAGGAAGTGAAGAAGATGTACCCTGGGACTACGGTCCCACCAGGGTTTGGTTAATTCGATCAGTGCCCCCAAACAACGTGAATGCAGGAAAAACCAGCAGCAGCGTCCCGTGCCACGGGGGTGAGGCAGCGCTTTATGCGTGAGAGTGGTTCTGGTGCCTCCCCCTCACTAGCGGCACCGGGCTCGGCAGCATTGTACCCTGGGACTGGTAGTTCCCACGAGGGTGCTCTGGGCACCAAATAATGCGGGCAACAGGAAGTGAAGAAGATATACCCTGGGACTACGGTCCCACCAGGGTTTGGTTAATTCGATCAGTGCCCAGAACAGCGTGAATGCAGGAAAAACTGGCAGCAGTGGCCCGTGCCGCGGGGGGTGAGGCAGCGTTTTATGCGCGAGAGTGGTTCTGGCGCCTCCCCCTCGCTAGTGGTACCGGGCTTGGCAGCGTTGTACCCTGGGACTGGTAGTTCCCACCAGTGTGCTCTGGGCGCCAAATAATGTGGGCAACAGGAAGTGAAGAAGATGTACCCTGGGACTACGGTCCCACCAGGTTTTGGTTAATTCGATCACTGCCCCCAAACAGCATGAATGCAGGAAAAACCGGCAGCAGCGTCCCGTGCCGCGGGGGTGAGGCAGCGCTTTATGCACGAGAGTGGTTCTGGTGCCTCCTCCTCGCTAGCGGCACCAGGCTCGGCAGCGTTGTAACATGGGACTGGTAGTTCCCACCATGGTGCTGTGGGCGCCAAATAATGCGGGCAAAAGGAAGTGAAGAAGATGTACCCTGGGACTACTGTCCCACCAAGGTTTGGTTAATTCAATCAGTGCCCCCAAACAGCGAGAATGCAGGAAAAACCGGCAGCAGTAGTAGTATAGTCGAAACATGATAGCTGAAAGCAAGCACTGGTCTTCAATTCTTATTTAGTCGGAAAATCAGATTTTTTTCCAACTGGCTAAGCACCTGAAGGAGGTGCTATTAAAACGGTGGTATACTGTTTAACGTAGATCCATCAGTAATCCTATCTTAGAAAGAGTCAAGAATAATTTATGATTAACCGCAAGTTAAATTTCCCTAAACTCAACTCACTGCTATTTGAGTTAATAATGTTTAGATGAGGCTTTAGCCAATTCTTTTTAATTGTGCTAAAGGTATGCATATGATACACTTGTAGGGGCTTTTAGCCAGCCATCTTCATTCATTGGCTTGTTGCGTTATTCCCATGTTTCTTCTGCTCAATACAGCATACAGACTGGGGCAATAGGTCATCCCCACTTCAGTCAGTGGCCTAACTTCATTGTAAGTGAAGGAATTCTGCTCTTTTATAAGGAGCACACCGATATACAAAGTAGTTCCTTCAATGCCAGTGAATGCCATGACAATGTCGGATTTTTGAGACCCCAAAACAAGCAATAACAAAGCCAAACATTGTCAGCCAATGCTAGACTTCTTGCCTCGCAAAGATTCATATATTTTGACAGGTTATTGAAAGGAAATTGAAAGACTCTGAATATCAGTATGGAATTTATAGATAGTTTTGGAAGCATCCTAAGCATAATTGTTAGTTTATCATTCTTGTGAATTCATGTTGCAACATTATTCTATCTTTGCAATACCAGAAAGAGTGATGAAGATATAACAGCACCACTTACCACACCAAAGGAAAGGAAAGATATACTGCTGGTAGTACATTATGGCAAAGAAAACCCCAAAATTCATGGTTTTCATAACAAAGCACAAATTCTCAAGGGCCCTATTAGAGCAAGTTGTACATTCTGAACACTTTGCTGATTTATCTCATGCTGAATTAGTGCAGTGCTTCACACTGATTAAATTGTGGCATTTTCAAGATCATTGCAGTTTTAGACCAAATGTATTGTTTAAAGTCAACAATTAATTCATTTTTGAACAGTCGATCCGTTTGTTTCAAGGAAACATAACATTATTTATAATACCGATTCACCCATAAAAACAATTTGAATTGTTGAAATAATCAATTATTTTGTTCAATTCTTTTGAAGAATCATTGACTTTACCTTGGGTAATCAGTTTTTTTTATGAACTAATTCGCTTTTGTGTTTTTGTAGTTCAATTACATATCTATCTATCTATCTATCTATAAAATAAAATAAAGCATAAAACTATTGGCAATTCAATTACAAATTATTAAATACAAAAATTTAAAAAACAAAAAAATACATTTACAAAAAATATATTTTTTAAAGTAAAAAATATAAACAAATAAAATAAAATGTAAAAAAATAACAAATAATAATAAACAATATATTTAACCAATATTAGGATACGTTTTTAAGTCTTGGAATATTAGAAATACTATAAACAGTAGGGAAACATTAGGGCATCAGGAGGAGTTACATCTACTATTCCCACTTCAAACAGTGCAACAGTAGGAAAAGTGTTGGACTTTAGAAGGGTTAAATTGACTTATCCCACTCCAAACAATGCAGCAGTAGTGAAAGTGTTAGGCTTCGTAGGGGTTAAATTTGCAATTCCTACTCCATTCAAAGCAATATTAGGGAAAATGTAGGACTTTGGAAGGGTTAGATTTACTATTCTGTTGTATCGCAGGAAGGAGTTCCAGTAGACGTGGTTAGGTTAAAGATGAATATGTTTATTGTTCTTAGATGTTAAGTAGGTATTCCAGTAAGTTCAGTAGTAAAGATGTAAATAGCCCCACCAGGAGCAGCCTCCCTGCTGCTCAGCCCAGGATCCAACTTACACTCCACCTCACAGCAATCCACACATTCCAATGACATCACCATCCACACCAACATTCTACCCAACACATTCACACTGGCTGAGCAGCAGAGGCAGAGAAACAGGGAAGATGCATGGTATCAAAACCTTAGATATAACATATTCCTACTCCAGTCTATGCAACAGTAGGGAAAGCGTTGGACTTCGGAAGAGTTACATTTATTATTCCCACTGCAGTCTAAGCAACAGCAGGGAAAGTGTTAGACTTTGGAAAAGTCAAAGCTACTATTCCCACTCCAAACAGCACAACAGTAGAGAAAGCCCGGGACTTCGGAGGGGATAAATGTAATATTCCCACTCCAAACAGCGCAACAGGAGGGAAAGTGTTGGACTTCGGAGAGGTTAACTTTACTATTTCTACTCCAGTCTATGCAACAGCAGAGAAAGTGTTGAGAGATGAGAGGGGTTAAATGTACTATTTCCACACCAGTCTAAGCAATAGTTAGGAAAGCGTTAGATTTTGGAGGGGTTACATTTATTTTTCCCACTCCAGTCCGAGCAACATTAGGGAAAATGATGAACTTCGGAGGCGTTAAATGTACTATTCCCACTCTAAACAACACAACAGCAGGGAAAGTGTTGGAGTTTGGAAGGGTTAGATTTTCCATTGCCACTCCAAATTGTGCAATAATAGGGAAATTGTTGGACTTCGGAGGGGTAAGATTTACTACTCCCACTCCAGTCTGTGCAAAAGTAGGGAAAACATTGGACTTTGAAGAGGTCAAATTTACTAATCCCACTTCAGTCTAAGCAACAGTAGGGAAATGACTTCACTTCAAACACATTACATATATAAATAACCCTATTATCAAGAACAAATATTAAACTCTTAATATAAACAATAACTGTCATAAAAAGTATATATATGTATAGTAAACACTTAAAAAAACAATTGAACAATTTACATAATTAATAATCAATTAAATAATCAATTATCAATTAATTGCTAAATAATTAATACTTAATTAACTTCCCACCATATATCCCTATAAACCTAGCAACCCACACCTGAAATATATCTAAAATAAATCAGTATTACATAATTTACATAACTATTATCAAGCACATAATTAAAACATTATTAAATAATAATAATTGTTACTTAATTAATTTCCCACCACATCCCCCTACAAACCCAACAACTCGCTAGAACACTATAAATTACTATTCCATAAAATAAAAATTCTAAATCACTCAAAATTACAAACTATATTGAAAAAAATGAATAACAATTATACAAATCATAGTAATACATAAAAGTAATATATGAACTAAAACCCTTGAAAATGACTAAAAAGCTATATTTTTTTACAACTATGTTACTAAACACGATATTAAAAACAACAATATTCTTAAAAATAATATAACAAACCTAAAAAAGATATTCTTGACAATGGTATTTATTTTTGCATCACAGTATTTTTGTATCACAGTATTTTTTCCCCGATATATTTGTCTCCTGATAATTGCAACTTAATATTTTGTCCAAACACCACTGCACCTTGAACCCAGGACCACCAGGGTAACTCCAAGGGTTAGTTGGCTGGTCAGAGGCTCAGGGACAGAAAAGGCTCAAACCACCCTGAACCTAGACTCTGCCTGCTGAAAGTCCTGCCCCCCAAGTGGTGCCACCCCAATCCTGGACCTTTGGAAGTGGGCCTGAAGGTGCACTACCAGTTCAGCTGTGTTCCTCGCAGAACCAACACAGCACAACACATCGCCTCACAGCTTCGCATCGAAACTACCACTGCGCAACACACCCCTGATGCAGGACCGCACAGGTCCTTGAAACTGCCCCTGTGTGACGCATCTTCAACACAGGACCTCACATCGCAGCCCGCGGCTCCTCAGAACCACAGCTGGGTAATACATCTGTGACACAAGCGCGATGCAGTACCTCATGTTGCAGCAACCACTAAAGGGAGAGTGAGGGGGAGAAAAAGCAACCTTACTATCTCCCCGGCGAGATAAATCAACCATCAAAGAAGTGGGTTGCCTAACCAACACAACGAGTAACAGCCCAAAGGTTGGATACGGATACTGTCTTCTGCAGGTCACATGGGCCATTCAGAACAAGGAGGCTATCCTTACTGGAAGAGGATGCCTCACACACAATATTGTGTCATGCTTCATCATAGGCATCCTCTCCCCACCCTGGTAAGGTGGTACTACCAGTGCGGACTCAACCTCCGCGAAGACGTGGCAGTAGGAGGGAGTTCTTACATAAAACCTGCAGGACAAGGTCGGGATCCAGTTTAATTAAAAATACCTTCAGGTTCCTCAGTCGTCACCTTTATTATTGAGGACCTGAGGTACACTAAAATCAAATCAAGTGATGGAAACCTAAGAGAATGATGACTCTAGTCCATCTTATAACTTGTCAACATGTTTCTGCCCATAATGGTAGCCTACTAGGTCTGAGGCATTCATCAAGGCTGTCGGATCACTATCTAAACAATACAAGGTGCCCACCGTTTTTCTACATGCTTGTTAGATTTGGGGGTCTCTAGTTGGCAGAGGTAGGTACCTTTGTCCAAATAGGGACCCTTGAGTCTAGTCAGGGAAAGTAGGTACACTCCTGAAATAACCCCTGCTCACCCTCTTGGTAGCTTGGCACGAGCAGACAGGCTTAGTTCAGAGGCAGGGTGTAAAGCATTTGTGAACACATACAGTAATCAAGTGACAACACTACAAATGGACACCACACAGGTTATATATTTATAAAAATAGGTATACTTTATATAGATTTATCACAAGACCATAAACGACAAAAATAATCCACAATACTGTCAAGAGTGCTTAGTTCTGATCAAAAGGCTTAATTCAAGGTTCTGTGCGAGTCAGTAGCCTCCTCCGGCTACGGCGATGACGAGAACAAACAGAGTCTAACAAATCCAGCTGACCGCGTCGAGACGGGCCAACACAGCGTAGACAGACTCGGTCACAGTACCTTTTACTTGAAGCGGCAGGCACGGGCGTGCGAGCCGGATGGCTGTCTCGTCGCGGTCGCGATGCAAAAATGGAAGCGTTGCAGGACGCGTTGTCCCTCGATGCGGTGCAGGCAGCGGCTCGTTGACGTCGTTGAGACGGAGTCGGTGAGACCAGGGCCGTGCGGTGCAGGGCGAGACGGTGCTTCGGTGCAGTGCTGGCAGGTTGCGGTGCGGCGACGGAGCCGGATTCAGGAGCTGGCATCAATCAGTCCGGACAGCGGTGCGAGTCGGGCGGTGCGTCGCAAAGCGTGCGAGCGGTGCCCAACTCCGGTGCGGTCCCAGGACTCGAACTCAGCAGCAGTGACCGTGTCGGTCGGACCAGTTCGATTCGGCGTAGCGAAGCGTTGCAGGACGCGTTGTCCCTCGATGCGGTGCAGGCAGCGGCTCGTTGACGGAGTCGGTGAGACCAGGGCCGTGCGTTGCAGGGTGAGACGGTGCTTTGATGCGGTGCTTACAGGACACCGAGTCGGTCGTGAGAGTCGGTCACAGCTCCCTACCTCTGTAGCCACTGAAACAGAGTTTCCAGCAGCAATTCACAAAGGGGTGAAGTCCAATGGTCCTGGGACTTCGGTCAGGGGGCAAGCTCTCTTCCAAGCCCTTGGAGATCCTTCACAAGTTGATGAAAGTCACAGCAAAGCAAAAGTTCCTTTCTCCTTTCTTTGGCAGTCAGGCAAACCACTGCAGGCCAATCCCCCAAGCAGCACTTCAGGCTTAGGGATAGTCTCTCCTCAGTTTCTTCTTGGTTCCGCTCCTCAGCAAAGGTTTCTTCTTGTTCCCAAAAGTGATCTAATTTCCTAGGGGTCTGGGTCCCCTTTTATACACAGTTTCTCTTTGTTCTCTGAAGGCAGAGAGGCCTCTGCCTAGCCCAAAACCAGTTCTGGTCAGTCCTGGAGCACTTTGTTTTTCTGACTCCTTCTTTCCTTTCAGAATGTGGGGCAGAGTGCTCAGCCGCCCGGCAGGAGGTGGAGCCAGCATTGTGGAAGGCAGGCACAGCCCTATTCAGACCCAGGTGCAACTCCTCCCTCCACTCTGGATGCAGATCTTTCTATTCAGCCCTGTGCTGACTCACCCTGTCTCCTGTAGCCACCCCCAGCCCCTGTCACTCAATCTCCAGACAAGGAATACACAACCTAGCAGAGGCAGGCTTGGATAGTTAGGCAAGAAAATACCCACTTTCTAAAAGTGGTATTTTCAAACACAGAATGTTAAAACCAACTTCACTAAAAGATGTATTTTATCAGCCTGAGTTCAGGCATACTAAATTCGTTTTCCTACCATGTTCCCTGGGTCAGTTCTGACTATAAGGTGTAATAGTCAGTCTGCCCATTCTGGCCTATGGGGAGCAGGTAGCCTTGCAATAGTGAAAAACGAAAATGGCTGTAATTCACTATTAGGACATGCCACACACCCCAGGGCATGTCCTACCTTATACTTACAATGCACCCTGCCCTAGGGCCTACTTTAGGGGTGACCAACATGCAGTAAAGGGAAGGTTTAGGGACTGGTAAGTGGGTGCACTCACCAAGTCGACATGGCAGCCCTAGGCTGCACACAGGCTCTGCAATGGCAGGCCTGAGACACACTTTACAAGCTGCTTCTGTGGGTGGCACAACCCGTGCTGCAAGCCCACCAGCAGCATTGGATTTACAAGCCCTGGGCACACTCAGTGCACGGTACTAGGGACTGACAAGTAAACCAATCATCCAATCATGGAGTCACTAATACATACATCAATTCACGATAGGGAGCACTTGCACTTTGGCACTGATTAGCAGCGGCAAAGTACCCATGAGCATCGAGTCCAGCAAAAACATATCGGCAACAGTGGAGGCATTACGAAAAAATGGAAGGGATACCCACGCCAAGGATGCCAGGTCTAACACGTGTCCCCTCCAGCTGAAATGTGGGGAGAACTATCCTACCCCTAGGGAGTTCTCATCGCTAAGGCGGAAAAATCTGGACAGTCCATCAGCATTGGCGTGTTCTGTACCAGGGCGGTGTTCCACCGTAAAGTCCATCCCCTGTAGGGAAATGGACCACCTCAACAGCTTTGGATTCTCACCCCTCATCTGCATCAACCATCTGAGGGGCCTGTGGTCTGTCAGAACCCGGAAGTGAGTCCCAAACAGGTATGGTCTCAGCTTCTTCAGTGCCCAGACCACAGCAAATGCCTCCCGCTCAATAGCACTCCATCTCTGTTCCCGGGAAGTAACCTCCTACTGAGGAAGGCTACAGGTTGGTCTAGGCCCTCCTCATTGATCTGTGATAGAACAGCCCCTACACCATGCTCTGAAGCGTCCGTCTGAACAATGAACTCATTGGAGAAGTTGGGTGCCTGGAGCACAGGCGCCGTGCACATGGCAGTCTTCAAGGTGTCAAAAGCTTTCTGACAGGCGTCAGTCCAAATCACTTTCCTGGGCTGCTTCTTGGAAGTCAGCTCTGTCAAGGGGGCAACAATGCTGCCATACCCCTTGACGAATCTCCGGTAATACCCGGTGAGTCCTAGGAAGGCTCTCACCTCTGTCTGGGTCTTGGGGGCTCCCAAGCCAGAATGGTATCAATTTTCGGTTGGAGGGGCGCCACTTGGCCGCTCCCAACCTGGTGTCCCAAGTACACCACAGAACCCTGCCCAATCTGGCACTTACTCGCCTTGATTGTGAGGCCTGCCCTCCGCAGCGCCATCAACACTTCCCAGAGGTGACGCAGATGTTCTTCCCAACTGGCACTGAACACTGCGATGTCATCCAGGTAGGCGGCACTGAAATCCTCCAGTCCAACCAACACCTGGTTGACCAACCTCTGAAAGGTGGCAGGGGCATTCTTCATCCCAAAGGGCATCACCCGGAACTGGTAGTGCCCATATGGTGTGGAGAATGCTGACCTCTCTTTTGCCCCATCAGTCAAGGCGATCTGCCAGTACCCAGACGTTAAGTCAAACGTGCTGAGGTACCGCGCAGCCCCTAACCGATCTATGAGCTCATCAGTTCTGGGGATGGGGTGGGCGTCAGTCCTGGTGACAGAATTGAGTCCCCTGTAGTCCACACAGAACCGGAGTTCTGGTGTGGCACCAGGCGCGGCAGCCTTTGGAACCAAGACCACTGGGCTGGCCCAAGGGCTGTTAGAGGACTCAATCACCCCTATCGCAAACATCTTGGAGACCTCCTCCTTGATGCAGGCTCTGACCCTGTCAGTCTCCCTGTAAGCCTTGTGCTTCACAGGAAGACTGTCCCCAGTGTCCACATCATGGACGCACCAATGAGTGACACTGGGAACCAGGGAGAACAGGTCAGGGAACTGTCCCAACAGTTGGCGACAGTCACCCTGCTGCTCAGGTGTCAGGGAGGTAGAGAGGTTTACTCCCTCCACTGATCCATCTTGCTCTCGGGCTGACAGGAGGTCAGGAAGAGGCTCGGTCTCCTCCTCCATTCCATCATCTGTAGCTAAGAGCATGCCCACTTGGGACCTCTCCAAGTGGGGCTTCAGGCGGTTCACATGCAGGACCCGCAAGGGGTTCCTGGGAGACTGCAAGCCCACCAAATAGGTAACTGGACTCTTGCGCTCCACCACCGTAAAAGGGCCGGTCCACCTGTCCTGGAGCGCACAAGGCTCCACAGGGGCCATGACCCACACTTTCTGACCAGGCTGAAGCTCTACCAGAGTGGCATTCTGGTCGTACCACCGCTTCATCTCCTCCTGGCTGGCTTCCAGATTTGCCTCAGCAAGTTCTCTGAAACGCCTAGTCTGGTTCCTGAAGGCCAGCATGTAACTGTATACATCCTGGGGAGGTTTCCTGGGAGATTGCTCCCAGCCTTCCTTGACCAAACTCAGAGGTCCTCGCACCGGGTGTCCATAGAGGAGCTCAAAGGGACTGAACCCTAGAGACTTCTGTGGCACCTCCCGGTATGCAAACAACAGGCATGGTAAGAGGACGTCCCATTTACGCCTCATGGGTTCTTCCAGACCCATAATCATGCTCCTTGAGGGTCCGGTTGAATCTCTCAACCAGCCCATTTCCTTGAGGGTGGTAAGGAGTGGTGAACTTGTAAGTTACACCGCACTCCTGCCACAGGGACTTCATGTACTTGTACACGAAGTTGGTACCTCTGTCAGACACCACCTCTTGAGGGAATCCCACACGTGAGAAAATTCCCATCAGTGCCCGTCTCACCACGGGGGCCGTCACTGTCCTCAGAGGGGTGGCTTCAGGGTACCGGGTGGCATGGTCCACCAAGACCAGGATAAACCTGTTGCCCATGGCTGTCTTGGGGTCCAGTGGCCCCACAATGTCAATACCCACCCGTTCAAAGGGGGTGCTGACCACAGGGAATGGCTGGAGAGGAGCCTTGTGCTTCCTCCCACTCTTTCCACTTGCCTGGCAAGTCTGGCATGTCCTGCAGTGAGTGGCGGCACTCCTGCGCATCTGGGGCCAATAGAAATGGGTAACAAGCCTGTCAAAGGTCTTGTCCTGCCCCAGATGTCCTGCTAACGGTACATCATGAGCCAACCCCAGTAGGAAGGCTCTGAAGCGCTGGGGTACCACCAGCACACGGGCTGACCCAGGCTCAGCAACCTTAGGCTCTGAATACAGGAGACCATTCTCCCAGTAAACCCAATGTGATCCAGACTGATCACCTGCTGCCTGGTCTGTGGCCTGTTGCCTCAGACCCACGAGAGAAGGGCATGTGTTCTGCTCCTCGCAGAACTCTTCCCTGGAGGGTCCTCCTTCTTGCTGCCAATGGGTCAGCTCAGGTAGGTCCCCCAGTTCAGCTACCTGTTCCCCTGTAGGCTCCAGGGCATCCCCCTCAGGGTCTGCCTCCTCCTGGACCGTGGGAACTTCGGGGGCTGGTTTCCCGCGCCCCCTGCCTCCTCTCTCTCCGGCAGGCACCTGGGCCTCCCTCTCAGGCTCCAGGTCCTCTTGAACACCTTTAGCTGCCATTGACCGGGTGGTCACACATGCCCAATCAGGCAAGCCCAACATTTCTAAATGCGCACTCCGCTCCACCTTAGCCCAAGGTGAGCTCTCCAAATCGTTCCCTAACAAACAGTCAACAGGCTTGGCTGGCCTCACAGCTATTTGAAGAGTACCCGAGACCCCCCCCCATTCAAAGGGAACCTGAGCCACCTTGCAGGGACTCTCTGTGTTGTCAGCGGCAACAACCGGATAGAATGCATCAGGGATAACCTGCTCTTTAGACACCAGGTGACACTTGACAGCTGTCACACTGGCTCCTGTGTCTCTCAGAGCCTCCACCCTATGGCCATTGATGGTCACCCACTGCCTGTATTTCTTAGTGTTCTCAGGCAGCGGGGTCCTAGGGACCATCTCAGAGTCTCCTAATGAGACAAGGGAAAACACTGTGGGATCCCCCCCACCTTGGGCACCCAACTCCTCCCCCAGGGCTACATTAGCCAACTGCCGGGGGACTGCACCAGTGGGTGCTGGTTTTCCATGCAAAGGGCAACGAGGATTGTTTGCCTTGTGGCCAGGGGCGCCACACTTGTAACATACCAGTGGTCCCTGGTGAACAGGGGGGCCTGTCAGAGCCACTGGCTTCTTCTCAGGGGGAGGCTGGGAACCTTTCCCTTGGTTCCCTTGGGGTCTACTTTGGGGCCCTTTATGGAACTCCCTCTGTTTACCCTTGTTCCCCCCACCCTTCTGCTGGGGACCCTGCCCACCCTTGGCAGAGTCTCCCACGTGACCCTTGTGGACCCGGGTACTCACCCAGCGGTCTGCCTCCTCAGCAAGCTGCCTAGGGTTAGTCAGCTTACTATCAATCAGGTGCTGGCGTAGCTCAGGAAAGCAATTACTGGACAAGTGCTCCCATGAAATCAAATCAAAGAGCGCCTGAAAATCAGTCGCTTTGCTACCCTTTACCCAACCATCCAAGGCTCTGCAAAAGAAGGTCACATATTCAACCCAGGTACTGCTTTCAATCTTACTACAGTTCCTGAACCTTTGCCTATAAAGCTCAGGGGTCAAACCATACCTAGTCATTAAGCCATCCTTCATGTGGCTGTACGAATTATAGACTTCAGAGGGCAAATCCAACAAGGTATCCCGCCCTTCACTGAGGAACCGTCCCCACAACCCCGCTCCCCAATCCTTCTCAGGGACCCGGTGGGAAGACATGGCTACCTCATAGGCTTTGAACCACTGCCCAATGTCATCATTTTTAAAAAACTCCTTCACCACATCTTTGGGAATATACACCCTAGCTTCAACAGGCACAGGCGGTACACTGCCACCAGAGGGAGTAATCTCTAAGTTTTTGGCCTTCAATTCCAACTCCCTCAAAACTTTCTCATGTTCAAACTGCATTTTCTTTTCCTCTAGGGCTAATTTCCTAGTTTGCATTTCGAATTCTAACTGCCCATTCAGCTTGAGCTTGGTCAGCTCCATTTCGTGCATCCTACTCTCTTTCCTGTCCTCCAACTCCTCTGGAGACAGTCCTCTGGCAGAAACACTGCTACCTACTGGGGAAGGTGGTCTTCCAGCCCCTAGACCCAATAGCCCCTCCAGCTGCCCTTCTGCATTCTCAGCCCCCTCCACTGGGGCACTCCTGGATTCGACCCAGGCCCTCAGCACCTTTTGGAGGTCCTCCTTCCTGGAGAGCCCGGACACTTTAAACTTTTTGCAGAATTGCCGGAGCTGCTTGAGGGTGTAGCATTCTAGCCTCTCTTCTTCCCAATCACACTCAACTGAGGCTACTGATGCTGGTTTCTCCATAGTGATTAAACTTGGCAGTTGCAAAAATAGGAAATCCCAGAAAAAATGCTATAAAAGTATGTGGTTGCGTTTTGGTCTGCACTCACTAAGTAGTGTTCACCAATCACTGTACATGAGTCACAAATGCAAGTCCAGAATCCTCACCGCTGACCACCAATGTTAGATTTGGGGGTCTCTAGTTGGCAGAGGTAGGTACCTTTGTCCAAATAGGGACCCTTGAGTCTAGTCAGGGAAAGTAGGTACACTCCTGAAATAACCCCTGCTCACCCTCTTGGTAGCTTGGCACGAGCAGACAGACTTAGTTCAGAGGCAGGGTGTAAAGCATTTGTGAACACATACAGTAATCAAGTGACAACACTACAAATGGACACCACACAGGTTATATATTTATAAAAGTAGGTATTCTTTATATAGATTTATCACAAGACCATAAACGACAAAAATAATCCACAATACTGTCAAGAGTGCTTAGTTCTGATCAAAAAGGCTTAATTCAAGGTTCTGTGCGAGTCGGTAGCCTCTTCCGGCTACGGCGATGTCGAGAACAAACAGAGTCTAACAAATCCAGCTGACCGCGTCGAGACGGGCCAACACAGCGTAGACAGCGTAGACAGACTCGGTCACAGTACCTTTTACTTGAAGCGGCAGGCACGGGCGTGCGAGCCGGATGGCTGTTTGTCGCGGTCGCGATGCAAAAATGGAAGTGTTGCAGGACGCGTTGTCCCTCGATGCGGTGCAGGCAGCGGCTCGTTGACGTAGTCGAGACGGAGTCGGTGAGACCAGGGCCGTTCGGTGCAGGGCGAGACGGTGCTTCGGTGCGGTGCTGGCAGGTTGCGGTGCGGCGTCGGAGCCGGATTCAGGAGCTGGCATCGATCAGTCCGGACAGCGGTGCGAGTCGGGCGGTGCATCGCAAAGCGTGCGAGCGGTGCCCAACTCCGGTGCGGTCCCAGGACTCGAACTCAGCAGCAGTGACCGTGTCGGTCGGACCAGTTCGATTCGGCGTAGCGAAGCGTTGCAGGACGCGTTGTCCCTCGATGCGGTGCAGGCAGCGGCTCGTTGACGGAGTCGGTGAGACCAGGGCCGTGCGTTGCAGGGCGAGACGGTGCTTCGATGCGGTGCTTACAGGACACCGAGTCGGTCGTGAGAGTCGGTCACAGCTCCCTACCTCTGTAGCCACTGAAACAGAGTTTCCAGCAGCAATTCACAAAGGGGGTGAAGTCCAATGGTCCTGGGACTTCGGTCAGGGGGCAAGCTCTCTTCCAAGCCCTTGGAGATCCTTCACAAGTTGATGAAAGTCACAGCAAAGCAAAAGTTCCTTTCTCCTTTCTTTGGCAGTCAGGCAAACCACTGCAGGCCAATCCCCCAAGCAGCACTTCAGGCTTAGGGATAGTCTCTCCTCAGTTTCTTCTTGGTTCCACTCCTCAGCAAAGGTTTCTTCTTGTTCCCAAAAGTGATCTAATTTCCTAGGGGTCTGGGTCCCCTTTTTATACACAGTTTCTCTTTGTTCTCTGAAGGCAGAGAGGCCTCTGCCTAGCCCAAAATCAGTTCTGGTCAGTCCTGGAGCACTTTGTTTTTCTGACTCCTTCTTTCCTTTCAGAATGTGGGGCAGAGTGCTCAGCCGCCCGGCAGGAGGTGGAGCCAGCATTGTGGAAGGCAGGCACAGCCCTATTCAGACCCAGGTGCAACTCCTCCCTCCACTCTGGATGCAGATCTTTCTATTCAGCCCTGTGCTGACTCACCCTGTCTCCTGTAGCCACCCCCAGCCCCTGTCACTCAATCTCCAGACAAGGAATACACAACCTAGCAGAGGCAGGCTGGGATAGTTAGGCAAGAAAATACCCACTTTCTAAAAGTGGTATTTTCAAACACAGAATGTTAAAACCAACTTCACTAAAAGATGTATTT
This sequence comes from Calotriton arnoldi, assembly GCA_963921515.1. Lineage (NCBI taxonomy): Eukaryota > Metazoa > Chordata > Amphibia > Caudata > Salamandridae > Calotriton > Calotriton arnoldi. The sequence continues at coordinate 2,567,154 of CAWUFW010001128.1, read as the reverse complement.
TATCAGCCTGAGTTCAGGCATACTAAATTCGTTTTTCTACCATGTTCCCTGGGTCAGTTCTGACTATAAGGTGTAATAGTCAGTCTGCCCATTCTGGCCTATGGGGAGCAGGTAGCCTTGCAATAGTGAAAAACGAAAATGGCTGTAATTCACTATTAGGACATGCCACACACCCCAGGGCATGTCCTACCTTATACTTACAATGCACCCTGCCCTAGGGCCTACTTTAGGGGTGACCAACATGCAGTAAAGGGAAGGTTTAGGGACTGGTAAGTGGGTGCACTCACCAAGTCGACATGGCAGCCCTAGGCTGCACACAGGCTCTGCAATGGCAGGCCTGAGACACACTTTACAAGCTGCTTCTGTGGGTGGCACAACCCGTGCTGCAAGCCCACCAGCAGCATTGGATTTACAAGCCCTGGGCACACTCAGTGCACGGTACTAGGGACTGACAAGTAAACCAATCATCCAATCATGGAGTCACTAATACATACATCAATTCACGATAGGGAGCACTTGCACTTTGGCACTGATTAGCAGCGGCAAAGTGCCCATGAGCATCTAGTCCAGCAAAAACATATCGGCAACAGTGGAGGCATTACGAAAAAATGGAAGGGAGACCCACGCCAAGGATGCCAGGTCTAACAATGCTAGTGTGGGGAAGTGCACCTATGACATAACCCAAGTGAGTCCTACCTGGGATACTACTATGCACATTTCATCTTTCACCCTATGCTTTAGGGGATACCAGAGACTCAGTCAAGGTAGGGGTGGTGGCCTTCGTAGTCACACATTCATCAGAAGGCACATCACTCTTCAACACCTACGACGCTCCACTCCCTGCCGCTTGGTACGAGTTGCAGCCTGCAGCTCCTTGAAACCACCAATGCTTGGTGCATCCTCGACACAGAACCTCACAACGCTCCGCAGTCAGGATTTAAGGTACTTTGTTCAGCGGGCCTAACTTGGTCCCAGTATCCGGGCTGCACTCCATCACGGTCAGCCTGAAATTGTGAAGTGACCAGATAACCACAGTTGGCACTTTGAGCACTGTTTCCACACAAATCTTTAAAACTAAGGGGCATATTATCAAGGGCTTTATCGCGGCTTTAGCGGCACTTTTTGCCGCTAAAGCGGCGATAATTTTATCGCCCTATTAGCAAGCTGTCGCTAACAGGCGTTAGCGACAGCTTTCAGGCGTTAGAGGCCGCGTTTTCCATCGCCTTGCATGTCAGCGATAATTATCGCTAATGACATGCAAGGAAGGCGTTCCCTACTAAAAGTGACTGAAAACAGTCGCTAATCCCACTACCCCCTATTAGCAAGGCAGGCGAAGCAATATAATAATTCGCGCTAAGCGCGTTTATCGCTAGATTTTAACACCTGCTAGTGAGGATGACTTACCTGTTTGTAGTATAGGAGGTGGATTCTAATGCTGAATCCACCTTAGCGTTAATGCGAGAATATCGCTGGTTTTCAAGCGATATTCTCGCATTTTGCCGCTATCGCTGGAATAATCTTCGCCATAGCGCTAATTGTTGCTAATACAGCGTTAGCGTGGCGATATATTCCAGCGATAGCTGGCGATAAAATATTTCGCGGTAAGCGCGCTCTGCGATATTTATCGCAGTTTGTTGCTAATATGGCCCTAAATATCTTTGGTTCTACTGATTGGATGTTTGCCATTTAAGTCTCAAATAATTTATTAAATGTGGTCTATATTTCTAAATTAGTGTGGGATTTTTCTTGTGTTGTGCCAAACTGCTAGAGAGTTGAGCACATGTTAATTTGGGGTTTGTTTGTGTTTCACCCTGACAAGAATTCTGGTTGCTACTTGAGTGGGGCATCCCCTCTTTCAACCAGTAAATAAATTTCCTACAAGTGTTAGAGCGCACATAGTCCTAAAAGTCAACAAAAAAGGTCAAAAATAGGAGGGGGTGAAGACAAAGAGTTTGGGGGTGACCATGCAGGGAGGGCCAAGTCCAACAATGGCCTCTCTTCTGTGTTCAAATAAAATAAAAAACACCTGGACTCTTGCCACCCACCACCACTACCACACTCTGTGCCTTCTCCTTCAGATGCTGTGCTCCCTGTTTTCCAGATCTGCTCTGACATGCTCTCAGAAAGCCCTGTCGGAGGAACCTGGAATTCCTTTATGATGCAGCAGTGAGTAACAAATTCTATTACTGAAGAATATGCACCTGATGAGCACGGACTATTATTTGAACAGGTACTAACACATTATGTTTAATAAGCAGTGAACTGCCTACAAAGCAGCACTGCAACAGCACTCAAATGAGCTCCAAGTATACAGCATTGCATATTCAGTTGTGCATTGAAGCAAAATGCAAGGATATGTTTACCAAATGAAAAATGACCATAATGCATTGTGGTATCAAAATGTAGGTAACTGAATTCTGTAACTGTGATTTCAAAGGTAAACTGTGACAAATACAACTTCAGGGTTCACAATACAATCAGAGGTTAGATGGATTGTGAGAGAAAGTGGATTACTACCTGGGGTGGGTTGAAGTCTACCACAAGTAATAATGTATTTCTCAGGTCCAGTAATGGTTTCAGTAATTTAAACGTGAGCTCAACGCCTGGATGTTATGGCTCAGAGCACCCCTGCTTAACCTAAGAAAATCTGTAAAGCATTTAGAAGTAGCAAAACAGTTAAAAAGTTGGAAAAACTTCACAATAATAATCTCACTCCAATTTATAAAAATAGAGATTTTTTAATAAACAAAATGAGAAAAATTCAATAATGGGAACCTACGATATGATTTTTTTCAATTTTAAATGAAAATAGTGCCAAATATCAGTAAGTGCCAACCCCGGTCAACAGGTTGCAGTAGACCAGGATCTATGCAAGATTTGTTGCTGACTGCAAGGTAGCGCGGTCAGGTATCCCACTAAATAAGTTAGAGGTAGGAGGTTTTACCTTGGGACTTAGTCTTTTTTCTGGAAGTCAAAGCTCTTCAGTGAAGCAAGGCAGCACAGCATTGGATATGTGTTGGACGAGACCCAGGTGAAGCCATTGGTTTATGTTGGAAAATGTGAAATGCACACCCAGGGAAGTCCTCTTGCTGTTGGGATTCTTTCCGTGCCTTCGTCCAGTCATGTTTTCTACATTCAGACTTTGTCACTTTTTTGGAGCTCGGATTCCTCCAGCGGGGCAAGGATGCAAGCTGGTGCTCCACAGGAGGTTGGATGCCTTCTCTACAAGGTCCAGTTGAAATGATTTTGCTGCTGCAGAAAACCTCAGAGTGGGAGAAACCTGAATCTTCAGCCCAGAAGCAACACACCGTGGCTGATTTATCCTGGTCCACCAGAAGTCTAAGGAGCCAAAATGTTTCTAAGTCATATCTTTTTAAAGATGTTAGGAGGAGTATACTTTGAAACAGCTCAAGGGCCCAGGACCTTAGGGATAACACTTTGGGGTCAAAATTCACTCCAGCAGAAGCCAACAGCAGGGGTCAGTGCAGGTCTAGTTCGAACTGGTCAGCTGGGCCTCTTAGGAAAAAGAATCCTTGCAGCTTGCTGTGTCCCGTTAGCCTAACAGGAGGTCACCTGCTTTTGCAGCAGTTCCTGTGTGCTCTGCTGCAAACAATCCCACACGTCCCCTCTCTGCCTCAGTCCAAGATGGTAAAACCCTTCTCCCTTGAGGTGTGGCTAGAGAAATGAGCAATCCCTCTTCTCTGGCCACCTAAAACCAGTTCGATCTGTAGGTCCTTCCCCACTGTGATAGGAGCCTGCCTGACAGGGGGAACAAAGGAAGGGCCTGCTCAGGTGTGAGCTAACATTTGTCTGTGGAACAGAAACACCCTCCAAACCAAGCAATTGTCTCCTGCTCTGTGAGCAGTTTCACACCTCGTTCAAGGCTAAACACACAGAGGGCTTCATCTGAAGGCTAAAGAAAATTAGCCCTAAGGGGCTTTAGGCAAAGAAAAGGTAACATTCTAAAAGTATATTTTCCTTAATATTTATTAAACATCCAACTTCACCAGTGAATTGCCTTCAATAAATATTACAAAGAGTCAAAGAATGGAATTTCTAGGTTTTCTTACCTGAAGATAGCATTATTAAATGTAATATTGCGTCCTAGTGTTTTGCTATGAGGCAGACAGCCTTGGAACAAGAAAATAGCTTTGGGGTCTTTGTCACTGTAAGGACATGTGTGACATTACATTTCTACATATCCTAGTATTAGCTACCATGCACCATGACTTATGGGCAGTAAGGTGTGCTCAGGGGTGGCTTATTAATATTTGAAAGGAATGATTAGACCTGTCAAAGAGTTTATTTTGATAGGTGGAATTGCAGTTTTTAGACTGCCGCAGTCAGGCTACAATGATAGGCCTGAAGTCATGTTTACACTGTCACTGCAGTGGATGGCACAGTAAGTGCTGCAGTCCACTACTTATGTTTAACTTACAGGCCCTGCATACAGTTTGTACCATATACCAGGGGTGTAAATGCCAATTAGGAGTATAATCAACTTCAACATGTTTTAGGTGTCAGTGCACATGCAGTGGGGCCTGGTTAGCAAACTTTCAGTGCACAGAGTCAAAAGCCCAGCATCATCAATCCGCACAAAACGTGGCTGACAATGCAAAAAATGGCATTTTAATACAGATTGCGAGCCTCCTAAAGTCAAGGTATACACTTGAGAACCATTGATGCTTGTGCGATGTTTGCTGGAGCACATGTACAACAAGGTTTTACAAGGTTTTTAGTCCATGACAAAGGTACGTGTTTCCTAGAATATTGACATGCAGCACCCACATAGCCTACAGCTATTAATAAATACATGCAAAAGTGGACCTGGAACCAATCTTATTTTCAACATCTGACCTCCCTGCCAGTTTACCAATAAATATAGGACAGCATAGTCCTATATTTATTGGTAAATTTAGTGAAAAATAATTATGCCTTTTGTTACTGAAACATGGTATGATTTTATGTTAAATAAAGACTGATTGATCCAAGGTAAGTATGTTAACTTTCTCTTTCAGTGATTTCTGATATATGTTTATGCATGAATTTATATTGTCTGACTCCATTACAATGTTGTAATATTGTGAGGCAGGACTGCATAAGGATGTTTTCACTATGGGGTCCTGTTACAAAAAGTGCTCACGGGTGCAATGGCCATTTAAACCTGCTTCCTCCGAACCCAGAGCACTTTAGTATTATTGAAAGGACTGCTGATTCTTGTGCTGGGCCTTCTGTAATACAGATAGGTGCCAACACACATGTGAATGAGGAAACACTTTGCCTTTGCCCCAGTGCCATATTATACATGTGGGCACAGAGGCATTGAAGGTGTCAGAAGGCTACTTGACAGTGTGCCACACAGAAGTGGTGCATGGGCAGTGCCTTCCCCAAAGGGTATCCCATAGGGAAGGAGGCAGGGGGAGGAAGAGGGACCCTCCAGGCACCTTCCTCACCCAAATGAGGCTGGTCTGCCTCCAGAGAAAAGGGAAGTTGCGGTTTCAAACTGCTTCCCTGTCTTTATCTAAAGCTCTTTCCTCAGTGCAGGTGTCAAACATTTCCATGCATTTTGCAGTTGATTAAAATATGGCCCTGCTATGATGACATTTTAGTCATTTGAGGATTCAATTAAGAGCATCATGTTAAATTAGAATCAAACGCTGCACTGCATATCTAATAATTAGATATTAAACCCTGGAGGAATAATACAATGATTATTAAGACCAGGTGCAAATTGAAATCAGATCTCTGCCAAACATGCGAAGTGCGGATTTTGCAAGTACAAATGATACATGAGCTGTGCGACAGCAGAGCCAGAGGGTGAAATGAGTTTAATATGAACAGATGGTGTTAGGTGGAAGGCTAATGTAACGAAAATAATTCATAATAAATTATTCGTATTTTACTTCTGGCCATAGACATGTTTCTATTCATTGGGTTGGTGAATACTCATTTAGAGTAAGGCAGACCTTCAGCATGTTGACAGCGGAGACTACTCTGTCTCTGCTGCTAACATACACCTCCAGCGGCCGAAAAAGTAACGGCTGTTCGGGGTTTTGCCATTTGTTCCCCTGCCCTATTTTATATGGCGGAAAATTGCAAATTTTCAATGGCCATCGTCGCAAGGGGAAACCTGAGGGTAAGGGGCCATGAAAAGTGGATGGAAAAAACCTCAAATGGCGAGAGGATAATTGCTTATTTTCACTTTGGGATTTTGTTTTAGAAAATACAAAAAGTGTTAAAAATTTGACATACGGCTCTAATCTTGTTGACGGAGGCATCCGTCAAACTTTGAATGCATGTTTGAGGGAACTGCTGTCACGGTGGTTCCTGGAAATGCAAGAGATGTCCGCTGGGCCGGCATAGTACGCTCGGCATGGCAGGAGTAAATTACTACACCATGGCGACAGTATATAACCTGTTCACCTAACTCTAAATCAGGCCCTAAGTCTGTATTATAATAAAATATTCAATAATGCATGCAATAGTACCCTGGTCATGCATGTTGCAAAAACATAGTTGATGGCAAAGTACGTTTCTTTGCACGCTTTTCTAGATATTAAACGTTGTCACTTACACTGTCCTTTAGTTCGAAATCTCAAAATCATTCAGAGACAGTACAAAATTCAGTTTCTTCAGTGGTAAAATTTCATTACAATCTTCTAGTAGTAGAGGTGGCATAACATGCAATTTGACCCAGATGATATCACAGAATGTGACACTTATCAATTTCTAAAGCTGATTATGGACAACTTTTTAAACTTGAGGATGTAGAACTGGAATAAACAGAGCTTTTTAGGTGGGGCAAATAACACGTTTCAAAAAGTAGCAAACGCTAAAGGAGGTACAACTTTCAAACTATCTGTGACATCATTATGTTTTGTGCTGTATACTCTGTTAATGCAACTGATTCAGAACTGCCTATCATCTGTGTCTCGTGTGCCAATGCCTTGTGTACTGTCAGTAAGGAAATACTGGCAGTAGAACAAACCACCAAGGTTCCATCGTAACGACTGGAAGTACTTTGCGTGGAGCAACCAACAGCCCCCCACCTCCCCAGCCAGAACTTGTTTAGTTATTTTCTGGTCTAAATGTTGGTGTTGTGTGCTGGTGGCACTGGTGAGGTGCAGGGGGGAGGCGATCCCTTGAGAACGTGCCAATTCCTAGGGGAAGGCTACAAGGCCCATCTTGGGCTGCCCTATCATGCAGCGATACCATGTAGGGTGCTGTGGTACCCACCAGTGGTCCATTGCATCATCTGCAGTAAAATTAAGCATACTGTCCACGTAGGCAGAAGAAAATGTTATCACTGTGCCACCCAAGTGGGACATGTTACTGTCTGGCTGGGCGGTACAGCGTATGTAATGAAGCTGCAGTAAGTATGAACAAATGATCCCTTGGATATGCAAAGAGCCAATAACGAAAAGCTCAACTCACATTAGAGTCATACCTTAAAATAAATACAACAATACAGCCCATACAATAGACTCCCCCCAAAAATTTTTCGTTTATATTATGACACCCAAAAGTTATCACAAATACTCTTTTTATTTAAAAAGCCTTTTTACACATTACGGTATTACATCAAAATCATCACACATACTATATGTCACCAGTTCATATAAAAATTGTTAAAAACACAACACATATGGTACAATAAAACAACAGAACATTACATAACATAAAAAGAGAGAAAAGTTAGACAATATACTTTGTCATTCATAGAACATATCCAATGGAACAATTTAATAACTAGGCCTGGATACACTGTTTCTTTTGGTATCTACAGATCCAATTATTTCCACGGATTATGTAAACGATGCGTTGACGCATTTCGATGGGTTCTATTAATATTCCATCTTTTTCAAGACAAGAAATTTTTGCAAGTCTCTCTGTAAAACATTGTGGTATATCCCCTGTTATAAATCCTGTATAAAACAAATATATGTAAGAATATAATACTGTATTTAAGTTACGCCATAGTAGTAATCAAAATCAAATCGACTTTTAATTTATATCAAGCGTTTTATAAGACAAAACAGTTAAAAAATACCTTTTCTACTACCCTCCTACACTGTGTAGAATGGGAATGTGTTTAAACCATCACTTGATACAATTCACATTTGTCTATTTAATAAGCTGTATCAACATAGTTTCATAAGACCCAAATCATCCCATGAAAACCAGAAACTCCTCAATAGATACAGGTACTATTTTAGATAAAACCAAATATAATGATTGTCCCGCATGAGCCCCCACTACTAATCTTACTATATCCTTCATGTCAGACAAAAAACTTAACTCATTACCTTCTTTTTTAGAAAAGAAACTTCTGGGTACATATAATCACTCCACCGCCTAGAGGTTCTTTTAATATAGACTTCTGTTTATACATACATTGTATTTGGGTGTTCTGAAAATAAAGAGCAATCTCAGTCAGCTCATTCCTTATCGGTAACAACCTTATTTGCAAAGATTTTTTAGGGTCAATTCAATACTATCTCACCTGATTAATACGATCAGTATAGCCTTAGTGTTCTGCCCAGGGACCTAATGGCCAATACGTCACTGCTCCCTCCTAATATGCTGTTACTTTCGTAGTTATGATAACCTAAAGAAGAGAGTTTGTTTATGCCTACTGAGGAAAATATCACTACATCTTTACTATAGACGCCAAGGAATACGTGTCAATAACATAAAACCCTACCTCCGTATTGCATTGGAATGTTCGCTTCGCATAGACGCTACCATCGTCTTTTATTTGGAGAGGCGAGGGGCCATAAATCCTGTGCCTCCTACGTCTAATGCGCTATAGGACAAAGGGAGAAAAAAGGGGAAAACCAATTTTAACTACTTGGTACGCCGAGGGATATTTTAAAAAAAGATGATTACTTTCCCTCTTGGCATATCCCTCTCTATATTGCGCTTAAAAAACCCTTTGGTTTCTCACCTCAAAGACGCAGAGTGTCGTGCCATAATGGTTCTCCTTTCGGCGGCAGGCAGAAGTGAACCACGGGAGCACGCCAAATTTAAATGGTCATGCGTTGATTTTGATTGGTTAAAAGATCTACCTTCGACCTAACCTCGCTGCATTTAATTACTTTTTCACTTGGAGCACTTTCCTTGTGCTGACTCTACCTATTTTACCCCCGGAAGTGCTCCCTATCCGTCATAGGCGTAATAGACGCTCTGCCTCTTGTCACCCAGATCCAATTGGGTAAAAGCAATGCACCGATCTCAATATCAGCTCCATATCGAGAAACCGCACCTGCTTGGTTCCGCCTAACATTTTCAGCTATCGGTTAATTTGTAATGCTGGAATTTAGCTGATTCATGTCCTTATGACAGATGGTATTGGAATCAGCAACTGTTCTACATGGAATCGAGTTTCTTCTAGCTGAATATTTAATTTGTGATCAGTTTCATCCAGTCCTCACGTGAATTTAATCCCTTATCTATCGTTTCTAGATAACACATGAACCACTGCTCACATTTCTTTCTCAGTATATCCAGATTGCCCCCTCTTCTACTTATACTGATTTTTTTCAAGGATGAACCAGTTGATTTGATTACAATCATGGTTCAGTCTTGAAAAATGGTCAGTTAAAGTTGGTCCTTAGTGCTGATTTATGTTCCAGTAAGCGGACGCGCAGTTCCCTACTCGTCTCACCAACATACCCCAGTCCACAGGGACAGGTAAGTAGGTATATCACATTCTTGCTTAAACAGTTGTTCAGGGTCATAGGTATCAGTGTTTTGCCATTTAAAACCATACTTTTGGCCTCTATGCAATGGGGACATATGGAACAAGTTCCACAGCTATAGTTGCCTACCACCTTCCGTCTATCTAGGGTGGTTTGGTTCTCAGATTCAGTTTTATATGTTTTCACTAGGGAGTTTCAAATTGTCTTATTGCGTCTAAATGAAAACAGCGGTTTTTGTAATTGCGTCACCAATCCGCTATTTAAGATTTATTATTCATGTCAGAAAACTGGCTGACAAACACAATTCTCTCCATGCTTTTATTCTTTTTCTCTCTAGTGATATCTAAGAGTTGGTCCCGATCGTAGAATCTCGCTTGTTTGAAAGAATGTTTAATCAGTTTCCTGGGATATCCTCTAGCTTTTAGTTTTTTCTCCAGGATTTCTGAATGATGGTAAAAATCCTTTAAAGTTGTACAGTTACGGCGCAACCGTAAAAATTCCCCAAAGGGAATATTGTCCTTTTGTGATTTAGGATGGTTGCTCCCGTACTGTAATAATGTATTCTTGTCCGTGGGCTTTGTAAACAGCTCCACATGTAATACATCCTCAACATTTTTTAGACGGATATCCAAAAAGTTGACACTAGTGTCGCTAAAATGGGCAGTGAACCTCAAGTTCTCATCCCCTAGATTCAACCATTCCAAGAATAGCTGTAGGTCACTGCTGGCACCATTCCATATGAAGATAATATCATCTATGAAGCAGTGCCAGCAAGTGACGTTCTCATAGTATGGTGCCATCTCATTGTAAATATGCATTTGTTCAAAATTACTTACATAAAGGCAGGCCAGACTGGGGGCACAGGTGGCCCCCATACTGGTCCCCTTTATCTGTTTATAGAGCTCGTCCTTGAACAAAAAAACATTGTTCTTAAGGACCATTGTGACACATGCCATGATAAAATCTTTGTTGCCCCCATTCAGGTCTTCTTTGTCAAGGATTGATCACACCACCCTAATGGTGTCATCTTGAGGGATGTTTGTGTACAGGGCCTCAATATCCAGGGTGACCCAAAGCTGGGTCACCCTGTTGAAGCCCTGTCCCTCAAAAATAGAAATAGTGTGGGCTGTATCCTTCAAATAAGACTTCTGCTTATGGACCAATGGTTTTAAAAAAAAGTCCGCATATTTACTTAACGGCTCCAAGAGTGAGCCTAAACTGCTCACAATTGGTCGCATCGGAGGATTTAACACATCTTTGTGTATTTTTGGGAGCCCGTAAATGGCTGGAATAACGGGGTGCATATTTAGCAAAAATCTATACTCATTCTCACAGATCCATGCCTCTTCCTTACCTCTATTCAAGAGCTGAGTTACCTCTTTTTTGAGCTCATCAATCACAGAGAAACGAATTCGTTTATAATGATTTTCTACATTTAGTAGTTTCCTCATTCTATTTTCATAATCAGAGGTATCTAGCACCACCACCCCCCTGCCCTTATCGGCGGGTTTGATAGTGATGTGGTCGCACTCTTGGAGCGATCTCAAGGCCTTCCTATGGTCTACCGAGAGGTTGTTGTTCTGACTATAGTTGTTGTCTCTCAAGTTCTTAATTTCAATTTCCACTATCTTCTCAAATAATTCGACATTTTTGTCAACCTGACTCAGACTTGGCGTAAAGGTTGATTTGGGTTTAAATCCTGAAACATTTGGTGCAGGTTCATATACTCTGTCCTCAAAAAACCTATTAAGTCTTACCTTCCTAAAGAAAGCCCTCAAATCTTTTTCCAATTCAAATGTGTTGGTGGGGGCCGTCGGAGCAAAACTAAAACCTTTCCGTAAGACCTCCTGCTCATCTACAGTCAGAACTTTTTGGGACAGATTAATAATTGGAAATTCATCTATCTCCAATAACTCTGGTTCCTGGTTTTGAGATAATCTTGTGCAGAGCAATTTTGAGGTGGATGGTTCCTCATTTGTTCTTCTCTGTTGTAATTCCTGTAGCCTCTCTGTCCCCGATTCTGGCGTCCGCCTAAAAAAGGCTTGCGCTCAAAAGTGGGGGCTGCTCTTCCTGGCTGTTCCATAACCTGTTCATCCTCGCTACTGGAGCCAGATGTTTCAGAGAATGTTATTCTTTTATTTCCACCTCTGGAGTAGATTGGTCTCTGAAATTGTGGTTTTTCCCATCTCTGATCTCTTTTTGTATTGTAGTATTCTTTACCAAGGAATGGATATATCACCTCCGCACTAAACTTCTCAACATACTTTCTTAATTTTTTGGTCTTTTTGTTTGTAAGATATTCTCGATACCCATTAGATTCTAATTCCTCTATTTTCTTCCTTGCATCCTCAAGTGCTGTATTTTGTTTAAATAGAGTCTCCAACTCGTCAATTTGCTTCCTCTCTATAATCATTATTTCTTGGGCTGTCTCAATAATTAAAATTAGCCAATCTCTGCTACAGCAGTTGGCTATGTGAGTCCAAATCTCTAAAAAGTCTTTGTTTTCAACAAACAGCCCCAGCTCATTTCTAATTTGCAGCCCTATGGGGATCACACCCGCTTTTAAATATTCAATTAAAAAGTCGGCATGTAGTTCTGTGCGTATCAATTTTTTCTTAAGGTTTATAAGTTTTACCATTTGCTCATGGCTAGTATTATTGATCACAGATGTACCACCATTACTTGGATTTTGGTTGATCAACCTATTGAACTGGTCCTCGGTGAATCCAAAGGTTTTAAAATGATCCATAATGTTCACCGGTGATACTGGATATTGACTCCTGGGCAGCAAGGACTGCTGACCAGAAGTAACCTCTCCAACCCAAAGGGTTGTGCTAGAAATATATAAGAAAAGAGTGGGACCCCTTGTGTCTACCAAGGGAATAGGGTACTATTGACAAGTAAGAACAAATGATCTCTTGGATATGCAAAGTGCCAATAACAAAAAGCTCAACTCACATTAGAGTCATACCTTAAAATAAATAGAACAATACAGCCCATACAATATACTCCCAAAAAAAAAATGTTTCCGTTTATATTATGACACCCAAAAGTTATCACAAATACTCTTTTTATTTAAAAAGCCTTTTTACATATTACGGTATTACATCAAAATCATCACACATACTATATGTCACCAGTTCATATAAAAATTGTTAAAAAACACAACACATATGGTACAATAAAACAACAGAACATTACATACCATAAAAAGAGAGAAAAGTTAGACAATATACTTTGTCATTCATAGAACATATCCAATGGAACAATTTAATAACTAGGCCTGGATACACTGTTTCTTTAGGTATCTACAGATCGATATGGAGCTGATATTGAGATCGGTGCATTGCTTTTACCCAATTGGATCTGGGTGACAAGAGGCAGAGCGTCTATTACGCCTATGACGGATAGGGAGCACTTCCGGGGGTAAAATAGGTAGAGTCAGCACAAGGAAAGTGCTCCAAGTGAAAAAGTAATTAAATGCAGCGAGGTTAGGTCGAAGGTAGATCTTTTAACCAATCAAAATCAACGCATGACCATTTAAATATGGCGTGCTCCCGTGTTCACTTCTGCATGCCGCCGAAAGGAGAACCATTACGGCCCGACACTCTGCGTCTTTGAGGTGAGAAACCGAAGGGTTTTTTAAGCGCAATATAGAGAGGGATATGCCAAGAGGGAAAGTAATAATCTTTTTTTTAAATCTCCCTCGGCGTACCAAGTAGTTAAAATTGGTTTTCCCCTTTTTTCTCCCTTTGTCCTATAGCGCATTAGACGTAGGAGGCACAGGATTTATGGCCCCTCGCCTTTCCAAATAAAAGACGACGGTAGCGTCTATGCGAAGCAAACATTCCAATGCAATACGGAGGTAGGGTTTTATGTTATCGACACGTATTCCTTGGCGTCTATAGTAAAGATGTAGTGATATTTTCCTCAGTAGGCATAAACAAACTCTCTTCTTTAGGTTATCATAACCACGAAAGTAACAGCATATTAGAAGGGAGCAGTGACGTATTGGCCATTAGGTCCTGGGCAGAACACTAAGGCTATACTGATCGTATTAATCAGGTGAGATAGTATTGACTTGACCCTAAAAAATCTTTGCAAATAAGGTTGTTACCGATAAGGAATGAGCTGACTGAGATTGCTCTTTATTTTCAGAACACCCAAATACAATGTATGTATAAACAGAAGTCTATATTAAAAGAACCTCTAGGCGGTGGAGTGATTATATGTACCCAGAAGTTTCTTTTCTAAAAAGAAGGTAATGAGTTAAGTTTTTTGTCTGGCATGAAGGATATAGCAGTGGGGGCTCATGCGGGACAATCATTATATTTGGTTTTATCTAAAATAGTACCTGTATCTATTGAGGAGTTTCTGGTTTTCATGGGATGATTTGGGTCTTATGAAACTATGTTGATACAGCCCATTAAATAGACAAATGTGAATTGTATCAAGTGATGGTTTAAACACATTCCCATTCTACACAGAGTAGGAGGGTAGTAGAAAAGGTATTTTTTAACTGTTTTGTCTTATAAAACGCTTGATATAAATTAAAAGTCGATTTGATTTTGATTACTACAATGGCGTAACTTAAATACAGTATTATATTCTTACATATATTTGTTTTATACAGGATTTATAACAGGGGATATACCACAATGTTTTACAGAGAGACTTGCAAAAATTTCTTGTCTTGAAAAAGATGGAATATTAATAAAACCCATCGAAACGCGTCAACGCATCGTTTACATAATCCGTGGAAATAATTGGATCTGTAGATACCAAAAGAAACAGTGTATCCAGACCTAGTTATTAAATTGTTCCATTGGATATGTTCTATGAATGACAAAGTATATTGTCTAACTTTTCTCTCTTTTTATGTTATGTAATGTTCTGTTGTTTTATTGTACCATATGTGTTGTGTTTTTTAACAATTTTTATATGAACTGGTGACATATAGTATGTGTGATGATTTTGATGTAATACCGTAATATGTAAAAAGGCTTTTTAAATAAAAAGAGTATTTGTGATAACTTTTGGGTGTCATAATATAAACGAAAAATTCTTTTTTTTTTGGGAGTCTATTGTATGGGCTGTATTGTTGTATTTATTTTAAGGTATGACTCTAATGTGAGTTGAGCTTTTCGTTATTGGCTCTTTGCATATCCAAGGGATCATTTGTTCTTACTTGTCAATAGTACCCTATTCCCTTGGTAGACACAAGGGGTCCCTCTCTTTTCTTATATATAAGCTGCAGTAGCCATAAAATCACAGGAATTGCAAAGCTCTCAAGTAGTGCTGAGAGCACCAACATAGAAGTAGTAATTGCATTTGTAATCACTAGCTACTTCTAATTGACTTTCTTGAGCTCTTCGAAGGGAATCGGTGGACATAGACCATCTAACCCTGTAGGATTTCAAGCAATAAGTCTTACATGGGGAGTCTCGTAGCAAGAAAGAAATACAGTCTACTAAAATAAATGAAACCGGTTTTAGTGGTATCAGGTAAACGTTGTAGACATCCTGGTCAGGCCGCCACCTCCATGCAGATTTCATTTTTAAAATAAAATACATTAACCCCATATAATTTATTTGTAGATAAACAGATATGGTATATAACTTTTGGTAGCTAAGGAATAACGTTTTTCATTATCCACCATAAAGTTTTGAAATAGCATTCTGGAAGTATTTATGTAGTGTACAAATTATAAGGGAGAAAAGTGGGGGTTGGGTGCTCCATGAAAAGTAAAGTCGCAGTGGACCGTTAAATTTGAGATTTATTTTCATATTTGTATCCAAGTTCATACAGCCGTCTATACAGTTCATCAGCAATGAAAGATCCTATTAAAATAGCGGACATGTTTTGCTATGAGGGAGAATAATTTCTAATAGAGAGTAATGTCCCTGTAAACACATTATCATTTTTTATCATGGACATTACATATCATGACATAAATAGAAATCCTTTCTAAAATGCAAATTACATTTGGCAGTATACCTACGAAGCAGCACTTGTTCTCCGATTTAAATTCAATGTCGATATTCGGACTTGGAAATGCAATCTTCAAATGATAAATACATTTATTTATTTATTTATCCATTTGTAAAGCGCCTGGTTACACCTCCGGTGTGTCCCTGATCTAGAAACAGACTCTCAGTGAGGCAGCACAGAAACTCTCAGCGAGAAGCAAGTGGTCCTTGACAGTGATTCTAGTAGGTCTAATCTGGTTGGCTGTTGGAAACAGCCATGTCTTTAGATTTTTGCGAAAGGAGGTTTCACAAGATTCTGCGCTTATGTCAGCCGGCAGTGTGTTCCACGTTTTGGCTGCCAGATATCTGAAGGAGCGTGCACCAGTCGCGGCTCCTGGAGGGAGTTCTGCGGGGCGGTGGGGTGGGTTGAGGGAGGGGCAGGGTGGAGGGTAGTAAACTCCGGCATACGGCCGACTTGAGTGACGTACATAAATAAATAAATAAAACGAATTACATTGCGCGCGCTGCAACGCGCAATGCAGTGCGGCGCGTGCAATGTAATTAGTTTTATTTATGTACTTCACTCTAGTCGGCCGTATGCCGGAGTTTACTACCCCCCTGCCCCTCCCCCGCCCTCCCCACCACCCCACGGCACTCCCTCCAGGAGCCACAACTGGTATGCACCCATTCTTGCTTTCTGTATTCTCAGCACAGTCACCAATGCCCTGCCTTTGGATCTTAGGTTCCGGCTCGGTGTGTAGGATGTCATCAATGATTGCAGATATTGAGGACCTTTTTTTGACAGGATTCGGTGACAGTAGCACATTGCCCTAAACATGATTCTCTCAGGCTAATTTCTTATCAATCACTCAATCAATCAGTAGAATTGTAGAGCGCTTCTTGTCACCAGTGAGGGTACCCAGGAGCAGTAATCTTCATTTACCCTCATTGAGGAAGGACTCAGAGGAGGCATACTAGGAATTTGACAAATGAGAATTACTAATAAATAATCTAGCCATTTAAAGTTCTTGGCAGAAGAAACATGTAAAGTGCATAATGTGAAGTCATAGAAAAAGAAGCAGTGAGGCGGTCTCATGTAATCTTTCATATGTGCACAGATGAGCGACCCCGGCTGTTTTTTTTGCATGTTTTATTAAGAGCCCTAAAATGGATGTCAAATAAAGACATTTCCTGATAGAATAAATGCAGAACAATCTGCTCTTGGTAGCTAATTATGCACCATGCACATGTTTCCAAGGTAACCACATACTTTGGGCTACTAAAGAGAATTGTTTCTGTAACTTTACTATACCAATCTGGATGAGACGCATTTATTGCAAGGTGCAGCGACCTCTCTGAAAGACTACTCCTGCAACGTAAGGTAATAGCAACACCTGTTTTTTTACAGCGCAACGGAGGCACCAGACTGTCAGGAGGCAGTTTATTAAATGAGTTATCGTTGCTTTCCTATTTACAAATCGCAGTGAGGTTACTCACCAGTTTGACTGCTACTGCAAACTAGGAATCCGAAAGGAAAACTCAGTGAGATGAACGCAGGTGACTGATAAGTGTGGTGTTCAGAAGATGACGAGTTCCAATGATAAGTGCAGCAATGCACAGTGTCAATTTCCTACTAATGCCTGCAAAGGAACGTGCCTGGGGCAAGCCAGTGCGAAAGCCAAAGGAATTGGTACAAAAATAGATTTCCTAAATAAAAACGTAATCTGCCTTTGACTCAAATCCAAACGACAGAGAAAAGAAAATGCAATCAGAGGGTAAAGCAGTATTCTGTGTAATACACCTACCTATATGTGACGTGCTTGTTATCCCCAAAGCACACATTTTACATATCTGACTAATGTGCTGGTGTTTACAAGTAGGAATTTGTACCCGAGGGTGTAACTCTAGTTTAAAGCCTACGCTAAACAGTGCAGGCTCCTTTGTGCCCTAGCGCGAGGCTCTCAGTGACGCAGAACAGCCAGATTTAGCGCGAGCGCCACCGATGACTCATCGAAAAGTGCCCCCTTCTAACTAAGGTGCTAAGCTATTTTCTGCCCGTTGCGCAACTTCAGCGAAGTAGTTTTCAAGCAGCCGCCCCTTGCAGGAAGAGAAGGACAGTAGGTCCCGGCCTCGCCTACCTCACAAGGTCTGTGAATTGAGTTCCATCAACTGGGAAGTATTAATGTATATTACTCCAAGTATTTCCAAGCGGTGTATGAAAACAAGTTGATATTACTAGACGCAAAGAAAGCAGAACTTTCATGTGAAGAGCAGACCTGCACATGTCCATAAAAACGTGAACGTGCACAACCTCATTCCGTCAATCAAATAAGTAATTTAATAAGAACGGAAGATAGAACGAATTCTGCAATTGATTTAAATACATAATATATGTTAGAGACTAAAACTGCAGAAAGAACACACGCAACACACGCATGATACCTGGGAAATCTAGACATGTGTGCCGGGTTACTGCAGTCTGTTATACTTTGGGGCAGATTTACAAGCCCATGTTAAAAATGACACAAAAGTGGCGCAAGGGGCTTGTAAATAAGCCCCTTTGTGCATAAAAGATTCCGCAGAAGGATCCAGTGAGTTCCTGCAGGGGGTTGTTGAACAGGCGTGCCGTGTCTGCCACGGTAGCGTGGTAAGGGTGCCCTCTTCCCCACTGCGTACAAGGGAGATGTCCCTTCCTCAGGTTACACAGTAAACGACAGCCAAACACGGGGGGCAGTAGAATCCGGACACCCCAGGGCCCCGGTGCCAATGCACGTGCTGCACTAATGGCAACACTGTCCATGGTATTGATGAAATTTAACATATTATACATCCAGGACACTGGCAGCGTGGTTGGGGGAAAAAGAAAAGTATGCAGTAGTGCATGGGGAAAATGTCTTGCTTTTCATGTATTTTCTATATTTATTGTATTTATATTCAAACGAGATATGTTTTATGGAACTATTCATCTGAAATAAAAAAATGTTTGACTTTTCACTGAAATGAATATCTGTCAACTCAAAAGGACTATCTAGCTCAGAGTCTGCAGGCCCCAGGACTAACACAACACTTGAATGCAACACATCTGGACAACCCTGTAAACAGGGCCTCAAAACAATGTATGTGTGTGGAAGGATCTGTAAGGGAAAACACACCTCGTTCAAAAAGGAGAAAGCATGAAAGGGCGAGCTTGACATGTTCAAACTAAAATCCATGCTGGATGGGAAGCCATTCATTCACAACAGCAACATTAGCACCAAGTCAGAAATCTCTCACTGGACACAGTATTATGGTAAAGTAGTTGTTGGAAATTGGGTTACTGGTTGAGGGGAGTGAAACCCAACTCAAACAGCAACCCATGTTCCAGTCAGGGCCAAGTCACAAGCAAACCCCAATTTAACCTGTGCTTAACCCTTTGGTAGTGTGGCATAAAGTAGTCGGCATATCTTAGAGGCAATGTGTAAAGTATTAATGCAGCACTTCAAACAGTAATAAAGTAAAGACATAGCACAAGAAAAATCCCACGCCAACTTTGAAAAATTGAGTAAAATGTAATAAATTATTTAACATCAAAAGGACAAAAATCCGATCAGTAGAACCGGAGATATACAGTTTTAAAGATTTCCATAAAAATAGTATCTAGAAGCACGAAGCGCCAACTGTGGTTAAAGGGTCGCATCGGACCAGGACAAAGTCACAAGTTCAGGCCAATTATGATGTAGCGTAGGCTGGATACAGGGACCAGGTTAGGCCCGCAGAACAAAATACCTTAAATCCTTTGCATTGTGAGAACCTGCATTGAAGATGCATTGCACACTGGTGGGTCCGGAGTAGCTGCGGGGCTGCTATCTGAAGTCCTGCATCATCATTGAGGATGCTGTTGATGAGGGGATTGTGAAGTGAAGGCCTGCGTTGAGGATGCATTACACATTGGAGGTGCAGATGAGACTACGGGCTGTGAAGTGAAGTCCGGCGTCGGGGATGTGTCGCGCTGCGGCGATTCTGATGCGGCTGCGAGGAGATCCATCACACTGCATTGGTCCTATCCGCTCACAGAACCATCGCTTGGCTGGTAAAGCAGCTTCAAACCCACTTCCAAGGGTCCAGGACTGGGGTGGCACCCCTTGTGGGGCAAGACTTACAGCAAGCAGAGTCCAGGTGCTAGGTTCAAAATGGTTAGAGCCTTTTCTGTACCTGAGGCTCTTATCAGGAGGCCAGCAAACTAGCCCTTAGAGTCTGTCTGGTAAGTCTGGGTTCAAGATACAGGTCCAGTACTTTCACTCAAGCAGCAGGGCAGCAGAGTAGCAGATCTTCTTCCAGGGCAGTGTAGCAGTTCTTCTGAGTCTTTCACTGGTCCAGAGATGTAATTAAGAGTTGGGTCTTAGAGTCCATTATTTATATCTGATTCCAGCTTTGAAGTAAGAGAAGGTTCTGGAGGTTTCCATTCCCAGGTGTGTTTGGAATTTCTTGCCTTCCTGCCCTGGCCCCAGCTTGTCTGGTGTCACAAAAGACTAGTGTCAAACCCTTTGGGAGTGTGCCTAGGCAGAGCCTTTGTGGTGTGCAAGTGGGATGGGTAACAGATCCTCCCCCTCATCAAGCCAGAGATGGCCCGTCTTGCCAACACCTATTGCCCTTTGTTCCACTGTCTGGGAGCAATATACAAAGACCAACTGCCAGCTACACCTAGTCATGTGACCCAGGATACAGGCTGCAGACACCAAATGGTCGGGACACGAAAATGCCACCAAATTCGACATTCCTAGCTGCTCCCAGTTGAAAGTTATCACTTATTAAATGTAATGAGGTACCCAATGTTATTCTAAGCGAGAGGCAGGCCCTGCAGTAGTGAACAATGAATTTAGGAGTTTTTCACTACCAGGGCATGTAAAAGTTAAAAGCAAATGTCCAATATTTTAAATACACTGCACCCTGCCCTATGGGCAACTTAGGGCCTATCCTTAGAGTGACTTATATGTATTAAAAAGAAAGGTTTGGGCCTGGCAAAAGGTTTATTTTTCCAGGTCGAAATGGCAGGTTAAAACTGCACATGTAGGCTGCAATGGTAGGCCTGAGACATGTTTAAAGGGCTACTTAAGTGGGTGTCACATGCAGTGTTGCAGGCCCACCAGCAGCATTTAATTTATAGGCCCTAGTACATGTAGTACCTCTTTACTAAGGACTTACCTGTAAATTAAATGTGCTAATTCGGAGTGAGACAATTCTACCTTGTTTACAGGAGAGAGCATAAGCACTTTAGGATTGGTTAGCCCTGTTAAAGTGTGCAAAGTTCTAAAAGTAAACAAAAACCGGTTCAGAAAACAGGAGGGTCAATGGAAAAAGTTTGGGGATGACCCTGCAGAGATGGCCAAGTCTAACAGTAGTTGTAGTCACCAAGCATAGGGTGAATGAACCAAAGGCAGCTTAGAAAGTGTTGGACATGAAACAAGGTATCAGCCTTTTATTAATTTACGAAGGTAAGTAGTTGATGACATCTCCAACAGATGAATTTTCTACAGGTGGAGGAATGGGTGCTGGACACGATTTAGCATGGGTGTTCTTTGTGGAAATGGAAGCCTGTAGACTCTGTTTGGGGCCTAATAGCAAGGAGAGTAATTCATGCTCATCATCATTAAATTAAACGTATGCATACATGTACAAAGTAAGTGTCCATCATCATATACCCACATTAATAAAGAACATACATGCGAGAGTGTAAACAATCCTTTGAGACCCAGAAGCCTTCTACCAAACTACAAGTAAACACGTGACACATGTGCCTGCGAAAATAGTGTCCCTAAGGACACAAACACAGAGGACACATTTTGATGTTCGCCACTTTACTGAAACACTCTAACATATACGTCTTCAACCAAGCAACCTACAAAAGAACAGTTTCATGTGGCACACAGCAATTCCACTACCTCCTTTTAAAATCACTGAAGCTTCCATCCAAACCAGGCCATGCCAGTCTGTTGAAAAATGCCAAAGTTGTACTATGGGTGGAACATGCTGGTCCTCTCAACATGACTTTATAAAGATACTTAACAATGTCTCCAAATTAACAATTGCCTTAAAATGCCTCCTGCATGCCACTCCTTACACATGAATTGATAAAGTCAATAGATTTGAATATAAATGGTTGAGCTATTGGGTTTGCCAATGCTTTTTTCCAATTGTCCATGTCTGCATGCATCAAAACGCATGTGCACACATTCCTGGCAGTTAAAGAAAACTCATTCCAGGATGGCAGCTGGTGCACAAGCATGTGCATTGGTGAATATGCATGTGTGCACCATGAGGCTTATGCATACATTGTAGTGTTAATTTTCATTTACCATTCTAACATGGTGGATGACCATGTTAGAACAGCAAATGAAATTGTTGCAAAAAATAAAAAAAAGTGTGCATGAAGTGTGATTAAAGAAAGCAAGCTACCAGCATCACTTGCAGCTGCTGGGCTCTTGTTATAAATAAATAGATATATAAACATGGGGAACAGATGGGGAATAGGGAGCATCAGGCAGAGGGAGCTAAAGAAAAAGGGTGTGAAAAGGAAAAAGGGGAACAGAACAAGGAAACACATACACTCCCATATAGTACTCAAAAGTACTTAACATAAGAGTCTTAGCAAGTATGCAGTGGAAGGCTACAACTCATCCACTCACAATGCTGTGAGACCGAAATGCTTCTGGTCAAGACACACACAAGAATAGGAAGGAAAGCCACTGAATCAGGAGCAGACCACTGAGAATGTCAGAAAAGCCATCCATGGCGCTGACTTAAGCCTCTCTAGGTATATATAACATATTGGAAACAATAGGTCCGCATGTAGACAGCTAAACCTGTCAGCCACTACCTAAATATAAAATCAAGCACTGAGGGATTCAACAATGCATGCAGCCACCAAACACTAGGGAAGGTATATAATCAAGAAAGTGAAGGGATGCCCGATTACTTACCAGTAATTTTCATTACTCCGAGTCAAAGTCTTCCTCATCACAGTCCTTATGTATGAGTTTATCTCCATTCATGCAGAACATAATTACCAAACTTGACTTTCCCTTCCCAATCTAGGATGGCCCCATGCCAAAGGAGTATGGAAACATAATTTCCTGGGAAAGACCTCCTGAAATATCAAAGCCTAGAAAAAAATCAGTTAATCAACAGGGAGAGGCGGACGGGAACACATTACTGTGACAAGGAAGACATGGGCTTGGAGTAATGAAAATTACCGGTAAGTAACCAGGCATTACCTCCTCGTCCATCTTCCTCTCACAATCCTTTTGTATGAGTACGTACCCAAGCCAAGCAACTGATTTTGAAACAAAACACACCAACCGTGTAGTAAAAAGAAGCTATTACAATGCAAGGATCCAAATACATTACGCTTCAGAAGACCCACAGAACCCAAAACAGCAGAACCAAAACACCACCCAATAGCAAATGGTAATGGGTCATAAAAGCATGAGGAAAAGCCCAAGAGGCAGCAAAGCAAATGGCACAAAATGAAGCCCCTTTAAATGTCACCCAGAAGGCAGAAACACCCCTAGCAGACCTCCCAGGAAAAGTGTCAGAACAGGTTGACCAGCCAAGGAATAGGAATGAGAAACGGCCAACTTAATCCAATGGGACAAGGTAGAGAGAGAAGGCCTGAGACTCTTTTTTGACAAACCATGGGAGACAAACAAAGCATCAGACTTGCGAAACACAGCAGTATGTAGCAAATACACATAAAGTGCACAATGTACATCAAAGTAATGCAAATGCACTGCAACATCAGACAGAGGAGACGGACAAAAGGTAGGCAAAACAGTATCAGAATCCAAATGAAAAGAGGATATCACTGTAGGGAGAAAGGCCAGACCAGAAATAAGCACCTCCTTGTCTCGAAAAAAATGAAGGAATGGAGGGGAGGACAACAATGCCCCAATCTCCCCCACCTGTCTCCCAGATGAAACGGCAACCAGAACAACAACCATGGCCGAAAGAAACTTGAAGCCAGTAGACTCCAAAGGCTCAAACGGAGCACCCTGCAAATCCTGCAGCACTAGAGACAGGTCCCAAAGAGGCACCAGGAAATGATTAACAGGACGCGGAAGAAAAGAGCTCCACAGCAAGCGAGCCACTAGAGAAGCAACAGATAAAAAAAACTGACAACTAGAAATCGTGACCAGCTGTCCACTGACCATGGAGGGTAGACATCGCCAAACTGAGCTGAAAACTGTCCCGAAGTAACACCAAGGGTTACAAGAGGAAGACAACAACCCCTCAACCAGACACCAGATGAACAGATTCCACCAATGATGGCCAAAAGCTCTAAGGGTAGACGGCCGTTGGGACTGTGGGAGCCACAAAGCAACATTTAAAGAATACCCCTGTCAAAAGAGGGACAGTCACTCAAGTACCAAACTGCAAGCCCCACCCAGCAAAGAGTGTCCAGCAGAAGAAGTGGTTGATGCAGTGGGGACGTATGGATCAGCAAATCCAATGGGGCCTGACTGACAGACGGAGAAGACAAGGGAAACAAGGGTGCCTCGACCAAACCGATGAGAACAAAAGAAGCACCGCCGGGACCTGTTCCACTTCCTGAACCACCCAAGGAAGAAGAGGGATGTGTGGAAAACAATAAAAAAGGAGACCCCTAGGAACAGCTAGAGCATTTACCGCCCAAGCTCCGAAGGACGGAATCAGACTGCAAAAGTGGGGAAATAGAGCATTCTCCCTGGTGACGAACCAAACCAGTCACGGATGACCGAATTGACAAAGAATGGCTTGAAGGTCACCAAATCCAGACAGATCGTCACAGAGGACGGAAACTTCTGACTCAGAGCACCAGCAGGCCCATTCTCCATCCCCGGAAGACAGACTGTTGAGAGAAGCAGGAGATGGGATTCATCCCAAAGGCAAATCCTCCGGGAAAAGAGGAACAGAAAGGACATGTTGCCCTGCCGGTTCAGGCAGGAGCGGACAAACTGAATGTCTGTCTGCACTCACACCTCAGTGTGCAACAACAGGAGATGGAAAACAAAAAAGGTCTTAAGGAGTGCCGCCAGCTCCAACCAATTCAAAGACTGAAAAGCCTTAATCAGAGACCATTTCCCCCAAGCTGAGGAATTCTCCATAGTGGCACCCATGCCATCCCACTTGCATCGGTCGTGAGAACCAGAACAGGAAGAGGATCCAAGGAAAATACACTGCTCAGGTGAGTCAGGTCCAACCACCACCAGAGATCGCAGCGGACCAAGGAGCTGCCGGAACCAGTGTCTCACACTCTCGAGACAACGGGTTCCAATGCCTCAGGAAATGGTGAACAAGAGGATACAGGTGTAACTCACAGGACAAAGGCCAATGTAGAAGACACCTCCCCCTGACTGTAAAGCCATGCCCTTGCAGATGCTGAAGGGCACAGAAGGAGAGAGGACAAATTGGAGAGGAAATGAAAACAACGCTCTACCGACACAAAGACCCCCCCTCAGCAAGTCAATCCTGAAGCCAGCCCCGATGAAGATGAGAGCTTGTGACGGCTAAACCTGGGACTTCTCCGAGCTGATGAAGAAGTCATACTCCAGCGTGGTCACCCTGTGAGCCTCCAACTGACTTGAAAAAGAACAAGAGGCTGCCAGCAAGCCATCCAGAGAAGGGAAGAGTGGGACTCTCCCAGAATGGAAAATACCCACCAACTGCACCAAAAGTGAGGAGAAACACCCTGGGTGCGGACACTAGCCCAAAGAGCATGACCCGGAACAGGTATCAAAAGCCTATGACATCGAAACACAGGAACTGTTGGTGAGACGGACGGCCCAGGAGATGGAGGCAGGCATCCATGAGATCGATGGAGGGCAGGATATTGCTATTCTGGAAGCGAGGCAGAATCAGCTGGAGAGGCACTAATTTGAGTGACATTTCAGAGCTAAACCAAGTGACCCCCTTGGGGTCCAAAACAGGGCGGAACCCACCCAAAGCAATCTAGACCAGGAAAAGCAGAAATAAAGAACCATAAAAAACCTCCCCAGGCAGCCACATGGAACCACTAGAAGCAAGACCTGCCAACAGAGAAACAACTCTCACTACAGAGGGAAAGTCTTTTGCAAAATTGTCCCATGGATACCAGTTAGAAAGAAAACGAGGAAAACCAGTCTGATCAATTACTGCCCACTCTCTACTCAAGAGACCACTAATGTCATATGTGTGGGCAGAGATCCAGGCTCACACTACCGCTACCAGAAACAAATCATCGTTTTCGGCCTGAGAACCAAAAACTGGAAAAGACAAATTGACAAAAAGTGGGCCAGTAGATTTTCAGATTCGAACCCTGAAAGTATCCACCCCTGAATATCATATGCTCAGAAGGGGCAGCATCTGGATCAGCAGAACATGAAGCCTTATGTAATGTGAGGGCTGAAGGTCCTACACCAGATGCAAAAGCAGATTCCATTGCTTGGTTAAGCATTGCCCTGGCTATAGTAGCTCCAGATCCCCTCCCCCGAAACTCCGCAAGGCGCTAAGGACCAGCACACTTCTCTCCTGAGGATACCATAGAATGGCATCACTAAGATGCATGTATTCCCTCATTGTCAGCACCAAAGAGAAAGAAAAACCTGCATCAAAATAACCTGGGGAGTCCACATCACCATGTTACCCAGCAACAGAGAGGCATTGCCCACCAGGGTCATACTGTCGAGCAGAAAGGAAAAGAATTAAGCCACCACTAGACCGTGCACTCAGGAGAACCAACATGACCACCCATAACAGAAGCAATGCGTGGTCCGAAATCCCTGTTCCCAAGCTTTGCAGTGGAGCGGGAACACCAGTACAGGGAGTGCTCCAAGAGCAAGCCACCTTCCATCAAAACGGCCTCTTAATCGCCCAGCAGATGGGGCAGCATATAATGAAATCTGACAAACAGAAGAAAAAAGCAACCGTCAATGACATAAATTTGAAAGTCAAAGAGGTATAAAATTCAAAACCCGGACAAATTTGTGCCCTGGACGAAATGACCCACAAGGCCTCCATGGAAAGAGCAATCCCAGGAACTTAAGCAGGGGGGTGCCCCTTCCCTGGTCCGAAATGTAGCTTTCACAGCCACTGCAATAATGGCCCGGAGATCTGGGGTCCCAGCCACTCCAGCAGAAGGCCCCCATTGGGGGAAGATCTTCAGTGTCACCCATAATGTAGATGAAGGAATCACCAGCAAAACAGCAGT
This sequence comes from Calotriton arnoldi, assembly GCA_963921515.1. Lineage (NCBI taxonomy): Eukaryota > Metazoa > Chordata > Amphibia > Caudata > Salamandridae > Calotriton > Calotriton arnoldi. Next base: position 2,540,284 of record CAWUFW010001128.1, on the reverse strand, counting down.
CAAAATAAAGCCAATACAACTGACAGCAAGGCAAGAAATAAACTGCAACTACCACAGCACAGGAAAAGCATTTCTTGATAAAGCCGTCTGGTTGCCCGGGCAACGCTGCTCTCGTCAGAGTACACACCCCGCCCGCACCTAGACAAGTGAAAGTGCACGGATGCGCCCATTTAAATACACAGAGGTGCCATGATAACGTCAGGCAGATGCCCTGAGTCTGCAGACTATACACATGAAAAAGTGATCTAATGGGGCTAAAGCGCCCCGCAATCGCGCATAATTGACCAAATGTGTAACAATTGGGGAATTAACTTTTAAAATAAAAACAAAAATGACAGCAAACAGTTCCCCGATGCTGTCACAGACTTCCTGGCAAGCCCCAGACGCCCCCTCGTGATCACGTATGCCCCGCATACTCACAAGATCATCAAAAAGACAACATATAGACCACTAAAGTAGGTCGATAAAAACAAAGTAAAGAAAAACATATCTGTAGCCAAGAGGGTAATCGGCTGCAGAAAAAAGAACAGGAAGTCCTTCCCTGGAAATGATGTATGTATACTCCTTTGATTGGGGGCCATCTTGGATTAGGAAGGAAAAGTCAAGTTCAGTAATTATGTTCTGAATGATTTGGGATAAACTCATATGTAGAGATTGTGAGAGCAAGACGGACAAGGAGGTAATGAGGATTGAACATGCACAGCACGTTCAATACAAAACATAAACACAATCTATTGTCCTCGTACACTGTGAAATAGCAGGCATACACGTGCGATTCCCCCTTTTCCCAAAACATCCCCCCCCAAAAAATTATGACAGAGCATTGGCCCAGTTTGGTTCTGCCACGGGTAGTCTTTATTGCATTTAAAGTCCTCTCAAAGGTTACTCCAATAATTTGTCACACTCCATATTACACTTTAATCAGCAGTACACAATATATTCATGCAAATGAACCAGGGGTTGGATAAAGGCAGGAAGAAAGTGTCAACCAAAATTGTCCATAACATAAGATAACATAAGGACTGCATTTACATCTCAGGATATGCCATACCATCAAAGTACATCTGGGTACATTGCCGTGGGCTCAATCCCCAGAGCCCCATTGTGCCAGCAGGCCCCAACTTGAACCCAATTCCAATCTCTCCATCCCAGAGGTAATGATCATACCAGGGCACTGCATAACGCACTGGCCCCCGGGGTGCCTGATTACAGGCGCAAGCCCCCAAAGTTCTTCACCGGGCATCGACGTTGGAGCAGGAGAGTCCAGGACCACCAGCAGGTCGCCACCTCCTCCCGCCTGCCTAGAGCCCAAATAAAAGCTTCCCCATCCTGGGGTCAGGTAGTCCAAATAGGTCCACATCTCAGTATCCCCCTCTACTTAGCTGCGAGGGACACCGCCTAGGGATGGGAGGGTGGGTCTTCATTCCGCCACGGCTGCCCAGTTGCAGGAGCTGGAAGGGACAAAAGAGGGAGAACCTTCTAGTCCCCCCTTATATTGCTGGCCGCCGCGGGTTGTCCTGCGTTGATGACGTAGAAGGCCCCGGATTCCTTCCGGGTTAACCCGAAGGGGAGAGGGGCGGGTTCCGCGCCCGTGATGCTGCTAAGGTCGCACTGCCCCTAGGCGTTGGGGGCGCCAAGGCATAACAGGCATACACGTGCGATTCCCCCTTTTCCCAAAACATCCCCCCCAAAAAAATTATGACAGAGCAGTGGCCCAGGTTGGTTCAGCCACGGGTAGTCTTTATTGCATGTAAAGTCCTTTCAAAGGTTACTCCAATAATTTGTCACACTCCATATTACACTTTAATCAGCAGTACACAATATATTCATGCAAATGAATCAGGGGTTAGATAAAGGCAGGAAGAAAGTGTCAACCAAAATTGTCCATAACATAAGATAACATAAGGACTGCATTTACATCTCAGGATATGCCATACCATCAAAGTACATCTGGGTACATTGCCGTGGGCTCAATCCACAGAGCCCCATTGTGGCAGCAGGCCCCAACTTGCACCCAAATCCAATACCGCCATCCCGGAGGTAATCATCATACCAGGGCACCGCATAACGCACTGGCCCCCCGGGGTGCCTGATCACAGGCACAAACCCCCAAAGTTCTTCACCGGGCATCGAGGTTGGAGCAGGAGAGTCCAGGACCACCAGCAGGTCGGTCCCTCCTCCCGCCTGCCAGAGCCCAAATAAAAGCTTTCCCATCCTGGGGTCAGGTAGTCCAAATAGGTCCACATCTCAGTATCCCCCAATACTTAGCTGCGAGGGACACCGCCTAGGGATGGGAGGGTGGGTCTTCGTTTCGCCACGGCCGCCCTGTTGCAGGAGCTGTAAGGGACAAACGAGGGAGAACCTTCTAGTCCCCCCCTTATATTGCTGGCCGCCGCGGGTTGTCCTGCGTTGATGACGTAGAAGGCCCCGGATTCCTTCCGGGTTAACCCGAAGGGTAGAGGGGCGGGTTCCACGCCCGTGATGCTGCTAAGGTCGCCCCGCCCCTAGGCGTTGGGGGCGCAAAGGCAGGAGCACAGTGTTTCACATTGGTTTAAGCCCAAACGGAGCAATGAAAATGCTCAGTAAACGAGACTAGAGATGAAGGTGGAAGTGAAAACAGACTAGCATCCTGCACAGCAGATTCCTTGATGCTCATTGCACAATTTGAAAAGAGCCCTTAAGGGATGCCCTGGGATTGTTAGTAACCTCTAACAGTCCTAACACAGTGAGACATTCACTTGGTGTCAGGGTAAGCTCTCAAAGCATCTCCAGGTCTCCAGGATCTAATCTGTATTTCAATGCTCATAATAACAAAGAGGAACGAAATTGACTTGAGTGCAAGAAAGACTGAAGAAGCAGACCCTCCTTTAAGAACATCCCAAGCACAGTACAAAATGCAAAGCAAAGAAAAGCAGCACTCAGCATACAGCATTCATCATTGAGTCTGAATCATATACACACAAAAACAGAACTTATTGAAATATGAAATATTGACAACCCCTGAGTGAGGGTAGTGGCAAAACATGTAAAATATAAATGACTAACAGGGTTGTGTGTTTCCCACACGAGACTCACCCTTACACTGTAAGGACTGTAGCGATAAGGGGAGCGAAGTCGTAATTACGTTCTTTAAGCTGCCACTCATGAAGATGTTTCTAACCAGCAATGTGATTGGAAACCTTTATGCAAAATAAGGATATGCAGCCACTTTGTTTTTAAAGAAGAAAAGCATTACATTTGCCAAAAATGACAAGGTTAAAAACAGATTAAAAAAGTAGAATAAATCTCAAAAATGAAAAAAATAAAATGCATTTTAAGTTCTGAGCCCAGATGAATGACCACCTCGGGAAAATCAGCTTTTGAAATTACACACAGAACCAAAACAATCAGTACATAATTTTTGTAGATTCTACATAATCCATGTCTTCATCAAAAAAGTTGCAACAAATAAGAGGAACATCCCCAAAAACAATCTCAATTAAAAATCAAATACTTCGATTAAACAATACATTACCATCAAGAAAATATAAGCTAATTCCAATGTGTTCTTTCTATTTTACTTTACTGGATGGTAAGTAACACACGTTGCTCTGAATGTGTGTTTAAATTCTGTTTCTTGAACTGAAAAATGGCGAAAAACTTTAAAATTGATATTTGATTAACATGCCTTAAAACAGATGAAAGGTGTAAAATATTCAAATCCTTGTAGAGTAATCATAGACTTCCACGGCCATTAGCCCACTGAATCCACAATGGCATGATTATCCACCTACTTGTTGAACACAAGTTTTACAAATGTTGAAATATTTAAACTTTGTCTGTGTCCTACAATATAGCACTTACAGTCTATAGCCAAGCAACCAACTCTGTCTCACGAGAAGAAGTACATGATTGCATGGTATCACAAATGCAGACCAAATAAAAAGCATGATTGATTTTTGTTAAGGAAAATTATGTTGTAGGTTAATAAAACAATTCAGTGGGGTAACTTATGGGTGATCCAAAACTAAAAGCAGCCAATCATGATAGAACCTAAGCTGGCTGCTGGCTGAGTAGCCAGCTAGCATCAGGGTAACTTACAACTGATTCAGAAATTAAATGGCTTCAAATGTGTTTATCCAACATCTGTACACTGTAGACTAGGAGAACAAAGGGGCTGATTACGATGGAGGGCGGACTTGGTCTGCCCGCCATCGTAGCGGTGTTTGGAACCGACCGCCTACCCGATTAGGATGGGACCGCCACCGCTGCGGTCTGATTCCACACCGTTAACATTGCAGCGGTGGCTGCTGACAGCAGCACCGCCGCGATGTCGAAAAGAGCATGTTGTGCATTTCACTGCACTACGTGGCAGGCACTACACTGTGCCTGCCACATGGTGCAGTGAAATGCAGGGGGGTACCACGGGTACCCCTCAGTGCACCCACACCTCCCCCCAACACAAGGGGGGCCCGCAGCAGGCCCCCAAGTCCAATCCCCGCCAGCCTTTCCATGGCGGCATTGCCACCATGGAAAGGCCTCCTAAAACCCACATCCTAATATGGCGGACAGTGCCTGCTAGGCACCGCCACCATATTAGTGGCCCTGCTCCGCCCGCCAGGCAATCGGTGCGATTGCCACCGGCGGAAAAGCGGTGTCCGCCGCGATACCCACCGCCATCCTAATGTGGCGGTGGGTAAATCTCAGTTTGATGGCGGAACGATCGCCACCACCGGCCCGGCTGTGGCGATCGTTCCGCCATCGTAATGAGCCCCAAAGCACCTAACAAAAGTGGAGAGATCACAGGGCAGCCCTCAGCTGTTCAGGCTTGCAAATGTCCTTGAGAATACAGGGGCTCTGAAGCTTTCACTGTGGCCCCTCTGAATGATTGCTGTATTCTGGGCACATTTTAGGTCGAGCCTGGGCAGCGCATGCGCTGCTCTGCGAGGCATGTTGTATTGAGGTAGGGACTTGAAGCTCTACCCACTCTCCGCCCACATGTTTTATTGGCGTTTGTCATTGTCCACTCTAAACTGTGGCTGTTCATTGGTCAAAAGGCTTAGTAGTCCCTCTTTAGTACTGCTTTGTCTCATTTTGTAACCTCCCATGGTGACACACCCTGTTACATGTGTTGTTGCTCGGTAGGCTTTAATTATAGCCTCCGTGTACTATGTTCTCAAATAGCTTTGTTCTGCCTGCTATAGCAGGCAGGACATGCTCTCTCCGAACGCTTTTTAAAAAATTTTATAGCACACATTTGCAATGCAATAGGTCTCGCATTTGCGAGAGCATAAGCTATTGGCATTGTAAATGACAATGCCTTTTATTTGTCTGTTTTAAAAACAACACATAAATAAAAGGCATTGTCATTTACAATGCCAATAGCTCAAACTCTCATAAATGCGACACCCATTACAATGCAAATGCTTGTTCCTCATTGATTCTGAGCACCAAAACCATTAGATCACTGAAACCCGCAAAAGAGGATAGACTGGGCTCTCAGCTTTAATTTAAGAATCTGGGGCCAGATGTATTAAGTAACCGTTTTGCTATGCCCTAATTGCGAATCCTTGTGATTCACAATTAGGAAATTGCACTACGGCATGTATGAACACTTTCTGCGATTCCTAGGGGGTCGCAAATGACCTACCTCATGAATATTAATGATGTAGGTTGCAATTTATGACCCCCTAGGAATCGCTAAAATCATGGAGGTGGTGGCCTGCTGTGGTCAGCAGACCACCATGTCTGTGATTGCTTTTAAATAAAGCAAGTATTTTTTCAAATGCAGCCCGTTTTCCTTAAAGGAAAATTGGTTGCATTCAAAAAAGAAAAATGAAAAGTGTTATTTTCCTTTTTTAAGAGCAGGAGGTGGTCCGTGAGACCACTGCCTGCTCTGAAAAAACGTTTTCGCTGCCATTCCCAAAGGGGAAGTGGCCCCTTGGGGACCACTTCCTATTTGAGAATGGGTTACCACCTACTTGAAGTAGGTGGTAAAATGCGAATGTTTTGCGACTGCATTCACGTTCACAAAACATTCATGTATACCATTGCGATTCGGTATTTGGAAGGGACACCCTAAACACGCACCTTCCAAATACCAAATTGCAAACACATTTTGCGATTTGGTAACAGGTTACTGAATTGCAAAATAGGGTTTGATACATGTCAAAAGCATTTTTTGCATTCACAAACGAGCTGATTCTGAGAATCGGCCCGTTTGTGAATGAAAAACCTTGATACATGTGGCCCCTGGTTCCCACCCAGAAGTGACTTAACTAGAAGGATGGGTGAAGGCATGCAATGGGTGTGGTTCCCAGTTTGCTGCAGCCCCCCTTTTCATTCCACCTTAGAAGAGGTGAACTGGAGGGAGGTCTGATGGCATGCCAATGAAGCTCTAAGCTGAACTGGAAGGAGGGTTTCTTGGCATGCAAATGAAGCTCTAAGTCTCCACCCACCAGCTATGTCTTGCTGCGTGAGACATGGGCAGCAGCATTTCCAGTATGTTTTTTGAGCCGTTGTTTTCTAGATGTTATTATTAATGCTAACCCTCTATTATTCGTCCTCTTCTCAAGATCTTTTTTATTGTAAAATCATTACTTTTTGCAATGGACTCAATCCCAGATCCCAGCCATACAATTGCCTCGATCAGTTCAACATACCAATAAATGTATATTTTTTTTAAATGTTAGAGGAGGGTTAATTATAGCAAGTCCCAGGCATTCCTATGTGCCTTCCTAATATCTTCTGATATTTGCATTGAAAGGTGATTGATTATCTATTGCAGCCATTGATAGTGTTCAGTGATCTCTTTTGTCCCTTATAGTTTTGTGTGGGAATGAACTGAAAGCAATTTCTCCTAAGTAGTCCAAAAGACAGAGTGTGCTTTAACATGCAGAGTACATTTTGTGCTCTTCTAATATGCAAATACACAATACCGCTATGAAACCGATTAAAGACAAGTTATCCCAACTTCCACAAATACCCTCTCTCTCTTCTCTAATGATACAGAGCGCTAGGCTGTAATCTCAAGAGGCATGCTAATGTCTGTAATTCATCTACCTGTACACAGTAAAAAGCAGTCAAGTACGTTCTGATTACATGTTAAAGAAAACCTGCAATAAATCAAGTAATTAGGATAGTCAAAGCAGGAATCCATAATGAAACACACATTTCACTGCTACCTGTGAAGATCTGAAAAACACTCAATTTTGTAATGGTCTATGATATAGCATTATAGTTCTCTGTCAAGGGCTATACCAGTTGTTAAAGCTCCCTGCCTGAGATATAGGCTAGTGTCATTATCTTCAATGGAGCTCCCTACATGGCAGTGTTCTAGTATGGTATTATAACCCACACTTGCAGCCCTGCCAAGTTCCCCAGGCCCATGCGTGATGTGCTGCTCCTGTCCAGGTGTTTTCTTTGAATTCTAGGACATATCGTCTTGTTTATTCAATTTTAAAAGGGACTACAAGTCCCAGTATTCAAAGGAATGAATGTGTACTGCAGCAGCCCATCACGCACGAACCTGGGAAACTTAGCAGCCATGGCCATGGGCTATACTAGTCGTTGAAACCATCTATATAAATTATAGGCCTTATTGGTATAGCGCAAGGTGAACAAAGCTATTACAACTTTATCCCTACTGAGAGTGCAATGTTCTGAATTAAATGGGGACAAACAATATGACAGACATTAAAATGTTGGAGCGGAAGGTGTACACCAGCCAATATTTGCCCTCTGCCACTCCATTGTCTTCAATGGAGCTGCAGCCTTTCAATGTTCTAGTATAGCCTTGTAGCCCTCTGCCAACAGCTATACCAGTTGTTAAAAGCCCTGAACCCGGCTTATAGGCCCGAGCCTTAGGCGAGGGCCTATAACAAAGGAGAGGGCCCTCAACAATCAGTATAGCCTGAGGCAAAAGGGCTATAAAGCTATTAGAACATTCCACCCACTGAGGGTAGAATGGTTTAAATTAAAAGGGAGAAACAGAAAGACAAACATTGTAGTGTTGGAGCAAAAGGCTTATACCAGCCATTAGTAGCCACTTTCTTGTCTTCAATGGAGCGCCCAACATTCCAGTGTTATAATATAGCCTTATAGCCCGCCGTAGCGGGCTATACGGCTATTAAAGGCCTGCTCCTGCGTTAAAGGCCCGAGCCGAAGGCGAGGGACTTTAATAGCCTGTATAGCCCAGCTACGAAGGGCTATAAGGCTATTAGAACATTCTGCCACTAGAGGGCAGAATGTTCTAACAAATAAAACAAAGGCCTCTCGGAGTTCGAGGGGGTTTAAATCCCCTTGGGCTCCGAGAGGCGTTTGTGAAAACAACATTGGAATGTTGCTTTGGGGGGTTTTACCGGCCCGTAAAAGCACGGAGCACTCCATTGTCTTCAATGGAGTGCTCCACATTCCAATGTTCTAATATAGCCTTAAAGCCCACTGCCGAGGGCTATACTGGTTGTTATATGCCCTGAACCCGAGTTATAGGCCCCTGTGCTGTTTGTAAAAAAATAAGTGCCAGGGCCCTCATCGGGAGGCCACTGCAGCTTGCACCACCCACTGCCCCTGCCAGCGCTGCCAATGACGGTACCAACACAACTACTAACCATTGCATTCCTACAAGTGAGATAATTCAAGCTCTTCCTGGGCCCCAAAACAGTAAGAAAAGTTTGGGCAGCAGGTGTTAGTTGTTTTTAATGTATATTGAATTAGTAAACAACTGTTGTTGTGCTCATCTCTAAATCAGGCATTCATCACCACCACGTGGCAGACTGTCATAAGTGCTGGTGTTGAAAATTAAGTACCGATGCCAGGCACCGAAAATCGCCGGCTCAAATTAAGCACTGATAGGCCCAAGTTACAGGTGAGGGCCTATACCGAGGGAGAGGACCTTTAACAACCAGTATAGCCCAGGGCAGAAAGGCTATGAGGCAATTAGAACATTCCACCCACTTAGGGTAGAATGTTCTAAATTAAAAAAGGGAGAAACATATAGACAAACATTGGAATGTTGGAGCATAAGCCATTATAAGCCTGGAGCTACTCCATTGTCTTCAGTTGAGCTCCCAACATTCCAATGTTCCCAAATTTAGTAGAACATTGGAATGTTAGGAGCTCCATTGAAGACAATGGAGTAGCTACAGACTTCTAATGGCCAGTAGAAGCCCGGAGCTCCAACATTCAAATGTTTGTTCACAGCTGTTGCTGTGAAGAAAAGGTCTCATGGAGCCCAAGGGGATTTCAATCCCCTCAAGCTCCATAAGGCCTTTGTTTTACAAATTAGAACATTTTGCCCTCTAGGGGCAGAATGTTCTAATAGCCTTAGAGCCCGCAGTAGCGGGCTCTACCGGCCACTAAAGGCCTGCTCCCTTGTTAATGGCCCTACGGCTCGGGCCTTTAATGCTTGAGCGGGCCTTTAATGGCCATAGAGCCCTCTACGGTGGGCTCTAATGCTATATTAGAACATTGGACTGTTAGGAGCTCCATCAAAGATGATGCAGTAGGTCCGGGCTTCTAATGACTGGTAAAAACCTGGAGCTTCAACATTCCTATGTTTGTCATTCACAGCTGTTGCTGTGAACAAAAGCCACATGGAGCCCGAGGGGATTTAAATCCCCTCAGACTCACTGAGGCCTCTGCTTTATTTGTTAGAACATTCTGCCCTCTAGTGGCGGAATATTCAAATACCCTTATAGCCCACCATAGCTGGGCTCTTCAGGCCGTTAAAGGCCTGCTCCCTTGTTAAAGGCTAGTGCTGGAGCGGGCCTTTAAAGGTCGGTATAGCCCGCTACGGTGGGCTATAAGGCTATAATATGTCTTTACAAAAGGAAAATCATGCCATCAAAAAGATCCATGACAGTGAATGACTCAAGGTGCACATCTTTCCAGTGCATACCGAGTAGCCCAAAACACAAAAGATAAATATGGGGGTACTGGTACAAAATCCAACGGTGAAAAAAAGCCATTGTAAAAAACAGGCAATGAGAAATTGACAAGTTGCTGCTTATGTTCTAGTGGTACTGCAATGCCACATTCCTTCTGATGAAGGATCAGTTATGCCTACTACTGTTATACCTTAAGATGTTTTGGCTTTTGGATTTCTCCAGCTGGGTTTCATCAGCATGGAATACATTGCCTAAAAACAGGCTAGCAACAGGCTAGCAACGGCCAAGATGTCGCTAATAAAAAAAAAAAGTCCTATTACTTTTAAACAATGATTTTATGAACGTTCTGTGTAACCTCAACCACGTGTATAAAGCATCAGTAATTAATGTTTATTTATACTGCATTTGGTGAGGCCACTCTGAAAACTCGTTGGTGCTAGCAAATATTATCAGCATCACTCTGTTGGGTATGCCTCCTGTATTGCCATATTACAGGAATCTAGGTGACAATTTAGGAGAATTGGAGAAGGTGTTTTTTCAGTGGATGGGTGTGGTTGTTGTTGGATGAGTGGCCTGCAAGTTCACCCTGTTGGAAGACATGTGACTTTGAATGTTATATGAGGATTCAATTCAATCAAATGTGCTCCAGATATCGCAAGAGATTCTAAGGTAGTAAGATGGACTGCTTTGGCCTGCAGTGGGCTCTGTGAGGATCTTCTGTTATTGGACTTGTCGTGTCCAACAGCCAGCGTGGTCTCTATGAATTTATGTTGCGACTTAAATCCACTCTAGATTTTTGTCCTGTTCTATGATGCAAAGGCTCTCTCAGAAAATATAATGGACAATAATATTGAAAAAGAGTGGGTATTGGCAAATTACGAATTTGTATTTGTTTGAATAGATCCATTTTTTAACGTTGATTGGAGCAACAATAATGTGGGACAAATCTTTAAGCAAACATGCATTACTTAAAGAAAGGCATACTTTAAACTCTCCTAAATATTATGCGAAAGTACAAAAGCAAACAAAAGAAAATATATCGTAAGATACTAAGGCCCAAGCTTTTATTTATTTGAAGACTTTTATAGTAGGAATCATGTTCTAATTGTACTCATAAGTCAAACAGTAAACAAATGCAATCGGTAAATCACATTCACCTTGTTAACTCCCTTTACATTTGGCACAGTGCTTTCTAATCACCTTGTTAACTCTCTTACCTTAGGCAGTGCTATCTAATCACCTTGTTAACTCTCTGTTATATGTGGGTATGTTTAATTTTTTGTTGCTGCACGTGTAGCCTGTTGATATATGGAATGTTGTGGTGGTTCTGGAGGGCTGACTGTCAGGGCGTTCTTTGGGAGTCAGTTGCTCTGGAACCTCATTACTGGAAGTTGTATCTTGGGGTTAAGCTCCTAGGAATAAACAACAGTTTACACTTGACATTTTTCTTGTGGCAATTCACTTACCACTTATTTGGCGACACACTTGTTGTGGTGAGCTGCATTTCTTGGTTGTCTGGAAGCTCACAGTGTTGCGAACACCATCTGCTGTAGTTCATCCGATGTTTTGCGCATTTTTTTTCTGTCCCAGGAAGGTTTGCCATTTGAACTGCTGTCCTATTGTGCTAGCAAGCAAGAAACTGAATTGGGAGATTATTTAATTTTTGGTACACAGTGCTGCGGTTAATTTGCCCTCGCGCGCCAACTCATAAATTCTGTACACACAGCAACATGTGATATCAGCGCGTTTTCTCCGCCATATTAAATTGGGACCTTCACATGCGTAAATTGCAGCAACGAGTGACATCAGTGCATTTCAACTGCCATATTGAACTGGGCTCTCTCCATTTAAAGACATCTGCTAAGATCAATGTAAGGTAACATCACAAATGTTTTAGAGTAAACAGGGAAGAAATGAATCTGTTAAAAATGTATAGCAGCGCTTCGTGCTTTAGCAGCTACTTCTGAATTTACTTCAGGATGTGGCATTCACATATGTGATCAGTTCATATTTACCTGTCATTCAAAGATAATTCAGGAACGACTATTATCTTGTAAGAACCCTTCACTCCAGGAAGTTGCGGGTTTGGCTAAAAGCATTGAAAGATCATTAGTTTCTTCACAGGCACTTGCATCAAAGGAGGGAGTGTCACCTGTTTGTACTGTGCATGAGAGTTCTAATGTATCAACTATTACTGCGACAAATACGTATTCGAATGTGTATTAAAAAAAGGTGGACATTCTTGTTTTAGATGTGTTTCAAAAGGTCATTTAAGCAATAATCCTAACTGTCCGGCACAAGGCAAAAGTTACGGTAATTGCAAAAAATATGGTCATTTTCCATGGTCAACGTCATCTGCAGTCAAAATTAATAGTATAGATATGGAGAATGAATGTGTAGAGCAGCTTAGTAATGTTGTCCTCACAATTGAAATTGATCCTTTATCTTATGGAAAAAATGGTAAAGGGACCTTTTTGTAACATTTGTGTTTTGAATGTGAATGTGAGTGTTATGGTGGATTCAGGTTCTCCATTAACCATTATTTCAGACAAAACGTTTTACAAAATTTGGAATGCTGCTGACATTTAATTAGAGTCAACGGATATTAATCTCAAAGCATTTGGGGAATTTGACATTGACATCATTGGTTAGTTTGTGAGTGATTTAGAATGTTTAAGTAGGCTCATTTGTACTAAGATCTGTGTAGCCATTCAAAATAGAGATTTTCATGGTTGGCAAAATCAAGCTAGACTTGGGTTGTTGTTGAAGCCTGGGTCTGATACTCCTATAGTTTTAGAGGGCCTTCCCATTTCTGCAATTCAGGTTGACAAGAAAAAGGATATTTTGGAGACTTCGGTAAATGATTTTCCGGAAGTGTTTTAAGACAGAATAGGTTGTGGTGTGAAGTGTGAACATTCGATCAGATTGAAACGCAATGCCATTCCCGTAGCACACAAGGTGAGGCTGGTACCTTTGAGTGTTAAAGAAAATCTAAAGAAGTTACTTGACTACTTATGTTTAGAAGGAATTATTGTCTCCTCTGAGTCTTCAGAATGGATATCTCCTGTTGTTTTTTGTCAAAGAAAAATCTGGAGAACTTTGTCTGTATGATTTTGTTTGTAGACATGTACTCTCAAAATACAAGTATTATTGTGGATTGTCATCCTTTGCCACATATTTAAGACAGACTTTGAAATTTAGGAAGGGCCAAATATTTCTTGTCAAGTGATCTTTAATCTACATATTCCCAAATTCCATTGAGTAAAAACTCTCAAGAACTTGCCATTTGATTTAGCTTCAGCAGCTAGTGTGTTCCAACGCATGATGGATTGTTTGTTTGGTGATATGAAACAGGTGCAGGCATTTCAAGACAATATTTTGCGTTTTACAGAAGATGCTGATGAACATCTTGTTATTTTGAAAAAGGAGTTTAGTATTCTTAAGAAACATCATATGACTGTAAAACCAAATAAATGTACATTTGTTATGAATCAATTGGAATATTTGGGACAGACAGTTAGTGCTGATGGTATTAAGACAAAATTTGGTTTGATCGAAGAGATTAAGAATGCACCAATTCCAAATGATAAAGATACTCTCAAGTCCTTATTAGGATTATGCAAGTATATTGTTTTGTGAAAGATTATGCTGTTACTGTTCAACCTCTGTGTGCTTTGCTTAAAAAGGGGGTGAAGTATGAATGGTCAAGTGAATTAACTGAAGTATTAAAACAAATCAAGAATTTGTTGATTGAGGCACCTCCATTACACCCTTTTGTGAGTGGAAAGAAATGTATAATCAGTGTGAATACTAGTACTACTGGTTTGAGTGCAGTTTTATATCAGAACATTGATAAGAAAGAATGCACAATTGCTTTTGCTTCCAGGACATTGCAAGAAGCAGAAAAGAACTATAGCACAAATGAAAGGGACGCATTAGACTGTGTATGGGCAATACAGAATTTCAAGAAATTCGTTTTTGGTACTGCTTTTGATATTAACACTGATCATAAGCCTCTTGTTTGTTTACCTGACATAAGTGGCACTGGAAAGGCTACAGCAAGGCTAGTCAGACTACTATCTAAACTTCAGGAGAATATTTTCACTATTGCTTATATTCCTGGAGGAAAGAATTACAGAGCTGATTGTTTATCTATACATTACCATTCCTGCTGATGCTACTAGTGACTCTTTAGAGGACAAGGAATGTGTAGTAGGTTTAGTATGTGCATTAAGTACCATCAAAGATGTAATTTCAGAAAAAGAATGGACATTAACAGCCAGCAATGAAAAAGCTCTCCAAGAAGCAATGGATTTCACTCGGAAAGACTGACCCAAAGACAGGTGTCTTGATTCCAAGTTATGTTGTTTTGCTCAAGTGGCATCTGAGCTTTCAGTTGAAAACAATTTATTGATGAGACATGATTTATGTGTGCCTCCTACGAGCACAAGAGAGTGTTTAATTTATTTGGCACATGAAGGTCATCTGGAAATAATAGCTACTTGCAAAAAATTCAAATTAGTTTATTGGCGGCCATCTTTGGAGAGTCAAGTTGCTCGTGTAGTTAACAATTGCAAGGAGTGTTTACTTTCTGATAAGCACTGGAAAATCAATGAAAAACCTTTGAATCTGGTTTCCTTATAGGACTTACCTTGGGATAAGGTTGCTATAGATTTTCATCCATACAAGTTTCTTCCCAACAAAATGAAATATTTGATTGTCCTGGCTGATCATCATTTTTAGTAGTTTTATTTCTCTTTTGTTGACTCACCATGCAACCACTGATAATACTATAAACGTTTTGGAGAATGTATTAAACCTTGAAGGGCCATCTTAGTATATCATCACTGACAATGGTAATAATTATTTTCCAAATAAAATTTGTGATTTCTTAAAATTTTATGCTGTGAATCTAATGAAAACTGCTTTATATAGTCCCTCTTTCAATGAATTGGATGAGAATGTTATTCGTTTATTGAAAGAAGGTGTGGAAACTGGTTTATTTTCATTCTTGAATGTTGAAGAACACATTAATAAAAGGGGTAGAGTTATCTTACCTCACCACATAACACAACTGGCATCTCTCCATTTAGGCTTCTAAGAGGAAAGATCCGAAATGTAGATTGTTTCCAACTTGGTTAAAGTCTTCTGGTTCATGTAAACAGAATGGAACAACTTTGAAGAGTTTACAATATATAGTTGGTCAGAAGAAATGCAAAACTGAAGAGAATTTTGACTCACATAAAGGTGGTAAAGAATTTTGTATGCATCCTGGTATATGGATTTTAATCAAAATTCCACTCAAAGTGAATAAAGGTGAATCAAACTTTTCGCCACCATTTAAGGTGATTAAGGTTGGAAAGTCCTCAGCTTTATTGGAGTAGAAGGGTTGGTGGAATTTCAGGAACCTGATCAAACTTTCTTCTGGACAAGCACATATTATTTTAAGTTCAGGAAAAAAAATGATTCAGTCTATTTAAACACTCAATGTTTGATACTGATCAGATACCTTCTGTGAGTGGTGATTTTCTGTGCAATGACAATTCCGGACTGATTATAGAAAATACAAATGATTTCGTTCCATCTAATGAATTTGTGATGCGTTCACCTACTTCATCAAGTAATTCTGATTCTGATTTATTTTCAAGTAATGCTTTGCCTTCTAATTGAGAAACAAGGAAGATATTTTTGTCTTCTGCAGAAAACGACAATGTTATAACTCGACCTACATGGTCCATTATTACTGCAGCAAAATGTAAAGATTGTGTAACTTATCAATTATGTTGTGTATGAAGGGAAGTGGGTATGTTATATGTGTGTATGTTTAATGTTTTGTTGCAGCTGATGCAGTCTGTTGATATATGGAATGCTGTGGTAGTTCTGGAGCACTGACTGTCAGGATGTGCTTTGGGAGTCAGTTGCTCTGGAACCTCCTTACTGGAAGGTGTATGATGGCGTTGAGCTCATTGGAATGAAAAATAGTTTACACTCAACATTTCTCATATGATAATTCACTTACCACACTCTTTTACATTTGGCACAGTGTCATCTAATAACCTTGTTAACTCTCCTACCATTGGCGCAGTGCTATCTAAAGATAGTCTAACAATATTTAATCATAGGGGATTAACAGTAATCAGCATATTTTCAAAGGGTTATCTTTTATAAAAAATAGTTCACTTATTGAACCAAAAGCTTCTGAGATGAAGATATGCTTTACTTCATTTGTCCATTTTACAGATGTTGACTAGTCTTCTCTTCATCGTGTAGGTCTTTGCATTTCTCTATGCAGTTCATTTGTATTATATGAATCTGTTTATTAAGTTTTGTTTTATCTCGTCTGGAAGACTATAGATCTATGTCACACCTGGGAGATATGATAACATTTAAAGTAACATCATCTTTCCCATAGTGCAAAAGCTTCCGGTCGACAGTTGCTTTATCTTCAAGAAGATAAAGACCACCACAGTATGCATGGTCAAAAACATATTGGGGGGAGTCGGGCTATGAATTTCTAATGAAACTTTCCAGTAATAAATATAATATCATAGCAATATTAACAAACAACCAAACCATTCTCAGTGCATCCGTAAGTAAAGAGGTTAAGTGTGGTACTACTTGAGGAAATCGTCCTGGTGTTTACTGCATGTCATAGTACTCTACGAGACGGGGCAATAGACCTGTAAACCTCTCATCCTTAGCTCCTCTTCCTGTCCCATCCTAAGATTAGCTAAAGCAAAGAGAAAATTAGCCCAGGGCTTTTGACCGTCTGCGGAGATTCGTTCTCTCCTCTGCATGTATTGTAAAGCTCTGACCATTGACTTACATCATGTAGCCATTTATCAAATGGAAATGGGCAGGCATAATTGGTTCTGCCAGCTCGTAGTTATGCACTGTTTAGCGAGAACCAAGTCCAAATCTATGCACCTATTCCCAGCTCTTTTAGGCTTACGTCTCGGACATTTGCCCATCAAGATGGCCTCCAGGGTGTGTATTCATTACGCAGTTTATAATGTGACTTCACTATGATGGGACGGCCACAGACAAAAATGAGAGAAGTCAAACTGACATCTGACTCTGCTCCACTGTATTTCTCCTAAAATAGATTTCTGACTTTTGTGGGATTCACAAACATTCCAAGAAGCAAACTTGGAAATCTGTGACTGTCTTAGACTTACATATCCACAAGCAGGGCCGGACTGGCCGTAGCGGGCACCAGGGGTTTCCCCGGTGGGCCGCTAGGGTGGGGGCTGGTTTTGGGCCCATGGGGGCCGTTTTTGTTACCGGGGGTCGGCAATATCGGCCCCCTGTAACAAAATCGGCCAAAACCGGCCCTCGCAAACGGCTCGTCTGCACCCCCTCCTACCCACAGGGGGGGGGGGGCGGCCGAGCAGTTTGCCAGGGCCGGTTTTGGTTCCCAGTCCGGCCCTGTCCACAAGCGAGACTTTCAACCCAATTAAGTCCGAGGAAAACTTGCATTTGCACATTTCACTTTTATTTCCTTTTTCAGCAGTAAATAATTTTTTCTATGGTGCAATTCTTTTCCAATCCCACACATTTTCACTCCAAAAATAAAGTTACTCGATCCTTTTTGGAAGTGGTTTTTTGAGTGTTTCCAGGATGAGAAATTCCTTGCAGACGCATTTTGCTAAAGGGGCATAGCTTCAGGGGGCTGTTTGGGGTGTTAACCCCCCCAACAAATGTATTTTCTGGTAAATAATTGGTTACAGGTACTTTCATTTGGCTATGGTGAGGTGTCTGTCGGATTTCACCAGAAATGTTTACATACACAGAAACAAAAACGCACACACACTCTCTCCCTCCCTCTGTTTTGAAAATGTTCAAAAATTAAGGGGCATATCATCAAGCCGGCGATAAGAAATTATCGCCGCTTTAGCGTCTGTTTTCAGACGAAAAGCGGCGATAATTTTATTGCTGTATTAGCAAGGCCACGCTATAGCGTGAATCCTTGCCCTATCGCCCTTTTCCATAACGCCACCTTTGCATCTCTAATGAGATGCAAAGTGGGCGTTCCGTCCCAAAATAACTGGAGAAATGTCGTTAACCGACATTTCTCCAATTATCAAGGGAATCCCCAACAAGCATAGCGATGAGAAAAGTAGCGCTAACCTAGGTTAACGCTACTTTCCTTACGCATGCTTTTAGTTTGACTTAGCCATGATATCCAATGGAAGGTGGATATCATGGTTAAGTATGCCCAGCCCTATCAACAAGCTATCGCCAAGGTCGTGCGATTATCGCTGGATTTCCAGCGATAATCGGACATTTGGCGGCTTGCTTCAGGAATTTTATCGATTCTGAGATAAGCGTTGCTAATAGCACGCTATCTCAGCGATAAAGTTCATCGATCGCCGGCGATAAATATCCTAGCGCTAAGTGCGCTTAGCGATATTTATCGCCGGTTGTTGATAATATGCCCCCAAGTTAGTGTACAACATATTGTGTTTTCCCTCCCTTAATAGCCCTACCAATCTACATTCTTCTCCCATTCTACTGCCCCTTGAGCCCCTCTCATGCACCCTGCTTGTCGTATAATGTATTTTAACATTATATGCCATTGTGATTGTTGGAAAATTTGCAGCCCCTCCCCGCCATGTTACTAACCAAGCTCTGCCCCTGTTTGAATAGTTAATCATCTATCCTGTATACCTACGCCTAATAAGGAACATTTTCCACCTGTTAAGTGTGCATTATAGTCCGAAAATGTCATTCATTTTGATTCCGTAATTTAGGAAGTTTAATTTAAATTCATACAATCATTTTTTGCTGATGTAAATTACACTTAGAACCGCAATCATTTTCTGAATCAGGATCACATATATGCCCCAAAAAAACATTCTTAATGTTTACAAAGGTGCTAAAATGAAAATTGCACGTGAGGCCCTGGATTTCTCATGCAAGTTCTAATTTGTGTAAGCACTTTAATGTCCAGAAAAAGCTCCTAGCTCTTTATGTAATGAACAGGTTCAGTTAAAGAAAACTGGCCTACGAATAAGTACTAGATTACATTCATTTTGTTAAAAGACCCACAAGTAGTCATTGAGTAGCTATGTGAGAGCTCCTACGAGAAACGAGATGAGATAAGCGCTTTGAAGAGGACACTTGTCAGCAGAGGAGCGTTAGGAAAGTATCATGGAAACCATGGATCTGATAATACTAATTATGTTTTAAAGGCTAAGTAGCATTTCTAAAAGGTACATAGTTGGAAAGGAGCTGTTATTTGGTTATATAAAGATAATAAGGGAAACTAACATAACGATTTTTAGAAAGAAGTCAGAAAAGAGGATACAATATGCTAATTTAATCAGATTTATGTAGTCTAAATAGCAGGATAAAGGCAGTAAAATGGACAAATACACCATAAAAATGCAGAGAATTTTCAAGCGAGTTTAAGCGGTCCATCTGTGGTGCAACGAAAGAACAAGAGAGAGAAAGAGATTCGTTTTAGTACTGGGCAGTGTGTGCTTTAAAAATGTTTTACCCTGAATTGTTTTTCGTTAGTCCTCCGAACAACATACCTCATTATTCCTGCTTTAGCCCTGAATTAAATCACATCAGGCAGAGGTTCTCAAAGTGCGAAATCAAGCCCATTTTGCCTTTGACAGTTTGTGGTCCAGGTTCCCAATCCCTCCTTTTTTCAGTTAAAAGTCTCCTACCACTGACCGCCTTCTTTATTCAGCCTTCATCTTCCAGACCTTACCACTTGCTAGACCATTTACCACCCATTGAACACATGGCGGTAAACATCGTTTACCACAAAAGGTTTTCCCCGCAGGGAATTACAACGCGGTCTTTACAACGACTGCGTTGTAACCACGCATACCATTACTCCGCAAGTCGGAACAACGACTTGCGGAGAGGGCAGAAGGTGTTGGATTTAAAATCCAACACCTTCCCTACTGTCCGCACAGACTGGAGTTGGAATAGTAAATTATACTATTCCAACATCCAGCGCCCCCCTCCGTAAGTTGTTGTTACGACTTGCGGGGTAATGGTATGCGTGGTTACAACGCTGTCGTAGTAACGACCGCAATGTAATTCCCTGCAGGGAAAAAAAATGTGTAAGAAAGAGGTATATTCACACATGGCATGCACCGAAAAACTGGGCCTTTGTTAGCCATCCTCAGAGTCCTCATCATACTGCACATACGTTGCACCGGTGAGTGCTAATCGTATATGAAAACATGCATTAAATATTTACTAGTGTTGGATCCTTACAAAATTTACTTATAGCAGATTGGCAAAGCTTTATGCAAAACCATTATCCCAGCTATCCTATCCCTGCTCAGAAGCGCATTTTATCTTTGAACAAAGCCTTGCATTGCTTGCACAACAACCCTCTTACCATTATCCTTCTGCATTCAATACTTTCCTCTTAGTGAGTCCCTTGTCTCCTGTTGTACTTCAATTTCCAATTTTCCAATTGTTTTAATTTATCGAACACCACTCTTATTTAATTTTTGGCCTTTTAGTAGCTCGCTTCCTAATGCCTTGTCAGCCAAATACCTTCTAGTTTTGCTTACTGTATATTAACGTGAGTTGAGGATTTGTCCTTCAAGAAAGCTGACAGGATTGCCAACATGGAGGTTTTCGACCTTGCACAGAAGGTGTCAGGAGCCACTTATATATAGCAATATGCTCATGATTCATTTATGAGGCAGATTATCAATCAAAAGGGCAAGTGCTCTGCTGCTGATCCTGTTTCCAGAATAAACCTTTCTGCCACAGTCAACTACAAAATATGATGGTTATGTTATGTTTATTGGTAAAGCATACTAACTCCCGCAAGGGTATCGTGGCGCTAAGCAGGAATGTGTGTCTAGTCTTGCATAGGGCTCGGTGGTTGATTTAATAGCCAGGTGTTGTGGGAGGTCATTCCACACTGTAGGAGCAATTTAGGAGAAAACCCGCCCTCCAGATCTAGTTCTGTGCATGCCCGGACTGTGTTCAAGTAGGAGTCCTGTATAGCGGATGTGTCTGGGTTGTTGGTGGAAGGCGATGCAGCTGTTCAGGTAGGTACGGTCAAAGTGGTGTGGTGCCTTAAGCGTGTGAGTGAGGAGCTTGAACGGAAAGCGTTTGTGTATGGGGAGCCAGTGGAGCTCCCTGTGGTGTGGTATGATGTGAGTTCTGCACGGGAGGTTGAGGATGAGTCTGGATGCCAAGTTCTGGATGGTTGCAGTACTCAGGTGAGTTGCTTGGTGATACCGGTGTAGAGGGTGTTCCTATAGTCCACCTTGCTGGTGACAAGGGCGTGAGCGACAGTTTTTCTGGTGTTGCTTGGGAGCCATTTGTAGATTTTCCTCAGCATCTTCGGGGTACGAAAGCAGGATGTAGTGATGGCATTAACTTCTGTGGTGCGAAAATAAACCATAGTAAAATCACAACCATATGACTCGTTTTAAAACTTGGCCTCTACGCCAGACTAAGCCCACAACATTTTTTACTCTGAATTTGAAAGGCAGTAAAATAATTGGAAACCGGCTTACTGTCAATAAAGATCTATCATGCGTAGAGAGGTGGGCCATTTTACGACCCCCTTCTAATTGGAATGTTATGAACTTGCCTGCAAGTACAGAGGTTCGTTCGTAAAATGCCCATTGCTAAATTATTGGTAGCAAATTGTGACCAGTTTTTTGCCACAGGGTTTAGTACATCTGGACCCTTATTTCTTCTACTACTTTATAACATAGGATATGTATGTCTCTTCTGTGGTCATTATTCTTTATGTTCTCTATTTGTGTTATACATGCTTTGCTTCACTACTTGAAAAGTCTCCTTACTGTTTTGGAGGATGACATACATGTTTGATTTTATGTGCCTAGCATCGTCTCTTGTGCCTGCTTCAGTGCTTCATTACTTTGTGATTGAGTTGTGCATGCTTTTCCAGCTGATCTGTTGTAACTGGAGTGGGATTAGAGAGGTGAAAGGTAAACACCTGTGAATGACTGCAAATGTAGTGTAGGAGAGTGTTGGACCTGGCCCTTTTGGCAGGGTTATCCCCAAACTTTTTGCCTTCTTCCATCTATTATTCTGACCTTCTTTTAGTTGGCTTTAGTACTCTGGGCACTTAATCACTGCTAACCATTGCTAAAGTACCTGTGTTCTCTCCCATAAACATGGTATGATTGGTTTACACCTGTTTGGCATATCTGATTTACCTGTAAGACCCTTGTAAAGTGGTGTACCATATACCCAGGGCCTGTAAGTTAAATGCTACTAGTGGGCCTGCAGTACTAATTGTGCCACCCACAGAAGTAGCCTTTCAAACCTGTCTCAGGCCTGCCAGCGCAGGGCCTGTGTGTGCAGTTTACTGACACTTTAACTTGGCATTTAAAGCTACTTGCCTTGCCTTAAACTCCCCTTTTTATTACACATAGGCCACCCCTAAGCTAGGCCCTAGGTAGCCCTATGAGCAGGGTGCTGTGTAAGTAAAAGGTAAGTCATGTACCTTTATGTTTGACATGTCCTGGTAGTGACAAATAGCCTATTTCGTTTTTCCCTACTGTGAGGCCTACTCCTCTCATAGGCTAGCATTGGGAATTCCTTTATATACTTTTAAGTGGTAATTCCTGATCAGAAAGGAGTGTCATTGCCATGTTTGGTATTTTAGAATGGTAGTGATAAATAAATCCTACTCACTGGCGAAGTTGGAATTTACATTACTATTTTAGAAATGCCACTTTTAGAAAGTGACTGAACACAGAGAAAGGGGTTGGGCCAGTTAAATGTCAGCAAGGCAAGGCCACTATAAAATATCAAATTAACAGGTGCCAGTCCTGACCTTACTTCAACAAATAATGCATTTACATTTGTAATCACGCAATTGAATTACTGTGATCACCATTTATTTTCCTCATAGTATACACAGTGTTGTGTGTTTCCTGTGCACCCCATTGTAGTTTTCCCTATGTTAGCCTAACTGTGCATGTTGTAGGCCTCATTTTGTTTTGCACACGTTACTAGATAGACATGCTCGCCTTTGTGCCACATTGTACTTTTACATGGAATCTGCATATGTTTTCGCGTTCTGTTCTTTTCCTGGGATTTAGTCTGAACACCATAGATAAGGTCAAACAACAATGTCCCTTGTTATTCTTCCTGGCCAGATACTAGCACATAGACATAACACAAGAATGCAGCTGTTGTTTATGTGCATACATGTCCTATCATATAGATGAGCACAAGAACCAAAAACACATCGAACAAGTGTTCTGAGACAAGAGCACTGCGGCGTCTGCTGAGATGTAGAACGTCCATCTGTGAATGCTAAAGTACAGGGTCTGCCAGTAATCCCAGAGATCTTTGATATATAATCATTTAGCCTCATTAGCAAGGAAGGGGGTGTTTAGGTTACGCTGTCCTTTAAAATGACAAGGCTTTTCATGGTATATGGATTATTAACCATGCTAACAGTATTTTTGTATGCATTTGTTGTCTAATTGTGCCATGTATACTGCATTTCAGAGCACAATAGTTTAAATAAATATTCGAAACTTCCTTCGTGCCTCCTGGTTATCCCATTGTGGATGAGTACAAGTGAGAGAGCGAAAGGGTATGTCCTGTTACAGCGATCCCTGAGAGGGTCGAGAGTGTTGTGTTGTGGGGTGCTAATTCACTTGTTTCTCTGGTGTGGTTAGGAGGGCAAGTGAGGCACTATAGCTAGTCAGATTTGGGCCCATAGATACTGAGGTGGTATAGTGACTCAGTCCCTACATACTAATGTTCTATGGTTCCAAGCATGATTCTGTTCTAAGAGCAGAATCACTGCAACAACAGCACTTCTTAGTGATTATTTTTGAAAGTAGTAGTAAACAGTGGAACAACAAACAAACAAAATCTCCATTACATCAGCATTTTTTGTTGATGGTAGCCAACCATCACATACAACATAACATTACATTATCACATTGAATTAACACATGCCAACAAAGTCCTTAAAAGTGTACATCAAAAAACAATATGTCCCAGTTCTGAAATTCTACGCCCAAAGGGGGCCTATGTGCCAGGACACCCCCGGGTAACCGCTGCGCTGTATAAATATCATTAACATAACATAACATATGTCACTTCAACATTAATGAAAGACACTGTCTATTGGGCCAAAACCAGAGGGTGCAATCTCAGTATGAGTTCAAACAGGTTATTAACAGGGATCAATCTTATGCAGTGTTCAACTTGAGTATTCCCTGTGTCCCACTGATGTCCTTTTAATGCACTTCCTGGTTCTTAACACTGTCGACACGTTTCGAGCGACGCAATACATTTTATGGGTTCTCCTCAGGATACAGAACTGCTGGACAATTCACTTCAATTGTGTGGTTCTCAATTAAGTTTTAGTGTAAATCCGTTCAGTAGTTTTTGAAATATTAAGAGCAAAAAAATATAGATGTTTGGATGGTTGGGCTTGCAAATGTCTCTGAGACTCTTGCGGGAACACCAATTTAAAAATAGAGCGTGTTGATTGGCCCAGGGGGCTTTATTTCCCTCGGGCCATCTCACTTCCATGAGAATCATGAGAATCAGACTCCCACAAGGGCTCTATGAGAGGCTGCCAGAAATATGAGAAAAATGTTACTGGCAGTCATTACATGACTTGGGGACTTAGTCCCCTGTCCTGAAGTTCAAAAATAAAAAAGATATATGGGGGCAGGGTAGGGATACCCTGACCCCCTGGGCCCCATGGGAGGGACCTAAAGGGATCCCTCCTGGGGCTAAAACAAAAAATGGCAAAAATGCTGCGATCCTGCAAGACTCTAGTAGGATCAAAAAAACAAAAAAACAACATCGGGTCGGGCCACATTTATTTATTATAAGGCCCAGGGAGCCTATCCCTGGGGTCGTGTTTAGAAAGGGGAGAGGGCTGCGTGGCCCCCACTCCAGCCTCCAGAGGCCCCAGGGAGCCCGCCCCCAAACCAAAAACAGTTTTTATGGGGAGGGAGGACTTGTAGCCCCCATCCGCCCGCCATTAGAGGCCCCTGGGAGCCAAAACCCTTGGGCAGATCTTATTATTTATGGAGATGGGGGATATGCGGGCCCCCCTCCCCAAGCCATCGGAGGCCCCGGAGAGCCCATCTCTGGGGCCAACATTAATTTTTATGGGGGGAGTGCTGCATGGCCCGCCTCCAGAGCCTCGAAAGGCCCTGGGGAGCCAACACCTGGGGCCAGCTCAGCAGCTATGTCCCAAGGTGCTCATCCCCGGGACATAGCGAGTTCCCTGCCTGCATCAGCGTGGACAGGGAAACCTGTGTTTGCTCTCAGATTTCTAAATCTCCCGCCAAGGGGGAGCAAACACCAAGTCGGCTCCCAGCGGGCAGGAGCTTTAAAAATGCCCCTGCCCGCTGGGAGCGGACTGTAGAGCTTTTTCCCTGCCTGCATTGATGCAGGCAGGGAAGCAGATCTAAATATTGCTCCCACCCACAGGAAGCAGCATTATTAGCTGCTCCTTGTGGGCAGGAGCACTGCCGAGTCCTGCTAGATGCGGGGGCCGCAGTGGCCCTGGGGCTCCCCCGGCAGCCCCCAACAATAGTGTGGTGGGTCCCCTGGGTGGGCAACAGGGCACCCACCCTTAGCTGAGCCGGGTCCTGGGGTATGGGGTACCCGGCGCCGAAATCAGCCCGGGGAGTGTGTTTGTGTGCCCCCCAGCCAAACAAGTATGCTGGGCCTGGGTCCTAGGATAAGGGGATGAAAAAGTGGCCCTGGGGATGGGGTCCCCGGACCTAACAAAGCTTGGAGAAGGGGGCTGTACAGCCCCCTCTCCTTTATTCAAATAAGTGGCTCTGGGGGTAAGGTCCCAGGGGCCGATAACAACTTGGCGCGTGGCACCACACCCCTTTAATTTAAAAAAAGCGGCCCTGGGGAATGGTACCAGGCCCTATGGCCAACCCCCCACTGTGCATGACCAAAGGCCATGGGGGGGTGTTGGTTGCAGGGCCTGGCCGCAGGCCAGACTCTGCGGGCAACCTTCCACTGCACATGGGTTGCATTTATGTATGGTAATTAGGTATTACTTTAAGTTAAATAAACCTCTAGAAATTCACAGAAAAAAACAAAGGTCAAAGTAATGTTATAGTTAGATGTGATAAAAGCATCTGCTTTTTAAAAAAATCTTAGAAATTCACTGACAAAAACAAAGGTTAAATTAACGTTAAAGTTAGGTGAATTTGTCAGTGACAACATTAACATTTTAAACTGAAAAAACTCAGAAATGCACCAGTTATTGTTAGCAGTGCTAACTATAGCTTGCACTTCCACAATGCACTGCTTATGACCTCACATATGACTTCACTCATGACATGTTCTATGACATCATTTATGACAACACTGATGGCATTTCAAATGATACGGTTGGGATAATAACCCAATAAGTTCTTGAACTAATCAGTTGCTCCTCTTCTCATTACTATGAAAATATCATGCCCCGGTGGGCTAAGGTTGGTCACTTCGATGCTAAGTTTAATGACTTCAACAATTCCTTTTTTTAACTTTGCAAACTTCATGAAATTCTAGATTGAAAATAAAACAAACACAAAAAAATGTTTCCTTTAATTGAAGTTATGGGTAAGTCCACATATTATTAAGTTAAAATAATGATACAGCTATAAATGCACAAAAAAATTCCTCATCTGTATTTAACCCAAACATCTCCTTCGTATCTCATTCAAGGATATGTTTGCTCTCCAGTCTTCTTAATGCCTTTTCTCTATCCCTGGTTCCAAAGCCCTCAGCTGAGGTTCTAGAGCCTTTCCATATAATAAATAAGTTGTTGATGAACCTTAGCCAAAGTATTATATGACTCAACCAAATCTCCATCTCACTGCTATGGATCACCTGTTCCCCTCATTAGCCCAAATGCAAATTCTCATAACTGGGGTAGAAACAGGTGCCCATAGCAGTTCTCTGCTTCTGTTCAAACCATTCATTTCTGAAAACAAAAATGTTCTCCAGCAGACAAAACTCCATCATCTCTAAAAACATACATGTATGGTTATAATATTTAAACGGACAAGACCTTATATAGTGGTTAGATGCATATTACCCTTTCTCATGCTCAATACTTATATACTTGTATAATGAGATGTAACATCTGATGTCATTAAGAGAAATTCAGGTTTAATCCAGTCCTTTCTGCTGGGTAAACAAAGATTTTTCCCTTCCCCTACCGTCCTTTGCTGAACTTGTTTTTATTGGCTTTTAGGACTCTGTGCACTATAATGCTGCTAACCAGTGCTAAAGTGCTTGTGCTCACTCCTTAAAGGAAAGTTAAATTTATATACACCTGATTGGTAGATTTAATTTATCTAGCAAATGGTTCTACATGTACCCAGCCCTGTAAATTAAATGCTACCAGTTGGCTGCAGCAACATTGTTTTTTTTAAATCTGTTTTTATTTCCGTTAACAGGGTTAAACAGCTACATTGCAAGCATCAAGTGTACATTGATAATTACAATACCAGGTATGCAGTACATATTTGTAGATTAAACATCATTAGGCATACATAGCTATTTCCTTTTTATTTTTCAGTGATATGTATGTTAACAGTAGCCTGTGGATTGGGTGCACCGTACTTGGCTGCAGCACTCATTGTGCCAACCACTAAAGTAGCCTTTTAAATATGTCTCAGGCCTGGCACTGCAGCCTATGTGTGCATTTTTAAACTATCATCATCATCAAATCGTCTTTATTTCGATTGTCATAATCATAAAAGACACAGTTATAAAAATAGTTCCATATAAAACTGTATAAAACATCAAGTTAAAACAATTTAAAAAAAAAAAAATTAGAATCCATACTTTAAAATCCATACTCAAATAAAGTGCACAGTGCAATTACAAGACACACATGCAATTACTGACATGTCTATTAGCATCCCTGTATGCCCCCACCTATATAAAACAACATGCACCAGTACTATTTGTTTTAACCATCCACTAAAATACTGTTCCAAAATCTACGCTAATGGTTAACGTTATTAGGTGCAGCCAACATAGTTTAGTAAGTCCTCATCGAGGTAACTCGTATAACCCACATCCAACCCAGAAATTTAGCAACAGCAATCACTAAATACTCTTGAGTGCTAGACTTCAAAATTCTCAAAGCCTCAATACTGGATCTTGAACCCAGTCGTAAACAAATCGGTTTAAGCCACTTATTCCTAGGAGCCTTATAGGCTGGACATACAAATAGGATATGGGCTAAAGATTCTATGTGGGCAGGGCACATAGGACATTTGTCATCCTTTTGGGAATGCCACCCACTGGTAAAAGTTTTTATTGGAAGGGAGCCCACCCTAAATTGGTGGAATAGCTTCCTATCACTAGGCTTTGTGATAAAGTCCCAATATGGTTCATACTCAGTCGCCTCTTTTAACTCCAGGAACAACCCAGTTAGGGAAGACCCTGGGGTTGCAGAGTACTGTTCGGACTTTACCATGTTCCAGTAGGCTGACCTAAGGTCCTTTTTAGAGGGAAAGGGCTACCTGCTGGGTCTTCCCACAGAATACTCATCCCCATTTTAGCTAATAAACTCTGGATTGTGTTCAGCCAAACGATCTTCCCTGAGCGATCCGCCCCCTTTACATCAGCTAACGCCTTTGTATACATGGTCAGTTCTGGAGTCGACCAAAGCCTTCTCCAGAACGCTAATGGCCGAAAACAAACTGTGTCGGCTATTGCATGACAACCCAGATCCATAAAAAGTGGTTTGAGCGGGGTTGATTGAGGAAGGCCTGTTAATGCTCTCATCATTTTATTCTGAGCTGTTGACAGTGGAGTTAGGTTGTCAAAACCCCATAATTCTGCACCATATAATATGGAGGTGCAAATCTTTGTATTGTAAATTTTTAACGCCGGGCCTATCGGCTTCGCCTGTGAAAGCCTCAGTTCTTTTAGAAGGGCACCGGCCAACTGGGCATGTTTTAGGGCCAAAACATCGATCTGCGGCTTCCAATGCAGTTTCCTACCTAATTTTATCCCCAGGTATATGAATATATCTGTTTGTTCTAAGAGTGTTTTATTCATGTAGATTTTCCCTTTTATCGCCCTACTTTTATGAAGAACCATAAACTTGGTCTTCTCCACATTAACCACAAGCTCATGATCGCGACAAAACTCCTCAAATCTAATCAAAGCAGACTTTAACCCCTTTTGCGTCTTTGACATTATCAGGGTATTGTCTGCGAACATGAGCAGAGGGATCTTCATACCGGCCAATGTGGGGGCGTCTGTAGGATGGGTCGTGAAGTATTGGACTACCCTATTAATGAATAAAGAAAAAAGGGTTGGTGCCAATACACACCCCTGGCGTACACCCTTTGACACTGGGAATCTATCCGTGGTGTTGCCCTGCTTACCCCAACGTACCTGTGCAAAATTTGAATCGTGGAGTTTAACCAAAAGTGCAAGAATCTCTAAAGGCATCCCCATTTCCACAAAAACTCTCCACATCTTATTGTGGGGGACTAGATCAAATGCGGATTTGAGATCTATAAATGCCGCATAGATTGTACCCCCACCAATGGTAACCACTAACCCTGGGCAAAGCACTACGCTACGCTCGTGTAGTTTGCGAAGTTTGCGCTACTTCGCACAACGCGAATTGCACGTAGCACAGTGCAAACACGCGTAGCATAGCGTAGCATAGTGCAGCGGTCATTTTTTGCTTGCTCGCGGTCCTCAACGTCAAGTTGGCGACCGCGAGCAAGCAAAATGACATCCCGGCGAGACTTTTTCCTCGTTCGCGATCAGCAACATCAAGTTGCCGATCGCGAGCGTGGAAAATAAACCTCCCGGCGAGATTCTCAACGCGGGGTGGTCAGGTTTCTCATTGCGAGTGGTCACGTATGCTCGCGACCGCTCGCGATGAGAAACTACCAGTCCGCGTTGAGAAAGCTGCCGCTCGAGTAAAAATCTACTCGAGCGGCAGTAAAAGACAGCTCGCACTGTGCAAGATGCCGTTTTCAATGATTGCACAGTGCTGACAAGCATCCGGCACTGTGCAATCATTGCGAACAGTGCACTACGCAGTTCGCGTAGTGCTACGCGTAGCTCGCGTAGTGCGAACTGCACTTTGCGTAGCTTCGCGTAGCGCTACTTCGCGAACTACGCCCAGGCTTAGTAACCACCCGCCAATAGATTAGCATAAACCTGAAAACCTGATCTATAGTTCCAGTATGGGGGCGGAACCCAGCCTGTAATGTGGAGAGAATGTCATTTTCCTCAATCCAGGACTGAATTCTACAGAGCACTAGTCTGGCAACAATCTTTTGGATCGAATCAATAAGGCTAATCGGCCTATAATTGCCTGGTAGCATTCGATCCCCCTTTTTAAAAATCGGGAGGATTTCAGCTCCTTTCCAGGTGCTAGGGATTGGGGCGCCACTAGCTATGGCATTAGCGAGAATATGTATATATGTTGACCAATTATCTTGATCGTATAAAAACAAATCAGCTGGTATACAATCCAGACCAGGGGCTCTACCTCTTGGGATCCTTTCCAGTACAGATTCAACCTCCTTGATAGTAAAATATAGTGTAGAATCCGGAGTGGGGGGTTGAAAAAGTTCTACACAATTGGAAGCTACCGCAAACTGGGCCTCATAATAAGATATCCACTGCTCAGGCGCAACATGGTTAAGTGGTATTGATGATGACTCTCCACTTCCCCATTTTACCAGCTGCCAGAAATTAACCATATTTTTCTCCTTACTGGCAATGAATAGATCTTCCCACCTGGACTCATCCCAGTCCTTCTTTGCCTGTAATTGGACTTGTTTGTACCTAGCCCGCGCTACCTTAACTTCGCTTAAGATCTTGGATTTAATTGCTCTTGATAAGGCCTTATAGGCCTCCCTACAGAGAGGCATTATACCAAGATCTTTGCCTGAAGCGAGATTTGGGAACCTGTTTTTGGTCTTAATAAAAAAGTTTTTAAGTGCAAGGAACTTTCGTTATGGACCTGTATGATGGTGGAATTAATAGCTTCCTGAGTCTCACATTTAAGGCGAGTCGCAACTGAACCAGCAACCACGGCCTTCATCTTTCCCAATATCTCGGCATTCTCAATTACCTGTGCCCATTTTACTCTTCTGGTATCGTTTGTGAGCATGACATCAGCTGTTACTATCTCTTCTCCCTCCATATCTTGTCTGGGTATACCCACAACCTGCAGTGATAATTTCAGTGGGTTATGGTCACTTTCGATTCTCTCATATACCACCATATCTAGGAGGGAAGACCAAAATTCAATATTGAGCAGAATATAGTCTATACGACTACTACGCAACCCATTATTAAAGGTATGACTACCAGTTTTATCAGAGTAAGACCTCCCATTGGCTGCCCTAACTCCCTGTTCCAAACACAATCCTTTTAATTGGAGAGCTGCCTCCGTCCATTTTTTTATAGAACACAGATCTAGGGATGGGATGTTCCACTGTGCATCCTCCTCTACACTGAAATCACCATTTTCTAGATCTAAAGGTTCAAATGTACAGTTGAAGTCCCCAGCTATTATCAAGTTATCACTATCCCTATTTTTTGTTAAGAAGGTTTCTAAAAGGGTAACTACATGTGAACTTTTACCACCCGATAACCCCCTGGCATAAACATTAACTATCAGAATATCCGGTTCCTTTCCCAATGACAGGCGGATAGCCATAATATCTGGGCTATCTACAAACACTTCCTCCACCTTAAGCCCTGCCTGTTGTCTAATCCATATGGAAAGGCCACCAAAGGGTCGACCCCTTTGTCCTCTGTATGCCGCTTTATAAAAATTTAAGAAACCAAGATGGAAAATTGGATCGAGCGCCCAGGTCTCCTGAAATGCGCATATGTCATAGTTTTCAATGAAGACTGACCAATCAGAGGAAGAGGTTTTTGAGGCTAAGCCTGCTATATTCCATGAGACCATTGTCAAATTTGGCGTTTTATGCCCTGGTTGCCTTGTATTTATAGAAGACCGGGTATTTAAACTATTTAAACTGACCGTTGTACTTGTAACAAAGTCACACGATAAAGGCTGCCAAAGGGCTGGGGAGCTGTTTAAATGGCCTTCTTCACCCAATGCAGTGCTCAATTCCGACCCTTTTTGTTCTACAACACCCTTGTCCCTACCATCACATACAGGTGTTACCCGCTCCTCTTCCTCTGGGGTGCCCCGACTTTGAACAAAAGGTACTGCGCTCCTATCATAACAGCTCCAAGGGCAGGGTGCATGGTATTTAAACAGTAGAACATGTGTATTTAAGTTTTGCATGTCCCAGCAGTGAAAAACGCCTAAAGTCATTTTCACTTGTTATATGCTTATCTCTTCTACAGGCTAACACTAGGTTGCCTTATTACACTTAATATATGCTAACTTCAGATTGGGAGCCGATAGAGATGAATTATAATTCCAAATCCCATTTAATGGTAAAGGCGGATTTTATATTATAATTTTGAAAATGCCATTTTCAGAAAGTTGTCATTTTCCTGCCCAATATTTTTCAGGCCTTTCTATAAGTTTCCAGGTGCCTGGGCCTGTTAATGGTTCCCCCATCCATCAAGAATGTGTATTGGGCCCAGACAATGAACAATGGGACTGCAGGACCTTCAGAACCACTCATCAGAAGATTCCTCTACCTGTGGAAAATTTAGAAGAACGACTGCCCTACTGCCAGAAGGACTGTTCATTTGCTTGAAAGACTGCCTTGCTGTCTGAAGAAGGAAGGCTGCACCTGTTAGCCCTGATCCCAGTTTATCCAGAGTAACTCCAAGGGTCAGCTGGCTGGCCTCCTGTTTGAGCTACAGGGACACAAAAAGCTTCCAGAAGCCTGCCCTGCAACTACTCAGCTGACCGGCACCAACTGAACCTGCCTGAGCCCTGCTGCTGGCCTCTTCTGGAGTGTGTCTTTATCCCCAAGAGGTAGACCCTTTGCTGGCATCAGATAGTACTCCTCCCTTCTTAACTGAAGACATCAGATCCAGCGTGAAACAACGCAGGGCACCAGCATACCTTGCACAGCTCCGAACCAAAGGCTTCACTGGTACCGACGCCGAGAGACGCAAAGCCTCGCAGGGCCCCACCACGCAGATCCCATCCAAAAGTTGCACTGCTTACAATGCAGAGTGACGCAAAGTCCCACAAAGCCTTGCCATCTAGCTGAGAGCTTAATTGGAACTGGTGCCATGTGGCACAAAGCACTGCAAAGCCTCACCACTCAGCAGAGAGCTTCATCGAAACTCACACCAAGTGACGTGATGTGAAGCCCCGCAAAGCCTTGCTGTCCAGCTGAGAACTTCATTTGAACCAGCACAGAGACGCAAAGTCCCGCAAAGCCTCACATCACAGCTGGAAACATCATCATAGCTGACACTGTGAGACCTGAAGTCTCACAAAGCAATACAATGCATACCTTGCATCAAGGACATAAGTACAACTTCCAGCTGTCAAACTCCTGTGCCTGCTGCACTCCATCGCAGGTGGCCTGAACATGTGACTTTGACATGGAATTTAAGGCCCTCTGCATGGCGCACACATCTCTTTACGGTTCTGGACCTGAGTACCTGAAAAAGAAATGTGTATGGTATACACCGAATAGATTGTTTCAATCTGCAGCCTCCAAAACAGTTTTTGTCCCAAAAATCAATAACGCCTTCAGGGGTGACAGGAGTTTTGTCCAGTCCACCAGCCAACCCTGGAATCGACTGCCCTGGCGTCTCAAATGCCAATTGAACATGACTTGCGTCAGGAAACATCTTAAATACAGGTAGTTTTCATTTCCTCTCTAGTTCAATTTTACACCCCCCCCCTGTTGCCTCAGTATAGTAAATTGCAGACACTACCGCCAAGATGCTCTTGGGCATTCGTGCATTCTACAAATATAAATCAAATCAAATCAAATGGTCCAGCATGACTAGATACATTTGGCGCTTTCTGCTTCTTGAATCAATCAATCAGGGAATTGTAAGCGCTCTACTCACCAGTGAGGGTCTCAAGGCGCTGAGGGGGGGTCCGCAGATCTGTTTAGCCAAAGAGCCAGGTCTTGAGGGTCTTCCTGAAGGTGTTCAGGGAGGGGGCGCGTCTGATGTCTGCCGGTAGCTCGTTCCAGGTCTTGGCTGCAATGTGAGAGAAGGATCTTCCGCCTGCTCTGGCTCTGTGGATGCGCGGGGTTTCGGCCAGTGCGAGGTTGGAAGATCGAAGGTTTCTTTTGGGTACGTGGAAGTTGATTCTGTCGTTGAGGTATTTGGGTCCGTTGTTGTGTAGGCATTTGTAGGCGTGAGTGAGGATTTTGAAAGTGACTCTTTTCTCCACGGGGAGCCAGTGGAGACTTCGTAGGTGTTGGCTGATGTGTTCGTGTCGGGGGATGCCGAGGACGAGTCTGGCGGCGGTGTTCTGTATTGCCTGGAGTTTGCGGAGTAGGGACTTGTTGATGCCGGCATAGAGTGCTTTTCCATAGTCCAGTCTGCTGGTGATGAGTGCGTGGGTGACTGTCTTCCTTGACTCAGGGGGGATCCACTTGAAGGTCTTGCGGAGGATGCGGAGGGTGTTGAAGCAGCTGGAGGTGACGGCGTTGACCTGTCGGTTCATGGTGAGTGATGAGTCGAGTACGATGCCGAGGTTCTTGGCGTGGTCTGAGGGGGTAGGTGCTGTCCCATGCAGAAGGGGTGGTACCAAGGACGAGGACTTCTGACTTCTCGGCGTTGAACTTCAGGCAGCTGTTGGTCATCCAGACTGCGACGTCTTGCATTCCTTTCTGGAAGTTGAGTTTGGCAGTGGTGGGGTCTTTGGTGAGGGAGAGGATAAGCTGGGTGTCGTCGGCGTAGGATACGATGTTGAGGCCGTGTAGTCGGACGATGGCTGCGAGGGGGGCCATGTAGATGTTGAAGAGGGTGGGGCTCAGTGATGAACCCTGTGGGACTCCGCAGGTGATTTTCGTGGGGTCAGAGAGGAAGGGTGGGAGTCTGATCCTTTGGCTTCTTCCGGTGTGGAATGATCAGATCCAGTCCAGGGCTGTTCCTTGTATGCCTGCATCATGTAGTCTGGCGACTGGTGTGCGGTGGGAGACGGTGTCGAAGGCCGCTGATAGGTCGAGTAGGATGAGGGCTGCAGAGTGGCCTTGGTCCAGGAGGGTGCGGATGTCGTCTGTGGCGGCGACTAGGGTGGTCTCTGTGCTGTGGTTGCTTCGGAATCCGGATTGGGACGGGTCGAGGACGGCGTTCTCTTCAATGACTCGTGTCAGTTTCCTGTTGACTGTTTTCTCTGCAACTTTGGCTGCGAAGGGGAGGAGCGAGATGGGCCGATAGTTCTTGAGGTCGGTGGGGTCAGCTGTGGGCTTCTTGAGCAGGGGTCTGACTTCTGCGCGCTTCCAGTCATTTGGGAAGGTGCCTGTTTTGAAGGTGGTGATGATGGTGCGTTGTAGTTCGGGTGCGATGGCGGCCGCGGCTCTGTGGTAGATGTGAGGGGGGCAGGGGTCGGTGGGGGCCCCGAGTGGATGCTTTTCATGGTCGAGGTGGTGTCTTCGGCCGTGATCGGTGTCCAGTTGGAGATGGTGGGCTGGCTGGTGTTTCTAGGGGTGTGGGGGG
This sequence comes from Calotriton arnoldi, assembly GCA_963921515.1. Taxonomy (NCBI): domain Eukaryota; kingdom Metazoa; phylum Chordata; class Amphibia; order Caudata; family Salamandridae; genus Calotriton; species Calotriton arnoldi. The sequence continues at coordinate 2,504,834 of CAWUFW010001128.1, read as the reverse complement.
CCATCTGTGGCGCCTGGTGGATGGTCAATGAAGTTGTCGTAGAGGTTTTTGATCTAGAGGTGGAAATAGGTTCCAAGCTTGTCGCAGAGGTCTTGGGATTTGGTGATGTCTGTGGCTTCGCTGCGTGGGTTGGTGAATTCTGGAATGACACTGAAATGTTCCTTGGAGTTGGTGGAGTTGGCCAGGATTTTTTTGTGGATGAAGTTCCTCTTGATGGCTCTGATCTGGTTGTGGTAGTCCGTCATGGCATCCTTGTAGGTGGTGTGGTTTTCGGTTGTCTTGGTGTTTCTTCAGTTCTTCTCCAGGCGTCTGCAGGTGCGTCTGGCTTCTTGGAGAGCGGTGGTGAACCAGGTGGCTTTCCTGGGGCGTTGTCTGTCGGGGTTGCGTAGCGGGGCGAGCTCGTCTGCGCAGTTGGAGATCCAGGTGTGGAGTTCTCTGGCTGCGTCGTTTGTGTCTCTTGCGTCGGGTGCCCAGGTGTGGTTGTCTCGGGTGAGGGTGGAGTTAAGTTGCTCATCGGTAACCTTGCTCCAGTTCCTTCGTGGTGGGCGTGGGGCTGGTTTGGGTGCCTTGTGTTTGTTGATGGCGAAGTGTACGCAGTGGTGGTCGGTCCGTGGCGGCTGCGTTGTGTGGCTGAATTGGATGCTGTTTCCTGCCGTGAAGATGGGGTCGAGGGTGTGTCCTGCTCTGTGGGTCGGTGTGTTGACGAGTTGTTTAAGTCCGATGCTGGCGAGGTTGTCACTTAGGATAGTGGAGTTGGGGTCGCGGGGGTTGTTGAGGTGGAAGTTCAGGTCTCCAATGAGTATGTAGTTTGTTGAGGCGATGGCGTGGGGTGCGATGAAGTCGGTGATGGTGGTGGGGAAGGGTGTTCGGGGGCTCTGTAGACGAGGGTTCCTCGGAGTGTGGCTTTGGGGGTGGTCTGGATCTGGAAGTGCAGGTGTTCGGCAGAGGGGAAGGTTTCACTGGAGGTGGTGAGGCGGAGGGTGCTCTTGTGGGCGATGGCGAGGCCCCCTCCTGGGTGGTTGGGGCAGTCTTTCCTCTGGATCTTGTATCCGTCTGGGATAGCGGTGCTGATGTCGGGGGCAGAGGATGCGTTGGTCCAGGTCTCTGTGAAGAAGGCGATGTCGGGAGAGAGAGAGTCGAGTAGGTTCCAGATTTCCATTGCGTGTTTGTGTACGGAGCGTAAGTTGAGGAGGATGCATTTTAGGGTGTCGCTGCTGTTGGAGGCCGGGGTGGCGGTGAGGGTCTGGTGGCAGTGGAGGCAGGAGAACTGGCCGTGGGTCGTGTTCGGTGAGGCCTGTTGGCATTTTCTAAGTCTTCCAGGGTTGAGTGCGAGGAGGGTGGTGGTGTCGTAGCGATGGGTAGTGGGAGGTCCAGGGTTCCTGGTGCTGGCCGTGGTCGGGTCGTGGACGGGCGCAGACGGGCTTGACTTTGGCGCTCCTTCGGCAGCGGCCGCCATTAAGTAGGGGAGGTGGGAGGGAGGAGAGGCTGGGAGGCGGGAGCGGGGGAATTCCGGGGGGGGAATTCTGGGGGGGAGGGGCAGCAGCGGCGAAAGGAACAGGCAGGCATGAGAAAATAAAAACAGTGGTGGAATTAGAGCAAGACACAGATGGGCACAATAACAGTGGCACAACAGGGAAAAAATTAAGAAAAAAAACGGCTGAGAAAGGTTACGGTGGTTGCAGGTAGTCTGGTCCCAGTTGGAGTGGGCAGCATACGCAGGAGCGGGCAGCAGGCTCGAACCTCCCAAGGAGGAGGTCGGGGTCTGGAGGCAAGAGACGGCACAGCGGAGCTGCGGGGAGAGAGTGGACCTAGACCGAGGGTCGGAGGTCTTACTTCTTGACATTATTTTTTACTAAAAACCTTTAAATTAAATTTCTACGGTTCTACTGATTGGATTTTTATCATTCTGGGATCATTATATTTATAAAAATACTGTATTTTTTCTAAATTGGTTAGGAATTTTACTTTTTTTTTTTTTTTACTTCATTACTGTTTGTGTGCTGCAAAAATACTTTACACATTGCCTCTAAGTTCAGCCTGACTGCTTTGTGCCAAGCTATCACAGGGTTAAGCACAGGTTAATTTAGTGACTTTTGTGGGTCACCCTGTCAAGGATTGTGGTTATTGCCTGAGTGAGGCTTCCACCCCACCAATATCCCAATTTCTTACACTGATTGTGGTTCACCTTCACAGATACCTCCTAGCTGGAGTTTCAATACCTGGTTGTAAAATCTCATAGGTCACCCATTGTGTCTATCTGCTTAAAGGTGTGACCATCGAGGAGGCACAATTAGGGTGCGGCTAGACACTGCTTGTGAGCGCATTCTCAGCCATTTTTAACAGATATGAAAAAAAAATTCAAAATGACCATTTAAATTATTGATAAATATTACCATTTGTGAAATTATTGGGACACCCAAGAGGTTTACAGAAGCAGTAGAGGGAAATAATGCAAATAAAGACTGTTTAAGTCTGAAAGACCCCAAGTTGCCAGATACCAGGAGTGAGACGCTGATACATGTATGGGATTTGCTTTACATTCTGGTACTTGCAGTTTTGTCTTCAGCATTACAGACTCAGTATTACGAGTACCACAATGCAAAATAAGAACCCTAGGACATGAGACACTTACCTTGGTACTCGTTGAAATTTCCGGTTAAAAAGGGTTGAATTGCTAGGTGAGAGGTGGACTTTGAGGAGGACTATTTAGATCCTCACAAATAGTGCTGTATACAGTTTATAGCTGCTGCCTTACCTGCTCTTTCTAACCTCACCATACGTTGGCAGTACTTTCATATGGTGGAAATTATCTAGCCATCTGCCGGGAAAAGGTGGAAGTTTTCTGCTATTTACCCGGCTACATGCTAATAGAAGAGATTACAGCAAAGAATCTTCACTATTTACCTGGTAGCAGCTAAACAGAACAGATTGTTAACAATTTGGCTGGTAGCCTTACAAATCATGAAAAATTCACTATTTACTAAGCTGGCAACTAAATAAGAGATGATGTACTATCTCACTGGCAGCAGGTCAAATAGCAACAAATCGTCACTATTCACGCGGGCAGGATAAGTAGCATTCATTGTAGCCACTGATAGCAAAGTAATTTCACAATTTATCCAGCAGGTACCTAAATGACAGAGAGTGTATTATTTGCCTGAGTGCCAGGTAAATAGCAAAGAAAACTTCACTATTTATCTGACTACTGGATGAATAACATCGCTTATCTACAATAACAAAACTTATCTACTTTTTTAACAGCGGCTGGATAAAAAGGCACTTCCATTTAATATTGCATTTAAAGCATTCCCTCCTGACCCTCGACATTAAAATAAATGTAGATGTCCTCTCAGCGCCACTAGTTCTAATTTTCCGAAGCATGCAATATTTATTTGGCACCAGTTCTGGCAGCAAACCATTTATAGTCTCAAAATGACAGGCCTCTTTCAGAGCCCCTTTTGTGCTATAGTTCACTGTTCCAAAATGTACTTTCAATTTCTTCCAGACTTTTCGATTTTTGTAGTGGAAGAATGCTACAATATTAGGATGCAGTTGCATGGCACATGCTTCTGCTTGATCTCGACAGTATATCATATCTTCTATCTGGTGATTATGTCCAACCATGACCTGTGGCGTAACACAGGCCCTCGCAGCCCTCGCGCAAGTTTTGTTACGCCAGCGACCATGACGCTTCGCATCCACAGCGTAGCAATTCTCATCTTTGCTAACAGGAAGGCCATTGAGGTGAACTGCTGCTTTTTTTGGGGTATGTCAGAAGTAGCACCCAACAGGTCCAGGGAAGGGGGGGGGTGTCTACCATTACACTAGCAGTTCAAACACTTTATTCCAATAAGCAAACACTTTGGGACAATTTCAAGCGACATGAAAGAACCCCACATTAAACATACAACACTTTTCGCATTGTGCTTCAGTCTCAAGGGGAAATTTGGCTATGCGCTCGGGGGTGATATAAATTTGATGTAAAATTTGAACTGAATTATTTTATGTCTATGTGTGAGCAGGCATCTCTAATCTGTGCGCAGCAATAGGACCAGCACTTGTCAGAGATCGGGCCCCCCATGTCCGCCTCCCACTCTGACCTGCTTCCATCTACCAGTGTTGGAGTACTTGCAACAAACTGTGAGTTTGGTATTCTCTTGTGGCAGCCTGGGAAAGACAGTGAATACTTTCCTCACAGCAGATAGTAGGAGGTAATAAAATAGAGTGGTCATAGATGAAAAGCTCCCCCTGTTCTTGTAATGCTGATAGACTGATCAATTCCCCATTGAGGAAGAGATTCCCTAGTGTCTCTATGCTCAGTCTGTGCCACCAGGTTTTCCAATGTGGGGGGAAGCAGTGGATTGAAGCGGACTGGCAGGAGCGGCGAGTATGGCTGTGGACTTCCCATTTTCTTTAACAATAGCCATCATGCAGACACATCATCCCAACCACATCTACACACTTCATGAGCGTGGACGGTTACCGACAAACCATAAATGAATTTAGGGCATGTCATTGTATGTTCTATTCTGATGTGAATGGGCATTTAAACGCCAGTAGTCCAATCTTTAATATAATGTGCTTGTGCAATTAATTAGTAGACCTGAAAGTCTGGAACAGACAAGTAATCAGTGCGCATGAGATGTGTCATGATGTCTCACTTCACAGGCGGTTTCGTACCTCCCCATACCAAACGGCTCAACGTTTGCTGTAATTGCAGGAAAAATGTCACAGGTATCCTAACGATTATATTTGCAGACAAAAACAAGAATTTTGGGAGCACTACCAATTTGATAATCGAAATGCGGCCTAACAAGGAGAGTGGCAGCCGAATCCACCATTCGACTCGTGTCCTGAGTGTCTCTAACTCCTCTCTAAAGTTACGACAGAGCAACTCCGAAGTCTCACGCGTCATATGGATACCAAGGTGCTCCCGTGTAGGCGGGAGGGCCACGTCCCCTCACCTTGATCCATAGAAGAAGAGGGAGAGACACTCTTCTTGGTCAAGTCAGGCAGCCAGGTGCTAGATATGTACTAAATGCGCAGGTTCCTGGCTGCCTGAGCTGAAATTTGCCAAGCAGAGGATTTCACAGCCCGGTGGGTGTGACCTCCTCAGCCTGGCAAAAGTGCCTCGTGACGAGGCGAGCGTCACTGATTGCCTCAGATCTGGGTGCTTCAGTTTTAAGCCCGAATGTGCCCAGGGCTGAGTGTCAATCAGTGACATCTCGTCACAGAGTGCAGTGGTGTTAGCAGTCTCACTGACCCCATCCCACTCAGTGACAAGTCAGGGACTGCTGCCTCTTCTTATTGGCTGACCTAATGTCAGCCAATGAGAAGAAGGAGCAATCCCAACCCTCCTAGGCCTTCCAAGGCTTTCCTCTCCAGGAGCTCCAGGGCAGGTAAGTTTTATGTTTTTGAATGTTTGGTGCGTGCGTGTATGTATAAATGTATGAATTTGTTGTGAGTGAGTGTTGTGAATGGGTTTGTGTATGTGTGTTTGTGAATGCATAGGTGTGAGTGAGTGTATATGTGTGCCTGTGTGGCCCATCTGCCCCCCTTCCTGCCAAAGTCACCAGCTCCAACTGACTTCACATCATCTGCACTCCACTTTAGAGGACATTTGGAGGAGACAACGCCCATGACATTTGTCAGTGGAAATATCTCGGATTTGTTCCAGTTATGTAGATCTGAATGGCATCCTAACTTGATGACCTCTCTAATAACCCGAGCTTAATTTTCTTCCAGTCTTGGAAAATACAGTACAAGATCATCTGCATATAGAAACACTACCAAAGGTCACCTACCAATATAGATCCCGCGTACTGCATGGAAATCACGCAGGAAGCATGCAAGTAGCTCAATCGTGAGTGCGAAAATTAATGGAGATAGGGGCAGCCCTGATGCTTACCTCTGGTGATAGTGATTACCTCGGAGTATCGGCCATTTACCCAGACCCTGGAGTACAATATTTTGTACAAGAGTGCTACGTACTGCAGAAACCGACCGCCCCGTCCTATATGTCAATGGGCTTTAAACTTGAAGGACAATTCCAAGGCATCAAATGCCTTTTCCGTGTCCAGAAGCGCCGTCACTGCTGGGAGGTGCGGATCCCTTTCATGTAGCACAGTCATGAGGGTGCATAAATTAAAGTCCGTAGATCTTTGAGGTATGAAGCCCGATTGCCCATGCAGTACCAGGAACTTCGTCAATGGTTGCCAGTGAAGTGCTAATAGTTTGGCCAAAATGTATTATCACTATTCAATGAGGATAACGGCCTGTAGGAGACACATTGAGTAGGATCCCCCTCTGATTTGGGCAAGACCATATGATGTCTTCCCAAATGGAGGAGGGTCTCCTTTAGAGACTGCATCCTGATAATTTCAGCAGCCTGGGGGCAAGTAGATCTATATACTCTTTACAAAGCTCTGTGAGCAGACCATCCCTCCCTGGAGCTTTCCCACTAAAGAGGTTCTTTATTGAACTCATAACATCTTTCAGTGCAAGTGGGGAATTCAGCAACTCCCTCATTGCCCCTTCAGTCCATCCTAGAGTGATGTGATCCAGGTATTCGGCAATTATTCCAGAGGAATAGGGCTAGGTAGTAACGCCTAAATCCCTCCAATATTTCACCCAGCATAGAGGAATCCTCTCCCCTGTCCCCAACTATGCTGACTATATCATTATTATGGAGGTCAGATTTAAGCAACCAAGCCAAGATTTTGCCTGGTCTATCAGCCTCCCCAAAGAGATGGGCTCTAACATTCCTACCTGAGTAGAGGACCTTGTGATCTGCAGCACCGCAAAACTCCTGCACCTTCTCCTGTAGAGTACTGAGTAGGGATAAATGTTCCAGGTGTGCGTAAAAGTTTTATAGCATTTTAATTTCACCCTCCAAGTGATCTGAGAATAGCAGAATGTTTGGACTTGCATACACCCCGAATATATACTTTAAAGGCTTTCCACAAGGTGGCCACCTCAGCAACCGTCCCTTCATTAAGCTTAAAGAACTCTATTATTGTTGGCCTGGCCTCAGAGCGAAACACCTCATCGTGAATCTCCATACCCATTAACCACAAGCTAATAGATGTGGAAGTTGGCAGTGAATCCTAAAGTGCAAGATCTACCAGACCATACATCTGCATTATCTGCTAAAGGTCCACAGACACTTTGGAGGGATACCTGTGAGCACCTGCTTACCTCTCGAACTAGTCGGAAATAGTCAGATTGAAGTTGCCACCCCATAACATGGGCCAGCCCCTATTGCTGCCACACTTTAACTTTATTTTATCAAAAGTCTGGATCATCAATGTTAGGGGCATAGATATTCACAAGTAGAAGTCGTTGAGCGTTGACCAACCTTGCAACTACAACTATCCTCCTGACCATGTCAGTAACAACTTTGTGAAGGACAAATTTAAGAGTTTTTTTAATACGTATGACCACACCCTAATAATATGTTGAGCATGAGGAGAAATAATAGTGTCTCACCAATATCGAGGCAATCATAGATTGGGCTAGCTATGGGTGGTATGTGAGTCTCTTGTAACAAAGCTATATTTATTTTATGCCTATCCAACTAAGCCTATTAAAAGCACCAGTAGTTACTGTTCTCAATTAATGCAAAAGAAACTTTGTTAAAAAAGAGACCATCATTCCATTTCATCATTTTCATAATAGTATCAAACCAACCCAGACAGTGCAACGTGTCCCAAGTGAACAGAACCACCAGGAAACAAAAAGTACAATAAAAAAGTGACAAACACAAAAAAGTGTGATAGAACAACAAACAACTCAGGGGCATATTCTCAAGAACGTGCGATAACTACCGCAAAAGTTGCCTAACGCAACCCTTCACATCGCAGTCTATCGCGGGAAAATAACACCGTGTTAACGTGGTATTCCCAACCCTGCGGCACCATGCGATAGTAGCAGGATAACACGCCAAATGACCGCCCAAAAACCAACGCGACGCAGAAACAATGCGAAACACGTACGCGAAAAAACCTGCGATGTCCCAAACCGCGATCCAAAAATCAGCGACAACCAGCCACAGGCATGCAAATCCCACGCGTCATGAGTGAAAATGCACTATAAGAGCAACCAAAAAAAAACACCAAAACAAACTGCGTAGCACCATGGATGCACCCGTACGGAGTGCAGAGGACAATCCGAACCCCACAAGCCCCACGGAGGACCAGCCAGGAACCCTGTGTTCGGGGAAGGGCAAGGAGAAGAGGAAGAGGAAGACGGGGTTCAGTCCGCAGGAAGACCAGATCATCGTCACGGAGGTGATAGAACACTACCAGCAACTGTTCGTCACCTCCACTGCGTCATTGGCAACACAAACGGAAATATGGCAGTCCATTGTCACCAACGTGAATGCAGTCGGAGTGTCGAGGAGGTCAATGGAGGAGGTCAGAGGCGCTGGCATGAAGTGCACAGCCAAACCAAACAGAAACTCGCTGCCAACATGAAGGCAGCAAAGGCGAATGGAGGTGGGAGTCCTGCGCCACAGGAGGAGCTGGATGAGCTGGAGGAAATGGTGGCCACAGTCATCAGCGTGAAGACTGTGCAAGGAGTCGGGGGTCTGGACACAGCCCGATATGACCTGACCCAACAGCAACAGGGTGAGTAACGACCAGGGACTGGGGGGACGGGGGCAGATGGGCACAATGCCACACATTCACAATCATGTGCAGCACACTGCACACCCACATTGACTGTGGAACATGTCCCTGATACCCTTGGCACACTGCAGCACACATAGAAACACCAAGTAGGCCCCCGTCCACAATCTGCACAAATGGTCCCCCCTCCATATCACCAATGCCACAACCTACCCATGCACATGTGCTGAATCCCGAAAAGCAGCGGCTCTGTGAGCTATACCTACAATGCAAGTGACACTGCATGACAGATAGCATGGCTGAAGTCACAATACATGACATGGTGCACGAGACGACACTGAGGTGGCTGAGTGTGGACCACATCCGTAAAGGAGCAGGTCACACTCTGACACATCCACGTGCACCTACAAACCCTGACGTAAAAAACACATCTGCAGACAAACAATGCACAAGAGTACCAAATATTTCCAGTAGCACAAATGACCCAAGTCGCAAACATCCCAGCATCCGAAAAGCACACAAGTCAAATGCACACCGACTCAAAGGGATAAGGGTCTGCCAATGCAGAGCTGCAGGGGCAAATCGCCAACAATGCAGCACACACACATAGCAATCACAGTACATCAACATTGACGACAATGTGGGACAGAGTGCAACCCCTACACCACAGGACAGAGGACACAACTGGTGCCGCTCGTGCTTAGAAACTGGCCAATCACATCTGGCAATGCATGACACTGTGAGATGATAATGTACGAGTACAACCACACATCCGTCATGTAGTCGAAATGTCCACTGACTCCCATCAAATAGCCAGCTTCACCAAAACAGTCACAATGTACATCGTCATGCAGGCTGAATGTAAACATCTACAATGCGTCAACATACATGGAACACACTGTTAACCTGCATCTCCCTTTTACATTGCAGAGGGACAATCAACACCCCCTGCAGAGCAGACCACACATCTCTTCAGTGATGATGAAGAGGACACCCTGCACATTTGCACAGACACCCTCCAACGGCTCGTGGACAGCCTCCGCACCCCACCTCCGGGAGCAGGGCAGCCCAGCTGCATCGCGGTGAGCCCACACCCTGCACAGACCACACCGCAGGAAGCACACACCACCACGGGCTGCCTCCCAGGACCCCCACGACCAACACATGGATTTCAAACTCCGTGTGTTAGGGTGCCAGGAGAAGATGGCAGATCAGCTGTGGCTGGGTTTCGAGCTCATGGCAGCCAAACTCGATGCCATACGTGGGTGCCTGAGTCCCATCAGGGAGCACCTACAGTCCCTAATGGATACCCACTGTCCGCACCATGCTCACCAACAATCCTTGGCTGACATCGCTGGGTCCATTACTCGGTCACAAGAACTGTCTAGGCAGACAGGCCCAAGCGATGACAGCACAGAGTTGGCACAGATGCGGAGGTCAATGGAGACTATGGAGCCGATGCAGGCTGGAAGTATGGCTGCCACTGCTGAACACCAGCGAGATGTAGCTGCGATCTTCCATGCCTTGCAGATCCTCATCTTGCCATTGCTGCCACTGAGACTGTTCCAGGTGACTGCTGCAGGAACCTCGACACACACATATCTGCCCCCTGATGTGTCAGTGGCACACAGTGATGCAGCCCTATCACCTTCGCACCCTGATGTGTCAGTGGCACACAGTGATGCAGCCATATCACCTTCGCACCCTGATGTGTCAGTGGCACACAGTGACACAGCCATAACCCCACCACACACACCTGACACACCAGACACAGAAGACGTCTCAGAGGAGTAAGATGTGGAGGGTAATGACTGTGTGAGGAAGGAGGTAGTAGCACCCGTCCCCGCCATATGGCCTGTCCCTGCCTGGTTGTGCTCTCTGCATCATGCCCTGGAACAACACCTCCCACTGTCCCTCGAAACACTCTGCGACCTTCACATGGACCCCGACATGGACTGCCATATCTGCTCTGGTACCAATGACACAGCAACCCGGCGGCGGACTGCACCCTTCCTCTTCAGATCAACTTTGCCTTGCCACAAGAACTCTGGTTGGCCCACCACTGGGCAACCATGTTATGTGGGCTTGAAGTGGCCATGTACTGCTCCAGGTCCGACACCCCCCAGAATGTGAATAAAACATTCCAAATCACACAGATGTGTCATGTCTATGTTCACTCACGAATAAATGTTTGGATGAATGTAGGGACATCGATTGCACTAAAAGTTACACCCTGGTAAATGTCATCAATGCGCATGTTTGATCCTGACCCACATGGCCACTTAGATGACTGTGAAGGTGTGAACTAGCTGTGGCCTCATTGCACAGTAACAACAATCTTGTTGCCCCCAAACGTAGCCCCACGTCCATGTATCAAATAGGGCTGTGTGTGGAAATGTCACATTCGGTAGCAGTCCTTAAGTGGTGTCCCCCATCACATATGACAACAGAACGTCTCTTCGCATGCCTACTCACACACATCTGTGAGGACACAGTCTGTTTTGATGGATGACCTTGATCTACATGGCGAGAAGTTGGACACCATACGCACATTGCTGGGGACACGTAGGAGCACAAGTCTGCCACCAACTATCCCAGCCACAATGTCTGGCTCACAGAGGTGGAGCTGTCAATAGTGACTCACCCCCAATTCACAAGCGTCAGTCAATGCCTCCCTGTGTACGGACAATGCACATGTAGGCACAAGATCTGTCATTATAATCAACACTCATCACAGTTGTACACAGGTGAAGTTGCGTAGACTTTATTAGCATGTGCGTGTCAGTACGGGCAAGGCAAGGGCCACAACATGCAGACCAATGTTTAAGACACTTACAGGCAGCTTATGAACATGTCGAGGTGCAAGTGATGGGGTGGCAAAAGTGCACACAATTCATTACGGATGTCAACGGTCTCATCCCACATTGCCTTGCTGGACGAGTCATGTGATGTTTGCGTCTGCTCATCGGCCCGTGTCATGGGACACGACTCACAGCCCATGGGATCTGCATAGTGCTGTAGCACCGGACTGCGCTGACTGTGTGCTCTGCTGACAGTGAGCAGGTGAAGGGATCCTACAAGGTCACATGTCGTGCTACATTGCCATGTGTGTACTCTCCCCCCAGCAGTTTCTCCGATTTTGGAACGTTGCCAGGCGACGCTGTGCTGCTCCGCCCATGGGACTGCATCACCTTGCACAGGTGTGTATACACACACATGCATTCTGAGTCCAGGCGAAGGCAGACATGTCCACTGTTGTGGTGGGATATGTGAAAATTCCTCCGAGATGCTACAAGGTGTAGGGACCTGTACTGTGGGTGACAATCAGTTGTGGCTGCAGGAACGTAGTTACTCGTCCATTTATGCGAGCGCTGCTTCATGGGCAATCTGTTCCAAGAGTACATCGTTGTCGAGGTCAAGGTACGCGAGGGCGAACCAATCCATTACCTGGTCCGGGCAGCTGTGCTCCGTCCACGCCGTTTCACCAATCCGCAACACAGCCCAATAGGGGAGCGCCTCGATGTGGTCACTGCACACGAGGAGTTGTGCAATCTCCCATGCCCAACTGCCTGCACATACGCCAAATATCAAGGCATCCCATGCACGGGTATCACGGTTACACTCCTGTTCGTGGGCCAATAGGTCATAATCCAGTTCAGCTACCGTTTGTTGGATAGGCAGACATTCATGGGCCACTCGAATGTGCATGATCGACAGTGGAACCAGGGCTCGACGCAGGTGATGTACGCAAGACGGAAACTCAGACGGTAACTGATGCGCAACACTGCCAGTGGCAGTGATCCTAACAGATGCAGCATTCGTGCATGGTACAGTTCCACGTGACAGGGGTTGTGCATGTGCCCGGGATTGCCAGCCATTGCCTTTGTTGGTCTCGTAGCACCAGCACACTTCTGACAGGTGGCAGTTGTGTGGATGAGATGCCACTGCTCGGAGCAATGAGTCGTATTTGTGTGCAACGTTTGGACGTATGGGTTGTTTCTTACTTATGTGTCAGGGGCATCCCAAGCAGGTGTGCCTCAGGCAGGGACAAGTGTGTGTGGGGTGTGGACACGTTGGCCTTTCATTCGCGCAGTTCGTGGTGTGGGAGTCGTCACGATCTGGTTTGGTATCTCTCGCAGGGAGTGCCAGCCGCATTCAGGACCAAGGTCGGGGGTTCAGATGTCCTTCAGCCTTGTGTATTGAGACAATGGAGCTTTCATTCCTGATGTTGGTCTGACTACTACTTGCATTTTTGAAATGTGATGTGGCCTTCGCGTTGCTATTGATGCCAGGGCTTTGACTTAGTGTGCACCAATAGCGATACACACAACAGTTGGCATGTATGAGCCAGGAGCCCGATTGGCCTTGCGCTCCTTGGACAATATCTCTCTTTCTCTCTCTCACTCCCTCTCCCTCTCTTTCTCTCACTCTCTCTTTCTCTCTCTCTCTCACTTTCGCTCGCTCTCTCTGTCCTATGATGAGCGCATGACACACCTTCTTATCTGGAAATTTGTTTTGCAGGCTGTGACTTACAGATTGTCCTGAGAGGACCCGCCATGACTCTTCAAAATAGTTATTTTGTGTTTATTCTGTATGAAACGAATTATTTGCTGAGTCTAAGATGAATGTATGATTCTCATTTTTCTGATGACACATGTATGTTAGGTGTTGTTATTGTGCGACATCGGGCACATTGTTTTGTTCATGATTTCGTGAGGTTGATGTGACATATCTTTGTCCGGGTGTGGGTGGGGGGTGTCCGGAGTGGGGCCCGGTGGGGGGGGGTCCTGGGTGTGGTGGCGGTGGGTGTTGTTGCCCTCTCGGGGCTCCGGGATGCATGGTGAGTGGCTCCATGGCATCTGTTGTTCTTCATGTGTGGTTATGGGCTGTGGTCCCTTGTCTGTTGCAGGTTGTCGTCCGACTTTGCACCAGGTCAGAGCAGGTGTTAATTTCCTGCTGCTAACGCGCCTTATCGCATGTTTTGCGATCGGGCTGGTCGTTGAGAATGTTGTGGAGTGGTGTTGTCGTGGCTTTTTGCACGGGAATGCCTACTCTGCATATCATTAGCGTTAGTTGCCGGGGGCATCTGTGGCGATGTTTTTTGCAATTGCTATCGCAGGTAAACTGGTGTTATGGGCTGTTAGCACCAGCTTGGGAATGGGGATATAAATTTATCACGGATTTGGCTGCGATAACGTGCCGATAACTCTGCGATAGCTCCTTGAGAATATGCCCCAGAGAATTTTTCAGGCCATGGGGGATTCTAGCCCTTACACAATCAGGCTCTTTAGGATTGATTGTATGTATTGTGTCTGTGTATGTAAAAGCATGTCATCTAGAGAGGCCTAAAAATATACATAGATGACTACATAGCCAAGACATCAGCACCTGCCTGTCCTTGCACGGGTTGTTTATGCTTCAGACATTTCAACTAAGTAATCACAGTATATTGATGGGTAATAGTCTGCCATGTGGCCTGTGCAATGTGCAAGATAACAACCATCATCCCACTCACTTACAGCAAAATATTGTAGCACTAAGTAGATCCAAACCAAAAAACAATATTATTATCTAATTGTTTGCCCAACCCCTCCCTGATGAACCCCAATCATTATCTATTATTCACCCTGATGAAAAAAATTAAAAACATGAAAGTACCAGTAACCATATGAGGCACTGCGAATGTAAACAACACATGGGGACACTGCGGACTACTACCCCGGTGTCAGGTGTCCATATACGTAGATACATTACTATTAAATTTCTGCCACATAATATACATATAAAGAAAAATGATGATATGCAAGCACATAAATTGGCCAAATCACAGGTAATTCGTGCACACCCTGCATCCGGACACTGATTGCCACCAAATTAGTAATAAAAGGATATGTCATACCACTGACATTGTCGGTGGTATTACGTACAGACCTAAGGGTATCTCACACAATTCTACTGTCCAATATACCATCCCACCATCACTAAACAAGACAATATGCTGGCCAGGGTAGGACCATGTGGTGTGCCAACTACATCACCGGTGAGCACGAAATGAGAAGAACATTCAAAGAAATCTTCTGATTCGGACAACAGTTATTGCTAGTCATCATCACTAAGATTGATAGCGGCTCGAAGCGACTCGCCTCTCGCCGATGCTCAGCTGCTGGTTGCTGATCTGATGCAATCTCCATGCCTCAGGTAGGCTTTAATGAAGTCTGTTGCAGCTTTGCACACAATGTTTGGCCGGAAAAAGCATGGAGTATCGGATAACTTTGGCACGCAGGGTTTTCTTGACCGCAGTGAATGACTGCCTGGCCTCCTGCGCAGCTGGTGTGAAGTCCGTATAGAAGACGATGGGAGCATCATCATACTGCAAGTCAGGTTGTACCCTGTTTAGACGTAAAATCTGGTTGTGTTTTCAGTAATTAAGTAAGCATGCTATCATCTGTCTAAGGTTTAGTCCTTGCTGCGGTCTGGATGCCAGAGATCCATGCTCTCGCTCACCTTCAAATGCAACGGAGAAGACATCTCGGTTGAACAGGGAGATCAAATTGTTCTCCAAACAGCACTCCATCTTGTGGATTGTTAGAAATTGGGTCACTGGTTGGCTGGAGTGTCAGTCCTGGTCAAGCAGCAGCCACAATCCTAGTCAGGGTAAGGCATAAGCAAACCCCAAATTAAACTTTGCTCAACCCCCTGCAGCATGGCACAGAACAGTCAGGCTCAACTTAGAGGCAATGTGTAAAGTATTTGTGCAACACTCCAAACAGCAAAACAGTGGAAACACTATGCAGAAAAGACCCCACACCATGTTAGAAACATAGAACTTAATTTAATAAATAGAACCAGACCAAAATGACAAAACTCTAATCAGTAGAACCGGAGTTATGAATTTTTAAAGAATAAACTGTAAAGTAGTGCATAAAAGCAAAAATCACCAACTACAGCTATCTGGTCACGCTGGACCAGGCCTCCTGCAGCAGCAGGATCTCATCCATTCACCTTCGAGGTGCACATTTTGCAAGGGTCACCTGTGAGGGGGGCAGCAGGGTGGCCCTCATGCAGCTGTAATAGGTTTGCTATCTGTGTACACAACTTGCTGGTGGCCATCAGGGTTGACTTGCTGCTGTGTGGCTCTGAATGGAGATAATGGCCTTGTTATTTGTAGTCCGTCCCTACCTGCTGTGGGGTGCTCTGGGCCAATCGCCCCCTTCAACAGACCTGTCGTTGGTGGTGGCGGGAGCAGGATGCCTGAGCAGCAGGATGTAGCAGGTTTCCTCATGTTGATTCCCCATGCTGCAAATCTTTCCCTGTCTTCCAAGACTTGTGATGCGATGTTTTCATCTGACCAGGTAATGGCGGTGATGTCGCTTCTATGTTGTTAGACCTGATATGGTGCAGACATTATAATGCTTCGAGCAACCTTAATACTGCGCTCCTGTTTATAATGTCATGGAAACCCCTTGATTTATCAGCTCGATCTCTTCTTTTTCCTGGATTAGGATGCCCCACCCCTGATGCCATTCCCATGTGGTGGAGATTGGCGCAGGTCCCACCGGTGGCTGTGCCCGGATTTGGTAGGCTTGCGTGGCAGCGGGGTGTGTCTGGAGCACTCTTTGAATTTCTATGTGGGTGCCTGCTTTGCGCTCAAACCTGTTCATAGAGAGCGACCTTATGTGATTGAAATAGTTGCCGATGCTCGGTTTGGTGACTGGAAGTGGTCTGGCTGGGGTACCTTCGAAGCCCCAAGGTGAAGCTGGTGGGCATATTATGTCAGCAGAGGAGTCCTGAGTGTGGGTTTGGAGTTCAGGCATTATTGGGGCTTGTAGTTCAGTGTCCGCTTGACGCAGTAGTCATGGCAGGGTCCAAGGCTTCTAAGTGCTCCTCCGGCCGCCAAAATATCGGGCACACAGTGGTGGTGGAGACTGTGTTTTGGGTCTGCTCTGTGGCTATCTTCTTGTCTGAGTGGCGACTGTGTGCTTGGTTATGAGTGGAACTAGCTCAGTTGATCGCTTTTTCGCCTTTGTTTTTCTGGCTTTTCTCAGATGCTTGTGGTCCCTCTTTGAGAATGAGGGTCGTAGGCTAGTGAGCGGTGAGACCTCTGCTGTGTCTTCTTGTGTAGCTGGGTGTCTTGACAGGATGATAACTGATCTGTTTATTTGTGACGCCTGTTTGGAGGGTTGAATTTGTTTCTAGCTCCTCCTGCATGGAAAGTTGGAGCGATGTTCCTGTTGTTGGACTCTCGAGAGGGACTGTTCAATGGTGATACGCTTAGTTGCCGAAGGAGAATCTGGTTTGGGATGTCTTTACTTCTTCGAATAGTTCTAAAAGTATTGTGCGGACAGTAGCTTGAATGTCCATGGTCGAGAAGCATTGACATGGGTGATAAGTGGTGGCTGGATCATGCTGCACTTTTCTTATCATGGTGTTTAACTCCTGCTGTTTAAAATCAATTCCCTGGACGTGCATTTTGTCAGTTCGAGATGGGCAGTTTAAACTGCACACACAGGCAATGGCAGGCCAGAGACATGTTTACACTGCTACTTAAGTGGGTGGCACAACCAGTGCTGCAGGTCCACTAGTAGCATTTCATTTACAGGCCCTGGGCACATGTAGTGCCACTATACTAGGAACTTAGATGTACATGAAATATGTAAATTAGATGTAGGTCAATGTTACCCTGTTTTAGGGAAAGAGCACTGGTTAGCGCTGGTAAAGTGTGCAGAGTCCTAAGGCCAGCAAAAACGAAGTCAGCAAGTCTGAAGGCAAAGGGTTAGGGAGAAACCTCGCCAAGGCTGCCAGGTCTAACATGTGTCCCCCCCCGCCAGCTGAAAGTGAAGAGAACTACCCAATCCTTGGGAGTTCTCTTCACTAAGACGGAAGCAGCTGGAGCGACCATCAGCATTGGTGTGGTCTGTTCCAGGACAGTGTTCCACCATAAAGTCCATTCCTTGTAGGGAGATGGACCACCTCAACAGTTTGGGATTCTCACCCCTCAGCTGCATTAAACATATGAGGGGTCTGTGGTATGTTTGAACCTGGAAGTGAGCGCCAAACAGGTATGGTCTCGGCTTCTTCAGCACCCAGACCATTGCAAAGGCTTCCCTGTCTATTGCACTCCAACTCTGTTTCCAGGGAAGTCATCTCCTATTGATGAAGGCTATTGGTGGATCTTGGCCTTCTTCGTCTAGCTGTGAAAGCATGGCCCCTATGCCATGCTCTAAGGTATCTGTCTGCACAATGTTATGTTATGTTATATGTTATATAAATTTCTAAAGCGCAACGGTTACCCGGGGGTGTCCTGGCGCTGACTGCTACCCTCTGATTTCAAGTTCTTATGGGGATTCTAAATGTTAAAAAGCCAGGTTTTTAGTTCCTTTCTGAATACCAGAAGATCAGTGGTATTCCTAAGATGGCAGGAGAGATCGTTCCAGGCCTTTGCCGCGCACATGATGAAGCTTCTCCCGCTCCACATA
Source organism: Calotriton arnoldi (assembly GCA_963921515.1). Lineage (NCBI taxonomy): Eukaryota > Metazoa > Chordata > Amphibia > Caudata > Salamandridae > Calotriton > Calotriton arnoldi. The sequence continues at coordinate 2,486,731 of CAWUFW010001128.1, read as the reverse complement.
GTTTTCTTGAATGGGGGGTACTGTCACCAGTTTAGCTCCTAGTGAGCACAGGGTTCTTTTGGGAGTGTACCATTGAAACCGCCATTTCAAGTATTCTGGTCCCATTCCATGTAAAGACTTAAAAACAGTGCATAAAGATTTAAAGCGCACCCGTGTCCTGACTGGCAACCAATGCAGTCCTTTGATTTCCTTCGAAACCGAGACAAATTTTGGTGTGCCCGTAAGAAGCCTTGCTGCCACGTTTTGCAGAATTTGCAGTTTATTTAAATATTGTTCTTGAATATTCAAATAGAGGCCGTTACAATAATCCAGCCTTGATAGGATGAGGGATGTAACGACAGTGCGTTGACTATCTTCTGGCAGGAAGGGCTTTATTTTTTTGATCATTCTGAGAGAGTGGAAGGTGGTTGAGGCCGTAGCATTTATCTGATCACCAAAGTTTAGTCTGTCATCCACTATAACTCCTAGGTTTTTCGCTTTCCTAGTGGGTTTAGGGAGAGTGCCCAATTCTTCCGGCCACCTGTCGGAGGTCCAGAAGTTGGCATTGTTTTCAAACATGATGATCTCAGTTTTGCCCGAGTTGAGCTTCAGGCAATTCTGTGTCATCCAGATTTTGACTGCTTCCATGCAGTCATGGAACCTTTGACTCATCCCTGCTTCAAGCCCTGGCAGCAGAGACAAAAAAATTGTGTATCGTCCGCGTAGGAGGTGAGACTGAAGCCGAAGGATCTGATCAGGGTGGCCAAAGATGATACATAAACATTAAAAAGAGTGGTGCTAAGGGATGACAAGGATTTCTTGGGAGAAGTCAGGGGCCTTGAGCACAGAAGTTATGCACATGGCCCCTTCAGGGTGTCAAAAGCATTCTGACATGCCTCTGTCCAGATCACCTTACGTAGCTACTTCTTGGAAGTCTGCTCTTTCAAGGGTGCAACAATGGTGCCATGCCCCTAGATAAATCTCCCATACTAGCCGGTGAGGCCTAAGAAGGCTCTCACCTCTGTCTGGGTCTTGGGGGGGTTCCCAAGCCATGATGGTTTTAATCTTAGCCTGCCTCTTCCCACTTGGTGACTCCAGTAGAACACTGAGCCCTACCATATCTGGCACTTAGTGACCTTGATAGTCAAGCCTGCCCTCTGCCAAGCCTGAAGGACTTCTCTGAGGTGGCACAGTAGGTCCTCCCAGCTAGAACCGAAGACCGCAATGTCGTCCAGCTAGGCAGCACTGAAGTTCTCAAAACCAGTCACGACCTGGTTGACCACCCTCTGGAAGGTGGCAGGGGCGTTCTTCAACCCAAAGGGGTATTATCCAGAACTGGAAGTGCCCTTCTGGGGTAGAGAACACAGACCTCTCTTTGGCCCCCTCGGTCAAGGCAATCTGCTAGTACCCAGACGTTAAATCAAGCATGCTGAGGAACTTGGCAGCTCCTATCCAATCTATGAGCTCATCAGCAGAGAGGGTTTGGGGTGCGCATCAGTCTTGATGAGTTTATTGTGCCCACAGTAATCCACACATAATCTAAGTTCTGGAGGGGCAGCCTTGGGGACCAACACCACTGGACTGGACCATGGGCTGTTTGAGAGCTCAATAACCTCTAACTCCAGCATCCTGGAGACCTCCTCCTTAATACTGTCTCTCACCTTATCGGACAGCCTGTAGATGTTACTCTTCACATGCCCCCTGTGTCAATATCAAGGGTGCACCATGTAGAAAACCCTGGGGTTAGGGAGAAGAGTGAGGCAAACTGTCAAAGCAACTGGCGGAAGTCTCAGTCTCTCTGTTGTTCTAGGGTCATGGTAGGGGAGAGGCTGACACCCACACTAATTCATCCTGCTCCTTGGAAGAATGGAGTTCAGGGGAAAGGTTCACTCTCCTCTTCCACCCCATCATCCGTGAACAGGAGCATGGTCAACTCAGACCTCTCAAAGTAGGTTTTGATTAAGGGTGGGCGGTTAACTCCACTCCGCCAGCTGAGTTTGCGGAGTTTTAAAACTCTGCACTCCGTTTGGAGTGCAACGTTTTCAAAAACTCTGCACTAAGGTGGCTGAGGCTCCCGCCTTAATTGAATTTCCTCTGAGCCGGAGTAGTGGAGGATCAGGCTTTTAAGCGGAGTCACGAGTGCAGCCAGCCCAGCAGCAGGAGCAGGAAGGCAGTGGCAGCTAGGAGACTGGTGGCCAGGCTGCACTGCCATGAACTGCCAATGCCGCCATACCCACCCACCAGGGAGGAGGCTCAGGTAAGGTAGGTCAGGCCTTACTACATGGGGTGGTGGGAGCAGTGGGGGGGTGGGGTAAGGGTCAATGAATGGTGCAAGAAGTTACTCCGCCAGGGCACGGAACTCCGCGGAATTTCACAGAGTTTTCCAGTAACTCCATGAAATTCCACGGAGTACAACTCCGCCCAGGCCTGGGTTTGAGATGACTGAAATGCAGGACCCTTAAAGGGTTCCTGGGAGTCTTGAGGTCCACCTGGCTTGCTTTCAGATCTTCCTGCGCCTTCTTCCAGAAGCGCTTCATCTGGTTATGGAGGGCCAGCATGTGGATGACCACAATCTGGGGGGCCTTTTTGGAGCTAGCTCCCAGCCCTCCTTCTTGAGACTGAGAGGGCCTCTCACATGGTGCCTGTACAGAAATTCAAAGGGGCTGAAGCCAATCCCCTTCTGCCATACCTCCCTGTAGGCAAATAAAAGGCATGGCATGAGGACGTCCCACTTCCACTTCATGTGCTCTGTCAGGCACATTATCATGCCTATTAGGGTTCTGCTGAACCTCTCAACAAGCCCATTAGTTTGAGGGCGGTAAGGAGTGGAGAATTTGTAGTTTACCCCATACTCCTTTCACATGGCCTTCTTGTACCCTGACAAGAAGTTGGTACCATGGTCTGACACCACCTCCTTGGGGAATCCCAAATGGGTGAAGATCCCCATCAGTGCCCTGGCCACTGCAGGCACAGTCACTGTTCTCAGAGGGATAGGCTCTGGGCACCGGGTGGCATTGTAGTGTAGCTCCTATTTCCCTAATAGGCTCTGCGCATTGGAATAATATATCCTATAGGTTTGACATAGGACTAAGGTCAGTATGTCTCTATCGAGTATATTAAACTTAATTACTTGTGCCAGCTAGCTCAGAGGCCACTAGAAACTCCTTGACGACAAGAAGGGAGTAGTTTCTGGCAGGCGCAAAACATGACCACTTTGTTTCCCTTTAGAATCAGAACGTGTCCCAGAGTCGTGGAAACAATAGATAACTATTTCACTCAGCTCAATCGTGCATGCTTAGTTTTCTCCAAGTTACACAGAAAGAACAGACGGGCGTTTCAATAAAAGATTTATTGAACAGTCTTGTTTCTGGTGTAAGTAAAATGTGCTGTTACGATCACAAGACAGTATGTGAGATAAATAATGTACAGTGTGAGCAGTAGAAATAAATAATACTGCGATAGCATTATCTTTTAGTATATATGCATTTACATAAATGACACAGACTAAAAATGCGAGTACTCATACGATGCGTTTCTAATCTAGTTCTACCCCAATGTACCTAACATAACCTAGGTGTAGGGAGAGGTATGAAGTAGGTGAAGTATTCCTTACTATGGTATACTAAGAGTATGTTAAGCCTAGTATGCCTAGTATGCCAAGAGTTCCTCTAGGTTCTAGTCAGCTCCATACCTTAAGAATGAGAGAGGTAGGAATCTCTTGCCATACTCGAACCCCAACACCCCGCAAGGGAAGTTAGATCACTGGAAGCTGGACTCTCTGCGTGCAGGGATGACAGCGTCTTCTCAGTGAGTCAGGCCAGGAAACGGGCTCCTCTGAAGTCGAGGTCTCCTCTGATTTACAGGGGCTAGGGAAGGTATATTTATACCTGAGAAGTACCTAAGAATGTTAGCATTGACGTGAATCAGACAGAGGAAGACGTCATGAATGAACCCCTAAGGAATAATGGTTCATGCATAATATATGAGTCCTTGAAGAAATCAATAGTCCTGTGCTAGGGAAACTCCCGCAGCCTAAGGGTCTGTTCTTCATGAACTCGTTGTGACGTTAGGGTGGACGGATGTCGGAGACCATGCCTGTATTTGGAGTGCACGGTTTAATGCCTAAATAAGGGCTGGGATTTTATGCCTATATAAGGGCAGGGCGAATTGTGCCTATATAAGGACATGATACAGGAAAGCCCGTGTATGGACACCCTAAGAGGAATACAACACCCACTCCACTTTCGTGTGTACGATAATACTAAAATGCTAGACATTTAAAAAATGCTAAACATAAAATTGAGTACCGCATATTTAAAAAATATGTCTTAACAGCATTAAAAAACATAGTAAAAATGCAAAAAGGTACTGTACAAATTAAGCAATGCTTTTCATTTCAGGCATAAAGTTCGAAATTAAATGCAATTTGAATGAAAATAAGCAGTAATATTTACATGTGACAAAAAATGATCGATAAGTTGTTCAAAAATCAAAATCATTTCATGTCTTGAAAATTAATGAACTGTTTTAGACACACAAGATGACTAAGTGTCCGTGGAAGTACCGCGAAGTCTGTACTATAAGGCCAGTTCTACTTTAAGCAGATTGAAGTGCCATTTTAGTTCGAAAAAAATGGGAAAAAGTTCAATTTTGGAAGGGTCCCAAGTTTTTGAAATATGAAGGCCAAATTGTTACTGCATCTCTGGAACACTGTTTGCTGAATCAGAGTCAGTTTACGGGTCTGGTGTAAACATGAGATCATCTATTTCCGTAGACAAAACATCATCCACTGAAGTTGGTGTCAGTTGGAACACCTCGTGTAGTAGATTAATTGCACAGAGATTTGAAGCATCGCTTCCAGCATAAGTTGCTGCAGCAATGTTCGCGTCCGATGTTACCTGTGTGCCTGTAGATCTTTCTCGTACCTCAGCAGCAGCCGGAAGCGTCTGTGAGATCTCAATGAATGCTGACATCAGTATTGGTAGCCTCTGGGGACAACACAGAGCATGGGCCGTTATCGGGACCAGCAGAGTATCGACGTCCGTTGGCGTTGCTGATGGAAATGTGAGACAAGTGTCTAACACGCATTCTTCACCGCATAGCAGGCATCGTAGAACAGGTAAGATGCAATCTTGCCAGATTGGTCTGAATGACAGGAACCACGCGGTATTCAAGTCCCGTACACAAGTCATGCCCAATAGCTGTACTATTCGCTCACGGCACTTTCGTTCAAGGAGAGCTTTCTCCATTTCGCTGGGAATGATGTCTGCGAATAGGCTGGCCATAGCACAATAGCAGGAAGAGAAATAGAATTCCGGCAACAAGTGCTAGAATTAATGGTATGCCACCAAACACCGAATGTGCAAAGTTCGGGATGATACCGAGTATTGCCTGGAAAGGTGCTAACAGACCGGAGCAGATGCTCTTAAATACATGTACAATTCCTGTTGTATCAGACATATTGAAAATACGTCCTATCATTGCCACGAAATGTATAGGGCAGTTTGTACGTATTAAAGTCTGTATCTCAGCCGAAGTCCTTGCTACTTGTAGATCATAGGTTTCTTTGGCAGAGGTCAAAGGCACTGTTTGCTGTAAAAGCATGGCTTTCATTCTGCTCAAAGTATCAAATCTTATAAAAGAGACGTTCAGCGAAGGCCATAGAGGCGACTCCCTGACTGTGTCTATTGGGGCAAACAATACTTGCATACAGCAAGTGACCCTGGAGTTGACCGTTACTAGATATGGGATGCCTGGCAACATGCCGCAGCAACTCTGATCATTCAACATGAGGTAACTCCCATTAGAAATTGTCCAAACGTTGGATTAATCACAGCAGCTGGTGTACCCTGCTGATGGCAAGACAAATTTGCCACAGAACCATTACAAGCCCCGTGTAAAGAAATGTCCTGACATATAAGTGAACCGCTCAGTGCACGTTTACAGTGTGTACCGCTCAAAAACACTTCACGATCCCCATTCCAACATCTATATGTATACGGTAAATCCCAAGATGTCTTAATGTATTCCTTACCCAACCTTTCATATTTGCCTGCTTGCATTTGTCTGAGGCAATACTGAAACTGAAAAGTAGTCACAGGTAATGTTATTTTGCCATGAATAAGCCATTCTGTAGCTGGTTTTTCTGCCACGGTGAATGGTAACTTTTCCAGTTTTTCAATGCTCAGCAATGTATACCTTGCTCCTCTCTGTGCCAATTCGATCTGTTTATCAGTTAGATTGTATTCTGCAAACAGAGCTGACGTGTTGATAAAACGCCAAGGCACATAGCCCGCTCGCAAAGATTGCAGCGTCCAGCTTAATAACACAATAGAACGTAATTGAGACTGACCTTGTTGTAACATCGCCAAATCTTGTTCTAGTATGTCGATAGCAGAGGATACAATGCCATCCAATGAATATATTCTGGAGGACAAAGTTGTTAACCCATTGTCGACCACAGAGAGGGTTTTCTCTAAATTAATACGATCAAGTTCACGTATTCGTTCTGCGGTCTCCATCTGTGACACTTTCCATGCTTCATTATAGGCAGCATAAATGCTGGCATATATGAAACATTTTTGACGCGGTTTTCTTGGTCCAAGCAAGAATTCCCTAAGGTCTGCGTCCTCTTTAAGTAAGGATAAGTGTTGTTTCACATCCTGTAGTGTAGACTTATGCAGCCAATCGAGGCATAATTTTCCTACACTGTATGTTGTTACTACCCCCGGATGCTGTCTTTGGACGTATCTTGGGTCTGGCCTATTAATAGTAAAGCCCTGAGTTTTATTCAGGAATCTTTCCTGACAGTTATTCGTGTCTGTGGGCCAGATCAACAATTTTTTCCAATCAGGATTAGATCTGTTGCGTTATAATATATTGTCAACTGTCACCACTGCCTGTGTACCGTTATCACTTGCAGGTGTTGGTACAGAAGGTGTTTTCATCTCTTTGATCTTGGCTAATCCAAGACAAGATGTTTGTTGGATGGTTTCATTCGAGAACATTATTTGTTCAGGGCGGATACAGGCTCTAAATAAAGCTTCTATCCCCTGCACTTGCCAATCTTTAGTACCCCAGACAGTTTTTGTGTCTATTGTGTCTTTCCATAAGTCGAAACCCTGTCTAGACATTTGGGCAATAAATGCTGCAGAGTAAATCTATTTTGTATTAGTTAACATAATTTTCAGTCCTGTTTTGTTTACATTTCTAAAGTAAAATGTTTCTGGGTCAGATGTATTGTAACCTGAAAAATATGGAAACTTGCTAGCAAATGTTTTTGAACTACCTTGTGGTGGCGTAGGACAAGGTTCCCATTGGTTAAACATAAACACATTTCTTGGATATGCAGATTTATGCAAAAAATGATGACCATAGTGGTTATAACAATACAGTTGTTCATAGTCTGATGAACCCTCTAAAAATAAATTTTTAGAAAATGCAGCAGATTTTTCTAAGTCAAACATTATGTCATTAACCGTCTCAAAGTCCCAATCATCTGAATAGGTACTGGACGTAATTAGATCACTTAGTGAAATTTTAAACAAATGTGGAATGTTCAATTGTTCCGTCGGGCCGAAGATGTCAAAATGTGTTTTGTCCCACACTATACCATCCTGTACAGGAACGGCTGTGATGTTCACTGTTGACAAGTCTCTTGCTTCACGATGGGAAGATTTATGAGGTTTCAAAAGTACGTTCACATCTTTTCCTTCAGTGTTCACATGGATGTATCTGCCACTTATAAGCACGCTCACAGTTGTAACCAAAGCTAGCCAGAGCAGGAAAACAAATAGTCCAGATATAATCCAGAGTTCAATCCATGGAGAAACCAAATAAGTATTTTTCATAAAGTGAAGAAAGTCTTGTACTTGCTGCTTGAGTTTGAATGATGCTGGCGTCGTTTCAGGTTCACTCGGATCTTCTGAGAACGTATCAAAGTTAATGAAATAGCCAGAAGCAGTTCTATCAATTGTTGGAATTGCATCAGGATTTGTAGAAATCACTGGAACCAGTTGATCACTTGCTACATTGGTGTAGACAGGCGTATTTGGACGAACTGTTACTTGGTTTTCAAGAGGGATGAGTTCCATTGCATTGTTGCTCAGTCCTTCATCTGTTACAGCTGAATTCTCGATAGTTATCAGTCTTTCAGTCTGAACCTCTTGGATAGTAGCGAGAGGAGTGCGTCTGCTACTAGGTCGGAGTCCACGAGGCCTACTGTTTAGTATTGGCCACATACTGTGGTTTGATGAGGTCGATGGACACAAATCTTTTCTCCTTTCTTCCAGCAAGGGGCGGCAGAAGTACTGTTCTTGTTCCTTGAACTGCTAGGACAGGTACTGGTTGTCGGTAAGAAGGTCCAAATTCCTTCTTGTCCGCAATCTTTTCTCTGACTAGATCCCCAACTTTTGGAATCCAGACAGGCCTTGCTGGGACCGCCGATTTTTCCCCAGTGGTGGTTGGCTGCAGGAATACGTTGCTGTGTTTCGTTCTTAACTCATTCAGTTCCTGTAAAACAGCCAAACGATCTTTGATATCAAACGGTTTATTTTCCACCACTGTGCCTACGTGTTCAAGGTCTGGTACCCACATTCTTGTCCCAGATAGGACCTCATATGGAGTGACCCCCTAGAGAACCTCTTGGCAGGATGTTCAATGAGCGTTGAACCCCATAAATATGTTTGACCCACCCATCACCCAAACCTATTACCCTAGCTGTTATAGACTGCTTTATGTCCCGGTTTTTCCTTTCCACAACCGAATTTCCCTCAGGATGGAATGGAGAGGAGTACCGCAATGCAATGCCCAGACTGGCCATGGCTTCTTTGTAAGCCCGAGAGCTAAACACAGGACCCTGGTCAGAATGTAGCGTCCCTTTTGCGTATGTGCTGATAAAGACTCGCAAATCTTTTATAACAGTTCGAGCGTCAGCCGAGCGCTGAGGCCATATCCATAGGAACCTAGAGCATGAATCCACTGCAACCATGATATATTTATAGTTACCGTCCCTTTGCAAGGGACCGCAGTGGTCCAGGTAAACACAAGCTAATGGTTTGTCTGAAATTAACAGGGTGTCTGCGCAGGACGTTTCACTGTTGAGACTTTCATCTGTTGGCAAATATCACATTCTAAAACATAATTCTTAGTTTGTTTCCGAATGCCAGGCCACCAATATCTTAGCTTGAGTATAAATACTGTTGCAGAAACACCTGCATGTGCAGAAGCTATCCCTTCGTGTGCTGCTAGGATTAGTCCTAATCTGCGTTCCTTGTTTGGAATTACCCTATCCCCCACTCCAGGGATTCGAGCAAAAGGAACGTTGTTCGCATCAATTACATAAGAGTACTTGAGTGGAAACTTTTTGGTAACGCTGCACTGCTGCCCTTGCTTGAAGCATTGACAGCCAACATTATCTCACCGTCTATTTTCGTTTTTGAACGAGTGATCGCAGCTACGGAAGCCGTCTGAACAGCCCCCTTTGCGGCTTCGTCAGCCAATGAATTCCCTGCAACGTGAACGCCATCACGTTGATGACTCAGTGTGTGGATCACATGAGCCTTTGGTAGTTCGTTTTTCAACTGAACTACTTGTTCCCAAAGCATTTTATGCTTTATTGTGCCACCTTTCGCATCTTTGAAACCATTTTCAAGCCAGTTTTGTATATAGTCATTATACGACTGAACACAGTAAAAGGAATCGCACACTATTAGTGTGGGGAATTCTCGATCTGTACTTTCAAGTGCCAGTTTGAATGCTTGTAGTTCAGCTCGCTGAGCTGTACAATCTCCTAGAGACTGAGTTTTTGTGACCATAGGTCTGAAGATGCCATTTCGCATGTGACCTTTAACGATCGCACATGCTGCACTGTAAGCTTGCTTACTCCCTGTTGCGGGCTGTGCGGATCCGTCAGTGTAAATTATGAATTCGTACTGATCGAGAGGCAGAATTTCAGTAGGCAGAGGACATTCTTGTTCATATTGCAGGAATGCTTGTGTTTTTAAATCAGGATCAAAAACATATTCAACATCTGTTGCAGCAAGAGAATTAACCCTTTGTATCCATCTTGGATGTAATGCTTTAGCATTTGGAATGCTTGCTTTTGTGACCGCTTCTAAAGCTGGTACCGGGGTTACGACAATAATGCGTTTCCCTTGGGCTACGGCTCTTTCTTTTGCTACAGCCGTTTGAACTGCTGTCAGAATTTTTTCAGTTGAACTGAAGCGCATTTCCGCTTGTGTGTACAAATGAGATTTGTATGCGATTGGTATTTTCTCACCCTCATTGAGTAGGTGAATCCGCATTGACCCGAAATTATTCGGATCACCAAATTTCGTTGACTTATACGTGTTTGTAAGTGATTTGTTGCTAACATGTTAGCCTGTAGTGAACGCAAGATTTCTGTGTGTTCCTGTGTCCAGTTTTTGATCGAAAAATCAGGTTTGATTAATGCGTAGAGAGGTTTAACCCTTTCTGCGTAATTTAGAATGTATGTTCTTCCAAAATTTAGGAAACCCAGGATGGATTGTAAGTTTTTTTGCGTTTTTGGAGGTTGGATCAGCGCACATTTCTCTAGAAAGTTAGCTGCCAAGCTCTTGCCTTCACTTGAAAGCTCATATCCTAAAAATAGGACATTGAGATGGGCAATTCGGGACTTTTTAAAGTTGAACTTGTAGCCCTCAGAGGCGAAACCCAGTATAATGGTGCTCACCCTGTTCAAGTGTTTGTCCAGGTCATCGTCTGTCAGATAGATGTCATCGACATAGGACAATGCCTCATTGTCATAAATTTGTAGTAACTCCGTTACCCTCGCTGAGAATAACCCTGGGCTGTTCTTGAACCCTTGTGGGAGTCGACAAAAGTGACGCTGGGTCCCCATTATGGAGAATGCTGTTAAGTACCTGCTTTCAGGTGCTATGTTTTGACAAAAGAAACCATTTGAGATGTCTAATGTTGTTTTATATTTTTTACGCACAATGTTGTTCATTAATGCTGTGCTATGTGCATTTTGCACTGCAAATGTTTTAGAACAAGTGTTTAAGTGTCTGTAATCCAAAACTAGACGATATGTGTTGTCTGGTTTGGAGACAGGAAACAAAGGATTGTTCATTGAGGAGGTGCATGTTTCAATCACCCCTTGGTATTCAAGTTGATCTAAGATCTCCCTGACCTGTTTTTTAGCTTCTTGCTTTATAGGATACTGCCTTTCTGCAGTTGGTTCATGTTTTAGATGTATTTTATGGTGAGGTGAGTCCTCATCCCATCCTACATGATTTTTATATAATGCTGGGGCCTGGGCCACTGCCCATTTCCTGGCATATGTATATTTTAGGTGAATTGGAATATGGTTGGAGAAGGCAGGCATAATAATGTCCTCGCCATGTGGGCACTCTCTGACAAATTGTGGTGGCCAGTCTTTTTCTGCTAGAAGTATGTCATAGCCCCTTGATAGTCTTTCCCAAAAAGTGCTTTCACCTGTCTAGGTATGTCTCCCTCCATCCGGAGTGTTATTTCATATAACTTTTGTGGAGTACTAACCCTGGTGTCTACAGTCTCTACTGTAATGTACTCATTCAAGTCCACTATCTCCAGAAGTTCCTTCAGGTTCTGGCGAGCTATTGTGACTTCTGCTGCACTGTCCAGCATTGTCTGAGCCCATTCTCCGTTCTTGAGTTGTGTTCTCAGTATTCTCGGCATGTCTGATCTTTAGACCTGCTACTTTCTTTTTGGAGAATTGAGGTTTTGCTTTAGTTTTTGGAGCGTGTTTTTCTCTATGTTCCGATCGTCCTCTTCTTTCCGAAGTCTGTGATGAGATCTGAAAGGGACGAGAGGAACGTGTATCAGTATCTTGATACCTGTCAGGCTTTCTCAAATTATCCCTATTCCTGAGGTTATACCTCCTTTCAGAGGGCTCCTTTTGAGGAGACCTACCTTGGGATTGAGAACGTTTCTCATTTGAATTTTGTTTATTAGTCTCCCATTTCTTTTTAGAAGATGTAGGAGTTTGTTTAATTGAGTCCTTCTCAGGACTTTCAGATAGCTTCGGCTTCACTGGTCATCCACCCAAACTATCTCTGCCTAATTCTGCATAAGATTGTTCTATTATTCTGGGTAGCTCAGTTTGATGTTCTGTAACATCAAATTCCCTTAATTTTTGGCGGATCGCCACTGCTGCTGCCTCCCCTTTAATATTAGATAATATTATTGTTGAGTCCTGGTCGAAATTTTTCAGTAATTTCATACCTAAATTTAGAGCAGGCTCTGCCCCGTATTCATTTTGAATTTGTTTCAGGACATCAGGTATTACCGCAATTGACGGAATGCCATGTGTTTTAGTATAGATGGCAGCAAAGACTGAGCCCCAAGTGGTGCAGTCTTCCAGTTGTGGTGTGATCCCCATCGGTAAACTGATTGTCAGTATTCTGTGTTTCTCATATGGGCTAGTATTTGGAAATACTGCTTCTATTTGAGTAATCTTTTGAGCTATCCAGAATGGAATTTGCTCACGTTTTGTGGGCATTTTACCCATGACTGCGTATAGAGTCTGTGGTGTAATTTTTAGTGTATTCCCCGGTGGAGGGGTTTGATTTGGAAGTGTCAGTGGTTGCTGGACTGTGAAAGTCTGCATGACATATTGGACCAATTGTCTGTAGATTTTTATTAACTCTGTAAGTTGAGTAAGTAGTTCCTCGTCTGACATTTCTTCAATGTCAGGATGAGGTGTGTAGCCGGCTAGAATCGGCCATGTTGCTCCTGGTCTACCTAGTGGACCGAGCCTGGTAATGTTTCTGTGATGTTTTAGGGCGCCTTTAAACCAGAGCTGATGCTCCTGGTATGTTAATGGAATTTCAATATCCTCGAAAGGAATGTATTCCTCTGGTGGATCATCTTCTTTGTAGAAGTGAAACATGTGTGTTACTGGATTGGATTCAGGAAATATTACCCATGAATAGAATACCTCTCTCTGAAAGGATTCGTGTGCCTCTATCACGAAAACTGCTGTACCTCCTCTTGGTGGTAGGCCATGTTTTATGAGTTTTAGAGTGATGGCTCTTCTTAAGTTTGGAGTGATGTCTATAACACCCTCCTCAGTTTCAATAAAACCTGTAAAGTTAAAAACTGCTGCTTGGGCTGGATCAGCCGCAGCTCCACCGTTTCCGGCGTCATTGTCGGAGTCAGGCATTTTTGTTTTTTGAAAAATGTAGAACAAGTTTCAAGGAAACAAAGATAAGGTGCACTATATTTTTGGAACACTGTATCCTTCAACGTTGAGCAAACCAAACAGCTAATATATAGGGTACTTCCCTATGTAGCCGTGGTGGATACTTAACCCTGCCCACTCCAGACGTCTTTTGGAGTATATGGGTAGGAGACTCTGAGAGAAAAAAGCACGGCTGAGTTACTCAGTATCTAACGTTGAATTACCGCCTTACCAAACCGTTGGGCGCCATGTAGTGTAGCTCCTATTTCCCTAATAGGCTCTGCGCATTGGAATAATATAGCCTATAGGTTTGACATAGGACTACGGTCAGTATGTCCCTATCGAGTATATTAAACTTAATTACTTGTGCCAGCTAGCTCTTGACGACAAGAAGGGAGTAGTTTCTGGCAGCCGCAAAACATGACCACTTTGTTTCCCTTTAGAATCAGAACGTGTCCCAGAGTCATGGAAACAATAGATAACTATTTCACTCAGCTCAATCGTGCATGCTTAGTTTTCTCCAAGTTACACAGAAAGAACAGACGGGCGTTTCAATAAAAGATTTATTGAACAGTCTTGTTTCTGGTGTAAGTAAAATGTGCTGTTACGATCACAAGACAGTATGCGAGATAAATAATGTACAGTGTGAGCAGTAGAAATAAATAATACTGCGATAGCATTATCTTTTAGTATATATGGATTTACATAAATGACACAGACTAAAAATGCGAGTACTCATACGATGCATTTCTAATCTAGTTCTACCCCAATGTTCCTAACCTAACCTAGGTGTAGGGAGAGGTATGAAGTAGGTGAAGTATTCCTTACTATGGTATACTAAGAGTATGTTAAGCCTAGTATGCCTAGTATGCCAAGAGTCCCTCTAGGTTCTAGTCAGCTCCATACCTTAAGAATGAGAGAGGTAGGAATCTCTTGCCAGACTCGAACTCCAACACCCCGCAAGGAAAGTTAGATCACTGGAAGCTGGACTCTCTGCGTGCAGGGATGACAGCGTCTTCTCAGTGCGTCAGGCCAGGAAACGGGCTCCTCTGAAGTCGAGGTCTCCTCTGATTTACAGGGGCTAGGGAAGGTATATTTATACCTGAGAAGTACCTAAGAATGTTAGCATTGACGTGAATCGGACAGAGGAAGACGTCATGAATGAACCCCTAAGGAATAATGGTTCATGCATAATATCTGAGTCCTTGAAGAAATCAATAGTCCTGTGCTAGGGAAACTCCCGCAGCCTAAGGGTCTGTTCTTCATGAACTCGTTGTGACGTTAGGGTGGACAGATGTCGGAGACCATGCCTGTATTTGGAGTGCACGGTTTAATGCCTAAATAAGGGCTAGGATTTTATGCCTATATAAGGGCAGGGCGAATTGTGCCTATATAAGGACATGATACAGGAAAGCCCGTGTATGGACACCCTAAGAGGAATACAACAGCATGGTCCACAAACACAAGGCCCGTGGCTGTCTTGGGGTCGAGAGGCCCAACAATGTCAATGCCCAGCCTTTCAGAGGGCGTGCCAATGACAGGGAAAGGTTGCACGGGAGACTTGGGCTTCCCTCCTGACTTGCCAATGGCCTGGCAGGTAGGGCAGGACCTGCAGAACGCATCAGAGGCTCTCCTCATATGAGACCAATAAAAGTGGGTGACAAGCCTGTCAAAGGTTTGATCCTGCCCCAAATGACCTGCAAGTGGTACATTATGAGCCAGTTCCAGTAGGAAGGTCCTGTAACAATGGGGTACTACCAACACATGGTTTGCACCAGGCTCAGAAACTGCCTGGGCATGCTGCTGTAGGCCCACAGGAGTAGGGTACTCCATCTGCGCCTTACAGAACTCCTCCGCGGAGGGACCCCCCTTCCTGCTACTAGTTGGCCAGTTCAGGCAAGTTGCCCAGGTCGGGAACATTGTCCCCTCTAGGCTCCGGCAGGGGTCCCCTCAGGTTCAACCTCCTCCCTGATAGTGGGAGTTTCAGGAACTGGTTTCATGCACCCCTTGCACTTCATCTTTTTGGCTTTTTGGCAGGCTCCTGGACCATTCTTCCAAGCTCCAGGTCCTTCTGACTACCCTCTTGGGCGGCCATGGACCGCGTGGTCAGGCCCACCCACTTAGACAACCCTAACATATCCAAGTGGGACCGGAGCTCTACCTCCTTCCAGATGGTGTGCTCTAAGTCATTGCCAAACAGATAATCCACAGGCATAGATGGACTCATAGCTGCCATCAAGGAACCTCCCCCCTACTCAAAGCCAACCAGAGCCACTGGATAATGACTCTCATGGTTGTCAGTTGCAACAGCTTGGTGGAACACATTAGGGACTACCTGCTCTGAGGTCACCAGATGAGGTCTGATGGTTGTCATGCTGAATCCAGTGTCTCTCAGAGCCTCCACTCTTTACCTATTGATGATGTCCTGCTATATTTCCTAGTGTTACTAGGCATGTGAGTTCACTGCATCATCTCCCCGTCACTCATGGACACTAGGGTAACCTCTACACTGTTCCCCCACTAACTGGGACAGTCTCCTCCCCAAGAGCTACACTAACCAACCCTAGGGTCTACCCACCAGTAAGTAAGTAAGTAAAACATTTATAGAGCTCAGCAAATGCAGAGGCGTCTAGGCGCTAGAAGAAGCACATACTTCATCTAAAATGGAGGGAAAAAAGCTTGTATTTACTTGGGGGGGGGGAGCCAGGTTTTGAGCAACTTCCTACAAAGAGGAACAATTGGATTGCAATCTGACTGAGGCAGGCAGTGAATTCCTGATTTTCACTGCCCGGTAGGATAGGGTTCTGCCGCCCAGCCTGGCCCATCTGATCCTAGGAACTTGGACAAACCCAGCGTTGGTGGATCTTAGGTCCCTCCGTGGGACGTACCAAGCAAAATATTTTTGGAGGTCACGAGGTCCCCCCCATACATCATTTGTGCACCAGGCATAGTGCTTTAAACGTGATCCTTTCTTGAATGGGTAGCCAGTGGAGTTTTTAAATGCTGTTAGCTATGGGGTCAAATTTTGGGATATTCAGCAGCACCCAAGCTGCTGCAGTTTGCAAAGACTGTAGCTTTAGTTGTAAACGTTTATCAATACCCAGAAAAAGGCATTGCAGTGGTCTATTTTAGAAAGGATAAGGGCCACTATCACAGTTTTTTGTAACTCTTGTGGAATGAATAGAAACATCTTTCTCATGATTTTTAGTAGAAAAAACTGGAGGATGTGACATGGTTAATCTGTTGTGAAAAACAGAGTTGATCATCAAACAGTACTCCCAGGTTTTTGGCTTTGTTAGCCGGGTCAGGCCATGGTCCAGCATCCGCAGGCCACCAGGAGTCATTCCAAAGGAGAGAACCGCTTCCAAACTCCATCACCTCCATTTTCTCTATGTTTAGCTTAAGGTAATTCTCGTGCATCCACCCAATGATGTGCGACAGACAGTTATTAAACTGACTTGCCAAGGAGACCGCACTACAGGGGAGGCTCCTCCGGGTGGGCGGAGGAGCGTCACCCCACTGCTTTCTCGCAGTGCGAGGAGCAGAAACATAAAATTATATTAGCAATACCATTTTATGTTTCTGCTTCTCGCACTGCGAGAAAGCAGAAGGGTTTGGTTAGGGGCCTGTGGGTGGGCAGGTCGGGGAGGAGTGGCTAGCCCAAAGTTGTGGGCGCTGACTGTTTGGTCAGTCCCGGGGCCAACCAAACCAGTCATGCACACTCTCCCGTTTTCCAGCCTGCATGGAGAAAACGGCCTCCCATAGACGCCTATGCGGTCGGCATCCCAGCCAATCACAGCGCTGCCATTGCAGTGTTGTGATTGGCCCTGGGGAGGGGAGGGAGGTTGCCTGCGAGGAGCAGAGACACGGGACCGAAATGGGCCGGGTAAGTTTCTTTTCAATATAATTATAATTACCCTCCGCGTGAACGCTCCCCCCCGCAACCCCCTCATCCGCGAGTAATGCCGGCCGCGACAGCTGCACTAGATGTTAAAGATATAACTTTCTGTGTGCCATCTGCGTAGGATACCACTGAAAAACCATGCGCTCTAATGAATTTAGTTAAAGGGGTGACATAAATGTTAAATAGGGTGGAGGACAGTGCTAACCCCTGCGGAACACCGCAGGGGAGAGAGAACGCATCCGAAGGGAAATTACCTCAACACAATTCCAGCTCTCTATGAGAGAGGAAGGAAGTAAGCAAAGTAAGAGCTGACCCTTTTATTCCTACTGTCTCTAGCCTCTGCGTTAACACTGGTGTAAAAAGCAGCAGAGAGATCGAGTAGGCCAAGCAACGCTTTCCCGCCCCTATCTAACTGCTTACGGATCTCCTCTGTGGCCATGACCAATGCCAATTCTGTGGAATGATTCGGTCTGAAACCATGTTGTGAAGGATCAAGGAGATCATTGGATTCCAGATGGTTCACCAGGTCTTCATTCATGGCCCTTTCCAGGATTTTGGTAGGGAGTGGTAAACCAGTGGAGGGCTGTGCCCGCTTTGGATACTTAGCATCCCCCTTAAAGTGCCCTTCCTGTTGGCAATCATAGCACTTGGGGGGGGAGCTGTACCTTCCCTGAAACTTTACTGGCAGGGAAACATCTATTTTTCTGCTCAGGTGGGGATTGGGAGTCCTGGCCCTTGGTACTCGTTTGGGGCCCTTTTGAGAGCCCCTTGTTTTTATGTTTTCTCTTGCCTCCTTCTTCTGATGGGGACCCTGCCCACCCTTGTGTTGATCTCCCCTGGATACCTTCTTGTGGACCCTGGTGCTGACCCAGCGGTCTGCCTCCTTAGCAAGCCTCCTGGGGGCATAGAGCTTACTGCCAATCAGGTGTTGCTGGAGATCTGTAAAACAAAGATTGAACATGTGCTCTTTTGCAATAAAGTTGAACAGCCCCTGATAATCCTTCACTGCCCTTCACTCAACCATCCAGTGCCTTGCAAAAGGAATCCACATAGTACACCCAGGTCTGTTGGGCAAGTTTCTGACCATCTCTAAACTTCTGTCTGTACTTCTCTGGGGTCAGACTATATTTCCTCGAAAGGGCTTCCTTCATGGGGGGATACCTCAACCCGTCTCCCTTCTCTAGGGTGTCCCTTCATTCACTAGGGATATGTCTCCACAGACTAGCCCCCCAATCCTCTTCAGGGATCTTGTGCATCTGTAAGGCAATCTCATAATCCTCAAACCATTTGTCAGTATCGTTCTTACAACAAAGTCAGGTACCAGACCATTGGGAATATGGACCCTCTTGTCCTTAGAGGGCAGTGTAGAAATGCTGCCACCATCACTGTTGGACTCTGCCTATCTGGCCTTGATGTCCAGCTCCTTAAGGCTCCTCTCATGAATCAAATGCTCCCAAGTAATTCTCTCCTCCATGGCCAGTTTATTTTCCTCCATGACCAAGTTTCCTCTGTTCCGCCTCCATGGCCAGTCTCTTTTCCTCCATCTTGAGCTTGACCATCTCTAACCTGTATTCCCTCTCCGCCTTCCCTTCCGCCCGCTCCCCTGGGGTCAGGTTGTGAGAGGACACACTGCTTCCTGCATGAGGGGATCTCCAATCCTGGGGGTAAGCCATCCCCCTCCTTAGCAGACTGCATTCCAAGAACCTCCTGCAAATCCCTTTCACATCATCCTCTTCCTCCTGGTCATTTGTTGTGGCTGGCAACTGGTGGGCATCTGCCAATGCCCCCCAGGCCTTTTGGAGCGCTACCGTCTTGTTGCTCCTTTTAGCGGGCAGTCCCCTCTCCTGGCAATACTCCTTGAACTGAGCCACAGTGTAGCTCTCCAGGTTGACAAGCTCAAACTCCACCTTTACAGGTCCAGCAGAGTGGCACTCCTTGTAGGAGCACAGCAATCCTTCCTCGTGGCAGAGCATCCACAGGTCCTGAAGTGTACTGAAGAGTTGGTGTCTGAGGTCCTGCTTTTATACACAGTTGTGCCTTTGAAATGGGGAGAAGCTTCTAGAGGCACGCCTTTGAAGTGCACAGATGCCCTGCCTTCTTGGCTCCAGATGACCTACAGGAGGTATGCAGGTATGGGGGCAGGGCATAGCCTATCCAAGTGTAAGTGGGGCTGTGTCCAGCTCCTCCCTCCCATCCTGCCAGTGATGTGATGATCTATCCAGTCACACCTAAGTTCCCATTGTGTGTGGCTGTCTAGGAGGAATACACCCCTAGGGTAGGCCCTGGACATCCCAGAGGGCAAGGTGCAATGTATTTAAGAAGCAGGATATGTATTTTTAAGTTTTACATGTTGTGGTAGTGATAAACTCTTGAATTCATTTTTTATTACTGCAAGGCCTATCTCTCCCATAGGATAACATTGGAGTTGCCTTATTACATTTTATAAGTGTAATTTACAAATGGGAAGAAACAACCAGATCATGTTTGGTGCCTCTGGGTACACAATTTAAAACCCTAACTTAAAGAGAATTCGGATTTTAAATTGAAATTCTGAATATGCCACTTTTAGAAAGTTGCCTTTTTCTTGCCTTAGCCATTTGGTGCATATCTCTGGGTCACATGACTAGGTGTGGGTGACAGTTGCACTTTGTGTATTCCTGTGCGCTCCACGATGCCTCTGGTGCGTATGTGGGCCAAATTGTACTGCCTCTGGGCCTGTGTGTTTGGGGCTCAGAGGGGTGTCATCATCCAAGCGCAGAGTGCATATCCTTGGTCACCTGTGACAGTGCAGAGAGACATGAGTCAAGACTACATATTGCATGATGTGTTGGCAGGCTCACTGGTTCATTGGAGTGTGATATGTGTGACTTAGTGATTCCTGTATGACATGTACTGCGTGTTGCTAATGAGCGGCATCACTGTGTATTACGTAGCCTCACTGCTGCACCTCCCCCCCGAGCACATTCACTATTGTGCGCTGCGCGATTGCATCACATGCACCCCTACGGCACACCACTGTCATGCCTGTCTGCGCATGTCCACAAGCCTGACTACGACACAGTGATGATGCTGCACAGAATGTGGCCAGCCACGTGTGTGTCGGCCCATTGCAAGGACAGGGCTGACACAGATGTAGAGCACCTGCCTGGATGAACCCGACATGCTGTTGAGGGTACATCTTTGGCCCATGCAGCGATAATAGCGACACACACAACAGTTGGCATGTGTGATCCCTGACCCCGAGCGGTCATGCCCTCCCCCATGTACCCCTTCGGCCGAGCACGCACACCGGGGGCATGCCACATGGCAACATTGTCAATTGCGTGACGGGGGCGCAGACACCACAACAGAGACACATGCATCAGCCACATCCTCGGCAAGGCCTACACTGAACCACACCCAGATCCACGTGGGGAGGAGCCACACCCCTACGCAGTACTGTTGTGCGCCTGTCCACCCCGCTTACGCTCATATGGAGATACGACACGGTTACATGTCCCAGGTCTACACCACTGCCTGCGGTGACATGGTTGCGCACGCGGTACACAGCACAATCTAAAGTGGAATGTCCCCGGTCCCTCATGCATACATAATGTCCACATGGACACACTGAGTGAGTTTGTGGGACTGGCCACGGGCACGTGCGCGCGGCCCCTTTTATTGCCAGGGTCACATCTCCAGTGACGCCTGTGCTGGATGGGTGTTTGGTAGTGTAAGCCACCACTCAGGGGTTGGTTTGTACTGGCAAAGACCACAACAGTGAGCAGACAATCAGCAGTACAAGGTATGAGCATCATAGGTCCCTGACTTGAGCAGCACATAGTTTGTGGCCCCGGATGCACAGCGGCCGGCACAGGCACACCGCCACGGGACGGTGACTTGCGGTGCACTGAGGTAGTGCCACGTGAGCTGAAGGTGTACTCGTCGATGTCCAAGGGGAATTTCGCGGAGGGTTGCGGAGGACAGTGGAAGGTGTCCTTCCAGGGCATGATGCAGAGGGCAGAAGCAAGCAGAGACAGGCAGATGGCGGAGTTGAATGCTACAGACCCCACTTTTCCACCCTGTCAGTATCAGCTACATGTAGATGAGGACAGCCTCCAGCCCATGGGCTCAGATGCCACCAACGTCCAAACAGAGATTGCACATGAATTTCAGGGCACACACTCAGTGTCACCAGAGCTGGAAGGGGATGCAGTCTGCGATGAGGCCTGTACAATGACATGGACTCTGCTATGTAGAGAGCATGACTCAGTTCCAAATGTGTGACCTACTTGACCGTATTGTATGCCGGAGGCAGCAGTAGAGTTCATCAACGAGAAAGGAGTTCCGCGGGCCTGTGTCGCGGAAGCCGTGATGGTCCGAGGAGTCTGCCAAGGTCGGGGGCCTCGGGCTTGGAGTTTGCACCGGCACGTGGTGAGCCCTCTTTGACACACGCCAGTGTCGGCAGGTGAGCAGTGATGCCTGGATGCGCAGGGGTGGCCATGATGGCTTCGGGGACCAGCGGCCCGGGGTGCAGCAGGCGCACAGGATCCCAGGCAACTCCGCTCACGGCGAAGGCCTCGTGGCGGGGTGAGAGGTGCCGCCCTGGCTGGGACAGAGGAGGACCACGCCCAGGGCTACGTGCTTTTTATTCACAACCATACGCTGACCTGGCGTACGCCGGGCCAGCCCACTCCTCTCATGCTTACAGGGGGGGACGTGACATGCTACATTTCACTGATCTCCCCCACTGGCTGGGGTGACATGGTTGCGTCCACTGTCCACTACACCAAACACCAGCGTGTATGTGGACATGGATATGTGTGTGTTCTGCATGCTGCAGTCTGTCCAACACATCCACGCCACACTTGGCATTGTGTGCAGTCTCATTCATTGGTCACATCGCCTCCTTCGCACATGCCTGGTTCCCTCCTCTTCCCACATTCTGCTGATGTGTGGCTGAGGTGCCATGCCATTGATGGCTCATGTACATGGCTAGGCCAGGTTCCCACGTTAAGTTGTGCTCTCGTGTCTGGTGTGTGGGCATGTTGTTTGGCATGTTGTATGTGGGTTTGTAACGTGTGCATTCCCAGAGTTGGGAGTTGCATGATTGTGGAGTTGAGGTGTGTGGTGTGTTCATTTGGTACTTACCAACGAGCAGTGCATTTCCGTAGGTGCCCTCCTCGAAGCGCTGGTTGATGATGGACTGTCGGAAGATGTAGGAATCATGCACACTGCCTGGGTAGTTGGCGAGGACATTGGTGAAGAGTCCCTGGTGGTCCACTATTGCCTGCACATTGATGGAATGAGTGTGCTTTCTGTTGCGGTAATTGTGTGCAGTGTCGGCAGGGGGCACAAGTAGGACATGTGTGCAGTCTATTGCCCCCAACACGTGCGGGAATCCAGCTATGATGTAGAAGCCTTGCTTGGTCTCCAGCTGTTACTGTGCAGTGTGGGGGAAGTATAGGTACTGGGGTACCAAGCTGATGATGGCATCCAAGACAGGTGTGAGGAACTTTGATAGGGCTGGCTGTGAGACTCCTCCGACGCTGGCGGTTGTTGGTTGGAAGGTACCAGAGGCCAACAGGTGCAGCACAGCCAGCAGCTTTGTCTGCGGAGGGATGTTGGTTGTCCGCTGTGTTGGTACAGTCAGCCTGTGGGCAATGATGTTCAGGATGCGGAGGATGGTTGTCCTTTTGAGCCTGTAGTGGGCAATGACATACTCTGGTGTTAAGTCAGTGAGGCTGGTGCGTTTTCTGAAGGTCCGCGGTCTGTGTTTGCGCTGCCTCTGTGGTGGTCCGGGGGAGTTCGGGGGTGGTGGCGGGCCTGGGGGTGGTGGCGGTGGGTGTTGTGGGCCTGTTGGGGCTCCGAGCTGCATGATGAGTAGCTCCATGGCATCTGTTGTCCTTCAGGTGTGGCTGTGGGCTGGGCTCCCTTTTGTGGTGCAGGCTGTCGTTCGACTTTACACCAGGTCAGAGCAGGTGTTAATTTCCTGCAGCTAACGCGCATTATCGCATGTTTTGTGATCTCACCGCGGATCTGGCTGGTCGTTGAGAATGTTGAGGTGTGGTTTTGATGCAGCTTTTTGCACGGGAACGCCTACTCTGCATCTCATTAGCGATAGTTGCCTGGGTCATCTGTGGCGATGTTTTTTGCGGCTGCTATCGCAGGTGAACTGGTGCGATGGGCTGTTAGCACGGGCTTGTGAATTGGGTGATAAGTTTATCGCAACTTTGGCTGCGATAAGGTGCCAATAACTCGGCGATGGCTCATTGAGAATATGCCCCAAAGTTGTCTATCTCTTGCCACCTCATTCTCTAAAAATACCCAGACATATTAGCCTTGCCGATGCTTGTTTCGAAGGAATTGCTAACATGTGCCATGGACAGCTGAAGCTCTCTGTAGCAAGACCTAAAAAAGGGCGGATTAGAGCCTTTTTGATGCAGACATTACAATACTGCCAGACAAATTCACAAGAGAGCTTTAGATGAGCTGACAAAAGAGAATATTTTAAAGATAAATGCTGCTGCTGGGAGCTAGTAAGCCGGGAAGGAAGATGGCCGCTTAAGCAGTGAGCTCCTCCAGCCACATTTTTCAAAAGCAGCTGTTCTGCCGTTCATCATGGGCTGCTGAAGTTATTTCACAGTGCCTTCCCTACTAAACACTCAGGAGGTTACTGGAATCTTCTGACAGGCTGTGGACGTGCTGGCTGCTAAGGAGCGAGTCCTGCTGAGGCCTACCGGCGGCTGCCTGACAAGCTCTGGCAGCAGCCAAGCAGACGGGTGCTGTGCGGACATGCTGCACCCTCATAAGCTGGGCAGAGGAGTGCATGTGCAGAGGGTAAACTGGGCTGGCTTGAATATTACTACAGGTGAGCACCATTGATACCTGCATGTATATTGCCCGATTGGCCGTTATCTCCGAAACCCCTCACTCCTGTCCTGGTCTGTGCTGCTTAGGATTGCGGGGATACAGTTACTCCCATGGGGAAGTCTGATCATAGGCAGCAGACACACCCCTTTGATAAAAAGCAAATCAAATCTCTGGACATGTGGAAGGGCCCTCGGCTGAGACTGGTCCCATGGAGATATCACAGTATTTTTGCGCGACTTGACAGAGAGCTTGCACACTGTAGAAGGCAAGATAGATACCTTAACTATTCGAATGGATCGTTTCCAAGAAATAGCTGACAGGTGATAAGATAGACTCAGGCAAGCTGAAACACGGTTATTCAGCACTGAAGATTCACAGGGTCAGGCGTCTATCTCCATCACTCCCCTCAAACAAGAACTAGCTGCCACAATAGCAAATAATGAGGACTTAGAAGGCCACTAGAAGTGCACAAAGTTTGCATGATTGATGTGGTGGAATCTTTTAACATCTGTGTTAGACCTGGCTTCCTTGGCGTGGTTACCTCCTAACTTTTTGCCTTCAGACCTCCTGTTTTTGCTGACTTTGATTTTACTGGCCTTAGGACTGTGCACACTTTACCACTGCTAATCAGCGCTAAAGTGCTTGCGCTCTTTCTCTAAAACATGGTAACATTGGCTAATACCCAATTGGAATATTTAATTTATTTGTAAGTCCCTAGTAAAGTGGCACTACCTATGCCCAGGGCCTGTAAATTAAATGCTACTAGTGGACCTGCAGCAATGGTTGTGCCTCCCACTTAAGTAGCACTGTAAATATGTCCAAGGCCTGTAATTGCAGGGCATGTGTGTGCCACTGGAAAGTTGACCTGACAAAATAAACCTTTTGCCAGGCCCAAACCTTCCTTTTTCATACATGTAAAGTCATGTTTCAGGTGCCTGGACGTCACAGGTGGAAGGCTCCTGTACAGCCCAGGCCTTGTGTGCAAGATAATCGTTGCATGTTGTGTGTTGCACAACATTTGTGTACGCAGCAGAGCCCCATGGATATGAGTGCCAGATGCACCGGAGGATGATGATGCAGATGAGGCAGGTGGACCACACCCCACTGCAGCCGCAGCAGGAATAGCCCGTAGGGACTACATCATTGACAATTTCTTCTCTGGTTGACGTCACATTGTGAGGGTCCTTAGCAGTAATGGCACAGTACGTTGACTGACCACAAGCACAGCATGTGCTAATAAATGCATTCCGAAACACATTCCCTGCGTGCATGTCACTCATCAGTACAGGCACTTCACTCAGATGAGTGTGGGTGTGACTTGTTGTGCTGACAATTTAGGATGGTGGGTGTGTCACCTCTGTGCAGTGAGTCTGTTTAGGGTGTCACGTATTCGATCTGCCAGTTCTGTGTGTCGCAGTTGTTAAGGTATCCCACTCTTCGGCGTTTCACAGGTGCCCCAATTAATTCCATTTTGGCTGTCATTTGTGGCCTACAGGTGACAACAGGGCTTCTTTTGGGGTCTGATATGTGCCGCCATGATGCAGGGATGCACCCTGTGACTCAGGTCCCGTGACATGTGTGACATGTACGTGGGGGGTGTCACTGCCCCTACATTTGTTAATGCTTTCATTTTTGTTTGGTCATGGACATGGCACGTCGGTGTGCAGGGGTTGTTGTTTGTCCCTCTGCAATGTGAAGAGGAGATGCGGTTTCACAGTGTGCTCCATGTTTGTTTCCGCGTTGGCGCAGGTTACATACTGTATGCATGTCAATGTACGTTGTGGCTGTTTGTGGGGAACTGCGTATCTGATTTGGACAATGGTCATTTGTTCTGCGTCACAGCTGTGGGGTTGTGCTCGTACGTTGTCATCTCACCGTTTGTTTGGTCTGCTTTTATGGTACATTTTCCCGCCAGACGCGTGTGAATTGCAGGTCTGTCGCTGGTTTTCGCAGCGATTGGCCTCATCGCATCTTTTTTTGCATTGGTGTTTCGCATTTTTGCTGCGTGGCGTTGATTTTAACGCGGTCAGTAGACGCGTTATCTGGGGACTATCGCATGGTACCGCCGTGTTGTGAAAACTTGGTTAACACGGCGTAAATTTCCCGCGATAGACTGCGATGTTGGAGGTTGCGTTAAGTAACTTTTGCGATGGTTATCACACGTTCTTGTGAATATACCCCTTTGTGTTTGCTGCCCGAGCAGTCCCTTAAAGAAAATCTCACAATGAAAGAGCATGGTTGGCCTCAACAATATGGAAGCTCTGAGTAGGGTCCATTTGGTTAGGAGACTGTTTTAGCAGATTTAAACTGTACCATCAAAGAAGTGTTTTAGGAAAAGGAGTCAGGAGCTGAAGTTTGTGGTGTAAGTGGTGTACCTAAAAAGCATGCAGAACAAAATATTGCATAGTAGGTACTTTTGGCAAAGGGCCAATACTCCCCATCGATGTTTAAGAAAGCCTCTGTGCGTGCAAGTCTTTACTTTGTGCAGTATTAACAGTGTGGTCAAAGCTGATTGGTCTTGCTTGCATGTTCAGTTACAAGCCATACCTTTTGACTTTGGCAATATATTTTTTACAACATCGAGGCCTATTGGCTTTGCCCATACGTTTTAGTAGCTTTGTGCAGCTTTTGCTATTGTAGTTTAACTATGATGGGTTTATTTGGTTGCCGTTGAGCAGTGAAGGATGATTCCTTTGTAAGAGAACTGGTGTGTGCAGTGCAAGCTGGCTCAGTGTTTCCATAACTTCCTGATCTTACTGATATTTTCAAGATGATTGGTCAGGGGATGTACCTCTGCTCATGTGGTATTCCGACCTTTTGTATTTTAGAAGTGCTACTCTGTTTTGCAGTGTCTCCTTTTGCATTACTTGTTGTTTCAATGTGACTTTTGATGTAGCGCTGTTGGACTTGGCCCTTTTTGCAGGGTCATCCCTAAACTTTTTGCCTTTCTCCGAGCCATTTTTCTGACATTGTGTTGGTGGTTTTCAGGTCTCTGGGCACTTTAGCACTGCTGTTCAGTGTAAAGTGCGTGTGCTCTCTGTGATAAATATGGTAAGATTGGTCTACACCTGTTTGGCCAATTTAATTTACCTGTCAGTCCCTTGTAAAGTGGTATCTCATACCCAGGACTGGTAAATTAAATGCTACTGGTGGGCTTGCAGCGCTGATTGCGCCACCAACCAAAGTAGCCTTTCAAACCTACCTCAGGCCTCTGCCATTGCAGGGCCTGTGCGCGCAGTGTTACTGCCGCTGTGATGTGGCACCTAAAGTGTGTGCCATGTCCGTGACCCCCCTTTTACTACATGTCAGTCACCCCTAAGGTAGGCCCTAGCTAGCCCTATGGGCAGGGTGCATTGTAGGTAAAAGATAGGACATGTACCTTAAGTGTGTGACATGTCCTGGTAGTGACAAACAGCCATTTTGGTTTCTCACTACTGTGGGGCTGCCCTCCCATAGGAATGCATTGGGGATTCCCTGATAAGTGTTTCAGTGGTAATTCCTGATATGAGAGGCGCAGCGTGGTCAAGTTTGGTATATTTGGAATAGTGATAATAAATGCTGCGCAATGGTGTGCGCAGATTTATTATAACTATTTTAGAAATGCCACTTTTAGAAGTTAGCATTTCTGTGTGCTATGTGTCTGCCTGCCTGATGTGAATTGCATGTCTGGCCTGTGAGTGACAGGGGCTGGGAGGTGTGTGTGGCTCCAGGAGGGGCAGGGTGAGTCAGCGCTATGCTGAATGGGACATCTGTGCTGGGAGTAGTGGGAGGAGTAATCCCCTGACTCTGAATAGGACTGTGCCCAGCCTGTACAATGCTGGCTCCGCCCCCTGTGGTGTGTCTGAGCACCTAGCCACCACCTGACAAAGGGGAAGAGGAGCTTGGAAAACAAAGTGCTCCAAATCCCCCCTGAACCAGTTGCATCTGGTTCCCCAAACCCTACACTGCAGACAAAGGATTATGTGGTATAAATATAGGGGCTGTGACCCCATGAAAAGGTTCTCTTCCATGATGCTGTGCTGTTCCTGACCTTGCTGGGGCGTGCTACTGCGGGGGCCCAGGAGAAACCGCCATGAGGGCTTGCCTCCCTGGGCCCTGCATTGCCCCCTGGATTTCAGAGGACTTTGGCTGTGGAGCTGTGGCTCCTAGCGCCTGGGGAGTGCTTTATGTTTATTTAGCAAAGAAAAGGAGAACGAGGGCTCCACAGCGCTGAGCTGCGATCTTTCCCGAGGGAATCCCGACGTGGGGATTCCCCCTAATGGAGGGGTGAGAAGCGGGAGCCCACCCCGCCTTATGAATCTTAAAACAGCGGGTGCCCATCCCGCGTTTGGCATGGTTGGCTGGTGCCCACCCCGCTTATGTGCTTTTCTTTAAAGCGGGTGCCCACCCCGCGTTGCGGCCAAAGAGAGGAATCACCGCCGTGGCCCGGCGCGACCAGGAAGTCAGGCACCCGCGCCTGACTGTGGGCGGGGCCTGTCAGAGGAAGTGCGGCCGGAAGCGAGGGAAAGCTTGGCTGCCTGCGGAGAGGAGGACGGGAGCCTACCCCGCCTCCACGAGCTCTGTGGCGAAGTCCCGGGTCCTAGGAAGGGGCCCGGGTGAAGGGAGCAGAAGCCAGGCGGGAGCCCACCCCGCGCTGGATCGTGCCACGAGGAGAAGAAGGCGAGGACCCCGGGAGCAGCGCCGGTCAGGGCACACTGCCGGGTACCCTTCCCAGCAGCATCAGAGGAGCCGAGAGCCCCGAGGTGCAGAGAGGAGCACAGAGTCCCACCAAGAGCCGGTGAGTGGGGCTGGAATCAATTGAGGCGCATTCCGAGGCACATTGTCGGTGCCTGAGCGGTCCCGCCGTTGCGGGCCGCTCCAACGTTGGGCATGTTTGTTTTAAGAGCCCGTGTGGCTCCAACGAGGGGCACAGTAGTTTCAGGGCCCCAGTGGGGCTCCCGCGTGCCAGTGGTGCCCGTACCTAATTTTGTCTTGGTTCTTTTGACAGCTGCCCCGCCTGGCAGAGGGCAGCTGCAACGATGGGGGCAGTTTCTTCAGAGAGTCCCCAGTGGAGGCCCCGAGGGCACAATTGTGCCAGGGCCCCTTTGATGTACACTCAACTGCAACGTGAGGGCCAGTTCTTTTAAGTAAAGGAGGGGTGAGTGCACCCCATTCCCCAGCGCATTTGTGCACTTTGTGGTCGCTGCTAAGGCAGCCAGGGGCCCCTGTGAAAGGTCCCCCCCGAGAACCCTGACATTTTTGGGACAAAAGGGCATTTGAGCCCCAGTGGAAGGCCAGGTGGCCTGGGGGTCATTTCAGTGTTTAGGCTCCTGAGGATTAGGATAATGTGTTTATGCCTAATGCGATATTGCGTAATGTGTTTATGCTAAGGAGGTTTGGGGCCTAACGTGTTACTGCCTAATGTCATCTTATGATGTTTGGGGGAGTACCTATTTGCGTAAGGTGTTTATGCTTATGAGGTTATTGCATAATGTGTTTATGCTGGTGAGGCCCATTGCGTAATGTGTTTATGCTGATGAGGTTTGGGCCTAATGTGGGTTTATGTCTAATGCTAATAGGATAATGCTTAGGTCATTATGGTACCAGTAGTTACTGGTTGTGTTTTATATTTGCATTTACTTACCTGTTCTGATGGTTCTGACCGTGGCCCGATTGGCCTGGTCCTGTTTATAATCCCCTGT
Source organism: Calotriton arnoldi (assembly GCA_963921515.1). Lineage (NCBI taxonomy): Eukaryota > Metazoa > Chordata > Amphibia > Caudata > Salamandridae > Calotriton > Calotriton arnoldi. Next base: position 2,457,114 of record CAWUFW010001128.1, on the reverse strand, counting down.
GAATATTGCCCATGCCAGTTGGCACAGTGTAAATGTGTGATTATGTTTCTAATGTGTTTAGGATAATACAAAGGCTATTTTTTATATAACCTTGTGTGGAGTTTCTTTTGTAGTGTGCCTAGTGTGTTGCTGCTGTGTGTGTGTGTGTGCGCAAACGCTTTACACATTGCCTCTGGGATAAGCCTGACTGCTCGTGCCAAGCTACCAAGGGGGTGAGCAGGGGTTATCTTGGGTGTGTAACTCCCTTGCCCTGACTAGAGTGGTGGTTTCTGCCTGGCTTTGGCGCAAGCCTTAGCCAACCAGAAATCACATTTTTAACATTGGTTGTCACCGGTGAGGATAGGACTTGCGTTTGCGCAGTACCACAGCGACAAATTGTTGCACTACAAACTCTGCATTTAGATAATCACGTTTGGGGATTATTTTTACTGATTTTGTTTTCTCCTCAAGAGTGTCATTTTTAAATGGTGTTTTCTGCGCTTTTATTTTGGTGGCAGAAGAGAGAAAATGACAGGGCTGGGGGCGCCAGTAAGTGGGGAGGATCCCATAGATAGGGAGTCCCTTGCTGGGTCCAGTGCCGGGGGCAGTACCCCATCCCTTTCCCTGTCCCCAGAGGTGTGGGTGGATAGGAGGGAAGAAAGGGAGTGTGGAGGAGAAAAAGCTAGCTCTGGAGGGTAGGTTATCACCTGAGTGTAGTTTGGTTGTCTGGATTCACCAGTAAGGGTGGGATCCAGTGGAGGCAGCAATATGGAGTCCAGTGCAGGAAGTCCTATTCCCAGTTCCCAGAGTATGGTACCTGGTTCCCAGTTAGAGGGGTACAGGTTGAGATTCAGGGGCAGTGAGGAACTGTCTCACCAGTCTTGGGGGGGGTTTGTGGATGAATGTTGTGTTGCACTGGACGATTGGGTGATGGTTAGCACGGCAAATGATTTTGAAGGGCTGTTCAATCTGGTTGTCATCGAGCATGTGTTCAGTAATTGTTTTCCGGGGTTGCGCCAACACCTGTTGGGGTGTAAGTTCTCTGATCCCAGGCAGCTTGCACTAGAGGCAGACCTCTGGCTGTGTGCTAGAGGGTCTGAAGAGGCATTGGGGAGTGATTCCAAAAGTAGTGGCTTGGGTATCTTCCGGTTCTGTGTGGTGGAAGTGGTTCAGTGTAGCCCAGCTAGGTCCCAGTGTAGTGGAGAAGGAGTGAGTGTGGGACTGTGTGTCCCAAGGTGCCTGAAACCCAGTCTCAGGGCCTGGAGGGTTCCCTAAGGGAGCGCCAGGTCGGGGGCCTAGGCTGTTCTTGTAGGCCATTTGAGGAGGATCTCCTAGTGTCAGGAGAACGTGGAGTGTCTGTAATCAGAGCTCCAGCGGTTCTGGTGTCTGGCGGTGCCGCTCCAGATGGGAGGGTGCTGAAGTCCAGTGTGAGGGGTGAGAGGGGGATGTGTTCCCCAGTGGGAGAGCCAGTGGGTCAGGGACCAGCCAGAAGGGCTGAGTCTCCTAGAAGTGACCATGGTGACACCATTTCTGTCCTGGGGGATCTTCGCGCACTGTCAGATGGACAGGGGTGGGGAGATCTGCACCAGGCAGACTGTCACACAACACATTAGTCATGTGTTACCCACGGGGGGATACTGTGTGAGTCCCCAGAAGTCCTGGCGTGCCAGGCAAGTGCTCAGCCGCGGGATTCAGCCCCAAGGTTGGGAGGCCAGGTTCAGGTTCAGTCTGACCTGGAGGGAAGGACATCTGTAATCAGTGTCCTGACCGGTTTTGGCTTCCAGGGGTACCACTCCAAGGTGGGAGGGTGCAGAACTCTGGAAGGGGGTGCAGAGGGAGGGAGCCCTCGCCTCTGACCCTGGTGCAACCTGAGGGTTTAGACCCTAGGTTGGGAGACTTGGAAACTTTGTGATCGAGGGGGAATCCCTGCCAAAGAGAACAGCTGAATAGACTTAGGAACAGTGCCGCCATTGCTGTGTGTCTGGGGGCTGACCTACAGTTTGCTGTTTCTGCTGAGGAAGAGGACTAAGGGACTTTGCTGTGTGCTGTGTCCCCACTGCTTGAAGAGGAACTGTGCTGTGTTTTTCTGAAGACAAGAGTCTCCGAGGGTCTGAGTTAGCTAGCCTCCTGTTAGGGAGTTTCAGCTGGTTGGAGAGTTGTGTTCTGAGGGTGCCTCTCCAAGGAGGAGGGTACGGAACCCCAGAAGAAGAGGTAGGGGGAGGAGAGCCTCGCCCGTGACTTCTGGTCAGCCTGAGGGTGCGGACCCTAGGTTGAGGGATCAGTGGCAGTTTGGAACTGCCCTGATGGGAGGAAGAGTGGAGAATGGCTACTATGTGCCAGGGGCTACTGCCCCACACTCTGTGGATTGGCAAGGACCAGTGACATCTGGGTGGCCTAGGGCCTGGTCCTGGCCGTGGACAGCCAGGGAGTACCAGTGGGGTAGCCTAGTTGGTCCTGAGAGCTTTTGACAGAGGGAACCACGTGGGTTCAGAGTGGCGTAGAACTGGAGGGTGTCCCTGCAGTTGCGGGCCCGCGTCCATGTTCTATCGCCCAAGGCAGGGACGCCCATCAAGGTGGTGATTGGTCTACCTTGCGTTTTGGCTGGAAGGGGGTTGTGTTGGACTTGGCCCTTTTTGCAGGGTCATCCCTAAACTTTTTGCCTTTCTCCTAGCCATTTTTCTGACATGGTGTTGGTGGTTTTAGGACTCTGGGCACTTTAGCACTGCTGTTCAGTGTAAAGTGCGTGTGCTCTCTGTGATAAATATGGTAAGATTGGTCTACACCTGTTTGGCCTATTTAATTTACCTGTCAGTCCCTTGTAAAGCGGTATCTCATACCCAGGGCTGGTAAATTAAATGCTACTGGCGGGCTTGCAGCGCTGATTGCGCCACCCACCAAAATAGCCTTTCAAACCTAACTCAGGCCTCTGCCATTGCAGGGCCTGTGCGCGCAGTGTTACTGCCACTGTGACGTGGCACCTAAAGTGTGTGCCATGTCCGTGACCCCCCTTTTACTACATGTCAGTCACCCCTAAGGTAGGCCCTAGCTAGCCCTATGGGCAGGGTGCATTGTAGGTAAAAGATAGGACATGTACCATAAGTGTGTGACATGTCCTGGTAGTGACAAACAGCCATTTTGGTTTCTCACTACTGTGGGGCTGCCCTCCCATAGGAATGCATTGGGGATTCCCTGATAAGTGTTTCAGTGGTAATTCCTGATATGAGAGGCGCAGCGTGGTCAAGTTTGGTATATTTGGAATAGTGATAATAAATGCTGCGCAATGGTGTGCGCAGATTTATTATAACTATTTTAGAAATGCCACTTTTAGAAGTTGGCATTTCTGTGTGCTATCTGTCTGCCTGCCTGATGTGAATTGCATGTCTGGCTTGTGAGTGACAGGGGCTGGGAGGTGTGTGTGGCTCCAGGAGGGGCAGGGTGAGTCAGCGCTAGGCTGAATGGGACATCTGTGCTGGGAGTAGTGGGAGGAGTAATCCCCTGACTCTGAATAGGACTGTGCCCAGCCTGTACAATGCTGGCTCTGCCCCCTGTGGTGTGTCTGAGCACCTAGCCCCCACCTGACAAAGGGGAAGAGGAGCCTAGAAAAAAAAGTGCTCCAAATCCCCCCTGAACCAGTTGCATCTGGTTCTCCAAACCCTACACTGCAGACAAAGGATTATGTGGTATAAATATAGGGGCTGTGACCCCATGAAAAGGTTCTCTTCCATGATGCTGTGCTGTTCCTGACCTTGCTGGGGCGTGCTGCTGCGGGGGCCCAGGAGAAACCACCATGAGGGCTTGCCTCCCTGGGCCCTGCATTGCCCCCTGGATTTCAGAGGACTTTGGCTGTGGAGCTGTGGCTCCAAGCGCCTGGGGAGTGCTTTATGTTTATTTGCCAAAGAAAAGGAGCACGAGGGCTCCACAGCGCTGAGCTGCGATCTTTCCCGAGGGAATCCCGATGTGGGGATTCCCCCTAATGGAGGGGTGAGAAGCGGGAGCCCACCCCGCATTATGAATCTTAAAACAGCGGGTGCCCACCCCGCGTTTGGCATGGTTGGCGGGTGCCCACCCCGCTTATGTGCTTTTCTTTAAGGCGGGTGCCCACCCCGCGTTGCGGCTGAAGAGAGGAATCACCGCCGCGGCCCGGCGCGACCAGGAAGTCAGGCACCCGTGCCGGACTGTGGGCGGGGCCTTCAGAGGAAGTGCGGCCGGAAGTGAGGGAAAGCTTGGCTGCCTGCGGAGAGGAGGATGGGAGCCTACCCCGCCTCCACGAGCTCTGTGGCGAAGTCCCGGGTCCCAGGAAGGGGCCCGGGTGAAGGGAGCAGAAGCCAGGCGGGAGCCCACCCCGTGCTGGATCTGCCACGAGGAGAAGGAGGCGAGGCCTCCGGGAGCAGCGCCGGTCAGGGCACACTGCCGGTACCCTTCCCAGCGGCATCAGAGGAGCCGAGAGCCTCGAGGTGCAGAGAGGAGCACAGAGTCCCACCGAGAGCCGGTGAGTGGGGCTGGAATCAATTGAGGCGCATTCCGAGGCACATTGTCGGTGCCTGAGCGGTCCCGCCGTTGCGGGCCGCTCCAACGTTGGGCATGTTTGTTTTAAGAGCCCGTGTGGCTCCAACGAGGGGCACAGTAGTTTCAGGGCCCCAGTGGGGGTCCCGAGTGCCAGTGGTGCCCGTGCCTAATTTCATCTTGGTTCTTTTGACAGCTGCCCTGCCTGGCAGAGGGCAGCTGCAACAATGGGGGCAGTTTCTTCAGAGAGTCCCCATTGGAGGCCCCGAGGGCACAATCGTGCCAGGGCCCCTTTGATGTACGCTCAACTGCAACGTGGGGGCCAGTTCTTTTAAGTAAAGGAGGGGTGAGTACACCCCATGCCCCAGCGCATTTGCGCACTTTGTGGTCGCTGCAAAGGCAGCCAGGGGGCCCTGTGAAAGGTCCCCCCCGAGAACCCTTGTATTTTTGGGACAAAAGGGCATTTGAGCCCCAGTGGAAGGCCAGTTGGCCTGGGGGTCATTTCAGTGTTTAGGCTCCTGAGGATTAGGATAATGTGTTTATGCCTAATGCGATATTGCGTAATGTGTTTATGCTAAGGAGGTTTGGGGCCTAACGTGTTACTGCCTAATGTCATCTAATGATGTTTGGGGGAGTACCTATTTGCGTAAGGTGTTTATGCTTATGAGGTTATTGCATAATGTGTTTATGCTGGTGAGGCCTATTGCGTAATGTGTTTATGCTGATGAGGTTTGGGCCTAATGTGGGTTTATGTCTTATGCTAATAGGATAATGCTTAGGTCATTATGGTACCAGTAGTTACTGGTTGTGTTTTATATTTGCATTTACTTACCTGTTCTGATGGTTCTGACCGTGGCCATATTGGCCTGGTCCTGTATATTTTCCCCTGTGAATATTGCCCGTGCCAGTTGGCACAGTGTGGATGTGTGATTATGTTTCTAATGTGTTTATGATAATACAAAGGCTATTTTTTATATAACCTTGTGTGGAGTTTCTTTTGTAGTGTGCCTAGTGTGTTGCTGCTGTGTGTGTGTGTTGCGCAAATGCTTTACACATTGCCTCTGGGATAAGCCTGACTGCTCGTGCCAAGCTACCAAGGGGATGAGCAGGGGTTATCTTGGGTGTGTAACTAGAGTGGTGGTTTCTGCCTGGCTTTGGCGCAAGCCTTAGCCAACCAGAAATCCCATTTCTAACAAGCGCAATTTTAGAAATCATAATACACAACACATTTGCAAACTAAAGACACGAAAAACTGAATGTACACTTTGCACATGTTAGAGACAGAGTTACATGAAACTCAGACAAGTGAAGTAGAAGCACTGTAAAAGCGTGCTTTAAAACATGGCATGAAGAAAACACACATATAAAGTAATGACAATACATATAAACGAAGTTGTACTAATGAATCTCTAGTGCACATGTTGCTTATTAACGTATACTGATGATATGTGATGTTAAGTGAAATGGCCTAGTGTTTTGATGCTTTCTGGCAGACTGCACCAGTTAGAAAAGTCAGTGCAAAAATGTGTAGAAATGGAGTACAAGCTTGAAACTTTGCAATGTAATACTAGAGCTTCTATAGTTTATGAAAATTTCAAAATGATTTTTGTAATATGATTTTAGAAGAGTATGCACTTACATGAATGTTGAGAAAAAGTGTGGTAGGAGGGTATTTCTAACGTTAGCTATTTTCATCTGATAATGATTTGTGAAAGTTCTATATATACTTTATTTTGAATTGATTTAGTTACATTATATTTGATGTAGGTTTAGAGCTCATTTTATTTAAACCTGCAATGCTAACTTAAAGGCCTTTTCGTAATGTTTTTGTGCTGACCTTTCCACCAACTGAATACAATGGGCCATTTTCTGCAAGTAAAATGTTGCTTATTTGTTCTGTACATGTGTACACCCTGACATTCCTGAATGTTTCTTCAACGTTCACAATGAAATATTCCTGTGGGAACAGAATTTCAGCTATTGCTATGAGAAAATTATTTTGTAACTCTTTTTACCGATACCAGGCCTATGTGGACACTAAGGTGCTGATTACGATGGCGGAAGGATCGTCCCCGCCAGCCCGGCGGACGCGATCCTTCTGTCAATTGACAGCAATTTTCCCACCGCCGAATTACGATGGCGGTGGGAATCGCTTTCGGACCACAGCGGTCGCAAAGACCGTCCGCCACGGAACCGCCACAGGCAATCATTACGATTGCCTGGCGGAGCAGTCAGCATGCTTAAAATGGTGGCGGAGCCTAGCAGGCTCCGTCCGCCGAATTACGATGCTGGCGGAAGCCAGCCTTTCCGTGGCGGGTAAACCGCCATTGAAAGGCTGGCGGGGATTGGTTTCGGGGGCCCGTTGCGGGCCCCCCTTGTGTTGGGGGAGGTGTTTGTGCACTGGGGGGGTACCCATGGTACTCCCCTACATTACAGCGCACTAAGTGGCAGGCACCGTGTGGTGCCTGCCACCTAGTGCAGTGAAATGCACTACATGCTTTTTCAACATTGCGGCGGGTGCTGCTGTTAGCAGCAACCACCGCAATGTTAAAATGCAAGATGCGTCCGCCACGGTGGCGGTCGCATCATAATTTGGTGTGAGGAACCGCCGCATGTATTGCGGACGGTCTCGGTTACCGCCACGATGGCGGACGGACTCCAGTCCGTCCGCCATCGTAATCAGCCCCTGAATCTCTAGTTTCTCATGACCAGCATGGGAAACCATTTCACTGTTTCAAGTGTCCTAGGTGACATTATGCGAATATGGACTTGTGATAGTCTATCGATGGTGGTGTGATACCATGCCACTGGAAATTGCTAGAGACTTTGTAAAAGAAGAAATCCCAAAGTAGGGGCAGCGCCACAGATTTTTGCTTCTTGACGAATGCCATTCTTTCCTTTTTTCCGTGCGAGAGGTTGCTATGCTGACAAATTTTTGATTAACTTTCCTCTTACCTTTGGACTGCCTGGCTGATGCTAAAGTTGGTATCTGGTGGACTGAATCTTTTTTGCCGAACCATTTCCATTTTTCATTTTCGTTATTTCTTTGTTTATGCTAATGGACTCGCCCTTAACAGACTTTAAATTTGAACCCTTTTCCCATCTTTGTAGGACTTGAGCTGTTAGACAATGAACGATCATTCTGCTGTAACGGTGGTAGGACTCTGTAACTCTGTAGCTGATTCTGATTATAACCATCTGAGAAAAGCCTGCTTAAATGTTTGGCACTGTTATACAAGCTGTGATATTTTTAATTGAACTTTCAAAGAAATTACTCGTGGCAATGAACTTTGAATCTTTAATACAATAACCAAATGAATCAATTATCTGTCTGAGTCTATTATTGAGTCCTGTTGGTTCTTCCATTTAAACTGTGCTGTTACTAAGGATTTAAATGTGTTGTAGGGAGAATCAGAGAGCTCTGGCAGAACATCGTGTTACTTCTTCTGTTTTGAGTTGCTGTTGCAGAACTTTTTGTCTGCATAATCCTAACTAGACTTAACTTTTTTAGGAGGTTGGGTCTTCCTGTTGCTACCCTTTATTTCTACAGCCTGGTTTTAAGAGTGGTGTACCTAAATTTGATCTCAAATTTGTGAATTGGCTGTCAATTAATGGTCCTCATTGGACAGTTAAAGTAGTGTTTGGTTACCCTAAATTCCACCCCTCCAATCGGCGTAGAAACATTCATCAGAAGATCATTGCCTCTGTGGTAAATGGGAGTGATGTAGTTTGTCTAATCATAAAGGGCCCAGTACGTTTAGAGTAGTAAATGAGAGTAAGCACATAATAAATATTTTTACCATGCTTACGCTGCAACACTTCCAACCTTTTGTTGTGTTTTGGTTGCTGTGGGTATGAAGGTACTTGTCTTTAATGTAGATTTTACTTTTTGTTTTCATTTCTTTTTGGGGACTGCCCTCAGCCTGTCACATTACCCACCTTATCCGCTGAGTAGGTTACACTGACATGTAGTAGTCTCATTAGTCAAGAGCCAGAAGGAGGCACACATGGCAATTACCTGCCATGAATTGTTGGTTGTTCATTCACTTGTCACCATTAGAGAGTAGGGGGTAAGGGGAAGAAAAAATAAAACAGTGTTATGTCCATACTGAACATATTTCCAGTGAATTTTGATTTAATTTGACATACACATGAGCTGAGCAAATTGTCGTCAACATTGGAAGCCCTGTGTACCAAAATATCTCCTACGTTTTTTCCAGTGATCAGAATGTATTCTGTATTTTCATGTTGAGTTCATACCACGCTACAGAAAGCTACGGCAGAGTGTGCAATTTTCAAAGCAGAGACAGGTGATAAGCTCTGCTCACTGTACTGCCAGTACATTGTAAAAGAAATCTGGCAACCTGGACTACATCATGCAAACCTCTTGGGGGGTTGATTGGATATGGACAAGTTCTGTAATAGGATTGTCAGTCAGACAAACCCCATTCGAGGCACAAATGACCCTAAGCAAATGAATGAACTCTTCCTTTTTAGTGCTCCAGCAGGGGATCTTAGCTGGTACATTAGAATTTACTGAAGGAACCAAGGCGCTCTACTTGCAGTAAGAAGTTGTGTGGGAAGTGCAAAATGTTTGGCAAACTACCTGCTTTGCTGGGTGTGCCCCACTTGGACTCCGGCACCATTCACATTGATAACGCCGATTCTTATCTAATTATCTATAAGAACCTTCTGGTCGCCAAGATCTTTTTACCTGTTGAATAGTGTAAAGGAGAGAATCTCATCTGGTTATATAACAGCATTCATTTTGTTTGAAAGGACCACTGACTCCGAATTCAAGTTTGAGAATTTATTATCGCCAAAAATAACTGAACATGTAAGCACCTCAACACGAGGTTAAAGAAATAGATGGGCACTAATACAAATAATAACCTACGCAGAAATCTCATCCGACTCAAGATAAGGAGAATAGAAAGTTCTAGAAGGATCAACCAGACTATGATTGCTCCAATTTCTAAGTTGCTCTTCATTGGACTAAACAAGCTTAAAATCAATTGCTGTCCCTACACTAACGCTAAGTGACATCCCTGCATAACGATTTTCCCAGGCAAGAGTGAATAAAAGGTGTCAGCTGTGAAGACTTCCTAAGAAGTGCAATCACATAATACCTAAGCTCAGCTCTGTCCTTCTCTCTGGTCTCCCCTACCTCTTCTCTGGCCTCCTCCCTCAGGGCACTATCCCTAATACAAAACCACAATACAATTGTACACGCCTTTGTCACGCCTCCTTGGCCAGGTCTTCTTTCTTGTGCTTTTCCATCGAAACGGTTACTTCATCCTGGACGGTTGCGATGACCTTGAGTCCCAGGCACCTTCTCCGCTGAAAGTATCATCCCTAAATTCCATTTCACTCCCCGTACCATGCCTCCCATCTCTCTAGCTTTTGAAAACAAAGAGTTAGTCTTACTAACGAGACATGTGTCCTTGCACCTGCAACAAAAGATACGTTCAACAGAAACCTTCTACTGTGCAAATTAAATCTACCGTTTGTGCCCAGAGAGCCTTTCCAAGAGAATCTTTTCACTGCCTACGAAATAAGCTAACATAAGAACACATCAGGCCTTCCCTAAGCATATATGTAGTCAGGCCTTTACATATGACTTTTAAACACCCATCTTACTTTTCCCTATAAGCATTTTCATTATGATTCATATGCAAACAATGAATTACATGTGCAACTTTAATATGGTGCACGTTTAAACTACTGCAATTACATTACACACGAACTAATTCCTCTATGCATTATGTTCACACAATTCAATAAGCATTACATTACATCATTATCCTAACACCATTATGCTGCTGAGTTCACTTTCTCTCTGTGAACTATTCATTCTTTACTAAACATGCATGAGTATACAACTGAATATAAACGAATATATGTCTGAATACATGTGGGTGCGGCCTATCAGTGATTATGATGCACCCCTACAATTCACAAGAACATTTCGCTCTATCAGTTCCCCCCTTTGATGACTCCTGTCATCATATTTCATTATACTCCCTTGGAGAAAGAACCGACCTAAACAGAACTTGTTGCCATCTTCCCTGATCTAAATTTCTCCATGCTCTTAAGCTTTTGATACTGACTGTCCTGCAGTCTTGCCAACTTCATGTCATTTTCCCTCAAGGCTCTCTTGACTCGGCCTGCTCGATACCACTTGTAGGCCTTGATCAAAATCCACAAGCCAACCACACAAACCACCAAAATAAGGAGGGGTCTCAGAAAGTACCCAAGGAATCCCTTTCCTAGATTCGCAAACCAACCTCCCACTTGACCCAAACCCTTGCCGACCTTTTCCCAGGCCCCTTCTTCGGTCAAATCCGCTATTTTGGTGTGGATTGTAGTGATGTTACTTATATATTTCTCCAGATCCTTGCTATGGTCTGGTATATAAGTACAGCACTCTTGAACCTTCAACATTTTACAGACTCCGCCCTCTTTTGCCAATAGGACATCCAAAGCAAGGCGATTCTGTAAAACCATTCCCCTTATCGACAACATCTCTCCTTCCACCAACACCAACGACTTTGCTGTATTCATTGAAAATTCATCCACCACAGTCGCTAACCTCCGGATCTTCACATCATTCAAGACTACTCCCAGACTAGGTATCATAGCTCCAAAGATATCCCCCACAACGATTCCTGCACTTGCAGCTCTTTTCGTTCTTGAATGCTCTCCACCTTCTAGAAGATCTAAATCTTCTGTATGGTAAATCTTTGGAAATATTATTGACAAATAACATGTTCCATACCAATTTGCAGGCAACCTCACATAAGCATTCTTCCCACATACGTAATACACCGTTGGTATCACTTGTACAGGACCTTGGAGAAAATCTTTTGCCACATCTGCCATGGTGAAAACGTGATCACAAGTACTTTGTCCCACTGCTACCTTTTCGTAGTAAGTCTGATAACGCCTTATACACAACTTACCCCTCTGCTCCTTATCTAACGCTATAGGACCATAGCTTCCCTTGGTCTTATGCAACTGTTCTTCCTCTGTCCAATCTGTCCTGTGATGCCCCAAGTCTCGGGAGTGAGTCAGCTTTCTATACCTATCCTCGACCTGATCTACAAACTTTCTCTCTACATCCGACATCAGACAAGTCAGATTGTGTCTGTGTGCGAATGCTGTATCCAATTCCAAACTCGGTATGAAGTACTTCCTCAGTCTGTCTTCCATCTTATAATAGTCATACTTATTCAAATGCTTGTAAGCTGGGACTTCAGGAAGCACTGCGTCGAAATTGGAAAAGAAATACTCGAACTGATCTCTCTCATAAAACAAACTAAGCAAAAGACTACATGAAATACCATAAGTCAGTGGAAGATGGTGATACCTAATACCCTCGTCCACTGAAGTAGGCAACTGCATGCACACATAACAATCTTTTGCATCCATCACATCAACATACTCATACAACAACTTAGCATATGCATTCAACTTAAAATCACCTTTAGATAAATCTACATGTAATCTACGACTTTCTTCTAATAGCAAAGCTCTGTTAGCTGCTCTGTCTACCCCCTTCTGGCTAGGTGTGATAGGTGTCGGTGTCCCTGTCACCTCCTCTACTTCTAGCTCGTGCAAACCAGTGTATGAGACTATAACTACTATGATTATAGAGATTATTACACTACTTATAAGGATGCCTACAATCCACTTTGATCTACGATTGGGATCTCCCGGCTCCATGGTTTTGAAAGTTCTCAAAAGTCTTGGTTATCGCAAAGAACCCTGAAAAAGTCTCTGTCCTTTAATTGTGACTTGCTTAACCAGCTCGAGCAACCATGAAATCTCCGGACTTTCCCTTTCCGATCACAATCTTATTTACACAGTCCAGAAAAAGACTTCCCTAGTTTTCGTTCCTCTTCTGTGGAAAGTCCCTAAGTTTATTCTTCTTCCACTCGGACCTAGGTTATCTTCTTCTTTTGGACTTTTATTTACAGTTTATAGTTGATCCACAATAAGATCCTCATTGAGCAATACCAGAACGTGATACAAAAGTTCAAGACGCAAAATCAGCACTTCATGTGAAAACGGCTCAACTCCAAAAGGCGGGAATTCGAGTCGATGCAGAACCAAGTTTCGGACTTCACTCAGAAGCGGGGATTCGGAACCGTGAGGGTCAGTGTTCCTTCTATCTCGAGCCCTGGCAACTGCAGCACCACCTTCACCACCACATTCGGGCTCCGACGGACCACTTGCACTGACCTCAGCCTTCCCGTGCTCACCACCCCCTGCATCAAACACAGTGTAAGTCCACTCAGGGGTAGAGTATCTGCGACAAGGCACTCTTGTTCTCTTTGACCTTCGCCGACTGTCTTGTGCTTGGTCTTCGTCACTTGCCTCCGTTTCAGATACTTCAGACACTGGAGCAAGGTCTCTTTCAGGTGCTAACCTCAGGTTCAGTCGCCTCTGTCTTTCAGGCCAACTTTCTGCACTTCTGTTCGTTCGTCTGCCTTCCCCTTCTATACCCAGTGCACTACTTCCTCTTTCTGCGGAATCTGACTCTTCTCCGCCCACTGCACCGTTTCTGTCTTCGGTGTCTGAGTCAGGGTTCGAACTGTGGAAACCCCCTTCAGCTTGTTCTAGTGCACCACCAGCTGTGTCAGCGACCCTTACAGCTTGACTTGTCCTCCCATGTGGCCCTGCCACATCAGCTGGATTTTCATTTACGAGAGGAGCTGTTTCTTCCAAGGGTGCTGGAACTCTGCGGGTATGGGAAGCATGCACCCAGTTCGGCAATCCTCCACACTTCACTGCTGTGTTCGTGATAAGTATCACCTGATACGGGCCACGCCAGCGGGCATCCAAGCAACTCTTCCTCATGTGCTTCCGGACGAGCACCCAGTCTCCGGGACACAAGTCGTGGCACAGATCACTCGAGGCTGGGACCACTGCTGCTTGCACCTGCTGGGATACAGAACGGACCACATCAGAGAGTCCTTTACAATAATCAAGAATCAAATCATCAGTGATGCTTATCAAGGCTGTAGCTGGTACTGCTGGCAATCTCATTGCCCTTCCCATTAATATCTCATGGGGGACAACCCGGTCTTTCTGTCTGGGACACTTCGCATGCTCATCAGCACGAGTGGCAAGGCGTCGGGCCATTTCAGGGATGTCGAAGAACACATTTTTGCCATCCGGGCCTTCAAAGTTCCATTAACTTGTTCCACCATCCCAGAAGCCTCTGGTCTGTAACTACAGTGGAGTCTCTGGTCAATGTTCAATGCAGCACAAAGCAACTTCATGATTTCACTATGGAAGTGCCCTCCTCTATCTGATTCCAAAGAGGTCGGGATCCCGAATCTAGGGATGAGCTCCCTCAACAGTAATTTAGCCACTGTGAGAGTGTCACACCTGCGTGTGGGGTAAGCCTCCACCCACCGTGAGAATACACATACTAGCACTAAAATGTACCTCAATCCATTGCACTTAGGCATCTCCACAAAGTCCAGCTATATTCTATTGAAGGGCCCTCCTGACCTTCCAATGTGACTCAACGTAACTACAGTTTTCTTTCCAGCATTCATCTGCTGACACGTAACACACCTCTGACATACCGTCTCAGCCATTGCTCGGAACCGTGGGTTATACCACGTCTGTCTAAACACTCTCATCATGGCGTCTCTGCCAAGGTGTGCCTGTCCATGTATCAGTCTTGCCATCGGACTCAGCAATTCTTCAGGCAACACGGCTCTCCCATCGTTGGATACCCACACATCCACATCTCCTTTCTCACAACCAGCTTTGATCCATCCCTCTCTCTCTTGGTCTGAAACTTCGTCCTGTAATCGCTTAAGCTCTTCCCAAGTGTCTGCCATGGCCAACATTATGCTGAGCTCGGTTCCTTCTTGGCTCTCCCCTAGCTCTCTTTCCGTGAATATGCATCCTTGTTCTGCACAGAAACGGGCGACTTCGTCCGCATAATTGTTTCCCAAGGATACAAAGTCCTCCCCCTTCCCATGGGCTGAACACTTTACCACAGCAATTTCTTTCGGATGCTGTAATGCATCTAACAATTGTCTTACATATTCTCCATTACGAATGGGTGAGCCAGATGATGTCAAAAATCCCCTCTGAGACCATAACTGCCCGAAGTCGTGCACCACGCCAAACCCATATTGGCTGTCTGTGTAAATCGTGATTCGAATTCGATCAGCGGCCAAACAGGCATGGGTCAAGGCAATGATCTCAGCTACCTGCGCGGAGCGTACTCCTTCTAGGCAAGCAGCCTCGACCACTCCTGAAATGGTACATACAGCAAACGCTGCTCTCAATTGCCCCACACTGTCTCTTAAGCATGAACCATCGACAAAGAAAATTTCATCTGGGTCAGCCAATGGTTCATCGACAATGTCAGGTCTCGGTTTGGTGCAAAGCTCGGTCACATCGAGACAATCATGGTCCGCACAATCTTCATCATCCGTGCTCGGTGTAGGCATCAATGTCGCAGGGTTCAAGACAGAGCACCTTTTCAGAGTCACATTCTCTGCGGCAAGTATGACTTGCTCGTACCTTGTTAACCTATTGTTCGTTAAGTGCTGTGTCTTGGTCCTGGTCATCAATAACTCAACCGAATGTGGCACATGTACAGTCAATGGATGTCCCATTACAATGCTTTCACATCTTTCAATGCTGACACCTGTTGCAGCAACGGATCTTAGACATCCGGGCAACGCAGAAGCTACTGGATCTAAAGTAGCTGAAAAGTATGCAACTGGTCTACGGACACCTCCATGGTTCTGAGCTAACACTGCTAATGCACATCCTTCCCTCTCATAACAAAACAATGAAAAGGCCTTGTTGTAATCAGGCATTCCCAATGCCGGAGCCCTGCACAAATCCTCTCTCAGTTTCAGGAATGACACCAAGCACTCCTCGTCCCATGGTACCGGATCACTCACATCCTTGTGCGTAAGCCTCTGCAAAGGCTTTGCTCTCAAGGAGAAACTAGGAATCCACTGTCGACAGTAGCCAACCATTCCCAGAAATATCCTAACTTCTCTCAGTGTGGTGGGTACTGCCATGCTCATTATTGCCTCAATTCGATTTGGTGACACCTTCCTCTTGCCTTTTTCCAATCTGTGTCCCAAGTACTGTACCTCTTTCAAACAGTACTGCAGCTTGTTCGGGGACACCTTATGTCCGTTCTCTGCTAAGTGGTTCAACAAAGCTACAGTGTCAATTCTGCAAGCATCTTCTGTTTCTGAGGCAATGAGCAAGTCATCTATGTATTGCACGAGAACCGAGTTCTGCGGCAACACGAGACTCTCAAGGTTCTTCTTCAGGATCTGGTTAAAGATCGATGGACTTTCCGTATACCCTTGAGGGATACGACACCATGATAACACGCGATTTTCCTGCCTGAACGCAAAAAGAAATTGGCTTTCCTCGTGGAGCGGTATCGAAAAGAAGGCTTGACACAAATCGATAACCGTAAACCACTCGGCTTCACATGGGATCTGGAACAATATTACTGAAGGATTCGGTACCACTGGACAACAAGGGACAACTATCGTGTTGACCTTTCGCAGGTCTTGCACGATCCTGTATTTCCCGCTCGGTTTCTGTAGTCCCATTATGGGTGAATTACAGGGGCTACCTCTGATCTCTTTCAATATACCCTTCTCAATGAAAGTCTCGATCACAGGTCTTATTCCTGCAATCGTTTCTGGCGACAGGTTGTATTGAGGTGTCCTGGGGAAATCAACATTCTGTTTCACCTCAATCCGCACTGGTTCAACCCCTCTGATTAGACCTATTTCGTCGCCTGCGAAATCCCACACCACAGACGACACTGCGTCTCTCAGATCAGGTGGAAGTTCTTCCAAAGTCACCATTGGGTACAGATCTATACACAGATGCTGATTGGTAATTTTAAAGTCAGCATCATCATCTCTCGTCTGGACCTCCACTCCTCGTGGCGTACAGTAAATCGTGCAGTTTAACTTGCACAACAGATCTCTCCCCAAAAGGCAAACTGGACTCGTATCACACACTACAAACTGATGTCTAATTTGGAAGGAACCTATCTTTACTAGGATCGGTTCTGTCAATGGGCTGCTTATTCTTTTGTTCGCTACTCCAACAACCTGGATTGATTGTCCCGAGAGGGGTAGGTTAGGGACTACTGCAGATCTTACAGTAGACCGGGTAGCACCAGTATCAACCAAAAGTGTGGCAGGATATCCCTCAATATCTGCCTCCACAAAAGGTCCCCTCTGGTCTACCTCCAAGACCGCTCCAAGTGTGCAGTCTTCCTCCCCCCTCAGGCACCGTCAGGATAAAGGGTCTGAGCTACTCTCGTCATAGTCTTCAAACAGGGGCATCTGTTGGTACGTTCGTGTTCCTTGTGAAATCCTTGGAGCTTGGGGAACCTGTGCGTGAGAACTGTAAACCCCCCCTTTCATCGTCCTAGGTCTCGTTACTGTGTTAACTACCTCTTGCGCGGGTGCCTGAGCCCCCTCTTCCTCTTCCTGCAACTGATTAGCTGGGTTCAAAGGACACTCGCGTTTAAAATGTCACACCTGGCCGCAAAGATGACATGCAGTGGTCTTCTTCAATGTGGCCACGTCCACTCCTGTCTTGGGGTCTACTGGTTTTCCCTTTCCCATGGCTTGCCCATTCTGGTTTCCCTGGAAATTTCCTTGCTTTCTTCCTAAGGTCCCTCCACTAGGCTGACCCTGTGCTGTCTGCATCTGGACAAGCATCAATTTGTCTTTTAGCTTTCGATGTTTCGATTCCACCTCATCACTACAGTATCTCGCATACCGCAAAATTTCATCTAGTGGCTTGTTCTGCCAGCAGATCAAATGGTGCTGTATCATGAGGCTGATTTCCATTCTCAGACCCAGTACAAACTTTGAGACAAACTGTCCCATATCCTTGGGGTCCAAGATATCTAACCCACTATACTGTTTAAAAGCTTGCAGAAGTCTTTCATAATATTCATGCACCGTTTCTTTGGGTTCCTGTACAGTCCGATCTATCTTAACCCAATCTATATCCTGAGGTGAAATCTTCAGTTTCAACCATGTAATCACCTGCTCATACTTTTTCATGACTAGGGGTGATGGACCATTTGTAACCGCCTCTCTATCCGGTTCCGAAGTCGGCCACTCAATAGCGACTTTACAAGCTGTCCACAAATCTCCCGGTACCACTATGTCAAACAAAGTGTTCAAATCAATCCACAATACTTTTGAAATTTTCACAAACCGCTCAACCTGTTTGTACCACTCTACTGGTTTTTCCCTCAGCCAAGGAAAATCATTTGTAAATGCTGCCAAATCACCTCTATTCCACGGCACATGCACGTACCCTCCATTCTGTACTTCCCGTAAAGGAAAATTTCCAACACCCGTCGCCCCCCCTCCTGGAGGCGGTGTTTCCCCTTCAGCTCTCTTTGCTGGTTTCTTCTTGGACCACCTTTCTTCCCATTTGTCCAACAAAATCCATATCCTCATCCCTACGATCAAATCTCTGGTATGTGTCCTTAATCCTGTTAGTCTCTTCTCCTCCAGCTCCTGATCACTGTACTGTAATCTATGTGGCCCCTGCAACGCTTTAGTTTTGTTCAGGTCTACCTCATATCTTTTGGCCAATTCCTTCAATTTATCATGTGCCATCCTAGCTTTTCGAGTCACATCTTTTGCTACAAACAGCAGCTCATCTGATCCATAAATTTCTATCCTTTCCAAGGGCAGACCTCCATTAATCATCTCGTCTACCTCTGCTTTCAATCTCACTACGTCTAGTAACCTTGCCTGTACCGCACCCCTCAGTACATCTCGACAACCCGAACCATCCCTCTCATCACAGTCACTATTCTGTCCTTGTGACCTATTCCCTTCCATCATATTCCTGGAACTTGGTCTGTCTTCCGAGACGTTTTGTGCCCTATCTCCTTGCATCCTATCCTCTTGGTTCGTTACTGTTGGTGTCCACATCCTCAAAGCTGACTTAGATTCCCGCAAAGACCTTGGTCTTTCCTCTTCTTGTCTAGAGGAAGAGTCCGCAGTAGCCGGTAACGGCGTACTTGTGTCTATTGGTCTTGGGAAATGAACCACTCTTACTCCGAACCCATTCCCACTCTCACTGGTTCCTTCCTCCCTTCCCATCGGTACGGAGCCCCCTTCTCTCACTCGGTCTGGGTCATATACCGGTACTATAGGGCCAATGGTAACCGGTACTGTCAAGGAGTCCGGTAATCTTGTGTTCCCTACAGGAGGCTGTGTTATCATAGACGCCGTTGCCCCCTCTGTTCCTGTGGAAATCCTTCCCACTACTCGCATGCTAGTCTGATTCTGGCTCCCATCAATTGTTATTGCTGGGGTCGGCTTTCCCTCTTCTGAGTCTGGATTAAATGGTGGTGGCCTCTCTGCCAACATCCTATCCAACAAGCTGTCATCTAGATCACTGTCGTCCTCATCGATTCTTATTATTTTCCCATTTTGTACTAACAATGGGTACAACTTATCTCCTTCGATCGTTTCCACTCTCCACCTTTTCTCCAATGCATGCCACCTTGCATCTTGAAATGCCCTGACCGATTTCTTCACCCTTTCTTGGCATCTGTCCTTCTTCCTATCATACGCTGCTCTTATCCACGCATGTAGTGCCTCAAACTGTGTTGGTCTAGGTAGTGGTCGTAAAGAAGCCATTATACTTTTTAGCTGGTACAACACCTCTAACCTGAAAGTACCATAGCGTGGGAACGACAATTCTCCCTCTGCTTCTGTCATTTTATGACAATTCTCAAGCCAAATTATAGTATGCAATCCTACATTCTTTGCCATATAATGTGCTGGTGTATCCTCGGGAGGAGCTTCCTCTCCTTCCCGAACAACCACATGTCTATCACCTCTACAAAGTTCCCGTAAAACTTTAAAACATTTCATGATGAATCAACTTCGTATTTGCACTCAAAATGTCAGCTCTTGCTTCTCGATTTCACTCCACCAATACCAGCGCGGCTCACACCAACCGGCCTATCGCAGCGCGGCACTTGTCTGACGTCACTTTTCCTCCGCTCGCAGCAGTTCCCCTCCTTTCTAATTCACTCGTTCTCACTCACACCTGTCCCAATCATACTCTGAAATAATGTCCGTCCTACCGAACAATTACCTCTCTGACCGTCAGTCTTACCAATGACCGATCAGCCTCTTGAGCTTGTTGACCTCAATCTGGCAACCGTCTGTCCGCGAAACGACCGGACAATCGCCTCTAACACACTCGATAGGATTCAATCACTCGATGTTCTGCACACAATAACCTACGACCTGCGTAGGTTATTCACACACTCACTCATGTGTTCCCTATCTTCAGTGGGTCTGTCAATGACGTCTCGTGACCCCCACAACCTCTGGTCAACGTTCTCAACTCTGGGTGTATTCTACACCACGATAAATCTCCCGGTCCCGCGCGCGCTCACGGTCCGGTTCTCAATCACACAACTCTCTTTCCAACTCCGCAAGACATCACACAACAATAAAACACCGCAATCTACCAAACATCACTCTTTTCATACTCACTCTACTACGAACTGCTACTTCCGCCGCACCGGCACTCTCCGTCAGTTTTCAACGACCTCCGACATCCTTCTCCCGCGGTCCTCTGGATCTGCGTCACTCGGGCTCTATGGGGCAACTTAATCTCCTATCTTGCTCTAGATCTCCCCTTACCATCAAAGGTAACCATCCTACTCTGCTACCAACTGATAACGCCGATTCTTATCTAATTATCTATAAGAACCTTCTGGTCGCCAAGATCTTTTTACCTGTTGAATAGTGTAAAGGAGAGAATCTCATCTGGTTATATAACAGCATTCATTTTGTTTGAAAGGACCACTGACTCCGAATTCAAGTTTGAGAATTTATTATCGCCAAAAATAACTGAACATGTAAGCACCTCAACACGAGGTTAAAGAAATAGATGGGCACTAATACAAATAATAACCTACGCAGAAATCTCATCCGACTCAAGATAAGGAGAATAGAAAGTTCTAGAAGGATCAACCAGACTATGATTGCTCCAATTTCTAAGTTGCTCTTCATTGGACTAAACAAGCTTAAAATCAATTGCTGTCCCTACACTAACGCTAAGTGACATCCCTGCATAACGATTTTCCCAGGCAAGAGTGAATAAAAGGTGTCAACTGTGAAGACTTCCTAAGAAGTGCAATCACATAATACCTAAGCTCAGCTCTGTCCTTCTCTCTGGTCTCCCCTACCTCTTCTCTGGCCTCCTCCCTCAGGGCACTATCCCTAATACAAAACCACAATACAATTGTACACGCCTTTGTCACGCCTCCTTGGCCAGGTCTTCTTTCTTGTGCTTTTCCATCGAAACGGTTACTTCATCCTGGACGGTTGCGATGACCTTGAGTCCCAGGCACCTTCTCCGCTGAAAGTATCATCCCTAAATTCCATTTCACTCCCCGTACCATGCCTCCCATCTCTCTAGCTTTTGAAAACAAAGAGTTAGTCTTACTAACGAGACATGTGTCCTTGCACCTGCAACAAAAGATACGTTCAACAGAAACCTTCTACTGTGCAAATTAAATCTACCGTTTGTGCCCAGAGAGCCTTTCCAAGAGAATCTTTTCACTGCCTACGAAATAAGCTAACATAAGAACACATCAGGCCTTCCCTAAGCATATATGTAGTCAGGCCTTTACATATGACTTTTAAACACCCATCTTACTTTTCCCTATAAGCATTTTCATTATGATTCATTTGCAAACAATGAATTACATGTGCAACTTTAATATGGTGCACGTTTAAACTACTGCAATTACATTACACACGAACTAATTCCTCTATGCATTATGTTCACACAATTCAATAAGCATTACATTACATCATTATCCTAACACCATTATGCTGCTGAGTTCACTTTCTCTCTGTGAACTATTCATTCTTTACTAAACATGCATGAGTATACAACTGAATATAAACGAATATATGTCTGAATACATGTGGGTGCGGCCTATCAGTGATTATGATGCACCCCTACAATTCACAAGAACATTTCGCTCTATCAACATCACATTGCGAATTGTGATAACAAGTAGATAAACCTACTGCCTCAATCCGTATGTGAACGAACACACATTTATTGACAATGCTTATATATTACTTTCTTAGAAACTACTTTCAATGCCTACGTCCTGTTCAGAGGATCAGAACCTCAGGGCACTCACACAAGTAGATGAGGAAGAAGATTCCTCCTTCCAACCACCTAAAATCACTCGATTCAGATGTGCACCAGCTCAGGGCAGACTGACCAGGACCCACAACAAGACAAAGCCAAAACACAAACTCTAACCCAACACCTAGATACCCTTAAGACTCTTCCTCACAAACAGGTCCTCAATCTCTCTGATACATATAGGCCCAACTGAAGAAACAATCAGTTCTATTCTCTTTTGCACCATCTAAACTCAGGTGGCCACATTCGCCTTGGAATTTCATCCCAACTCAACTCTGGTCTTCGTTTCTTCACTCTGATCACCCTCCGCGCTGCTCAACTCCTGGGTCCTGCGAGGACTGCTCCTAGCATCCGATAATTTCCTCTAGTTTACCCACACAGCTGAATAATTTAAAGGAGCACTTAAGATCCTGACAAAATAGTAAAATATTGCATTTATATTTTACAATATTTGCCTGGCTTTATCTATTTTACAAACAAAGATGCAAGTATAGTTTGGAAAAATAGAAACTTTTTGTTCTGATTACGCAATCGGAATACTTTGAATGGCTTACAGCTTGGATGTTCTTCCCCCATGCATCAATATCATGGTCTATTATGATTTGGTGTGGTAGTCAATTGGCGAATGTCTGTGCAATACACCTGTTCCCATAATTCAGCTGGGACTGAGGGAACAGATGGGTCCAGGTGCATTTCAAAGTCTGCTATAATTAAAACTTTCTCTGAGCTGGCTAAGCCGCTTGAAAGATGTTTCAAGAACAGCTTATCAAAGAAAATGCACTGAAGAATGGCAAGCAATACATACCTATATTTAAAGTATGCTGGAAACATTGCTGATCATAGGCAGACTTTGTATGTTAATGCCTGCTAACACACTGTGGAGCATCAATACCAGCCTTCCACTCTCCGGTTTACTCTCTGAAATATTTGCAGTTTGTAATTGTATGTCACCAGATGACAGTAAATGGTATTTAAAGATTGCAATAGCCTTTATTCAGTCAACCCCACACGATCAATGTGGTAACCTACAGTTCACTAAACAACTAATAGCCCTGATTGGGCAAGGTAGGCGCCGTTTGTAATAACTATGCGGTAGAGATTGTTGAGTGTGATGATGATCATTCTGCACCTACCAGAAGGAGCCAACTCAAAAACCACAAAGGTGTCGGTGGTAACCTAGAAGAAGCAGCGATGATCATGTTTCTTTTTTTCTTCTAGTTTAAAACACACTACAAACCATTTTACGTGTTGGTGTAGCACCACATTTGGACCGTATTTAATATACCTAAAACTCCCAAGTTAACATGCAGAGCAAAGTTTGAATTAAATGTTGCTGAAGATGGATAGGGAAGGAGTGGCCTGCTAAACCTCTGAAGATGGTCACACAGGTGATACAGAGCAGAATCAGGTAGCACAGCGCTTGAGGTTCGTTGGGAATTATCCTCAAAGCAATAGTGAACGATATTGGAAAATCCAGAAATTAAATGTGGATAAAGGGCATATCTACCAAAGAAAACGTATGGGTACAACTGGAAGTTGCTACGGTGGCTGGAAAGAATATCAACAAAAAGAGCATTTATTTTTATTTTAGTTGTTTGGTAAAGCACTGATTTGCGGTTGACAGACTGGATGCCATAGCACTGATGATATTATATGCAGCAGCTTTTAATGACTATTCGTGCCCTTTCAAAGATGTTACAGTGACCGAAGATCACTGTAGAAACTTGAGCTATTAAGAACTGGAATTTTAGGTTCAGTTTTTGGCTCAATCTACAATTAAATGGGCCTGTCCTTGCGAGTGGAGAAGGGTTGCCCAGAGTAATTTGTAGATTGATAGTGTCACAGGGAGGCTGCCTTTTAGAAGCTTTCAGTTTTTCTTGTAAGTTACCAGACTGGGTTGGTTCTTCAGATTTGGAATCACAAGATGATCTAGGCTGAGCCTCCCAGGCTTGAATGCATTTCCAACTGTGGATCCTTAGGTCGAATCTGTTCTGAATGAGAGGACTTGCAGTGGTGTGTAGCTTAGGAGCATTAAATGAGTGTATTTTGCCTAGCATCCCACTTGAACTTTGAAGACAATGGTTTTGAACTTTATTCTCTGCATCACTGAAGAAAATTCTGTTATTAAATGAATGGTATGATAAGAGATTATTTTTAAGTTAAAACATAATCTAACTGCTTGGTTTTGCAGTCTCTGGAGTTTCTGTATCTCTTTCTTGGGGCTTCAGGGTAAGCAACTTTGCTGTAGTGTAATCTCAATATTACCATATAATTATTGGCATATTGGCGGGGGACTGGGCCTCTGCAGATCTGTGCCCTATCAGATGGGTTTAGAGGAAATTTTAAAACTACCTGGGGCTGCTGGGATCCCATGGTTTGGGTTTATTAAATGCCGTTTGATTGAGCTTGGGTGTGAGAATCTTTGGACGAATCCAGAGAACACATGCAGGGTACCGAAGTCTCTTCTCAAGGGGATATACTGGAGGCATGTGGATGGCGAGATCAGCAGGAATGTGTGGTTGGGCTCTCTTACAACAGTCTATCTCGAGTTCAAAGATGTCTACTCATTAGAAGAGTATATGGATGAGACTGAGCACCTGCTCGCTAACGCACTGTATATAAAATTCCGGATTGGCGTCTTGCCACTCCGTACAGTGACAGACAAATGCCAACATACTTGCCCCTTTTGTCCTAAGGCAAAAGAATGCATGGATTTCTTTTTTTAAATGGCAAACACAATTTTGGAGATGATTTTAAATGGTTTTACTGTATTGATGTTTTATTTTTATGTGCTTTTATGGCAACCTTGCTGAATAAAGAATAAAGAATTTTACCATGGCTCTGGTCATTTCAATACAGTGAAGGCGTTTAATCAGTGCAAGTATCCTAGGAAGCAGATTTTGATTACCACTGAAGTATGATCACCCAAAAAAATATCCTACGCATAACCACATTCTGAGATTTTGTTTACTGCTTTATTAATGCACATTGTGTCCCTAAGTGCCCCTGGACAGTCCAAGGAGAGGCTTTAATCCAAGCTCCTAATCTGTCAGGTTTTGATCCACTCAGAGATACCTCACTTCATCCATTGAAAGACATATTTCATGTGGTTTGTGAACATGTCTCTGTTTTCCTTATGGCTGCTTATTCCTGTATTGATTTGGATATCATCAGTGTAAATTTGGAATTGGAGCTGGTATTGCGAGACTAGCTGGTTCTCTCGTCTCTTCTATATCATTAATCAGGGACCTGAGACCAATCCATGCGAGACCAAGCATGTGATGGGTTTCACTATCAATGACCAGATATGAGCTTGGATATGTTAGCATCAAGTTAACAAGTTATAAAACTGCAAGTGTTGCAGGATCCCACATGATGTCAACGGTAGGCAGCCTCGAGGCTGAACCACTAAAGATTGTTCTGCCAATTTTTTGGGGATCAGTTGCGGAGTTTTTAACAACATGTGTGCCGTGTGTACTTCAGATTAACTTGGCCTTAACTGTATAATCATGGGCGACTCACAACTTGCACTGTGCCTCTGGACTTTTTCTACATTTGGCCATCGGGGAAGAGGATAACTTGGGCCAAGGGAGGGGGTGATTTGGGTGAGAGTTCAGTTTATTTCAGTACACTGGTGTAGAAGGGGGGGAAACAGAATTTACATTGCATGCGGTACATCGCATGCCATTACAACGCAGTCGTTACAATGACCGCGTTGTTACATCGCAAACCATTACAACGCAAGTCGTTACAACGGCTTGCTGTAGGGGGCAGAAGGTGTTGGATTAAAAATCCAACACCTTCCCTACTGTTGCGCAGACTGGAGTTGGAATAGTAAATTATACTATTCCAACATCCAGCGCCCCCTACATCAAGTCGTTACGACTTGCGTTGTAATGGTATGCAATGTAACAACGCGGTCGTTTTAACGACCGCGTTGTAATGGCATGCGATGTATCGCATGCGTTGTAACGTGGCCTATTCGTAGAAGGGGCACTGTTTTGGTATTGTTAGCTTTGGTACACAATGTTCATGTGTGTGGCTCTGAAAATTTAGTTTTTCATAGTTCATTGTTGTTTTGAACCAAATGTGCTTATGTTGGTGTGCCAATGTCAACGTTCGGTGTTGTGTGGAGGGTGTGCTCATTGTTAAAATTTTCCAAGGGATGTGTTTGTGTCCTTAATTCATAAAGAGTGACATTGTATTGTCTTTTTTGTTCTGGTTCTTCGTATGCACTTCCCACAGACTCTGTCACCCCGCAGATGTTATATGTAAAGTTACACTGGGTCCAGATCATCTTTGCGATAGATGGATGTCTACGGCACACATTTGTATTTGTTTAAAGATCCAAGTAGTGTACATTGCTTAAGTGTGATAAAGATACGGAAAATGCGTGAAACTTGATTCAAAGTGAGTGAATTATGCGCATGCAAATTGTGACTGACAGTACCAGACTTGAGGGAGCTCACAGACATTTAAGAAACCCACTCTTATCTGAGCACCTAACTTACATCCAAATTGCTCTCACTAGACTACAATCAAATGCCCCATTTCTTTTAGGATGTGTGCATTGCACTGTACCACTTCACACGTCAAAAAAAGGCAAATACTAGTTTAATAAGAAAATTGTCAAAATTCCGACTATTTCCCAATGATAGGAATTGTAATTTATGCACTACGCCTAAAAAAAACATAAAGATAGGGGCCTAACTAACAACAGTACAGCAGGTGCAGTGGCACCAGGCTCCAGGCGTGTAAGTTACCTACTGTACGTCAATTATGGCAGACCTTTCCTTCCTAAATAGAATGTCAAGGGGGGTATTTTATTTCTTGCATTATGGCTAATGTCACCGTTGGTAAGCCCCAGTCTAAAAAATGCACATACGTAGGCGTAACTTATCCCTATAATATTTTACAAGTCTACTACTACGTCTTTGAGATCTTTGTGCTGGCCCCGCTCGAGCAGTGGTCAGCAAACCGTGCCTGATGATAAACAATGCAATTTCATATCAACAATGCTCAGCCGTAAATCTTCTAATTTATGTACCTGCCATTAATCCTGAATGAGCAGTGCTCGAAAATATCTGGTTGATAATCTGCTTCTTCTGGAGAGCTTAATGCAAAGCCGTGGTTAAGCTAAATCACTGTCTTTGCAGTAACTCTGTCAATTAGGAATGCATTAATGCCTCATTTTGACAATTGTGACTTAATTAACCTTGTAAATCCATACTGACTAGATAATACGGTGGCCCAAGGTTGCCACAAAAAACCACTGTGCAGTGCTCTCACTGTTGTTTTGCGATACAGTGGCATAATGCAAAATGATGCCCCACCGCATAAGGTGTAGAGGGCCCCCTAATTCCCCTGTATCTTGCATATGTTCATAAGACTTAGGGGCACATTTACAAGCCACTTGTGCCACTGGAGCATCACTTTTTAGAGGCTGCGGGGTGCATTGTGCTGGCCCATATTTACAAGGCCACACAAACAACCTGCATGGCTTTTCATGGCCTTGTAAATATGGCCCCCTTTCACGCATTACTCTGCATGAAAGGGGCGTTCCATGGGTGTTGCTGTGAGCATCCCCACGCAACACCAATGGATTCTGATGCATTCCCAGATTTACGATGTTTCGTAAACCTGGGACTTTGCCAGATTCTAACGCCTCCCAAGGGGAGGTGTAAAAGTGGCGCAACGAAGAGGAGAAATACCTTTATTTTACCTTGTTTTTTCCTCTTTCTATGTATGCTGTATTCTGCAGCACACATAAGAGGAAAATGCTCTCAATTATTTTTTTTGTGGAGGATGGTGTCCCTTCCTGAACAAAAACAATTTTCCCTCCAACGCAGGCACCCCTGCACCTGGTGCAAGGGTGCCTGTGTTGATGCTATGCAGTCCATTGTGCGCCAGCACAGAGGAAAGCACAGGGATGTGTCGTATTGTTGTAAATATGACACATCCCTGCACTTTCCTAATGACGCAGCTCGGCGCAGCAAGATGGCTGGCAGCGTCGCACTGCGTCATCATCTTGTAAATATGCCCTTAAAGGGCATATTTACAAGGAGCTTGCGTAGCCGCTGCGTCATTTTTTTGACGCAGCGGTGGCACTTTTTTAGCTCCATAATTACATGGTGACGGATCTAGGCAGATGCGTCACTTTTCGTTGGCCTGCATCAGTTTTAACCTGCGTTGGAATCAGTTGTGTCTCGTTACTTTTAATATATGCATGGTAGGCGTACCCACCTAAAATCCCCCGTAAAACTGACGCATTGGTATTTATGGCATTTTGAAAAAGTGACGCATCTTCAGGAAGCGGGCCGCTGAGCTTAAGATGTGTCAAAATTCCTACGCCTCGAAAAAACAGGCGTAGGAATGACGCATTAGCTGTGGTATAGGTATCTTACCAGCTGAAGTGACTTGAAACAATGTAATCTGCAATCAAGCCACATCCCTCCAACTGGTAAGTGCACACATAAGGTAGGTAACGAAGTAAATATCACATCACACACCATCACAGACTTGCATGCACTCACATTGTACTTTCACATAATATGTGACACATACGTAGGCATAGTGGCACACATAAGTAAGCTATATTGCTGTAGTTGCGTCAGTCTTATGACCAACTACAGCAATGCCCCAATTTTCGTCCGGATGCCTTGCTACATCCTACCTATGGATAAGTCAGAATTTCTGACGCATCCTTGCTATCGTGTGCCATGGAGCCCCGTATTGTGAATAAGGCGCATCCATGGCGATGTAAGGTTTTTTGACGTAGGCACAAGAAATTTTGACGCATTGCTGCCTTGGTGCAGCGATGCATCATTTCTTGTAAATGAGGCGGATTTACAAAAAATTATGCCAACAATGCCTGCATAAATGACAACATAGTGAAATGGGGCGCCTTCTTGCCCCACACCAATCGCACAGCTACATTGCGCCTCCAAGGCATACTGTTCAACTTTTACTCCATTTTTAATCCGTTTTCACCAACGACTCCAACATTTTAAACCTCTGTTGTTGCTCAACTTATGCTCTGTTCCACACGCGGGATGTAATGCCATTTTCCAAGCCTCTCATGTGAAAACTGTGCCCATCCGGACCTCTTGTTTAAACACGACAGATGCAAAGGTTCGTCCCAAGCAGTGTTTATTTAAAACCCAATGCATTTCGGGCTACAAGCGCCCTTCGTCAGGGAACACTAGTAAATGATAATAAAACATATCACTGTTACCAAACAATTAGTTAATTGTACAATGCCTGCGTTGGCACAAGGCTTTCAAAGCGGCGCCAGCACAGTGGGAAAGGACAGGAATGTGCCACATATCATAAATACTACACATTCCTGCCGTTTCCTTTTGATGCTGGGCAGTGCAGCAAAGTGACTTACTGTGCTGCCCTGTGTCAAAAACTTGTAAATGAGGCCCTCAAAGCCCAGGTAGTTAGGGGCATATTTACGAGGGCCTTGCGTCATGCTTGCACCACGCAATGTGGTACATGCACGAGGCAAAACTCTAATTTACATTTATGAAGCCACGCAAAGAGACTTTGTATGGCTTTGAATGGCTTCATAAATATGGAGTAATGCAATGCATTGCAAATCGCAGGTGAAGCATTCAATGGGCGTTGCAGTGGGCGTTCCCACGCAACTCCCATGGTTTTTTGACGCATTCCTAGATTTGCCAAACCTGGGAATGCGCCAAAAAGATAACCCTTCCCAGGTGAGGCGTGACAAGGAGATATATGTCTATTTCTCCTCGTTTATTCCTTTTTCTATGGGTGCTGCATACTGCAGCACCCATAGAATGAGAAAAACGCCTCTATGTATTATTTTTGTGCAGGAAGGTGCCCCTTCCTGCACAAAAACAATCCTGCCTACAACACAGGCACCCTGCATTGGCGCTAGGCTGCCGAAACGGAGCCAGCACAGGGGCAAAGGACAAGAATGCATCTTGGATAAATACAGTGCATTCCTGCTCTTTCCCTGTGACGCATGGGCAGCCCAGGAAGCTAAGTTGCTGCACTGCCCTGCGCCACCATTCCCATAAATATGCCCCTGAGTCTTTGGCACACAGGTGTGACCATGTGAATCTCAACGCAAGGAATTATGTCAAATCCTGGGGTAGAGGATGTAACATGCATTTGTCATAACAAAAAGGAACAGAGCAGAGGCCCACTCAATGGTCAGTCAAAGGCTTGTCCCTGAGGTGTACCAGGGAAGAGAAGCTGTGTGACGCAGCACACATGGCCCAAATCTATGTCGAGTCTCCCATCAAATGCATGTTGTGCAGTCTTACATAGGTAAAAAGCTGGCAACTGTCCCTTTGAAAGCCTTCTAGCCTGGGAATCTTCTAGCCCATTTCTATACCTTCCACACATCAACTGTCTATGTAGACGTGTTCACACATTGCGCAATGCATACCTTCTTACTCTTTCCTGAATGCTGCACGGGCTGATTCCTAAGACCCTCTGTAGCCAAAATTGCATGATCAGTGTATGAAGATGCATATGTGCGCTCCTGATCTATGAAGCTTCAACGTTAGATAAGAATCTGAATTATACCATAGTGGCATGATATTACGCTTGAGTAAATAGCTTTGTAAGTGTAATTTTTTTTAAATGAATACTAAACATATGAAGACTTTACAATATAGTTTAAGCAAAGACAATAACAGTGTGCTCTGCTCTTGAGATGTTAGAAGTGTTGGTAGTGGAGCGAGGGATACTCTTCTGTTTGAAGCAGTTTGAGGGTGAAGACAATTTTGAAAGTGCTTGAGGACTATTTGTTGTTTGTCTCTGCCAGTAGGCCCTTGGCCAGTGTAAGCACCAATTACACTGCAATACAGTGTCTGCTCACAGTGGCACAATGCAAAATGATGCCCCATTCTAGAGAAATAACTAAGCCACCCACCGCAGGTCTGCTAAACCTGTATTGTTTATCTTTCCAATCATTTTCTGCTTTATGCTTGTATCACTTACCACTTTTTGTGTTTGCCTTTCTCTTTTCAGCCTCGTTTTTCTGCTTTCTGCATGTTTCTCTCAGGATTCCACCATGCACCTTTTCTGTTCACACTCCTCAGCCTCAGTTTGCCCTCCTCTGCTCTTGTGCATCACCCACTCTTGACTTTCCTTCCCCTTGGTTTTTGTGCCTGTTTTCCAGCTGTCAGGCTCCCATAGCCCCTCTCCCCCCTACTGAGGTTTTCCAACCCCTCCTGCCATTTCCCCCCCGCTCCTTACCTGCTTCCCACATCTTCTTCTACTTGTCCAGTGTCTTCTTTCTCCCTGGCGTCTTCTTTCCCATCCTCTTTAGCCCCGCCCACCACCCCGTGCTCCTCCCCCTCTCAGAACCTACTTAATGGTGACCGCTGTGCAACTGCGCAGTGGGCGTGCCACTGGTGCGCTGAGTGCGTGTCAAAGGCAGGTCAGTCTGCGCCCATCCATGCCTGGATCATGCCTAGGGCCACCACCCCATGTCGAATCACCCACCACCACTACTCAGCAGCGAGCTTTCTCATGCTCGACCCAGGATGCCAATCCACCCATTGCTGCTGCACGGCACACCTCAGGATGGTAGGACCTTTCGTGTACTTCCACTGCCTCTACCTGCAGCAACATTCCCTCATGCACACCGCATACTCCTACTGCCACACCACCCTTTCACAACCAAACACCACACCAGACCCCCAGCATACACTCACATGCATGCTCTTAAACACCAGCTTGCTCAAAAACACACACAATTGAAATTTGGGACCTCCTCAGCACCAGCACACCAGACCTCCTCTACCTGACGGAAACCTGGATGAATCCCATTTCATCTCCTGACATCGCTGTGGGTGTCCCAGCAGGATACAAAATTGCACTTTAAGGCTGCCTTCACAAACCCAGAGGGGGACTCATCATCATATACAAAGATACCCTTAAATGAACAACCACCTCGGACCTGAACACACCCTTCAAGGAACACAGGCACTTCAGCCTACAAATCAATGACACATACATCCTAAAGGGCACCGTAGCATACAGACTACCCCGACCACGAAGCAACTTCAACAACCTCATCTCAGACTTCATCGTTCCCCTCATCATTCACTCCAAGGACTTCCTACTTCTCAGCGATTTCAATTTCCACCTGGAAAACCCCTCTGACCACTGTTCTACAGACCTTCTAGAGCACAGCATAGAACTTTCCCAGCTCATTACGGACCCCACACAGAGTGCAGGACACACTCTAGATGCCATCTTTGCCCCCAGCAACAGCATCAACTACCACTCTGCTTCACCACTCACATGGGCTGACCAAGCCATTATCCACTTTAAAATCTCCACACCACAAACCGAAGCTCCCATCAGCATCAACCTACACAGCTGGAACTGGAACAGAATGATGGAAACGGACCTGCGCAGCACTCTCAAAACCGACCAACCCACAGACAACCTAGTCAAGGACATAACCAACTTCAACCGGTGGATCTCAAACTGTGCTGACGCTCTTGCACCCATCAAAACTCACAAACTCAGCAGAACCAACAAACAGGCCTCCTGGTACACAGACGAGCTTCAGGACTCCAAAAGATACTGCAAACAGCTGGAAAGGAAATGGAAAGCTGGCCATGACACCAGCACCAGATAAACCTACAAAGTCGCACTCAGGCACCACCACTATCTTCTGAGAGATACCAAGAGGAGATCCTTCACCGAACAGATCAAAGCTAGCTCCAACAAGGGCAAGAAATATTTGCTATCATCAAGGAGTTCACTACCCTAGAAGCCTCAGGCACATCCATCAATCCCTCCAAGGAACTCTGCAACAACCTCTCCAACTTCTTCCACTGTAGAATTGAAAAGATCTACAATAACTTGGAAAAACAACCTGACCCCCAAGGACATCACCAGCAACCTCCCCACAATCCACTCGGGCACCTACCTAACGAACTGGAGGACACTCACTGAGAAAAGCACCTCTTCAATCAATATAAACGTGCACTCTGGGGCCTCCACTGACCCCTGTTCACATCATATCTACAACTTAGGCAGACTGTTGATCATCAGATTCTGCACGCACATCATTAACTCCTCTATCATTTCTGTAACCTTCTGTGAAGACTGGAAACAGTCATGGCCCTCCTCATTAAACCCTCGGCAGACCCCAACGAGCTGAGAAACATCTGCCCCATCTTCCTTCTACCATACCCAACAAAAGTGATAGCAAAGGCAATCAATCTACAACTCACCAACCAACTAGAACTCCATAATATTCTGTAACACACCCAATCCAATATTTGCAGTAACCACAGCACAGAGACAGCACTCATCCCTGCCACAGAAGAGGTCTGCTCCCTTCTGGACCAAGGAGAAACTACTGCTCTCATACTTCTAGCCCTCTCCACTGCATTCAACACTATGTCACATTCCAGCGTCATCAAAAGACTACATGCTAAAGGTACCCAAGGTCCAACCCTCGAATGGATATCCTCCTTCCTCACAGGGAGAGCACAGTTAGTCAGACTCCCACCCTACACATCAGAACCCAAGGACTTGATCTGCAGAGTCCCTCAAGGATCATCTCTCAGCCCTACCCTGTTCAACATTTACATGACACCATTCGCTGACCTCATCAGAGCTCACAGCATCTCCATCATTTCCTATGCCAATGACACCCAGCTCATCCTCTCAATGTCCGACTCCATGACCAGATCCAACTTCACTGAATTCATGATCTGCATAGCGGAATGGATGAAAACCAACTGCCTGAAACTCAATTTGGACAAAACAGAAGTGTTGAACTTTGGGAACAAGAGGTCCCCCTGTGACTCCATCTGCTGGCCATCAGAGCTCAGCCCACCACCTATACCCTCTAACCACGCAAGAAACCTGGGAATCATCTTGAAGGACAAATTCAAAATGGCCTCACAAGTAAACAAACTCATCTCCTCCTCATACTACGCATCCTCAGAAAAATCTTTAAATGGATCCCCAAGAGCACCAGGCGTACTGTCACTCAAGCCCTAGTTCTGTCAGACTAGACTACGGCAATGCACTCTATGCCGGGATCACCAACCACTATCTTCACTGACTTCAGACCATCCAGAACGCCCCAGCTTGATCCATCTTTACCCTCCCACATTATACACTCATCATGCCACACCTCAGATAACCTCACTGATTACCGATTCACAAATGCTGGCAATTTAAACTCCCCATACATGCATACAAGGCACTGCCCAACACTAGACCAGCATACCTCGATGGCCGCCTTCACTTCCACCAACCCACTAGACATTTATGCTCTGCCTAGAGGTAGCCTAGCCTACTCCTACATGGCACTCAAAGCAGGGAATAGCCTCCCTCTACACTTCAGGGCTTCCTACTCACTTCTGGAATTCCACGAGAGGCTGAAGACCTGGCTGTTTAACTAACCCCCAACAGATTGACCTACACACCTGCTCCAGTGCCTCGATACCCTTTAGGTGATAAGTCGTGCTCTACAAATCCAAATAGCATAACATTCAATATCACATTGAAACCTTTAATGTCTAACATGATAACTGATTGTATTGCATAAGTGTGAAAGGAATTGGAGTAGTCTCTGTAGGTTTCCTAAACACTGGAAAGGATGATATGGGAGCCTAATTCCAACTAGGAGCTGGCAGGCTGCATCCTCACCAGACCGTTTCAGAATCAGAAAGCAAATGCTGCCAAACAATCATGACACCACTGTGAGTTCATTGTCAGTTCAGAGGTGGGGGAAACAGCATGTTGTTGGCACTAGCTACACTTCCACCACTGCTTTGATATTGGTGGCTGGGTGGTGGGTGACGGTCTTATGGCAAAGAGGGTTTCCTGCCTCTGAATGAGGGCCATACAGACAGAATGCAAATGAGACCATAACAATCCAAATACATATTCTGAACACAAATACAATTGAAGCATGAATACAGCAAAAACTCTGAGAACATTTAAGGTACACAAAATACTAGCAGGAAGAGCTCACAGATCCTAAATATAGTGTGGGGCATCTATTACTGGGGTGTGAGGAGGGAACATTTTCTCAAAAGTTTTTTGTAGGGAAGTGGATAATTAATTGATGAGAAAAATAACAACAAAATGACAAAACACCAATAAGGGGAACCGGAAATATGAATGTTTAAAGATTTAAAACAAACAGCACCAAGAAAACGTTATATGCTAATCAGTAGTCACTGTTCACGGTTGATTGGGACCTAGGCACGATTTCAGGTGGACCTCAATAGGGTGCGAGTTGGATACACCAAGCGGGTCATTATGGCCAAAGATTTTACATTCTGACTTAGTCTTAGAAATGAAAGTCAAAATCTTCCAGTGGGGCAAGGTTGCAGGCTGTGTCCTCATGAAGCCAAATCGCCATTGGAGAAGGTACTGCTGAAGCCGTTGGTTTTAGCGGAAGAGCTCTGAGTGGGAGAAATTCTAAATACGCAGCCGCCAAAGTCCTCGTGTCGTGCCTTTGTCTGGTTGAGAGTTCTACTTTCTGACTTAGTATTTTTCACAGAGCTCAAAATCCTCCAGCGGGGCAAGCCTGAAGTTATATCTGACTGTTCAAAGTTTCTGAAGCAGCATCTCTTGGTCACTTTTAAGGCTCCCAGGACCTCAGGGAAAGCACATGGGTTAAAGACTCACTCAAGCAGAGGCCATGAGCAGGGTCCAGTTCAGTTCCAGTTACCACTGGCCAGCTGGGCACTTCAGGAGAAAGGCCTATTTCAGCTTGTTGTGTCCCTGTAGCAATGCAGGAGTTTAGCCAATTGACCATTGGAGTTCACTTCTTAGTCCTAGGTGCAAGTGTCAGTAGTTCCAGGGACTTACACGCAAGCCAACAGGAATTCAAGAGGATAGCAAAACTGAGTGCGAAACGACTCTCTTCAGTAGAAGACAGGGCCAGCCTCTCGGCACGGAGTCACGGATGGATGACCCTTTGCACCTATGCACAGTTGAAATCCCGGAGCTACCTAACACTTACCTTCAACGCACGCACTAAGCTCTGTTTTTTAAAACTGAGAATGGGGGTGATTCCAATGAATTGCCATCTCCCTAAATGGAAAAGAGATTGTGCACAGGAAACGTGCCGGCTCTGTGGCCAACATAGGGAAGACATATTGCACGTGCTATGTTTGTGCCCCAACCTCCTAGAGGATAGAAAGGCTCTACTACGAAGGGGCTGGATCGACAAGGATGTCAGATCTTGCAGAGGCGCAGTGCTCGCCTGTTTCGACCCTTGGAATACCATCTTAAATTGCGCCTTGGTCAGGATCATGGATTGCTTTGTAAAAAAGATAGAGGAGGCAAGATGCTTATTGGATACTCGGCCTGAGACCTAGACCTCCTGCCTATTTGCACCAGCCTGCTCCGAACCATCTTCATCTGCGATTTGGCTATGCTTACGGACAGCTTTGGGTAACAAAAATGCCAGTGGAAGGGGAGAGGCGCACAGGCAGTCGGCCTGGGACTTAGACGTCTAGTTTAATTAGGACTGCCGTCTCCTTACAGCAACACAATTATAGGATCTACGAATAGTGCATTCATAACAGAGTTTTAGAATGACATGATGATGGATGTCTTTTAATAATATTGCAAAAAATGTGGATCAATTTATCAATTTTATATTTTATAATGATTTTCAATTTTGTAGAGCGTTGCAAGGGTTTTAACAAATCATGCAATAAAGTTTATTATTATTATTATTATTATTATTATTATATCTCCACACAGGTCTGAAACAGCAGATCCAGTCCTCTTCTGTTCTTCCACAGGTCCAGAAAGTATTTTTGATTATCTATGAGCGATGTGCCATTTTGTAGGATTTACTAGCCAGTGTGTAAGGGTGAAACCTGGACCCTATCTAGCCAATGAGGAAAAGTTCTCAAGGGTAAACCTTAACACTT
Source organism: Calotriton arnoldi (assembly GCA_963921515.1). Taxonomy (NCBI): domain Eukaryota; kingdom Metazoa; phylum Chordata; class Amphibia; order Caudata; family Salamandridae; genus Calotriton; species Calotriton arnoldi. Next base: position 2,420,467 of record CAWUFW010001128.1, on the reverse strand, counting down.
TTGTAGCACATCCTGTTTGCCTTACTGCAAACTATTTATTCTAAGTAAATTTAAATATGACTCATCTGTCAACCAGGCGTGTGTTTATGAATAGAGCTGTCTGCTCCTCCTCAGCTAAAGCAAACTGGTTCTGGACCAGCACCCCCTCCCATTGAGCTGGTGCCAAACTGAATACAAAGAGCCCAGATAATAAAAGGCTTCTCTTTCTCAGGTCTCCATTTACACTTAACTATGAATGAGCAGGTCTCACCGTGGTCCTTTTCAAGTTAAAAATGTTCCTGAACCCTCCGCAGCTGTCATTCCTGTGCTGAAATGTTTTACATTGCTTACAATCTGGTCTTCCTGCAAAATGGCCTAAGCCATTGTTTCTGCTCTGGACAGGAGTTTTCACACCTCATTAAGGGGAAGCGCTGATAGGCCAACTGCTGGTAGGCTAATGGTAATTACTAAGAGTGGGCGGAGTTGGTGGAGTGCCACTACGCGGAGTTCCACGGAGTTGAAAACAAATTCCGCTCCACTCCACCTTAATTTAAAAAAATGGGAAATAATCACTTACCTGCTCTGGCGTCTCTGGGCTGCCCTCCTCCTCGCTGTCCTCGTGTCCTAGCCGGTCGCAACCCCCTACTTTGTACGTCTTGCGAGGACTGAGCATGCATGCACGAGCATGTGCAGTCCTCCCAAGACGTACAAAGTAGGGGTTTGCGACCGGCGAGGACGCGAGGACAGAGAGGAGGAGAGACCACGGCGAGGAGGAGGGCAGCCCGGAGACGCCAGAGCAGGTAAGGGACTATTTCCTGTTCTGGTGGGCTTGTGTGCAGGGGCTAACTCCGATACGCCGCGGAGTCGGAGTTTTTGCCTGAACTCCGCGTTCCCAATGGAGCGCGGAGTTAGCAAAACTCCACAAACTCCGCTGTCAGAGCGGAGTTCGCCACCCAGGCTTACCCTACTGGAGTTTCAAGCAGACAAATATTATATTTTTAATAGACACTTTTCATAAAAACGTTTTAGAAATCCAACTTTATTGCTAAATGTGGTTTCAATAAACATTAAAAATAGTGCTTGAATTATGATAGTATCTTATCTCAAACCAAAGATAGTAGAGTTATGATTTTATTCTAAACCTTAGCTTTTCTCATAGGACAGCACTTCAAATAAAAATAGTTTTTTGATGGACAGTCACTGTAGGTACATGCTAACACTAAATTATTGCATGTACCAATTTTAAATACTAGGCACCCTGCCCTAATACAAGGCATATTTAGGGATTTCTTATTTAGTATTTAAAAGTAGGGTTCTCCCCAATAAAAAAGGTTTATTTTGAGATGTTCATCTGCAGGTTTAAAAGCTACGGGAGTCAAGCTACTTAGGTAGGCCTGAAGCCATGTTTTTTTTTGTCAGCACATTTTGTTGCAGTCCACACGTGACTTTTCACTTACTATTCCATTTGTGTATTTTCCTACACCATATATTATATATAAGTTAAGGAGGTCAAGTAGGATTCCACCAATTTTACTATGTGTTAAAGGCCAGAACACATACACTTGGGCCTGGACAGCAGTGCACCAGTGTGCAGGGTTAAAGAAACATCAATACCAGCCAACAAAATATAGTTGTGAAAACAAAAAGATGTACCTTCTCACAATTTCCAGGAGTTTCTCTCATAAAAAACGCTATTGTAATCACTAATTAACGACTTTAGAGCAAGGCATGAATCTAGAAGAACAACAAGAACATATCCAGCAGAAAACGTCACAGGCTAATGTATCTCTTTAATAAACTTGGAGCAACTCCATTAATTCAACTTCAGATCTAGAGCAGCCTAAGTACAGCTCATCCTAGATTCTGTGAGTTGTTCCTAATTCCCTCTTTCGAAAATCTTTTTATTCAGTAATGAAGGCAACATGTTACAAAGGGATGTTTTAGGTATAAATGAAACATTCTTTCTCATCTAACAACTTTATATGCTTAAGGTTGCCAAGGCAACTGCTTAGAGCATTTTGTATTGCTCAGGTTTGCTTTTCTTGTCCCTAGTATTAGCAAAAGAGAAACTCAACTTCCTACAGAAGCATTTAATGCACAAAAAGGTTACCTGAAATAGTCATTGAAATTATTGCTTGTTGCTTGCAGGTATTTTCCTTTAAATATTTTACATTTGCATTCTTTGGGAAGCAGAATGTTCTTTGTTCGATGTTCTGTGCTTCTACCATGCCTCAGGTATTGGGTGGGGGGATAAGGGACAGGAAAGAAACAGTGGCCAGATGACGGCACCTGTATTTTACTTTTTATTTTAACCATACACCTGTCCCCTGAAGGTTTAGTAGGGTGTTTGAGAGCCAGCTACTTCTAATGTGAGCAGTTACAGATCAGTTAGCGGTGGCCTGGCTTCTGGTGGCTGTTCTGTGTACTGCCTGAAATGCGGTAGGGGTTTCAGCCCAGTTCCGGGGGGGTAAATGTCCACAGCCCAATAGAAAAACCTGCCTTTGAAATTAGCAGATATTCATTGGCAATCTCATGTTGAAGGCTAACTTCTTAATGTGTGGAGGGTCACTGTGATTCTGTCTCTCAATGGTGCCTTCTCCAGATAATGGTTGTTAGACATATTGGCTCAGCAACACAATATGTTTGCAAATTACTATGTAGATACATTTCATGTGTGTAAAACACACACACAGCCCCAATTGTGAGGAATAGTAGTCTTATGGAAAGAAAACAGAAACATATTACAACTTCAAGCTTATGTGTAATACAACCAGAAAACCAGGAAATAAACAATGTTAATAATTGTATATAGACATTCTGGGACCAAATTAAATATACACTAAGGATCAACATGTCTCCCACTAAAATCTGGCAGTAAACCTGCAGTAAACTATAGAATTGTTTTGCAAAGCATTACGCATGTCATATCCTGACTGAGAGTTTACAATTGTTAATGACTCACTGGATAACTTTGAGAATCTAAACCCTTAAATATTGGCTTAACTAGCATTCTGTAAGATGTCATCTTGTACAGCACAGGTCCTCTATCTCTTTGAGATGTGCTTCCCATTACTCAGTGCAGGTGCCTTGAAATATGAGTAGAAGCCCCAGGAAATAGCCATAAAGTGCATTGAATCTATGTGTCTCAGGCCTGATGAAATGCGGCTCCATGTACAATAGCACACCCCCTCCTCTCAGAAGAGTGACCATGATCATTACAGTACCTGCTTGGTGTTGATATTGGTATTGAAAATGTTAGTGGTATTTGTAGAGCACAAACTTAGCTGAACAGTGGACGTGACTCCAAAGATATGAGTCATGATCATTTACATGAGGTGTGTCATTCATGAGGTTCCTATTTTGCAGGCAAATTATGCTTTTTGAAGAGGTGGGTTCTCAGGCACTTAGTGAATTAGCGGAGGGTGTGACCCTGCTGAATGGGATGCAGTTTCAGATTCTGGTAGCATAGATGGAAGATGCCTGTCTTCTGATCTTTTACTTCTTATACCTTTTCAATTCCAAGCTGGGGATGTCCTTGGCTCTGGTTTGGCATTGTCCACCTGAAGGGGTAATTTGATGACTTTGTAGTTGGTCTTAAAGATGATGCAGTCTTGGAGAGGGTGCAAATGTAGTTTCCTGAATGAAAGTGTGATGTTGTTAAAATGTTTAAAATCTTTGATGCTACGTGCCACCATGTGTTGGATTCTTTGAGAGGGGCCATGGTAGAGTCAAGGAGGCCATTGAGCATGGTGTTGCATCTGACCAGTTGAGAGAGGACTACAGCCTGCACTTTCACTCTGAAGTTGTTTTCGGGCAGATAGACATTCACTGTTCTGGCAGGAGAGCTGATAACATGAAGTCTTGGTTTTCTTTTCAATGTCTTCTTTGAAGGAGAGGTTGGTGTCGAGGGTGAATCTAAGTGACTTTGCAGTAGCTGTCAGCTAGATGCTGAAGCCATATTTGTTTATACCAGATAACCAGACTTGAATCTATGGTAGTTTGGTGTTGTTGGTGAACAGGAGGAATTCTTTCTTCTCAGGTTGAGCATTAGGTAGGTACTTTACCTCCAGTTCTGGATTAGATTGATATATGTTCTGAATCAGTAAGGGGCTGATTACGAGTCAGGTGGTCCATGGACAGCCAGACTCGCGGGCACGGCGGTGGCGGTCTCCCCAACGCCCTATTATGAGATGGGCAGTGGGACCACCACAGCCCCGCCGCAGCCACCAGGAAACCGCCATTCCCTGGTGGTGTTCCAGCTATCAGGAGGCATCCCTTTGCTTGGCTTGACAGTCGCGGTCCCGCCAAGCATATTAGGAGTTTCCTCTCCGCCAAGGTTTACATGGCGGTTCCTCCTCCATGTAAACCCTGGTGGAGAGGAAACTAAGGGGACCGTGCAGGACCCCCTGTTGCCTCTGCACCCTGTGACTTTTCAGTCCATACCCTGCAGGAACTGCTTTTGGCGTTCCCATTGTGGTGCCTGTTTTTAAAGGCACCGCCATGGGAATGCCAATAAAAAGCCTGCCAGACAGGAGGAAACTCCTAATCTGGCGGGCGGTGTCACCACGGGTTTGGCAGTGCGGCGGCGGCGGGGCGGACCCGGCGCCACACTGCCAAACTCGTAATCAGGCCGTAAAAGTCATTGGTCAAGGAGATTTTGATGTAGAGTTGTGTTTCGTTTGTATACTGATGGATCTGTTTTGGATTTTTACATCAAACAAGCTTAGAACACACCCAGAGCCAACAGATCAGTCCCAAATGTACAGATACAATGGTATTGAAGATAGTCACCACACACCGGTGCCATCAATACATTAATCAAGATTTGTTAGGAATATTGAAATGTCAGATACATATCAATCATAAAGGAAAAAGGAAACAAATGCATACTCACACAAACAAAACGGTATTCTCAAGACAATGTCTTATAACATAGTGTAACAAGAGTCATATCTATTGAGGTATCTGCTAATGTAATGAGGATCATCTGCCATTTCTATACTATACCCCATGGCCCAACACCTATCTCAGCATTCAGAGGTTTGATCTGCTCACTGCGCAAATAGCTTGTTAATGCTCAATAAGTGCAAATAAGTTTCTGTCTAGAAACTTATATCTCACATTCAAATATTTGCCAATAAAAGTGTTGTATAATTCCCACAACTGTTGTACCATTTTAAGTAAGCAACATGACCTAAAGCCTTTTGGTTCAAGTGTGCACATCTGAGACAAAATTCTCGCCCACAGTTGTTTATGAACAGGGCATTTGGAATTCCAGGACATAACTATACATTTCCTGGTTATGAGTAGCATAGACATTATCATTTTCGTTACCATGACTGAATGACTGCGAAGTGAGACTCCTATACCAAAGAGCATTGTTTATGGGTTGAGTGTTAATGAGAGGTACTAAATAGCATTTACTTTTTCATATGGCTGCAGGAAATAGTAATGTGTTGCATTCAGTCCAATATCTAATCCCCAATCCACACTATTGAAAAACCTATTATGTAGCAATTGAGATGGCATACTGGTACATACTTTATATGTTATGGTATACTGGTATATTTCTTTATATTCTACCTCTCAGTTCATTGCATTGAAGAAACATAATTTATAATCCCATATGTGACACAATGTCATTACAATATTGTCAGCTGTATATTACCAAAAATGCTGCATTATGATTTGCTCCTAGCTGGTTAATATCTACCCAGGAGATTCATAGCTGGCACCTGAGACAAGCTTCATAGCAGTATAATACTACCTTTCACTGTGCTATCTTCCCATAACAGATGTTTGTGAAGATCACAGAGTTCTAATAAAGAATTAGAATGTTCAACTTGCTCACAGAATATGCCTGCACTGGGAGACATGCTGCTGGAAAAGACAGCTTCAGAATAATTCACTCTCTGGTACAGAAGGCTCAATATGTACATGAAAATGTTTCTTATCTTTGCTGTTACAAGTTCCTGTAATAAATGAGCCCACAAAAACATCCCAGTCCATATGCTGGTATTATATATTTAAAGTGTTCCCAGTCAGAGAACATTTCTGACAATATGGTTAAATACTTATTGTTGAATGTAGCAGTTTGTATACAGAAAGACATTTTTATAGACGATAAATATATGTTTTTAAATATGTTTTACCATTTCCTTATATTTAACTTGACAAGAGGAAGTGGGGAAAAGTAAAAAGCAAAAATGAAGTTATCAAATTTAGACCTAGGGGCCTAATTACGATGTCAGTCAGAGCTGCCTCCGACCAACACCGTTTTGTGGAAGGAACCGACTGACCATTGGTCGGCGGTTCTGACTGCGCAATTAGGATGCGACCGCCTATGGTGCGATCGCAAACTTCCATTATTCAATGGGAGCTTGTGCGGCGGGCTGAAACTGCCCGCAGTACAAGCTCCCATTGAAAAATTGACATTTTCAAACATCCCTGCACTGTGTGGTAGGCACCTCATGGTGCCTGCCACACGGTGCAGGGATAGTGCCCCCCAGGGCCAAATACGGATGGCCAGCTGGAAGGGGGCCCTGCTATGCGCCCCCAAAGTCAGTTCCGACAGCCAACCCATGTCAGAAAGGCTGACGTGAAGCGGCTGTCAGAAACTGACATCATAATCCCGACGGCGGAAATGCCATCTTTAAGGGATTATGAGGGCTTTCCGACTGGCCGACGAGCACCTTGAGCCCGTCGGAAGCGTGATTTCTGAATGATGTAAAGGTTTATGGTATGCTTATAGGTACGAAGCACATAGTAAAGTCACAGCCACACTTCTAAGATATCAACATTTTCACGAGGTGTATTAAGATGTGGGAGCCAGCTTTCTGAATCTAAACACTTGTCTTTTTTTATGTGTTGCTCAGGTGATGATAGAATGAAAAATGCCGTGGCATTCACCCTTTTTGACTTTAGAGTATTGTCTTTTAGTATCTTGATTTAACACCTAGCACATGCATATAATATATATATTCTTTCATGATCTTTTTTAAAGGAAATAGCAGCATGCAAAAATAAAAATTTTATTTAGAGAGAGGTAAAACAAGACAGAGTGAGGTTAATTATAACCACAAAATGACAGAAATCCTCAGTTCCAAGCATCACAACAAGGCTATATGCTAGGTGTCAAGACACTTAAAGACATATATATAAATATTCCATTTGATAGCGGCTCAGAAAGTGAATGCACAAAGGCTCAAAGGTCGGGGTTTCAAAAGTTTTCCTTGGCGCAGAAGGTGGATTGCCTGCGCCAGGACAGGCGACAAACACTTCGTCCACGTGTACAAGGTGCACAAGGAAACTCACAAACAACAGAAAAAGATGGGAAAGACGACTATGCTGCAAAAAGCGCAGGCAAAAAGCAAAACAACAGAAAGACAAAGAAACAATGGAATCGGAAATGAGTATTGGTATGCAGAAGTGTGATGCCCAGACTGTCATCTATCTCACAGATATCGTTTTAACTGAGAGTGAAAATACTATACTTTCTTTAGGATTATCATACAGTCCTAGGAGTGATTTTAATTACGCACAAAGTCGTATAGATATGTACAGATTTGTGCGAAAGTTAAAACTACAAAAATTTCATCTCATGCAAGGCCCTGATAAAAGAAACCAATGGAAGGGGCCATTGAATATGGATACAAGCGCTCCAAATTTAACTGTTGGTGATGTAGGGCTTTTACGAGATCTTGAAGCGCTGCAACAAGAGGGTGACTATGTAATGACAACTCAAAGCCATATATCAAATAGACGAGACATTGGTGTTTTGACCCCATTTAAACCTAAATCTACATTTTGCCCTGTAATGTTGAGGGACAACATCGATGTATTTCATGAAATAGTGTCACAAGAATTGAAAATCCTTTACAAAAAACTGGGTACAATCAAAAAATGCTACACCGTCCAGGATGATGCCTATTCTAAATTAATGAAGAAATTAAGGCTCAACAACAATGTAATAGTCAGACAATCTGATAAAGGCGGCAATGTCGTACTTTGGCCTCGTGATATGTACATGACTGAGGCCTTAAATCAACTTAACGACAAAGACTGTTACAGACGGAGTGACATGGTAACGGTTAGATCTTCTTGGAACGCTTTCTATTCTAAATTGTTGGCTTGGAAGAGTACAGGTCTCCTATCAATGGACGAATTTCGCTTTCTCAAAAATGATTATCCTGTAATGCCAGTTGCATATTTTATACCGAAAATACATAAGGACAAATCAATACCACCGGGCAGGCCTATAATATCTGCATGTAATAGCATTATGGAGAATGCCAGCAAGTATGTTGATTTTTCCTACAGGAACATGTGAGGTCATTACCATCATTTGTACTTGATACAGGTGACTTACTACGTAAATTGATTGATGTTGTATGGCATGATGATTTTTTGCTCATTTCTTTAGATGTCTCGTCACTTTATACGAGCATCCATCACAGAGATGGATTAAAAGCTGTAGAATATTTCCTAAACTCACGACCAATTTGCTATTATGAACATAATAGAATGCTTATAGCCATTATATCTATGTGTCTGGAGAACAACTTTTTTGTTTCAGAAGCAAGTATACCAGCAGGTTAGAGGTGTGGCTATGGGGGCCTGTTTCTCCCCCAGTTATGCTTGTTTGCATATGGGGCTGTGGGAGGAACGGGTCCTCAGGTCCACTTATGAAGATGTCATGAATAACCATATAATACGGTGGTACAGATACATAGATGATTTGCTCATTATTTGGAAGGGCTCGGAGATTGGGGCCCAACAATTTATTGAGCAAATCAATGATAATGATTTAAACTTGAGATTTACTGGCCAGGTGAGTCGTGAGTCAATTTGCTTTTTGGATGTTGAAATCCTGATAAAGAATACACAACTGCACACTAGACTGCACAGGAAGGACACGGCAGGTAACTCGCTGCTCCATGCATCGAGTCACCATCCAGCACATCTAATCCGCAGCATCCCCTTTGGGGAGATGCTCCGTATTAGAAGAATCTGTAGTTCTGATGAAGACTGCTTGAGAGCACAATCTGAATGCCGTATGAGATTCATCTCACGTGGTTACATGTCCAGTGTAGTAGATACAGCCATGGCCAAAGCCAATGAGCAGGGCAGATCAAGGGCATTGAGAAGCAAAGTACGTAGTGATGAGCCTTCTGAGACAATACAGCCCTCGAGACTCATACTTACGTACAGTAACCAACATCAGACAATTCGAAAAATTGTCAATAAAAACTGGTGTCTAGTAAAAAATGATCCTGTTTTGGGTGATAGAATAACCAGATCACCCAACTTAACATTTAGAAAAGCACGCTCTATGAGTGATTCATTAGTTACTAGTAGCCCTGAAATATTACACAATACATCTTGGCTGACGGTTAGTAAAGGCTTTATTAAATGTGCAGTTTGCAAAGCATGTAAACATGGAACCAGCAAGACTGAGTATACCATACCATTTAGGAACAGGCCCATAAAGATTGAAAAAAACTTACCTGCAGGACAGAATTTGCGGTGTATGTGCTGGAGTGTCCTTGTGGACTGCGGTACGTGGGAAGCACGAGGCTGCAGGTCCACAAGAGGATACTCCAGCACATACGGGCAATCAATAATGGGGATCTGTCCTACCCAGTTGCTAGACACTTTGATGAATTGCATGCCAAGAAATCTAGTGAGTTGCGATATTTTGTGGTCGACTCAATTCCACCATTAAGGAGAGGTGGGGATCGGGAAGGCCTGTTGAGAAAGCTGGAAACAAAATACATTTTAGAAATGGATACAAAGACACCTAATGGTTTAAACTTTAGTGAGGACTTTTACACACATCTGTAAAACTGTATCTCTTTTGGCTATGTAGAAAATAAGTTTAGATATGTCCATGCTGCTGTAATTTCCTAATGTGTATATGTATATATATAATGTTTTTTAAATGGATTGTTTTAATTTGCACTAATTTTGCACATTCGGGTTTTATCATCACTTTTTAGGTGACACTATTTTTACACTAGTAATTTTATCTATGACTTGGTTGATAAGAAACATTGCCCACTTGGGCTTTATGTTAATGTTGGTTTGCATGGTATAGCAATTGTGCAAACAAATGCCATTTGATATTGAGAGGCTTTAAAATTGCTTTGTCTATTTTGAGATGTAGGAAATTGTTTACGAACCGTTACCTTTAAGTAGTTTTTAACATTCATTTACGCTATTTATGTATTTATTAGAGTAACTTATTGATTAGTATCATATGCACATGTAACATCTCTCAAAATGAGAACGGATCATGGGGCAGTCTATTAGGAAAACATGTCCATGGTCCAGGGTGTTTTTTAATAATATGTACTCTTTGATATGTATTTCTAGCGTTATTTGCACATTAGCCTTTCTTGCAGAGAAACCAGTTAAACATTGAAAAGGATTTTTACCATGTCTATGATAATGAGTCATGCACTGTCACTTTAAATGTGGGAATAGTACCTGATAACGTGTCATGTGATCAAGGTCCCATGAGGATCGAAACGCGTAATGGCGGCGGTGCTGGGCACACAATAAAGTTGTAAGCACTGCATCTTTTGGGTACGCTTCGTCTTTTCCATGAACAGGAACTTTGGGACGAGTTTGCAGGATATATATATATATATATATATATATATATATATATATATATATATATATATATTCATATATATGTATATACATATATATGCAGTCGCCAGTAGGTAGTTATAGTTAGGACCTTGTTTCTATTTGAAAAGTGTTTTTTCTTTTGCCAATATCTTTGGCACTGTTTAACGAATCTTCGAGCAATTTTCAGAACTAATGACCCACTCACTTTAGCTGCTGGCTTGAAAATTTCGGGGTGATCCGTCAAGCGGGGAAGAGAAAAAGGGGGGTCCCAAAACACTTTTTCTCCATGTTAATTTCCATAGGAAACTGTTGACGCAGCTACAGCCCGAACTGCTGAACATAATTACACCAAATTTGGCAGAAAGCTAGCTCTCGGTCCAGAGTGCACTCTTTTTGTTGAATGGTGTAAATCCCTTCAGTAGTTCCTGAGAAATTTAGAGATTTCACAGATATACAAATATGGGCGCAGAGGATCCGCGAACCCTCCCAATCTCCTGCCTGAGATCTGATTGGCTGCCAACACTTGAAACCAGGAAGTGTTGGCAACCATCTTGTGGTTCGGTTGAACCGAGTCACTAGAAAAAAGGTAAAAATTCAAGAAAAGGTGGCAGGGCAGAAACACCCTGACCCCCTAGGCCTGCTAAGGGGCTCCCACAAGGACCCACAGGGCCAAAAAAATATATATTTTTTTGCGGCGGGATTCGCATTGGATCTGTGAATTAGGCCGACAAAAAACAAAAAACGAAGCGCGGACTCCCGCGCTTCCTTTAATTACCCCTACCCATTTTTATTTTTTTAAATAAATAAAAGATGTGGCCATGCCCCGGGGGATAGGGTCCCCGTGGCTTTATCAGCCTCTGGAGGGGGGCCGCGTGGCCCCCCTCCCAAAAAAACAAAAAAAGCAGGGCAGGCTCGGGGGGATGGGGTCCCGGGGCCAAACTGGCCCAGGGAAGGGGGCCCATTAATAAATAAATAAATATATATATTTTTTTAAAAGCCCGGGGGATGGGGTCCCCGGGTTCGAAATCGGCCTGGGGATGGTAGCCCCCTCCCGTTTAAAAAAAAATAGCAAATGGCCAACCCCGGGGGATGGGGTCCTTGGGGCAGAAATGGGCCTCGGGAGGGGGGGCCGCGCGGCCCCACTCCAGTTTTATTACTCAAAAAAATGTTTTTTTTAAATGGATCAGGCCCCAGAGGATGGGTGTCCCGGGGCCCAAACGGGTAAAGGAAAGGGGGGCTACAAAGCCCCCCTTCCTAAAATAAAAAACAAAATGAAGCCTGAAACTAGCCGAGGCCCCGCCCCCTTTCTTCACTCCTCTGCAAATGCACCTCCTGGCGCATTCTTGGTTGGAGGATGATGTGCCCTTCGTTGCTGGGGGTGCTTAGGGGCCAACTAGCCCACCTGTTACCTCCAGTAAGTCCCACAAAGCTGGATTGCTGAGAGGTGGCTGAGGGCACGCCCCTTTATCCACCACTCTGCAAACGCGCCTCTCGGTGCACTGCTGGTGGGGTGATGAGGTCCCCTTGGGTGCAAGTTATAGTTAGTTCAGCTAACTGTAATGGCTGAATTTCTCTGGTCTTGTAGCAGTGAAATATCAGCCTAACCTTAACGTCTCTGTAACCTTTGGTTTTTTCTGTGAATTTCTAAGTTTTTTTAAATGCTAATTCCTAACTATTACGTCCCTGAAACCTGTGGTTTTTTCAGTGAATATATATATATCAAGGAAGGCGGAAACGCCGAAACGCGTCTGTTGCTGTGGGGGAGGGTTACGCACAAATAAATCACAAGAATTTCCGTGAGTGCTGTGCTATTTTCGGATCGATTTGGATTGTTCTCTGTTGTGGTAACATATATATATATATATATATATAACTAATGGTTATCCATATTTTAATTAGCTTCTTTTCTATTTTTCTTACTCTTTGTTCTAAATACTCTTTTTTCTCTGTTGATTGGTATTTACTTGTTGTGACATATGGCTTCTATATATTTTATGGCCATGTCAATGATGAATTAGTCTAGCCCTGATGAAACAACACATATTATTGTACAGGCATGAAACACATTGGCCTGTTGTCCATCTGAATTATTGGTGATGAAATGAAAATAGTCTGCAACCTGAAATTTACAGTTTATCAAGCCTGATTGATAACAAGAGATGTGAATTCATTGAACTCAAAACCCTGACTTTTAGCCTTAGCACTCGAACCGTTCATTAGACCTCTTTGGTGAAGCTACAGTAGATCACTGAGGAGTCAACTCACTATATGCTGCTGGTGTTGGAAGTACATGTTTTCCTCAACATGCCAGATTTTGTTTCTGACATGGATGAGGAAACTATTTGCAAAACTACAGAAAATGTGTCGACCTTTCAGCTTTCTAGGGCACTAATTGTAATTTCTATGACAAAATGAAATTCCAGATTTTTTCATTTGCTACAGTTTCTTAAGTAGGAAATGCTATTGCCTAAAGAAGTATGTCATTCAGGTATACTTCACATTCATCATGAATTTAGATTGCTAGTGATCCAGTTTTTCATTAGAACTCTCTCTTCAAGCTGCAGAAGAACATTGCAAAATCAACTGGCAGACAACCGCTACTGTTGGAAGTACATATTTTGCTTAGCATGTCAGACACTACTCTTGCATGGGTGATAAGATATTTGTGAATTTATAGAAAATGTGTTCTCATTTTAACTTCTGGAGCACCTTCCATAACTTCTGCAGAAAATTGTTTTCTCTCAAACATGGTTCATCAAATCGCAGCAGCGGATCATCATTTTTCACAGGATAAAATCACCTTAGAATTCACCACAATTCATATAATTAGAATGATTCCGCCAACAAATGATTTATATTGTGACTAAAATCTGTTATTACCTCTTGTATGTATTCCTTTTTGTGACTCTCAAAATCAGGAATTTACTACCCTACAGTTCAATGGGACAAAAATGACAGAGCCTTCCACCTAAGAAGTCCCATAAAAACACACCATCTATCAATTTAGTGAATTTCCCCCAACATTTTTACGAGTCTGATTAACAGTAGCAATATTATCCAGGGGAAAAGGCAGTTCCATTTAGTTATTGGATGTGGTGGAGTAAGATCCTCAGCTTCACCTCGAAAGCCTCTAACTCTTCCAGGTCAAAAACTATGTGGGTGTGCCCTCCCTCTTGGACAATATTGCTTAATTAGAACCATGGAATGTTAGGAGCTCTATTGAAGACAATGAGTTGATTCAAGGACAATAATTGCTAACATACACCTTTCTGTTCCAACATTCCGATGCTTGTTTTTGTGTTTTTCCCTCTTTATTTTGGAACATTCTTCTTTCAGTGGGAAGAATGTTCTTATAGCTTTATAACCATTTGGCTTTATGTTATAATGGTTGTTAAAGGCCCTCTCCATCATCCTAGGTCTTTGAGGCAGTTTGAGCCTTTAACAAGCATTACAGCCTTCAGCAGCTGGATATAATGCTGTATTGTAATTATTAGGATTAAGTTGAAAGAATGAACTGTGAAACATTTTTTAAAGCCTTTCTTAAAATATAGGTTACCCAGATTAAACCATTGATGTTTGTTAGACATGTATGTTGAAAGCAGCAATCCTCTAACCTACATTATTGGCAGTCCAAGAGCTGCACCAGCAAAGTCACATGCTAAATGAAGAGCTTCAAGAATGCAGTAACATGCAATTTAATCAAACACTGGAGACAACATTTAGAAATCAGAGTACTTATGTATGTATATATTATCAGTAGAAATAAATGGATCAGCAAGGTATAATTCTCAGATCTTAAAGAGCACATTTCAAGAGTCAGTCAGTCATTATAGCTTTATCCAACAGTTTGTCATCAAAGCAAAATACAAGATAAAAAAAGATACACATGACCGAAATTGTACAAAGAGTAAAATCCTAACAATAAATATATAAAAAACTCCTAGGTGCTGAATATATGATATGCTCAAGCATCTTTTATGCATAAAACTACATAATAGATACCCTTCTTAAGTCAAGCAAAATAGATGGCACCAGTGGTTAAAAAGAAGAAGTTTAAAAACGTTGTACAACAGCCTAAAAGCTAAAAACCAGTATTGCACAGATACTAAAATACTACAGTACAGTAATTGCCCTTAGTCTAATAGTCCATGCCCATCCTAAAAATGTTGCCAGTGCAATCACCAGTGATGGCATTGTGTCAGCTCGAAATAATCTCAATACTACATTGCAATTTCGAGTACCCAGGGATCTGCCTATTGGTGCCAACCAAACGCGCCGCGGAATAACATATGCTGGGCAAACGAATAGAAAATGAGCCAATGACTCCGGGTGCGCATGACAAACAGGGCAGGTAACATCATTTGACAAATCCCATGTTGCAGTGAACGATTTTATGGGTAGTGTGCCTACTCTAAGTTGGAAATAGAGCTTTCTATCTAATGGCTTGGTTATAATATCCCAATATGCTTCCAGCTTTTGTAAGGGTTTCACATCTAGGAATTGGCCCGTTAATGTCGTGGAGTCACTATATCTAATGGTATTGTCAGTCACCCAGCCCCAGTACTTTTCCTTCAGCTCTGCTTTAGTGGGAAACTGAGTTTTTTCTGGGTTTTCCCATAAAGACACCAAGCCAATGCTTATTAGGATGTGTTTGACTTCCTGTAGCCATTTGATCTTTCTCTTTTGTGAATCTGCTCTTATTACATCCTTTAAGCCCGCAGCGTAGGAATTCAGTTCGGGTGTTGACCATACTCTCCGCCAATACAACAAGGGGCGTAGTCTAGCAATGTCAGCCAATGCCTTCCTACCCAGATCATGGAGCAGTGGGCGCACTGGGGTGCTTTGCGGAAGATTTATTATTTTACGTAAAAAATTATTTGCCGCTGTTGTCAATTTTGATAAATTCATAAAACCCCAGAGCTCTGCCCCGTATAACACTGCACTAACTACTTTTATGTTGTATACATTTATAACTGGGCTAACTGGTTTAGTTAGAGATTCATTAAACTCAGTTATCAGTGTTCCAGCAAGTTGGCGATGTTTTAATGCGGCTATATCCAATTGCTTGCTCCATCTCATGTCCCCCTGCATTATGACCCCTAGATACGTAAAATCTTTTACCTGCTCCAAGGGCCGGCCATTCATCACCATCCCTCCTCTGAATGATCTATGAGGGTTGAATGCCATAAACTTAGTCTTAGGCACGTTGATTTCCAAGCCCCGTAGTTGACAAAACTCTTCAAAGAGTGACAGGGCTCGCTGCAAGCCGCTTGGTGTCTTAGCGATTAGCAACGTATCATCCGCAAACATTAGGATGGGGATTCTTACTCCTGCTAAACTCGGGGCATCAGTGGAGGTTTTATCTAAGAATTTTGCAATCCCATTAATAAACAGGGAGAACAGTGTTGGAGCCATTAAGCACCCTTGCCTCACCCCTTTTTCTACTGGAAAGGAAGTTGTGACCTGGCCCTGGGACCCCCACCTAATCTTTGCATGATTTCCCTCATGGAACTTGACAATAAGGGATAACAATTCAAGGGGCATCCCCAGTTCTTGCAGTACCATCCACAATTTGCTACGGGAGACGAGATCAAAAGCTGACTTTAAATCCACAAAGGCAGCATATAAACTGCCCTTGTCTAAGACCACCGTCTTCCAATATAGCAAAGCGAAACCCAGCCTGAAATGGTGACAATATGTTGTTCTCATCTATCCAATCCTGGGCCTTGTTCAGCACAAGACGTCCCATGACCTTTTGGAGGGAATCGATTAGACTAATTGGTCTGTAATTCCCTGGCTGAGATTTATCCCCCTTTTTAAAAATGGGTATTATCTCAGCTCCTTTCCATGAATCTGGGACTAATAAACCCTTGGCAATTTCATTCATCAAAATCAGAATATA
Organism: Calotriton arnoldi; assembly: GCA_963921515.1. NCBI lineage: Eukaryota > Metazoa > Chordata > Amphibia > Caudata > Salamandridae > Calotriton > Calotriton arnoldi. The sequence goes on along the minus strand of CAWUFW010001128.1, from coordinate 2,403,948 downwards.
CTGACTCCATTTGGGTTTATCAAAGAGGAATATATCTGCTGGGATTTCATCAGGACCCGGGGCTTTTCCTCCCATTAGAGCACCCAGGGCAAGATTGACATCGGTCTCATTAAAAGCCGGATCATTATAATAGGTATATGGAAATTCAGTCATCTCCTGCTCATCTGGGCTACGAGCATATTGGAATTTAAAATGGCTTACCCATTGATCCTGGGTTACATAGTTTGTCGGCTCTGTGGGACGCCCATCTCTACCCCACTTAATAATGTCCCAGAACTGTTTGTGATTTTTATTTTCACATGCTCGTTTAAGATCCTGCCATCTATTCTCGTCCCAAGCTTTTTTAGCCTTCTCCTGCACCTTTTTATAGGTCTGTCTTGCAGTCCGTACTTTGATGGGGTCACCATCCTTGATTGCACTCCCCAGAGAATTCCGTGCATCCTTACATTCTTTATTAAACCATTTAGTGGTAATAATATGATTTTTAGCCCTGGTCATATTATTTGTTTTTTTATAAAAATAGGTACGGAGTCGATTAAAGAAATCCTAATGGAATTTTATAACAGACTCCGGGGATGCAGAGTTAGCCAACAATCCTTCTAGTTTCATTATTGCGCTATTGATGTCTAGAGATATTTTATCAAGAACCTCTGGGTTTTCAAATAGATTGCCCCATTTTAGGCACCTCATATCATTTGCAGGCACTACATCGAGGGTAATTAATTCTCTACAGGGAGGATTCGTTTCATTCTCCACCATTACACCAAATACTGTGCACAAGGGATTATGGTCGCTCTCTACCCGATCCTTTATCATCATATCCCTCAACATGTGCCAAAACTGGCAATTAATCAGTAAATAATCAATGCGACTGGAACTAGAACCATTATTAAAGGTACATGCCCCGTGTCTGTCCGATGGCGATCTTCCGTTTACTGCTCTTAATCCCTTCTCCATGCAGATAGAATTAATCTGGATCGCAACATCAGACCATTTTTTTATGGGAACTAAGTCTAATTAAGGAATTCTCCACAGATCATCTTCCTCTTCACTAAAGTTATATTTCCCATTTAAAAGGGGCTCGAAGGTCACATTGAAGTTGCCCGCTATTATTATTATATTCTTACCCCTGGGCTGTTGATCTAATATGGCATCTAAAGCCACAACAACTTCTGATTTTTTCCCTTTCGTCCCTCTCGCATAGATGTTATAAACATCTAGTGTCTCACAACGACCCCATTTCAGCCTAAGTGCTAGGATGTCCTCATGATTAGACTTTAGGACCTCAACAGCAAAACCGGTCTCTTGGTGAATCCAAGTTGTTAAACCCCCTGACGGGCGGCCTTTTCCACCATTAATAGCTGGAACATGGTAGTTTAGGTAGCCTACGCGGTGAATAGGATCCACTGCCCAGGTTTCCTGAAAGAAGCAGATGTCATTTTGGTTAATGAAATTATGCCAGTCAGGAGATACAGTCTTTGACTTCAGCCCAGCTATATTCCACGATATAACTGTCAATCCTGCCGAAGGGTTATTACCCGTACTTAGGTCAGTCAAGGAAGTCAGGTGGCTTCTTTCTTGACCACCTAACTCCTTTTTCCTACTTGAAGTTATCAGATTATTACCTGGGCTGAAATAATTTCCTGTATATCTCATACTACTGGTGGGAAAAAAACTAAGAGGACGTACTTGGTCCCGTACTAGAAGGTCCACGCTTTCCTGATCCTGATGGGACAAGTCCTGGAGTCAATCATTTGCCTCTAGGTTTGAGGATACGCCTAGATGGGAACGAAAATTCCCTTGCCTTAAAGGGGGGCCATTGCTGTTTGTATATGGGGACCGTCTAAACTGGATTAGAGATTGATCCGGGGAGGACATACGAAATTCCAGGGATAGCAACTTTTCCGCTAGTTCTTGATCATTAAATGTCAGCTCAATGCAATCTAGGGGATTAGATCGGGATGAAAGTCTTTGTGCTTTAACAATGTCTTCTCGAATAACCGAGCAGCACCCTCTTACATGACGAATCCAATGGATTGCTTTGTTTGTGAGAGAATCCGCACTTTCTGGGCCATACCTGCTAACAAATTTTGGGACATTAACCATATAGATTTTCGAAACTCGTGAAAGAGTCATGTATGGTACATGGATTGTATAGTTTCTATTAGCACCTGTAAGGACGAGGCAGAAGAACTATAAGTAGACCATTCTTATTACGATATTTACACCCCCAGGAAAAAGGTGCTGTACCCAACATGTTTACACCTTTATGTATTTGTCTGCTTAAAGGCCCATAGCACTTTAAACCAGACTTTGGTTAACTTAGGTGTGGCAGAAACAGCTTTAGCTTTCTTTTAGATCTATTGAACTCAATACTTAAGGCCTGATTTAGAGGTTTTTGGACAAGGTGCTCCATCACATCTGTGACAGAGTGCCCTGTCTACCAAACTCTTAGTATACCCAAATCTTGATTGGGCAGACCATCAGTTTACACCAATGAAGTAAAATTTCCTCCGTCAGCGGAAACCTCCCTTCGATGGCCTGAGGGAGTATGGGCCGTCAGAGGTAAGCCATTCGACTGTCCACTCTATGTAGAGTCCGTCATTGCCAGCAATATACTAGTGGTAAGGGACAGTAAAAATTACCCCCATGCCATAGGAATTAGTCTGTAATTAGGCCATAATTTTCAACACTTCTCGTCTGATCCTGTAATGGTTACAGGTCCTTACCTTTACTTAAGAACATTGAACACTAGTGTGACTACTTGAGTGAAGCATGATATTTACATTTTTCATTAAACAGCTCAATCCACATAAAATTCTAGAATTTGTTTCCTACCCTTAGCAGTTCACTCTTCATCTTCAATAAATATCTCAATATAGGATTAATAATAATGCAGATATGAGCAAAGACTAACATGTGGAGCCCATTTCTTAAGGAAATTCCTAAATCTGCTTTGAAAGTGCAAAGACTGTGTATGGTTGCAGATTTGCAACTTTCATAAATTCCCCCATTTTACCCAAAGTACACGTGGGAAAATTGTGGCAGTTCAAAGAAAGTTTTATGTTCTGCTTTTGTACTCCTGTATCTCTCTCTTCAATTGCACCCACACAGCCTTGTGAGAAGATTTACTCTCAAGAAGAAAGTCATTGTGGAAAATCCTACCACAAGTGCAAAGATAACTTTTGTGTCTTCCAACATTAGTTTTTCACTTTTAATAATGACAATCAGTGTGTGTAAGCTAAACTTATAGAAATGGCTCTGTGAACATGGTTATTGTTGCTATTACCCTGTTCAAAGAAACCTACCTTTTAGAAACTTTAGATAAGAGTCTGTACTGGTCCTCTCAAAATCATCAAATTGAAACACACTTAACCTGAAATTCTTTTTTCTCCCATTGCCGACAAAACATAGACTTTTTAGCATGAATCAAGGCCCCCAACTCCAGTTTCAGTCATCTATCTGTGATCCTGTGCCTTCAGGAAGTAGCCATTTGGATGGCTGGTTCTAGACTGAAACTCAATGAGGATAAAACTAGTCATGCTACTGGGTAACAACTTTTGCAGCAGTGCCCAGAGCCCTCTATCAGACTGCCTGAGCAAGCTCCCCTCCCCAAAAAGCTCACTAAAGAGCCTTGGGATGTGGCTGGATTCCAGTCTCATGATGGACCATCAGGCCAAAAAGCTTGCTGTTAGCTGCTATGGCATCTTGAGACTACTGAGGAAGGCGCTCAACCTTCTTCCTTTTACAGTCAGAAGAGTTATTGTTCAGGCCCTTGTGTTATCACGTCTTGATTACAGGAATTCCTTGTATCTCGTTTCACCTTGTTATGTTGTCAGAAGGTTGCAGACCATGCAGAATGCTGCTGCGCGACTTCTGATGAACATCCCTAAACATCAGTCTGCCACCAGGGCTCTTAGAGATCTCCACTGGCTCCCAGTGGATCAACGAGTTCAGTTCAAGACCCTATGCATTATGCACAGGGCAATCAATAAAAAAGCCCCCACACTGTTAAGATCTCTATCCTCCCCATATCTGCCTGGAAGCCTTCTTAGATCGTCTTTAGCATATTTACTAGGCGTCCTTAAGATCTGTAGATCGGATGGGGTGACCATTCTACTTCTTTTTTGGGGCCTACACTTTGGAATACCCTGCCTTTGGAACTGCGCATATTAGAGCATGATCTACCCTTCCGCAAAGCCTTGAAGACCTGGCTTTTCAGTGACTAATCTTTCATTATAGCTACTGATGATTTGCGGTGTCTGTTGCAGCGCTGGGAGGCCTTCGGGTAGCCATGCGCTATATAAAAACTCCAGACTAGACTAGACAAGGTCTAGGTAATTATACACTTACATATAGGTGCTCCTAATATATCAAAACATGTTGTGGCGCAGTGTTCATGATAGGTGATAAAGGATTGTGAAGGAATATATACTGCAAGGGATATTAAATCTTGTCAGAATGGATGCAATATTTAGAATGGTATCCAAACACTCAAATTAATTGTTTTGCTAAATCGTAATTCATAATATCTAAGCAGTCATTTTTATAATTTCGACGTTTGGACCCGTGGATAACAATTTTAGGAAAACCGGGTCTTAAACAAAAAAAAATCATTTTAAGTGTATTCCATTTGATGATTTTCACCGAAATGACAGCAGAAAGCCTGTGTTTCCACTGACCTACATTACAGGCTGGAAGAAAAAGGAGTATAAATAATGAATATTCTAAAGACACGTCAAGTGTGGGGGGAACTGATATGTGAGTCTTACCTCAATCAAAATAAATATATAAGAAAAAAGTAAACCATACTTTACTGCAATACAGTGCCAGTTAATTTTGTTCACCATTGGGCAGAGTTTCAAGGCATGATTCATGGGGAGGAAGCTTCAGTATTATAGGTAAGGTTTATGGGATTGTGACCAAATTACACCAATTTTTACACTCTTCTACAGAGTATAACTAGATTGATCAGTACTTCAAATCCATTTTTAGAAGAAAATGTTTTATTAGGTTCAACACATAAAACATTGATAGGAGAACTTGACAACTCTAGCCTTTCTGCTTGCTTGTAATGTGTTTAAATAAACTGTACGATAAATGCCTGCGCGACTCCAATTCTTGTTGCTCGGCAACGGAATAGACATTTTAGGCATATACATGACACGTACTTAGCAATCGACAGCAGCATCCTGCAACTATATTATTTATTCCAAAAGTGCGACTACCTCTGCTTGTTTGAGATATATTTCACTGGTTTATTGAATGGTTTTTCAGAGAGATGCTCCTGTTTTTAGGATTTTTTATGAGAAGTCCGGTAGTTAACATACTCAACTTGAATACATTTTTAAAAGAGAAACATCATTAAAAGAAGAAATCATAGATCTAGAAGACTGTGTGATAGTAATATCACGGGGGCTGAGAAAAACAAAGTATATCTTGTATTGAGTCGTGTGCTCTTTAAATGATTTTTGTCATCTACAAATGGGGCTTTAGTGACTCAAAATGACTTTAATGGAATTACTATTTCGCATATCATAAAGCGCAAGTCAAGAAACCCGTAGTCTTATGACACTTTTCTAGGGATAATACCGAAGTTAGAAGATTATTGATATCCTTGCTGGAATAAAGTATTTCAAGATATGCTGTGCCTCATCCATTCACAGAGCTTATAGTATCTACTTAGTAATTTTCAGGAAACAGCTGCAAACTTGTCAGACACCCTAATCCAGCATCATTTTCCGGAATATAACTGGTGCAGATGGGTGGTTATAGATGTCTTTTGTTTTCAACTAATGAGTGACTAATTAATCAAGTTTCCAAGACAATCTGTGCGTCGTAATGATGTTTGTAAAATGAATTCAGACAATGGGGGTAGTAGCTACTGTACTTCGGTACTAGTTTGGTAGCAATGCCATATCCCTCTCAGAATTCTCCTCACAAAATTCATTTGGGCCTATCAAAAACTGTCTTGACTCCCCAAAGTCAAAATCACATTGTCAAATTTTGGTGGTGCCCACCTGCACCGGCGCACATTTTCTGTGGCATTATGATCTTGCGGAGCGTGTCACCCTCAAAAACCATCACTAGATAGGACACAGTTCTCCCAGGGTGTGTGCTGCCGCAGTCTACACCATTGGCTAGGAGGGCAGTCTTGTGGGACACGTGCAACTATGCCATGGCAACGTTGAATTTTTTGAAGGTAGCTTGCCTGAAACGCCAATGTACTGAATCCAATAACATCTGGGTGTCAACAGGCAAAATTGCTAAAAGGGTATTTTTCTGTAGTATCCAATTCTATTGTGAGGAGGATACAATGAGTAAGTGTATTGAGCTGCCTTTAATGGATGACATAGGGTTATTCGTGTGCACTAGTTCTTCAACAGGCAATCTCATCTATTTGCTAAGGCAGTAGAAAATATTTTGGCATTGATATTGAGTAATGAAATTGATTTCTATGAAGAAGCAATACTATTCACATAATCACATTTTTTAATAACTATTTTTAAGGGTGTTTGTCATGAGGAACGGACTGCTGTTTGACCAAAACATTATTAAATGGTTTAATCACCTATTCAATTAGTTACAAGAGTTTTGTAAAATAGCGTTGTCAGAATAGCATCTACCATAAATGTAGTATCATAAATACTGCTAACTAAAAATATCACACCATTGGAGTTATTAAAAGAAAATCTACATGCATTGAAACAACATTTTTATAAACAATGTTTAGGATTTGATATTTATGTCAGATGATTTTTTTGTTCAGATTATTCTGACATACAACTTGTATACTGTCTGGACGTGTTGCTTTGAACTTTCTTGAGTGGCAGAATTTCTTCTTATATTTTATTTGATGTAATGGTGAAAGCAAGAAATTCTTTACTACTTTCTAATAATATTCCTAGATTTAGCAGCTCTCTCACAAATAATCAATATCCTCAGAGCTGGGATCAATTATTTTACTCTCTAACTCCTTATAAAAACTTGAAAATTTAAAAGCATTGTGGATTTATCCTTTTTTTTAGTTTCCAAGTTAACAGGGCCCCATTATTCTTGCCAACCTAAGCAGTTACTTTTTTTCATAGTCAAGATTAGTTTGACATTCTAGGTCTTCTAGAAGTTACATATTAGTTGCATTCTGCTATTGGGTCTGCTCAGTCCCTCACTCTGGTAGCTTGGCACAGAGCAGTCAGGCTTAACCCCTTCGCTGCGTTCGTCGGCCAACGGCCGTCGCGAGCACTACCTCGGTAGTGCTGCGCACGTCCGTTGGCCGACGCGGCCCCGCCCGTTTAATAGAACGTTCCGCACTGGCGCGGAACGTTCGAAGCAGCAAAGTGGTTAACTTAGAGATAATGTGTAAAGTATTTATGCAGAACACAAACATTAATAAGTAAAAAACACAACTGAAGAAAAATCCCAAATCAATTTAGAAAAATAGAGTAAATTGTAATAAATTATTTGACACGAAAACAACAAAAATTCAATCAGTAGAAACAGAGTTATGAATTTTTAAAGTTTTAAGTGAAATCTAACGCCTAAAAGATCAAAGTGCCAACCGCGGACATTTAGTCCTGCAAGATCGGGTCAAAGTCGAAAGTTAAGGCTGGCCGCGATGTAGCACAGTTCGGATACAAGAAGTGGATTGGGCGCGGTCAGCGCTTACCTTCAGACTTAGAAACATTCTTGAAGAAAAATGTCTGAGAAGGTAAAGTTCAGCGGGGCAAGGCTGCAGGAGGTGTTCGAGGAGGGAGCCTCATCATCAGTTGGCCTTGGGTCGAAGCCGCGGTGAAGATTTCTACATTCAGACTCAGTCACCGAAATGGAAGTTAAAAAACTCTAGCCGGACTAAGCAGAGGGCTGTAGCCGAAGACAGTTCCATGAGGTCGGATACCCCTTTGGTGAACGCCCATTGAAACAGATTTGCTGCTGCAGAGAAGAACTTAGTGGGAGAAGCCTCAAAGTCAATCCAACTGGCGATGCACCTCAGGTGTATAGGCTAGCAGATTGGTCCCGATCTCCTCCTGGTACTCAGATCACTTTTTGGCCAAATTCTAAGTCCTCAGTTTAGGTAATTGCCTGTCTGGGTTTTTCTAGCACCACCACCAAGGGTCCAGGACTGGTGGAACACCCCTTGGGGGTTCAGGACTCACTCAGGCTGGGTCCAGGCGTGGGTTCAAGATGGTGGGAGCCTTTTATGTCCCTAGAGGCCAGCAAATTAGCCCTTGGAGTCACTACTGGTAGTCCTGGGTGCAGGTGAAGATGCAGGGCTCAACAGTTAGGCTGGCCTCTGAGGGTTTAAGGCAGGCTCCTGGCAGCAAAGCATCCCTTCCAGGTACAGCAGCAGTCTGGCAGAGTGCACAGCAGATTACAGCAGCAGGTAGATCTCTGAGAATCTTTTCACAGGTCCAGTAGTGTACTGAAGAGAGGGTCTGAAGCTCCTATTTTTATACCCTGGTGCCCTTCTTTTGGAAGGTGGGAAAAGCTTCTGGAAAAGTTCTTTGGAGTGCATGAAAATTCCTGACTCCCCTACCCAGGCTCCAAGCTGGCTGTAGTGACAATGCAGGGTTGTTTTTGTGAAATCAGAGCACAGACTATTCAGGTGTAAGTGTGGCTGTGCTCAGCTCCACCCCCATCCTGCCAACATAAGGCCCATTGAGGCACATCTAATCCCTCTACTATTGTGTGACTGTCTGGGAGGAATTCATGAAGTCTAACTGTCAGCTACACCCAGTCATGTGACCCAGGCCAGACTAAAGGCACAAAAGGGATAAGAGCAGGAAAATGTCAACTTTTCTAAAATATGCATTTTCAAAATTGCACTGAAAAACCCAACTTTACCATTAACTAGGGTTTATCATTGCAATTTCATAGATACTAAACATGACATAGTACCTGCTCCCAATTAGGAATTACAGCTTATTACATGTAATAAGGAATCCCCAGTGATATCCTATAGGAAGGGTAGGCCCCACAATAGTGAAAAATAAATGTAGGAGTTCTTCACCTCCATGACATGTAAAACTTAAAAGTACATGTCCAACCTTTTAATTAAACAGCATCCTGCTCTGAGGGCTACCTAGGGCCTACCTTATGGGTGTTGTATATGTAATAAATAAAAAAGGAGTTTAAGGCCTGGTAAGGGAGTATAAATGGCAAATCATCATGGCAGTATAAAACTGCACTCAGGCTGTGGTGGAAGGCCTGGGACATGTTTTGAGGTGCTACTTAAGTGGGTGGCACGATATGTGCTGCAGGCCCACTAGTAGCAGTACATTTACAGGCCCTTGGCATATGGTATACCACTCTACAAGGGACTTATAAGTATATTAAATACGCCATTTAGGTATATGCCAATCACCCCATGTTAAATGGGAATGAGCACAAGCCCTTTAGAACTGGTTAGCAGGGTAAAGTGCAGAGAGTCCTAAGGCCAACAAAAACTAATTCAGCAAAAAGGTGAAAGGCAAAACGCTTGGGGGTGACCCTGCAGAGAGGGCCAGGTCCAACACTCACCTTGACAAAGATTGCGGTTGCTGCCTGAGTAGGGTTTCACCCCCCTCAACCAGTAATGCTACTTATCACACCTCCCAACTGTATATAGTCCTTTCCAGCTGATAGAACACAACAATTACGACTCGATAAACTCTGTTATTTAACCCATATTGTCACTGCAAAGCATTGATATCTAAAACAAGAAATAACTCATTTAGTATTACGTCATTTGAATTCCAATTCACTATTTCTAATATGAGATACGATATAACTCTTTGTCTGACTATAAGTAGAAACTCGGTGACTTCCTTTAGCTAAAATAAAAATGAAACCTCTATAGTAGATGGAAGAAATAACCTAAACTGCAATGCACTTTTCCCTATATATAACTACCTTCAGTCATTTGTAAATTAAATCTGTGACCTGAATGATTCACAATGTAACGAATTCGGCAGCTGCAGTATATTAAATGCATATTAATATTTTCTTTTGCTCCTGACAATAAACAATCTCTTCCTCTCCACTCTCCATACTGTCAATACCTTAACTATGTATGTAACTCAAAAGAAATAGTAATAACATCTGCCAAGGTGAAGATGCTTCTTGTACAATAGAAAAAGCAGTGAGAGGCAACATAAATATTTCAAAGCACAAATGCACAAAACACGATTCAATCCGGACTCTTCAGTGATGTCAAATGTGATCCTTTAATGGATTCTTGGACCACTTGTGGCGTAAGATGATGGAACAATACAGCCAACGCGTTTCGCCCTAAATGGGGCTTCCTCAGGGCTGCAAGCATAATATGAGCACAGTCACATATTCAGTTCATAGCACGAGCAAAATACACAGTGTGCACAAAAGAAAGATCGAAAATTATCATGATTATACTTAAAACACCAAAATGCTTCTTGTACCTCACAAGAAAGAAATAGTGCAAGATTAGAGTACATAATCCAGTAAAGGGTGATTCCAGCAATAGTGTACACATATCAAAGTCTAAATCTTTTAGCGCCAATCTCTGGCAACGACAATCTTCAAAGGCTTCAAGTACGGGTACACCGAATTGGTAGCTCTGCCCGAGCCACAGTGATGCTGAAGACAAGAGAGTCCATCCGTCCAGCCAACCCATTGGCACGGGTCAGTTATAGTGGGGACAGCCTCATCGCCAGAACCTTTCGATGCGTCCGACTCCGTTGGCACGAGTCGGTCATGGTAACCAATGCGGTTGCCATGTGATGAAGCGATGCAGCGACGCGGTGCACAGGGGTTCGGTTGCAGGGCGTTCTTCGAGAAATGCTGGCCTCACCTCAACGAGAGGACAGCTCAGGCCTTGAGGGAATGCAGAACCACCTCCTGTGTTGATGGGCCTATTGGAGCCCATGGGAGCCCAGGTTCTGCAGACCGGTCGATCGTGTTGCAGTGCCTGCGAATGCAGGGCAGCGACTCCTTCACTCCAAGGGCAATTCCTTTGGATGTCTTTAGATGTCCACAGGCCCAGAACAGAACCTGTATGGAGCACGGACACTGCTGGTGTAGCGGGTTTGCAGTACAACAAGGTCAGGAGCAGACAGAGTCTTCTCAGTTGCAGTCTCGGTCCCCAAGCAAAGGAGGATGCGATCAGTCCGGCACAGTCAGCACGACTCGGCCAGGATGTCCAGACGGTCAAAGATGAAGTAGAGTTGGAGCTGAATCGAATCCCACGATGAACCTAGGGTCCCACCAACAGGTAAGCCCTTAAGTACCCTCAGAGAGGGTTGGGATGATTCAGGGGTCCCTCCCAGAGGAGGGGCTGCACAGTGGGGAGGATTCTCCCATATCCTTTGTCCAGTTTCATGCCAGAGTGGAAGCCAATGGCTCCTTGAGCTGGTTTGAACTGGAGTACGCAAGGAGGGCACCAAATTTGCCTATCTAGCAGACTATGTGGTGCTGGGAAGCGCCCCCACCCTGGCCTAATACACTAAATCCTGTCTGGGAGGTAGTTAAACCTCCATGTGACAGGAAACCTATTGTCCTAACTTCCTCGGCTTGGCCCAGCAGCAGGAGGACAGAATCGTGTCTGTTCTGTCGTCTGCAGTAGCCCTAGGTTGCTGTCAGGCTCTATAAGATCGGTCCCGGGAGCATGAAGGGCCTCCCGGAGGGGACCTACCGTGGATGGAATCATACCTCCAACACCGGATAAGGTGTTGGGGTATGATTCCAATATGCTTGATACCAAACATGCCCATGTTAATTCCAGCCTGTTTAGAGATGGTCATTGCGTAATGATGCGTTGCCTCTCTATGTCGTACTGGCTGATTCACTTACAAAGTCTGGAGAATGGACTCCGGGGTTTGTAGGGGTGGTCTGCTCATGCAGGGCTACCCTCACACTCAGAGCCGAGCACCCTGCCTTTGGGTCTGAAAGGCCTGCTAGAGGGGTGACATAGGTTTCAAGTGCAGTGATGTAAGATATAAGGAAATTTATATCTTTCATGAGAGGTGCATGCACCAACTCACACAGGCTGCAATGGCAGGCATGTAGTTGTAGTTTGGAGGGTCCCTCATAGAGTTCATAATACATGCTGCAGCCCATAGGGGACCCCTGGGTACCCATGCCCTAGGTACCTTAGTACCATAGACTATAGACTTACAAGGGTCACAAATAGGAATGTATCAAGGTACTCAACATAACCAATTTAGGGAGGAAGCACAGTGTCTGGGGTCCCAATTAGCAGGATCCCAGTCAGACTAGTCAGAAAAACATAGAAACAGGTCCTACTTTCCTACACAGACTTATCCTGGACCTCCCCAAACAAACCCACATCCCCATCCAGAAAAGATGCCAGCTCAAGTTCCTCACGCACCCCTACAAAGCCCTCCATGACCTAGGACCTGCCTACCTCAACCATCGACTGAACTTCCACAAACCCGCTAGACACCTGTGCTCCGCTTCACTAGCCCCAGGGGTGACAGTGTTGTGTTTTACAAATGCTGCTTGATTTGATTTGAAGAAAGGGTGGTTAATAGTGAGAAAAGAAGGGAGGATGAATGGATGAGAAGGACTGAAAGATAGATTGATGAATGAAAGAAGGAAGGATAAATTACTGGATGAGAGACCGATGGATGAATAGATAGAGAGCAAGAAAGGAGAAGAGTTGATGATGGGGAGAAGCATAAGAGAATGAATGGAGAGAAGAATGTGTGTGATAGATGGACGGAGAGGCAAAAGAATGGTGATAGATGGATTGGATTGATGGATAAATAAAGATGAAAAGGGAATAATGGATAATAGAAGGACACAGAAAGGAATGGTGGTATGGTTTGTAGGGAAATGGCGCCTAAAAGGGTATGTCCACTCAGTATTAATTTGCAAATCTCAGTTAACACGGTGCTGTAGGGTGGAGAGAACCACCTGCCTCCCCAAATCCTGTGGCCTAAGCTACAACTCAACGTAATTCCAATCCACACGATCCTCCGGCATGGGGAAAGTAATAGCGATGAGTTTCAACTATAAAGACTCTTGCTCTTCAATGTTAGGGTTCGGTCACGTCCTAGTGATTCCGCAAACGTCCTTTGCCCACACGCCGAATCCTCGAGTACGATCGTGTGGGTTGGAATTATCACCACACTTGAAATGTTTAAAACTGAAGACAGGGAAGCCTTGAAAAAGTCGCATGTACATATTAACTGAGGCGACGAAACACTTGTTGGCTTAAGATCTGTCTACGAAGAATCCATGAAAAGGAATAAAAGAACGAGGAAACAACTGTGAAATCTGTATATATTTGTTTGTGACTTACAATAGCTACTGCTGTCATTTGTTTCAATGTCAATTCTAACGTGGGCTGGGGATTGGAATTAAGATAATAGAAGGAAGTGAGGATGGATAGCTAGAGAAGGAAGGAATGATGGGTGGCTGAATGAATGGATGGAGAGAAGGAAGAATACATTAGTGGATGGTGAGAGCGGACTATAGATGAACAGATGAAGAGAAGGAAAGGAGGCATAAAGGGTGGGTGGATGGGTGGAAGGAAAAAGGTACAAATGGGATTAGAGGAGGGATGGATGTAAAGGTTGTAACAGATACCTTTTAGCAAGATTGTTTTCAGAATTCCCTGGGGGGACAAGACGCTTGTCAGAGTTCCAGAGTCACTGGCCTTGCTTGCTCGTTCAGTTTCATTTTGATATGGTTCAAAGTGGGGGATAGTTTATTTTTCTGGCTATGCCCATGGACTGTACAGTATACACAGGTTAGTGTGGGCTATAGATCATGACAGCTGATATTTTCCGGTTCGTCAACCTTACACTTAAGACTAATGCAAATATTACCCACCCATACTTTATGGCAAAAAAAATGCAAGGCGGCCACCTATGCATGAAATTGTTTTTGTCATAACTTATAACAAAATAAATTGTGCCTACCTGAGTGTTTGCATGCATGCAAACAAAAGGGTGGACATCTTTGAATGGTTTTAGTCATAATTAATATCACTTTATGATAGCTGCCTGTGAGTTTGATGTCACTTACCAATTACACTATCATAGGCAGAGCCAATATGAGCAAGCTGTGAGCAGAGGGTTGGGAGGCAGCAGGAAGCAGAGAGAGAAAAAGCAGCAGGAGAGAACAGGGGCAAGAAGGGGAAGAGTGGGAGAACACTGATCGAGAGTGGGGTGTAAAACAAGGACAGAGAGTGTGAGGGAGGGGAGAAAGGGGAGGGGCAGAAGAGCACCAGTGTGCTCCCTTGATGTGGATATATGTTAAAGTGGGTGGGCCTATTCCCATTGTGCTGCCTATTTAATGTATTAAGATCCCTTTGTATGGTAATGGACCTCCTAGCTTTACTAAACTGTATCAGCATGTTTGCACAGTTGACAGAGAATAGATTTATCCTTTTACCATATTTTCCTCATCCCTGCATTTGTACACAGTTTGCAAATGCTCCATGTTTATTTTAGGGGTCATTAAGCAAATATGGATTAACCTCGGGTTATTACTCTCACAATGAATTTCATTTTTTTACATAATCTCATTTTTTATTGAGAGGCTAATCTCAGAGTTTCATTCCTTGTAAATTAATTTACAGGAAGAGCCCCCCCCCCGCCCCATCCCCATCCATTCCCATAATATTACCCCATGCACTTGATGCCCATTTATGTATCCTATATTAATTGCTGATTCATATTTAAACTTATACCATCCTCTAACACCTATCTGTACCCATCCTGACTTTGTTTCCAATGTTACTGGAATTGACAGTAAAATAACAGGTCGCTACTGTAAACTAAAATATAGTACGGTAATATTCTTTCCAACATTTGTCAATAACAAGAAAACTATTCTCAAATAGCATATAGATCAAAAATGTGTTTGAAGACACTGATGTGGTTGTCTGTACTAGCAACACACTGTATTTCCAATGAGTGATTGCCATTTTCAATAGTAGTAGCAGGGTGCATGGTGTTTTGGTTGTGTTGCATTGTGCCTTGATTTGGTGGTGTATTTTCTTACTGTGTTCTTGGAATAAAACCTTCTCTTTCCAAAGCGTCTCCTCAAAGCATCAAAGCATGACCTGATTGGTCGTGCATCATACCGTGCTACTTTGCTGCTTTGATGGAGTATACAAATCACATTCAAATTATGCATTTCAGTACGTGATCAGTCTTCCTGCTACTACCTCTAGTCAACCAAGCTGAAATGACGACCCCTGAAACTGTAGGTTTTTAATGAATTTCCATATAATGGCAGAGGCACAAAAGTGTTATTACACCTCAGAATACATGATCCAGACGAGTTATATAAGCCCAAAAGAAAGAATTGGAGCTATGGAACTTGGTAAATAATTGTGCACATTAAGCACAATAATTCCCAAGATGCAAACTCTGTGTACTGTCTAGAAGATGCATGGGATTCGTTAGTCCTAGTTCAGATCATCGCCACTACTGAACAATGTCTTGATATAAAGTAATCTCACTAAGGGGCAAGTTACGAGTCTGGCGGTCCATAGACCAGCAGACTCGTGAGGGCACGGAGGTCTCCCAACCGCCCTCTTTTGAGTCGGTGGTTGGACCACCACAGCCCCGCTGCAGCTGCCAGGGAACCGCTGTTCCCTGGCGGTGTTGTGGCGGTGTAGAAGCATCACTATGCTTGGCGAGACCACCGCGGTCCCACCAAGCATATTAGGAGTTTCCTCTCCACCAGGGTTTTCATGGCGGTTCCTTCCTCATGAAAACCCTGGCAGAGAGGAAACAAAGGCTGCTTTATTCCCCTTCCTGAGTCCCTTTTCCTGACTCTGCATTTTCAAATCAGTCACCAATCTGCCATGCGCGAGGGGCAGAAGGCAGAATTGGTCTCCCAAAGCACTCCATAGACCAGCAGACAATTCAAAACACTCTACATTCATGAAGCTGCACTACTGTAGCTTGATGACTTTGAGTGCTATGTGCGTTCATTGTCTACACTGCAATAGAGTTGAATTGTCAGCCTGAAGTGCTTGAGGAGCTACATAATTAAAAGTAATTAGCACTGCAATCTTGGATTGACTTTAATCTTTGCCCTACATTAAGGTGAGAATGTTGCAACCAGGCAGGAAGGACAAGATTTGCCCAAACACATGTATCTTATAAGTTCATCATTAGGCACGGGAGGCTAAGAATGTTACATGTTTTGAACAATTTTAATACAGAATTAAGGTACAAAAATGTTTATATTGAACTTGGTAGTGGTGTGTGAAAATCCCTTGATGTAGACCAATTAGCCCATACAAATGAGCACAAACACACTGGATGAAATGCCACAACTATTATACCACCTAGTCATGTTATGCCTCTCAAAGATGACTGCAAAACAAATCATCAACATTTCTGGTAAATGGCATGCAGATAAATGCATGGTCATTGCTAGATTATACGTGCTTGCTTGTGGTTTCTTCCAACTTCAATCCAATGAGTCTAGAGATTTTAAGAAATATTTAACATACAGTAAAAGAAAAGTCTTCAGTCTAACGTTATTGTGTTCACACCTTCAGGTAATTTGGAGGGACTTCACAATTTCTTGGGCCTGTGCAATATATTGAAAATCTTAAGGTCTATATCATCTCCTTATGTTTTGTGCAAGTTGACATCTTCACAGTTAAAATGTCTTTGCTTCAATTGGATGTCAGAAAAGGTAACATTCATGAGCACTATTGATAAACAGACTATGATCCAACTGCTTTTTTATTTTATATAAAATATGCATAGCAGGCTGTCAAAGGTGTCAACTCCTACAGGTATACCAATAACAAGTAGCTAATCTAAGTTCACATAGAGACATAGTTGAGAATAGTAAGTCTACCACCTAACAAGCTGTGAGAAACCTTAAAGATCTTCGGTTAATAAACAAAGTTGCAAAGCCTAAATGCTAGCCCCATCTCATAAATACCCAGTGGTGTGAGTATTAATAATCCTATTAGAAATTGTTCAATATATGCATATCAACAATATAATGTACAACAATTTCTTCAAATTAACTGTGCAGTTCTTTTGCTGTATTTTGAGATATATAAGTGTACTTTTTTCAAGTGACCTGGTGATTTCCTTCTTTTCATCAAATATACCTGGTATAAAAAAATATAAACTTGTAAAAGAATGTAACATTTAGGAAAAGTGAGGTGGATTAATAATAATCATATTCACCAACATGGTTTGGCAAGATAAAAGGCAAGTATTGTAGATAATAGTCTGGTGGAAAGACTCATGGTGTCTCTACACAATATAATAAGACCACATCTAGTCATTGTACATGTTGTTTTGGCTCTTTGTAACAATAAATATAATATAACCTTTAGTTGGTGAACTTAATACTTAATATAGTCTTACAAGAGCAATCCCAGTATTACTGTTTTCAAGTCACTGTTGAACTTAATGTCTATTTCTTTGCTAAAGAAGATCTGGGCACCTAAATTGATAATGACATATTGAAAATAAGAAAGCTGTGGCTACTATACAAAGAGTGATAAAAGAAACTGTGTTATGATTTTGAACTTGCATTTCTTTAATTTCAGATCCTGAAATGGGAATTTTCCTCAGATCCTACTGACCAACGTTTCAAGCTTGTTCATGTGAAGAAAGCTAAATAGTCAAATATTGCTTTAGTGAGCACAACATTTCGGAAATTGTCCAGAGTTGTAAATTAATTACTGCCCCAAAACATCAGGATGCTTTGGATAACAGAAATCATCCCTTTTACTTGAACAACCTGTACCTCTTTGAACAATAAGTTGCAAAGCAAGTCTGGAGCTAGCAAACCAGAGGATAATTGCTTCTATGGATAAACTATCCCTTACTAATGCAGTTTTTATACAGTTTGCATTCTGTGGACACAAGCTATGCAGAAGTCTGTTAGTGAGTATTAGCTTTTATTTATTTCACATTCTTATGTAGCACACCTAGAACATATGGCCTTGAAGTACTTCACAAAAAACTAATGTGTGTATACAGTAGTCAATAGTCAGAAAAACATAACAAAGATAGACAACAACAAGGGAAATATTTTACCGGAGAGCATGCAATTTTAATAACTACAGCAATACAGGATATACTTCAGGAACGTGCAGAAGACTTTTATGAAGGTGATGAGAGTTGGGTTCTTCCTATGTTGATGGGTAGGAAATACCATGTGGTAATAGCAGCACCAGTGAAGGACTGCTTTAGAGCCTCAGGACCTCAGACTGAAGTGCATTTCTGTTTTAAATGTTTTTCGGATCACCAGAAAAACAGAACAATTCTACCAAGTGTTGTAGTATGGCTTTGTAAGCCAGGGGGCAAAGTTTACACTAAGGGGGTCATTATGATGGCAGATGGACTTCAGTCTGTCTGCCATGGTCCCGGGGATTGGGACCTGCTGCCTATAAGGTGGTGGTCCCGCAAGTGAAATTACAATGCGGCTGCCACCACGGCGGCCAAATAGGGCAGGTGTAACATTGCGGCGGGTGCGCTTGGCTGCAGCACCCACCGCAATGTTAGAAATGCACTGTTTGCATTTCCCTGCACTACGTGGCAGGCACTATGCGGTGCCTGCCACATGGTGCAGGGAGATGTAGGAGGCACCATAGGTGCCCCCCAAGTGCAAAACGAAAGTGCCCCTGCACAGGGGGGGGGGCCCGCAACGGACCCCCGAAGTCAATCCCTGCCAGCCTTTCCATGGCGGGTGAACCGCCATGGAAAGGCTAGCGGGGATCCAGCATCCAAATGTGGCAGGCAGTGCCACCATTCTGTGGATGCGGGGCGGGTCCGACAGGCAATCGTAACGATTGCCTCTGTCGGACCTGTGGCAGATGGGCTTCCGTCCGCCACGCACACCGCCAGCCATCCAGATCTGGCGTGTGGAAAAAGGCCTTAGGATGGTTCACCGCCAGCATAATCAGGCCCTAAATGCTGGCCATGCTTCAAAGTTAGTAGAGAACATGCAATATGGGGGTTATGTGATATCATTTGCCTGTGGTGATATGTTTGCCCATTGAATGGAGTATTGCTTTCGTGGTGTCATGAATACGTGTTGGGGGCATGAAGTACAGCCTTCCCAAAACCCAGTCTAGGTACAACTAAGGAATGTACTGTAGTTATTAATGTTTTTGGGATTCGTTATTATTACTGAATCATTTTAATCTGGGTGGGGCTGGATTTAAGGAATAGATCAGGGAAAAGCCGATGAACCATCACATGAAGAACTGGTCTGAAATATTGTAAACATAAAAAAAGATCACAGAGGTTTTTGGGCCTTTCTTGTAAGGGGCTCATTAAAGACTGGAGATGCCCTTGCTAGCATGATAACTTATGAGTAACATTGAAAAGCTATACCGAAATATCCAAATGTTATATGAGTAACCTAACTTATGTTCATGCAGCAATGAAATAGGTCACAATTAACATGAATACTATTGTGCCAGTTGTGACGAAGTTACTTGAGGATCCAACACTCTTCTGTACCACGATCACTAATGCACTTTTGTGGCCACCTTAAAATTTGATCTCATAATCTGGCACTTTTGTTATTATTTTTATTATTTTTTCCACTCATGTTTACTGAAGCATCTTGGTGCTAGGGACAGCCGCAGGGAGCAAATGGAAAGAGGACAACAAACAAGTCACTAATACTAATGTAGTGTTCAGCAATTATCAACATATTATTATATATACATTGTTCCAGAGTCCTGGAGAGGAACAATTGTCCAACCAATTTTTAAGTAAGTGTAATAAAAGTGACCCACATATTTAAAGATTAATGTCGCTCCTTAACACTCAAGAAGAATTGTTTAATACATTGCTATTACAATTTCTCCGTTAGCAGGTATCCAGAAATGAAAAACCAGTATGTTTGTTATATATTGATTACTTTCTGTCGCTCAATAGAGTACACTAGAATACTGTATGTTCAAGTACAGGTCGTCAAGAATTGAAAATGTACTACTGTCTTTCTTTTAAGCAAAATATCCCTGTACGTAAAGCAGTCACTTTGAATTAATTCAGTCATCAGTATGTCTCACAACCCATTTTTATTCATTTATGACCTGCATATTTGTGCAGTGTCTTTGCGCATGTTTAGTATTTTATGCAGATAACACTGTATTGCTCAAAAGGGCTACCGTCTGCCTGCAAAACCTATTTTCTGTACTGCATTTGCAAAACCTATTATCTGTACTCCATCTATATAATCAATAATATAGTTTAGAAAATGACTTTACAAAAACTACAGTTATGATCTTTATAAAGGGTTAAATGAAGTTCAGGCAACAAATCTGCAGAGAAGCCATATACTTATTTTAGGGTGACATTGACAAGCAGGTTTATTAGGAATTTAGTTAAATTTGCTTCCATCATTATTAAAGCACAATGTCAATATGCTTGTTTGCAGCCTATAAATCTTTAACACCTACTCAGCTCCTCTGGAGTGTTATCTCCTACCTCACTATCAAAGGCATTCAGAGATAAAATGAATTCCTATGTTAGTATTGTATCTCTCTCTCGTCATGAAGGGAGCCAGCAGTGACAAATTGAAAACAATTGACTTTCAAACGCCTTATGATGTTACCACATATAAAGAGAACCATCTCTCAGCCAATTGGAAATCGGTAGACTGGTTCTATCGGTGCAATGTCTGCAGCGAGGGAACAAGCATGAAAGAGGGTACACTTGTATTGGTTCCTTTATGAGTTACAGAGTTTGAACTATCCTTGAAGGAACAGCTAATTGTTTCAAAAATGTTTGCTGAGAACTGGAAAACATGAAGGCAGATTAAAGTTCCAGTGTTTTGCTAATTTCTGAAAGATGAATTACCAGTGTTGTCTAATAATGAACGTACTATTATGTGATTAAGGACAAACACCGGTTTATTACACCTCTTGTGTCACCTCAAATGTGCTGTTCAAATCCATCAGTGTAGGGTGGGGGGGGTCATGTGGGTAGGGGCTAATAGATCTTTTACAGCTAATTTTCATGTCGTTTTAATGCCAGTGATCTCGTTAAATTGTGCAGTGTCAAAGAATCTTATCCCGTGTTATAGCTAGATAACTGTTTTTACAGTGTTTTTCTCCTGGACTAAACTGTATCTTAATTCATTTGAATTGCATGATTATAAACTATATGAAATGGATTTGTCAAATGACTATGAGTATAAACAGTGTATGGTCTTCATTTATAAAAATGTAGTGTTTATATATCTGTTGATGTTTGACTGCAGCTAAAAATACATTTCTGAACTGACACCATGCCAAAGCATCTCACTACTGGACCACTAGCACAGAAGAGCTACTGGGTCGTTACCAGTGAAATACAGCTCTGTTTACATCTGCTCCCTATATCTGACCATCAATAGCTAAGTAGGATGGGAAACAACCATTACAACGCAGTCATTACAACGCACTACATTTACAACACAGTCATTACAACGCAACTGCTTTTACATCGCATGCCATTACAATGCAGCCATTACAACGCATGTCACTACAACGCATGCCATTACAACGCATGTCACTACAATGCATGCCATTACAACGCATTACCCCTACACTATCCAACACTTACCCTACTGTTGCACTCACTGGAGTGGGAATAGTAATTTTTACCCCTACACTATCCAACACTTACCCTACTGTTGCACTCACTGGAGTGGGAATACTAATTTTTACCCCTACACTATCCAACACTTACCCTACTGTTGCACTCACTGGAGTAGGAATAGTCATTTTTACCCCTACACTATCCAACACTTACCCTACTGTTGCCCTAAAAGTATTATGCGTTGTAATGGTATGTGTTGTAGTGGTATGCGTTGTAATGGAATGCATTGTAAATGTAGTTTCTAAAAATGTTTTGTGATGGCATGCGTTGTAAAATCATGCGTTGTTATGGATGTTGCGATGTAAAAACCACGTTGTAAAGGCATGCGTTGTAAATGTTTGCGTTGTAACGTGTCCTATTCAGTAGAATCATCTCTTACTATGGCCAATGTTGTAATACTAACAGAGTCTCCAAGGAAAAACAAGATCTCAAATGTAAATGTAGTCCTAAATATAGAAAAGTGTAGTACACGTAGCATCCTTACTATTGATTATCAACAATTTGACTGTGCTATATGTGGCTATTATTAAACAAGTTAATGCTGTCAAAATTTAAGAAAGTCTGAAAACAATTTTTGTCTTAATAGATGTTGAGTGCCAGCTTTAGGCTTCATTCAGTCCAACTGTGTGAAATATAAATGAACTTACATGCTGACCTGCATAAATCTATATTAACCTGAGAAGTAAGTTCCCTCAATTTATTACTTATATATTAATAGGGGTTCAGCTCCTAGGTCTAGTCTCCCTGACAGCACTAATGGCTTTTAAAGTCAGAAGACAACTGAGT
Source organism: Calotriton arnoldi (assembly GCA_963921515.1). NCBI lineage: Eukaryota > Metazoa > Chordata > Amphibia > Caudata > Salamandridae > Calotriton > Calotriton arnoldi. The sequence continues at coordinate 2,381,590 of CAWUFW010001128.1, read as the reverse complement.
CTCAGAAGCAAAACCGTATCTATATCACCATCATAAGGTTTGAAAAAGCATGACTATTTTTCGTAGTAACTGCAGGGCTGTGAAGTGAACTTCTGGCTGCCCAGTAAATAAAACCTAGCCAAATCCCAGTGGCAAATCTCACTTCATGTTTGCACATGCCAAGCAATACAGAGGTCAATTTCCAAAATACAGCTATTGTATGGTTATTGTATGGTTATTGTGACCTGGCATATAGAAATTAAGATACTTCTTCTAAAATCCCCTTTTCAAACAACCTGTCTCTCTGTGACATTTCCCGATTACCAAAATTCTACAGCAGGTGGACCTGGTCATACTTTACAATACAGAACTTCAGAAATATCTTACCACGTCAAGCTCAAACTTGCTTGACCATTAGATGACTAATGGCATCTTTGGCAGCAATACAGTGAAACAATGTATTTGGACAGTGACACTAGGCCAGCTGCCTTTGTGTGTGCCCCATCACTGTAGCCTCTCTTGGGTGTACCCTTCAAGGCATTATTTGATGCCTCAAACACACAAAAGGTGATGGGAGGAATGCCTGCAATTTAATCAACCATTGGCAATCGCTCAACGTGCATTCCAACCCATCCTTCTTTTGCCCCGCATATTATCTCAGTTTGGACCCAGCCGTATGCAAAACAAACTTTAGCCTGCTTCATTAGAACAGTCCAGCCCAAACAGCCAGGGCAGGTCCTCCCAGCAAATGGACAGAAACCGACCCAAGATCGATTTTGCCATGATAGGAGCTCTTCAGTAGGTGTAGCTTGGTTCCAAATATAAAATTACTAATCAATCAGGGGCTTGTAAAGCGCGACTACTCAACTTTGAGGGTCTCAAGGTGCTGGGAGGGGGGCAGCAGGTCGGACTGGGTGGAGAATCATTTGAAGAGCCAGGTCTTGAGGTCCTTCCTGAATTCAGTCAGCGACGCTGATTGCCTGAGGGGCAGGGTGTTCCAGGTCTTGGTGGTGAGGTAGGAGAACTACCTTCTTCCGGTTCTGGTCTTCTGGATCCTGGGGATGGAGGCAAGGGCAAGTTGGGAGGATTGGAGTTGTCTGGTGGGTGCGTAGATTGTGAGGCGGTGGTTCAGGTACTCTGGTCGAATGTATGATGGAATTCTGCATGTGTTTTTCACACATGCCGTATGAATTCCATCATTTGAACGAATGCATCTTTAACCATGTAGACGTTGAAGACAGTGGGGCTCAGGGAGAAACCCTGGGGAACTCCACAGCTAATTTCTGTAGGTCCTGAGAGGAACAATGGTAGTCTGACTTGCTGTTTCCGGCCGGTGAGGAAGGAGCGGATCCAGTCCAGGGCCTTGTCACGAATGCCGGTGACATGGAGTCTGGTGATTAGGGTGCGGTGGGAGACGGTGTTGAAGGCGGCTGAGAGGTCTAGTAGGATGAGGGCTGCGGTATCGCCCCGGCCAAGGAGGGAGCTGATGTCGTCTGTGGCGGCGAGGAGTGTAGTCTCTGTGCTGTGGTTACTAATATGTCCTATAAAATAAATTCCTGAAACTATTATCATTTCAGCTAAAACATTTGCACATCATCTGTGGTTCCACCTTATTCAGGTGCTATAAATGTGACCTGCCGCATGATTAACCTTATACATTGGGATCCGATAGGCAGCATATTTCCAGACTTCCAAAGATACCTTGACCTACCTCAGCTAAATTTTCCAGTGCTTCTTGTGTGGAAATGTCTGCAGTATTTCTTAGACCATCTTCAAGGTGTGCTCGAGGAAATCTTAGTGAATTTTAAGTGAAACTATCGATATTTTCAGATATCTTCATATTTGCTGTATTGCAAGTTTTGGTACAAACAAAAAGTTAATCTGAGCAATACCATAGGAGATCTGGCCCTCTGGCATTATCATGGACTAAAGTCAGTCACTTTGTACTTCGGTCACCAACTGTAGTTGTCTAATACGTAGCCTGTACCACTATGCCCTACGCAACCTCAACATAATTCTTCAGATAATTTCTTAAACTGTGTATTAGTCGTGGTGAACTGCAGCTTTGAAGCCTCTTGTAGCGAATTTTGATGCACCCTCAATCGTCAATAGTCCAAATTTCGACGTGAAAGAAGAGGGGTGAAAATATGTATTTTTAAAGCAATTTACATTTTGTTTTATTGTCTGATATTTTGGACAACCTGATGAACATGAATCCACTGCTTTCCAACACTACAATTTGCCTATTTCAGTTTTGAAGGTAATATTTCATCCACAGATCAGTTGTGGCAAGAAGTTGTGGATGAATGCTGCAATAGTCCAGGTACAGTAGCTAAAGACATATGCAGTTGAAGGACAAGGCGTACATTAACTTGCATAACGAATTGTTCAGAATATGAGAAAACGTCTTCAAGCAAGCAATTTCTAATAATATTATACTGAAAATCTCAATTAAAAAAGCCAGAGAATTCATGAACAAATAACACTTTGATGTCCTTTCAGGTAGTTTTCTGTTCTTGTACTGAAAGATATTTGAGCGAGGACTTTTTGATAAAGTCTTTATTATTTTTCTGCAGCCACAGAACATAGAACAGACTCTCCAAAGGACACTACAGCATTATGAGCATCAAGTCATTGGGTGAGTAAATATGAATTACCAAGTGATTACCAGATGGAAGCATATGAAGGATTGTTATGTATTTAGCTTCTGATAAGGACAGGGACAGGACCAGGACATTTTTAATTGTGTCCTAGACAGAAATGGTCAAAGGTTCCTCCCCACAACTTCTGCTTCATTTGGCTCACGCAGACACATACAAGCAACTCAACTACTTGCCTATTTAACATGAATAATTCATCTTTAGTTGAGACTATTAGAAATAGTACAGTTGTCAAGACACATACAGACCTCATAGATCTTTACAAGTAAAAATATAACCTGTCATCAGACTAGACAACTGCCTCCCCCTTCCCTATGTGCCAACCATCTCACCTGCACCTCAGTATGGCAAGAAACCATGTCAATATTAGCATGCCTCATTTCTTTTTGCTTAGGTCAGTGCCTGCGGCATAATTTCTTTTTTTTTAAATTGTATTCCTAATCCCCATTTTTAATTTATAATTCCTACCCCTCATTCCATTGCACTGTATTGGATAAAAGGGATCATTTTGAGGGACTCAAGAAGAAATAATGTTAGGGGAGATACATACTGTTTGCAAAACATTTTATTTTCCATGGAACAACTGTACAATGTATATATTTATGTATGCTTGTATGTGGATGTATGTATACCGGAAACTTAGCCCCAAAGATAGGTGCATTCTCATATAAGCAACTCATTTATGTTTATATATTTGTTTGTTCATTGATATGAGGCACTACATAAGCCTACTTTTCAAAAATATGGGGAGCATTAATAAACAATTATATGCAAAGCAAAAAGAATGAACATGGGTATACCTGCTATGAGATGATGAAAGACAAATTAAGGAACCTATGCCCTCTAATGTTGTTGGTGTTTATATTTCAAATTTAACAAGTTGATGTCAAGGATACCTTAAGAAAGTGTGCAACAATATGTATGCAATTTGTGATAGTCTTATATGTTTTAGCAGTTTAAGACAACATTCTGACTGATTGAGTACTATTTAAAAGCAACAAAATAAATATAATCGCATACAAAAATATGAATGGAAATTTAGATGGCATTTTCACCTATTGTAATTTAGATGCACCTATTTTAATTGTGAATCGATAATTGAGCTTAGAAATAATGTGCACTTTTCACAGCAACTAAGGGGCCTTTTCACAAAGGTAAGGTTTATGTCTGAATGTACCTCAATTACACCTGCCACAAATTCACAAACGGATTCCTGGCAGGCTGTAACACTTTTGTGCGTGTGGAAATCTCCACCAGAAGTGCAAAGATATCTGCATTGGTAAATCCTACTCAATGGTGGGATTGTTGGCGTTCCTGAGTGTTTAAGGCATGGGTAGCCTTGATCGTTTGTGAATGACCACCAACAATTGCAGGTGTAGGCCTTCATAAATTACTACCATTCTCCTTTCAAAGGTGGGAAGAGGAATGAATAACCCCCAAATATGGTGGGGGTATAGGAGAAAGGTTTTCTCCACAGGGAAAATATTTTCTCAGTGGCAAAGAAAGAAAAAAAGTGCATTTGCCCCAAGGGGAATCCATCTACCTGTGCAGAGTTCATCACCAATGAGAACTTCATACAGAAAGAATGTATTTCCAACAAGGAAATCACATGATTTAGCTAGGAATTCAGGTGGGCTCCTCCAGGTGTTTCTGAAATACCAAAAGTAGAAAGTTTGCACTCATACGTAAATGTAGATATCCAAGCGAACATTACCTCCACGTCCTATTATCCTCGTCCCACTTCATTACTAATGAGGTGGAATTCATCTCACGAAGCAGAAAAAAAGGGAACAGAAAATGCTTGTGTCCCTCCATTTAGGAACTAGCCTATAAGGGTACACTTTACCCAGAGTCACTCCTGTTCTTTTTTCTGTCTCACATGAGACAGGACGGAGGGCATTTGGCTCTTGCTAGGATTGGGCTGATGAAATGTTTACCTTGTCTGGAGTGCTCTTTCCTGAATTGAGTGCTGCAGTCCTGAGCTGGTTTTCATGGACTGTTTCAACCGGCCCCTCTGTTTTTGCTGCTGGTCCTGGTAGCATGCCGTCCATGCTGGGTTGGGACTGTGGTGTAGACATGATTCCTGCCTTCATGGGCTTGTCTGCACAGGTATACTGGTGAGGAGCTAGGCACCCTTCCTGGTTCAAATGTACTGGTTCAAGTTTTGCGCATGTGCAGTCACCTTGGAGGGTCGCTTATGCACGGTTTGGCTCTTTTTTGCTTCCCGTGGGGACATGGAGAGGTTGGGCTCATATTTAGTGCCCTGGGGGAATGGTTAGACTACATAGCAGTTGTTCTTTACGGCGATCTTTGGATTCCTGAATTGTGGCGGGAGAGTGCTGCCTGATAACTATGCATTATCGGCAAACATTCTAGGAAGCGGAGGCATGTAGGGTCCTCCTCTTCCTCTGATTTGCCTTCCTCTCCTCCTCCTAAGAAGGCTGCTAAGGAAGGGGAAGATGAGAAACTCAAAAGCCTGATTAAGGAGACCTTATTGGAGCTTAATTCATTCAAGGCTCTTGGTAGATCAGTGCACAAGGGTGTGTCTACTGAAGGCTCTTCTCCATCAGAGGAGGATCAGGGTCTCCTGCATGATGACCAGAAGGGCAAATATATTGGAAAGGATTTGCTTCCTGAGCTGCTGACACTTGTGAAACAGAACATGGGTTTCAGATGGACGACCCCACTGATCCGTCTTCTTCTTTTGCTGGTGGTTTAAAGAGGCAATTTCAGCGGTCTTCGTAGTCGAATTTTCCAGTGCACCCTGATATCCAGGAGGTCATAACAGGGAATGGAGGGACCCTGATAAGTTTATAAAATCACATTTCATAGCAAAGTTATATTCTTTAACGGAGATGCTAATTTAATGCCGGTAAATATTCTGATTGAATCTTTTGTGGTTGGTGGGGAGTACCTCTCTTACGAAGAATTCTGTAATTCTTGATTAGTCTGATACAAACGTTGATTCAGCCTTGAATAAGGTGTATGCGGGAGCCCATCTATCTTTCAGGGCTGGTATATATGGGACTTATGTTACTCAGTCCTTGATTTCGGATTTCAAACAATTGTTTAAGGCTGTGGAGGAAGGTACTGAATGCACCTCACTTTTGGTAGGCACAAAGAGACAAATTGAGTATGTTTCTGACATTTCTTTTGATGTTGTCAGGGCTACTGCATTGTCTGTGGGCACGTCTATTGCTACATGCCATAATTTGGTCTTTAAGGGCTGGAAACCGAGTTCTGCCCGGAAGGCTTAAGCATTATGTTTGCCATTTCAGGTTACCTACCTTTTTGTGGTAGAGCTTGAGGATAAGCTTCATAGGTTTTTAAGAAAAGAAGCATTCCTTTTTTTCTCAGAATGTTAAAAAGTCTCTTTTTCGTCAACCATCTCGAAGGCAGCTTCAAGATCCTCTGGGGAAATTTCATCCAAGGGATAAGTCTGACAAAAAATCTAAATCCCCTAAAAAGCATCACTCCTGACTATCATGGGGATGGCCAAGCCTGTGCAGTAGGGGGCAGGATTCAGCATTTAATGGAGACTTGGCTTTAATGTACTTCAGACTATTGGGTGCTTCAGATTGTTGGGGTCGGTTACAAGATAGAGTTTGGATCTCTCCCTCTAGACTCTGGAGTTACACCAACCCCATGGCTGGCAAACAAGATCAAGCAGTTGGCCATCCAGCAGGGCATAGATGCCCTACTACTGAAGGAAGCAATTTCAGAGGTCCCCCAGGAGTTCAGGGGTGGGGGGGTTCTACTCCATAACTTTCTTGGTCCAGAAAGTATTTCAGATGGTTCTGGATCTCAAATGTTCATCAAAACTCTATCTTTCAAGATGAAAACACTGAAGAGGATTTTTCCTTTGGTGTGCAGAGGGCACTTTATGGTCACCCTGGATCTTCAGGATGCTTATTGCCATGTGCTGATTATCCTCATCAGACGTTTTGTGCATTTCTGTGTCAAGGATTGGCACTTTCTGTTTAATGTGCTCCCATCTGGTCTGAAGACAGCTCTTCTGGTGTTCACTAGGGTGGTAACAGTGCTGGTTGCCTTACTGCTTCTTCTTGGGAGTCAACTTTATCTGTACCTGGAAGAATGGCTTTTTCATGCTACATCAGCACAGCTGCTACTCCAGCAGTTGTCTGTAGTCCTGCACCAGGTTTAGTTTCATGGGTTTCTACTGAAATGGGAAAAATGAATTCTCTAGCCTTTTCAAGACATGGCCTTGATAGGTCAGGCATTTAGGACAGATCTCAACAGGGTGTTTCTTCCAGGGGGCAGAGCATTGACATTGAGGAGACTGGCGATCAAAGCATTGTTGAGTCGGTCTCTTATAATCAGACTTTAGGGTCATATGGCAGCAGTGGTGTTTACAGTCCTGTGGGCCAGGCTGCACCTTCGCCTGCTCTGGAGTCATCTACACACAATTTTTTATCCAAAATCGGAAGATTCCGAGTGCTTAGCCCCTGTCACATAATCAGTGAGGAGCTCAATTGGTGGCTACTTCTGGGGTCCCTGCCCAAGGCAGTGGAGCAACAGCCGGCACCTATGAATGTCCTGATAACCTCTTTTGGATGGGGAGCAACTCTGGACTCTTTCTCAACTCAGGCTCGATGGTCACTACAGGAGAACAGGCGTTCCTCCAACTGGAGGGAGCTCATTGCTGTTCTGAGGGCAGTGATACATTTCCAGGACTCTCTCAGGGGTCATCACTTATTGATCAGATCAGACAATGAGATGACTGGCTTATGTGAACAATCAGGGAGGCACCAGATGGAAGTCTCTGAACCTGGTGGCACTGCAATTACTGCCATGGGCAGAGCATCACCTTCTCTCTCTTGCAGCAGTCCATATCAGGTGTCTGGACAATGTAGTGGTGGATTCCTTGAGTTGAGTGTTTCCATCATCGCAGGAGATGTCTCTGCAGTCCCCAATTCTCAGGGGGTGTGTAAGAGGTTTGGGGTTCCGTTACTGGATCTTTTTGCTCCTCAGGTCAACATGCAGCTATCAAGCTTTTGTCCACAGAAAGTGCTTGTGTATGGATGCCCTCAAAGTACAATGGCCGAACCATCTTCTGTATGTGTTCCCCCCCCTTCCTTCTGATATCCAAACGTCTGGCCGGGCTTTAGGGGGAGGACAGGGTGATGGTGGTAGTGGCTTCATTCTGGCCAAGAAGATCATGGTTCCTGCCTCTCAGGTCCTTAGCAATTCAGGAACCCCTTTGAGGTTTACGATCATGGTTCTCTGCCTGTGACTTTAGTTGTCAATTTGGAAGTGAGAGGAGATGTTGGCAGCGTAAGGTTTTAGCTATCCATTTGGCTCAGGCTGTTCAGAATTCCTATTGTTCTTCCACAATGAGGTCTGATAGGAGGCATTGAGTGGATTTTCAGAAATAGTGTACTTTGAAATCTATCTCTCCATTTGCTTGTTCTTTTCCTGATGTTCTTCAGTTCCTTTGGGAAGGTTTTGAGAAAAGGTTATCAGTTTCCATCTTGTGTGCTCAGTGGGCAGCAGTGAAGGCCTTTAGAGACCCGTGGGGGAATGGTCAGGGCTTGGATGATTTGGTTTCACATCTTTTAAGTAGGTTTTAACTTTCCCATCTGGTGATAAAGCCTTTGTATCCTCTGTGGGATTTGCCATTGGTTTTGAAAGCCCTGAATTCTTTCCCTTTCGAGCCCCTAGAGCAGGCTCACATTAGGGGGCCGATTCCGATCTCGGCCGGTAGTGCTCCGAATCGGATTCGGATTCACCGGATCCGATTCGGAGCCCTGTTTCCCGACCGAATCGTACGCGGGTCCGGCCGAGCGAGGTCCCCCCTACCTGTGCATGTACGCCGCGATGCGCATGGACGCGTACCCGCTGTAGGGGGCGTCCTTGTTCGCCTCGCACCCATTGAGTCAATGGGAGCCCGCGTACGCGTTGTACGACAGGCTCCCATTGACTTCAATGGGAGTCCGACCGACTCGAGTCCGATTGCATACGTGCGCATCGTACTCGTTCGGTCGGACTGCTAGGGTCCGATTCGGTCGGAATTCTCTCCGGGTCCGGCTCGGTCAGAGAGAATTCCGGCCCGAATCGGAATCGGCCCCTAAGTTTGTGACCCTGAAGGTAGTGTTCTTTGTGGCAGTCACTTCAGCCAGGAGGACTGGGCAGTCTGCGGCTCTTGTGGCTAGGGAGACTTTTCTCCTGCTTTTAGAGAATGGGGTTATCCTTCAACCAGATTTCTCTTTTATCCCTAATGATTTACACAGAGCAGCTTGGAAGTTAATCATGCTGAGATAGGCATTTAACGTTTTGTCTCAGCACAGGAAACATTTTTTTATCTGTGTAAACCCGTATCCAAACCACCATCAAATTTGGTGGCGTTCCTTTCCCTTTTTTATCTTGGAGGGGTATGTTTCGAATAAGCACATAGGTATAAGTTTATGAGTGTCCAATTATGGAATTCTAAAACCTACTGCTGACATGGGACATCATTCTCAAAATCATGGTAAATCTTCACCCACTGGTTTACTACTTTACACAGGTACAGGTTTATGGAGTTTTGGAATAAACAAATATTTTCCAGGTAACACCGAAAACCGGCACCAGTTGTAACTTTCTTTATGTAATACTGGGAAATGTTTGTGAATTCCATTTTTGCACGCAAGAATATATGCACATATATTTTCACATGCCAAAAACGTAACAAAGTAAGTACAAATTGATTTACTAGATTTGGATTTCTATTTCACCAGAGAAAATGTATTTCACCAGAGAGAAATCCACACACACATCACCAAAGGGTTGTCCCTGTGCCTCTTCACCCAGAAAATAAATTTGCTCCTACCTTTGGAAAGATGGCCACTGCACGACTACCACTGCCTGTGTGCACACATTTACAGTGGCTATCTTTTAATGATTTTACTTAATGTAAAAGAAATATTATTCAGACACTTCTTAGGGGACAACATTCAGCACATCAACTACGAAGTGCTTAATTTGAGCAAGTGGTTGAAGGTGGTGGCACCTGCACTCATTTTTGGGGACAGTGACTTATGTTTCATCATCAGACTTTGACCAGAGAGAGAAAAGTAGGAATGGGAGAAATAAGAAGAGGAAGGCAGGGAAAATTGTGACAGAAACAGTAAGGACGAAACAACGTGCAACAGTGAACGGAAGTGTAATGTGGTGTAATAAAGAGACAGGAGGTGCAATCAAGACTTGGCATCCCCCAAAAAATGTTGTTTCCGCAGTTTTTAGTTTTTATTTTTGCAAATTAGGTACTAAGTACTAAGTTTAAGCTAATAACTTACTTGTCTCTGCACAAACTTGAATATTACTAGCATGTGCACAGGCAACATGAAACTGTCATTTGTGCCAGAAACACCCTATGCAATTATGACAATCCCTATATTTGAATGTGTACTTACTTCAAAAGTGGGTATGAATTTCTTCCTACAGAAGGAGCCTCGCAAACTCTTCTGCAATTTTGATCTGTGCCTCCTGAAGGCAAGCGCCCATTCAGTAATTTGAACATCTGTGTGACTCGGTCTTGCTACTTGGACTAGATGATCAAACTCAGCACTCGGACGCTTGGCTTTTTGTTTTACATGGAGCGTTGTTTAGCACTACAGAAATATCACAATGTCACTTCTGTAATTTTGAAAGCACGTCCTACTTTTCAGAGGGCATTGCTTGATTTGTGTGGAGATGGGATACAAAAAAAGGAATCAAGATTGCATGTGCAGAAGTAGTTATTAACAAAGCATCTACACAAGGAAGGAAGCCTTAGGGTGAAGCATGGAATATGAACCACCTGATAGGTGGCACACTTTTAGCACATCTACCAAGGTCGCACCTTCACAGTGCAGGACTGCACCCAGGCTGGTAGGACTGTCTAGAGCATCCTCAAAAGACATGAAGCTCCCATGCACACTGACTATGCCTTCTCTGCCTACCTGTTCCACCCTGCTCTGGGTAGCAGCAACTTTGATAGGTCTGCCTAATTGACAAAATTGTCAAATATTTCCACAACTAGGGAAAATATATGGAAAGACGTTCCCAATGCTAATGATAGATGAAAGGTAAATGTTATTCACAGGAGATGAGAAATACAGCTACGTGCGCCCCCCATAGACACAGACCCAAGCAACACAGTGTTGAAATTTGTTTGGCTAGTCTTGCAAAGAGACATCTCACCACATGTATGACCATGAGACTGTCCAGATATGGGCAAACAGTCAAATTGCTCACTAAGGTGTTTTAGAACATCTAGCAACAATTAGCTTTCTTCTGATACCCTAGAAAGGTTATTTTCAGTGTAAGAATAAGAGAACGTGCAGCTCATTGCTTGCTCTTTTCGGGAGAATCCATCAAGAGAGCTTAGTGAGTTCAGCACTCTGAGAAAAGGTTCCTTTTTGCAAGATCACCCTCATTGTTTACTGAATTTTATTTCTGGATTTTAGAGTCTGCACATTGGATCGCTGCTGTTGACTGTCCAGTGTATGTGCTCTGACCCCTAAAACTTGTAGAAATGACTAATCTTTGACTGGCTTATTTAACTTTCTTATAAGGCCAAAGTATAGGGTGTAGAAAAAACACCTCTGACATAAAAAGCTGAAATGTCACCTGTGGACTGCAACACTTATTGTGCTATCCAGGTGTGTGACAAGGGAAAACATGGCTTCAGAACAGCTGTTGTAGCATGACTACTGCAGTGTGACCTGTGTTATGTTATGTTATGTAAGATAACACTTATTAACAGGTAAAAACGTCCCTTTTAGATATTAGTAAGTCGCTCATATGTAAGCCTTGTAGCATGAAAGGGTAGGGTGCATGGTATTTAGAAGTGGAGCTTGTAGAAAAATAATGCTTCCGTCTCCCCAAAGTGACAACTCCCTAAAAGCTATTTTCAGTTTGGCAGACCTAGCTGTCCTGTCTAGAAAACAAGTGTGCAGAATAAAATACAAATACTGTTTCTCTGGACTGTGACCAACAATAAAAAGTAATTAAACTACTATTTTTAAAAGTTATTAAAAATCCAGTTTAATCGTGAAGTCAGTCTCCCAGCCTGTGCTCAGCCCTGGAAGAGGTATGAAAGAGGTGTGAAATTTCTCCCATTTTTATGATGGATATTAATGCTGGTTTTAAGACTCTCACACCGGGGCACTGCTGTCCAGTGCCCAGTGTATGTGCTCTCACCTCATATTAGATATGGTGCAAGGGTGCCTACGTTGGTTCTAGGGTGCCGAAGGGAGAAAGGACAGGAATGCACCGTCTTGCTTAAATACGGTGCGTTCCTGCCCTTTCACTTTGGCACATGGCAGCGTAGCGAGATGCCTTGCTGCGCTGCCCTACGCCAAACTCCCATAAATAAGCCCCTCGATATTTGCTTGTTACTGCCCACACTACAGCAGGGACTGGAGTGCATGCTTGTGAGCTCTGCATCTATCCCATGAGGTTGATTCATTTCCATACTGAAAGCAAATAAAGCTAATAAAGCCCTGTTTTGAATTCTTGTATCTGGCTACTGCGTCTTGTCAGTGCTGTTGCAGTGCTGTTGCAGTGACGACTTCACACTACAGCCCCCCTCTGCTGCTAAGCCTTCGCTGTTGAAATGCCAAGGGCAAGCAGATAGGTGTATAACGAGGGTTTAAAATGTAAAATGTTTTGCTATAGTGCACTTTACCATTATTGCCAGAAGATTAAAGGTCACAGGGACACAAAAGTTCTAGTTTGTGGGTTTTCATTTAGCCCATCATTACATTTTGGGACTTGTAGACTTGTTTTAGTTCAGTTGTACCTATTGAAATTACCGATCTGAATTCAATGTTATGTTCTCAAAATTCAATAATATGTTCTAAAAAGACCAAGAGAGAAAAAGTTCTTTGTGGCTGACATGGAGTTATCAGGTAACCCAAAACCTAGCTCTAATTCAAAACTTACCTTAGTGGTGAAAGCTATCCTTTCTTATTCCAATGGTCACCATCAATTAGGTGGAGTTTCCACACCACGCGAATCGCAGTGAAATGTGGTTAGGAGTTGTCCTGACACACTCACAAACTTGGCATATACACATAGTCAACAGCCAAGTTGAGGGAGTTCAAGAGCCTAAATCAGACAAATTAGGCTGTAGGCCGCCCCACCCCTCCACTGGGAGAAGGTGGTGTCCAAATTGTTTATGCTATCTTAAGGGACATGAAGTCACATCACTAAGAACTTCTAGTCCCCTACTTCCTGTCCTACCAGTTTATTCACTGGATAGAAATGTAGGAAGGAGAAGAAACAATGTGTGTAGCGTTGATGTGAGGACACTGCTTTTCTGGTCCTGGGATTTTCATGTACAAATACAGTTTCCAGGTGTGTTGGTGCAATAAGGGTAAACCTAAGCAACAACTCACAGTTAAATATTTGTTTCAATGAAAACCCAGGACTGAATTGCAGAGGTCTTAGTGCCATGGAATTGTCTTGTAGTCCTAAAAGTGCGGAGCTCTCAAGTTTTCAGTTGCCATGAGTGAGCAGCACGTCCGGTCCAGGTTTTTCTTTGTGGCCTGGTACATGCTGTGTGGTGTATCTCAATGTAAATTCAAGAATATATACCTAGATTGCAAAAAAAACCTGAACTGTAAGAGCTCCTTGGGGTTCTTATGAGTTATGGATGTGTGTTTTAATGTAATGATTTAAGAACTAGAATCACCTCCTGCTTCTACCACTGAATAGAGAACTTTACTGCATTGAGATGACAACCTGTATGTAAAGGTAATTTTACAAGCTTTTTTTAATAAGTGTGTTACCATTTATTTTTACTTGATTCCACATATATCCAGTCCAAGTTTCCCAAAGAATCATGTGGGTTTCTTTTTCAGGAATATGACTCAAGGAGCACCCTAGCCAAAAAAAGTCAAGTAATTGTTTTACAAAAAAATAAGTTGGCTTTGTTCTCTCCTTAACTGCCCCAACTTGAATCAGCAAGAAATATTGGGGCATATTCTCAAGGACTTATCGCCGATTCATCGGCACTTTAGCGCCGCAAAAGTGGCGATAGACTTATCGCCCCATTCACAAGCTGGTGCAAACTGCCGACATCGCCAGTTTTCCCGCGATAGCTGCCGCAAAACACATCGCCATGGACGAGAGCGACAATTAACGCTAATGACATGCAGAGTAGGTGTTCCCGTGCAAAAACACTCGAAAACACCACTTCGCGATATTCTCAACGACCAGCCAGATCTGCGATGCCGGACAAAAACAGGCGATAAGGCGTGTTAGCAGCAGGGACTTAGCACCTGCTCATTACTGGTCTTAAGTAGGACGAAAACCTGCAGTACAGAGGGATCCCAGACATGATCCACATCTGAAGACCAACAGATGCCATGGAGCTACTAATCATGCAGCTTGGCAATCCAAGAGGGCCACAACACCCACCGCCACCACCTCCAGGACCACCCCCACCCCAAGGACCACCCCACCCCCACGGACCACCACCAAGGCAGCGCAGAACAAGACAGTGGACCTTCCGAAAACGCATCAGCCTCACAGACTTAACGCCAGAGGATGTCATTGCCCACTACAGGCTGAAAAGGACAACCATCCTCTGCATCATGACCCACATTGCCCACAGGCTGACGGCACCAACACAGCGGACAACCAACATCCCTCCGCAGACAAAGCTGCTGGCTGTGCTGCACCTGTTGGCCTCTGGTACCTTCCAACCAACAACATCCAGAGTCGGAGGAGTCTCACAGCCAGCCCTATCAAAGGCCATCACACCTGTCCTGGATGCCATCATCAGTTTCATACCCCAGCACCTTCACTTCCCCCACACTGCGCAGGAACAGCTGGAGACCAAGCAAGGCTTCTACACCATAGCCGGATTCCCGCACGTGTTGGGGGCAATCGACTGCACACATGTCCTACTTGTGCCCCCTGCCAACAGTGCACACAATTACCGCAACAGGAAGCACACGCATTCCATCAATGTGCAGGCAATAGTGGACCACCGGGGACTCTTCACCAATGTCGTCGCCAACTACCCAGGCAGTGTGCATGGCTCATACATCTTCCGACAGTCCATCATCAACCAGCGATTCCAGGATGGCACCTATGGAAATGGACTGCTCGTTGGTAAGTACCAACAGAACACACCACACACCTCAATTCCACAATCACACAACGCACAACTGTGGGAATGGACACGTAACAAAATCACATCCAACATGCCAAACAAAATGCACACCTGCCAGACATGACAACACAAGTAACCGTGGTAAGAGGGGCCAGAAATGTGGACAAACCATACACTAAGGCATAGCCCCTCTGCCACACATTTGCAGAATGTGGGGAGAGGTGGGAACCACGATTGTGCGAAGGAGGCAATGGACCCATGAATAACAATGTACAGAATGCCAAGTGTGGCGGTGATGTACTGGACAGTCTTGAGTATGCAGAGCACAGACATGTCCATGTGGACACATACTGCTGGAGTCTGTAGTGTTGTGGACAGTGGATGCAACCATGTCATCACAGGCAGTGGGGAACACTTTGGACAAGTAGCCATGTCGGCCCCCCTGTAAGCGTAAGCGTAGTGGGCAGGCCCGGCGCACACCAGTCCAGCATAGGGGAGTGACTAAATAGGCCAGGGCTCAGGAAGTGGTTCACTTCCTGGACGGCCACCGAAGTAACTACTGTGTGTGGCTCTGTGTCCGCCACATCCTGGCCATAGGCCTACACACACGTGGCCGACCACCTACAACGGGCAAAGTCACACCGGCGAAGAGGTGGCTACGTCCCACGCCACCCGACGCACATCTTGTCATCGCTTGCAGTGGCGTATCTGCCAGGGCGGCATCCCTCACCCTGCCACGAGGCCGCCATCATGACCGGTGGTGCCTTTGCGATCCTGTGCGCCTGCCGCAACCCAGCCCGCTGATCCCCAGACCCGACCTGCGCCCAGCAGTTACTGCCCGCCCCTGCGCACCCAGGCCTCACTGCTCACCTGCCGCCACCGGAGTCTCTCCAAGAGGGCCCACCACGTGCCAGTGCAATCTCCAAGGCCGGGCTCCGCGGGCTTGGCAGCCTCCTCAGCCGATCGCTGGCTTCTGCGCAACAGGCCCCCAGCTCACCCAGCGGCACTGCAGAGTTGCGAGTTGGCTACTGCTGCCTTCTGACCACACTGCGGTACAGCAAGTAACATACACATCCTCTCCAGTCCGCACCTCCAGGCCTGCTGCATCATCGCAGGCTGCACACCCACTCTGCTCTTCCGGTGGGCCGAACTCAGTGCACCACAATTCACCGTCCAGCCTCCAGCATTATAGCATGATGCACACCCGCTCAGCTCTTCCGGTGGGCCGAACTCAGTGCACCGCAAGTCATTGTCCCGAGGGGCTACCCCACAAGTCCGCCTCCAGTAGCCAACAGCATGTCCTCGGTAACGCCACTGGAGCCCTTCACAGTCAAGGGGCCACCCCCGTCCCAGGCAGGCCGCCGGTAAGCCTGGGCTGATCGTCTGGAGACGTACTCCGAAGCGCACGACATCCCAGCACCGAGGTGGCGGCGCACGCGTGTGAGGAGTTCAGAGAAATGGCTCGGGGCTCTGTGCGTGGTTCAGATCTGGGCTCTGGGCTTGGTCCAGTTCCTGCCTGGCCACAAAAGTGACTATGGCGTGTGTCTCCGTAGTAGTGTCTGCGCTACCCGGCCTGTAATCGACAATGTCGCAATGTAGCATGCACCAGGAGGGCGGCCTCACCCGAATGTATTAATAAAGGAGCGTGAGACCGCTCGGGGTCTCGGCTCATACATGCCAACTGTTGTGTGTGTATCCACATTGCCGCAGCCTGAAGCGAAGGCCTAGCCTCAACATCAGTGCGAGTTCAGCCAGGCCAGAACTCCACATCTGTGTCCGCCCTATCCTTACAATAGGCCTACACACACGTGGCCGCACACCTTCAACGGCCAACATTAGAGTCTTGCTGTTAGTCCTGCGGACATGCGCAGACAGGCATGACAATGGTGTGCCGTAGGATTGCAAGTGATGCAACCGCGCTGCACACACAAGTAAATAGGCTCGGTGGGAGGAAGGAGCAGCTGTGAGGCTACGTAATACACATTGTCCTACCACATTTGCCAGCAGCAATACATGGCTAACATGAATCCCAAGGTCGCACAAATCACACACCACGAAACTTGTATGTCTGCCAACACAGCATGCAGAAACACCAGTTAACACTGACCTCACTTACCTCCCACAGGTGATCAAGGATATGCACTCTGCCCGTGGATGATGACACCCCTCCGAGACCCAAACACCCCGACCCAGAGGCAGTACATTGTGGCCCACAAACGCACCGGGGGCATTGTTGAACGCACGTTTGGCGTGTTGAAATCACATTTCAGGTGCCTGGACATCACCGGTGGAAGGCTCCTGTACAGCCCAGAAATTGTGTGCAAGATGATCACTAAATGTTGTGTGTTGCACAACCTATGTGTACGCACCAATGCCCCATGGATCCAAGTCCCAGAAGCACCGCACAATGATGAGGAAGATGATGCAGGTGGACCACACCCCACTGCAGCCGCAGCAGGATTAGCCCGAAGGAACACAATCATCAACAATTTCTTCGCATGAGCACGTCACACTGTGACTGTTCACAGCAATCGTGGCACAGTACAAGATGACCACATGACCAGCATGTGCAAATGAAATCTTAGCAACACACATTCCCCATGTGCATGTCAGTCCTCTGCATTAGCACATTAATCTGACGGGTGTAAGTGAAACATTGAGTGCTTACATTCGCATATGTTGCAAGAAGAGATGGTGTGTATGTCACCTCTGTACCGAGAGGCTGTTCATGGCGTCACGTGTTCGACATGCCATATCAGGGTGTCACATGTAGTACGTCATGCCACTCATCAGCGTCCCACGTGTACATGTACGTGACATGAAGGCCGTCATTGGTGTTCAGGAAAAGACAACAGGGTGCCATTTGTGGTCAGAGATGTACCTGCCTGATGCAAATATACACCCTGTGTGTCGAGTCCCACAACATGGACATCCATACTTTCATACTTGGTTGATCATGGACATGACTCTTCTGTGTGAATGTGAATGTCTTATTCACATTCGGTGGAGTGGTGAAGGTGGACCAGTACCTGGCCATGCACACGCTACTTTACAATTTTGCCCCGTGGCGGGCCAGCCAGGGTCCTTTGGGGAGGGAAAAGTGCATCGTTGGAGAGGGAGTTCAGTCCGCTGTCTGATTTCTGTGTCATTGGTTGCCTAAACATATGTAGCAGTCCATGTCGGGGGCCAAGGTGAGTGTCGCAGTGTGTTAAGGGGGACAGTGGAGGGTGTTATTCCTGGGCATGATGCAGAGGGCAGAACCAAGCAGAAAGAGCCCATATGGTGGAGATGGATGCTACTGCTTCCTACTTAGCCCAACAACAGGTTCATCCTCATCATCGTCCTCCTATGTATGATGTGCCTCACATGTGGGTGGTGGTGTTTTGTCTGCGGCACTGTGTGACAGTGACACATCAGGGGCCGGAGGTGCATTGTCAGCCGCACTCTGAGGCACTGACACATCAGGGGGCGGTGATGTGGATGGAGTAGTGGCAGCAGCATTCATCTGCGCCAGGCCTTGTGGCAGCACTGCCATGATGTGGGTCTGCAGGGCATGGTAGATCCCTGCTACATCTCGCTGGTGTGCAGCCGTGGCAGCCATTCTTCCTGCCTGCATTCGCTCCATGTTCTCCATGTTCCTCCCCATGTTGGCCAACTTATGGCTGAGGTCGCTGGAGCCACTCTGACTAGACAGTTGTTCTTGTCTACGAGTCATGACTCCGGCAATGTCAGCCATGGATTGTTGGAGACCATGGAGCGGACTGTGGGTGTCCGTTAGGGCCTGTAGGTGGTCCCTGATGGGACTTGGACACCCACGTATGGCATCTAGTTTGTCTGCCATGAGGTCGAACCCCACACGCACCTGCTCTGCTGTCCCCTTCTGGCCCTGCGACACACGGCATTGAAATGCCATGTGTTGGTCGTGGGGATCCTGGGAGACAGCCGGGGTGGTGGGTGCTTCCTGCTGTGTGGTCTGTGCAGGGGGTGGGTTCACCTCGATGCACAGCTGGGCTGCCCTGCTCCTGGGGGTGGGGTGCTGAGGGTGTCCATGAGCTGTTGGAGGGCATCGGGGTCGATGGTGTGTAGGTCCTCTTCATCATCGGTGATGAGGAGTATGGTCTGCTCTGCAGGAGGTGATGATTCTCCCTCTGCAATGTGAAGGGGAGATGCATTTTGACATTGTGTTCACATGTATGTTGACGCATTGGCCAAGTTTACAGACATACTGCATGTCAATGTCCATTGTGACTGTTTGTGTGGAGATGCCTATTTAATGCTGGACAGTTGACATTTCGCCACCATCATGGATGTGAGGTTGTATTTGTCCATTGTCATCTCACAGTTTTCTACTATGCCAAATGCGAATGGCCATTTTCTACACACGAGCAGCAGCAGTTGTGTCCTCTGTTCTGTTGTGGAAGTGTTGCAGTTTGGTCCACTTTGTTGTACATGTTGAGGTGCTCTGAGTGTTATGTGTGTGTGCTGCATTGTGGGTGATTTACCCCTTCAGCTCTGCTTTGGCTGGCCCTTATCCCTTTCAGGCGGTGTGCCTTTCACTTCTGTGCTTATACAGTGCTGAGCTGTTGCAGACTTGGGTGAATTGGGCTCTTGGTCGCAGTTGTGACTCTTGGGCATGGTTTGTCCGCAGTTGTGCTTGTCTTGCTTGTGCATGTGTGCCATTGTGCCCATCTCCCCCCGTACTCCCAGTCCCTGGTGGTTACTCAACCTGTTGCTGTTGTGTCAGGTCATGTTGAGCAGTGTCCGGTCCTCCGACTCCTGCCACCGTCTCCTCACTGATGACTGTGGACACCATTTCCTCCATCTCATCCAGCTCCTCCTGTGGCGCAGGACTCCCACCCCCAGTCTGCATTGCTGCTTTGCGGTTGTTGGCGAGTCTCAGCTTGTTTTTGCGCTTCACATCATTCCAGCGCCTCTTGAGCTCTTCCATTGTCCTCCTCAGCACTCCGACTGCATTGTCCTTGTCCACGATGGACTGCCATATTCCATTTTTTGTTGCCAATGACACAGCGGAGGTGACGAATAGTTGTTGATGGTGTTCTGTCACCTCATTAATCAGGATCCTGTTTTCCTGTGGACTGAACCGCGTCTTCCTCTTCTTCTTCTCCTTCTCCTTGCCCTTCCCTGACCCAGGGCTGGGCCTCCGTGGGGCTTGTGGGGTTCGGGTTGTCCTCTGTGCTTGCTCCGGCTACCTCCATGGTGCTTCGCAGTTGTTTGGGTTTTATTTGTATTTCATTTTTGCCGCTTTTATTGTGTTTGTTCCCGCCTTACTTGTGGGACTTGCAGGCCTGGCGCTGCTTTTCGCTGGATTTTTATTGCAGTTGGGCCCATCGCATCTTATTTCACGTTCGGGTTTCCTTTTTTATCGCCGTCGTGGTAGTTGTATCGCAGACATTTGTGGCGTTCTCGGGAAACTATCGCATGTTACCACCGTGTTGAGAATAAGACGTTAACACTGAGTTATTTTCCTGCGATGGGCGGCGATGTGGAAAATTACGTTAGCCTATTTTGCCGATGTTTATCGCACGTTCTTGAGAATACCCCCCATAGATGTATGTATGTGGAGGTTCTGGGGCTATACCAGAGTTAGCATAGGGCAGGCTCAACGACCAGACCCAATTTTTGGGGACGTCATGCAGGGCTTGCATACACCAGCCTCCCTCATCCTGTCATGTGCACTCACCTTTGGAATGGGTGTTAACCTAAGTCCCAGCAGAAGGACAGCGCGTTTCAAATGGGAGGAGGAGGAGGTGATCCCGAAGCACTAGATCAGAGGGAGTGCAGAGGGCAGGCAAATTGGCTAGATTACTCTCGGGTAAGGCAGAAGGGGTTTCAGTGGGACCACGGAGGGTAGTTTAATATGTAGCCCCCAAATGAGATATCTATTTGAGGAATTTGCAAAGGTGAAGGCACATGCCAAAAGCTGTGCAAAAACAAAGAGCTTTTGGGGTGAAGCCACCAAAATGATCTATAAGATACTTAAAGCCGTAATCTCCTAATTAGAGGAAGAAATATGACAAAATGTAAGATGAAACTAAATCAGTCACTGTTCCTCCAGCTACATTTTTCTCCCCACGGACCGACTCTCTGCCAAAGGACACTGATTTTTAAAATGTATTTAGAAGTGTGAAGAATAAGAAGATTAGGGTATATATCATTTCTGACAGAGTAGCAAGATCCAAATATCAAGAACTGATGAAATCTAAATGCCAAGAGCACCAACAAAAAAGGATAAGATACACGAATGGAGCATTTAAACAAGCTCATAATCGAGAACAAGACCAGGACAAGATTCTCTTCTTCTATTGTTAGTAAAGGACCTATCAAACAGATCATCAACAAGCCAAGAGCATATTCTCAACAAAGATCTGTCCTTTTGCCCACCAGGAAATTTGCATGTGGCTCAAACAAAACGTACCTTTGAAAATGTACTTCTTATACACACTCTAGAACAAACAAAAGGATAAGCATTTAAAAAGCTGATAGATTTGGAATTGACTTTGTCAATGCTTGTTCTGTTTTTTTCATGCTTTATGCAAAACATTATTGTTAGGTAAGCTGCTGGGCTTTTATCAAATTTAGAAAAAACATTGTCTGAAAGCAAACACATTTTTTTGTCTCTCAGAAAGCACACATTGCCATAGTAGCCCCTTGCACTTACGGTGTAAATGTGTTCTTGTGAAAGAGCAGTATGCTGTCATTCACAGTGAAGTCAACCAATGGCTGAAATGGGCTGATCTTTAAGCCATGTTGTATGCTGTAGTGGGTGGAATGCAAATGTGAATAGCACAATAACAGACCACTGGATAAAGAGGACTTATTGAAAGCTCCTTTAAATAAATACTATACATACAATGTTAGTGAACTCAAAAGGTTTTGGCTAACTTCAGGCCTACAAAAGTGCTCTATCAACAATTTACTGGTTAAGACCTGGAAGACGTACACCTCCTGACCTCACTCACAAATAGCGAGCCTTCTGTTCTTCCCTCTCAGTCCACCATTTCTCTTCTGAATTGGTCATATGCCCTTTCTTTATGATGGAAATTACGGTAAAACCCAAATGTCAATTTACACCAATTCTTTCTGCTGACAACTCTTTTGACATTTTCTGTAAGGCTTTGACCACTGACTTACATACCTTTAAAAGTCCCAGTGTATGAAAGGCAATGAATTCCCCCAAATTAAACTAAGAACTAACAATAAAAGAGGTATTTTAAACCCTGAAGACTAAGTACAACAATGAGACTTAGATCTTTACCAATGTTTTGATGAGGACCCCAAATCATAACTTTAAAACAATCTAGAGCAAAAACTAGATAAATGGGGAGCAGAAGATCCACAGAAGAGAAGCAATAACTATTTGTTGAACATCCTACTGTGGCTTCCAAAAATACACAAAAGAGGGTTTGCACTGCAGGCCGGCCAGTCATTACAATCATCAACTTCATCTGTTCACACATTGGTGATAGCCCACATTGATCTTAAAATTCAATGTTTAGTATGCGACGAACTACCATCATATACATATACATATATGATGCAAAATATCATTTCAACAAAATACAGATATGAATTGTAAATCAGATGTTTTAGTTTTTTTTATCGCTGTTGTCTGCATATACACAAGCATTAGACATAACAGCAGTATCGAAGCCACCGAATGCACTCTAGCAACGAAACTGGCTTACTATCTTGCTTCCAACATCATACTAGACATTCTAGAATGCAACCTAACACACAAATTTTCTTTCCTTCAACCAAATGATCTACCTTCAAATTAGAGGTTTCACAATGGGGGAAATATATCCTCCATTCTCTAAGAAACTAATGGACAATTTAGAGAGAGAGAGTCTGGCTATGGGATAATACCATTGCTAACTACCCCTCACTTGTGATTTTCTAGAATGATACATAGAATATATTTTCTTCATTTGGCAAGATTCCAAACTGCTGTTACAATCATGCATCTCTGTAACAAAGGGCATAATTTCTGATGTGGTTCCCCCAATTTTCCTGTTCCCCCTACAAAATGTAATGTGCATTTGATTAACCTAATTAACCTATGTCACTTACCTGTTAGGCCATGGTAGGATGCAGAAAATGCACTAATGGCATGGGAATTAAATGTCATATGTAGGCCGCAGTGTGCAATTATACCACCCACATACATGGCATATATATATACCTGGAGCATCACTGCTTTATAGCTGGACTGCAATTTAAAAGCACTGGAGTGACGCATGAAAGAAAAGGTGACTTTGCCATGTAGTAAAACCTATTTCTATGTATTAATAATTTACCCCACAAATGTGCCTAGTTAAGCCCACAGAGATAGGTGCTTAACATATTAACAACACTGGAAAAGTTAATTGGTCTAAGCAGTAAAAGGCTCATCTACTGGCTTTGCCAATACGTTTTTACACTGGCATTTGGTAATGCCAAAATGTCCACCAGTGAGTTGCACTGCATGAGCGTTCAAATTGCAATACCTGCACACACACATGGGTGGCCATTTTGGAACAGGGCTTGTAGGAAAACCATTCCTAGATGGCCACCAATGTGGATCCATGCTTGCCCATGAGTTGTGATGCACCAATGGCCTTTTTGTAATATTCAATTTATCATTCCAGCAAGGCCATAATCCACTGTAGAATATTAACTAAAAAGTAAAATAAGAGAGTGCCTGGCAACGCTAAAAGGATAACATGCACTCCTGCAGCACTTTCCAGCTGCATGGTCTTTGTTTTCCTTTTTTTTTAAAATGAAAATGAGCTGTGGGATGGGGAGTAGGTTGCAGCATAGTGGATTGGCAGGTAGGCAGGGAAGGTGCATGGTGAAAAATAGTGAAGTTTATTAGTGAACTCAGATTTGTAATACCTTTAGGGGAAATTTAACTTTATAAAAATGTACTTTGAGCAGCCACAGCTAAAACTGGTTAAGAACCAGTTTTGCCTCTCGTCTCACCTCCAGAGTCCAGTACACATTCCTGGCAGGAGTTAATTACCTTGCTCACAGAGGACAGTAACTTGGCCTCTGGGTCTAGGAAGGCAGGGGTGTGGTTACAACTGGCCACTTAATAGAGGTAAGCCATTTTTGAGGAGTGCCAGTACAGATGGCAGAATAAAGCACAGTCCTCATGCGAACTCTTTTGGGGCTGAAAGAATCTGCTTCCATTCATTTCCCAGGCCTGACAGAGAAAGGAAACCTCATCTAAATAGGAGAGTGGTTTAGGGAGAACTAGAGGTTAGGCATTTTGGAAGAAGAGATTCTGTTTATTTTTACTGTAAAGTGAAGAGGGAGTGCTGCAAATGGAAATGGGCAAGAAATCATAGGTTTGCATAGGGAAATGTCTCCAACCACTGGTTGTGCACAGGATCAGATGTCACCTTACTGCCTCCTCCTCAGACGTTTCTTGGACTTGGGAAGGCTAGACTAGAAGAAGAATAAGGCCATGCTGGAGGGAAGATGGTTCAAGGACTCCTAAACCTATTGGCTCCCAGGGACAGAGGTTGCTCTCTAAGGGTCAGGTGGCTGACTTCCAGTTTGTCTCCTCCAGGGTTACTGAAGCACAAGGAACCCTAATTTCAAGGAGGCCTGGGTGACCACTGATGTCTGCACCCCACAGGAGCCCAGAGTGGAGAGAGAGCTTGTGCCTAAACACCTGCCCTGAGGACATGAAGGCTGTAGGAGTGACCTAGAAGAACTTTCCCAACAATTGGAGAAAAGTGAGACTTAGTCATTTTGTGGAGGCTGAGGACAAGGTGCTGAAACTTGCCAAGAGAGGCTTAAGTCTCCCTTGGCAAGTAAACCATGTTTTTCACTCTAAGCTTTTTGCCGCACTGAAAACTTACTCAGTGTAACAGCATGGTAAAGGTATCTGGCTTCCAGCCCTAACTGGCTTCCAGCCTTACCACGCTGGAGGATTTTGAGAATCAAAAAGTAACTAAATTCGAAGGTAAATCCATTAACCAGCTTAAGGCATCAATTCAATCTGAGACACAAAACAACCTAAGTTGCCATGAAATACAGGTTTTTCCAGCTCTAAGTAATTTGGTGCCAAAACTAACGGCTTCAGCGAGAGCTCAACAACATCATATCTGATTTTGATGGAATATTCTGGTCTTAGCTTAGATCTTGTCCTGATAGAGGATTCTGACTTCCAAAAACTATACAAAAAGTGAATTGTTTGATCGGGACAACATGCTTAGCTTATCCAACCATTGGTTGGCCTCTCGCATTAACTACACTCTACACCAAAGTCTTACATTATGCCACTGGAAATGTGTAGCACTGGTAGCACCATGGTAACATATATGCTCCTACAAGCCTGAGCAATGTATCCCACGCGCTTTAAATTTTGGCTGGAAAAATGAACTGTAATCAGTGGTGTATGTTGATTTTGCTCAAGGTGTAATGCTATTGTTTGTGATAGGTTCACTTCTTCCGCATGTATTTTTATTTTTTTAATTGGCGATATGTATATACTCAAACCTCACATTAAGGGAAGGGAAAGAAAGCTTACGTTTGTAAGTGCCTGTGAGTGCAGTTTACAGAAGTGCAGATAGCCATTTAGAATGTTCATTGAAAAGGACTCAAGTGCAGGCAGGCGATGCGTGCGCATTTACACTAAACAAGGGAATGAGAAGGGAATGAAGAGGTGATCTCAGACAATCCCAGCTGGTGGGTGTCTGTAGGATCCCAACGACTCAGACCATTGGCTTGTTATCTGTGCACCTGTCCTAGTGTCCGATTTTGTTTTAGTGTTCAGACATATACATATACGTTTTTTCCTGAACTGTGAACAATGTGATACAGACACCACACCCAATTAAACTACATGTCAGTGTTAATTTTTGAGTCACATCATATCTCTCTTTACTTGTAATTAAACTATAAGCCAATTGACATTGTAAAATGGAAGTCCCCTGATTCTTCGTGGAAAAGATTGACTATAGGCTTATGGTGTATGACTTCACTTGACTGGTTTATTTCTACCCATGCTTATGAGTTTCAGTCTGAAAATCTTTACAACACATTCTTTGCAGACAACCATATTGCCTATAGTTGTATTGAGGAGACCTGCTGTCATAAAGCACCATGTAGGCCTGGAGATGCGGTGCTCAGAAGAGAATATGAATCTAATTATCGGCAGAATCTGCTGTGCTATTAAATCACAAGGACAGCACTGTGGTTGTAAGATAATCTAGTTGACATGTTCTCTTGAAAATAACTCAAACATGAATATTATGCAATACTCTCTTACAAATTAGATTTCTTTGGCTTTAAGAAATGATTCACTTCCCAAGCTCTGAGAAACATTGTTTGTTCTTTCTCAGAATGTGGAGGAGGAAATATATTACAATTTTCCTTGTAAAGCACACTGTTGCCACTGGTGTAGAGTCCAAATGATCTGGCTGTGTCTGATCAGAGTGCATATGTGTTAATGGACTGAGAGTGGCCTTGAAGGGAATGTGAATGCAGCCTGAGAGTCCAAGGGGTGTTAAGAATGTGTGACTGCACACTTCAAGCTCTGCATAAGTCATCCTGAGCCCTGAGGAGGAGTGAGAGAGCTAGATATGTAGCTTCACTTGGTGCACTGTTATGGGTTTCTGTGGGTGTCCTACTAAAGGTTGAGTTCATTTCCCTCCGGCATGCTAGAGTTTACAGTATAACGAGATTGGTTTAACATTGGAGTTGAGTCTCCATATTGATGGATTTGTGGTTATATAATTTACCAGACACTGGGGCAGGTGTAAGTCACATTGGTAAGCATAAGGAGATCTCTGGTCTAAAGGAGCAGAAACACTCATGTACCCTTAAGTTGCCTAAGTAGGGTGGTTTGTTCAGTGGCTTCAAGCATGTACCATTTGATATTGTCCACAAGTTGCAGTTTTAGTTTGCAAAGTTATGGTAAACCAGAGGATGTGAGAAGGATTTGATTATTGCAAAGGTATAAGTTAATGGCCAGAGTTAGAAATGGTCAAATATGGCAAGGTGGGATTCGTTTTTCTGTACTCGTGTCTGGTGCAGTGTAATTTTAGCTCCATCCTTCCCCATCACAACCACGCAATATATACGTGCTCTTAGCATTATATACTCTGGGTGTTCTAATGTTATCAATGTAAAGTGGTGCACTGAAATGTATTACTGAAATGCATTCACTGTAGAAACCAAATATTCATAAATGTGTGCATAATAATGTTTAGCCTAATCATGTAGATGTGTAGTTTTGATACATATTTACACTTATGATACAAGATTTAGTGTACAAATATGAAAAGTGCATTGAGCGGGTAACAGTGATTTTAGTATTCTTTTAACATTTATTTTGAAGTACTATATGCACTTATAGCCATGTAACCGAAGTGCACTCTGAGGCTTGGTTTAACTTGACCATAGTAGACCTGAATTTTGAAATGCATTTTCTGCTTGCATTGCATGTTCTTTCCTCTGCAGGTTCAGTCCCAGGGCTGTGTTAGTAAGAGAAAGGAGTACTATGTATTAGAGATAGAGCGGCCTGAGAAGAAAATCTTGGTAGAAGGTCGTGGGAGCTCCTAGGTTTCGTGATATGGGGGGAAACGCCAATGTTGCTAAGATAACGAAAGGTTCACCACCATTGGTCAGAGGAAAGGTAGTGTGAGGA
Source organism: Calotriton arnoldi (assembly GCA_963921515.1). NCBI lineage: Eukaryota > Metazoa > Chordata > Amphibia > Caudata > Salamandridae > Calotriton > Calotriton arnoldi. Next base: position 2,354,184 of record CAWUFW010001128.1, on the reverse strand, counting down.
TCAGATCATGAGAATGTATTTGTATGCTTTAATTAATGCATATGCTGTTAAACTGTGGGGAGATCTTTTTGTACTTTGAGAGGTATAGACCTCTCTGCTCACTCCATTGCTTGCAAATGTATGGCTACATGCTAAACACTTGTTCTCATTTAGAGGTTTTCTACTGAAATCCTCTCTATGCTGACACCTTCCTGCATTCTTAAGTTCCCCACTGCCCAGTCCTTAATGACCTATCTATAGGTAGATTATAATTTACGTTAAACTACTTTTGAATTATTCATGTTTAGGGAGGAGGATCAGAGCTTCTCAGAGGAGCACAAATTCTGTTCTTGGATTATTCTGACTGCCATCTTTATTGGCCTTTTGCTTTCAAGCCCGAATCCATGTCCGCTGCTTAATATACTTGTTGTAATGCTTCATGTGCATAATACTTTTCTGGTTTGCTTACTTGGTGGTTTGCTACTTAATGTTTATTAAATACACCTTAACGTTGATTACTGATTCCTGGTCCTTATTGTGTGACCAAATGGGTTATACTGGTATAATTGTGATTTGTTAAATGCTAACTCCCTTCACCTCTCAGTCAGCCACAAAGGTCTATTGGATGCAAATTGTAATCACGTGCCAATAAGCCATCTCCTCCTTCAGATTCCACTACCAAGAAGGCTAGAGCGAATGTTGGATCTTTTTCCTATGTTTCCTCTAGGCTCTAGAACAAGACCTTCTTACATTTTTTATTTTCCTTAAAAACCTCAAAACTTGGCTACTCCGTATCAATATATAGTTGCATCTATCTTAGCTCCAACCTAGCACAAATGAATCTCAGGCTAAGGCATCTGAGTAAACATAGAGACAGAGGATAGACTCATATGGTAGTGAGAACAGGACATCTGCACCAACGGGTGAGATCTGTTGCACACTAGCTGGCAAAACAGAATTTTGATGGCAGTGGTAATGAAGATCTTACAGTAGAGCCAATGGAGAAAGCGGAGGAATAAATAATGTTAGCTGCCTAGCAATAGGTTTCAATAATTATTCTAAACTAAGCAATGGATGCAGCAGAACAGGAGTTCTTTTGGAGAAATCTGTTTCAGTGAGGTGTTAACATTGACCCTGGCCACATGGCAACAATGTCAGTGAATAGGATTTCCAGGGGGTACAAGGCGAAGATTTTCAGGACCGTTTTGGAGTGCAAGGTCAAGTACTTACTGAACGCTGAATTATACTATGCCTAATAATTTGTCAGTCTGTACCAAAAAAGGGTCAACGTATGCAAGATTTATGGACTCTTGGGATATAAATTTCATGCATGGATTTTGATCTGATGTACCAACTGTGTCAACAGCCCAACATATTTCCCAAAGGAAGTGTAGTCCTACGACATTGGTGGCCCGTGAGTGTTGCAGTGCTAAAAGAGATTCAACTGGTTACAGGAGCCAGTAGGGCACCTGTATGGCTGGTGCTGTATGATCTCCAGATCATACATTCATAATAAATATTGAATGAGTGTTCCGAATCTGTGATCGTCTATTCAGGGAGTAGTTAGTTTTATGGACATAAAACCACTGGCAAAGTTACTTCTTGATAGCACAAGTATATTGGTTGGCTGTGTGTATTGTGTGAATCCAAAGGGAGGCAAGATCCACCTCAAGGATTTAGAGAATATAAGAAGAGGATTTGACAACCACGTTGACCTGTGGTGCCGGTCCATTGTGACTTCTGGATTTGCAACTCTGCTTGTGTAAGAGAGTGATTTACCCTATTTTACAGGCTACTTTATGGAGAGTCGGCCTACAGTCTAAACTCCGCAGGATAGGATTTCCATTTTGGTAGCATTGCTTCTCAGGTAATTCAGACCCTTTCACCTTTCATTTGCCAGTAAGCAAGCTGAAAGTGTGCAGTGGTTTATGGATGATGCTTTCTCCACTTTTAGAATACCTTGGTGGTTGTTGGGAGAGTTACAATTAATGGCGCCAAAGGACTTGTTCAGGTTTAGCAAGGGCTGAAAAGAATGGTTGCTATCTGAGAGTCTTACAGTACAAGTGAATGAATCTGAAACTATAGGGCCAACAATGTTGAGAAAGCCTATTCTCTGTCCTGAGCTTTAAAGAAAATAGGCAATACACATCAAGAATCTGTCTTAAATATCCATTTTGCACAGCATACAAAGTAGCTAGGGGTGTTGAATAGTGGCAAACCCTGCTAAGACGTCTATTATTGTGTTTTTAGCAGCCCTATTCCCATTGGTGGTTGTTTTTCGGTTTCTAAGATGGTGATGTGATTTGTCTCCATTCACTCAGAGGACTAAAGCCAGCTTAGGAGTTTGACACAAGATCATTCATGCCATTTGATTAACTCGAAGTTGCGTATAATTTGTTCTTTCAGTTGGTTTGTCAAAGATTCACCAACTTGCGATTGTCCCATAGTTTCCCTAGTAACTCACATCCAGTTCTTGCATTTTAAGTAAAAAATTTGATAAACGAGGTTTTAAGCTTGATGAAGGTCACCACAATGAAAACTGCACATAAGGAAAGGGGTGTATCATTAAAGATTTGAGAGATACAATATTAAAAGTAAGCACCAAATTTATGGGATGAATGATGCAACAAGCGCAGCAAATTCAAAAGTAGAGTGGTGCAAATTCAACCGTAAAGAAGTGACTGTATTTGTATGGTATTGAGTGTAGGTAGGAAATTGGGTTACTAGTTGAGGAGGTTAAACCCTACTCAAGCAGCAAACACAATTCGTGTCAGAGTGAAATACAAGCAAACTCAAATTTAACATCTGCTTAACCCTCTGGTAACCTGGCACAAAATGCAGTCAGGTTTAACTTAAAGACAATGTGCAAACCTTTTCTGCAGCAATTCATACAGTAATAAAGTGAAAATACAACACAAGAAAAATATCCCTCCAATTTAGACGAATAGAGTAAAATTGATAAATTATTTGAGACCAAAACTACAAAAATCCAATAAGTAGAAACGGAGATATGCAATTTTAAAGATTTCAGGTAAGTAACACGCCTAAAAACGCAAAGCACTGCTCACATCTATCTAGTCGTGTGAGACGGATAAAAGTCACAAGTTCAGGCCTACCACAATGTAGAGTGGAATAGATACAGGGACCAGGTTAGTCCAGCTGAAAGAGTTACCATTGAATGTCCAGTGCGAAGATTCCATTCGCAGTGGAAGGGGCCGCAAGGAGAAGGGAGAGCGTCACGGATGGCCGGTGATGTAGCACATAGAACAGGCCAGGCATCTCAGATGGTCATCACTGTAGCACGAAGATCCTGTTGGGCATTGAGGACAGTTGTTGCAGGAGCTTCGTGTTGGTGGTCCCTGTGTGTGAAGGTAGGACAATGCCTATTCAGTTGCAAGTGGGGCAGTGCCCAGCTCCGTCTCCCCATACTACCAGGTGCTGGGCCATCCAGGCACACCTGATATCTCTATTGTGTGGCTGTCTGGGAGGAATAAACAAAGTCCAACTGCCACATACACCCAGTCGCGACCCAGGAACAGGCTGCAGGCACCAAGTGGTTAGAGCAGGTAAACGCCAGCTTTCTAAAAGTAGCATTTTCAAAATTGTAACTTAAAATACTACGCTACCATTAATTTTTCAAAACATTTTCTCAGACACCAAAGATAACGTTCCTATCTGCTCCCAATTAAAATTCGCCACTTATGAAATGTAATAAGAGAGCCCAATGTTATTGTATGCAAGAGGTAGGCCTCACATTAGTGAAAAACGAATTTAGGACTTTTACATTGCCAGGACATGTAACACTTGAAAGTGCATGTCCAACATTTTAAATACACTGCACCCTGCTTAAGGGATGTTTAGGGCCTACCCTAGGTGTGACTTATATGTATTAAAAAGGGAGGTTTAGGCCTGGAAAACAGTTTATTTTGACTGGTCGAAATGGCAGTATTAAACTGAACACACAGACTGAAATGGCAGGCCTGAGACATGTTTAAAGTGCTACTTAGGAGCATGGCACAAACAGTGATGCAAGGCCACTAGGAGCATTACATTTACAGGCCTTGGGCACTTGCAGTATCACTTTACTAGGGACTTACAAGTAAACTAAATGTGTCAATTACTTATAAGCCAATGTTACTGCTACAGAGTAAAAACTGAATATTCTTTACTCAACACAAAAACCGATTATGACACCGAAACTCTAATGTGCATGTTGCACATGTTTAGAAAAACAACACTGAAACTGAGAGAAGTTCAAATACCAACACTGAAAAAGTGTGCTTGAATTTGTATAAATAGCCGGAATAATAAAATAATGAATTTAACATGTTTATTAACTGATTACCTTATATTTTAACAAAGTCGTTATGAAAAATTAATGATGAAACTTAGCATCTTTATTGCCTTCAGTGTAATGCACCATAACAAAATGAAAAGTGGTGCAAAATATTTATGCAATGTGATATATGACTGAAACTTTCAGTATAAGTGTTTGACTTTATTAAGGTCTTAAATTTCTAAAAATGATGTTATTTTAATCATTTTTATAGTTTGCATACAGTAGGTACCTTTAAAATTTTGGTAGTAGGCCATAATTAGAGTTGGACATTTTAGTGCAATAAATCACTGACAGCGTTACAAATATTTCCATATATGATATGTTTGATTGATTTCATTATGCTTGAACTTAATTATGAGTTTATTTTACTAAATAAGAAATGCTAACTTTAAAATGCATTGTGCCTTTATCCTTAGGCTGCATTATTTTATAGTAATGAACCTTTGTTACATTTCCTCAAATGTTGCTTTATCTGTTCTGTTCCTGCAGCATTCTTTAATCAATAAGACACTTTCTCCAGTACCTCATTGTGTGTGTATTGGTAGGAACTTGACCCTTCCACTTAATCCACAAAGAGCAACAAAGTTAATAAGCTCTATATCAACTAACCTGTGAGGACACAATGGACAGTCGTTTCTCATGAGCAACATGGGAAAGTATGTTGGAGTATCAAACTTGTATCTACTGAACGGAAGAATGGTCACATGACCATCAGGCCATTGTATGGTGACAACTGACGATTTTGGAGTCTAAAAAGTGACTCTCCTAGGAGGAGGGGGGCCTTTCTCTTCGATTGCCCTTTGCCTTTCTCACGTTGCTGATGAACTTACCTGCTGGACTTTTTGAGTTGTCTGGTGAGAGACCAGGCCTGAACTTTCCTGATCATTGCTCCACTCTCCTTGTGCATGCCCATGAACTTTCCCTTAGTGAACTCTAACTTAATCCCTTTGCCCATGCCAAGATAACTCTTTTGAACTAACCTCCTGCCTTTGTTGGTGGAAGGAAACCGCTATCCTTATCCATGATCTTTATGGATTCTTTTATTTAGCAATAGATTTACTTTGACTAAATGGAGGGTTTTATACTACAAGCTGTAGACTTATGACCGAACTGCTTAAAATCAGCGGTGGCCAGCACTGGTAAGCGCAGTGAGGCGGGGCAGGGCGCAGCAGAGGAGGAAGCTGACAGACGACGGAATAGGTGTTATTTATTTATTTAATTATACCTATTCCATCATCTGTTGACTTCCCCCCGCTCCCACCCCGCCCCGCCCCACGCCCACCACATTTATCTGTGCCGGCCCCCACTGCTTAAAATGTTACATATACGTATTGATTTTGGATCTTTAATACAATAACCAAATTATCTAAATTTGTTTGATTCTTTTATTGTGTCTTAATGTTCTTTCCATAGAAACTGTCCTTACAAAGAGATTGATTTTTAAATGCATGATAGGGAGAGTCATAGATTATTTTCAGAACATCAGGTTCTTTTGCTCTTGTCCCGTGTAGCCACAGCAGAGCTTTTGGTTTGTATAATTCTTGTTAGATTGAACTTTAGAAGGTTGGGTCTTCCAATTGCAATACTCTATTTCTATAGCATGATCCTGAAAGTAGTGTACTTGAACCTGATCTCAAATTTGTAAGTTGGCTACCAATTATTGGTTCTCATTGGATGGCCAACAGTTCTACACCCTTATTTCTCATCCCTCATTACGATGAAGAAAGGTCCATCTGAGGACCAATGCCTTTGCGGGTGAAGTATAGAAACTGAGTGTATAGGCTCAGTAACATACAACCCAAAACATCTCCTGCTTCTGCATTATCATGTTTATAGGAGAGAGCACAAGCACTTTAGCACTGGTAAGGTGTGCAGAGTCCTAAAAACCAACAACATCAGGTTCAGAAAATGGGGGTGAAGACAAAATGTTTGAGGATGACCCTGCAGGCAGGGCCAAGTCTAGTGGTGGGTCAGATAGTTCTAAAAAAGAAGGATGAGCTAAGGTGATGCCAAGCAAGGAGAACAAATATCCGACATTTGTCCCATTGTGTATTGCCGGGAAGTCAAAATGCTGTGATGTGTAGACATCCACCAAAAATACTTGAATTCTGATATCATCCTAAACCGCTCCATGGGATAAAAGTTGGTTAAAGTGATATATGTGGAGTAGTAGCTTTTTTTCTAAAGGAGGCCAGATAATCCTTAGTTTTGATAGTGGCATAATTTTCCTTCAGGGTATTGAAAAGAAGACACTACGCAGAAATGGGGTAAGTGTCCGGTTTATTCTGTCTGACGTCCACCAGGTCCCGGCAGCAACTGCCTGCCTAAGGACTCCACATTCCAGAGTAGAATCCCCCCCGATGACACAAGCTCCTCACGAGCCAGCGTTCCACAGATCCCAACACACCCCCCTTCCTTCACAATGAAAACAAGAAAGTAAGGTTAGGCAAAGAAAAACAATAAGATGAAGATAACAGGAAACAGGATATGCAGAAGAACAACATCACTACATTTTGTAATCTTGGAATTTTACAGGAACAAATTTCAATCTGGTGGAAACAGCTCTGGAAGAAACATGATCGGAATGCACAGGTTCCATCCCGTGGGTATTGGTCGGCACTGATGTTGGGGAAGGAACAACACCAAGTCTCTTGTTGACATAGACCAGCATTGACTCAGGCACAATGGAAATAGCAGACTTGCTCCAAACTTTCCCATTCTCCAACACCACCACGTGATTTCTTACAGCTGACACTCTTTTGGGAGCAGAGAACCGAGACTCCCCCTTGCGAAGAAAACCCGGTCTTTTGACCCTCACCCAATCCCCCACCTTAACAGAAATGGGATAACGAACTCCAGGCCTGGTGTCGTACTTGGCCTGAACAGCAGCCCTAACGTCAGTTACAACAGACAATTTCTTAGTGTCCACCACCCTCCTGGACATCCATTCCTTGTTTAATTTAGAGCCAGCAACCCTTCCCCTAAGTAAGGTAAACGGGGCAATGCCGGTACTAACATGGGGAGTGGTCCTCACAGCCCAAAGCATGTTGCTGACCGCTTGCCGCCAATGCAACCCATTCACCAAAGCCAATTGCAGATGTTCCTTGATTACGCGGTTGAAGCGCTCAACCAGGCCATTGCTGCGGGGGTGATAAAGAGAAGTAAGAATGTGACTGACACCTATGTCCTTGAGGAATTTCTCCATCTCACAAGAAACTAACTGGGTACCATTATCCGACACCAACTCCTCAGGAAAACCCTCCTTGAGAAAAACATCTTGCAAAAAGTTGATAACAGATGAAGAATTAGCATTGTCAACGAATCTGACCTCTGGCCATTTTGACATGTAGTCAATTAGAACAAGGGCATACTTTGGAGAACTCCCAATGAGTCCAAAAGGACCCGCGATGTCAAAGGCCAATTTAGTCCAAGGAGTGTTTTCACCACCACAGGTGTAATCGGGGAAGGATGAGTCACCTGGGATTTGTCACTCGTGACACATGCACAACAGTCACGAACATAATGCTCCACATCCTTATCCAGGGCAGGCCACCAAAAATCTTGTCTAACTCTACGTTTCATAGCTCGAATCCCAGGATGGCCCTCATGAGCTAAATTTAAGATCTTATCACGAATGGATGAAGGAACCACCAACAAACCCCCTCTCCTTAATACTCCATCTACTAAGGATAGCTCATCCTTGATCCTATTGTAAGGCACCAACTCGGAAGGGCAATTTTTGTCGCTAGGCCACACACCGGCTAAGAGGTCAATCACCTTTACGACAACAGCATCATTAGACATGCTCTCCAACCATTCTTGTTCGGTGAGTGCACTACCAATGGTGCCCTCCAACGAGCACACAGCACAAACCATTTCCAAATCATCACACTCCAATACCTCATCCATGCCAGAAAGGGGTAACCTAGACAGGCAATCGGCAACATGGTTTTTGGCTCCAGCCACATACTCAAGCCGATAGCGGAACTCTTGTAATCTATACTGCCACTTGGAAATACGTGGCGTGGCTCTCCCACCACCTTTGGTTGTAAACAAATCAACTAAGGGCTTATGGTCGGTTCTTAAAATGAACTCATTGCCCCACAAAAAATTCTTGAAGTGTTGAACACCCCACCACAAACCTAAAGCTTCCTTTTCTATGGTAGAATAGGTGCTCTCAGCACCCCTTAAAGTCCTTGAAGCAAAGGCAATGGTTTCTTCACGACCATCACTCCTCCTCTGAAGAAGTACTGCCCCCAAACCAACATTACTCGCATCAGTGGATACAATACATAAATCATTAATGTTGAAGTGTTTAAGGGGGTGAGCATGTATAATTTCCTGTTTGATACATTCAAAATTATTGTTGCAGTCAGCATCCCACACATACTTGACGTTTCTCTTTAACAAATTCCGCATGGAAGCAGTTTTAGTAGAGAAATTGCAAACAAACTTGGCGTAATATTCCACTAACCCTAAAAAGGAACGAAGTTGGTCCTTGTTCACAGGAGTGGGTGCATTCTGAATGGCCTCAATGATCTTGAGTTTGGGTTCAATGCCCTTGTGTGAGATATGATGACCAAGATAATCAACACCCTCTTGAAGGAACTTGCACTTATCAGCCCTCAATGTTAAACCGCTTGACCTAATGATATTTAGCACATGCTTGACTCTCTCATCGTGTTCAGACTCCGACTTCCCAAAAATGAGAATGTCGTCCTGAAAAAATACGACACCCGCTATGTCCTTAAACAAATTGTTCATTAATCTTTGAAACACAGCAGAAGCTGAAGCAAGACCAAAAGGCATGCGAATGTAGCGATAAGCACCCTCTGGAGTGACAAATGATGTTAAGTGCCTAGACTCCTTACTCAGCTCAATTTGGTGATACGCTGAGGAAATATCGAGTGAAGTGAAAAATTTGGCACCCTCCAGAGTAGCCAACATTTCATTGATGTTGGGTAAAGGTTGACGATCAACCCAAATGTTAGCGTTGAGATCTCTCAAGTCAACACACATCCTGAGAGATTTATCGGATTTTCGTGCTAAAACAATGGGGGCCAACCATTCAGAACCTTCGATAGGTTCAATCACCCCTGCAGTACACAATCGCTTCAACTCCCGCTTGAGTTCATCTCGTAGACTTAAAGGTACCTTGCGAACCTTGTGAGCCACAGCTATCGCACTGTCCTTAAGTACGATGCGATGCTGAAAGCCCCTAAGCTTCCCAAGTTCCCCACTGAATACTTCAGGAAAGATGTGTGCCCACTTGTCATTAGCTGATTGAGTAACGGCATGAACAGGTGATATGTCGTGGGGAGTGAGACTGTAGAATTGCCAGAGGGCATTGCGGGACACCACCATATCAGGATGATTGGGGTCCAATATGATGTTGAGAGCACCTTGCTCGTCCCATCCCAACAAATTTGCGCCCTCCTTAACTACAAACACGATTCCCGTAGTTTGATCATCATTGAAAGCCAGTTTTGCTGAAAACTTTCCCAGCACTTCAACTCTTTTACCACCATATGCAAAAATTTTGATGTTGGATTGTACCAAATGGACATCAACGACCTTGTCAAAATCCTTAACATTGATGATGGTAAAAGGCGAACCTGAATCAGCAAGGAAACTAATACTAACCCCATTGACCTTAATGTTGCATGAAGGAGATTTCCTCTTGTGGGACCCCCAAGGAAGATAATTCAACTACACCTTCAGCGTGAGACGATGAAGGAGACAACATCAACAGTTCATAATTCTCATCATCAGAATATGTGAGGTCCTCTGCAATAGCCTTCACTACCTGAGATGAACTCTTCTTAACCATGACTGCTTTGCACATTCTGGAATAATGGCCTTGCTTACCACATTTGTAGCAGGTTTGATTCAGAGCAAAACAAAATTTGGCATTGCCTAGATGTGACTTGCTTCCATAGCGAAAGCACACAACTTCATTTGGTTCAAATTTGGGTTTCGGGTAGAGTGTAGGACGTGAAGTGCTAGGAGAGGAAGCCTTTAGAATGGATGACCTAGATGATTTGGGGACAGATTTGGCATTTAACAGTTTGACCTCATTGGTTGAAACAGTGCTACTCATTTCTTTTACACAAAATTGGGAATGCTCAATAGACCTGGCCAAAGTGAGTGCAGTTTCTAAGTCAGGATCATCAGAGGATAACAATTTCTCTTGGATCTTCTTGTTGGATGTCCTTTCAATTAATTGGTCACGGATGATTTCATCACGAAACTCCCTGTAATTACAGGTGACAGCTAGAATTCGAAGAGCAGCAACGAAGTCATCAATAGACTCACCAGGAGTTTGAGCGCGTTGCAAGAATTTGTGACGTTCAAGAACTACATTCCTTTTAGGACTGAATCTCTTGTCAAGAGTCTTGACTACAGAAGCATAGTCATCAACGAGAAGTGAATCTCCACTGTCACCACCACTTACAAGAGTACTTACAACCTCTAAGGGTAAAGTTTTCAAGATGTTTCTGCCTTCAGGCCCAAGATTGTAGATTAGAAGTGCTTTCTTCTTCTTAGGGGTAAAGGTTTCACCATCAATGGCTTCTAAATAAGCCTCGAACGTCTCTTTCCACTGTTCCCAGTGAACAGGTGGAGTACCTACAGATTGCAAAAAGGGTGGAGGCGCCGAAACGCGATCCATGGCAAAACGTGGGTGAGTTGCTGCCCAACGTCAATACAACTGTACTTTAATGGTGCCAACTAGATGCAGGGATGACTATATGTATACGGAAAATAAAGCATAATAAACAGTTAACAGGAGGTGTGCACAAATAAGACAAGCAGGTGTGCGCATCACCGAATGCACATCAAGGATGTAACAAACAGAAGTAATCACTCATGAGTAGTAGGGGTGTGCGCATCACCGGATGCACAATATGGCATAATCACAGCACATTAAGAGTTGCAACTTACGATGGAAGCTTGAGAAAACGAAGAAAAGGTGAGCACATCACCGATGTGCAACGTCAAAAGCAGAAGTCCTCAAAGTTGAGTTGAAGATGAGGAAAGTAGAAATGATGCTTGAAGCGGTGAAAACGAAACAGCCTGATCCTAAAATGGCCGCTGCCGCTGACGCGTGGTGACGTCAGGCGTCGTAGACGTAGAGCGACGTCGTAGGCGTAGAGGAAGAATGCCGACAATCTGTTACGTGGCAACGGTAGGGAACGGTGCGCGAGCCTTCGCCGCACCACGGGGACACACCAACTGGCACAAAAGAAGAAGCGATTGCCCAGCAGGAAAACAAAACGGAACGAAACTTGCCAGACCACGGCGAACCTCGGCAACAGCACACTGAAGCAGGACAGCAGGATGAAGCAGGAGGAACAGGCAGACCGGAAAGCCAGGAAGACCGCCAGGGAATTCAAGCTCTCTCAGCAGAACACAGGATACGGCGTGGCACAGCTGGGGTACTTCGTGGGGATCCTGAGGCGTCAGACCAACTCGTCGCCACTGAAAAGAAGACACTACGCAGAAATGGGGTAAGTGTCCGGTTTATTCTGTCTGACGTCCACCAGGTCCCGGCAGCAACTGCCTGCCTAAGGACTCCACATTCCAGAGTAGAATCCCCCCCGATGACACAAGCTCCTCACGAGCCAGCGTTCCACAGATCCCAACAGGTATGTTCCATTCTTCCATCGTCAATCCAAATACCAGTTCAAGGATTTAATCTTGGCATGGTCTTCCAGTAGAGAGTTCAACCTTCAAGGGAATTAAGGAGTTGACAGTCTCAATAATCTCAGCCATTGTCCATATGGTATATAGCTTAAGGGTAGGTAGGAGAGAGAATTGAGTGGGAGAGTTTTAGCTCTCAGTGTTTCCTCAAGATCTGTTGAGGTCAAATTCTTCCAAGGTCAGATGTGAGTCATGGTTATGGTTTGGGTAATTAGCTTGTCTTAGGTGGTGTAAGTAACAGAGACAAGAGCTGGATGATGTTCACTCTAAGCAAGTCGTTACTGACTAATAACATAGCGGAGGTTTCTGTGGCTTGATGGTACGCATGCTGTAACTTCAGACTCCAAAATATTAAACTTTTTTTCACACACATACTGTCACCCCCTTTATTCTCTGCTTATGACTTGACCTCTTCAATGGGCTCCATCGCAGGATTCCCTGCTATATTTTGGTTCCTGTGCAGTATGTTTAAAATGTGACTGCACAAGATGACCCTCACCTGATCTCTAGTATCTACAAAATCTTTCCACCAAATGTCTCACTAATCAGAAGCAAATTTCGGTCTAAATGTGAAGAGGAAATAGGTCAACACTTTTCTGACAAACAATGAGTCCTGTTGATGCATAACAAATGCAGGGGTATCACTCATGCACAGGGAAGGGGAACAATTGTGAAAAGTCTAGCTAGGCGGCACAGTGCATAGTAACAAGTCTGTGAGGTGCTGGAGGGGGTGCAGTCAAATGGGAACAATTACCCATATACTATGGAGTTGCCCACATATACAACGCTATTCGGAGGCAATCCTAGAAGCGTAGAATTCAGAATGGGTGATAAACTGCTGAGAATCCCAGGGGCATACTATTGGCTTGGATTCCAGATGTGATACTGGCACAGAAGAAACAACCTACACCAAGGGCAAATGTGCTCCTCTTGGCAGTCAAACACACACAATTTGCTAAGTGGGCATGCTTTTTATCTCGCATATCAATGACTGGTATAGCAGAGTCCAGTTCATATTGAGTTGGAAAATATTTTATGAGAGACTGGGGTTAGAAAATACTTTATCTGCTGAGTGGGGCCACTTCTTCAAGACTTGGCGAAACACTATTTGGGATGCCCTGCCTGAGAACACAGATTCTTCTGTTGGACTTGGTGTCTGAGATGTGAGCATAGAAGCCAGGGAGGAGGAGAGAACACCCTCAAGATGTCGAGAGATGGAACACAGTGGACTTCATTACCAAGGCAGGTTGTGGAGAGAGGGGATTATTAACAGGATGAAGGAGGTGCATGGAGAGAGTGGGAGAAGGTTCTTGTTATCATTGGTTTTCTTGGTTTTTCTGCCTTTATTTTGATAAAATCAAGTCAAATACTACTGAAACCTAAAATCTAACTGCCTGTAGGAGAACTAGTATCTTAGCATACCAAAGCACCTGTCTGTGTCTTGGTACAATTTGATTAGCTAAATGTTCAACAACACATTTGTTTTAAATTGCCTGTGTAGCACACAAGGAATCTTTTAATATAGGCTGTGTCGGGGCGGAATCTCCGCAATGATAACAACATGAGTGTGGAGGCCTTTTGTGAATCAGGCCCTAAATTTCAAAAAGACCAATTTCCACATGGTGTAGTTAACCTACAGAACTCACTGCCTAAACGGTTGTGCAAAACTATACTTTCATAAACATAGAGGTAGTGCTCATATTTCAGGCTCATCGAAACCTATAGTAAGGAGACAGGAATCCACTTTGTGGTAGACGAACATTGGAACAGCATAAAAAAATTATAAATATTTGTAAGGACTCTGCCGAAAACTTTAAGGTGGGAGTTCACAACACACTGCTGTTAAGCGACGATCCTGGAAATGTCAAAGAATTACAGATATATGATTTTGTTAAAGGTGAACACAAAGAACCAGAGTGTACGGGGTCAGGAAGCCATACTTGGTAAATGATGAGACATGCTCCCTGCGGTGAGATTGCTGCCATAACCCTTAGGTCCAGATGTACGACCGTTTTTTGCGGTCGCAAATGGGAAATCAACCCGTTTGCGACCGCAAAAAATCGATGGTGGTATGTACAAACGCTATTTTGCGAGTCAATGACTCGCAAAATAGCGTTTGCGACTCGCTATTAGGAAGTGGCGTGCCAAGGGAGTCCCTTCCTAATCCACTGCCTGCCCTTAAAAAATGAAACTCAAAAGTTTCATTTTTCTTTTTTAAATGCATCCCGTTTTCATTTAAGGAAAACGGGATGCATTTTTTAAAAAAAACTGCTTTATTGAAAAAGCAGTCACAGACATGGTGGTCTGCTGATCCCAGCAGGCCACCATCCCTGTGAGTGCTAGCCATTCCCATTGGGGTCGCAAATTGCGCTTGCCTCATGAATATTGAAGAAGCATGCAATTTGCAACCCCATTGGGAATCGCAAACAGTGTCTGAGACACTGTTGTACATTCACTTTAGCAAGTCGCAAATTGAGAGTCGTAATTTGTCTCTAATTGCGACTCACTAAAGTGAATGGACGTACATCTGGCCCTTAGTGATTTGCACCTTTTTTGTGGCTTCTGAATTCACTGGAAGTTCAGCTAATGTTATACTGCATCATTGCCAGCTAATTTTCCTAAAAAAGAGTCTTGTGGGCAGCCGGGGCTTGTGCAGGTAAGCTTGTGGGTAGACAATGTACATCCAGGAAAGTTATCTTTAAATCAGCTCCAGTTTTCAACAATGTTAAAGCAACAACTTTGATACAAAAAATTGAAAAAATGTGTTGTATAATTTCCTGAAATGTTGCCCCATGTACTTAGCAGTGTCATAAAAATTCGCAAAAGTTGTCGGCCTCTATGCTTAGAAAAAAAACAATAATGGTGGGTGGACTGCTCGATTTTACCTCGGCTGCTGGTGGACCTCTCTGTTTTGGTGACCAGTTTTCTACTTTTGTCTCATACGGACTCTGTGATGGAATTGTTTAGCACTGCATGAACATTGGAAGCCATCTACTGTTTTAGCAGCGTTTGATAATAAAATCACAATTTTTTTTTTTTAAGCTACAGAGAAGCAGAGAAGAATTTTCATAATGTTTGGAGTAGATGTCCGTATGCAGAACATTCTGGCAGTGACGAAGCTGAAGAAGTCTCAGGAATACTGCACTACACCGCAAACCTCCTTGGTAAATTTCATTTGAGATCTTCACCTTAACAATCTCATCTTATTTGCATGTCTCTCTGTGTTTCCTTCTTTAATGTTAACAAATGGATGACAGTATTGTCTGACTCAGAATACCTGCTAAAATGTACAATTTAGATGTCAAATTATGGACTGCATCAATTGCTAAGATAATTCGATTTCCATGTGATATGATAAATAATTTTTGTCTCATTTTACCAGCAACTTTAATCATGTATGCTACGGCTACATAGATTTGTTTATTGCTTCTGTGCTTGAGAAAACTGCATTGACTGGCCCTCCATGCAGATCTGCAGGACAGTGCTTAATTTCAAAATAACATTAGTGCCAGGGCTCAAGCTAACCCTTAGGATGCAACTGCAGTTTGCACCACCCACTGCCCCTGCGATTGCTGCAAAATGCCACTACCAATGGCTTGGACATGCTGCTATTATTTCAGCCTTAGAGCCCGCAATAGCGGGCTCTAATGGCCATTAAAGGCCCACTCAAGCATTAAAAGCCCCAGCTGAATGCGAGGGCCTTTAATAAGTGAGTGGGCCTTTAATGGCCGGTAGAGGCCACTAAGGAGGGCTCTAAGGCTATTAGAATATTCCGCCCCTAGAGGGCAGAATTTTCTAATATGTAAAGCATTGGTCTCACGGAGCCGAGGGGATTGAAATCCACTCGGGCTCCGTGAGGCCCAAACATTAGAATGATGGAGCTCTGGGCGTCTACTGGCCATTAGAAGCCTGTAGCACGTCATTGTTTTCAATGGAGGTCCCAACATTCCAATGTTCTAATATTGTTTAGTTTATATTGAATTGTTAAACTGATATGCTCTGCTGAAAATAGACTGTGCAACCATGGGCTGGACTGGCATAAAAAAGTGCTGGTGTCAAGGATTTAATGCCAAATTAAGCACATACATTTTCATAACATTGTTCAAGGTTGGAAACAGCGGGATGGCCACTTAATGCACTGCATCTTGTGAGTAGTGCCACCCCCTGCACTCAGCAATGGTGATAAGGAGCAAATTGGCCTCAGCAGACCTGTATCTGCACTTTATGATCCTCATTACAGCAGTCACAGAACTCCTGATGTAGTAATTCTGCATCCAGAACTATTGATACCATAGGATGTAGTATTTTTTTGAGTGCAGAATTACTGCTGTTTTACGGATTATTACCTTTTTTTACCTAATTTCAAATTGGATTATAGAAATCCATAATCCTAAACTTTTTCACCGATTCCAGCTGGATTTCCCCAGTTCCCTTATTTTTTCCACCACACGTTTCGCCATTTCTAGAGACTCTTCCATCCTCCATCTTTCCTTATACTCATTCCAAACCTTATCTCACTATTATGATCTCCCAATAAATACTTTCTAGATTCTTCCCCTTTCTATCCCCCCATTATCCTTTTCAATCCAACTAACAGAGTCACATGTCCACTGCTCAAATTAACTCAAATTTCACTATACTAATCCACCACGAATCCTTTTTGGGTTCCGGAGTAGCGTGCTACTCGCTGAAAAGGGTTTTGACGCCTCATCTGGGATAGTAAGCGCTGTATGAATACAACTACAATTACAATTACAATGTATATCCTGGTGAAACATGCGTGGATAAAAATATCAGCAGTATACTGATCCCTCAACATTTGTAATCACGAATAGGCTGTTAACTGGAGTAACCAACTGAATTGAGATTACCTTCCAATTTTCAAAGAGGCCAGTGCATGACTGCTATAATAATAACATTGCTTAGCTATTCCTTCATTTACCTTTTAAGTTTCTTTTTATTATAATGGCTGCACTTGTTCCGTTGTCAGACTGCTGCCATTGTGCTGGAGCTAGAAGTGTTACTAGTCACGGTCTCACAAGAGCCACACTTGATGCTATGGAGACACAGTGCTGTTCTCATTTTAAGCAGCTAGCCATGGTTTCAGAAGATGCTGGGGAGTGTGTCCACGGGAGACAGCAAAGGTGGGGCACGATGGAGACAATTGATACACAAATTCACAAAATATAATGTATATCATACCAAGTTGTAGTGAAAAGGGAACTGGCTTCATGAATCCATGAAATCTAGAAGTGCATGTTATCTGCTGCCTGCTTTGTCACTTGATTTTCCAGAGAATTTCTCTGGTCTAACGGCTTGTTAGTTTATTTGTATCTTGTTGTGGGACTTGTATGTTGTTGTGGTGAGGTTACAACTGGCGGCTGGTGTGGGCTGACAGATGGTTTTCTGTTTGTTAGGGTGGATGTGGGCTTGTAGATGAGTGTGCTTTCGATAAACAGTCATCCGTAGAGTATTTGGTCATGTGACCCAACCACACAGGTCAGCCCCTGTGCTCTCATTATGTAGTATTAAGGATGGGCTAAACTGGTTATCTCTGAGAGTTTGGAGTTGGAGATAGGGTGAGGAAGGAGAAGATTGAGGGACATAACAGGTGATCCTGCCAGAGGATTTGTTGTCGACGGAAATCCTTCAGGAACGAAATCCAGGATAGTCCTTTCCTCAAAGAACTACCCAGTGCCCCACTCATGGTGGGGCTGAGAGTGGTTCCATGTTTGTGGTTGATGGAAGGGCTGTAGTAGTGAATCCTGGTTGGAGAGCGGTAACCATGCAGGGCAAACCTAAGAGGCCAATGCTTCTCCCTGATTTATTAGATTCCTAATAAGCAATTCTGTCTCAATGATTTTCCTTTGAGAACTGCTGACTGGTAGCAAGTAGGCTAGATAGGCGAGCAGGTGATTGAAGGTTAAGATTGCCCTGTTTGTCTGAAGGGCACCATAGTACTCAATACAAGGTTGTGGTAGAGAGTCCAAATAGTGTCAATACCAAACCCACACTGTGGCAAAGGGGTCTCACAGGTTAGTAAGATGCAGCTTAGCTAACGATCCACCAGAGGAGAAGCTTCCAACAGAGAACTGTTTGTTAGTGAATGCATTGGAGACAATAAGGGGCCATAACCCCAGAGTATTGCACTGGTAATTCAGACACATGCATGGACACAGACACTCTGTGCTGAGAAGATAATGGTCCTGACCTGGGCTCAAGGAGGTCATTTAAACAGTGGAAAAAGTTCTTACTGGGACACAGTGAGGGAAGGCTTATTTGCTGTGGACACCTTCTAAGAGGTTTCTTCAGACAAGAAGCCTAACTCAAGCTACCACTATTGGACAGGTAAGTGTGTCTGGTGGTATCCGGAGATGTCAACAATGACATTCCCTTAATGCCCTGTTCACATCGGAAGCATACCCTCAAAGGTACAGACATTCTCTATAGCCGAACTATGAAGAGCGATAAATAACCTGTTGATGCAGACACATTGCAGCAGAGCAGTGCTGCTGGCCAGGTCTGTACCCAAGAGAAGAAAATAAAACAGAAAAACATTTTAACTGTAGGACCAGGGGCATAGCTTGGTCAGTTAGATTGGCGGGCGTTGAGCTTCAGATTCCCCGACAATCACGCTTGCATATAATGTTAAATACATTATACGACAAGCAGGGCGCATGATAGGGGCTTAAGGGGCAGCGGAAAGGGAGAGGAATGCGGATTGGTATGAGTGCTGAGAGAAACAATATTTTGAAAAATGATCAACATTTTTAGGGCTTTGAAAACAGAGATGAGAGAGAGTGTGTGTGTGTTATTCTCAGTGGGCGCATGCAAAAATCCCAGGTGAAATCCAACAGACACCTCACCGTACCCGACTGAAAGCATCTGAACACAACTATTCATCAGAAAATACATTTATTAGGGGGGTGTAACACCCCAAACACCCCACCTAAAACTACGCCCCTGTGTAGGGTGGATTTTCGCTCTCCAATAAATAGATAAATCACTTTATAAACAAGATAAAAGGTGAGAGAGTGTCTGCTTTCGGGTTTCCTTGTGCGGGAGTTGAGACTGGAGAGGAGAGCAGTGTTCAAAATATTGTTGTTACTAAGGAAATATTGAGCAAGATGTTCATTATGTAAAAAGGTGCCTTAGTTAAATAAATAATTGAAACAGTGTACACTCAAAACGTAGATGATGTTACAACACACACAACACACCTCATTCAAACATGATTAGTGTCGTTTATAAAAAGCAACATTCAGGAGATGTGTATTTGCATAAAAGAATTCAAGTCGCTGATCCCCCCAACATGACGGGAAAGTTGAGACCCCTTCTCCTGTTTAAAACACAGTTCCGAGGCTCACACTTAATGCATAGAACAGGTAATTGGATCGATTGGTACATCCACATGTGAATGCCTGGTTGCACTAGGGTCGGTTGTCATGTGAGCTCAGAGATGCAGCTATTCTAAATGTGCACATTTCTTCTTACTGCCCACACAATACAGCCTGCAAACCTTGATTCCCTCTGTGGTATGCATTTTCTATTGCTAGATACAGTCTTTAGTAATTGAAACTGTGGGGAAGGTGGCAACAAGTTAACCAATCCTCCACAACAAACAATCAAAGCAAAAAAATCCATATACCATTTTTTTTAGAACTTGTATCAATAGGAAATTATTACTTATAAAAATGTTAGATTTCGGCTAGGGTTATGGTTGACATCAGAGTGGAATTAAGGTTTTGGAATGTTTAGGTTTGGATTAAAGGTTACTGTGTTGGTTAGGGGATAGTTAATGAGTAGAAACTGGTCAAGAGCAGGGAAAGACCAACTTAGGGAGTCACTGGGCCATCTGATGTCTGGCTTAGAGCTTCTGAGAACCAACTAAGCAGTTTGAAGGCTGGCTGGAGTGATGAGGGTTGGGTAAGGGGCGCATGAATGACTAAAGGAATGTGATGGCCAGCTAGCTGTAAGTCTTAGCGTTGACTAATAAGTGCATGGACCAATAAAGGGGGTTAGATTGGGGGTTATGGAAAGGGTCAGGTTCAGTCACTGTTAGAGTAATAGTGTGGTGTAGGGTTCTTGTAAAAAAGTAACAAAAAGTATTAGAGATCGGGATTTAGGAAGTAGTGGGACATTAATAAAGCATCACAGTTTGCAAAAAGAGTGCAAGCTGATATTCCCTAAGGGTAGGTTGGAGGCCCATAAACCAACTATGAAAACATGTTGTCAAGTGGTGCATTTTACACTACAGTTGCAAATTAAATTTGCTAAAAAGCCATAGGTTTTACATGCTATTCTGAAAAGGCACTCATGGAATCTTCAAATACTTTCATGTTGTGCCAAACAAATCAATTCGTCCAAAAAGATCTTGAGGGGATTCACTTCATAAGGGACTTTAAATTGTAGTGGCAGCTTGGTAAATAAATAGATTTGTACAATTTCTCTAGCAATTGCTAGACAAACGGCAAGTATTAAATGTAGTTCAAACAAATTGGTATGCAAATAGTTATAATTTCCTATCAGTTTTCAAGACATGCGACTTGTGACTCACCTAGGCACCTATTATAAAGAAAAGCCAGAACTCAACTGTAATAAAGTATTACAGTTGAGTTCTGACATCACAATGCCTGCTGCCAGAGCCAGCAGCTAAGGGGAAAGGTAAGTCAGGTCATGGAGAATAATTAAAGCAGCTGTGTAGAAACAAAATAAGACATTGCTTTTTTCTTCTTCTCTGTTTTTCTAGCTGTACAGTGACTATCAGAAAGGAGATATTTGTGGCAACGTGTTTATATTTTGCAGTCCTTAAGTAATGTTTCTACACATTACGAGCTACTGCACTTTTTTTTTTTTTTAAACGACTTGTATTAACCTGTTTCGAACATATGTTTACAACAAATATCTAACAGGTGTTTTCATGTGTTTAATTTTGCAATAGAGAATGTATTTTTATTCTCCATGTTTGCAAACACGCTCTCTTTCATATGAAAGAGCTGCGCACCAAGGATTTAAGTGGTTTGTGGGCAAGGTGATGATGTGACTATGTATTATTAGGAATAAAGAACCTCTTCCCGTACATGATAAGGCATTTGCAAGTAACCTCTAAGTTCCATAATCTTCTAAAGGAAGTCGAACTTCAGGCTTATTCTTCTATAAGATAGAGCACCCCCTTTGGGAGGGATGCCCCAAATTATCTTGCAAAGTGCTTTCTAAATCTATTGCATCCTCACCAAAGTTACTTGCCCAAAATTATTTATATGCATTATTCTGTACTTAAGTTTCCAGCCTCAGTTGCTTGGAGAGCCCATCAAAATATATTTACTCCAGGAGAAGAAATCAAAAGATTACTTAATTACTAAATAATCAAAATATATTTAAGTAAACTGTCACTTTCTTACAATGGCAATGTCTCTTTTCTCACATACACATTGTGGTTTTGCAAATATTATGTTACTTTTCTTTGGCAGGATTCAGGCGCAAAAAGTGTTTATATGCACTAAAAGGAAAGATGCCATAGTCAACATTTTAAAAAGAAAACATGATAGCGCTTTCACATGAATTGTAGCTTATATTATCTCATTAAATTAAATTATACTGCATGAAAGCCTTTATCAAACAGTACATTAGATAATAGATGATAATTTGAAATAAAGGTACAAAAGACTGTAAAGTTTTCACTTATTAATTGGCCTGAATGTCGGTTGTTCTTTGTCTACATACTGATGTTGCTAATGCTCATCTTATTTTTCAAGGACCCACACCATACAAAGAATCATTATATGTTGATGAAACGCCATTAAATTCTGAATAAAGGCATCAGGGCTGTCTTTATTAGCTTGCTCGCTCAATAGATAATTTTTGGCTTTCAGGCTTGGTCCATTGATATCTCATAATGAGGTGCACTACCCGAGTCTCAATTCATCCATTGTGTAGAATTTTATTGTGGAATCATTCCAAATGAAATGACATCTATTTTCTAATAAAGTGTTCCATGTTTTTAGAACTCAGTAAAATAATGTTTTATTTGCTTTGGAAATGGTGTTCTGTCACCATCACGTTACTACCCCTTTACATTCTTAATGCATATTTGTATTAGAGCACCTGATCTCCAAATAGGTACAACTGCACCTTCTGTCTTCTCTTTTTTTGCTAATTGAGAAATTGTAAATGAAATAATTTGCTTTATATTTGTTAAGGGCTTTTGTATATACCAATAAAGTTGCAATGAATACCCTTCCAAGAAGTCCCAAGGATGGTTGTAGCGGACAGAGACAATCATTGCTCCTGTGCCTTGTTTTCAGCTGATCTCCAGCCTTTAAGAGGCTAGTGGGAAATAACCCTGTCAGAAGCGTGGGCCCACTTAACAAAGACACACATTTTCTGTGTGGAGAAAAAAAGGTGGCACTTGCACAGAGAAGATATTTCCCCGTGCAAAATTTTGTACTAATGTCCGCACTAGGGGTGGCCTTTTAAATCTGATGTGGCCGGTAACCAGAGTACCTGATAACGCCGATTCTTATCTAATTATCTATAAGAACCTTCTGGTCGCCAAGATCTTTTTACCTGTTGAATAGTGTAAAGGAGAGAATCTCATCTGGTTATATAACAGCCTTCGTTTTGTCTGAAAGGACCACTGACTCCGAATTCAAGTTTGAGAATTTATTATCGCCAAAAATAACTGAACGTGCAAGCACCTCAACACGAGGTTAAAGAAATAGATGGGCACTAATACAAATAATAATCTACGCAAGAATCTCATCCGACTCAGGATAAGAAGAATAGAAAGTTCTAGAAGGACCAACCAGACTATGATTGCTCCTATTTCTAAGTTGCTCTTCATTGGCCTAAACAAGCTTAAAATCAATTGCTGTCCCTACACTAACGCTAAGTGGCATCCCTGCATAACGCTTTTTCCAGGCAAGAAAGAATAAAAGGTGTCAGCTGTGAAGACTTCCTAAGAAGTGCAATCACATAGTACCTAAGCTCAGCTCTGTCCTTCTCTCAGGTCTCCCCTACCTCTTCTCTGGCCTCCTCCCTCAGGGCACTATCCCTAATACAAAAACCCCAATACAATTGTACACGCCTTTGTCCCGCCTCCTTGGCCAGGTCTTCTTT
This sequence comes from Calotriton arnoldi, assembly GCA_963921515.1. Classification (NCBI taxonomy): domain Eukaryota; kingdom Metazoa; phylum Chordata; class Amphibia; order Caudata; family Salamandridae; genus Calotriton; species Calotriton arnoldi. The sequence continues at coordinate 2,331,047 of CAWUFW010001128.1, read as the reverse complement.
CTTGTGCTTTTCCACTGAAACGGTGACTTCATCCTGGACGGTTGCGTTGACCTTGAGTCCCAGGCACCTTCTCCGCCGAAAGTATCATCCCTACATTCCTTTTCACTCCCCGTACCATGCCTCCCCTCTCTCTAGCTTTCGAAAACAAAGAGTTAGTCTTACTAACGAGACATGTGTCCTTGCACCTGCAACAAAAGATACTTTCAACAGAAACCTTCTACTGTGCAAATTAAATCTACCGTTTGTACCCAGAGAGCCTTACCAAGAGAATCTTTTCACTGCCTACAAAAATAAGCTAACATAAGAATAAACCAGGCCTTCCCTAAGCATATATGTAGTCAGGCCTTTACATATAACTTTTAAACACACATCTTATGTTTCCCTATAAGCATTTTCATTACACTTCATATGCAAACACTGAATTACATGTGCAACTTTAATATGGTGCACGTTTAAACTACTGCAATTACATTACATCCACGAACTAATTTCTCTATGCATTATGTTCACACAATTCAATAAGCATTACATTACATCATTATCCTAGCACCATTATACTGCCGAGTTCACTTTGTCTCAGTGAACTACTCATTCTTTACTAAACATGCATGGGTATACAATGGAATATAAACGAATATATGTCTGAATACATATGGGTGCGGCCTATCAGTGATTATGATGCACCCCTACAATTCACAAGAACATTTCGCTCTATCAGTTCCCCCTTTGATGACTCCTGTCATCACATCTCATTCTACTCCCTCGGAGAAGGAACCGACCTAAACAGAACTTGTTCCCATCTTCCCTGATCTGAAGTTCTCCATGCTCTTGAGCCTTTTATACTGATTGTCCTGCAATCTTGCCAATCTCATGTCATTTTCCCTCAAAGCTCTCTTGACTCTGCCTGCTCGATACCACTTGTAGGCCTTGATCATAATCCACAAGCCAGCCACACAAACCACCAAAATAAGGAGTGGTCTCAGGAAGTACCCAAGGAATCCCTTTCCTAGGTTCGCAAACCAACCTCCCACTTGACCAAAACCCTTTCCGACCTTTTCCCAGGCCCCTTCTTCGGTCAAATCCGCTATCTTTGTGTGGATCATAGTGATGTTACTTATATATTTCTCCAGATCCTTGCTACGGTCTGGTATATAAGTGCAGCACTCTTGAACCTTCAGCATTTTACAGACTCCGCCCTCTTTTGCCAATAGGACATCCAAAGCAAGGCGATTCTGCAAAACCATTCCCCTTATCGACAACATCTCTCCTTCCACCAACACCAACGACTTTGCTGTGTTCATCGAAAATTCATCCACCACAGTCGCTAACCTCCGGATCTTCACATCATTCAAGACTACTCCTAGACTAGGTATCATGGCTCCAAAGATATCCCCCACAACAATTCCTGCACTTGCAGCTCTTCTCGTTCTTGAATGCTCTCCACCCTCCAGAAGATTTAAGTCTTCTGTATGGTAAATCTTTGGAAATATTATTGACAAATAACATGTTCCATACCAATTTGCAGGCAACCTCACATAAGCATTCTTCCCACATACGTAATACACCGTAGGTATCACTTGTACAGGACCTTGGAGAAAATCTTTTGCCACATCTGCCATGGTGAAAACATGATCACAAGTACTCTGTCCCACTGGAACCTTTTCGTAGTAAGTCTGATAACGCCTTATACACAACTTACCCCTCTGCTCCTTATCTAACGCTATAGGACCATAGCTTCCCTGGTCTTATGCAACCGTTCTTCCTCCGTCCAATCTGTCCTGTGATGCCCTAAATCTCGGGATTCAGTCAGCTTTCTATACCTATCTTCAACCTGATCTACAAACTTTCTCTCTACATCCGACATCAAGCAAGTCAGATTGTGTCTGTGTGCAAATGCTGTATCCAATTCCAAACTCGGTATGAAGTACTTCCTCAGTCTGTCCTCGGTCTTATAATAATCATACTTATTCAAATGCTTGTAAGCTGGGACTTCAGGAAGCACTGCGTCGAAATTGGAAAAGAAATACTCGAACTGCTCTCTCTCATAAAACAAACTAAGCAAAAGACTACAAGAAATACCATAAGTCAGTGGAAGATGATGATACCTAATACCCTCATCCACCGAAGTAGGCAACTGCATACACACATAACAATCTTTCGCATCCATCACGTCAACATACTCATACAACAATTTAGCATACGCATTAAGCTTAAAATCACCCTTAGACAAATCTACATGTAATCTACGACTTTCTTCTAATATCATAGCTCTATCAGCTGCCCTGTCTACCCCCTTCTGACTAGGTGTGATAGGTGTGGGTGTCCCTGTCACTGCCTCTACTTCTGGCTCATGCGAACCAGTATATGAGACTATAACTACTATGATTATAGAAATTATTACACTACTTATAAGGATGCCTACAATCCACTTTGATCTACGATTGGGATCTCCCGGCTCCATGGTTTCGAAAGTTCTCAAAAAGTCTTGGTTATCGCAAAGAACTCAGAAAAGTCTCTGTCCTTTATTTGTGACTTGCTTAACCAGCTCGAGCAACCATGAAATTTCCGGGCTTTCCCTTTCCGATCACAACTTATTTACACAGTCCAGAAAAAGACTTCCCTAGTTTTTCGTTCCTCTTCTTGTGGAAAGTCCCTAAGTTTATTCTTCTTCCACTCGGACCTAGGTTATCTTCTTCTTTTAGACTTTTATTTACAGTTCATAACTGATCCACAATGAGATCCTCATTGAGCAAGACCAGAACGTGATACAAAAGTTCAAGACGCAAAATCAGCACTTCATGTGAAAACGGCTCAACTCCAAAAGGCGGGAATTCGAGTCGATGCAAAAGCAAGTTTCGGACTTCACTCAGAAGCGGGGGATTCGGAACCGTGAGTGTCAGTGTTCCCTCTATCTCGAGCCCTGGCATCCGCAGCACCACCTTCACCACCACATTCGGGCTCCGACAGACCACTTCCACTGACCTCAGCCTTCCCGTACTCACCACCCCCTGCATCAAACACAGTGTAAGTCCACTCAGGGGTAGAGTATCTGCGACAAGGCACTCTTGTTCTCTTTGACCTTCGCCGACTGTCTTGTGCTTGGTCTTCGTCACTTGCTTCTGTTTCAGATACTTCAGACACTGGAGCAAGGTCTCTCTCAGGTGCTAACCTCAAGTTCAGTCGCCTCTGTCTCTCAGGCCAACTTTCTGCACGTCTGTTCGTTTGTCTGCCTTCCCCTTCTATACCCAGTGCACTACTTCCTCTTTCGGCTGAATCTGACTCTTCTCCGCCCACTGCACCATCTCCTATCTTCGGTGTCTGAGTCAGGGTTCGAACTGTGGAAACCCCCTTCAGCTTGCTCTAGTGCACCACCAGCTGTGTCAGCGACCCTTACAGCTTGACTTGTCCTCTCATGTGGCCCTGCCACATCCGCTGGGTTTTCATTTACGAGAGGAGCTGTTTCTTCCAAGGGTGCTGGAACTCTGCGGGTATGGGAAGCATGCACCCAGTTCGGCAATCCTCCACACTTTACTGCTGTGTTCGTGATCAGAATCACCTGATACGGGCCACGCCAACGGGCATCCAAACAACTCTTCCTCACGTGCTTCCGGACGAGCACCCAGTCACCGGGACACAAGTCGTGGCACAGATCACTCGAGGCTGGAACCACAGCTGCTTGCACCTGCTGGGATACAGAACGGACCACATCAGAGAGTCCTTTACAGTAATCGAGAATCAAATCATCAGTGATGCTTATCAAGGCTGTAGCTGGTACTGCTGGCAGTCTCATTGCCCTTCCCATTAGGATTTCGTGTGGGGACAACCCAGTCTTTCTGTCTGGGACACTTCGCATGCTCATCAGCACCAAAGGCAAGGCGTCGGGCCATTGCAGGGATGTCGAAGAACACATTTTTGCCATCCGGGCTTTCAAAGTTCCATTAACTTGTTCCACCATCCCAGAAGCCTCCGGTCTGTAACTACAATGAAGTCTCTGGTCTATGTTCAATGCAGCACAAAGCAACTTCATGATTTCGCTATGGAAGTGCCCTCCTCTATCTGATTCCAAAGAGGTCGGGATCCCGAATCTAGGGATAAGCTCCCTCAACAATAATTTAGCCACTGTCAGAGTGTCACACCTGCGTGTGGGGTAAGCCTCCACCCACCGTGAGAATACACATACTATCACTAGAATGTACCTCAAGCCATTGCACCTAGGCATCTCCACGAAATCCAACTGTAATCTATTGAAGGGCCCTCCTGACCTTCCAATATGACTCAATGTAACTACAGTTTTCTTTCCGGCATTCATCTGTTGACAAGTAACACACCTCTGACATACCGTCTCAGCCATTGCTCGGAACCGTGGGTTATACCACGTCTGTCTGAACACTCTCATCATTGCGTCTCTACCCAGGTGTGCCTGTCCATGTATCAGTCTTGCCATCGGACTCAGCAATTCCTCCGGCAACACAGCTCTCCCATCGTTTGATACCCAAACATCCACGTCTCCTTTCTCACACCCAGCTTTGATCCATCCCTCTCTCTCCTGGTTAGAAACTTCATCCTGCAATCGCTTAAGCTCTTCCCAAGTGTCTGCCATGGTCAACATTATGCTGAGATCGGTTCCCTCTTGGCTCTCTTCTATCTCTCTTCCTGTGAATATGCATCCTTGTTCTGCGCAGAAGCGGGCTACCTCATCTGCGTAGTTATTACCCAAGGATACAAAGTCCTCCCCTTCCCATGGGCTGAACACTTTACAACAGCAATTTCTTTCGGATGCTGTAATGCTTCTAATAATTGTCTTACATATTCTCCATTACGAATGGGTGAGCCAGATGATGTCAAAAATCCCCTCTGAGACCATAACTGCCCGAAGTCATGCACCACGCCAAAGCCGTATTGGCTGTCTGTGTAAATCGTGATTCGAATTCGATCAGCGGCCAAACAGGCACGGGTCAAGGCAATGATCTCAGCCACCTGCGCGGAGCGTACTCCTTCTAGGCAAGCAGCGTCGACCACTCCTGAAATGGTACATACAGCAAACGCTGCTCTCAATTGCCCCACACTGTCTCTTAAGCATGAACCATCGACAAAGAAAATTTCATCTGGGTCAGCCAATGGCTCATCGACAATGTCAGGTCTCGGTTTGGTGCAAAGTTCGGTCACATCGAGACAATCATGGTCCTCACAATCTTCATCATCTGTGTTCGGTATAGGCATCAATGTCGCAGGGTTCAAGATGGAGCACCTTCTCAGAGTCACATTCTCTGCGGCAAGTATGACTTGCTCGTACCTCGTTAACCTATTGTTCGTTAGGTGCTGGGTCTTGGTCCTGGTCATTAATAACTCAACCGAATGTGGCACATGTACAGTCAATGGATGTCCCATTACAATGCTTTCACATCTTTCAATGCTGACACCTGTTGCAGCAACGGATCTTAGACATCCGGGCAACGCAGAAGCTACTGGATCTAAAGTAGCTGAAAAATAGGCAACTGGTCTACGGACACCTCCATGGTTCTGAGCTAACACTGCTAATGCACATCCTCCTCTCTCGTAACAAAACAATGAAAAGGCCTTGTTGTAATCAGGCATTCCCAGTGCGGGAGCCCTGCACAAATCATCTCTCAGCTTCAGGAATGACACCAAGCACTCCTCGTCCCATGGTACCGGATCACTCACATCCTTGTGTGTAAGCCTCTGCAGAGGCTTTGCTCTCAAGGAGAAACTAGGAATCCACTGTCGACAATAGCCAACCATTCCCAGAAACATCCTAACTTCCCTCTGTGTAGTGGGTACTGCCATGCTCATTATTGCCTCAATTCGATCTGGTGACACCTTCCTCTTGCCTTTTTCTAATCTGTGTCCCAAGTACTGTACCTCATTCAAACAGTACTGCAGCTTGTTCGGGGACACCTTATGTCCATTCTCTGCTAAGTGGTTCAACAAGGCTACTGTGTCAATTCTGCAAGCATCTTCTGTTTCTGAGGCAATGAGCAAGTCATCTATGTACTGCACGAGAACTGAGTTCTGCGGCAACACAAGACTCTCAAGGTTCTTCTTCAGGATCTGGTTAAAGATCGATGGACTTTCCGTATACCCTTGAGGGATACGACACCATGTTAACACGCGATTTTCTAGCCTGAACGCAAAAAGAAATTGGCTTTCCTCGTGGAGCGGTATCGAAAAGAAAGCTTGACACAAATCGATAACCGTAAACCACTCGGCTTCACATGGGATCTGGAACAGTATTACTGAAGGATTCGGTACCACTGGACAACAAGGGACAACTATCATGTTGACCTTTCGCAGGTCTTGCACGATCCTGTATTTCCCGCTCGGTTTCTGTAGTCCCATTATGGGTGAATTACAGGGACTACCTCTGATCTCTTTTAAAATTCCCTTCTCAATGAAAGTCTCGATCACAGGTTTTATTCCTGCAATCGTTTCTGTCGACAGGTTGTATTGAGGTGTTCTTGGGAAATCGACATTCTGTTTCACCTCAATCCGCACTGGTTCAACCCCTCTGATTAAACCTATTTCATCGCCTGCGAAATCCCACACCACAGGCGACACTGCGTCTCTCAGATCATGTGGAAGTTCTTCCACAGTCACCATTGGGTACAGATCTATACACAGAAGCTGATTGGTAATTTTAAAGTCCGCATCGTCATCTATCGTCTGGACCTCCACTCCCCGTGGTGTACAATAAATCGTGCAGTTCAACTTGCACAACAGATCTCTTCCCAAAAGACAAACTGGACTCGTATCACACACTACAAACTGATGTCTAGTTTGGAAAGTACCTATCTTTACTAAGATCGGTTCTGTCAATGGGCTGCTTATTTTCTTGTTCGCTACTCCAACAACCTGGATTGATTGTCCCGAGAGGGGTAGGTTAGGGACTACTGCAGATCTTACAGTAGACCGGGTAGCTCCAGTATCAACCAAAAGTGTTGCAGGATTGCCCTCAATCTCTGCCTCTACAAAAGGTCCTCTCTGGTCTACCTCCAAGACCGCTCCAAGTGTGCAGTCTTCCTCCCCCTCAGGCACCGTCAGGATAAAGGGTCTGAGCTATCCTCATCATAACGTTCGAACAGGGGCATCTGTTGGTACGTTCGTGTTCCTTGTGAAAACCTTGGAGCTTGGGGAATCTGAGCGTGAGAATTGTAAACCCCCCTTTCATCGTTCTAGGCCTCGTTATTGTGTTAACTACCTCTTGCGCGGGTGCCTGAGCCCCCTCTTCCTCTTCCTGTACCTGATTAGCTGGGTTCAAAGGACACTCGCGTTTCCAATGTCCGACCTGGCGACAAAGATGACACGCAGTGGTCTTCTTTAGTGTGGCCACGTCCACTCCTGTCTTGGGGTCTACTGGTTTTCCCTTTCCCTGTACCTGCCCATTCTGGTTTCCCTGGAAATTTCCTTGCTTTCTCCCCAAGGTCCCTCCACTAGGCTGACTCTGTGCTGTCTGCATCTGGACAAGCATTAATTTGTCTTTTAGCTTTCGATGTTTTGATTCCACCTCATCACTACAGTATCTCGCATACCGCAAAATTTCATCTAGTGGCTTGTTCTGCCAGCAGATCAAATGGTGCTGTATCATGAGGCTGATTTCCACTCTCAGACCCGTTACAAACTTTGAGACAAACTGTCCCATATCCTTAGGGTCCAAAACATCTAACCCACTATACTGTTTAAAAACTTGCAGAAGTCTTTCATAGTATTCATGCACCGTTTCCTTGGGTTCCTGTACAGTCCGATCTATCTTAACCCAATCTATATCCTGAGGTGAAATCTTCGACTTCAACCATGTAATCACCTGCTCATACTTTTTCATGACATCAGGTGATGGACCATTTGTAACCGCCTCTCTTTTCGGTTCCGAAGTCGGCCACTCAATAGCGACTTTACATGCTGTCCACAAATCTCCTGGTACCACTATGTCAAACAAAGTGTTCAAATCAATCCACAATACTTTTGAAATCTTCACAAACCGCTCAACCTGCTTGTACCACTCCACCGGTTTTCCCTCAGCCGAGGAAAATCATTTGTAAATGCAGCCAAATCACCTCTATTCCACGGCACATGCACGTACCCTCCATTCTGTACTTCCCGTAAAGGAAAATTTCCAACACCCGTCGCCCCCCTCCTGGCGGCGGCGTTTCCCCTTCTGCTCTCTTTACTGGTTTCTTTTTGGACCACCTTTCTTCCCATTTGTCCAACAAAATCCATATTCTCATTCCTATGATCAGGTCTCTGGTGTGCGTCTTTAATCCTGTGATTCTTTTCTCCTCCAACTCCTGATCACTGTAATGCAATCTATGTGGTCCCTGCAACGCTTTAGTTTTGTTCAGGTCCACCTCATATCTTTTGGCCAATTCCTTCAATCTATCATGTGCCATTCTAGCTTTTCGAGTCACATCTTTTGCTACAAACAGCAGCTCATCTGATCCATAAATTTCTATCCTTTCCAAAGGCAGACCCCCACTGATCATTTCGTCTACCTCTGCTTTCAGCCTCACTACGTCTAGCAACCTTGCCTGTACTGCACTCCTCAGTACATCTCGACAACCCGAGCCATCTCGCTCATCACAGTCACTATTCTGTCCTTGTGACCTATTCCCTTCTATATTCCTGGAACCTGGTCTGTCTTCCGAGACATTTTGTGCCCTATCTCTTTGCATCCTATCCTCTTGGTTCGTTACTGTTGGTGTCCACTCCCTCAAAGCTGACTTAGATTCCCGTAAAGACCTCGGTCTTTCCGGTCTCTCCTCTTCTCGCCCACATGAAGAGTCCGCAGTAGCCGGTAACGGCGTACTTGTGTCTATTGGTCTTGGGAAATGAACCACCCTTACTCCAAACCCATTCCCACTCTCACTGTTTCCTTCTTCCCTTCTCATCGGCACGGAGCTCCCTTCTCTCACTCGGTCTGGGTCATATACCGGTACTATAGGGCCAATGGTAACCGGTACTGTCAAAGAGTCCGGTAATCTTGTGTTCCCCGCAGGAGGCTGTGTTATCATAGACGCCGTAGCCCCTCCGTTCCTGTGGAAATTCTTCCCACTACTCTCATGCTAGTCTGGTTCTGGCTCTCATCAACTATTGCCACTGCTGGGGTCGTCTTTCCCTCTTCTGAATCTGGGTTAAATGGTGGTGGCCTCTCTGCCAACATCCTATCCAACAAACTGTCATCTAGATCACTGTCGTCCTCATCGATTCTTGTAATCTTTCCATTTTGTATCAGCAGTGGGTATAACTTATCTCCTTCGATCGTGTCTGCTCTCCACCTTTTCTCCAAGGCATCCCACCTTGCATCTTGAAATGCCCTGACCGATTTCTTCACCCTTTCTTGACATCTGTCCTTCTTCCTATCATACGCTGCCCTTATCCACGCATGTAGTGCCTCAAACTGTGTTGGTCTGGGTAGTGGTCGTAATGAAGCCATTACACTCTTGAGCTGGTACAGCACCTCTAACCTGAAAGTACCATATCGAGGGAACGACAATTCTCCTTCTGCTTCTGTCATTTTATGCCAATTCTCAAGCCAAATTATGGTATGCAATCCTACATTCTTTGCCATATAATGTGCTGGTGTATCCTCGGGAGGAGCTTCCTCTCCCTCCCGAACAACCACATGTCTATCACCTCTACAAAGTTCCCTTAAAGCTTTAAAACATTTCATGATGAATCAACTTTGTATTTGCACTCAAAATGTCCGCTTTTACTTCCTGATTCCAATCCTCCAATCCCAGCGCGGTTCACACCAACCGGCCTATCGCAGCGCGGCTCTTGTCTGACGTCACTTTTCCTCCGCTCGCAGCAGTTCCCCTCCTTTCTAATTCACTTGTTCTCGCTCGCATCTGTCCCAGTCATACTCTGAAATAATGTCCGTCCTACCGAACAATTACCTCTCTGACCGTCAGTCTTACCAATGACCGATCAGCCTCTTGAGCTTGTTGACCTCAATCTGGCAATCGTCTGTCCGCGAAACGACCGGACAATCGCCTTTAACACACTCGATAGGATTCAATCATTCGATGTTCTGCACACAATAACCTACGACCTGCGTTGGTTATTCACACACTCACTCATGTGTTCCCTATCTTCAGTGGGTCTGTCAATGACGTCTCGTGACCCCCACAACTCTGGTCAACGTTCTCAACTCTGGGTGTATTCTACACCACAATAAATCTCCCGGTCCCGCGCGCGCTCACGGTCCGTTTCTCAATCACACAACTCCGCTAGACATCACACAACAATAAAACACCGCAATCTACCAAACATCACTCTTTTCATACTCACTCTACTACGAACTGCTACTTCCGCCGCACCGTCACTCTCCGTCAGTTTTCCACGACCTCCGACATCCTTCTCCCGCGGTCCTCTGGATCAGCTTCACTCGGGCTCTATGGGGCAACTTAGTCTCCTATCTTGCTCTAGATCTCCCCTTACCATCAAAGGTAACCATCCTCTGCTACCAACTGATAACGCCGATTCTTATCTAATTATCTATAAGAACCTTCTGGTCGCCAAGATCTTTTTACCTGTTGAATAGTGTAAAGGAGAGAATCTCATCTGGTTATATAACAGCATTCGTTTTGTCTGAAAGGACCACTGACTCCGAATTCAAGTTTGAGAATTTATTATCGCCAAAAATAACTGAACGTGCAAGCACCTCAACACGAGGTTAAAGAAATAGATGGGCACTAATACAAATAATAATCTACGCAAGAATCTCATCCGACTCAGGATAAGAAGAATAGAAAGTTCTAGAAGGACCAACCAGACTATGATTGCTCCTATTTCTAAGTTGCTCTTCATTGGCCTAAACAAGCTTAAAATCAATTGCTGTCCCTACACTAACGCTAAGTGGCATCCCTGCATAACGCTTTTTCCAGGCAAGAAAGAATAAAAGGTGTCAGCTGTGAAGACTTCCTAAGAAGTGCAATCACATAGTACCTAAGCTCAGCTCTGTCCTTCTCTCAGGTCTCCCCTACCTCTTCTCTGGCCTCCTCCCTCAGGGCACTATCCCTAATACAAAAACCCCAATACAATTGTACACGCCTTTGTCCCGCCTCCTTGGCCAGGTCTTCTTTCTTGTGCTTTTCCACTGAAACGGTGACTTCATCCTGGACGGTTGCGTTGACCTTGAGTCCCAGGCACCTTCTCCGCCGAAAGTATCATCCCTACATTCCTTTTCACTCCCCGTACCATGCCTCCCCTCTCTCTAGCTTTCGAAAACAAAGAGTTAGTCTTACTAACGAGACATGTGTCCTTGCACCTGCAACAAAAGATACTTTCAACAGAAACCTTCTACTGTGCAAATTAAATCTACCGTTTGTACCCAGAGAGCCTTACCAAGAGAATCTTTTCACTGCCTACAAAAATAAGCTAACATAAGAATAAACCAGGCCTTCCCTAAGCATATATGTAGTCAGGCCTTTACATATAACTTTTAAACACACATCTTATGTTTCCCTATAAGCATTTTCATTACACTTCATATGCAAACACTGAATTACATGTGCAACTTTAATATGGTGCACGTTTAAACTACTACAATTACATTACATCCACGAACTAATTTCTCTATGCATTATGTTCACACAATTCAATAAGCATTACATTACATCATTATCCTAGCACCATTATACTGCCGAGTTCACTTTGTCTCAGTGAACTACTCATTCTTTACTAAACATGCATGGGTATACAATGGAATATAAACGAATATATGTCTGAATACATATGGGTGCGGCCTATCAGTGATTATGATGCACCCCTACGATTCACAAGAACATTTCGCTCTATCATACCTGCAGATCTGTTGTATTTCATCCGGAGACTTCATCTGCAGACGCAAGTAGAGTTCCTGGGTGAAATACCTAGGAAATGAGGAATATCCAAGGGACTGCAGACCAGAAATACAGGTTACACATTAATGCCTCATTTCTAAGAGGAGCCTGAGGGACCCACATGTAATGCCTGGTAACACCAACCCCGCTGGGGGCTAAGTTACCTGGTACTACACTGGAGCACCCTGAATGAGTCTTAATGCATAATCACACATGCTGAAATGCCTCTCTATGATCATAATTCTGAACTCCCAAAAGTGTTCCAGCAACACTCCTGGAATCACGGGACTGTCACAGGTTCACAGGAGTACTCCTGGAAAACTTTGTGGATTCTTCGTTTCCAAATATCTGCTCCCCTGTGAGCTTGTAAACCTGTAGGTGCAGATTTGCAAATATGTTTCAGAATTGGGTTCAGTGAATTTCGCTGCTGTCAGGATATCCAATCTGCTATTAAGTTGTGTATGTCGTGTTTATGCAGTGAAAGCTGTGGCCATATAGCATCTTCTGACTGACACAGAGGAGCATATTTAGAAGGAGTTAATGCCACCAGAACGTCACTTTTTCCAACGTGCTGGTGGCGTTAAGTCGTTTGCCGTATTTACAAGTCGGCGTTAAGGCACTAAGCGTGGCTTAACGCCACCTTGTAAATAATGCCCCTATTCATGCAGCACTTAGCGTGAAAAGGGCATGCAATGGGTGTTGCAGTGGGCGTTGTACCGCAACACCCATGGCTTTTTGACACTTCCCCATATTTACAAGGTATGGGGCAGTGCAAAAAATATCGCCAGCGAATACTAGGGGCCGTATTACAATAAGTGCCCCGGGGGCGCAATGGGCGTTTGCGCCCACTTTGCCTGCCCCCGGGGCACTTTGGTATTATAGAAGGGGGCACAGACGCTTGTGCATCCCCTTCTATAATACCAATAGCGCTGGCGCACTTAAAGCGCCAGAGCTACCTTCAGAGGGTGTTCTCTGATTTGCATAGGGGCGTGCCCTATGAAAATGAGGAACTTCCTTTGACTCTGCGCCTGCGCCATATTACAGACGTGGGCGCAGAGTCAAAGCAGCCCTCAGGAGGCACACTGACAGTGCGCCATTTAAAAGGTGGCGCACTGTCAGTGCGCCACCTGAGAGCAGCCCTCTCCACGGGGTAAAGGGCGTCCCATGGACCCCCTAGACATCTCCTTGCAGGCGGGTGCAGTCACTAACTGCACCCGCCTGCAAGGGGATCTCTAATACCCTGTAAAAGTACCGGTGGGTGCCGCCTGCACTGTGAAAACAGAGCAGCTGCTCCGTGTTTTCACATGTATGCGCTGCCCCCAGTGCAGCGCGAGTTTGCGGCTGCCCTGGGGCAGCGCATACATCATAATAGGGCACATTGTGATTGTTTGCGCCTGGTGCACCGTTTAAAAGGTGCACCGGGTGCAAACAATCACAATGCATAATACGGCCCGTGGCCTTAAGCAGGCGATACGAGGAGAAATGTTTCATTTCTTCTCGTATTTTGCTCTTTCCATATGTGCTGAATTTTGAAACAGCAAATCGCCTGTAAAGATTGTTTATGTGCAAGAAGGTGTCCCTTCCTGCACATAAACAATCACCCCTGCAGCGAAGGCACCCTTGCAACATAGTGTAAGGGTGCCTCCGCTGGCGCTAGGCAGCCTTTTTAGTGCCAGCGTTAGGGGAAACATAGGGTTGCATCGCATTCTTGTAAATATGGGGCATCCTTACGTTTTGAAACTGATGGAGCACAGCGTCACTAATGTTGGGGTTACACCATGCTCCATCAGTTTGTAAATATGCCCTAGGGTGTTTTAAAGTGTTGCCTTTCACCACCAGCAGTCAGTGTAGAGGTTTAAGGGCTCTTGTGATATGGGCAATGCATTTGTATTCTGTAGATGTGCTAACATTTCTGGCTCTGAGATCTTTGTATAGTGAGCACCTTGGCTGCGAAGCCAGTGTGTAGTGCATGACAGGCAGATACCAAGGTAATATTCTACAGCAGTGAGGGAGGGTGAGGAACCCTCGTTCTTTGAAACAGAAGTTACTCTAATATACTTCAGGAGACTGTGATCTTTTGGGGTGAGAAAGGCTGCGCTTTATTAAATATTACCCCCTGATTGCTTATCATTTTACTTGATACATGAAAATGGCCATTCCACAATGTTAGGATCGCTCTTTAAAAGGGAACTGAAGCTGACATTACTTTGGTACCTTTATGGCTGGATATGGGACGAGCATTTACTAGCTCTCTTTTCGACAATATGGTTTTACTAAAAAAAAATAGGGGAGCTTTGCCAATGTCTCTTATTACTCATTTTTTATTAAGATGTCTATTTTACCATTTATATTGTATTTGGCATTGACGTGTTGTCTCATTCTTTATTCTGGCTCTAAAACTTGATAATGTTCCCGAACGGATCACAGTTTTTCCACACAACCCCTGAGTGGTAACTCCTGATGCTAAACACGTCTGCTCTAGATAATTCCAATTCTTTACTTCCATGCAGCACTGTGCTTTATTATTTTACTATAATCCTTCGTATTGTTGAGTCGAACCCATGCCCTGAGAGCACTTTGATGTTCCAAAAACTTCATTTTAGTTTCCAGCTCTTAGACTTCCCAGTGGATAGGACCACGGCTCGCTACCGCTCCTGTATGTCATCACTCAGATATCACCCTGAAACATAGACTTAAGCTTGTCCACAGAAAGGAAAAGATCATAACTGCTGGTATTGATTAATTGTATTAACTCATTTGAATGGTTTAATTAACATTTGGTATTACACATTACTACCTAATCCCTCTTCCTCGTAATAGCAGTAAATCATCGAGGCTATACTAAACAGTACCCATGAATCAAACCATAGCAAAGATGCTGCTCCGCCTGTTAACCTGTTAACGCTAGACACTTAAGAAAATGGGCAAAATAATGCAAAAAAAGGTTGTTGCCAGTTCACAGGTTAAGATAACCACATAAAAGCTGATTATTGGAAATACTTTATGAAAAAGTATAATCGCTATTGAAAGAGCCGGGCCCGTATGTCATCAGTGATGTCATTTAAGATGTCATCAGTGACGTCATCAGTGATGTCACTGACCATGTCATGAGTGATGTAATATGTGACGTCATCAGCAGTGCATTGCGAGGGCGCAAGTTATAGTCTGCTCAGCTAACTATAAAGTGATACAAAAGGGGATGATAGACGGAACGTTTGAGCCAATCAAACACTCACCCCGTCAACTGATCTGGGTTTAATCCATCATCATTCTTTAGCTCACTCCACCACCCCAGTTCAGACATGGCCATATGCAAATCAGTCTGACCCTGTGCCTCATGGGAACAGTCCAGCACGAACTGCCAAGCCATGTCTTCCCTGGACCGGAAACAAGCATCCTACGACCGGTTTCTGGCATTCCAGCCGTCATCAGCCAGGCTTGCCTGAATCCAGTGGCAAAGTGAGCAAGGGACCCACGTCTGGGCATACCCCGCCAACTTAGGGCGAATAAAGTGATACAAAAGGGGATGATGGACGGAGCGTTTGAGCCAATCAAACACTCACCCCCAGTCAACTGATCTGGGTTTAATCCATCATCATTCTTTAGCTCACTCCACCACCCCAGTTCAGACATGGCCATATGCAAATCAGTCTGACCCTGTGCCTCATGGGAACAGTCCAGCACGAACTGCCAAGCCATGTCTTCCCTGCACCGGAAACAAGCATCCTAGGACCGGTTTCTGGCATTCCAGCCGTCATCAGCCAGGCTTGCCTGAATCCAGTGGCAAAGTGAGCAAGGGACCCACGTCTGGGCATACCCCCGCCAACTTAGGGCGAATAAAGTGATACAAAAGGGGATGATGGACGGAACGTTTGAGCCAATCAAACACTCACCCCCAGTCAACTGATCTGGGTTTAATCCATCATCATTCTTTAGCTCACTCCACCACCCCAGTTCAGACATGGCCATATGCAAATCAGTCTGACCCTGTGCCTCATGGGAACAGTCCAGCACGAACTGCCAAGCCATGTCTTCCCTGGACCGGAAACAAGCATCCTAGGACCGGTTTCTGGCATTCCAGCCGTCATCAGCCAGGCTTGCCTGAATCCAGTGGCAAAGTGAGCAATCACTGCACTACCCAGATCAGTTGACTGGGGGTGAGTGTTTGATTGGCTCAAACGTTCCGTCCATCATCCCCTTTTGTATCGCTTTGTTCGCCCTAAGTTGGCGGGGGTATGCCCAGACGTGGGTCCCTTGCTCACTTTGCCACTGGATTCAAGCAAGCCTGGCTGATGACGGCTGGAATGCCAGAAACCGGTCCTAGGATGCTTGTTTCCGGTCCAGGGAAGACATGGCTTGGCAGTTCGGGCTGGACTGTTCCCATGAGGCACAGGGTCAGACTGATTTGCATATGGCCATGTCTGAACTGGGGTGGTGGAGTGAGCTAAAGAATGATGATGGATTAAACCCAGATCAGTTGACTGGGGGTGAGTGTTTGATTGGCTCAAACGCTCCGTCCATCATCCCCTTTGTACAGCTAACTATAAAGGCTGAATTTCTCTGGTTTTGTGTGAAATGTCAACCTAATTATAACGTCCCTGAAACCTGTGCTTTTTTCAGTGAATATCTAAGGTTTTTTAAGTGCTAATTCCAAACTATAACCTCCCTGAAACCTCTGGTTTTATGAGGAAATTTCTAATGTTTTTTAAAATGCAAATTCCTAACTATAACGTCCCTGAAACCTGTGGTTTTTTCAGTGAATTTTTAAGGTTTTTTTAAATGCTAATCCCTAAGTATAATATCCCTGAAACCTATGGTTTTTAGAGTATTTCTAAAATTTTTAAAGAGTTTCTTTGATTAAAAAATGTTTGTAAGTGTTTTTGAAGTTTTCTATCTAAAATTTTGCATAGCTTTTTAAATTCTTCTTTAAAAGTATAATCACTTTTTTACATATATATATCATAGACTATTAAAGATTTATAGTGTTATTTATTTGAATGATTACAATTTTTAGTAACTTGAAATATTGCTCCATTATTCATAATTTTGTAGAGTATGCTATTTTATGACAGAATTTAGAATAGAAAAACAAAAATTGTTTTTAATATCTTGGAATAATTTTATTTACTTTTTTTACTAAGTTGAGTTTTGTATGATTACTTTTAATAGTGTATGATATGTATTGTATGATTATCATAAATATGTCCTTTTTTTGTTTTAAAAGAAAGGGTCGCACACTGTTCGCGAACCTACGCTCTTGGAGAACGAATCCGTTATAATAATGTAAGTGTAAAATACATGTTTACACCAAAGTAATATATATTTTAGAGGAAGAGGTTTATTACTGAGCGTAAAAAATTTGTATTACTGAAGTCATAAATTTGTTTTGAAATATTTTAAACAGATTTTTTTGGACCCGACGGTGTTGTGCATCGGTCGCGAACCTACGCGTTTGGTCCGCGAATCCATTATATGAATGTAAGTGTAAAATACGTATTTAGTCCGAAATAATATATATTTTTAAGAAAGAGGTTTATTACTGAATATAAAAAAATAGTATTAGTGTAGTTGTAAAATATTTTTAACACATTTAGCGCACATTTTTATCTACGTGACACGTTCGCGTAGGAGTCGCGAACCCTGCCGGCACGTATTTCCGGGAACGCGTAGGGGTCGCGACTTTGGCGTAATTTTAAAAAGTATGAAATATCACTGTGGAAACTTTAAATATCAGTTTTGCTTAAAGACTTTCACTAACATACTCTAAAAAACTATTGATAAACAGCAATTTATACTTTAGAATTAAGTGTAGCAGATTTTACGGGTGCACGATATATACTCGATGGGTGTGCGTCCCGTATTGCGAATCCATGTGACATGGAATGGAAGATTTTGATTGGTTCAAAAGCTTTTCATTCTGTTAGAGGGAGGATCTAACACCTGTTTTATTCCTCTTATTTTGGGTTGTGTCTGCCTGTTAGGACATCTTTTTTGTAGGTTCTTCCAACTTCTTATTTTTTTGGATGTTTTGACCTGCATTCATTGCAATGGCATCCATTCATCCAGAAGAAGAACTGCTGGATGATCCGGAGGAAGTTGAGGAGCCTGTGAAGAAAAGAAAAGAGAGTATAGTGTGGGCTTTTTTCACAGTGCCAGAGGGGGAGAAGAAAGTTAATGCACTAAAAGTTACGTGCTCTCTGTGCCAAAAAAGAGCTTTCACGAGGATCAGACAAAAATTTTCTTGTGGGACGTCATCGATGAAAAAGCATCTACAAACGATGCATCCTACTCGATTGGCCAGAGAAGTGATGGCACGTGAGGAGAGGGAGCAAGCTGCCCAGGCTGATCCTAATCAGCCATCTACATCGGGTGCAGCAGTTCTCATCACACCTCAGCCGCAGATCTACCCTGAGCTTGCAGATGCTAGCATACACACTGCAGGAAATGTCAAACAATCCTGTGTGTTGGAGAGCAATCTATTGATGCCACAATTAACTTGTTAAAAACACGCAAGTGTTCATTTTTTTTTGGAGTTAGACAATCTTGTCTTTCTTTGTTTTTTTTAACCAGTCATGTTGGACTCTTCAAGTTTTTTTGTTTTTTAAAAAGTCAAAAACACCCCCAAAAATAAAAAAATGGTTTGAAAATACAAAACAAATCTCAAAATAGTAAAAAAAAAAAAGGTTCTTACGGAACCACCTATACTGGTAAAAAAATAGAAAAATTGTATGTAGTGAAACTGATTGCTTGGATAAATGTGTGTGTGGATGAATGTATGGATAGTGGATGGATTAGTGGATGAGTGCATGGGTAGTGCCTGAGGAAATGGTTGAGTGCAAGAGTAGTGCCTGAGTGATTGCATGAGAGTATGGGTAGTGCCTGGATGATTGCATGAGTGCAAGTGTAATGTCTGGGTGCTTAGATCAGTGCATGGGTAGTGCCTAAGTGAAAGAATGAGTGCAAGGGTAATGCCTGGGTCATTGAATGAGTGCATGGATAGTGCCTGAGAGAATGGGTGAATGCATGGGTGGTGCCTGAGTGAATGGTTGAGTGCACAAGTAGTGCCTGAGTGATTGCATGAGTGCATGGGTAGTGCCTGGGTGATTGCAAGAGTGCAGGGGTACTGCCTGGGTGATTGGATGAGTGCATGGGTAGTGCCTGAATGACTTCATGGGTGAAAGAGTAATGTCTAGGTGCTTAGATCAGTGCATGGGTAGTGCCTGAGTAAAAGGATGAATGCAAGAGTAATGCCTGGGGCATTGGATGAGTGCATGGGTAGTGTCTGAGTAAATGGTTGAGTGCAAGAGTAGTGCCTGAGTGATTGGATGAGTACATGGGTAGTCCCTGGGTGATTCCATGAGTGTAGGGGTAGTGCCTGGGTGATTAGATGAGTGTATAGGAAGTACCTGAGTGAAAGTATGAGTGTAAGGGTAATGCCTGGGTTATTGCATGAGTGCATGGGTAGTGCCTGAGAGACTGGATGAGTGCATGGGTAGTGCCTAAGTGAATGTTTGACTTCAAGAGTAGTGCCTGAGTGATTGCATGAGTGCATGGGTAGTGCAGTGATTGCATGAGTGCAGGGGTAGAGCCTGGGTGATTGCATGAGTGCATGGGTAGTGCCTGGCTGATTGCATGAGTGCAGGGGTAGTGCCTGTGTGATTGGATGAGTGTATGGATAGTGCCTGACTGGAAGGATGGATGCAAGGGTAATGTCTGCGTCATTGGATGACTGCATAGGCAGTGCCTGAGTGATTGGATGAGTGCATGAGTAGTGCCTGAGTGAATGGATGAGTGCAAGGGTAGTGCCTGATTGAATGGTTGAGTGTAAGAGTAGTGCCTGAGTGATTGCATGAGTGCATGGGTAGTGCCTGGGTGATTGCATAAGTGCAGAGGAGGTACTGTCTAAATGTAATGCGCCACTCTCAAAAAGGTAAAACCAGTAATGGCAAACTTTCCCTCTCTTTCTTCACAGAAATAAATGTAAGTAACAAATCAAAATGCTTCCTTCATTATTTCAAATTCTGAAACACATTTCTATTGGTTAGACATATTAACCCTTTTTTAGTGTCTTCTAAAAGTGCCCAAACTGGTTCTGTGATTTACAGGAGTTGCGACTCCACTGTGGTGCCGCAGTGTAGCATCGGAATGGAACCGCGAACCCTACCAGGAGTTTAAAAACCTTTTTCCAATAATACTAGTATTATTTTTTACCAACACTCTACTTCTAAATATACTACTGAATTGGGGAAACTAACTTTAATAGCATATCACTTATATTTAAATTAGCATTTCATATTTTAAAACCACAGTTAAGTTTGAACCCTTCCCCCATTCTGCTTAATCCCAGTTTCCATAGTAACAGTTTCTGCAACATTCAACTGTACTGGCAGGTCACAAGTTCACCATATTTTCAAGTTCAGCACAGTAGCTACAAATGCAAATATCAGGTGTGGTTGACTTTTGCAAAATATTACCTTATCCTGTCATGTGGTTTGTGGCCTCATGGCCTGCCCTGCTAAGTTGGCTGCGGCCTGGCTGCCATGATGCCTTTTCTGCACACGTTACTTTGTGACTTTGTTTTTCAAGCCTCTGCTTGTGCATGGTTATATTAGGACTGTCTGCATTTCTGTCTTTCACCTTTTCTCTTGTTCCCTGAGGGTTGCTTCTGCCCAACATGTACAAGGTCGAAAAACAACGTCCCTTGTTCTTACTGATCTGGCCTGTCCCTCGCACCTTGACATAACACCATGTGCAGCTGCACTGGAGAAATTTGTGTGCTTTTAATATGGTGATTACACTGTTAGAGGCACTTGGAAAAAACCTTTCCAGAGAGAAGAGCTGTTTTTGTCTACTGATGTAAAACCTGCATCTAGAGATTGAGGTATGAGGGTCCCCCTAACAATGCCCAGAGGTTTTCTATTTATATAATAAACTAGCAAATAGCACGGGGAGCCTGGTATAGTCATTTAGCCCTATATCCACTGTTTTATGAAATGCTTTCCCGTTTGTATTCTATGGAATTGTAACTATGCTGATTATATTATCATTATGCATTATGCTGATAGTACTGGCTCGTGTACTGTATATTAGAGCACGATAGTTGAAATAAATATTTAAACTATACTGTGTCTCTTATTACGCCCGTTGTGGACAGGTATGAGTGAGTGATGAAAGGGTGTTCTTGCTCCTGCGAGTCCTGAGAGAGAGATACCGTGTTCTGGGTTGTCTAATCATTGGTAGTATTGTTGCTAATGTGACGCTACAGCTAGTCGGGTTGGGGTTTTAGGTGCTAAGGTTTATGGTTGGCTCACCACTATATTCAGAGGTCCTATTATCCTGTGCATAGCTCTGTGTATGTGCAGAATCCCTATAACATGGCGCAACCAACGAGTGGGCTGCTTATCTGCGAGACGCTTGAGTAGTACTTGTGCTTGTCCACAACCCCTTCACAGACGCTTCCGAAAGCGTGTGTGAAGGTGATACCTCCTATATTGACGTTTTTATAGGTTCTTTCAAGCTTGAAGTTGTTAAAAGGTTTTTTAGATCATACCCTATATTGTGCTGCCTTACATTAGGTTGTCGAAAACTTTTAGCCTAGAATGGCTATTCAAATAGCGGCACATAGCCGTGCAGCGCTCCGGGCTCACTTGACAGTGTATGGAGTGCCTGACGCGGGTGTCGAGTTGATCTTTGTGGTACAGGCAGATCCGGCTTATCACTTTGAGGTGGTTTACTCTTGGGTCACCTTTCAGGCGGTGGATGCGAACGATAATTTGTTCCATGAATATGAGGCCACCGTAGTTCCTAATCACTACAGACCATATAGGAACCTTGAAGTACCGCTCACGGCCTGGCAACACTGTGTTTGGTTTGATGGCGCCCTCCCCCAACCGACTACCACGGTTCGTTTAGGCCCCTTATCCATTGACGGGGCCACTTGGCCTGTTTTGGCCGGGTATACCCCACATCCGCGATATATGATGGTAGCAGTCGCTGAATTGCGTGATATGCATTCATCTTTGATACAAGTGCATCGAGCTTTAGTACAGTATGTTACAGGCAACATCCAGGGAGCCCCTCCTGGAGTTGCGGCCCATCCAGCTGGTGCAGGCGGTGTGACCATAAGTCCTGTCATGGTTAATTCGGTGATGGGCAAGCGCCCACAAAATAAGGATGATTTTCCTTATTGGCTAGCAGAAAAATTTGACCAGCTGGAGGCAGTTTTTCCTAACACCTCTCCCGTGGATAAACATAGGATTTTAACGATTAGTTTGCCAAAAGACTTAGTCCCCGAGTTGGCAGAATGCAACAACTGGGGTAGGGTATTCGCAGCAGTATATGCGAAGTGTTTCGGCACCCCTTCCATGACGGTTCTCCCCTCTGTAATTAAACGTGTACAGGATGAACATGGCCCTGAAGCAGCTGTGGAATTAGGGATGAGACTGGTGGGAGTGTTCGACGTAGTAGCTGATTTGATCCTTGCAAATGTCAAGGGCGATGCAGTGAACTTTCAAGTAGCGAATGCTTTGGCTTTGGTCCCAGATCCGGACAAGCAGCGCGAATTACCGAAAATTATTGCCCAGGCTTACAAAACAATTGGCAGAAATAGCCTGGGAGTTAAGCCTTTTGCTAAATCGCAGACACAATCGCAACAACAACAACCAAAAACTCAATCTGAGAAAGATGAGAAACCAGTCTTTACTAAAAAGAGCTGGAGGTTGAAGAAACAGGGTAAGCAACAGAAGAAGCTGGGGTCGCGAGGCGCATCCCCGGTTTCTGTCTCTTCTGAATGCACTTATGATTTGCGAGATAGGGCGAGAATTAAATCACCAGATAGGTTTCAGGTCCCTGATACGCGTTCTCCTCATTCTTCACAGGCACCGACAACTTCACAGGCCAGTGGAGGAGATCGCCAGATAGAGGAAGGGGTCGAGAGGCTCCCCAGGGACGAGACCAACCTCGACAACAAGTCAGAGGGAAAGCCGAAGAATTTCCGCGTTCTCGCCCACAATTTCAGAAGAAGAAAGTTGCCGCTGTTACAGCGAGATATGCCACAGACGGTGAGAACGAGACTCCTGAATTGGACGTGGGCAGTGACACTCCTAGACAGCGCCGCGGAAGTTACCATAGTGCGGTAGGCGCTACGTCCTCATGTGGAGGCGACAGCAACTGATACATTCATTACTGTTGAGACAGCAGACACCAGAGTGGCACCCCCTGACAGACTATACGATATTGTTTTTCAAATTGAAGGTGACATAAAGCGTGTTATTAAAGGGATTTTTGGGAAGATCTGACCTCTTCGTGCGACATTCTGTTGGCAGAGGCGGATTGGCCGCCCCGTTCGTACTAGCTGCACGTAGAGGGAGGAGGTAATCCTTCCGAGCTTTTCTCGTCATGTCCCCAAGGACAAAGGGGAGGCTCTTGCAGCCGAGTGGGCTGCGTCCCTGGCTCCGGCGCTGTACCGCAACCACGTGGGCTGGGATGAAGACTCTCCCCCCCCATGATATTCCTTTGCGGTCGCTGCCTCAGCCACAACCCCAATATCCCATCAAGCGGGAAGCTAAAGGTCCTGTCTCCGACATTCTGACTCAGTTGGAATATCAAGGAGTAATTGAAACATGCGTATCACCTATGAATAATCCCCTTTTTGCGGTTTCTAAACCCGATGGATCGTACCGCTTAGTATTGGATTACCGACATTTGAACTCTCATTGTCGGACCTTTGCGGTGCAAAACACACACAGTTCTGCGCTTGTAGACAGTCTTGTGCGTAAAAATATAAAACTACCCTTGACCTATCCAATGGATTCTACACGCATAACTTAGCCCCGGAGAGCAGCCAATGGAGCTCTTTTACCTCCGGTGGTAAACAATTCAAATTCCGGCATTTACCTATGGGCTATAAGAACAGTCCAGGCGTATTCGCTGCCCGTGTCGTCTCTTTGTTAGACAGCATAGACCCAGATGCATGTTCGTACGTCGATGATATCTATCTGACAGACGACGAATTATACCCGCATCTTTCCCGAGTGGACCGCATTATACTTGAATTTGCAGTCCTGGGATACAAATTCAACTTTGCCAAATCCCACATTGCTGAATTTACAGTTTTGTTTTTGGGTTATGAACTCAACAATGAAGGTAACGACTTAGCCCCCCATTTCTTGGAGAAATGTGCACTTCTGTGCCCTCCTACTACTCTGAAGAAACTTCAGTCTTTACTGGGTTTTCTGAACTTCGGGCGTACTTACATTCCCGAATATGCCCAGCGTATCAAGCCACTGTATGCCTTGATACAACCTAACTTTTCGAAGTCATGCTGACTTCCGGAGCATTCCTCCATTCTGCAGTCTTTGCAGACAGACCTTCTTGAGTCTAAATTCTTGTTGACTCGTGATAACCACACAAACCTGGTGATTAGAATAATTCCAGGGGCAGTGGGTTTAACGAAGGTGACACAGTACCCATCGCATACAAGTCACATCTTTACACTTCCGCAGAAATGCGTTTTTCGTCTGTGGAGAAAGTTCTGACTGCAGTGCAAATGGCGATTCTAAAAGAACGCGCACTGGCACAGGGAAAACGCATTCTGGTGGTAACACCATATCCTGCCCTGGAGGCAGTGACTAAAGCAAGTGTTCCGAACTCTAAAGCTTTGCACCCCCGTTGGATACAATGGGCAACATCTTTGACGTCTCCAGATGTCACTTTTATTTTTGATTCTTTTCTTCAGACTCAGGAGTTTTTACAGTATGAATTCGTTCATCCTCCTCCTCTGTCCTTGCTACCGCTTGAGGAATACGAATGTATTATCTATACCGATGGTTCGGCACAACCAGCCACGGGTTCCAAGCATGCTTATTCAGCCGCATGTGCTATTGTTGCAGGTACTTTTGTGAACGGTAAGTTCAAATCTACTGTGGTGCACACTCAGGCACTCGGAGACAGTACTGCACAATTGGCCGAACTGCGCGCATTGGTGCTCGCACTTGAGTTCGCTAATCTGAATGTGACAACTCTAGTTGTATGCGATTCTTACTACTGTGTTCAGTCTTACAATGACAATCTATTCTTTTGGTTGCAAAACGACTATAGAGATGCAAAAGGCAGCACGATTAAGCATAAAATGCTTTGGGTTCGAGTGGCAGATTTGAAACAACGTCTGCCTCTCACACAGGTGATTCACACCCTTGGCCACCAGCGTGTGGGTGCACACGCCGTTGGTAACGGTTTGGCAGACGAAGCTGCCAAATCAGCAGTAGCCACGTGTTCAGTCGCAGCAGTTACAAGATCCATGACTAAAATAGATACTGATATCTTGGCAGCTATTGCTGTAACAAAGGAAGGTACCAAATATCCCTGGGGTTTCCCTTCCAAATATACTTATCAATTAGGTCCCGAACAGGCTCCTTTCGTAAGTATTCCAGACGTTGGTGATCGGCTGATTCCCAACGCGGACCACAGGCTTTCCTTGATAACGGCCGCAACGAAGACATGGCTTCGGCTCATGCAGGCGTGTCTGCGACTGTTTCCATCTTGCAGCAGCGTTACTGGTGGAGTGGTTTATACAAACAAACCCGTACCTATGTGCTTTCTTGTGATGTTTGTCAGCAGATTAAGCCTTTCACGGTTACACGTCCACCACAAACACCTCTCTGCATTTCAAACAGACCTTTTGCGTGTGTTTACCTGGATCACTGCGGTCCATTTTCTTCGGACACTGCATATAAATACATCTTGGTTGCAGTGGACTCGTGCACACAGTTCCTCTGGGTCTGGCCACAACGGAGTGCTGACGCTCGAAATGTCATAAGGGATTTGCGTGTCTTTGTGGGAGTTTTCGCATGTGGCACCTTCCATTCGGACCAAGGTCCAGCGTTTGCCTCTAAGGCTTACAAGGACGCAATGGGTTCCCTGGGGGTGCGGGTGAAATTTTCGTCTCCATATCGGCCTGAGGGCAATTCGATTGTTGAACGAATGAACCGTGACTTAAAGCAATCCTTGACAGCTAGAGTCTTAGGTACTGGCAGAAACTGGCTGGCCCACTTGTATACCGTACAACGTGCACTTAATAATCTCCCTAGAAAACCTCTGGGTGGGCGGACCCCATATGAAATGCTCTTTGGCATACGAATGTTTGTGCCCGACCTTGATGGTCTAGACATGGCGGCGCAGTCCGCCATCTTTGATGTAGATAACCATTCTACTATGTTACAGGGCTTACAAGAAGACCGAGACAAACTTGCAAATGAACATTTACCTTCAGCCACAGACGCTGCGTTGCAGATTCCGGTTGCCGGCTGGCTTCCGAAGATTGGAGATCTGGTTCGAGAGAAAGTGGAGAACAAAAGAATTTGGCCCATCTTATCGTGCACCAGTTCCAGTCCTTGGCTTGAAGGGTACTCGTACAGTCATCTTACCACCGCTTCCTGGACGAAAGGACAACAGATTCTTCTCATTGGACAATGTCAAGCTACAACATCTGGCCGATCCTGAATAGTGTAACACCAGCGGTCTCTTGTCCAGTCATTTCCCGGACATATGTTCGTGGCCCTCTTGCCCGAACGGTCACAGATGTTGCTATCGAGATGGTAGATTTGCCTGATCGCTTACTCGACTTCCCGGCTTCCCCCTGCGAAGAGGAGACTGAGTATACATACCCAGCCAACGAGTCGGTGGCTCACGCACCAACTACGCCACTTAGCCCAATACGTTATTCCTTTGACTCGGATTCCACCTCATCACTAATCCCGTCCAAATTCAGTTTATTTGTATCCTGGTTCAGAGACAATTTTTGGTTCCTCCCTGGACATATATTTGGTTGGTCTTTTTCCTGATTTTTTGTTCATGTCCATTGGCTTTGTCACAGTCTTTTTCTACTAATCAATGGTCACTATTTACCAGAACGCTCTGCAGTGAACAGTGTCGCTGGAACATTGGCTCCGCATTCTTCATCTCACATCATGAAGCGTGACCACACATTTGTGAACATTTCAGCTTTCCCAGCCGCTGATGGCATCGTATGGGATGCGGTAAATTTCCAAATTCATGGACCTACCGAAATTATTAATGTTCCAAATGTCCTCCGTGTTTCAATGGGTGATGTCGTTAAAGTAATATTCATTCTGATGATTGGGATGTGCATGCCGTTGAATCGTTATTTACTGATTTGAAATATTATGCTGCTTTTAATGCTGAAGATTTGTACATGAATTCTGCAAGTTATGCCGATTTATATTGTTATCAGCATTGGGGCAACCATTTCCTCCATAAACCAAGTACCCTTAGGGGTCCTGTTAATTACACCCAATGGGAACATTGTCCTACCCCTTTGCCAGGCAGCTCCCACACTCTTAGAAACAAGTTTACTTATTTTACCAACTTTGATAGATCGAACCCTGGGTCCTATTATTTTAAGTTAGACGCCTCTTCTACGCAGAAGATCATGTTGACCCACACCAAATTATTGTATTCAGATTCCTTTTTGGCCGCTTTGGCTGTGGGTGGTTATGAGTACTGGCGGGACACCATTGACTTGAAATCTATTTGGGGCTCCAAATCATGGCAGGTACAAGGCACAGAAGCCTTGCACCGTGCTTGCCTCATCCCTACCCAAATTCTGTTTTTAAATCATTCAATCTATCAAACAACGTGTTGGGGTTTGGCTACTTCCAAATAATTAAATGCCCCTTCCATTCCTGTGTTGTCTTCCACCACTAATGAAAGCTTGCATTTTAATATTTCACTTACTGATTTGCAAGCTTTGTTTCAGAACAATTCATTTAATGTTTCCACCTTTGTTCAGTCACCCTGGTTGGCTTGGCCAACAGCGGCAAATGCCTGCCAACTGCGTTTTTATGACTCAGCTCCTGGTTACAAACAGGATAAGCCAGACCCGAGGTTTTCTGACTCTCGTACAGTTACAACGCATTCTGTTGGAAAATATGTAAACAGTGGTTGCAACACTCCTCCTTAGATTCTGTGAAACAGCATTTATCCCTCCTTTCAGGCAACATTGATGTGTCCGATTTTGTTCTGGGGCCTCGTGGCCCTCGACCTAAGAGATTCATTTATGAAACTTACAATGAACTCTGGAAGCTTTCGCAAATTGAAGCTGCCTCCCGCCTTCGGGAGATTGATCAGGCAAATTTAGAAAAGGTGCTTGCTGTTGTTGACAATAGTATTAATACCCTATCTTCCCGCATTTACACGTTGGAGAATATTGTGTCCTCTGTTGTTGATATTGTACAAGATGATGTTTCTGTGTTATATCATGGTCAGAATCAATTGCGTTCAGTTATGCAGTTTGCATGGACTTTGCAGACACTTAAATTGGGTAAAGTTCCTTGGCATTTTCTGAACACCACTGCCTTGTTTTTACCTTTTAATTTGACTGACAAGCAGCAGTTCATGTCCATGAAGGATGCCACATACACTCTGTTACATATCGAGAAAATAGAGCCATTACCATTCTCTGTTGCGGAATTGGATTCTGCGGTGTGGCTAGTACACGGGGTTATCGCTTTACCTTTTTCTTTATTTGAATTCAGTTCCTGCATGAAACATTATCCCATTGGCCGTTTTCAGCCTTTGGGCAGTGCCTTCTTGCATGAACCTGCCTTTCATGTTTAAATGTCTTCGGGACGGCAAGGAGGTGTTTCTCACAGGCGAGACTTGTGATTCTACTGTGGGTCATTCCCTTATTTGCAAACACATTAAGTTGCACGGCGCTTGTAACGTTTCAGCTCCGAATCTTGCTTGTGTTTTGAAGGGTATTCCTGCTCCTGCTATATCTCCTACTTTCACTGTGCTTGCTAATGGTAGCTATCTGCTTCTGAATAATCAGGACTGCTGTGGCATGCTAGCCGGTATACCATATATTGTTACCGTTTCCCACAGAGTTGTCTGCTGCAAAAATTTGCTTTTTCCTCCCCACACGACATCGTAGATAGTTCCATTTGGCCTTCCATTCCTACCTTGAAGGCGGATTTCAATAAATTGAGCAGAATAAAGGCGCTATTATTGAACCAGGAGGTTATGCTTACGTCCGCCCGGGAGACATTCATTCTCCAGGTGGCAAGTACCCACAGTGAGATACAGGCCCTTTTGAACACTAACCTCCCACAGCATTTCGGTGAACTGATTCACCGCGTTTTTAATGCATCACGCACCGAGGGTCTGGTGCACTTTTTTAAAGTTGTGGGCTCTGGCCTTGTGACCTCTTTTCAAACTATCTTTGGTGTAATACCGGCTTTTATTCATTCCATTTTTTCCAGCGTCTTCGGCGGCTTTCCCTTGATCCTCGCTTTGGTGGCTGGTATTTTGTTTTTGGTCTGTTTACTGCGCAATGGCTGCACTTCATTGGGCCCTTCTCGACCACGGTCGACTTCAGATGCTCCGTGAACGCATGCTCGCCGGCTTCGGCGTCCTGCCATTGGCGACCCTCAGTGTGTCCTACAGTCTTTCATTTCGCTTTGCGTATTTCACTTACGTGCAACCTGTGATGACTTGCATCCGCTGTCCTTTTTCCTGGTCCTTGGATTATTGCCTTTCCAATACGTCTCTGTCTCGCCCGGATTTTGTCCCCTTGATGGGTCCCTTAGAGGCACATGAACGGGACTGTTCTGGGGATGGCTATATGGCGCGTGCGGCTGCACTTGGAATATTGGCGCAATGGGATGTTTGTGCGGCTGCTCAGACTCTCCTACAACAAAGTTATATTGAGTATCACGCAAGTTGTCCCGTAATGCTCTTCACTGCTCCCTCTTATGAGGAACATGACTGCAGTTTTGATTTATTGGACTGGATGGCGTCTCTTTTTATGATGGTTCCAACGATGTCCTCTTGGAAAGTGTGGTGTTTTCTGCACCTACACCTTGATGGATTGAACAGGGGCTCCGCTTTCAGCTTCACCCTGCATTTTTTCTGCAGATTTTTTTTTCTCTTTCTCTCCCATTCATTGTCCTTCATGGGGACTTTTTCACAAACAGACGTTTCTGTTCTGTTCATTCGCTTTGAACTCCGTCTAGGTCGATGGACTGTCCAGGGGAGGGTGTCATGTGGTTTGTGGCCTCATGGCCTGCCCTGCTAAGTTGGCTGCGGCCTGGCTGCCATGATGCCTTTTCTGCACACGTTACTTTGTGACTTTGTTTTTCAAGCCTCTGCTTGTGCATGGTTATATTAGGACTGTCTGCATTTCTGTCTTTCACCTTTTCTCTTGTTCCCTGTGGGTTGCTTCTGCCCAACATGTACAAGGTCGAAAAACAACGTCCCTTGTTCTTACTGATCTGGCCTGTCCCTCGCACCTAGACATAACACTATGTGCAGCTGCACTGGAGAAATTTGTGTGCTTTTAATATGGTGATTACACTGTTAGAGGCACTTGGAGAAAAACCTTTCCAGAGAGAAGAGCTGTTTTTGTCTACTGATGTAAAACCTGCATCTAGAGATTGAGGTATGAGGTCCGCCTAACAATGCCCAGAGGTTTTCTATTTATATAATAAACTAGCAAATAGCACGGGGAGGGTGGTATAGTCATTTAGCCCTATATCCACTGTTTTATGAAATGCTTTCCCCGTTTGTATTCTATGGAATTGTAACTATGCTGATTATATTATCATTATGCATTATGCTGATAGTACTGGCTCGTGTACTGTATATTAGAGCACGATAGTTGAAATAAATATTTAAACTATACTGTGTCTCTTATTACGCGCGTTGTGGACAGGTATGAGTGAGTGATGAAAGGGTGTTCTTGCTCCTGCGAGTCCTGAGAGAGAGATACCGTGTTCTGGGTTGTCTAATCATTGGTAGTATTGTTGCTAATGTGACGCAACAGCTAGTCGGGTTGGGGTTTTAGGTGCTAAGGTTTATGGTTGGCTCACCACTATATTCTGAGGTCCTACAATCCTGTGCATAGCTCTGTGTATGTGCAGAATCCCTACAGCAATCCTATCTACTGTACCTTTCAAACATTTTGTAATAACCAATCAGAAACATACTTCTTCAGGAAAGTAACATGCATCCTATTTTTGAGTGCACAATGTTGATGATCAGCCAATCAGTTATCGGTTTTCTCAGAAACAGCATGTTCTCCACCATTTTTGATACCTCTCATTCTACCAACTGACTACCTCAGCTACAGACATCTTTTGATTCCTTCCAGACATCCCTTCAAAATGCTTACAGTAAGGATTGTAGGGCACAATTATGTTTTCTGGTGCAAAAGGTATGCTGAACACAGAGGTATTGACAAAGACCTAGGTTTGCAAAATGTGGATATTAAATGGTTTGCACAGAGAGGATTAAAGTGGCACCAATTGATGCCTTTGGTTAAAACGTTTTTGCATCTCCAACTCCCTGACCTCATGATTGTGCCCTGTGGTGGCAATGACCGAGGCACATTGACTGGGATAGGGCTGGAAATGCTAATGAAGGATACCTTTGCACAATTGATGTTGCTTTTCCCTTAAACTGTCTTTGTATACTCTAATATATGCCAAAGACAGAAATGGAAGTGGTCAAATCAATTCTGTCCACCGATTGAGAAAGCTAGGAAGAATGTCAATAAAGCTGTTTCTGCTTACCTCAGAGATGGGCTCCATCTATAATAACAATCTACGTTTTGATATGCATGACTTCTACAGAAGTGATGGAGTTAATTTCACAGATGAAGGAAACAGAGTGTTTCTCAACAACCTTAAGTTGTGCATCTGCACTTACATGTAGTTCCAGCAAAGTCATAATGAAAACAACAGCTCTTTTTAGAGCCACTCTATTACCCAAAAGTGAATCTTATTTTTTTTTTTTAAATACATACTTTTTTTAAATATTTTCCGGATTTGCGAACTTGTCGCGAATTTGCAAAACAAAATACTGAATTCAATGTACTACAACACAATACACTTTTAAAATTTAACTTTTAATTTTCATTTTTTATATTATTTCTAATTCTATCAAATGTAATGTGATTATTAACTTCAATCTCACTAGCTCTATAAAAAAGATCACAACTGCAACACTACCTTCTGAATTATATACTATTAAATTATTTATTTAAGACCGATCCGCAAATCCACCATGATGTTACACGGGGGGGGGCGCACTGAGAGCCGCGAAAGGGTTGCAACTCCTATCACGAGAAAAAAAAAAAATATTAATGCCCCTCCAGTTCCATTGCCCGATATCGGCCCCAGGGACCCCATCCCCTGGGGCTTGCCTAATTCTTTTTTATTTTTTAAAGAATAGGGGGGCTTGGCCACTGGTTGAAGAGCACGGGGAGCCCCTGCGGTCCCTGCCGGCTCCCCTCCTCCTGCAGGTTCCGGCATTGCTTTTGGGCAAAGGGAGCTGCTGACATGCAGCTCCCTTTGCCCAAAAGCAATTCTGCTTCGCTTCATGGAAGCAAGAGCAGTTTTCCTGCTCTCGCTTCCATGAAACGAAGGAGAAGTTTGCTATGGCAGGGCAGGAGCAGTGCTCCCGCCCTGCCATAGCAAACTGCAATGTCCCGGGGGTGGGCACCCTAGGACATTGCTGGAGCCAGCCCTGGGGGGTGGCGGTCCTAAGGGCCATGGAGGGCTCCACAGCCCCCTCCAACATATTTTAAGCCCCGGGGAGGTGGTGGTCCCCAGGGCAGTGTGGGGGGGCAAGAGCCCCCCCACACCTTTTATTTTAAAAAAAGACCTGGGAAGGTGACAGTCCCTGGGGCTTGGGGGGGCCCGCGAGGCCCCCCACCCATTATTAATTAAAGCCCCAGGGAGGTGGAGGTCCCCAGGGCAGCATGGGGGTGGGCAGGAGCCCCCCATGCATATTTTTTACATAAAAAGCCCCAGAGAGGTGGTGGTCCCCGGGGCTGTGGTGGCCACCACTTCATATTAAAGCATTGCCCCCAGGGGCTTAAAACAAACGAAAAGCGGGAACATTTTTAAAAATGCTTTTTTTGGCCCTGGGGGTCTGTGTGGGACCCCCTGAGCAGGCCTAGGGGGTCAAGGGGTTTCTTTTCACCTTTTTTCTTGTGACTTGGTTCAACCGAGTCACAAGATGGCTGACAACACTTCCTGGTTTGAAGTGTTGGCAGCCAATCAGAGTCAGGCTCGAGATCAGGAGGGTTCGCGGATCCTTTGCGGCCACCAGATATCTATATTTGTAAATATATGAATTTCTCAGGCACTACTGAACGGATTTACAACATTTAACAAAAAGAGTGCTTTCTGGACCAAGAGCTACCTTTTTGCCAAATTTGGTGCAATTCCGTTCAGCAGTTCGGGCTGCAGCTGCAGCTAAAGTTTCCTACGGAAATTAACATGGAGAAACTGTGTTTTGGGACCCCCTTTTTTCTCTGCCCCGCTTGACGAATCATCCCGAAACTTTCAAGACAGGAGCTGACCGGAGCTATTGGCAAAAGAAAAAATGCTTTTTGAAAAGAAACAAGTTCCTAACTATAACTACCTACTGGCTACCACTTAAGCGGCAGTTATTCCGATATCTCAGATTTTTTTTTACATCACAGTTACTTCTAGGTACCCTTCTGATCTGGGATGCTCAGTGGAGGACAGACAGTGGCTACCCAGGTAATGTGCCAGAGATGCCATACAGGGATGCCACATCTGCCAGTTCATCACAAGGTCTCCTCAATTTATTGACCCACTCCTTCCCCTGGAAGGCTGTTCTTGGAGAGGTAGGATAAGAAATGGTGCATACCCTATTGAGATCTGGAGACATTCCTCATGCCCATCCATAATACCCTTTGTCCTCACAATAGTGCAGGTCTGCAAGTGACCGTAGAAAGGCACTCATGCGAGGGGAGGGGGATAGGGGAGGACGATGAGAGAGGAGATGGGTGGCCTCACAAGACGGCAGGCGAAAACCAACAGGGTGCTGGTTACACGCTTTCCTGATGCTGTGGTATATGAGGACATCTTAACAGAGAAGCACTTACTTCATATAGTTTGGAGAACGTATCCTTGTTTGGTGGAGATTTACCTCATTATAGCCTTGTTATCTTCTCTATAGGAGAATTTATATTATCACAGATTTATGGATAAAGATGCACAAGAAACAATTACATTACCGAAACGCACACAAGGTCAATAGACATTTGCTCATGGTCCATTACGCAGATGTAATGCAGAATACGCACTGGACATTTAACCAATGAGGTAGTTCTTAGTAATTAACCAGAAGAAAGTACTCCAGTTAGGCAGACATTTTGTTGAAACCTGTGTTCTCTTGTAGGATAAAGGGGCAGGTGAGGGTCTGTTGTGGTGCAGTCACTCACACAGCTACTGACATTCACACACAGACACTTACAAACCCACTCACACACCCATTCTGCCATTCTCATATCCACTCATAGATCCATACAGCCACTAACATCCACTGACAGGTCCATACACCACTCACACACCTGGATAACCACTTACACATTCATTTTGCTTGATCTGTTGCCGGTCTTTGACAAGTTCTCACATAGGATTCTTCTACACAGACATAAGGCTGTGAGTATGCAAGAAAATATGCAGGATTGGTTGAAATCCTTTTTGAGTTCACGTTACAGGCTGTTCATCTGCCTTCTTATCAGACTTACCAACAGCTTAGTTGTGGGGTCCCTCGAGGCTTCTCTTTTAGCCCTACTTTCTTTTATTTGTATATGGCACCTCTTGCTAATCTTAGTGCATCCTTATGGTTTCAATTTTACTCATGCGCTCATGACACCTAGATTATTTTACGGCTGGAGTGTAGCAGACCATCATCAAAGAGAGCTTTCAACAGTGTTTAAAATCTGAGGCTTATTGGACGGATGCCAACTCATTGAGACTGAACACTGATGTGATGGAGTTCCTGTGTTCAGTGATTCTTCGATCTGGTCCTCTAATTGGGGTTCCAATGTGTTGGCACACGAACTGAGCCAGGCACCGATGCTTGCATCCTAGGTATCATCTTCTATGCCAAAGTCTTTTGAGTCTCATATTATTAAAATTATGGCTATCTGTTTTGACATAATAACAATACTCTGGAAAATTTGACTTTTTGCGCCCACTTAATCCATGATAACTTTCGCTTAGGCACTCATCAATAGCAGACTGAACTACTGCATTTCTTTGTCAGTCTAACATTTTATCTGATGCAAAGATTGCAACTTATTCAGAACATGGGTGTCAGCCTTACACTAGGCTTTCTTAAATATTCTAGGATTTCCTCCTTTCTCATTAACTTGCACTGCTTACGATTCTAGAAACACCATGTGTTATTGTCATAAAGTGGTTCATAGTGTGGGACCATCCAACTATATGACATCTCTTTTTACCCCACCAGACAGCTACATTCTAGTTCTGCTTTTCTTGTTAGTAGGCCTAGACTTAGCGGAATGCACTCTGATGGTTGAGCTCTTTCTGTTATCACTGTCCAGGCTTAGAAAATAATTCCATTAGCTATATGTGTTGAGCCGAACTATATGCACTTTGCGGCTTTGAAAACCCATTTATTTAGTGATAAGGCTTCTACTTTCTCCCCTTTCTGTCCTTTTTGGTGACAGGACACCTTTGGATATTTGTGAGCTCTAGGAAACTCAAACTTTGTGAGATTGAGAGGGGAGGAGACAGTCACTGGATACAGTAAGGGAATACCTAGGAATGTAAAAATGAAAAACAATAGTAATTCAGAGTGGGAGAGAAAAGGAAATGGCATATACACAGTTTTTGCGAAGTGAGGATAAAGAGAACACAGGAGATAGAAGGGGAAATTAAAACAGAAAAGAACAGTGATGTTGAATGTGAAGCAAGGCTACAAAAGAAAAATTGGGGAACCATGTTGGTAAGTGTGGAAAAGAAGACTAAAGTTAACTAAAGAGAGTGGCAAAAAGAGCAATTGGTGGACAGAAGACTAAAGTTAACTAAAGAGAGTGGCAAAAAGAACAATTGGTGGACAGAATGCTGAACAATGTCAAACACTCACCCCCAGTACAGAGATCTTGGCCTAAATCCGTCATTTTGTTGTGCTCACCATGCCACTCCAGTTTGGACCTAGCCATATGCAAATCAATCTTGACCCTACTCCCCATGTCCAGCCCGAACTGTTAAGCCTGGTCCTCCCTGGACTGGAAACAACATCCTAGGATTGGTTTCAGGGTATCACCCCCACATCAGCCAGGATAGCTTGAATCCAGTGGAATGGTGAGCACAGGATGCACGTCTGGGCATCCCCATCCCACTGGGGGTGAGAAATGCAAAATGGTTGAAATGTTTCAGCACTCCATCCATCATCTTATGTTTGCTATGTTCTCCCTAAGTGGCCAAGGGTAAACCCAGACATGGGTCCCTTACTCGCTCTGCCATTGGACTCAAGCTAGCCTGGCTTATGAGTTGTGATACCTTAAAACCGGTCCCAAACTGCTTGTTTCCAGTCCAGGGTGGACTTGGCCTGGCAGATCTGGCTGGACTTTTGCCATGAGGAGCAGGGTCAAGATTGATTTGCATATGGCTGGGTCTAAACTGGGGTGGCATAATGAGCAAAAGAATGATGGATTTAAGCCAGATCTCTTGACTGGGGTGAGTGGTTGAAAAGTTTCAGCACTCTGTCCATCATCTTGTTGTGTTTGCTATGTTTCCACTAAATGGTCAAGGGTATGCCCAGACATGGGTCCCTTGCTCGCTGTGCCCCTGGATTAAAGCTAGCCTGGCTGATGGGGTGTGATACCCTAAAACCAGTCCCAGGATGCTTGTTTCCAGCCCAGGGAGGGCCCGGCCTGGCAGTTCGGGCGGGACTGTTACCATGAGGAGCATGGTCAAGACTGATTTACATATGGCTGAGTCCAAACTTGGGTGGCATAGTGCGCAAAAGAATGATGGATTCAAACCAGATCTCTTGACTGGAGGTGAGCAGTTGAAATGTTTCAGCACTCCATCCATCATCTTGTTGTGTTTGCTATGTTTGCCCTGTGTGGCCAAGGGTAGGCCCAGACGTGGATCCCTTGCTCGCTGTGCCACTGGATTCAAGCTAATCTGACTGATGAAGGGTGATACCCCAAAACCGGTCCCAGGATGCTTGTTTTTAGTCCAGGGAGAAGTTAGCCTGGCTGTTCAGGCTGTACTGTTCTCATGAGGAGCAGGGTTAAGACTGATTTGAATATGGCTGGGTCAAAACTGGGGTGGCATAGTGGGCAAAAGAACGATGGATTCAACCCAGCTCTCTTGACTGGTGGTGAGTGGTTGAAACATTTCAGCACTCAATCTATCATCTTGTTGTGTTTGCTATGTTTGCCTTAAGTGGCCAAGAGTATGCCCAGACGTGGGCCCCTTGCTTGCTGTCAAAAGCTGAAAAATCAATTCCTGCCTGGTGAGTATGTATAATTACAGCATAGGTTCATACATTGAGGTGCGCAAAATGTCGCACAATAACCACAAAAAACAGAAATGGGAACCAGTATTTTAGTTGATACTTCCTTAAAGGAAAAAGACCTTCAAATGTATTTTCTTTTTCTCGTTTTTCTAACACATTATTATAATATGTAAATTTATTAAATCAGTTATACAATACAACAAACTGTACACCACAAAATATGAACTCAAAATGGAAAATAATTTAGAGCACCAACCCCGGCTGCCAGAAAATAACCCAAAACATATCTCAGTCAGACTCGCATATACTCAAACAGACATACCAGACCATACCCAAGCTTCAATCATTCAGACAAAAATGACATTCCTCAATAAAAACAATACATTATCATTTTCAGTAGACCAGGAAGAGAGAAGGGAATTGGTAATGAGTTCTTATATTGTGTATATAAATCCGTATATTTTAGAGTTTTAACTGTAGGGTGGCCCAAAGTTCCTCCATCCAATAGGGATCAATTACAATGGATGTCGTGGTGACGTCGTGGTCTGACCGATCTCAATGTAAGCGCTCTAAGGCCTTAAAAAGGCTACAGTGATTTGAAAATGCCAATTGCCTTAGAATTTGACAGAATTTGACAGAAGTTGTAGATGTCCCATAATCAATTTTCAGAGTGCATTGACGTCCACAACACTCTAAATATGGTGGACAGGGACATCGATCACTTTTTTGCCAGATTCCCCAGTGAACCAAACTCTAAATACAGTCCCAAGTATTCATTATAGTGAAAAATGTAACCCTCTTTGGCAAACCAGGAGACTCTTTGCTACCATGTCACTCATGTTCAAATATGAGTGTGAAACGTCTACCTTAAATGCAATTGCCAGACATGTAGAAGAGCAAAAAAGGGCAGCAGGCAATTATACACTCATTCAACTTCTCACATGGCGGTAGTTCTGTTTATTTGGAAAGACAAGAAATGCCCTTTATGGAGGAAGAGCAGCGTGAAACACTTAGAATTTTAGCCGGGTAGCTGTCAATATTAGGTGCATTTTCAAATGAGGAGCTCAAGTGACCTCTGATATAATATTGTGTGTGTACCCCACCCCTCAAGCTCAACAAGGTTTTACCTGCCTCAGCCACCTCCCCTTATTTCACTTTCAAAATTAAACATAGACTCAACATTACCCATCCTTCGTAAATCCAAATATAAAAAAGTCTACTCTCCCATGCCTTTTTCTGCACATTCCTGCCAATCTATCTGTCCATGGCTGATCTCCACTGTCACTCTGAGAGCAGCGAGCTGGCACCGTGTTGTTTTTCAGCAAAAGTTTTTATTTAAAGGAAATTGACAGTGGTACATATGACTGATTTGTACTACTCTTCGAGATTTGTTTTCTCTCCTAAGGAGATAAGATGTATTTCCACTGCCTCCAAATCCAGTTATTCTTAGGGGTGGTTTACTGTCTGCTTCCAGCTTTATTAAATTATTGAAATCCTCTTTGTCTCGTCCCCATTACTCTCAACCAAGTGATGTTTGATTTTGTAAACTGGAGCTGTAGTGCTAAACTACTAAATTGCGTGCTATTTTATATGCAGGACCACTAGAATTATGCAGCAGCGGAGGACCAAATTATGCAGCAGGGTTGACTAAATTATGCATCAAGAAAAGGTAAATTATATAACGTAGTGCAGTACATTTTATGACAATATTATTTCATCATAATGTTGTCTTTTTTACACGTTAACACTGTCTGGGCAAAGGTTCACCTCATTTGTACCAGTTTATCATCCAAATACAGTAAATAGCAACAGAAAGGTGACCAGTCAACCTTTGCAAAGGGCTCATCACTGAATGGCAACATGTGTCACCGTGATTTTAGTAACTTTTGATCCCTTTGATCTAGAAACTATTTTTGTTCAAATATGTAGATTATACAGCAGATGATGGATTATGTGGCTAATGCAGCAAATCTATAATCATGAAGAAAAGGCCACAACCACACAATCACAAAATTCCAGCGGGCCTGCTTATGTGTTAATCTTTTGAGAACTTTGGACCTTATTATTTGTTTGACTAAACAAAAAATATTTTAGACAGTTTTGGACACCCGCCCAAATGATTAGTTGAGGAAACTTTTCTGCTGAATCATGCTATGTATGTGATTTTCGAGGCTCACCTTCATTAATTCTTCTGCTGATGCATAGCTCTCTCTATCAGCGGCATCCATTTGTGGAGACCCTTAATTGTGGCAAAAACATCAGTATTTAATTTGTGGGAGATTAGGCATGAGCCAAACGCTAACACTTGATATACCATTTTAAACTGCAAAAAAAATGAGTAAATAATATTATTATCATTTATTATTCATATCTATGCATTTAACATTTTTGGTTGTTTGTTAGTTGCCTGTTTTGGGTTGGGAAGGGAAGGTTGGCATTGCTATCATGATTCTAATTGGTTGTCAAGTAATGTAAATATTTAATTTTCTCTAAAGACCATTACTTAATTGTTTGCTTTAAAATTTGATTGGCTCAGTCATTCTGATTACAGATTCATATTCTGCTGTAAATCTTCTATTATTTCTGTAGTGCATTTTGTTTTAGTATCACTACACTCTGAAATAAAATATGTAAAATTCAATGCCTACTCCAAATTAATAGACTTCTCTATTATAATAAAAAGCCAATCCCCTTGCAATTTGCAAGTGGGTAAATTAAGTCAACTGAGGATGCCTAGTCCTCTCCATCTAGATTGTAAGGTGTAGCTCTAGCACCTACACACATTGGGGTATTTGCCGTGCTTTACAAAATCTCTAACATAACATAAAATAACAAGACTGGAAAGGTCTTCATGGTTACTAGAACACAGCAAAAATTTGCTCTTCTAGAATTTTTAAGCTTCCTTTCGTCTACATGCTTCCAACACTTTGAGATTATTTCTTGTATTCTGAAGTAAAATTATTCAGTTTGCTATTTGAATTGTAAAGTATAATTATAGATCGGTATCAATGGATTGCTCCTTGAAAATATGTAGCCCATTCAGAATAGCAGCTGTGATGGGCAAGCCTAATGTTTTGAGTGATTCTGATGCACAGCGTAAAAAGCATTTTCTAATGGTCTTTTGCTTTTTGGGCTTTTGAGTTTAATGGTGCTGTGTTGTTGTTAGTACTTTGAATGTGATTCTGAAAGTTTTGAAGAGGCTTCAGCCCTCTATGGGCAGCCAGTACAGGTCTGTCAGCATGATAGCACAGTGGACACACTACCTTAGACGTCTGCATAGCATGCAAGACGTTTTTTCAATGAAGCAAGCCTGGAGAGGAGGTTCTCCTCACAGAGGATAGAAACTGGCTTGTATGGTGGTCTTAAGGTCTAAGGGCCTTATTGAAAGTTTGGTAGAGTGGTAGTACAGCCGCAAATTGGTAGCCATCCTGCCCTGCCAAGCTAGTGCCCCCCCACTTTATTTAGAATCCAGGCAAACACCAGGATTCCACCTGCGAATTCTCCTCTCCTCTGCTGGTTCCGCTAGTGTAAACCTTTAACCTGGTAGCCTGTCTGCCAAGGGACCACCAGGTCAAATTGAAAGTTGCTCCCACCCTTTTTAAGGTGGGACTATCGTCACTGAATATCCATGCCCATGTCTGACACAGGCGGGGAAAATGCAGAATGGACCCCTTTTTTTTAATATGCACATTTTTATTGTTTTCTTACAGGTACAGCACATCACATTGAACTGACACAACGCCTCAGTTGAGGTAGAGATCCTTATGATTACAGTA
Organism: Calotriton arnoldi; assembly: GCA_963921515.1. Classification (NCBI taxonomy): domain Eukaryota; kingdom Metazoa; phylum Chordata; class Amphibia; order Caudata; family Salamandridae; genus Calotriton; species Calotriton arnoldi. Next base: position 2,290,081 of record CAWUFW010001128.1, on the reverse strand, counting down.
GCAACAGTGGGTATCATCTCATACATAAGCATGACATCAATCTCACAATACCCCCTCATAGCAGGTCCACACCCACCGCCCCAAACCACTTGCCCCTTATTTTAGTGTGTTTAGCCGGGCAACCCCATGCCTCATAGGTTGGTTTCTACTACTAGGCACACCAGTCCGCCCCATGTCTCCACTGCGCCAATGTCAGAGGCCTGGAAGCTCTCCAGTGAGCCGCAATATCACGCTTGACCACTAGCAATGCTGTCCCCAATAGTGCCCGATCTACGCGTGTCCCTCCTGCACCCTCGAGTACTCCCAATATGATTAACATCAGGGAAAGGTCTATATCGAGGTTCAAGACTTCAGTGTGTTCGGATATCACCCTTTTCCAGAAACATGTGATTGCAGAACAGGACCACGTCATATGGTGAAAAATCAGCAGAAATGTGGGAGCAGCAAAAGCATGCCAGGCTGGGTAGCAACCCCACCTTATGTAACCTGTCAGGGGAGAGATAAGCAATATGTAGGTAATATGTTTTCACTAGGCATAATTGCGATGATATGGTGAGTACTTTGGGGGCCATCAAAGCGCCTCCCCATTTGGAATCATCCAGAGGGACCAGGCATCCCTCCCAGCATATCTTGAGTGCCGTCAACGTGCCTGGGGCGTTAATAATCAGCATGCAGTAAATTTGGAACACTTTATCCCTACCTATTGCCCCCATCATGACCTTCCCTTTCATCGGACTGAACTCCGGGAGTGGGGTGTCTGTATAGATATGTACTCTCAATGTGTGTCGCAGTTGCAAGTATTTATGAAATTGTGTTCCAGACAAGGAGTATGCCTGTTGGAGCTCCTGAAAGGAAGATATATGGATTCCCTTCCAGACACCTCCTAGTAAAGTAATGCCTATGGTGTTACATCAGCCAAACCCCTCTAGTGAAGCCACCTCTCTTAAATGTGTACAAGGGGGTCTGCTATGTCAGTTTGGAACACCACCCAGTGTGTCGCTGGACCACTCACTATCCCATAAATGCCAGCATAGTCACTTCAGGTATCGAGGTGGGAACAGTGTCGCCATATAGCATTGCCATGGTTTGGGGGAAATCCAATGTTTGAAGTTCCAATTTAAAAGCCGGGTCAGACCAACCACTGGTGAGCCAGTCATTAATAGTCAGTAGTTGGGACGCTAGGTGATACAGGTAGAGGTTGGTCATACCCAATCCACCGTCATAAGGAGCCCCCTGGCACTTCCCAAGTGCCAAACAAGGTCTGTAATTGTGCCTTAGAAAAGAAGCCTTATGCTTTTAAATATAGCATAATACATATAGAGGGGCTTTTTGTCAACCATCTTTAACCATGTGGTTGTTGAATTGTCACTCAAATTAAGCTTCTTCCTATCACAGCACACAACATAGAGCAATGAGTCAACCCACTTGAGCCACTAGATGTCTCTACCTGGAGTGACTGCATTTTCCTGTGCACGTGTATGCATCCACTTAAAAAATAATCCTCCAAAGTTAGAAACTTGAAGGCACTTATATTTCCCAAATCTGCTGGAAACTATGTATAGTAGACTGCCATTACCTGCTTTGTTAACAATCAAGACACTAATTGAAATTTGTAATATGGAGTCATCATCATATCCCAGTTCTGGCATATTTATTAACCCTATAGAATACTAGCACAAAACATTATAATAGCAGAAGCATAAATGCTAATTTATATGTTGAAGCCATGTCCTCTGAACTTTGTGAAGGACATTTGAAACAGTTGCATCTGGCTAAAGAGGGGCATCTACTATTGACTAAAGGTACTGCAGCTTTGTGAAGACTTCAAGCAGTTGATTCTGACTTAAAAGGGGCATCATGTAACATTTTGAAGTACTGCAGCTTGGTGAAAGACTTTTAAAGCTTTTGCATCTGACTCAATAGGGAACTTTAGTAACCATTTGAGTTTTTGCAGATTTGTGAATGTCATACAAGCCAAGTGAAAAACATCCCAAGTGAAAATGCACACATTTATATAAATAGAAGGACATTTGGACACACGTTGTCATCTATTGGGTTGGTCAATTGGCGGCATTATCACTTTGCTTCCTCTTACCACAGTACACTGCAAGTGGCAAAGGATCAGCACAGTTGAGTCATAGAATGGTTACACTATAAGCAACTGAAAATGCTGCCACGTGTAGTACCAGTTAGAAAGAAGTCTACTGAAAATAGACATGAAAACATGTGAATGTACCCGTGACTGCTAATTCATTTATATTTTAAGCTGCCATCACAGTGTTCCATTGTAATCAAGACATGTATTGAAAGTTGTGATGTTGATTCATCATCATAATCCACCTTTGGCATATTCCTAGAGACAACAATGGCAAATCATTAGGGTAGTAAAAGGTTCTTGGCTAATTTTTATATTGAAGCCACTGTCCCTGCTCCGTAAAGGACATTTGGAGCAGTTGCTTCTGCCTGTAGAGGGACTTCTAGGAACAAGCTGAGGTACTGCAGCTTTGTGAAGTCTTCAAGCCATTGGATCTGGCTCAAGAGGTACATAAGGGACCCTCTTGCAGTACTGCAGTTTATCAAAAGACTTAAGGCTGTTGCATCTAACTCGAGTTTTTTTAGCAATTTGTTTGTTCAACCGGAATCGATCTCATGCTTCCTCCTACTACAGCATGCAGCAACGTTTAAGGCTGCTGCACCTGATTGAAGAGGGACACCTAGTAAAGATGTGAAGTACTGCAGCTTTCTGAAAGACTTTTGAAGCAGTGTCTTCTTTCTTGTGAGGGACATCTGGTAATGTCTTAGGTACTGCAGCCTGGTTAAAGACTGATACGAGTGAGACTTGAAGTACTGCAACTATGTGAAGGCCTGACCTAAGGGCTTTGTTAATGCTTGTTTATTTTTGTACTGAGAAAAGAATCTCCTGCTTTGGGAGTGTATTTGCTCAATTAAAAAACATTTATCAAGCAGGCGCTTTGAACATGGTGCCCTCTTGGCAAGCCTTCAGTGCTGTATGCTGTAGTGGCTCCCTTCACAGCAGAGAGATCCCCTATCACCGTAGGGGATCTCTAAATAGGGTGGATCTCTTAGTATACCTTCAGTGATGTCCAGTGCGGTGGCTTCCTTCACAACAGACAGCCCCATCACAGAAGGGATCTCTAAATAGGGCAGACAGTTGTTAACCCAAAATTATTCTGAAGTCAGGCAGTTGTTTATTTTAAGTTAGACAGGGCAATCAGCCATGGACCATCATTAAGGGCAGAGAAGCCTTGCCCCTACACCTTTTCCTGATGTGGAAAGAATGTCTGTCAGGCTGAGCAAAGACTGACAGACACCTTCATGGTCTGGTCAGGCTGCCAGTCACTGTATATGCGCAAGTGCCTGGCCTCCTGAACCAAAATTTGCTGGGCTGAAGATTTCACAACTCAGTGGATGTGATCATCTCAGCCCGGTAAAGTCTTCAGTGAGCCTCCCCTTCATGACAAGGGGGAGTGTCAATGATAGACTTGGACCTGGGCACTTCAGTTTTAAGCCCTGAGGTATCCAGGGCCAAGAGTCCCTCAGTGACACTTGTTACAGAGTGCGGTGGATTCAGCAACTCTCATGACTCCATCCCACTCTGTGACAAGGTAAAGATAGGCCTCCTCTCATTGGCTGACCTTTGACAAGGTCAACTAATTAGAGGAGGCCATAGAATCTTCTTTCTGAAGCCTCCAGAAAACAACAGTGGCTTCCCTCCCGCCACCCACGATCACCGCCACGGCCTGGTACATTTTTCTTTTAAATGTTGGGTGCATCAATACATGTGTGTATCTCTCTATATTTGTGCATTTGTGCGTGGGTGCATGCTGTGAATGGGTGTGTGCATGCGTAGGTGCTGGGTGTGAGTATTTGTGGGCGCTTCAGAAAGAGAGTGTGTGTTTGCCCACCCCAACCCTGCTGCACGTTACAGGCTGCCACTTAAAACAACCTAGTATCAGAATGTTTGTGATTTCATTGTGATGTAGGTCTTGAATAAGAAACTGCTGTCAATGAAGGATATGCATAGTTTTGCCTCATCAGAGATGTGTGTGTTTCAATCTGTCCAGTTTCATGTTGGGCAGCCATTCCTTGACAATAGGTTGTCAGATGCTATCAGTAGTAACAGTACATTTGTGTTTTTTTTCATCTTGAGTCGGTTATTAGAAATCCAGGCCTCAACGAGGGATGCAAGATCTTTGAGTCAACGCATGACACTGTTAAAGGACGCTTTAAAGTAGAGTTTCAGACCCTTCTACTCCTCTCCTTGTTATGATAGGCCAGGATCATTCTGTTGCTTTTGTAATAATATGATATCAGAAAGATGACTTTATCCCTTATTTGAAATAAGACAATGCAAATAAAGCCACTGGACAGTGAAATCTAATCAGATTTCTGAATATCTACCAATAATATGCACGATGACAACTGTCATACAATCAATTTCAGTACAGATTGTTTGCATTTCAATCAGTCGTTCAGAACACCCCCCCCCCCTTAACTTTACAGTTCACTGGCTTGATAAACCCAGGCCATTTCGAAACTGGGCATGAATTTCAGCTGATATGCTTGAAGCAATAGTCATTTACACTTACCATGAATCAGTTTGTTGGCTACCTAAGAATTTGTATTTTAAATCACTGGATTACTCCCCCGTATCATATGTGTGAAAATCAGTCAAGGAATCTTATGCTTATGGAAACATATAGGCCATATATTTCCATACGCATCAGATTCCTTGACTGATTTTCACACATAAAAACCCCAAATCCAGTGCCTAGATTTCGTGTTCGGATCGCCCCCACCCCCAACCCCATTGAAAATTTAGTATATATAATATATATATCATATCTGGGGTGTTTTTCCAAAGCAATTTGGCTAAATATCCCTGTAAAACAGCATTTTGCATTAAATAATTATTATGAACAACTCTAAAAAGAGACATAAAATGTGTGGGAGTCTTCTAACGGTATGCTGGTTTGAATTAACTGTTATTTGAGCAGTCTTTTGTGTCTGTTAGGTAAACACTAATTTGCATGAATAGTGAAACAAAACATTTTCAAGATGAAGAAAGAATCATTCTTTCTCAACATCTCCTAGTGAAAATGTTTAAGTTTAGTCACTGCAGTACAAAAGGAAAGAATAAAATATAAAACTGGTAAATTATAAGTTGAAACACACAGTTATTAAAGGTGGAGTAATTAAAACAGTTAAACATGCTCGATTATACATTATTTGATTGTTCTTGTTACAAGTCACCTATTTTGAATACACCATGCTCTCAAACTATACCACGACCACCAGCAGGACTCCCTGTTGCTCGTGCCCAAGCAGATTGTAAGAGAAACCTCCAGTGTTTAATATTTAGATTGTTTAGCATTGGTTTCAGACAGTACCGTCTAAGCAAGCCATGCAAACGACACAAGAATGGATATTGGCTCAAGGCTTGCTTTGGCTCAAAGTAATGGGTGCAAAATATCTGCTGTTCTTCCAAATGTGTAGGGAAAATTTAGCCCTGGAGTGAAGAGGATCATTCCTTAGTCTCTGAATAAATTACATTTATGTAGAGTTACTGCTTCCTATTACAAACAAAGGTTTTTTGCCAGACCATCAATGTGGTTATATTAACACCATCTAGGAAATATTTCTCACCTCTCTAGTTCATAATTAAGCAACAGCTTGAAGGTAACCATTTAACTTTAACAATGTGTTGTCGCTGTGATATAATTGATCATCTTTTTCCATCCATGCACATTAGAAATCATATTTTGAAATGTGGCTTTTAAGCAGCAGATGTAAATTAATGGGGCAAGTACAGCTAATCCATAGTTGTGTATAAAATGCAGAGGCTGAGGTATCGTACAATTTCGGTGTTTATGCACATGGTCCAGATGCCTTTCAGTATCCCATGGCAAATAGCCCCTGATAATGTCCCTGAACAGTATCTTGGCTACTGGATGCCAACCAATGGGTTTGTTTAAACTGTTACACCACCATTAATTTTGTTTGTATTTCCTTAGTTCAGGTACACATAGACTGCTACCCTGCCATCCTAACCCCAGGCGAAAGAAGTACAGAATATCTGTTATTTACTGTAATTGACTCTTGCCGTTCTATATATTTCACTTCATGTGAATAATTATATTTGTAATGCTGAAATCATGGCCTCATTAGAGAAGAGTGATGATTCAAGTAGTCATTCAGATAATTAAATAACATTTTTGAAATGTGAAGATAGCCTGGGTTACCTAGCAATAATAAAGAAAAATGCTAATTTAAAATTTCTATTTTGCCCCTTGACTGTCATTTATTCTGACACAAAGTATGCTCTCCTGGCAGCACAATTACCGACCATTGAATGGAGTTTACTTAGTATGCCATATGCAATTCAAGTGTTGAAATATTTCTGCAATTCACAGGGAAAATATTTGAGTGGGCATTGCTGATAGGATACTAAAGTTTAGCAGTACATGAATCCAACTATTTTTCAAATCGATTACCTTCCATTTCTTAGAGAAATCCACAAATGGTTGCAGGGCAAATGACTGGTGTTAGAAAGACTAAGGTCCTTATTATGAGTTTAACAGTCCATAGGACCGCCGAACCCGTGGTGGTGGACCAACCAACGACACACTGTGGGACAACCCATAGTATTAGGACAGCAGTGGTTGGACCGCTCACGAGACCCCTTGCACCGCCAGGATCAAGGATCCAGCTGGGCCAGCGGTCTGCAACCGGCTGTAATATGCTGACGGTGCCGGCACCGCTGAGCATATTACGAGTTGCATTTTCATCGCCCTTTTCATGGTGGTGATCCCACCATGAAAAGGGTGGCGGAAAGGCAAGCTGGATTTGGGCCGAGGAGCATGCAGGGGGGGCGCATGTAGTAGAGTACACTTGTAATCAGGCCCCAGCCTGATTACGAGTTTGGCGGTCCTACAGCAGAGGCAGTACTCCACCGTCTGTTGTAGGACCCCCAAACCCATGATGCATGCGCCTGCCCGCCATATCAGGAGTTAAATCCTGGTCTGGTGGGTGGTGTTGCAGCAGTCTGACTGCAGCAGTCTGCAAGGCACATAGAGGAGCCTATAGAGCAGACCTCCGCAGTCAGACTGCCGACTGCACCTTTGTGCATGGTGGGGCATACATGCCACACCATGCAGAATGTGGGGGTGCAAATACAGAGGGGCACTGCATGTGCCCCCTCGCATGCACCCCGACCCAAATCTGGTAGGGGGTCCTGTTAGGGCCCCCTTTGTTGCCTTGCTGCCACGCTTTTCATGGCAGGATCACCGCCATGAAAAGGGCAACGAAAATGCAACTCTTAATATGCTCAGCAGTGCCTGCAGGAGCAGCATCAGCATATTACAGCAGGTTGCAGACTGCCGGCCCAGTGGGATCCTTGATCCTGCCCATGCTGGCGGTCTCGTGGTGATCCGACCGCTGAAGTCCTAATAGTGCGATCAGTCCTGCAGTGTGGTGGTGGTCGGGCCGCCACCACGGGTATTGAACAACGGAGGGTAATGGATGGCAAGAGGCCAACAGCAGTCCCTTGATGAAAGTGTGACTAAAGGGAGACATTCCCATCACTTCCCCGGTTTTGGAGAAAACAGATGAAACTCTGGATATTCCTGAGGAGAATCGCAGTGCGAACAAGTAAGGCGACTGACTAATTACAATTACCCACACATACCTCAGGATATAAGGTACTGAAAGTAGGGGAGTGCAGAATATGCCCATATAAGAGGGATCCGAATCCTGAGGAAGGCCTGTTGACCCCACGTGGCATGTGGAAGACCGAAACATGTAGATATAAAAACACAAATATTAGGGGGCACGGATACTAATGATCCAGGAATACCCCGTTCATACTATTTTTAATCCTGCCAGGAGAAGTTCATGGTAAAATCAGCAGACTATCCCCTAGGTAGTCTTAGATTTTTTTCTGTGTTGAGAGGATCCTTTACCCAGATGGGACAGAGGGATTGACTCTAGTTCCTCAACTTTTTGACAATAACATAAAACAAACTGTTTTTCGCTCCATTCTGTAAGTTGGTCTGCGTCAGGATGTTGATGCGCGCCCTATGATGAAGCATGACACTATCTAGTGTGTGAGGGCAGTATTTAAACGCGAAGGTATTTCCCATTTTAGAATATTGAACAGTTCCCTATGAGAGAATAGATCATTTTAAATACCTCTTCCTTTCTTTGGTGTGAATTAATATTACAGTAGGGAGGACGAAGGGAAGGGCAGTACCTCTCTCCCCCCGTGTGGCATGTGTGTTGATGATCCTATGGACCGCCAAACTCGTAATAAGAACCTAAGACTTTTTTTATGTAAAGGCAATGAGGAAATCTGTGTCAACAATTAAACAAAGTCCTGTCCAGTTATTTTTGTGTGCCATGTTTATTATGTGAGTTTCCCTGTCAACTGTGACTTGTCTATGGAAACATACTTCAAGACAGCAGTGGTATTTGTATCGAAAGTACTTCTAGGGCTGTCCACTTTTGGGCTGCTTCTGAATGAGCCGATACATTGCTTGCAATCACATCTCCAAGAACATACATGGGGTTTTCTTAGTCCACTTCATGTGAACTTCAAATGTTACAGACTTCAACAGCAAAATGTGGTTCAAAGCTGTGTCATACCACATTGAGGGCATGTGGGTGGCCTCACTGTCGCAAACTGACACTTTTGCTTCTCATTCCACCCCATCATATGAAGTGTGATGGTGCCCCTGCCTAAGAGCAAAAACAGGTTCCCGCACTTTAAACCCACCTTGCCTGTCTTCTTCTGTCCTTGAACAGTATCTTGGCAACTGGATGCCATTACTACCCTTACCTGTAGTCTACAGCATCCCTGCACAGTGGACCTGCATGTATATATATATATATATATATATATATATATAAAGATTAAAACGTACCCAATACATACATTTAAAACGCATATGTCTTTACCATTCATGCTTTTACAACGAAATTCGTTGTAAAGGCATGCATGGTAAAGGCATTTGCATTGTAAAATCCTGCGAAGTAATGGTTGTGTGAGGAAACAGTACCTGTGTTGTAGCAGCCGCATTCTAATGGTAATGCATGGTAACGGCTGCTTTGTAATGGCTGTTTCCCATGCTAGAGCAGTGGGTTAGAAGCACACTATGGGAAAGGTTCTGGTGATCTCAGGATATAAGTACATGAGGTACAGCTCCCTTTCTGCTGACGTCAGGGGCATATCTAGTAACAACCTGCACAAGGTGAAAGCAGCAGATAAAGCAATCACTGTTGTGGAATGATGAGGCGGAGCCATGTATCATCAGCTCATTCAAATTTTAGTGATTGTTTTTGTTGATGTACTACAAAACCAATGTATGAGTATTTACTAAATTATGGTGCAAAAATGGACACATACTGCAGATTAGCTATTGATGATGGAAATCTCAACATGTGCTAATGATTACTGAGTGATGGCACAAATATGAATGTGTTATGATTAATTACTGATATTGCAAATGTACACAAGCAGCCACGGCTTCTAAGTAACATTAAAAATCGGACCCAACACTCAAGATTTTGGAGTCCACAAATGATCAATATTTCATGGTGAATGAGTAGTGGCGCTAATTTAAACATGCACAGTGAGGAGGTGTTAGAAATGCGGTTTCTGATTTTCTAGGGTATGCACCTAAGCCAGGCAGAACCCACCACTCTAGTCAGGATAAGGGAGTAACACACCCAAGATAACCCCTGCTCATCTACTTGTTAGCTTGGCAGAGCAGTCAGGCTCCTCCCAGAGGCAATGTGTAAAGTGTTTGCGCAACACACTCACACACCATTGACACACTAGACACACCAAAAAAAGAGTCCACACAAAGGTATATAAAAAAAATACCCTTTTTATTATACATAAAAACAAATTAGACCACAAATCACATAAATCACTTTGCCAACTAGGCAATTGTCGTACCAAATTTAGTGCACTAAAGCACTACTTACAAGTTACATATGTCATAAAAATCACCAGGGAAACATTGGGCATAACATCCCAGTTAGTGCACTAGGGCAATACTTTCAGATTGCACATGTCCTAAAAACATTGTGGAAACAGTATGCATTACATCACAGTTAGTGCCATAAAGTGAATACTTTTTTGTGGGACACGTCATAAGCACACATTGTGAAAGACACGGTTACTGTGCATATCATACCATCACATTATGTTGCATTACATCAGGGCCTGAAAAGGCAATAGTTAGATGCAGCGTAAGTCACCAAACTTCATTTTCCATGAAGCACCAAATATTACCATAAATGCATAGGGTGCAGCATCCCTGCACTCCAACTACTCTTGATATGGTACTTCCATTCCACCACGTGGGGCGCAGAAGCTTCTGCTCCCCTCCTACAAGGAATACGGTAATCCCAGTGGTTTCCCTGAACCCAGCTCACAGTCGGGACCTCCGTGGAGGATTCACTCCGACGTGCAAGAGATTGAATACGTGCCACCAGGTCAATAATATCGCAGCTGCCCAAGCTTGTGCGGCGCAGAAGCGAGTGGTTTCAACTAGAGGTGGGGGAGGGAACCAACTCGGTCCCCCTCCGGTCCCCGTTCGGGACCAATCAGGAACTTGCAAGGCAGCCTCTCCGGCTACCTGAGGCGGGAGGCACGAGGGTTCTCCTCTTCCGCTGGGTTGCAACACACCAATCCGGCTGTGAGGCTTGTGCTCTCTCTCACTTAGGCCAGCGTCCCCGCACTACCTGGCAGTCGGTTTCCACCTCAGAGGTGCCCTCGAGCTCAGCAAACCTCTCGGGCTCGTTACAAAGAGGGTTGGAGGCTCAGCCCAGAACTCAGGCGCACGGGTGGTTTAGCGGTCAGCGCCCACTGCGAATTCAATTCAGAAAGCAGCAACTGCAGCCTCCCCAGTGATGAAACACAGGCAGGCTATCCATGGAATAAAGCAGTGAATAAATTTCCAGTAAGTAAAGCGCTCACCACGCGCTCGTTTGGAGTGCTCCTTTTGCGAAGGGGGAGCACTCTCCATATGCTTGGGCCCCAAATGGAGCGCTCAACACGCCCTTACTTCTTTGGGGAAAAAAAGGTATGAGGGAAGTCCAGTCCTTTCTCTGCTCCAGGCAGGAGCAACCACTGCAGGCCGGCCTACCCCTCACAAGTTAGGGGCAGCGCTCCTCACACAGCTTCTCCAGCTCTCCTCCCAGGCAGGTTATTCTTTTTAGATATAGCATGGATCTTTCTCCTGAAGTATTTTGTATCCCTGAGACTTCCAACAGGAGGCAAGCACACACAAGCCCTTGGAGATTCTCCACAAGCAGGATACCATAGCAGGGCAAAAAGAGTCAGTCCTTTTCCTCTACCGCAGAAAGAAGCAGCAACTGCAGGCCACCCACCCCTCACTCAAAAAAGGCAGTGCTCCTCACACAGTTCTTCTGCTCTTCTTCTTGGCAGGGTCCTCTTGTTTCTTGAAGTAATCTAAAGTCCTGGGGTTTTAGGTGTAATACTTATACCCCAAATTGTCAGTGTTCTCTTTGCTGTAAGGGTCTCTGAATCCAGTCCAAACCAGTCCTGTCCTCCCTGGTGCAGCCTGACCTCTGTGGGCGGAGACAGCATTGTGAAAAAGGAGACACAGCCTATTCAGTTGCAAGCAAAACTCCTCCCACCACTCAAAATGCAGACCAGGTATATTCAGCCCAATGATGAGTCACTCAGGCAAGGCAGGGCACACCTCATCCTCCCTAGTAACTGCCTAGAGTAAATGCACATCCCTAGCTCCTGTCACTCAAACACCAGGCACTGAATACACAAACAGTCAGAAGCACACAGGATGGTAAAGTAAGAAAATGCCCACTTTCTAAAAGTGGCATTGTCAAACACAGAATTTAAAAACCACCTTTACCAAAATATGTGTTAATAAATTCTGAGTTCAGAGAGCCTAAACTCCATTTTTCTATCATGTCCCTATGGAAAGCTACACATTTAAAATGTTACAGAGCAGCCCCAATGAAAGCCTATGGGACAGACAGCCTTTCAATAGCGAAAAACGAAATACACAGTATTTCACTATCAGGACATGTCATACATACCAGTACATGTCCTACCTTTCACATACACTGCACCCTGCCCGTGGTACCTTGTGCCTACCTTAGGGGTGCCTTACATGTAAGGAAAGGGAAGGTTTGGGCGTGGCAAGTGGGTGCACTTGCCAGGACATCATGGCAGTTTACAACTGCGCGCGCAGACACTACAGTGGTAGGTCTGAGACACATTTACAGGGCTACTCATGTGTGTGGCTCAATCAGTGCTGCAAGCCCACTAGTAGCATTTGATGATGAAAATCTGAACATGGATGAAAGATTAGTGAATGATGGTGCACATTTTACATGTTTTACATCTGGTGAGCATCCTGGGCACAATGGTGCCTACTCCTGTGTAATGCCTCCACTAGCATAATGATGGAAATTATTGGCTTATTGTAGGTACCCCTTGAACAATGGTGGAATGCATGCACTGGCACATTTTTGCTAATTATTGTCATTTTTCATAACCGGATTACTACTGCTATCTGAGGACTCTGCTGTAAGGTTGGTGTAACCTGTCTACATGCATCCATGCACTCACTTATTAATACAGTGATGCCCTCACCAATCCATCCATCCATACATACCTTAATGCACCCACTTATTCAACAATTCATCTGTCTATGAACTCACTCCGTGTGTACTTATCCATGAACTCGGCCACTAATCCATCTATGCACCTAGTCATCCTTGAATCTGTTAACTGAGTATCATTTTTACTCAAACTTCCATCCACACAACTGCACACACAGAACCTCGACAAGAATCACTTTAATTTATAAAACAGCCAGATTTATTGGCTTTACCAGTGCTTGTTGAACCATAAATTCAATTAATCGGAAATCATTCAGGGCAGGATTGTCATTTCCTCCCTCTCAGGAAGAAGAACTTAGAATCAAACTTTGACTGCAAGGACTTCCTGCTGTCCACTGCTCTTTTTTCCTGTTTCTGATAACTTCTCATTCATTTTATATTATTTATTGTGGTGTTATGCTATAACATGGCATACAAGGATAAATATGTGCTCTTTAGCAATGTATCTGCAGCATTTCTTCCTATGCAAACATAATTTTGCCATATTATACAAAATAGCCCCCCTTTTTAAACTATTTCTTCTATATGTTGCAGTGAACCTCTGCCTCTTCCATTAAAACAATTGCACATCCCCTCTCCAAATCCACCTTACTACCTGCATTCTTTATTTTCCTCTTCTTTCCACAGGTCAGAAAGAAAATGTATTTACTTTCGTTAAGCCTTCTGTCAACAGTTCGTTCACATCTTCATCTGTTTGCAATGTTGCCTATGCTTAAAAGGTGAACATTGCATTTTCCTCCATCACATCACATTATTTTGCATCTGCTTTAAGTATTTTCTGTGACAGAAGTCTTATACCAACAGGGTTGTCTTTGAGTTTCAAAGTTTAATCTTTCATATTACCCCCATAGTCTTGGAGTTTCCTCCTCTGACACTTCTTAATGTTCTCTTGTTCTTGCTTATCTTATATCTCTATGTAATGGTTCTCTGGTATTGTTCCTGATTCTATTAAAAATAAAATGCTAGAGTCCTTTTACTGACCTAAAAGCTTTCTGTTCCTTCTGTGCGGCGGGGTGATTGCCATACTGTTTCTACCATGATATGTGACCTCAAATAACCTTCTTCATATCTTTTGAACCCAGAAAATCAACTGTCATTGTCCTTCTAGATAAAAAGCCCTACTCCATTGTGAAGTTTCTGGCTTTTGCCTCGTGTTCTGCTCTCCCCTCTCTGTATGTAGCACTAAGCATCTAGCCCCTGTTTTGAAACAATAACTTCTACCGTTTCCTCTTAACACTCAATTCACTGGTATTTATGCAAAAGATATAAACAGGCTTTTTTGGTTCCCTCCTTTACTGAGTGTCTAATTGTTTGTTCATCAATCTGACAAATGCTGTTGGTTATTCTCTTTTCTCAATAAGTCTTGCATTTTCATCTTTGTGTCAGAATTTTCTTAAGTGTCTCACCACGTCTCTATATGTCTGCATGTGTCCCTGTGGAGTGAAGAAGTAATTATAAAGAGATGGAATGCAGAGGACAGTGCAAAGGTAAAATAAAATTTAGTGTGCAGCAAGTGTAACCTATTTATTCTACCTTGCTGGGATATTTTTCATGAAGTGTCTAGAGAAAGCAGGGGATCCAGTAGGCTTGAATACTTGCGGACTAGGGGCCACATTACAGAACGTGCCCCCTGGGGCACAACGGGCATGTGCGCCATCTTTTAGAGCCCCCAGGGGACTTTGGTATAACACAAAGGGGCTACAAACGCTCCTGCGGCCCTTCTGTAATGCTGATAGCGCTGGTGCACATGTAGCACCAGTGCTATCTCCAGAGGGCGTTTCCTCATTTGCATGAGGCCGTGGCCCCATGTAAATGAGAGATTCTCTTTGCCTTTGCAAAGAAGCTGTCAGGAAACACACTGAATGTGAGGCACAAGAAGGGGGCACACTGTCAGTGCGCCTCCTGATGGCAGCCCTCTGGAGGGGGGATGGGTTCCATGGACACCCGAGACCTCCCGTTGCAGGTGGGTGCAATCACTTACTACACCCGCCTGTAAAGGGATCTCTAATCTCTCCTGTTAGAAATGGGGGTCTCTAGTTGGAAGAGGTAGGTACCTTTGTCCGAATAGGGGCCCTTGCTTCTAGTCAGGGTAAGGGGGATACACTTCTAAAATAACCCCTGCTCACCCCCTTGGTAGCTTGGCACGAGCAGACAGGCTTATCTCAGAGGCAGTGTGTAAAGCATTTGTGAACACATACAGTAATACAGTGAAAACACTACAAATGGCACCAAACCAGTTTAGAAAAATAAGCAATCTTTATCTAAACCAAAACAAGACCAAACGACAAAGATCGACAATACAGTAATAAAAATATAACTTTCAGATGGTAGAAATAGTTCAGTTCAAAGCAAATTGCAGATGCAACACGTTTCACACAAAGTACCTGGGATGTGTCACACAAACAAACAAAACGGGCCGCAGGGAAGGTGATGCGTCGGTTCCTTACACTCAGGGAAGGTGATGCGTTGGTTCCTTGCCCGGCGGAGGTGATGCGTTGGTTCCTGACTGCTGCGCAGCGGAGGTGATACGTCGGTTCCTTACCAGAGAGAATGTGATGCGTCGGTTTCTTACTGCGTGGGGAGGTGATGCGTCGGTTTCTTACTGCGTCCCCCAATGATGCGACAAACTTGGCGCCTCGATGCGATGCAACGATCCGGGACGATGCATGGATTCTTCCAGCTCCCAGCGGAAAACAGTCTCTAGAGGTCTAAAACAACAGCAGGCACCTCTTTGCAGGTCAGAACTCCCAGCAAGGAAGTTCAGGGGAGCTGGTGGTGAAGTCTTTGTGTCCCTGAGACTTCAGAACAGGAGGCAAGCTCAGTTTCAAGCCCTTGGAGATCTTCCTAAAGCAGGGGACACAGCAAACAGCAAAGTCCTTTTCTCCTTTCCTTGGCAGCAAGTAGCCACTGCAGGCCAACCCCAGACAGCAAACAGCACAGGGGCAGTATTCCTGCTCGTCTCCTTGGCAAAGGTTCCTCTTGATTTCCCAGAAGTGATCTAAAAGTCTGGGGTCTGGGCCCCTCTTTTTATACCCAAACATCCTTTGTTCTCTGAAGGCAGAGAGTGTCTGTACCCAGCCAAAACCAGTTCTGTGGGGCACTTTGCAGGTGCACAACAACCTCCATTGTCAGTATGAGCCCTGGCTCCAGACACACCACAGGGGGGCGGAGCCATCATTGTGGAAGGCAGGCACAGCCCTATTCAGGTGCAGGTGCTACTCCTCCCACCACTCCAAATGCAGACCAGGCCTATTCAGCCCAGCCCTGACTCATCAGGCTCTCTGGAGCCACTGCTCCTCCCAGCCCCTCACACTCCAAAGCCAGACATGTAATACACAAACCTAGCAGAGGCATACTGGATGGCTAAGCAAGAAAAGACCTACTTTCTAAAGGGGTATTTTCAAACACAGAATGTAAAAATCACCCTCACTAAAAGATGCATTGTAACATTCTGAGTTCAGGCATATCAAACTTTATTTTCCTACCTTGTTCCAAGGGGTAGTTATGTGTATAAGATATTATTTACAAACTCCCCATTCTGTCCTATGGGAACAGGTAACCTTGCAATAGTGAAAAACGAAATAGGCAGCAATTCACTATCAGGTCATGCCACACACTCCAGGGCATGTCCTACCTTTCACATACACTGCATCCTGCCCACAGGGGTACCTTGGGCCTACCTTAAGGGTGACTGATATATAAGAAAAGGGAAGGTTAGGGCCTGGCAAGTGGGTGCACTTGCCAAGTCAACATGGCCGTACTAGACTGCACACAGGCTCTGCAATGGCAGCCCAGAGTTACGTTGTACAGGCTGCTTCTGTGGGTGGCACAATCAGTGCTGCAGCCCACTAGCAGCATTTGATTTACAGGCCCTGGGCACACACAGTGCACTGCACCAGGGTCTGACTAGTAAATCAAATATGCCAATCATGGAATCACCAATTCATAACAACAATTTACAGGGAGAGCACATGCACTTTAGCACTGATCAGCAGTGGTGAAGTGCCCAGAGTCATAAAACCACCCACAACAGGTCAGAACAAATACAGGAGGAAGGCAAAAAGTTCTGGGATGACCCTGCAAAAAGGCCCAAGTCCAACACTACCCCCTTCCAGCCTAAAGCCAGGGTAGACTAATCAATACCTTGATGGGCTTCCCTACTTGGGGCGATAGAACATGGACCCTGACCCGCAACTGCAGGGGCATACTCCAGTTCTACGACAATCTGAACCCATTTGGATCCCTCTGTCCATACTCTCAGGGACCACTAAGCTAACCCATGGGGAACCCTCCTCCTCACCTGTGAACACCATCCGTGAAGCACTTAACCATAGCTTGCTCACAGGTGTGTCCCAAAAGACAGAGAGTACCCACATGGCCAACACAGTGGTGTGGCCCAGTCCACCCCCGGGGTGTGACTCCTGTCACCCCACCAGGGGCCACTTTGTCCACCAGGACAGTAAGCCACAGTGGCCACTGACAGTTGTCTGTGATGAGACCCAGGCCTTATGCCTCTCAGGGCTCTCAAACCTCTGTGGCGTCAGAGTGTGGGGGGCAGTAGCCCCAGGTGCCTGGACCCCTTGTCCACTCTCCCTCCTGTCAGGTCAGGTATGACATCCTGACACTGACCCACCAGCCCCGGGCCTGTACCCGGCAGCCGGACAGGAGACTGGGGTGGGCTTTTCCACACCCGGTCCTCCACCTGGGGGCTCTGCACCCTCCCTCCTAGACCGGTACCGCCTTCCAGAATTGTCAGGGCACCTGTGGCAGGTGTTCTGCACAGTTCGCCCACCAGTTCAGGAGTTCTATCCTGTAACTGGGATCCCAGTCTAGGGTCTGTACCCTTAGACTGGGCAGGGGTCAGGAGTGAGGCTGCCCTCTCCCCGCCCCCCTTACTGGGGCCCTGCTCCCTCCCACCTGGAGCGGTGCCCCCAGAAGACAAACCGGTAGGGGCATTGTTAGCAGTTGCCCCTTCTTCCAGGTCAGGGGGGACACCCTGAACCTGGCCCTCCAACCCAGGGTCTGTAAGCTTAGGCTGGACCTGTGCCTGGCAACCCAGGACTTCTTGGGGAGTACACCGACCCCCCCAAGGGAAACACACCCCTCTCAAGTTGTGTGAGAGTCTGCCTGGCGCAGTTCTACAGCCTCCTGTCCACCTGACAAAGCATGAAGACCCCCCAGGCCAGAAGTGGCCTCACCAGGGTCAGTCCTGGGGTGCTCTGACTCCAGAGCTAGCAACCCCTGTCCCACTGGTCCTCCCACTGGGGACGGCACCCCTCTCTCACCCCTCTCTCTGAACTCATGCCCTCTCCCTACTGGAGAGGTGCTGTCAGACACCAGAGCTGGTGGAATGCTATTTACAGCAGTCTCCCCCAGCTCTACTGACACCTTGGGATCCCCCTCAGGGGATGGCCTCCCGGTACAGCCTAGGCTCCCCACCTGGTGTTCCCTTAGGGAACCCTCCAGGCCCTGGGACTGGGTTTCAGGCACCTTGGGACGTATCCCATTCTCACTCCTCCGTGGAGACAGGGTGTGAGCCCCTACACCCCTCCCACTACACCGCTACCTATCTGGGCTACTAAGAACCTTTCCCACCACCCTCAGTTGGAAATACCTGAGCCACCTCCATCAGGATCACCCCCAGATGCTTCTTCAGACCCTCTGGAATCCACCAAAATGTCTGCCTCCAGTGTGAGCTCCCTGGGGTCAGAGAACTCACACTCCACCAGGTGTTGGCATAGCTCTCGAAAACAGGGACTTAAAAAATGCTCTCCACAAATTGAATCATACAGCCCTACACAAATGTTAACCAAGCTCTACTTTGCCTTACCATCCAGTGCCTCGCTCATGTACCCCACACCACTCTCCTGAGATTGGCAAGACTGTGTCTGACTGTCTCTGTCACTCAACGCACACTCTTCTGGGTGGTCTCCACACTCACACACCACGAGTTCTACCATGGGGGAACTCCTCTCCCTGCACCTCTCATCTAGAGGCAGTAGAGTGTCCCTTCCACCACTAGGACTATGAACCCCTGTGCCAGTTCCTCAATCCACCTCAGGGACACTGCGCACCACTGGAGCTACCTCATATCATTGAACCCCCTGGTGTATGTTAACCCCCTCCTTCAAGTCAGGCGCCACATCTCTGGATGTGTGTACTGCTCCCTCAGCACTAGAAAACACAATTTTGCTGCCACCATCTGAGCTGTACTCTACCTCCAACCCAGCCAAGCTCACTTTCTCAGCTACACACATTTCTTCTTCTTGGGTTAAGGCCCTCTAGGCCTCAGCCCTCTCGAGCTCCTCATCAAGTTCTCTCGGCCTCTGCTCACAAGCTAGAAGCCAGCCATCTTTTTCTGTTTCTCCCTCACTTTCAGGGAAGTCCTCCTCCTCAGACTCCACTGGTAGTGTTGGCCCCCAGCGGGGTAATTCATAATGAAATAGGGATGCCTCTACATCCTCCCTGGACCTTCTCTTCACAGGCAGCCCTCTTTCCTTGCAGAACACACGTAGCTCCTTCATTGTGCAGATGAACATGTGCCAGAAGTCAAGTTCCATTTTGCAACAACTAACCAGAGTCCTAGAATCAAAAAATAATTCCAGGTGGACTCCAGAAAACAGAAAAAACAGTATGTGGTTGCATAATGGTCTGCACTATACTAGTAGAGTACACCAATCACTGTATGTAAGACACAAATGCAAGTCCGGATCCTCACTGCTGACCACCAATGTTAGAAATGGGGGTCTCTAATTGGCAGAGGTAAGTACCTTTGTCCAAATAAGGGCCCTTGCTTCTAGTCAGAGTAAGGGGAATACACTTCTAAAATAACCCCTGCTCACCTCCTTGGTACCTTGGCACGAGCAGACAGGCTTATCTCAGAGGCAGTGTGTAAAGCATTTGTGAACAAATACAGTAATACAGTGAAAACACTACAAATGGACACCACACCAGTTTAGAAAAATAAATAATCTTTATCTAAACCAAAACAAGACCAAACGACAAAAATTCACAATACAGTAATAAAAATATGACTTTCAGATGGTAGAAATAGTTTAGTTCAAAGCAAATTGCAGATGCAACACTTTTCACACAAAGTACCTGGGATGCGTCACACAAACAAACAAAACGGGCCACAGGGAAGGTGATGCGTCTGTTCCTTACACTCAGGGAAGGTGATGAGTCAGTTCCTTGCTCCGGGGGAGGTGATGCGTAGGTTCCTTACTGGAGAGAACGTGATGCGTCGGTTTCTTACTGCATGGGGAGGTGATGCATCGGTTTCTTACTGCGTCCCCCAACGAGGCGACAAACTTGGCACCTCGATGTGTTGCAACGATCCGGGACGATGCCTGGATTCTTCCAGCTCCCAGTGGAAAACAGTCTCTAGAGGTCCAAAACAACAGCAGGCACCTCTTTGCAGGTCAGAACTCCCAGCAAGGAGGTTCAGGGGAGCTGGTGGTGAAGTCTTTGTGTCCCTGAGACTTCAGAACAGGAGGCAAGCTCAGTTTCAAGCCCTTGGAGATCTTACTCAAGCACGGGACAGAGCAAACAGCGAAGTCCTTTTCTCCTTTCCTTGGCAGCAAGTAGCCACTGCAGGCCAACCCCAGACAGCAAACAGCACAGGGGCAGCATTCCTCCTCAGCTTCTCTGGCTCTTCTCCTTGGCAAACATTCCTTTTGATTTCCCAGAAGTGATCTAAAAGTCTGGGGTCTGGGCCCCTCTTTTTATACCTAAAAATCGTTTGTTCTCTGAAGGCAGAGAGTGTCTGTACCCAGCCAAAACCAGTTCTGTGGGGCACTTTGCAAGTGCACAACAACCTCCATTGTCTTTGTGAGCCCTGGCTCCAGACACACCACAGGGTGGCGGAGCCATCATTGTGGAAGGCAGGCACAGCCCTATTCAGGTGCAGGTGCTACTTCTCCCACCACTCCAAATGCAGACCAGGCCTATTCAGCCCAGCCCTGACTCATCAGGCTCTCTGGAGCCACTGCTCCTCCCCAGCCCCTGAAACTCCAAAGCCAGACATGCAATACACAAACCTAGCAGAGGCATTCTGGATGGCTAAGCAAGAAAATACCTACTTTCTAAAAGGGGTATTTTCAAACACCGAATGTAAAAATCACCCTCACTAAAAGATGCATTGTAACATTCTGAGTTCAGGCATATCAAACTTTATTTTCCTACCTTGTTCCCAGGGGTAGTTATGTTAATAAGATGTTATAAACAAACTCCCCATTCTGTCCTATGGGAACAGGCAACCTTGCAATAGTGAAAAAGGAAATTGGCAGTAATTCACTATCAGGTCAGCCACACACACCAGGGCATGTCCTACCTTTCACATACACTGCACCCTGCCCACAGGGGTACCTTGGGCCTACCTTAAGGGTGACTGATATATAAGAAAAGGAAAGGTTAGGGCCTGGCAAGTGGGTGCACTTGCCAAGTTGACATGGCCGTATTAGACTGCACACAGGCTCTGCAATGACAGCCCAGAGTTACATTTTACAGGCTGCTTCTGTGGGTGGCGCAATCAGTGCTGCAGCCCACTAGCAGCATTTGATTTACAGGCCCTGGGCACACACAGTGCACTGTACTAGGGTCTGACTAGTAAATCAAATATGCCAATCATGGAAACACCAATTCATAACAACAATTTACAGGGAGAGCACATGCACTTTAGCACTGATCAGCAGTGGTGAAGTGCCCAGAGTCATAAAACCACCAACAACAGGTCAGAAAAAATACAGGAGGAAGGCAAAAAGTTCTGGGATGACCCTGCTAAAAGGGCCAAGTCCAACACCTCCTCAAAGTGCAAGCTGGTTGCTGCCTACACAGTGAAGCATGGAGCGGCTTTGAAGCAGATGCTCTGTATTTCACTTGAATGTGCTGCCCCCGGGAAACGGCTGCCCTGTAATAGAGCGAACATTCCCTTTGTATGGATCCTCAGTTCCGGTTGTATTTCCGACCTGGAATGGGTTCTAGTACTCCAGTGATATTCGTTCAGTAAAGGGCAACAGTGATTAATGTGTCCAAGATTTAGTGTATTCCAGAATTCTTTTCTTAAGTGTGGATCTTGTGTGTATAAGTCATAAATCCATTATGAAGAATGACGACGTGGTATAGAAAAACCACTCTTTGGGGGCTAAGTGAGTCCCTCTTGCCAGCAACCAAGTCTTTGCTGGTGTAAACACAAACCCTCTGTTCAGTAGCAGGGCTGTCTCCGGCGTGTCCGCAGAAGAGTCTTCTCCAAAGAGATTAGAGCCCTGAAGAAGTCGCTGCGCACAACAATTAAGCGTGACGAAACACGTGTTGGCTAAGGATCTCAAGATTAAACTGAAGTGTCTGTTTCAACGGAGGAACAAGAGTGTTTTTTATTATTGTCAATGATACATAATATATACTGTCGGCATGTGCAAGGGACTGTTGTTTTGGTTTATCAGTGGTTATCCACACATTGGGAAGGAGGGTGGCGCTCCCCACCCTTATGCACCGCAATCATAATTGTACACTAGTATATACCTACTGCGTATTTCCCAGGAGTGCCATTACCCTACACAATCCACCGACCAAAAAGTCCCACTATTTGTTAGACCTGTCAGCCTTAGGGTGGTCCCCCCCCCAACGTTTTGAGTTCCTCCTCCATTTGTTCTGACCCAACCATCATATATATCAGTCACCCCTAGGGTGGGCCTTGGACAGCCCAAAGGACAGGGTGCAATGTATTTAAAAAGTGGGAATTATACATTTAAGTTTTACATGTCCTTGTAGCGAAAAGCTCTTAAAGTTGTTTTTCACTACTGGACGGACTATATCTCCCATAGGATAACATTGGGATTACCTTATTACATTTTATAAGTGTAAGTTCCAAATGAGAAGATACAGCTGATCCAATACTGGTGTCTCTTTAATCCTAATGTAAGATCCCAATTTATGATGAAGTTAGATTTTAAATAACAATTCTGAAAATGCCACTTTTAGAAAGTTGTCATTGCCTTAGCTATTTAGTACCTGCAGCCTGTCTCTGGTTACATGGCTGGGTGTAGTTGGCTGTTGAGCTTTGTGTATTCCTCCTAGACAGCCACACACAATGGGAGCTTAGGTGTAACTGAGTGGGCTCCCACAAGATGGGAGAGAGGATCTGAGCCCAGCCTCTCTTACACCTGAATAGGCTGTGTTCTGTCCCCACACAAAGGGCTGAATACCCCCTTTAGTTAGTCTGGGCCCAGGGAACACAAGGCTAGGCATATGTGCATTTCAAAGGTAGAACCGTGTATAAAAGAAGGACTTCCAGCATAACCACTTCAGTAAACTTCTGGATACTTTGCCAGGAAGAAGGACTGCTGTGCTGCTGATGGACTGCCACTCCCCTGGACTGCACTCTTCTGGACTTCTGCTTTGCTGCGCTGATCTGCTGCCTGCTGCCCTCTTGCCTGGGTGAGAAGGACTGGACCTGCATCTCTTGAACCCAGAACCCAGAGTGACTCCAAGGGCTAGTTGGCTAGCCTACTGATCTTAAGCCTCAGGGATATAACAGGCTTCCAACCTCCTGTACCTGGACTCTGCCACCTGTGAGTCTACCCTGCCAAGTGGTTCCAGCCCAGTTCTGGGTCCCCTGGGCCTAAGGTGCTTACCAGCAGAACCGATGCATTTTCTCTGCTGAGGTACACATCCCCGAACAGAACCAATGCATCTCCTCTGCTGAACGGCGCACCCCCGGGCAGAACCAATGCATCGCTGCTGCTGTGTGTATTGGACCCCTCGCAAAAGACCCACATTGGTGCCCTGCATGTCCTTGGAACTGATGTTTCACCCCGATGACGCGGTGCAACCACAGCCCAGGTCCTCACATCTCTTGTTGACGGATGCTTCAACGACAACAACAGACTCCGTATCGCAGTCTCGCAGCTCCTCAGAACCAACTCATCGCCAGCTGCACCACCATCTCTGACACTGGACTTTGCATCGCAAGCCCCATCCATAGAACTCTCAACGACAATGCAACAGGACCTCGCACTGCTGCCTCGCCGCATTTCGGAACCACGCATCGCTTCGGCTGCGAGGTGCATCTTCAACATGGATCCATGCAACGCTCCACAGCCTAACTGGGTCCCTGTAGCTGGGTCACGCTCCATTGTGGTTGGCCTGAACTTGTGACTTTGCCCCGATCTCACACAACCATATATCTTAAGTAGCGCTTTGTGCTTTTGGGCTCTATTTTCACTATCAACTTTAAAATTCAATGGGGCATATTATCAAGAAACGGCGTTAAAATTATCGCCGCTTTAGCGGCAGAAAACTGCCGCTAAAGCGGCGATAATGGGCTTGATAATATGCCCTTGAGAATTCCAATAGAAGCCCATGTTCTGGTGTCAACATGGGCTTCTATTGGAATTCTCAAGGGCATATTATCAAGCCCATTATCACCGCTTTAGCAGCAGTTTTCTGCCGCTAAAGCGGCGATAATTTTAACGCCGTTCTTGATAATATGCCCCAATATCTCTAGTTCTACTGATTGGATTTTTGTCATTTTGGTCTTGTTTTATTTATTAAAACTTAATCTATTGTTCTAAACCTGTTGTGGGCTCCTTTTGTGGTGTATTTGCACTGTTTTACTGTTTGAAGTATTTCACACATATTTTACACATTGCTTCTAATTTAAGCCTGACTCCTCTGAGCCAAGCTACCAAGGGGGTGAGCACAGGGTAATTTGGGGTTTGCTTGTCCCTTTCCCTGACAAGGATATGGGTTGCTGCTTGATGTGGGATTACACCCCAATCAACCAACAACCCAATTTCATACTCTATTTCATCTCTTGCCATTGGATTGGGCATCTATTCTCCATTAGTTCTTGGGGATAGCAGAGCTGAAGACTTTGGTTTTGAGGAACCAGTACTTAATTGCCTTTTCCTAAATTATTTGCATTCAACTATCTCAGAATGATCCCTGTTCCAGGCATATTAGACAGCAAAGCAATAATTTTAATTATTTGATTATGGGCCATTAATTAAATCTTGGCAGCAACCACATTACTTGAAGAAATCAAAAAAACAAAGACTACATGAACATTTGAACTGCTGATCGCAGTTCCCCACTGTACATGGAACTGAATGCCTAACCTCTTGTGATGTTGTTATCAGTTGCCGCCTGACAACAGCTTCCATTTAATGCTGCACCCAGTAGGGACAGCAAAGGAAGTAACTGAAACATGATGCAAAATTGGATGTTTCATCAAAGTAACATGGGTATATTGGAGGTATTCTGGCACACTTATTCACCTCAATCAGTCAGCCAACACAATCAGTGTCTTGCAAACTGGTACTTATATTCCACTGTAAAGAGTATTAACTGGAGAAAATTGGCTCCTTGATATGCAACAATTGTATGCATAACATCTTGTAAGGACAATAGCTATAAATATTACATTATATTCTGGACCTGGCTGCTTACATTGTTCATCTCATGATGTCTGCGTAGGCGGAGGGATATTCGAATGTTGCTGCCCTTTATAGTCTGCATTCTGAGAGATGTGCAATTTGATAATCGTTCATTTAAAATTCTTTTATTTAAATGAACGGCATTAGTGGTTTCAAGGTGAACCAGATTTTAACATGATAGCTAATCTTGCATGTGAATGAACATGCTAACTTTTACTGGAAAGTAGAGAGAGAGCAAGAGGTTTACTGAAAAGGCAAACCTCTTTTAAGAAAAAAAAAGGGCATGGGTCCAAACGTTTTCTTAGAAGCATGTGACCCTCATTGCAGAATGTCGGGATTGCCAAATACTTTTGATACACCACATGTCTCTTTTCTCCCACTAATACTTCATGTTTCTGCCTCACTTTTGCAGGTTCTTTTCAGTCTTACTGTCTCCCTTTGTTACAGTTTTCTTATCTCCAAGGACTCTAGGCTTTTTCTTTTAAGAACTGTGTTGAACTCAGATCTCCAGTGCCACTGCTACTGGCCTTCATACATCCTCTGGGGGGACAGGAGCAGGTGGAATTGCTGGAGACCCTGAAGAAGAGGGTTCTTTTGAACTGTTGTGGGCTGTTCTTGTTGTGGATACTCTTAGAGAGAGAACTTTTGCCGCACACATAGGTGCCCTGCTAGTGGCCCATGGGGCGTAAGGAATGCAGGGAGGAATTGTAACCTGACTTGAGGACCACAAGGTGCTGCTGAAGGAAGACCCGGAGTTTACCAGATTATGTAATGCTTATTTTTTTGTATGGCATGCATATCACTCATGGGGGTATCTTGGCATCTTGGCACCTGTGAAGGGGGTACTGGCTTGCCTGGAACTTTCGTATGGCCGATAGGGACATTGTCGACATCGCTAAGTTAGCATGAGCGCAGCTGACATGATGCTGCTTTTGCACACGTTACTACATGACTTTATTTTGGCAAGATTCTGTTTATGCCTTTCACATGAGAACTGTCTGCTGGTTCCTGGAGTTTAGTCTGAACACTGTAAGCAAGGTCGATAAACAATGCCCCTTGTTATTCTGTTCTGGTCAGTCCCTAGCACCTAGACAAAACACGTTAACACAGCTGCGGTTGCTGCTGGAAACTCGTGCTTTGATATTATGGGGATGCATGTTTGGTGAACACACACTTGGAGAGGGATCTTTCCAGGGAGAAGAGCCATGCAGTTCCTATGATGTAGATATACCATCTAGGCACTAAGGTATGGAATCTGCTGACAAAGCCCACAGATCTTCTATTATATAATAATACATCTTCTTACCAAGGAGAGGGTGGTCAGGCCTTATAGTCCTTTATCCACTGTCTTTATATGATGACATCTCCCTTTATGATATATGGCCTTGCTACAATGCTAACTGTATTGATATTATGCATTTTGCTGCTGGTTGTGGCTCCTATACTGTGTTTTAGAGCACGATAGTTAAAATAAACATTTTAAACTTTATTCGTATCTCGTTCAATTCTTATTGTGGACATATACGAGTGAGAGAGCGAAAAGGTGTGTCTTGTTACTGCGATTCCTGAGAGATCCGGGAGTGTTGTGTTCTGGGGTGTCTAATAATTTGCCTCTTTGTGATTGTTTAGGAGAGCGAGTGATACACTATAGCTAGTCGGTCCTTGGATTGTGGGTACTGAGGCGGTAGGAAGGCATAGCCCCTATACACCGAGGTCCCGCATTCCTGCTCATAGTTCTGTGTATGTGCAGAATCCCTGCAACAGAACCTTTTTGAAGTGCAAGGGTTTTAGTTGATTTTGGAATTCAAGAAAGAAGCTGGCTGATCTGATGTGGTAGGGGTGGTTGTTACAGGTAGGAGAAAGCTCGAATTCCGGTTCTGGCCTGGTGGATGACATGTGGTCAAGATAGAGGCTGGCCGAGCAGAGGAGTCTGGCTGTGGTGTGGAAGAGGTTTCAGTTTTTGAGGTATGCTGGGCCTTTGTTGCTTACTGTTATGTACATGTGAGTGAGAAATTTTAAAAGGAAAAAATTGAGGAATCCACAATCGGAAAGTCTGTAGATCAAAGGGGATTGATCTAAAAATAGATTAAGCCACGCAATATTAGAAAATACACGCTGGCTCAGTACCCGCTGGCTCGGTACAATTCGGCATAATATTTTAAAAGTAAAGGTAAAACTGTAACCGCACGTTATAAGAAATCCTTCAAAGTCAGTAGAATAAGAATAAGTCACTCGATGGGGAAATAATACACTTACTTCCCAAAAGTAGACGGATAAACCAGGGTCTGCACCTGGGTGTTGAAGTTTTCCCTATCCCATCCTCGTCGCCAATGTAAAATTGTAATTTGAAATAATTCCAGTAGGTACAGGTTCTGTTGAAATTGGTATTTATTACCAAAAAGAAAACTCCAGCCGCATCCAAGGCAACATCCAGAAACAACTGCCACTGAGCAGAAGTTTCAACTATATACATTCTAAATGGAATATTCTGCAGTGGCAGAATAAGTCCATGGAAACAAACAAAGTACAAACAAGAATATCACAGTGTGCTTGTGGATTGGGAGCCAGTGGAGGTCTTGAGGTGATCTGACATGTGTGTGAGTTGTCTGAGTTTGAGTCTTTATGCTGCGTTCTGTTCTTGGAGCCTTTTTGTGAGTTGGGCAGTGATGCCAAAGTAGAAGGCATTGCCATAGTCGAGCCTGCTGATGAAGAGAGTTGGTCATGGATCTGTGTATATCCATTTGAAGATTTTCCTGAGTTTGAGGATGTGGATGTGGAATCAGATGGAGGCAGGTTACTTAGGTGACCTAGGGGCATATGTATAAAGAAGTGGCGGAGTGAGGCCTTAGCCATCATGGCTTAACGCCTCACTCCGCCACTTCAGAAACGCAAGGCTGCACCATATTTACAAGGATATGGTGCAGCCTTGCATTTCCCCTTGTGCTGGCGCTACACTTAGCAGTGTAGTGCCAATGCAGACACCCTTGCACCATAGTGCAAGGGTGTCTGCCTGCAGGGGAAGATTGTTTATGTGCAGGAAGGTCCTCCTTACTGCACATAAACAATCTTGAAATGCCATTTTGTCACTACTAAGTGTGCTGCTTAATGCAGCACACATGGAAGTTACAAAATTTCTTTTTTTTTTAAGATTGTTTATGTGCAGAAAGGATCACCTTCCTGAACATAAACAATCCAAGGCATTTTGCTTTTTTCGTGTGTGCTGCACACATGGAAAAAGCAAAAACGTGGAGAAATAAAGCATTTCTCCTTGTTTCGCCAAGTTAAGACCAGGTTTTCCCTGGTCTTAGTTTTGGTGCTGTCTCCTATTTATGCTGCGCTTGTAAATAGGGGGCAGCGTCAAAATCAGTGGGTGTTGCGGTGGAATGCCCATTGCAACACCCACTGCCCACCCCTTTCACACTAAGCATAGCATGAAAGGGGGCCTTATTTACAAGGCAGCGTTAAGCCACATTAAGTGGCTTAACGCTGCCTTGTAAATAAGGCAAGCCCCTATCGCCACGGAACGTCACAAAAAGTGACGTTCCTGTGGCGATAGGGGCTTGTGCATATTCCCCCTAGTTTATTATTGAGATTCTGCTGTTGATCATACTCCCCAGGTTCTTGGCCACGCTGTATGGGTGATAAGTTGGCCCTAGATTGGTGGACCACCATCCCAGGAACCAAAGAGAGGTGCCTTTGCCAAAGAGGACCACTTCTATTTTGTGGCTGTTGAGCTTGAGACAGTTTCTTTTCAACCAGTCTACTATCAAGGACATGGATCTGTCTAAGTTGGCTTGGATGGTGGGGATATCTCCTGGTAGGGAGATGATGAGCTGAGTACTGTCAGCGTAGGAGATGATGCTGAATCCATGGGGGTGGATGATACTGTTGAGGGCAGACATGTAGGTGGCGAAGAGAGTGGGGTCTGGGAGGAACCTAGTGGGACACCCTGTATCAAGTTGGAATCATTGGATGAGTAGGGGGTCAGTCTGGCCTTTTGGGTGCGTCTTGAAGAAAGAGCTGAATCATTGCAGTTCCTGGCCCCAAATTGCAGCCTTGTAGAGGCATTGGATGAGGATGTAATGGAAGACGATGTTGAGTGCTGCCAAGAGGTCTAGTAGGACGAGTGCTGCTGTTTCGCCTTTATCCATGATTAGGTAGATCTCATCAGTGGCAGCAATGAGGGCTGTCTCTGTGCTGTGGTTGGGTCTGAATCCAGACTGGGAAGGGTCCAGGAGATGATTCTCATTGGGGTAGTTAGTCAGCCGGGCATTGATGAGTATCTCTAGGACTTCGGATGAGCAGGGGTGAAGTGAGATAGGCTTGTAGTTGGCCAGGGTCAGGGTGCTGGTGATGGTTTCTTGAGGAGTGGCATGTTGGGTTATGTCTCCAGGAGTCAGGTAAAGTAGCAGTGGAGAGGGATGAGAATGGGTGTAAGCACTGCACAGATGAGGTTGAGCCCTTTGGCAAGATTTAGTGTAGATATGGATCCGTTAGGGCTCTTGAGTGGATGCTGCACATAGTATTGGCTGTTTCTGTTGTGGTGATGGCTGCCCAGCAGGTCAGTGCTGTTCGGGGTTGTTTCAGTCATCCGAGTTGAGGACTTCAAGGGTGGAGAGGTCCAGCTGGGTAGAAAAGTTGTTGTAGATTGTGTTGATTTTATTTGTGAAGTAGTGGGAGACTTGTGTGCACAGTTCCTGGTTTGGGGTGATGGGTGTGGAGCTGGTGGGTGGGGACATGAATTCTTTCACAGTGCTTTGGATTTCTTTAGAGGTGTTAGAGCTTTTTTGGATCCTTTTGGTGAGCCCTCATAGGCGGTTGGTGATTTTGAGGCACTAGTGGTAGATATGCATGGCTGATTTATAGAAGTCTCTTTCTCCGTTGTTCTGAGTGTGGGCCACTTTAGTTCTAGCTATTTGTAGTGACAGTCTTGTTTGCATGTTGGGAGATGTGAGAGAGTCCCACAGCCCAGAGACTCACTGCCCTTACCATCCAGCCTGACTTCCGGATGTTCTTCCCCAGGGCTCTAGTCACCTTATAGGATTGTTCTGGACATGCCCTTTGATCTTACGAAACCCGGGGCAATGTCCCTCTCCAGAGGTGATTGCCAATCCTGCTAGGGCCCTGACAGTGGCATGCAACAATACGATTTGTGATCCGTCTCCTCTGGCTATTGGCCCTCGCTTGTTCATTTTCTCTGGGCCAGTGCCCTAAGAAATGCCACACATGGGTCACTAGGTCAAATGTTAATATCTTGGAACCTATGGGGGAAATGGAACAAGGCTTTCTGTGACTTGCTTCTGCCACTAGGAGGGCTTGTTTATGGCAGCCCTGACATCTAAAATTACAGCAAATTATAATGAAGCTTGACTTATACTGCACTCACTCCATTGAGGGGAGCTCAGGGTCCGGATTTTTGCCCCTTTAGGTCTTCAGTCTGATTTTTAAGGCTCTTCTGTAGTTCCAGTACCCAGCTGCCTCCTTCTTTCAGCAGGCTGTTCTGTAGTGTCCAGGTTTTGTTCTTGTGTCAGGGCTCCTGATAATCTCATTGGTTCAAGTCTTCCTTCAGCAGCCCTGTGACCCTAAAGGCAGGCTACACTGCCTCCCTGCATACCTCGGGTCCCATGGGCTTCTAGCCAGTTGCAGGGCTCCTATGTGTCCAGCAGGAGTCAGAGGGCCCCCCTTCAAGAATACCCACCAGAAGACTAGCCTACAATAGTTCAAACGAACCCTCTCCTTCAGGGCTTCAGCATTTGTACCCTCCCCTGTCCCTCAAGAGGTAGTGGGGAGGCCAGTACCAGTGGCTCTGGACAGCAGAGTACAGCACCATTCTTAGAGGTAAAAGCCTGGAGTCCTTGGAGTTAGAAAAAAGGTAACCAATTGAGATTACAAAGATGGAATAGAACCTTCAAAAGTGAGATTGAGACATGAAGTGTGTAGCGGTGGAAGAAAAGAGGCATGTGGTGGAATCAAGAGTAGGCAAACTTGGCATTCGGAAACCCTGCCATTCTGCAGTGCTGGTGGTGGGCTCCTAAAGAAAACGTTTGCACCCCCTGCTATTTTATTTTACAGTAAAAGATATTAACGTACAGCTAGCCATCATGTTGAAGGTAAAGTCTGCCTCAACCTGAAACCACTAATGACCCCCACCATTCATTTAAATAACTAAAATGCAAACACATATAATAATAAAATCACAAATCTGTGAGAATGTTGTATAAAAAGGAAAACAACATTAGACTATCCCTCCACCTATGCAGGCAATATGAGGCTAACAATGTAAGCAGCCAGGTTCAGAAAACAATCCAATATTTATGGTAATCTGTAACTGTTCTTACAAAATGCTACACATACATTTCTTGCAAATCGTAGAGCCAATTTTCCCCGGTTAATACTCTCCACAGTGGAATATCAGGACACTGATTGTGTTGGTCGACTGATTGATTGCAGTGATTGAGTGTGTTAGAATACCGCCATCATACCCAGGTTTCTTACATCGTGTCCTTTTAGGAAACATCCAATTTTGCATCATGTTTCAATTACTTCTCTCACCGTCCCCAGTGGGTGCAGCATTAAGTGGCAGCTGATGCCAGGCGACAAGGGATAGCGACATCACAGGAGGTTAAGCATTCATGCCCATGCTACAGCGGGGATCTGCGAGCAGCAGGTCAAATGTTCATGTAGTTTTTCGGTTTTTAATCTCTTCAAGTAATGTGATGGCTGCCAAGATTGTAATGAATGGCTTGTAATCAAATAATTAAAATTCTTGCTTTGCCACCTAATATGTCTAGAACATGGATCTTTCTGAGATAGGCGAACGCATATAAATTAGGGAAATTCAGGGAAGGATAAAATATGCATAATTATTAATCTATTTATTTTGGGAGCTCAAGTTGCGCAGTGTATTACCCCAGCTTCCCAGTAATTGTCCGGTCGCTTAATACACTTTAATATTATGCTTAGCAGCAACGCCCTCTGTCGGTAGAGGGGTTGGTAGGCATCATGGCTTATCAGAATGAGTGACTGCTCCATTGTGAAACCAGTCATGATGACCTCGCTATGCTTGAAGCATTTGTGGTGAATGGCTGAATAAGAATAGCTCTTAAGCCACTGCCATTGCAAAGTAGTCCACTCCTTTTTTGTCCAATCTGTCATGGGCATGGCCAGAAGAGCTGCCAATAAGGTCACAAGATCTGTAAGTGCCAAGCGGAATCACAACAGAATCAGAAGTGATTCGATCAACCCTGCATGAGAAAGGGGGCAAGTAGATTACATTTTTAGGTCTGACCTAAAGACCGCTTTGGCTGTCAAGACAGCTCCATGTATTCAGAAAATGAATAAAGAAAATATTCCTAAAGGTGCTCTGTCTTCATCGATTGGTCTGTTTAACTGTCATTCATTGCTTGCTCCCACCCACATCAACATGCTGCATAAGCCATGACTCAGCTGGTGGCTGTCTTGCAGTGCGAGTGACAGCGTTTTGCCTGTTTACCGGGGGAGAATCGAGAGGCACATTATTCCCTCTGTGGCTACCTAAATGCCTGTCCTCTATGTGAATATCTGAAGGAGCGATCTAACAAGTAATACAAGTATTAAGTACACAAGAAAAGGTAGCACAAACGTTCTTGGTGTCATACACCACTATGGTTATTTTACTGACTTTAGCACAAGGGATTGAGGTTCTCATCTTGGTGTTTCTATATAGGCCAAGCATTGGAAGCATTAAAATGACATGCAGTAGTTGGAAACATACTGCGTATGCAGCATGTAATAAAGTGACCAGGAACCAGGTTAGTGTTGTTAAGAGGGTTTAATAGAGCAACCCCATCCATCGACCAGCTAGCCAACTCTGCCAACTGCTGACCCACAGAACCCTCAGTAGACCTGGTTCCACGCTAGAACATAGAACGTGGAACCAGGCCATATCACACTTCTTCCCTCTTACATTGAAATATATTTTAACAACAAAGTAACAGCCAGAAATATTAAATACGAAACAGGAAACCCAAACCCTTCATCCCCCTAAAATACAAAGGAGAGAGAACATGGTATGTATGTAGAAACAAAGCGAATGTACAATCATTATCTCAGAAAATCGTGAAGATAACTTGGGCTTTTGCAGACTCTATTACTCCTGCGAGTAGGCACATATTCAGAGTGGGAAAAAGAAGAAATTCCTACATTAGACCCAGGCAACGAGTTTTTTTCGTTATTGACCCCCACATGAACAACTCGACTGTGGTTCCAAATACGACCATCATCAGTTTTGACAGCATTTTTGAACAGTTTAACCACACTTTTTATAGCAGTAAATTTGGACCAGTTCTGGCACCCCACAGGAGCTTTAACTTTGACCTTGTCTCCAACCCTGAACTCAATAGCCTTACAAGAACGGCGAGCATCTAGATAGACCTTCCTTTTTTGTTGAAGAGATAGTTCCTTGTCTCTCCACTCACCAATGCCATTGTTTTTGAGACCTTTATCTAAAATCATCCACCCTGGACATAAAAACGTATTGGATGACCTTCCTCTGAATAATTCAAAAGGTGTTTTCCCAGTTGTTGAATGTGGTGTAAATCTATAAGCTGAGATGCGATTTTGTAACTCAGCCTTCCAGTTCAAACAGTTAACTCTTGCCAGTTGGATGCTTTCCTTCAAGGTTTTGTTCAATCTCTCAATGGCACCATTGGATTCGGGATGATAAAGCGAAATTCTTTTATGTTCAATACCACACTTCGCCAAGTAATCCTCCATTTCACGAGAACAGAATTGAGGACCATTGTCCTTAGTGAATTTGGAAAACTTTCACGTTTAAATATAGAATCTAAAAACTTAATTATGCATTGTGTCGTAATGTCTCTCACTGAACTGACTTCAATCCACCGAGAGTATAAATCCATCAACACAATTAAATAAGGTGTCTGCTGTTCTCCATGAAGGGGACCAACAATGTCGATGGCCACCTCGTCCCAAGGACCCATGGGTAATTTCCTACAAACCATAGGTGGCTGTCTGGGCTTGAGAACCTTATCACTCAAAGTGCAAGGGACACAATCACGGACATCACGTTCCACCATCAGGTCTAAACCCGGCCACCAAAAATCCTGTCTGATGCGTTCTTTGGTTTTAGAGATACCCAAGTGTCCCTCGTGTGCCATCTGGATAATGTTGTTCCTCAAACTCTCAGGTGGGACCAGCCTCGTCCCTCTAGTTAGGACGCCCTCAGCAATGGCTAACTCATTTAACACCGATGACCAGGGCTTCCCCAGGCTATTTCCCTTGTCCTGTGACAACAACTCCATCACACCCAACAGTTCAGAGTCTTTATTCAGTTCTTCCTTCCACACATCTTCCTTTATCACACCTAAAGTGATGTCACACACACTAACATCAAACTCCTCATCTTGTCCCACCTCACACGGCTGCTCCGCTGAGTCCACAGTGTCCACTAAACGCGAGAGGCAATCAGCAGAGACATTAGTACTCCCGGGAATGTATTCAAAATTGAAATTAAACTCCTGCAACGATATGACCCACCTCCTGATCCTCGAGGAGATGGCGTCAAGACCCTTCTTTTCAAAAATTTCTTTCAGAGGCTTATGATCTGACTTGACTTTGAAAGATGTGCCCCAAACAAATTTCCTAAATTTATTGATCGCCCAAAATATGGCGAGAGCCTCTTTTTCAATAACTGAGTAGTTAAGCTCAGCACCCTTAAGACACCTGGAGGCACACGCAATTAAATCCTCTTGACCATTACGCAACTGTATAAGTAGAGCGCCCAAACCTTTTTTACTGGCATCAGTGACAATGTACGTCACATCACCCGGTTTAAATGCTTGTAAGTTGGGCGCACTCTTGAGATCTTTCTTAACACCTAAGAACTCTTCTTTACACTCTTCACCCCACACAAACTCAGCATTCTTGCACAGTAGACTTCTTAGATGAATGGTTTTATCTGCAAAATTCCTGATAAATTTGCTGTAAAACTCAGCCATCCCCAAAAAGGAAGAAAGCTCTTCCTTTGTAGACGGTTCCTTCAAACTCTCTATCATGTCCACCAGCTCTTTTTTTGGTCTTACGCCACTGCTAGATATATGATGTCCAAGATAATCTAGCTCGGTCACTCCAAACTTACACTTATCTCGACGTAACGACAAACCTGCCTTCACCAGTCTTTCAAGTACCTTAACTACCCTACCATCATGTTCCTGAATGGTTTTCCCACAAATCAAAACATCATCTTGGTAGCACTTGACTCCAGGTATCCCTTTGATGACATCATTCATGATTCTCTGAAAGACAGATGCTGCGGACACTAACCCGAAAGGCATCCTTAAAAACTTAAACGCCCCCATTGGGGTTATGAATGCAGTAAGCTCTTGTGAATCCTTACTGAGGGGTACTTGGTGGTAAGCCGATGCCAGATCTAAAGTACTAAAATAACATGCACCATCCAATGTCGAAACCATCTCTTCAATATTAGGAAGCGGAAATCTGTCCACCACTACCTCCTTGTTGAGAGCGCGAAGATCCACACATAGACGGATCTCATTGTTGGCCTTACGCGCAACGACAATGGGAGCCAACCACTCCGTGGCCTCCACAGGCTCTATCACCCCAGTAGCTAGTAACCTGTCAATCTCCTTTTCTACTGCCTCATACACACTGATAGGAACTCTCCTTACCTTGGCCGCAATAGGTTTTGCACCAAGCTTAAGTTTGATCCGGTGACTATAACCTTTCAGGCAACCTAGAGAGTCACTGAACAATCCCTCAAACTTCCTCACAAATTTGTCCTCAGCATTCCCAATGGACTGCACTTGCACAGGGGGTTTTGCATTTGGATTTAGAATAATACCCAAACGAGCCTGATGAGTCCAGCTCAGTAAATTGTCTCCTTTCTCTGCCACATAAACTCTAGCATCGGTAAATCTACCATTGCATTCTATACAACTTATAAAATATCCCAACATCTTAATTGGTGTTCCCCCATAGCCTGTTGGTCTAACATCAGATTTTATTAAATTTGTCCTACTCGAAAAATTCTTTGCAAACTCTTCCTTAGATATGAAGGTGAGGTGAGAGCATGAGTCAAATTTCATTTTAATTCTAACATCTCCCACCTTGACCCACTCTGTAGGATGTTCCACCCCACACTCATTCACTTGGAAGGTAACTTCTCTTACTTCATTCCTGCTGTCACTTTTATTGCGAAAACGACAGTTTTTTGTAAAATGTCCCCTCTTCCCACATGTTGCGCAAACCACTTTAAGAGCAGGGCATTCTCTTGCATTTGCCTTGTGACCAAATTTACCACATCGATAACAGGTTCCCTGAAACATCATAACATTTCTCCTTTCATATTGCGCATTACTTGTCCTATTTTCTTCCTCCCTACTCTTGTAGTTGATGTTCCCTGCTTTCTTTACAGCATCATCTTTTTGTACTGCATGACATACCACTTCTTCTACATTTCCTGTAATACTCGGTTGTTTACTAACATTACTCAACTCCCCAACACATTTGAGCATATGTTCCACACGTTTTGCTATAATCATTACTTCATCTAACGGTGGTTCATCTTTTAACCAAAGTTCCTCTCTTATCTTGTCACTGCAACACCTTAAAACAAATTGATCCCTTATTCTTTCTTCTACTAATTCCCCAAACTTACAACTCGAGGCCAACTTGCGTAACGAGGTCACAAATTCTTCCACAGTTTCTTCCTTTCCTTGTTCTCTCAAACCAAAGTAATACCGCTCCATGATGGTACTCACCTTTGGCAGATAGTGTAAGTCTAACTGTTTTACGCATACTTCGTATTCATTCAACCCCCTTTGAACTGCCTGGCTCAGCTGTGGCAAGCTCTCTAATACTTCTTGCCCCTCACCCCCTAAACAGTGAAGTAATAGTGCTTGTTTCCTCTCTGCACTTAAGTTAGTACCACACACTCTCGCATAATTTTCAAATATTTTCCTCCATTTTCTCCACTTAACTGGCGGCTCCCCTGGATCAGACAGAAAAAACGGAGGTGCAGTCACATTTTGCATCCTCAACCTTTCAAACTGAAGCTTTCTTTACACTAAAAACCTTTTTTTTTTATAATCTCCTTATGTTTACCCCCACGTCACAGTTTGTACAAATGTTTTCCAGCAGGGGTGTGCTTGTTACCGTGTTGACAAACCAGTCATGAACAATTAAAAGATCCTTATACCACACTGTATGCAAGGTGTGCTTGTCACCGTGATGGCAAGCTGTAGTTTTCAAATAGTAACCAACCTGCTTCCTTGCATTACCTTCTTTGTTTCAGCACTCAAATTTTTTTTTTTTTTTAAACCTTCCAGCTTTAAATGTCTTCCGACGTGGTCACGTGATCCTTTGGGCCTCTTTCCATGGCCGGATTCGCTTTAACCCTGTTAAGCCTTTCACCAGCCTGCCCTTTGTTTTCCCGATCCTTTTCCTGTTCCAAAATGGCCGCCGACGTCGTCGCGTAGAGCCTCAGGCCTCTTTCTACAGCCAGTTCAGCTTGTTTCCTCTCTGCGAAGTGAGCAGCCTTTGGTCTTCTTTCGCCGGGAAGTTGGGCACACTGACACACTACGACCCGCAGCGTGACGCGCATCCAGACCGATGCGTTCCAGTGATGGCACCCGGCCCCAATCTGTTTCGCGAAGCCTGCCACACAGTTTACTCGCCTCCCGTTGCTCCCTCAGACTTCTTCCGACAACTCAGATGCGGCGATCCTTCTTCCTTCCAACTCCTCCGACCAGGTGAGTTTCCTTTCTTCAAATCTTCTTTTTCTCGTCCTTCTCGTCAATCTTCGTTCTTCTCGTTTCTTTCCCGATGTTGGGGTTGCTTCAACACTCTTCTCCCTAAGCACGCCCGTCGCCAGTGTAATAAAGTGACCAGGAACCAGGTTAGTGTTGTTAAGAGGGTTTAATAGAGCAACCCCATCCATCGACCAGCTAGCCAACTCCGCCAACTGCCGACCCACAGAACCCTCAGTAGACCTGGTTCCACGCTAGAACATAGAACGTGGAACCAGGCCATATCACACAGCACAAGACAAGAAGCCAAGACTGAAAGCTTTTGCAGTTGGCCTTTTATCATTT
This sequence comes from Calotriton arnoldi, assembly GCA_963921515.1. Lineage (NCBI taxonomy): Eukaryota > Metazoa > Chordata > Amphibia > Caudata > Salamandridae > Calotriton > Calotriton arnoldi. The sequence goes on along the minus strand of CAWUFW010001128.1, from coordinate 2,251,836 downwards.
AAAGCACTCATCTCGTGCCCCTTCGTGCATGCAAGCATATCTGTTTAAGTAAACTATTTAAAGAGTTGTTACTTATATATCTCAGCGCTGGCATTCTACATGGATTCATGCCTGTTTAGGAAACCTCACATTGTTTTAAATTAAGGGCAAAGTTAATCAATCAATCAAAGTAAGCTTTATTCGATTTTTGAAAGAAAAAAACACAAAAGCAGACTACCATAAAATAGTACATCAGCGAAAATCCAGTCATCAATAAATACAGATAAAAATGTACATACAATATAAATAACATAAAATCAGTTCAAGATGAGCAGACACAACTAATACAGTACATCTTAAGAAGAAATGACCAACTCAAATCTCGTGGGGTGCCGAGTCACAACTATTTCTCAACCTAACCACAACTTTCAGGTACAATAAAAATGATATCTCCACGAAGCAGTGGCAGATACATAAGGACCGGTCGGACTTCAGAGAAAATTGCCCTTTTTAGAATAGGAATAATATATACCTTCCTGGGCACCGCATAAAAATGACAAAACATAGTAAAATGCAGGGTATCCTGCAGGGATCTATTTTCACAGCTGCAGGATGTAAGTTTGTGACCCCTGTTCCCAGCACTGTGATAAGCTAACAGAAAGGGCAATAGGTCCAGCCGAAACCTAGTTAACAAAAAACTATGATACCTACTTTAACAAAAAGGAGGTGTGGCTTTGTAGTTGGCACAGTTTTCAGCATGATATGTCGTCGAACTCAGTAGGGCAATCTCTTCTCTTGCCAAAAACCTCTGCCTAAAGAAGTGTTCTTTCACCCATTTGTGGTCAGATTTACATATCTCATCTGGCATACTAAATAAGCAGTGCTTAATTTGAGCCGGTGCTTTCCGGCGCTCAGCACCGGCACTTAATTGGTTTCCGGTGCTCGGCACCGGCACCTAATTGTCAACACTATACTTAGAACAGTCTACCACATGGTGGCGCTGCTCAACTAATTTAGAGATGAGCAGAACAACTGTTGTTTAGGAATACAATATACATTAAAATTGCTAATACCTGCCTCCCCAGCCATTCCTTTATCTTTGGGGACCTGGAATAATCTGAACTGTAGCACTTACTGGCGAGAGAGATGGTTTGTAGTTGTTTTAGCAGCGATGACAGGGGTGATGGGTGGTGCAAGCTGCAGTGGCCTCCTGGTCAGAGCCCTGGCACTTAATATTTTACAAATTAAGCACTGTAAAAAGGTCTCCCCTACCTAGACTCTGAAAATAGTCCCTGATATACTAGAGTAATGGAATCTGATGTGAGTAGTCAAGGGACAAGCAATCCTTTAAAATCCCCTTGCTTAGTGTAATCCCAGGCCTTAACTATTTGTACAACCAGAGAGAAAGAGGGCGAAAGGCAGTGACATCAATTATGTAACCCACATTCAGTTCTTCATGCGCTGAGAATGTCGGGGCACTTTGTGGGATACACATGAGGTATCTCGGAAAATAATTTTCTACTGTCTGCAACTCAACCTATTTAACATATCTCCAAATAGTGCACCCATATACAACTTTGGAGATACATTTGGTGCTGTAAATCTGCAATAGTGCCCCAGTAGGTCTACTACCCAACCTTGACGCAAAATTAAAAACAGCATTGTTTACCCGAATAAAATTCTCCTTCTTTCTACTAATATGGGGATGCGAACTCATTGCAGAATCAAACAGCAAGCCCAAGTATGAAAATTTTTAGTCTTTGGAAGGGCACAGGACCCAAGGTTAAACCTGGTCGAGTTTGTAGAGCAGGGACCAACAACCATCACAAAGGATTTTTTCTTATTAACTGATAGGTCCAGCTCCTTCATAAAATTAGCAAAGGAGTTCAACAGGGACTGCAGACCCCTAGTGGTTTTGGCCATGAGAACTGCGTCATCCTCATATAATAACACCGGCAGACAACGAGACCCTGCTTATGGACAATGTGCTTTTATGACAGCCAGAACCTGCTCCAGTATTATTAACATACAAATTAAACAGAAATGGGGCCAGAATACAACCCTTAGGTACTCCTCTTTTAATATGGAAACAACGCATACACTTCAGATCTTCAGAATAGCATACAGAAACCATGGTGTCCCTGTGAATATCTCTAAAAAACAGGGCAATGTCCCGATCCACCAAAGTGGACAACGTAATCTACCAGAGTTTTGTTCGATTGACCCGGTCGAATGCAGATGCAAGCTCCATAAATGCTAAATGGATGGAACCAGGGTGTGCAACAGTTTATTTACTTAGTACCAAATACAGGTTCAAGCACTGATCCACTGTTGACCTACCTGAGTGATAGCCATACTGGACTTCAGATAAAATGTTATTTTCATAAAGATCGGGCAGGATTCTGTCGAGGCCTGGGGCCTTGTTCTTAGATAGCCCCATAATACCCTTCCTGACTTCCTCAAGAGAGACTGTCAAAATGGCAGTTCTTTCCACCTCGCCCTCTCCCCCACTATATTCAGAGGGAACTGAGTTGTAGGTTTCCTCAAAAAATGCCACCCAACAGTCTTCGGTGATATGTGCCTCCAGGGATGCAAGCGCTTTCGGTGCAAGTAAGGGACTGTTAATTATACCCCAAATTTAGAACTATATTTGAGGGTACTTGCCTTGATCAAATCTATCCAAGTCTCCTCTCTTAAGTCGTTTTTACACCTAACCAACTCCCGTTTATACAATTTGCAACACTTCTTAACTAAAACAGGATCTCTAGGCTTAACATTCAAGGCTCTCTTAAGGTTACTTGACTACTGGGAGCATCCTGTATCGAATCATCTAGGCGACGTATCACACTTCCTAGACACAGGTACATTCAATGGACTGAATACTGTGTTGGAAATATCCGAAAAGGCCCAAAAAATATCTAAGGGTTAGTCTTATTATACGTGCAAATATCAAACTCTTTGTCACAGCGAGAATACAAAGACTTATAAAAGTTATCAGGAATTACCTGAGACCTCTTGAGCCTCCTGCCCTTGTTTGTAGCCTTAGTGACCCCTTTAACACCTACCCTTGGGTCTTGAACCAGCGAAGACCAACAGATTGAGACACACACTGGGTTGTGATCTCTGAAAGGGCTCATCGGTATCCCAACCTCAGAGATACAAAGGAACAAAAGGTGCAGAAACAAAAATAAAATCTATAAAGGACTCACACCCTCTCCCTGTAAAGGTACGGTTGAGTCAATTTGAAGATGTCAAGTTATAATTTACTGGTGAATTCAATCAATGCTCATAAAAGGAGAGCACGTTTAAAAGGTATTAATTTAATACACTGAAAGACCATAGAATAATTAGTGCTGAAGATGGCACACCTATTATGTCTTCTGCAACTAATGCCTGAACACCAGGGTTTGAATCCCATCAATTATGTATAGGATGTTTGTACGTTTTTTGTTTCTTTTATTTCATTTCAGATTGATCTGTTTTTTAATGTGTTAATTGAATAAAACGACTCCAAAGCGGTGCTTCTGTTATAAATGCACAAACATTTACTGCACGGACTTAGCTTTTTTTCTGATGTGGATGCAGTGCAGCCCCAGAAAGTATTAGAGGTGTAGCCTCTCATCTCCTATTTCTCTGCCAGGACTCGCTCCCCTACAGAGATAGACCCTCAGCAGTTCTGATCGTACCCATCTTCTGACCGGACACAAAGTTGCCATGAAGGTCCTGCTGCCTGTATTGCTCAATTACCTGCCTCCCCTTTCCTTTGGCCATCAAAGTGGGAGAGAGCTGCAGAAACTGGTTTGTTGTCTGGAACCTGGATAAAAGGGATCTGATGAACTATACATATGCATACTTACTTAAGGCATTTATACTCCATTTGTGAGACACACTATTGAAAAAAAACTATCTTTTGTTGATATGATTTATCATTGAAGCAACAATAGTCTATGCACCTTTTTCTAACATTCTACCAGAGAGCCTTGAAGAGCCTTGAATAGCAAACACCACTGCACAAAAACAATCAAGGGCATTGATACAACTGACTAACGACAACACCATTTAATGGCAATGAAGCCGTTGGTGATGGAGAGCAAAAGCAAAATGACAGTGAGTGTAAGCGTGAAAGTCCCCACGTAGCTCAATCTGTGCATCTGTCTATCCGTGTTCTAATTTATGCATTTCTAAATTACCCTGTGTTAATCTCTCTAGTTTCCAAGCAACCTCAAAAACAACTGGTGGGCCATCATTGTGCTTTTATTGCTTCCCTTGCACAGTACTAGATTGCCATCTACATGTATTCTTCTAACCCTCACATTCACCCGTGCATCCACCCATCTTATTCACTAACCTTGAACTCACTCTTCTTCAGTTTTCACCAGCTTACCGTTATTAACCTAGTCAAATTCCCTCATTTACTTTAAACATTCCCACTCACATTTACCTCGATCTCCTACAGGCAGCGAACCACCCAATCAGCCATTCTCTCTTCTTCACAAACATACACAAACTCATGCATGTAGGAGTAAGCAGATTCACTAATACAATGCCATACATATTGTTTTTGACAATGCTTGCTCAGCTTTGAAATCTCCTAAACTAATGGGATGTTACCCATTACATAGTTCCCAGTACTGGAGGCTACTGTAATATAAGTATTCACCTGTGAAGGTTTGATAGAGAGATATCGGACCCAGTAGCCTACAGTAGCCTCTTTCTCCAACCATGACATACCAAGCTTGCCATGACCAACATGAGATGGATAGTTGAACTATTATCTAACTGGTGGTTGCATATTTAGCACTGTGTTATATAAATAAATAAATAATAAATCCAGTATTTGTAAAGCGCGAACAGCTACCTGAAGGCATCCTGGCGCTGGGGGCCGTCGGGAAGGTTAAGCAAGCTATTGCCCAGAGTCACATGGTGCTGGGCTGACCTGCCGCCGGTGATCGAACCGTGAGCCCCAGATTCCAGCGTCAGTCGCCCTGGCCGCGGCGCCACACCTCTTCCCACTGCCTATTTACTAATGTTTCTATCATTTTACCTAGCTCCCAGCTGCTCAGCCAGTGTGAGTGTTCTGAGTGGAATGCTGGTGTGATGGAGATGCATGGAATGTTTGGGTGCCTGTGTGGTGAGGTGTGACAGTTGAAGATGGGCTGAGCAGCAGGCAGGCTGCTCCTGGTGGGACTGCTTTGCATGGAAACCAACGTGTAACTAAGTCCTAATAAAGAAACTACAAAGATACAATTCGGCTACGTCTGGTGCATCGCAACATAATTTTGCCGACGATCTGGAGACAGACTTATGCTCTACAAGTGGTCTTATGGAAGATATAGACGACATGCAAAAGTAGTCTTCAAAGTAGAAGTAACCTACAGAAACAAGAGTTGCTGACAGCACTAAGTACATTTCCTGGTGGAAATGGTTCAAAAGAGATCAGACAGACAGCGCAAAGTATTTTTCCAGGAGGAAGATTTCACAAAAGAGCAGACATCGTAAATTACATTTCATGGAGGGAGTTTTCACAAAAACGCTCTTGTCCAGAAGAAACCAAGCACAGATGTCCACAGGAAAGAAGAGAAACTAGATCAACATGCCTCACAGCCTCACCAGTGTCCTACACATCGGACAGCCCCAGCCTAGGCCTGCTGCGCTTATTGACATATTTTTGGACATTAGATTTTCAAGGCAAGCTGCACCATGCTGATGTACGCTTACTACAATATGACTTACAGCTACTTAAGCTCTACAAAATACAGCTTGCCAATGTCATTGTGCTTTTCACACTGCTTTGTAATAGTGTCTGCTACTACGGTGCATCGGAGTGATAAAGGTATGAGTGGCAACACAGATGCGGCATACGAATGCATTTTTTTTGGCTTTCAAGCAAGCGGTCAACTGCTGTGTCTCTGTCGCAGCTACATTCCAGCTTAGCGTAAGAATATGTGAGGGGTCACTCAAGAGTAACATTTATTTTTTTAAATACAAGTCAGCAAGTTTTTTTAGGTTGATGTTCAATTTGAACTTGCTGCACCATTTGTTTTATGACCGTTTGGCACAACGGTTATTGTCATTTTAAAAAGAGCGTGCATGCCGCGTGCACCTTACCTTAAGCACGGAGACGCATGGAGCAGCAGGAGAACTTCCATGACGTTGTTCCTTCTGTATGGCTTCAAAGTTGATGTCGGATGTTTTCGAGCATGGACGCGCCTTGAGCCACCCTGCGCACGTCACCACTGTGTGCCGCCATGGCCTCCGAACAGATTCAGCCATATCACCCGCTTCAAGAAGCAAAACAAATTAATAAATAAAAAATACATACCTATTAACTGTGATCCTCTAAAGGAGACACTTGACATGTTTCACATATATTATTCTGTGCATGGTGGCACCAGGGCTGCCCTCTCCTCAAACAATAGAGAAGGGAACTCAATAGACCTTTTCAGTGTCCAATCCTTGACAGGGAGTGCTGAAAAGATTTTATTTACACAAGATTGACTATGTTATGTTATAAAACTTGTTGAGTGCTACGTATACAATAGGGTGTCTTGGCTCTAGCTCAGCAGAGAGGGGGAGCAGACAGAAGGAGGGCTAAAGAGTAAAAAGCCAGGTTTTAAGACGCTTTCTGAAAACCTGTAGAGAAGGTGCCGATCTTATAAGCGGCTTCCACCCCATTTGGTTTTCTTAAATCTGAAGGTATTAACTTTGTAGGATCCAATTGACCTGAGGTTCCTATTGGGAACGTACCAAGAAATGGATTTTCTCAGAAAGTCTGGTCCTGTGGCATGCAGAGCCTTGAAGGTGAGGCAGAGTGCCTTAAATTTAATACGATTCTTGATTGTTAGCCAATGTAAATCTTTGATTGCTTGGGAAACTGAGTGGTGTTTGGAAAGGTCAAGAAGTAATCTGGCGGCGGCGTTTTGTAGTACCTGAAGCTTCTTGAGATATTGTGCCTGAAGATTGATGTAAAGTCCATTACAATAGTCCATTTTAGATAATATTAGAGAGGATATGACTGTTTTTCTAGAGTTGTTGGGAAGAAAGTGTATGATTTTTCTTATGATTCTAAGAGTGTTATAAGAGGAGGATAGAACTGAGTTGACTTGTTTGCTAAAGTTAAGCTTGTCATCCAGCATTACCCCAAGGCTTTTAGCCTTTGTGGTGGGTTGGGATAAGGCACCCAGTTCCAATGGCCAGTAAGCGGCAGACCAGAGATGAGGGTTGTTTCCCAGAAGAATCACTTCAGTTTTATCTGAATTAAGTTTGAGACAGTGCTTACTCATCCACATGCCAATCTCTCCCATGCACTTATGAAGCTGATGACTAGTGTAACTAGTGTTGTTAGAAGCAGATAAAACGATCTGCGTGTCATCTGCATATGAGGCAAGAGAGAAGCCAAAGGATTAACCCAAGAGGGAAAGCTCTCTTACATTAAGATTAAACAGGGTGAGACTAATCAATGATCCCTGTGGCACTCTGCAAGGTAGAAAGAAGGTACTGGAGCTAAAATTGTCCAGCTTCACCAAGTTTTCCCTGTTCTCTAGGAATGATTTGAGTAACTCTAAGGCTATGGGGCATATTATCAAGGGCTTTATCGCCGCTTTAGCGGCACTTTTTGCCGCTAACAGGCGTTAGCGACAGCTTTCAGGCGTTAGAGGCCGCGTTTTCCATCGCCTTGCATGTCAGCGATAATTATCGCTAATGACATGCAAGGAAGGCGTTCCCTACTAAAAGCGACTGAAAACAGTCGCTAACACCACTACCCCCTATTAGCAAGGCAGGCGAAGCGATATAATAATTCGCGCTAAGCGCGTTTATCGCTAGATTTTAACACCTGCTAGTGAGGATGACTTACCTGCTTGAAGTATAGGAGGTGGATTCTAATGCTGAATCCACCTTAGCGTTAATGCAAGAATATCGCTGGTTTTCCAGCGATATTCTCGCATTTTGCCGCTATCGCTGGAAATATTATTGCTATGGAGATAAACCTTACTAATAGGGTGTTATCTCAGCGATAATTTCCAGCGATAGGTGGCGTTACCAAATAACGCGCTAAGCGCGGTTAGCGATAAATATCGCTAATCCTTGGTAATATGCCCCTATATATTTTATGCCTAGATCCTCCAAGCGAGAGATCAGGGTTGGATGGTCTACGGTGTCGAAGGATGCAGACAGATCCAATAGGATCAGATCGGCTGTTCCTCCTCTGTCTAGGATCAATGAATCAATCATTTGTATAGCGCGCTACTCACCCGGAGGGTCTCAAGGCGCTTGGGGGAGGGGGGTCCGCTACTGTTCGAACAGCCAGGTCTTGAGTTGCTTCCTGAAGGAGAGGTGGTCTTGGGTAAGGCGGAGGTGGATGGGTAGGGAGTTCCACGTCTTGGCAGCCAGGTAGGAGAAGGATCTTCCTCCCGTTGTGGCTCTTCGGATGCGGGGGACGGCGGCGAGGGCGTGGTTGGTCGATCGTAGCTGGCGGGTGGGAGTGTAGAAGGTCAGACGGTCGTTGAGGTATCTGGGGCCTTGGTTGTGGAGGGCTTTGTGTGCGTGGGTGAGGAGTCGGAACGTGATTCTCTTGCTGACGGGGAGCCAGTGCAGGTCTCTCAGGTGTCTGGCGATGTGGCTGTGTCGGGGGATGTCCAGGATGAGTCGAGCTGCAGCGTTCTGGATGCGTTGGAGTCTTTTATGAAGTTTGGCTGTGGTTCCGGCGTAGAGGAGTTGCCGTAGTCCAGTCGGCTGGTGACGAGGGCCTGGGTGACCGTCTTCCTGGTTTCGGTGGGGATCCACCGGAAGATCTTGCGCAGCATGCGTAGGATGTTGAAGCAAGACGAGGAGACGGCGTTGACTTGTCGGGTCATTGAGAGGGAGGAGTCCAGGATGAAGCCCAGGTTGCGTGCGTGGTCCGTTGGTTTGGGTGCGTTGCCCAGGGCAGGGGGCCACCAGGAGTTGTCCCAGGCGGAGGGTGATGATCCTAGGATGAGGACTTCCGTCTTATCTGAGTTCAGTTTCAGGCGGCTGTTCCTCATCCACTCGGCTACGTCCTTCATCCCTTCATGTAGGTTGGTTCTGGCGGTTGTGGGGTCGTTGGTGAGGGAGAGGATCAGCTGGGTGTCGTCGGCGTAGGAGATGATGTTGAGGTTGTGTTGGCGTGCGATGGCTGCGAGGGGCTCATGTAGACGTTGAAGAGGGTGGGGCTGAGTGATGATCCTTGTGGTACGCCGCAGATGACTTCGGTGGCCTCGGAACTGAACGGGGGAGGCGGACTCTCTGGGTTCTTCCGGCGAGGAAGGAGATGATCCACTCCAGTGCCTTCTCTTGGATTCCGACGTTGTTCAGGCGTTGCACTAGGGTGCGGTGGCAGACTGTGTCGAACGCTGCGGAGAGGATGAATTTTAGTTCATCAGTTGCTTTAATAAGGGCCGTCTCCGTGCTGTGTTCTGACCTAAATATGAATTGTGTGGGATCTAGTAGATCGTTCTCTATGATAAATTGATTTAGTTGATTGTTCATGACTTTTTCAATTATTTTTGCTGGAAATGAGAGTCTGGAAATAGGCCGGTAGTTAGATGGATCTTCCGGGTTGAGTGTGGTTTTTTTTTAAAAGAGGGTAGATGGAAGCCCTTTTCCAGGGAGTAGGAAAGATCCCTGTGCTAACATAGAATTGAAAATATTCGTTAGTACTTTGGCTAAGATATCTGGGATTAATTTTAGCACAGATGGGGGTCAGGTATCTTCTGGAAACCCTGATTTAGTAGTCGGAACGAGGTTCAGAGTTTGTGTCACTGTAATTGGGGAGAAATTAGTCAGAGCGGGCCGAGGGGTATTGTAAGTGATAAAGCTCTCACGAACCCCAGTGCCCAATAGTGATGTTAATTTCTTAGGATGATGGAATAAGTCATAAATTTGATCAACTTTATTTCTGAAATGTTGGGCAATGGTGTCACAAAAGGTTTGGCTACTACAGGGTCCTTTAATTTCTGGTTGCTTGATGAGGCTGTTTATTACTTGGAATAGTTCCCTGGACGGGTTTTTTGCTGATTCGATCTGTGAGACACAAAACGCTTTTTTTTCTTCGATAAAAAGAAAAGAGTTTTGTATCTGACTAGAGCAAGTTTGTATGCTTCATTTTCATGGAGCTCATACTTGAGTGTCCACTTCCTCTCTTGGCGCCTACAGTGTTGTTTTTCTAATCTGAGGGCCTCTGAAAACCAAGACTTGTTTGGTCTTTTTTGTGGGAACTACTTGGCTGAGGGCCGAATCTAACCAATTTATATAGTCCTGAGTAGTTAGCTCGGGGTCTTCCACGTGTGTATGCAGGGTTTCTGTGAGTCATAGCTGTACATGATTGCTATCTATTTTAGACCCTGCTCTTTAAGTGGCCATGTCTGATTTATTGTTAAGATCTACGACTGAGCTTACATCTTTTAACTCAAAAAAGATAGGGGCGTGATCTTACCAAGAAAGCGGTAGAAGAGTGAGCCCAGTAATGGAGCTGTTATTTGAAAAAAAGGCATTTAGTGTATAGCCAGCCGTGTGTGTGACATTTTGAACAAATTGCGAGAGACCAAAAGCATTTATGAGTTCTACCAGAGCTATGGTATCCTTGTCTTTTGAGATTCTAAATGAAAGTTTAGATCTCAGAGAACTGCAAAGTTCGTGTGGCAAATTTCATCCTCTAGGAGGGAATTGATGTTGTTAAGAAAATTGCGTCTGGGGCCAGGTGGGCGATAAATAAGGGTTCCTCTGAACCATTTCTTTGTGGTTAATTCAAACCAAAAATTAATGGCTTCGCAGTCTTCATTAGACATGGCTGTAAATCTGGCCCTGATCTCCTCCCCGTATATAATTCCAAGCCCTCCTCCCCTTTGAAGTGGGCGGTCCAGTCTGTGAATGGTATATCCCGACGGGATAGCTGTAAGAAGATCTGGGGTTGAGGCACTATTTGCCCAGGTTTCTGTAATAAAGATGATATCTGGTTGTTTTGCGTCAATTACCTCGGCCATTTCAAAAGCGTGCTTTACCAATGATCGCGCATTAATTAGAGCACATCGATATTGAGGAGGCTGCTACTGTGAGTAGGTGTTACAGCGCCGTGTGAGAAGGCTATGAGGTGGAAAAGGAGTCAGAAGATTGAAACTGCAGTACTTACAGCACAGGCTGTTGCCAGACCAAAGTGAAATCATGTTAACATGTATACAATTGGGTTTTCTTCCCTTAAGGGCTAGAAGATCTTCACCTGAGAAGTACATTATGCTTCTACTATCTGAGGTTAAACTGGCAGGGGTTCTGGCACTCATCACGATCCGGGCGCGGATGGGCACAGACGGGCTTGCCTTTTGGCACACCTTCAGCACGCCAGCGGCGTGCCCGCTGCGTGCGTCCGCTTCACGGACACGATGATCCCTGTGTTAAATAACCCCTAATGCAGTTGCTTCATAGTTAAAGTGGACATGGGTTAGTTTAAGGGCAGCTTCCTATTGGAAACTATTGGGTATGGACGTCTCAACTCAAGAACACTGCTTTTTCCCATTGCAGTGCCTAGTTGGGATCTACAGACCTTGCAGCAGTTGTTGGCCCCCAACACTTTCTTGATTCCTATTGGCTGAAGCAGACATGCAGAAATAATTCTCTTTCACACCAGCACCTCCACATGACTGTACTTGGCTACCAGAGTTGGAGAAGCAATGTACCAATACATCTATTTGCAATGTGCAACAATTTCAATTCTGCTTGGCCTGGTAGAGACTTTAAGTGCCTGAAAGTCTGTTTGAATTGGTAGCTATGAAATACCATAAACAGTAGAACCAGAAATGGTTATAAACCCTTCCTTCTATAAGCGTCTATGTTGTTGTGCCCTCAGCCTTGTGCCTTGCTGTTTGCAGCTGCAGTGAGCTTCTTCCATTGACCAGCATCAATCCGGCAAAGATGCAACATCTCTATTCTTGAATAACAGCAAGATGTGGTCAGAGCTTCTACTTTGTGAGCTACTGGCAGCCCTATCCAAGACCATGGCCACAACTTTCTTGCCCCATCGTCTATAGAAACTATCTAAAGAGGTAGTAATAACATCCATTACCCTGATATTGGCCACAGGGAGGTACTGTTACACTTCCTGGAACGTTTTAGCCATGTTCATCTTCATAGTAATGATCCAGCTAGCCTATACGACCTCATGATGCATTAATTGGATGAAGCCTTGTGATGTATCCTGGTGATGTTTCTGGTTGAGAAAGGACAAGCCCCCGATTCTGAAAGTTATGCAAACAACTATACTCGTCTAGTTTTGAGTTTCTGGAATTCAGACATGATTTCAAGATCACTCCTAGAAATCCAAGACAGTCACAGCTTTCCTGTATTGCTCTTAGAATTTTGTTTGTGAATTTGCAGTTACATTGATTCAAAATTCACTTCTCCATGCATAATTCTACATTGTGTACCGCTACTAGTGCGAAAATAGCTTTGCATAGTAAAATTACACTTTTATATTTCATTTATTTCGGTAGGAAATATATATTTTTCTCTCCGATAAAGAAAGATGCAGCCAAGGAAGTTATTGAATTAACCTCATTCCATAAGGCTGAACGTGACTTTGAAAAAATCTGGGTCTAGAGATTTCTCACATTTAATTTCAAAGACAGAATTAGAGGGAATTAACATATCTCTGTATTTCATCCCAGGCACATTTTATAAGGGATACTTTGCTCTCTTGTCTGTTTAGCTAATTTAGCCAAATTAGTAATTGGAGATTCAGCAAAGAGACAGACAATTTGCATGGCATTAATTTTTTTGTCCACCCTTATATTTTGAATGTATGTGCCCAAGCTTCCTTCAGAAGACAAGGTGCAATCCCTCAATTTGCATAAATGATAGTTGGCATCAATTATTTAGAGTGAGGATGATCCAAATCCCTCATGAGTAAGGCAAGATGTCAAGATGTTCCCATTGATCCCCCACAGGGAGGAAATTGAGAAGCTGGGTGCCTTTGCCAGCTGGCAGCTATCTTAAGCTGCTAAACAGTGCTAGAAGTCCTGAGACAGGCAGGCTTTTATTTGGGGCCATATCAACCACTGTTGTGTCTTGATTCCATTTACAACCATATTTCCAAAATTGTACATTTCTCTACCTCGTAAGAGTCCTAAGCTCTCCATGCAAAGACGTTTCCTTAGCAACAGCTTTCGTTTTCACTCTAATGAATCGCATCATCCCTAACTAATGCTTAGTTGCTAGTAGTTCCCTACAAGTTAAGAGCCTGTGCGGTGAAGGAAGGTCAGAGTGAGTTATGGGAGTTTCGGAAGTCTACGCTCCCAATAATCGTATCAGTGGTTCATGCGGATTTCATAAGTCTCCCGTCCAATAGGCAACAGCCCCTGTCTTTGCCTTGATCTATTTCAGTATTTGATCTTTCATATCACTGTTTTTCAAAGTTCCAGAGTGATTGCAGTTAAACTGACCAAAATGGAAACCATTTCAATCTGTATTATTTAGGTGTGATAGTGTTGTTTCATTATTTTCACAGTTACATTTCTGGGATAGTGCACGTTATTGTTTGTTTTAAATGTCTTACTCTGTTTACATATAAACAAAATATGTTCCCTCCAAAATAAATAATTAGAGCACGCACTCTTCTTGAAGGCACTAAGCAGCAACACACTGGGCAGATGTATTTCCTATAAAACTACCAGGATTTCGCTTAGTGCATCATTCAAACAGCCCTCTAGTGGAATATCTGCTGCTCTTTCATTTTCCTCTAGACTGTTTTGCGATAACTTTATATCATACGCATCCGAATCAGCAAATAATGTTTATGTACGTGGGATCATATTGATAGTATCCTGCTAACTTGTTAATTTTGGAGTGAAGATTGGAAAGTCAAAGCAACCTATGAAACATCAAACCCATTTGAAGGTCAAAGCTTGGACCATAGCCTCCAGGGAGTGCTTAGACATTTGCCCCCAGCACCTACTCTCCCTTGTATGGGTCACTCCCATAAGCATTTCCCTGGAATCGTTCTGTCATTTGTGCTGTGAAAAATGCTAGCAGCAAACATACTCTAGCTGCACGTTTCATAACCTTGTTCGTACAAATAGAAGGAGCATTTTTGTAAAAGAGTACCTTTATTCTGGAAACAAGCAATTCGGAAGCTAAAGGCCAAGTAATATATGTTGAGGTGACCTGCTCATATGCAGTGCGCATTTGAACAAATTGTAGGAGGGGCTCTTCGCGAACATGTGCTAACCTTGTGGGTACCTACACCTATATGTTGAATACATCTTCCTATCTTTGTTGTTTGCGTTACAATATTGAGTATTTAACTTCTCCTTTCTACAATTGGAAGCTTTTTATTTCTGGACAGTGTCACAAGCACACAAGGAGACGTGCGCAGCCACAGGACGAGATCCAGGATGTGGAAAAGGCCCAATAGCAGGCAGCAGAAAATATCACTCCTACTGCTACACTTGGGCTGCCTTACCATTACTTAGTAGGGTTTAAATTAGGACGCAGGAGTGGGATCATTTGGCTTTTATGAAGAGTGTACTATAACCTTATGGTCCCTCTGTACCAATGTCCATCTCAAGTCACCTAAAACCCCTTGAGCTGACATAGATACTCTTCACCTACTTTTGAAAGCAAGATCCTTGTACTGCCCCCAATGACTAATCACAAATAAATGACCAGCGATGACACTGGAGCACTACTCAGCTGAAGCCCAAACAAAAGAAGACTGAGACGATCAACTTTCACAGTGGCCAAGTTTTGATTTTGATTATGTGTGACATTTTTATGTTTTCAGTACGCTTATGTGTGACATTTCAATGCCCCAAGTCTGATACTTTGAGCGACCCTTTATAGCACGAACAACAAAGCACTTATGTTCAGAAAATGAGACAAATTTCACCAAATTACCCTGTTTGTGGAATTCAGTTGTCTAAAATTGCCTTAACACTGCTGCACCACTCTTGAGGTGCTTAAGATAGGTCATTCACTTATGCATTTTACAACATGGCACAGGCCGCCTGGCATCTGCGGCACCTGAGTGTTCTTCCCACTGTACTTATGGGCCTTCTGCTGATGGAAGCTTTGAGACAAGCATGGGGATCAACAGCCTCTAGTGACTGCCTGCATGGGACCTTGACATTTGAAGATGTTAACCCTTCCCCATAGACTTTCTCAATCTTGTTGTCCTTTAGTTGAGAGTGTTTGGAGCTCCACACTCTTCCAAAGAAGTCCCGGGGAAGTAGAGGGGCTATTTTCAGAGTTAAGTGAGAGAGAAAGAGTGTGTATCTCCATCCAGCTCATCTATAGGCACATCTCTAGGAGCTGGAAGTGTAAAGTGGCCAACTGCAAGACTGCATTCATAACATTACTGTGAATCTACATTATTCAACACTTTCTTGGAATCAGTGTGTAATCTGGAGTTTGCTTTGATGCATGCTGGTACTCTCTATATCTACTGCTCAGTCATGTCAGCCATCTCCTTATTGCTTGAAAGAGCATAAACACGCAATCCTTCTTAATGCACCTAAATGCAATCCATGCACTTAAAGTGTCATATGGCTTATACTTTCTCAAATAAAACTATGCGTTTGTTGGACAGTATAAATGTCAGAACTGTGCGAGACTGATTCTAAGTGCACCCTCAGGATATGTTGGCCTTAATCCTGCTAGCTCACAGTCACCATCTGTACCCCTAATCTGAAAAGGTAACAAATGGATTGTGCAACCTCAGAATATGACAAACCTGACTCCTCAAGGAAATAGTGGTAAAAGATCTAGAACCTTTTTGTTTGAATAATTATGCATACCCATAGAGGTACACAAGAAGTACACAGGATGCATTTTCAATATTTATTGAAACATTGTGATTCCTGAGTAAAATGTGTATGCTGCAATAATCATAGAAGGAAACAGAATAACATGATTAGTCTTATGAGAATGGTAAAAAAGAGAAACAGTTCAACCATTTTGTTACAGAATATATATTTGCATATATGTACTGAAATATAATGTACTCCTACCTAGCGCTACCTAACCTAGTGTGTCTAGGGTGGGTGAATCTGCCAAAGCCCTGTATTGTGATCTCACTCCCATTTACCTGTTGGTAATTGTCATCAGGGCTCCCGTCTTGGTGGAGAGCTGGGTGGCATCCCTCGTATGAGGTAAACAGGAATCAGCTGGGCTGGAATTCTGGCATGGGTGACCACTCAATGCTAGCGAAATGCTCCTTTAACTAAACAAGGAAGTGATGCCATTTATTTAATAAACACCACCCATATTGCCATGCCAAAGTCTCAACCAGGCCACTATTGTTGATTCTATTGTGATAACTCTGTCTCAGAACGACAATAATAACAAAATTTTGCGTGTTGAAATTAGCCCTTGTACCGAATGTTCAAGGTATTGTGATAATACGCCTACGAAGTGGAAATGTAAGCAATGCTGTTTTAGAGAATATTATCCTGCACAGGCACGCAATATAATGTGTGTCAAATGTCATCGTGTTTAAGAAAAAAGGCAACTTAAAGACGTGAGCATGTAAAATGGTGGTGTTCCTGCTTGGGCCTAATGCAACCACATGACAAAGTTGCCCACCTCTGTTGTTCAACATTCAGAACCGGATTACACAAAATAAAACACTGGCTGGCTAGTGGCCCGAAAGCTTCACCAATTATGCTTTAAAACATTCATATCTATTATTGTTAATTGAAATCCAGGCAGCTTTGGTAACATTTTGCAGTTTTATTTCGCTACAAGGGGATTCAGGAATTTATCCAAATTTCACACTATTAGCTAAAAGTAAAGCCTATTCCTAAACTGCATAGACCATATTGAATCAAATTCTGAATTCATTGATAGTCTTACTATAATGCAGGATGCTATTTTAGGACACAGTTAACCTAGCACAATGCATATTTCAGACATTTCTGATTTCCCAATCTTTTCTGGGCATTTTTATGTTCAAATTACCATATAGATATATTTCTTATCACTTCTTTACACATATTACACATTTCTATCATTTCTTAAACAGGAGAGCCACATGGGTTATTTCTAATTCATCTGGATTACCTATTAAATGGTGCTTGCCTCTTTTTGAAAAATGCAATTCCGCAGCCATGATATTTCCAATGTTCTGATTGGTTATTCATTGATTACTTACAGAACATGCCTGCTGCACTACAAATCTAATATGTTCTGCTACCTTATATCCAATGAAGTCTATAGCTGCAACCGTCATAATATGCTATTATCTTTTTGGAGTAAGAGTACTTCCGACCTTTCTGCTTTTTTTAAATGGCATTTGAGGACCGCATTAATACCCCCAAGAGAAGGCAAAATTAGCATATTTTATTTTTTAAAGACATCCTCTAAGTTTTCTGACTACATTACTCACATTTTTATCTTTAACTTGATTTACAATTTATTTGACACATACCATTTCATAAGTCAGACAATAAGGCACTAAACACACTCTTCTTCATTGAACGACTGTTAAAACACCAGTTTCCAGATCATAAAACAGACTTGACTGGCACTATTTTATGTCCTTGGTGGTAAATTAAAACAATGCTTGGTGCAAACACCTTTTGCCACCATATTATGAAAGTAGGTTTCTCAAGCCTATGATGTTTGACAAGGATTTCTGTGCATATTTATTGTGTGGCATTGTACTGTGGTGATGATATGCTGCTAAGATTTTGTGCTGCATTATTACAATGCGATGTATTGTATTGTAGTTGTTGTGTTGTGTTCTGTTTTGACTGTTTTGTTGTGTTGATCCCTATTATGTTTAAATTGTGTTCTTATGTTTCTTTGTGTATGTTATTGTGTTATTTTAGGCCATTTACTTTAGATAGGTCAACAAAAGCTGCTGAAGTTCCTGCTAAAAGCAGCAAGTGCTTTTAAAGCTGTGATGTCAAGTAACCAGTTTCCACTGTCTTAGGTGGTCACATACAGACGCTCCAGCTCTTCAGCTATATATAAAACCTGTCAGCCAAAAACTGTGGCAAAGGCTTGTCTTAAATAAGCACTTGCAGTGCTCACTTTGTGATATTTACCATTGCTGCCTATATGATCCTCTCAATATCTGTTCATAAGTTTCACTGTCATAGGTAGACCCCTCAAATTACACCTGGGAAGGCTGTGCTCAAAAATACATTATTAAATAATTAAGTATATAGATATTCATTTTAATTTTGTGAGTAGATTGTGTGAATGAAGGCTGACAATGATGAGTCAGTGCAGAGAAAGTGGAAAAATCAATTTCATTATCATTTAAAAAATGAGTCAGCCCTCTGGCCAGTTATAATGGCGATACATTCTATAAAGACACAGTACTTCAAAGCTAATGTCCTATCCTCATTAGAATGTTACTCCACAAACCACTATGTCCTTGAATAAGACAGTGTTGGATCTTGCCCTTCTTGCAGGGTTATCCCCTAATGTTCTGCCTTCTTCTGCCTATTTTTCTGACCTTCTTTTTGTTGGCTTAAGGACTCGGGCACTTTACCACAGCCGATTCTTGCTAAAGTGCATGTGCTCTCTCCCCTAAACATGGTATGATTGGTTTACATCTGTTTGGCATATTTAATTTACTTATAAGTCCCATGTATAGTGATATACCATATACCCAGGGCCTTTAGATTAAATGCTACTCGTGGGCCTGCTGCACTGCTTGTGCTACCCACAGAAGTAGCCTTTCAACCCTGTCTCAGGTCTGCCAATGCAGATCTTGCGTGCACAGTTTACTACCACTTTGACTTGGCATTTCAAACTACTGGCCAAGCCTTAAATTCCACTTTTATTACACACCTCAGGACAGCCGCATCACTCCAGCAATTCAGGAAAGAACTCAAGACCTGAATGTTTGACTGAAAACCACCACGCAGTAGCCAACTTCTCCAGCGCCTCAAGACCCTCACGGGCGATTTGCCACACTTTACAAATGTTTAATTGACATAGGTCACCCCTAAGGTAGGTCCTGGGTAGCCCTATGGGCAGGGTACTATGTAAGTAAAATGGGAGGACATGTGCTTTTATGTGTGGCATGTCCTGGTAGTGACAAACAGCCTACTTTCTTTCTCACTGCTGTGAGGCCTACTCTTCTCATAGGCTAGCAATGTATATTTTTAAGTGGTAATTGCTGATCTGAAAAGATTAGCATTGCCATTTTTGGTATGTTTAGAATGGTAGTAAGAAAACCTACTTACTGTTGTGGTTGGATTTTGCATTACTATTTTAGAAATACCACCTTTAGAAAGTGGCCATTTCTCTCTGCTTATGACTCTTTGTACTTTGCTGCCTGACTCCAATTCACGTCTGGGCCTGGGTGACCGCTACACTTTGTGCATACTTTCCAGACAGCCATCAAATAGGAAGGGTTGGGTGTGACAGTGTTACATCTGCATTCATCTGCATACTGATGGTCTTCCTGGGCTGGGAGAGGGAGAGGGTGTTCACACTTTACAATTGTATAGGCTGTGTCCTGCCATCACACAAAGGGCTGATTTACCCCCTACTGATGTCTGGGGGCAGGTCTGGGTTGAAAGAGAGTGTTGTACACATCTAAGGTTTCTTTTGAAGTCACCTCTTGAACAAAGACATTTTGGAGTATAAGTTCAGGGTCTCTCACCTCATGATTTAAACACTGCATGGACTTGTAACCAGACGCTGCTGGCTCTACATGCTGCACATTTTCAAAGGACTGCTGTGCCACCAGGAGGAACCGCTATTGGGACTACTTGCTTTGCAGTGTGGACCTTCTGATTGCTGGGCTGCAGGAGCGACTACTACTTTGCATTTGGAATGATTGTGCTGGCCTGCCTGCCTGCCCTTTGTACCCCCCCACCCCAGTGCTCTCCAGGGACTTGTGGGCTTGCCCCCCCTGTTCTCGTGGGGGTTTTCAGGGATCTCATCAGGACTCCTTTGAACATCCTGGAACCCGGCCGTGGGACTCGTGAGTCCGGTCACTTTTGAATCCCTTTGAGTGCTTCATGCTGTAAGGAGCAATGTACGATCTCTCCCACGCCCTGGGCAGTTTTGGTTGAAAGCAACATTTTTGCTTAGTGGCCCCGTTCCACTGAAGATTGATGGTTCAGAGCATTATGATTGGGCTGTCCATTGCCTGCTGCACTGCAAGAACCCCCCTCCATGGGGTCCCGTCAGCCAGACAGGCATACCAAATGCTGTATCGCATGTCGAGAACCCCTCAGTGCGGCCCCCTTCCTCGAGCATGCGGGCTGAGTGACACTGGGGGAAGCCTACAACGACTGCCAGCCCCATCTGCACCTCTTAGCCGTGTTCCTATGCGACTCCCTTCCCGGCAGTCAGGTATCACTTCATTGAAGTTGGGCGGCTTGGGGGTCACAAAGAAAGCCCCAGGGGAGAGACGGCCATTCCGTGCTCCCTTTGCGAGCAGCCCTGTTCTTCATGAGAAAGGCTGCAGCAGCTGCACCGCACGCTCGCTGGCAGCTGCCTTTCACTAAACTACACGTCGGGGGACTAAGGGCAGTCTTCCCACTGGAGTTAGCATTGTGTGGGCCCCATCCCCTTGTATAGGCCAGACCTAGGGGGCATTAGCTCTTCCGCTCGCTCTATGGGGTAAAACGTCTATGGAGGCCCCCAGAGCGCAATGTAGTACTGCCACAAGAAGTACATTTGGAAGTCCAGGGATCGTCATAATAGGTGTGTTAGGTACGCCGTGGCCTAGGTTCTCATGGTGGTACTTTGTGGTCCATATACTTATGGTGGCATTTTTGTGACTCGTGGTTTTCGAACTGTACTACATGTGGATTGATTATTATTCATGCTTAACATGCCAAGTATGTATAACTCATGCCAAATGTACTAAGCATTTTTTATTCATGTACTTATTTGTCCCTAATCAAACTGCTGAATTTTATGCCCTGAGGTTGTAATGTATGATGTTTTCATTCTTGCCTTGTCAGGATAATGAGTACTATCCCAAGATTTGCCTAATATGCACAATATTTATGACTCATGTCATTTTGGTATTGTTTTGTGTAAAATATACTATATATTTTTATATAATCCTGTGTGGAGGCTCTTTTGTAGTGTATTCAATGTGTTACTGTATGAGTGTGTTGCACAAATGCTTTACCAATTGCCTCTGATGATAAGCCTGCGTGCTCTGTGCCAAGTTACCAAAGGGTGAGCACAGATTATCTTTGGTGCATAACTTACTTGCCCTGATTGGAGTGATGGGTTCTGCCTAGCCAACCAGAAACCCCATTTCTAACAGACCGTCACAGACTTGACTAGGAAGCCATTGGTATCCATAGCTGACTCAGGTGTTCTACTCATCCATCAGAGTGATATAAATAACATAAGCCAAGTACTGTGACAACTCATATTGGGGAAGTCCCATGGGCCACATCTTGTCCAAATCATAGCAGGGCTCATTCACCAGGAGCAAGAACACTCTTGGACAGAAACCCAATTCTTTACGCCCCATTGGAATTCCATGCGTCCTTGTTGAGCAACAAGCAAGATACCTCCTTTGCTGTCTGAAATTTCTGTGTTGTGAGAGTCCCTGTGGTTAAAATGCAGAGTGTAAGTCACTGATTACACCTCTGTCACAAGTACAAGGCAACGCCCATGAAATCGCTTTATATTTAATCCTTTTGCAGTCTCATTTGAAGCTGTAGAAGGCATGTTTTTCGCAGAGAGGACAATCTGCAATTCTCAATGTGATTCTCTTTCCATCCTCTGCAATCAATCAAGCCCTTAATTACCCCAGCATGGATAAAATTGTAAAATACATAACTCTCATTAGTGTTGAAGGACTTATATTTGGGAATTATGACCAAAGGTATGTAAACTGATGAATGTAATTTCAGTAGCTGCCACCAAATAAAGAAGAGAAGTATAAAGGTAGCAGGTGGAGAGAGGTTTGCGGTGCAATAGGCCACATGAGAAATTTCAGGATATGGGGAAATATACCATATATCATCACCACATAACCAAGCAAGCATGTAATGAGATGGGGTTGGGAAAGACTCGTGTAATACCATCATTGTTTTGGTGCACTTTTTACTATTAGTGTCGGCATAGTGACATTCCAAAGTGACAGACTACTCCCTTGTTCACAGCATCTGTGTAGGGATATGCATGGAAAACTACTGTTGCAGTATATTGAGGCTACGACATGGTAAGCAGACCTTAGACTGAGACAGAAAACCGGTGTATCCAAAAATTCTGGAGTACACCTTGGCCAGAAAGGATTTTACTTAGGATCAGGGCCAGCGTCATCAATGGGCGAGCCGGGTGGCTGCACTAAGTGCCCAGGTCCAGAGGAAAGAGAGAAGGTTCAAACAAAAATATCCCTCAACAACCAGCCACTAGAAACATAAATGTTTCTTCTTTTGGACCTCTCTGTGAGCAGCAACAACTGCCCTTCTCCTACTCACACTTCATGTCCCTAATCTCCTAGTTTCACATCCTTTATGTTCCAATATGGCTGGCAAAAGGTGGGGCCAGTGAAACGCTTTGGCTCTGCGGTCACACTACCCAAGAGTGGGGATGGAGGGCAGTGTTAGACTTGTGTTCATGATACCTTGGGGTACCCCGCAATTGCAGTTTTTATTGTCTGTTTTTAAGACTGGGAGCAGCATGTGAAAGAGGGGTATGGACAGAAATTATCAGCCACTCCAGGTAAACTTTGTGTAAATAACACTGCCATATGAGGAACCTGCATGTGAAAGCCAGAAGCTCCACTTACAGCAGGTTGTTGGTTAACTGTTGCTGGTTACCTCTTTCCTGCCCCACTAAACCACTGGGTAACTGTGCCTTTTTTTCTTTCTAATTTTCACAAAGTTGCAAGGTAAAAACTAAACTGACCCACTAAGTGAAGCATTTTTTAATGCTCATTAAAGATGATCATTCAAATTTGTCATGAATAAATTAAAGGAATTCTATATACAATCAAGCTTTGGCAATACCACTGTTTTGTTAAACCTTGGAGTTGTGCAGGTGTCTGTACTGTTCCTGCTACATGTGAACGAGGCATTTATGTCCCCTGTGCTGCCCATGCCATGTTTGTGTGTGTGAGTGAGTGAATCTGGTACTGCAGATGTCTGTGTTGTGCCTGTTCTGTCTTTGTGGAATAAGCTTGTGCTGCTGCCTGTGCAGCGATGCGTGTTGGAAAAGCTTGCTGTGAGGTGCTTTCTGTAACTGTGCCCTTATTCATTAAACAAGCTCAGTACTGTGCAAGAGAACTCCAAACTCCTTCCCATTCTAATATTGTCTTTTTGCTGGAACAATAAAAAACGATCAGTATTGCACCATTAAAAGCCTAGCAACCTGGATCACAAGTTCTGACAGTGGCAAACTAAACAAGTAACAGCCCTGCTTTTAAGTTCTAGTATTGTTCTGAATATATCATCTCTGTTGAAAGGTTGTGACCAAGCACGTCAATTGAATTCACCAAAATTCCAGGGGTAGCGGAGGTGACATCACACACCCTTTGACTTTAACTTTCACTCACACACACATTCACATGTGCACACACACTCCCACATAAATACACTCACACAATCAAGCACTAAACAACATACATTTAAAAGCATTTCTTACTTACATTTTTTACTTACCTCACCTGCCAGGGAAAGTCATATTTCAGCTAATTGAACTCCATTTTTATTACACTAGTACATATATATATATATATATATATATATATATATATATATATATATATATATATATATATATATATATATAGATATATTATCTACTGGCGGTCGCCAGTAGATAGTTATAGTTAGGACCTATTTTCCATAGGAAATCCGCGACATTCTATTTGAAATAACTCTTGCGTCGGTTGACGAATCTTCGCGAAATTTTCAAACTTTATGGCCCGCTCCGGTCCGCTCCTACCCTGAAAGTCTCAGGGTGATTCGTCAAGCGGGGGCCGAGAAAAAGGGGGGTCACAAAACGTGTTTTCCCCATTCATTTTCCCATAGGAAACTTTAGACACGGTTACAGCCCGAACTGCTGAACGGAATTACACCAAATTTGGCAAAGAGGTAGTTCTTGGTTCAGAAAGAACCCTTTTGTTAAATGGTGTAAATCCGTTCAGTAGTTCCTGAGAAAATCAAAAGTTAAGTCACATATATATCTATGGCCGAGTAGGGTCCGCGTACCCTCCCGACCACGAGCTGCATGCTAATTGGTTGTCAAGTGGCTGTCAACACTCCAAATCAGGAAGTGTTGGCAGCCATTTTGTCCCTCGGTAGAACCGAGGGACAGAAACAAGTGCGCAAAGCGCAAAGGGGGCAGGGTAGAAACCCCTGACCCCCTAGGTCTGCTCAGGGGTCCCACAAGGACCCCTGGGCAGAAAAAGCATTTTTATTTTTTAAATCGGCAGGATGCGCTCAGGGTGCGCGGATCCTGCCGATTAGAAAAAAACCCAGAAGAAACAAGTGCGCAAAACGCACAAAGGGGGCAGGGTAGAAACACCCTGACCCTCTAGGTCTGCTCAGGGGTCCCACAAGGACCCCATGGGCAGAAAAAAGCATTTAAAAAAAAAAATCAGCGGGATGCGCTCAGGGTGCGCGGATCCCGCCGAGAGAAAACGAACCGCGGTCTCCCGCGCTCGTTGTTAATTGCCCCCGGGTGGGCCAAGTCCCGGGGCATGCAGGGGTTTCTTTTTAATATGTGGGGGGCCTCTAAGGCCCCCAAAGCCCCGGGGACCGTCACCCACCGGGGCTTAAAAAAATAATGGTGCGGGAGGGTTCTTTGCCTTCCCGCTGCCCCGGGGACCGCCACCTCCCGGGGCTTCTTTTTTAAATGTTTTAACCTGTGTGGGGGCTCCAGCCCCCACACGCCCCAGGGACCGCCACCTCCCGGGGCACTAAGAAATTTAAAATGGGGGTCCGTTTTGACCTCCGAGCCCCGGGGACCACCACCTCCCCGGGGCTTTCGAAATGTGGGGAGGGGGGCCGCGCGGCCCCCTCTTGGAGCCTGTGGTGGCCCTGGGGACCACCACCCCCAGGGCCAGCTCCTGCAGTGTCCCGGGGTGCCTACCCCGGGACACTGCTGTTTGCAATGACAGGACGGAGCCTCGCGGCTCCCGTCCTGTCATTGCAAACTTGCTTTGATATTGGAAGCAAGAGCAGGAAACCTGCTCTCGCCTCAATATCCAAAGCAAATTGCTTTTCCACATGGGGAGCAGCATCTTAGCTGCTCCCCATGTGGAAAGCAATGCCGGCTCCCGTAGGACACGGGGAGCCGGCGGGACTGTGGGGGGTTTGGGGACCCCCCACAGTCCCCAACGAGAGGCCAGGCCCCGGGGGATGGGGTCCCCGGGGCCATAAGTGGCCAGGGAGGGGGGCCACGCAGCCCCCACTCCCCTAAAATTTTTTTTTTTTTAAATATTTAAAGGCCGGCCCCGGGGATGGGGTCCCCGGGGCCTTAAATGGCCTGAGGAGGGGGGCCACGCAGCCCCCCTCAACATTTTTAATTAAAAAAAGAGGGCTTGCCCGGGGATGGGGTCCCCGGGCCAATACAGGCCCAGGGAAGGGGGCCACGCGGCCCCCTTCCCCGTTTTTTTAAATTTTATTAAAAAAAAAAAAATCCTCAGGCCCCGGGGGATGGGGTCCCCGGGGCAAAAAGTGGCTGAGGGAAGGGGGCCACGCAGCCCCCTCCCAATCAAAAAAAAAAAAAAAAGACCGGCATCGTGCCGGAGGCCCCGCCCCCTCCCTGCAGCAGTCTGCAAACGCGCCCTGGCGCATTTTGAGAAGGGAAGTAATTCCCCTTGAATACTGGGGTCCCTGGGGCAAACTAGCCCACCAGGAACCTCCAGTATGCGCCAGGGGCTGCGTTGCAGAGAGGTGTACAGAGGCCACGCCCTTTTTTACACCTCTCTGCAACGCAGCTCTGTGGCGCTTTTTGGAAGTACATAGTGGGCTAGTTGGACTCCAGGGACCCTCAGGATTCAAGGGGACTTAATCCCCCAACTTAAAACGTGCCACGGGGCGCGTTTGCACAGTGGTGAAGGGAGGGGGCGGGGCTTCAGGTGACATGTGTGCAAACAGGCCCCGTGGCGTGTTTTAAGATGGGAATTAAATCCCCTTCAATCCTGAGGGTGCCTGGGGGCCAACTAGCACAACAGGTACGTCCAGAAAGCGCCACAGAGCTGCGTTGCAGAGAGGTGTAAAAGGGGTGTGGCCTCTGTACACGTCTCTGCAACGCAGCCCCTGGCGCATACTGGAGGTTCCTGGTGGGCTAGTTGGCCCCCAGGGACCCTCATGATTCAAGGGGACTTAATCCCCAACTTAAAACGCGCCACGGGGCGCGTTTGCACAGATGTCACCTCAGGCCCCGCCCCTCCCTTCACCATTGTGCAAATATTCCTCTAAAATCAGCCGAAATACGAATTCCGATTTACTCACCTGTTATCAGGAGAGACCTCAGTGCTGCATCTTTCAGCCCAGTACTGGTCCTGAAAAGTAATTCTAACCATACTTACCAGTAACTTGAATTTCCTTCCATAGGCTAACATTGACTGGTTTCACTTGGAAATTCTTCTAAGTGTGCAGATTTGGAACTAAAGAGAAAAAAGGCAAAGAAGTAGAAAATCATGGAGGCTGGAAATTTTCAGAGCGATTATAGGAGACCTGAGTAATTGAGATCTTATTTAAATAAATAGTCAATGGTAACCAAAATAGGTCTCTATTTACATGTGAATTACAACAGAAGTCAAAAGCAATATCCAACCTATGATAGTGGCATACAGTGTTCCACCAAGACTTGACTGAGAGCTTGTTTGAACATTTCCAATTGAGTGTAATCTGTTGAAAAGCTAAGGCTAACATGAGGTCAAACAATGCTCGCTCATGAGACAATATCCCAAGTGACTCTGATAAACTTCCCGTAAAGAGAAGGGTGTTTGATAAAGGAATATGTAAATTAAAAATAATTGAGATCCGGGACCAAATTTGTAACCAAAAAGAAGCTACATGGGAGCATGAAAACAGGAGGTGGTACAGGTCAGCCAAAAGGTGGTCACAGGACCTGAAGGATTTATTATTATAATGTGTGAATTTAGCAATGGAAGACATAAGACATTGGGGCCGATTCCGTTCTCGGCCGGTAGGGCTCCGAATCGGATTCGGCTTAACCGGATCCGATTCGGAGCCCTATTTCCCGACCGATTCGTACGCGCATCCGGACGAGCGAGTACGATGTGAAATCGCCGACCGACTCATTCGGGCGTCCCAACCGCTTCGACCGACTCGTTCCCGGGTCGAACCGCACCGACCGACTCGCTCGGACACGACTCGCACCGCGCAATGGAGACGTTCCCCGGCCGGGTAAGTACGATGCGCGCTGCGAGCAGTCCGACCGACACGCGCCGTCCGGCTCGAAGGAGCAGTCGGAGCCGTACTTCGGGGGTCCGTGTCAGACCCCCCTGTACACGTAGCCACGGGAGTCGCACACAGGGGGTCCCATGGGTCCCCCCTACCTGTGCGTGTACGGCCCGAGTCGCTTCGCCGCGTACCCGCTGTAGGGGGCACCCTTGTTCGCCTCGCACCCATTGAGGCAATGGGAGCCCGCGTACGCCTTGTACGACCGGCTCCCATTGACTTCAATGGGAGTCCGACCGACTCGAGTACGATAGCATACGGACGCATCGTACTCGTTCGGTCGGGCTGCACGGGTCCGATTCGGTCGGAAATCTCTCCGGGTCCGGCTCGGTCGGAGTGATTTCCGGCCCGAATCGGAATTGGCCCCATAGTCTGTAATAAAGAAAAAAAATAGATTGAGTGGTAGATGGAGATCTAGAAATTTTTAACGATCTAGCCCATATTTTACTCCAAAAATCAGTGCTCCATTCACAACCCAAATCAGTCACCCATGCGAGCTCCATCCTAGTCTTAGGTCACTCCGGGTCAGCGGAATTAAAGAATTTATAGATCAGGGAGGCCCTTGGGGATAGCGACAAAAGTCTAAGAAGCGGATCATGTGTCGATAAGGAATCATCAGGGGGAAGGGAATAAAAAACTGCCAGAATTACTTCCATGAGTAGCAAGAATTTGTGTAAAAATGAGCGAGGACACTTAAAGGTGGCTTGTAATTGGGGAAAAGAACAAGGAGAAAAACCATCAAACATGTCCTGAACCCAGATAATACCTTTAGATCTCCAAGAGCACCAAAATAAAGGTCTGTTGTTAATAATAAGAAGCCGATTATGCCAAAGAGGAGAACGTAAAAATGTGTTCCTAGAGATTATCTTTGGTTGACAATGAGGTCTTAACAGTGAGCAAATATGCATAAATAGCGGAAGAGATGTCAGATTAGTTTTGGCCGTAAAGGCGAGAATCTCCGGGATAGAGAAAGGGTAAAATAAGCAGCGTTCAATGCTGACCCATAAAGGGGTGAGAGAGGAGACACCTGTATGGCGCCAGTAAGAAGCTTGTTTAAGACAAAAAGCTTTATGATGCAACCTAAAATTTAGAAAATTCACACCTGCAGTAGATTTTAGTTGTTTAAGATGAGATAAAGAAATTCTGGATTTTTTACCAGTCCACAAAAATTTGGAGAGGAGGGAGTCAAGATTTTTAAAAAACATGGAGGGAATATGAACTAGAATCATTGAAAAGATATATAACATAATAGGAGTGACCATCATCTTGATAGAGTCAAGGCGTCCCCACCAAGAAAGAAAAAGAGGATTCCAGGAGAAGAGTAGTTTGGATACACGATCAAGACTTTCTTTCATATTTATTTTAACTGAGTCTGAAATAGAATTAGTAAACCATAAACCTAGGTATTTAATTCTAGAGCTGTTCCAACGAAATCCAGTTGGGTCAAAGTGAGGCTTAAAGCAAAATTTGGTTATAGGAAGAATTTCCGTTTTATCCGAATTGATTTTATTGCTCACCCCGGGCGGAGACCGGAGAAGGCAAATCTCTGCACACTCCGCAGCGGAGCGGAGTTGGCCAGCCCCCGCCTCCACCCCCCTATTAAGAAGTAAGTTAACATTAATTAAAAATAAAGTTAAAACCACTTACCTTTGTACTGCGGTGTCCCCGGGCTGCCCTCCTCCTCTTCCTCGCCGTACCGCATGCGCAGTTTTCTTAAGCATTACCGGTACGGCGAGGAAGAGGAGGAGGGCAGCCCGGGGACGCCGCAGTACAAAGGTAAGTGGTTTTAACTTTATTTTTAATTAATGTTAACTTACTTCTTAATAGGGGGGTGGAGGCGGGCGGCGTAGCGGAGTTCCACGGAGTTTGTTTGCAACTCCGTGGACCTCTGCGTAGCCAGTACGCCCGGGGTTATTTATAGCCCGATACCGCTGAAAAACCCAAAGATTCTTGTAATAACAGGGGGATAGAAATTTCTGGGTTTGATATAAAAAGTAAAATATCATCTGCATATGCAGAAAGCTTCAAGCGATGATCTCCATATAAGAACCCAGAAATAGAAGTATTATGGTAAATGTGAGTCAGAAAGGGTTTGAGGGATAAAATAAAAAGAAGAGAAGATAAGGGGCAAACTTGAGGAACACCGCGATGAAGTGAAAACGTTTTGAAAGAAGACCATTAACTATGATTGAAGCAGTAGGTGTCGGGTAAAGTAATGAGACAAGGGAAATGAATTTAGGTCCAAAACCATGCCAACGGAGTACCTTAAATAAAAAAGACCAGTTGACTCTATCAAAAGCCTTTTCTGCATCAATAGAAACAGCAGCTAGGTAATAGGATAAAGTAGATGCCTTATTTAAAACATTGACAAATAAGCGAGAGTTATCAGAAGTTAATCTGTCCTTGACGAAAGCGCATTGCTCTGGACCAATTAAATGGGGTAAGAGTGATTCAAGACGTAAAGCCAATAATTTAGCGAAAATTTTATAATCTACATTTATCAAGGATATAGGACGGTAATTTTTGCAGAATTTAGGATCTTTACCTTCCTTATGAATGAGACAAATAGAGGCTTCTAGGAAGGTGCCACTCGCCTTACCAGTATTGCTAAAGTATTGAAATAGATTAAAGAGTTTTGGGAGTAAGAGATTTGAAAAATGTAGATAGAATTCTACCAAAAATCCATCCGGACCAGGGGATTTATTTTTCTTTAGTGAGTTTAGAGAGCTAGTAATCTCCTGAAGTGATATGTCTGAATCTAGGGAGTTGAAATCAAGATCTGTGGATGAAGGGGGAGGAATACTGCTAAGATAAGAGTCAATAAGAGGGCCTGAGGCGGGCATTTCTGGAGTATATAAGTTATTATAGAAAGTTGTAAATCCATCTAGAATGTCTTGATTTTTGAAAAGATGCTGCCCATCTGTTGACTGAATAGAGTCTATCAGCACCCTCTCTTTACTGGATTTGAGATAATTAGCTAAAAGTGAACCAACCTTGTTACGACCCCCATAATACCTGGCACTACTACGAAGCAGAATAGAAGAAGCATTATCAGTAGAGATCTTATTTAACTCCAGTTTTGCACTAACAAGCTTCTGTAGAGTGGAATCTGATGAGGAAGTATAAAATTGATTTTCTAGGTGCTTGATTTTGGCTAGTAGGGCCTTATGTTGAGCAAGGGTGTGCTTCCTTTTTCTGGATACAAAATCAATGATGAAGCCTCGGGCAGTGGCCTTAAAGGAGTCCCATACCAAAGCAGGAGACACGGATGGATCCTCATTAAAAGAAAAGAATTCTTCCACAAAGGAAGCAAAGGAGGAGGAAAAAGCTGGATCCTGTAAAAGGAAGTTATTAAATCTCCATCTAGAAGATTTGGGCTGCGGACGGAGCAAGTCAAAATCAGCAATGACCGGAGCATGATCTGAGATCAAAATAGGCTCAATCGAAGAAGAGATTAGATTTTGAATTAAAGGTTTGGATAGGAAGATGTAATCCAATTGGGTTAAGGAACCATGTGGAGGGTAGAAAAAAGAAAATTCTGTTTGATCTGGGTTACATAGTCTCCAGGCATCTACGGGGTGTGTCTGCGTAATTGTATTATGAAATTGTTTGTGGGTTTTGTGAGGGATAAAACGTACTTGTGATTTACAGTCAATAAAAGGGTCCATGACCTGGTTACAATCGCCCCCAAGGATAAAAATTCATCTTTGTGTTGGATACACTTATTTGTAATCATAGGCCAGAAGGTATAATCCGGTTAGGTCGGACCATATACATTAAAGACAGTTAAAGAAATGGTATTGTTGATGAGTAGCTTAACCAAAATCCATCTACCATCTGTATCTATTTCTTGCGAAGTAACAGAACATTTCAACTTTTTATGGAACAAAATAATGACACCATTCTTTTTTTGTAGTTGTAGGAGAAACAAGAACAGAACCAACCCAGTTGCGTTTAAGCTTAAGTGCCTCAATTTCTGACTAATGAGTTTCTTGTAATAAAACTAAATCTGGATTGTAAGAGGCTAAATGAGAGATAATTCTCTGCCTCTTTATAGGATTTATAAAACCTTTTACATTCCATGAGATAACTCTGAATGGAAAAAGATAACAATAAGTATGAAACAATAGAGCTGACAATAATTAAAGAGTATAGGAAAAGTAGTAGGCAAAGCAAGAATGAAGGAAGAAGATAGAGTAAGAGCCTTAGGATGCAGAGCAGAGAGGGAAAAACAAGAAAGGGGAAGAGGGAGATAAAGATAGAGAAAAAGAGGACGGTACATGTCAAAACAAATTGACGGCTGCAATACATACCTTTCGGGGAGTACAAAACAGGAAAAAGGACTGGCGACAGACACTAAAGATAGCACGACCAGTGGAGGGAAACAACGTACCACATCGGGAAGCCAAACAAACAGAAAATGGGAGTGTAGAATAGGTCCAATGAACTGTAATAATAATAGAGAGAAACTATATAACTTAATAAGAAGATATCAACAATTAACAACCTGTAAAGGAAGTAAAAAGTAATGGTTAGAAGTAAGATAACATTGCCCACAAGATAGAAAGTCAAGTATTAGAGGAAGGGCCAGCAATTTCCATGGAAGCCGTAGAGTGAGAATTAATAAATTTCCGAAGGTCCGCAGGTTCTTCAAAAGTGGATGTGTGGTTTTGGAAAGTCACTTTGAAGAGGCAGGGGTGAAACAAGCCTTGCGAGTGCCCATAGAGCATAAGGCTGGTCGAAGATCAAGGAACTCCTTCCGTCTCCTGGCAGTCTCTGTAGACACATCCTGGAACAAAAATAATTTAGCTCCAGACCAGGAAACTGTTTTTTAATTTTTGCTGCATTCAGAACTTGAAGATCAGTGAACTGCAAAAATAAGAGTATCGCCCCACGAGGTTTCGAGGGTGCTGAAGAAGAAGATAGTCGAGGGCCTAATCTGTGCGCTCTTTGAATATTCAGGACTGTTGATGACGGTAAGTCCAAAAGTTTCGGGAGAAAAGAAGAGAAGAAGGACACCGGGTCTCCTCCCTCATTGCCTTCCGGAAGACCATATAAACGAAGATTGTTACGTTTATTTCTGTTTTCAAGGTCTTCAGCATATCTCTTTAGGAGCAAAATGTCCTTCTCCAAAGATGAGACTCTTGTAGAAGTGATTTGCATCTTACCAACTTGTTGTTCCACTATGGAGATTCTGGAGTCAAGTGATGATCATTTAGTGTCCATGTCCTGTAAACTAGTATTAGTTTCCTCTACAAATGGTCGCAATGCCCTTATCTCCCCCAAGATAATATCTAAGGATACAGGAAAAATAGCCTTTGGTCGAGAAGGAGGGTCCTGTTTAGGTCGTTTGTTTGCAGGAGAAGGCGACTGCAGTTTAGGTGGAGCAATGGTTGAAGAAACTGCCTTGGAAGAATTAGAGTGAGCCATTGTTGCAGAAGTATGAAGAGAATCCACCAGAGGATTAGAGATAGAAACTTGCGAAATAGGTAAGCCAGGAGAAAGTTTTCTAGTTGAATGCAACAGTTTTTTACTTCTGCCCCTGTATCTGAGGAAACACCCAAGGTTTACTGAAGTATAATTAAACGAGACCAGAATAATGAAAGCTCTCCTAAGAAAATGGAAATAATGGGTACATATATAGTTTAACCAAAGGGAATGATGGACGGAGTGTTGAACATTGCAAGCACTGACCCCCAGTCAACTGATCTGGGTTTAATCCATCATCATTCTTTAGCTCACTCCGCCACTCCAGTTCAGACATGGCCATATGCAAATCAGTCCGACCCTGTGCCTCATGGGAACAGTCCAGCCCGAACT
This sequence comes from Calotriton arnoldi, assembly GCA_963921515.1. NCBI lineage: Eukaryota > Metazoa > Chordata > Amphibia > Caudata > Salamandridae > Calotriton > Calotriton arnoldi. Next base: position 2,218,654 of record CAWUFW010001128.1, on the reverse strand, counting down.
GCCAAGCCATGTCTTCCCTGGACCGGAAACAAGCATCCTGGGACCGGTTTCTGGCTATTCAGCCGTCATCAGCCAGGCTAGCTTGAATCCAGTGGCAAAGTGAGCAAGGGACCCACGTCTGGGCATACCCTGCCAACTTAGGGCAAACAAAGCGATACCAAAGGGGATGATGGACTGTTCCCATGAGGCACAGGGTCAGACTGATTTGCATATGGCCATGTCTGAACTGGGGTGGTGGAGTGAGCTAAAGAATGATGATGGATTAAACCCAGATCAGTTGACTGGGGGTGAGTGTTTGATTTGCTCTAACGCTCCGTCCATCATCCCCTTTGGTATCGCTTTGTTCGCCCTAAGTTGGCAGGGTATGCCCAGACGTGGGTCCCTTGCTCACTTTGCCACTGGATTCAAGATAGCCTGGCTGATGAGGGTTTTGAACCCGAAACCGGTTCCAGTGCTTGCAATGTTCAACACTCCGTCCATCATCCCCTTTGGTTTTGCTTTGTTCGCCCTAAGTTGGCAGGGTATGCCCAGACGTGGGTACCTTGCTCACTTTGCCACTGGATTCAAGCTAGCCTGGCTGATGACGGCTGTTAGCCAGAAACCGGTCCCAGGATGCTTGTTTCCGGTCCTGGGAAGACATGGCTTGGCAGTTCGGGCTGGACTGTTCCCATGAGGCACAGGGTCAGACTGATTTGCATATGGCCATGTCTGAACTGGGGTGGCGGAGTGAGCTAAAGAATGATGATGGATTAAACCCAGATCAGTTGACTGGGGGCGAGTGCTTGCAATGTTCAACACTCCGCCATCATCCCCTTTGGTTTTGCTTTGTTCGCCCTAAGTTGGCAGGGTATGCCCAGACGTGGGTCCCTTGCTCACTTTGCCACTGGATTCAAGCAAGCCTGGCTGATGACGGCTGTTAGCCAGAAACCGGTCCCAGGATGCTTGTTTCCGGTCCAGGGAAGACATGGCTTGGCAGTTTGGGCTGGACTGTTCCCATGAGGCACAGGGTCAGACTGATTTGCATATGGCCATGTCTGAACTGGGGTGGCGGAGTGAGCTAAAGAATGATGATGGATTAAACCCAGATCAGTTGACTGGGGGCGAGTGCTTGCAATGTTCAACACTCCGTCCATCATCCCCTTTGGTTTTGCTTTGTTCGCCCTAAGTTGGCAGGGTATGCCCAGACGTGGGTCCCTTGCTCACTTTGCCACTGGATTCAAGCTAGCCTGGCTGATGACGGCTGTTAGCCAGAAACCGGTCCCAGGATGCTTGTTTCCGGTCCAGGGAAGACATGGCTTGGCAGTTCGGGCTGGACTGTTCCCATGAGGCACAGGGTCAGACTGATTTGCATATGGCCATGTCTGAACTGGGGTGGCGGAGTGAGCTAAAGAATGATGATGGATTAAACCCAGATCAGTTGACTGGGGGCGAGTGCTTGCAATGTTCAACACTCCGTCCATCATCCCCTTTGGTTTTGCTTTGTTCGCCCTAAGTTGGCAGGGTATGCCCAGACGTGGGTCCCTTGCTCACTTTGCCACTGGATTCAAGCTAGCCTGGCTGATGACGGCTGTTAGCCAGAAACCGGTCCCAGGATGCTTGTTTCCGGTCCAGGGAAGACATGGCTTGGCAGTTCGGGCTGGACTGTTCCCATGAGGCACAGGGTCAGACTGATTTGCATATGGCCATGTCTGAACTGGGGTGGCGGAGTGAGCTAAAGAATGATGATGGATTAAACCCAGATCAGTTGACTGGGGGCGAGTGCTTGCAATGTTCAACACTCCGTCCATCATCCCCTTTGGTTTTGCTTTGTTCGCCCTAAGTTGGCAGGGTATGCCCAGACGTGGGTCCCTTGCTCACTTTGCCACTGGATTCAAGCTAGCCTGGCTGATGACGGCTGTTAGCCAGAAACCGGTCCCAGGATGCTTGTTTCCAGTCCAGGGAAAACATGGCTTGGCAGTTCGGGCTGGACTGTTCCCATGAGGCACAGGGTCAGACTGATTTGCATATGGCCATGTCTGAACTGGGGTGGCGGAGTGAGCTAAAGAATGATGATGGATTAAACCCAGATCAGTTGACTGGGGGCGAGTGCTTGCAATGTTCAACACTCCGTCCATCATCCCCTTTGGTTTTGCTTTGTTCGCCCTAAGTTGGCAGGGTATGCCCAGACGTGGGTCCCTTGCTCACTTTGCCACTGGATTCAAGCTAGCCTGGCTGATGACGGCTGTTAGCCAGAAACCGGTCCCAGGATGCTTGTTTCCGGTCCAGGGAAGACATGGCTTGGCAGTTTGGGCTGGACTGTTCCCATGAGGCACAGGGTCAGACTGATTTGCATATGGCCATGTCTGAACTGGGGTGGCGGAGTGAGCTAAAGAATGATGATGGATTAAACCCAGATCAGTTGACTGGGGGCGAGTGCTTGCAATGTTCAACACTCCGTCCATCATCCCCTTTGGTTTTGCTTTGTTCGCCCTAAGTTGGCAGGGTATGCTCAGACGTGGGTCCCTTGCTCACTTTGCCACTGGATTCAAGCTAGCCTGGCTGATGACGGCTGTTAGCCAGAAACCGGTCCCAGGATGCTTGTTTCCGGTCCAGGGAAGACATGGCTTGGCAGTTCGGGCTGGACTGTTCCCATGAGGCACAGGGTCAGACTGATTTGCATATGGCCATGTCTGAACTGGGGTGGCGGAGTGAGCTAAAGAATGATGATGGATTAAACCCAGATCAGTTGACTGGGGGCGAGTGCTTGCAATGTTCAACACTCCGTCCATCATCCCCTTTGGTTTTACATATATAGTTTGTCTTTTTATGCCAGTGAATAGGACCCAAAGCCCCAGAGAGCAGCGAAAGTACGGCTAAAAAGCCACAAAGTGAATACCTGAGGAGATAGCCAAGGTTGTATGCAGGAAATTCCAGTCAGGAAAAATCCAAAATGGCGGCCGGAAATGATATTCAAGGAAATGCGACGTCACATGGAGCTGCAGCCTTTTAAATAATGTTTAAAGGCATCTTGTGGAACACCAGATGTTCCCCTCCGCAGGCATCCCGTTTCCGCTGAGAAAATCGGGGAAAGGCCGCAGAAAATCAAAGCAGCATCTCTGACGCGGCACGGAGCCTCTCCCTAAGCGGCCATCTTGAAACGCGCCGCGCACGAGTCCAGTGCTGCATAAAGTTAAAGTGCCCTCAGATAGCCCTTCTGAGAAGTGCCAATACCATTCTACCTAAAATACGGAAGCCCTGCTTAGAAGTGCCCATACTGTGAAGCGTAACTACTGATCCATTAAACCTCAATCAAATCTGCTAAGAAGGGCTAGTTCGGGCAAATTCGGGGTATGGAAGTAACCTACTCTTTTAATACAGGCACAGTGGCCCTGCTAAGAAGTGCTGATACTAACTAGTGCCAGAAGACATGGCTCTGCACCCTTCATACTGTGTTAGCACTTCTGTGGTGTGTTGTTAAGGTGCCATTAATATATAATGGCACCCTGAGAAGAGGAGGTAGCTTCTCCCACTCTCTACTCGTGTACACTCACTGACCTTGCGCAGGTGGTAAACTGGATTACAGATCCTGACGCTGAATCCCCTGGTCTCAATGCTGGAGTTTGCATCTTCAGATGCACCACATCACAAAAACATTACCTCTCATTTTAGTCTAAGGGGAATAACTTAACGGAGTCGGTGTTGATGCAGCGATGACCCCATATTTTCTCCACTTTCACCTTACAGGTCGACCTTCTGTGTGAAAAATCCCAACCATGGTTTCCCTGCGTTCCTAGTAATCCCAAGAGTGTCGGAAACTGAATTTCCATTGGATGCTGAATTTAAGGCTACTAAATAGAAACATTAAGATAGCTATATCGAAATAGCAATTCAACTGTAATCCTGAGAATACAGTTTGAGGCATGTTTGCCGGACTCAGGTTATTTTAAGCAAGAGAGCAGCGATCTTACTAGCAGGCTCTGTCCCTAAATACTGCATGCGTACAATAACTTACCCATCACAATGGGTCCATTGTCAGGGTCCGTTGTAAAAAAAAGAAAGACAAAAATAAATGAATGTGTCCATTTGTAATGTAACTGGTGCGCACGGAAAGCGCTCCAATACCTTCGGGTCGAGTTCGCGATATATAAAACTGCAACAACAAAAAAAGCATTCCTAGAGTAAAGTAACCGAAACCGGTCTACTATTCAACTGAATCAGACACCAGCACGTCGAAGGGACTTCACTTGTCATTAAAATGCAGCATTTAAACGGCAGATAATGTATGTTGCTATTCATTTTTTGACACTAGAAATAATGATAACGTAGAAGGTTAAGGAAATCATTTTGGAATGAAAAGAAATTGAAGCACATTTTGAAATAAAGGAAAGCCATTACTATGAAAGGTATGATACAGGGCGAAAGAGGTTCATTAAGTGCGTTTCATTGAAATAGAAATAATGGAAGGTCTTGCGTGTGGCAGCGCCGTGATGAGCATCACTTGTTCAAAGCCTTGTCGCATGTAGATTAATTTGATATCAGTGCGTAATACTCAACTGAAGGGAACTTTAATCGCTCCTGGGCACATTATGGGCATCTTTCAAGAGCCAGCAGCACAGTAAGGGGTAACAAGAGCACAAGCAAAGTGTTTGCAACAATTTTCTCAATGTCAGGAAGGAAGAAGCGCGTCAGTAGAGCAGAAAATACATTCTATCAGTAGAGATCAACAGAAGAGAACTCTCTCTTTGACTTTCACAAAAATCGGTGTTCTGAAACCCCAAAAGACTCTATGAAGGAGATGACTTGTTATGTTTCTAGTAGGCTGGGCGGCTGTTTATTTGGGTACCTTCCTATTTAGAACGTGGCAGGTGATGCACTGAACCTTCAGCGGATTCTGGTTTAGTCTGGGAGTCAGTGAAACAACAAAAAAATCTAAAAACATGGTTAATATTTTCTTTGCTTGACTAATAGTTTCCTGCTAGAGTAAACATTTTTCTGGAGTCACTTGATTTAGTATTCGTGCAATTTGGCAGATCGAGCATCGAAGTATCATTATAAAGTTTATTTCGGAAAATTGATTCCTTAAAACTTGCAGACAATAAAACAATCATTTAAATACAATTTTTCGAAATTATTAAGGCCATTTAAAATCACTTAAAACCTGTCATAAAAACTCTTTAAAAAGAATGTAAAACAATTCTCGTAACGTAGCCTGGAGTAACAAAGACGTTCATGTGCAAAAAAAAGCAGCCTAAGCATCGACGTAATTCAGCCTGAAGTGAGCCAGTATAAGATTGTCTCCATGGGATCCCCTTCCCTGTCAGGACATATTATCTCACCGGTTCTGATGACAATCCACCCAACTCCCCAGAATGTAGTCTGTACAAAGGAAGATGTGCAAGTTAATACCAAATACTGGAGGGAAAGGACAATGGAACTGAGAGAGAGCAACTAGGTCTTCTCTAGCACAGCCCTTGAATGGAGACTCTTTGGTAACCAGATGACTCACCAATCAGAAAGAGCACACACAGGATGTTAGTATTGATGAGAGGCATGACACATTTGCAATGATAGAGTAACAAACCACCACTTCAGATCGGGGCCACAGTGAACCTAAGCCTAGCAGGAAGGAAGCCAGTAAGTACATGATCAAGTGTTGAGTCAGGACTCTCCTATGAAGGGGAGGGAATAAGGAAAAGTGTAATCCAAAGAGCAAAATCAGTATAACAGGTCTGGTAACCGAGGAACCTCAGAGGGGAAAATTACTAAATGGTGAAGGACAGGAAATGTTGAAGGAACCATATGACAAGAGGAAAAACAATGTAGCATGAAAAGTTGCTAGGCAGCTTCCTTTAGCCATCATGCTGTTTAAACAGTATAGGTGCCTAGCATTACCCGAAAATCCCATCTTTGACTCAAGCTGGCTTGTGGTTCACGATTCCTCAGCCACCAAATGATGATCTGCCACAGTTTTGAAGGACCGCTCCTCGCAGGTCGTCTTGTAGCAGTCTTCATACCTCCTAATTCCTTGCAGATTTTGGACACTTCCCTACCATGACGTAATGTCAAACACGCCATTGCAGTTCCAGCTATAAAATAGTTAGTTGGGCTCAATATCACATGATCTATGTCAACTTAACCATGTCAAAGTAACTGGTAAACTCCAAGCACCTTCAGCACCCTTTGTGTGATCCCAACAAAACTATGAAGTCCTGGGACAATACGCAGTGGCTACTGCAGGTGCAGAAGATGCTGTAAACCCAGGAGCAAGAGGTCTGTTTCCTTTTTATCTATTTCAAGGCCACTGGTACACATTCAGTCCTCCACAGATACTTACCTCATTCAGAAAGGTGGTTGATCATATCAATGTCCTGTGCTACAAGTATGGAGCTTTGCACACCATGTGTACAAAAGCGCCACTGCAGGTTTACACCAGGAATATGCTGAAGATGCGTCTTACATAGTGATCTAATAGATTATGGGCTGAATGGGGCCTTTAAAGCTGAAGAATGAAAATACTCCTGTGTCACATTCGGGTTCCTTGATAGCCAGTAATATGTGGTGCCACCTGAGTGTATATTCAAACACATGAGCTGTTTCATCGAAACACTAGATAAAGAAAATATAGTCCCTTTGCCAAAGGCTATCCCAACAATCACACAAGTTAGTCTGTCATTGGCAGGGATCCCGACCTGTCCTGTATCAGAGGTAATTTCATGCACCTACCAGAACAGTATCAATCCCATGTGCCTGACAGAAACCAGATTTCAAAGTCTACAGAGGCCTGTTTTCCTTAACATGACCCTGAATATCATAAACCTCGTTTTTTCCAACAATTTAGAAAACCATGTGAGTCCAACAGCTGGTCAATAATGCCCTAACACGATGAAATGTTCTTGTGGAGGGAAACAAGAATAGATGTCTTCACAGAAGAAAAGGAGTACAAATTCTTGAAGAACAAGTTAACATGGACATTACTGCCAAACAGATAGTTGATGCGATCATGTATAGATAAGATTAACGAGAACTAGAGGCAATAAAATTAGTCACCCCAAAACCATTGTCCACCTTAAGACCTCATTAGGTTGAAAAAGAAGACAGACTGCTGACTCAGGACTTTTCTGCCATTTTCTGTTACATACAAATATATATTAGCAGTCCTATTTATGGCTGGGAAATCTGTACTTAAAAAGTTATGATGGCTGTAACGCTTAATCATCTTAAGTGAACTTCTCCGAAATGTAATTTATGTCAGCTTAATTCAAGTAATTTTGAGAATTTTGCATTATGATTGTTACACAAAATTTCCAGAAATTATGCATTATGCCACTTTGTTCAATTATGTGCCATTTGCTTTATGAATTTAAGGCGAATTAGCTGTAAAACATTTACTGGGAATGCCCTGGAGCAACAGAACGCAATCAGCTGTTGTTCACAGTGCATTTTTTTAAATGCGTCCTAATGCCAAAAATTAACACAAGGGTTCAGTTTGTTCTAATGTATAGCACAAAATGACAGATTTACATTTCACATTATGAGGAAAAGCCCCCTCGACCAATAAGATCTAAGTAGGCTTTGAATTCTTGAATCTGGGGATATCCACGAATTCTGAACTAGCAAATTGCAAATGTTTTCTAAAATTTAACCCCTTCACACCCAATCTTTAAATGCTAATTTGGCCAAAACTATTAAATGGATTTCCACCAACCCAAAACAAACTCAAACGCATTTCCTTAAGAGAAGTTCTAACTTTGTACGTTCACCCATTTTTTCTATATCGAAGAGCAAATCTTCCTATGGGAAATAACACTTTTGAGATCCCCGCTTTTTTTGGCCCCCGCTTGATGGATCTGCATGAAGCTTGCCATGACAGACTCAAAATGGGTAAACTTTGTTTTGGAAAGTTTTGAGCAGATTCGTCAATGGTCAAAAGTTATCAAGAAAACAAAAAAATGCCTTTTCTATGAACTCTGATACAAACATAACTACACTAGCGCTATCGCTACCAGTGCAATATATATCTCCCCAATTGATTGTAATACAGGACCATATTACATGATATCAATTATGTATTTTTTTATATGCCATGTTTGTTTTCGAGTGGTTTACTTGAAGGTATTTTTATCAAATAGGCAAATGTTTAAATATTGAGCGAAATACAGGGCTCGACTGTTTGGTGTTACAGTATAAAGGTGAGCGCAACACTTAATTATGAACTTAAAAAATATGCAATTTTAGAAAAAATACTGTACTTTGTTAACAAACACATTTTCTCAGTAGAAGTTGAAGACTATTGAAGCTGCTTTCTTCAAGCCACCGCTAGCAATGGGCACTCATTGAAATTAAAATGTTGTGATTTTAACTTTGCGAATAGATTATGAATAGATTGTTGATTAAAAAATTAACAGCAGTGAAGGCTAATGGATTTTCATTATACTTTGGCTGCAGCATTTACTGCATAATTATGGTTTTACCATATTAACCCCATAATTTGTAACATGGTTTTCATAATTTGCAGAGTTTACCAAACGTTTCTAGCTCAAATGGATGAATATCACACTGCCATAGAATGTGCTACATAATTTGTCTTTTTTGCTGCACAATTCAGATGACTTTGCTGCAAAGTTTTGTCCTCTATGTCATTTAAGCCTAATAACCTTGACAATGATAAAGCTCTGCTGAGTGGTTTGGCTTCTGTCATTATGATGATGAAACCGATATTGCACATAGAACTGACTCCCACAGTGTGTCACCTACAATTTCCATGAAGAAGGTAATTGGTAATTGAGAACTAACGAAGATGCACAAACTTCGAACTAGTACTTATAGCATCCAATGACAGCAAGTTTGTGCCACTCACTCACCTCCTACTGCCTTATGAGTAGGATGGAATCACAGATTATCAATGTGCTACTGGGATACCAAATTTTGAGACCGCTCAAAATAGTAGGTTTCTCTTCCTGATGGCATAATCCAGAAATACTTCCTTAGAATTCAACTCAGTTCTAGTATAGATTTCAACGTGATTTTAAAGTAAGGTAGCATGTTCACTCGAACTTTAAATACATTCGTGTAAGACAAGTTGATCCATGTTACATAAAATAACTGAAATTGACTGTTCAAAAGAAGAGCCTGCAAGGCAGTGAGGCTATTCAAAAAGGATATTGCCACTTACCCATAAGGACACAGCTTTTCCACAGTAGTGAATGGAAAATGTTAAAAAAAACTTTTCAGTCTTTAATAATTACATTATTTTTTAAATGGAACACTTCTTTTGTTAATTAATACACTGTATACCAGCCATAATTCATATTTACTTTTGCAGGACTTTGACATTTAATAAGTAAGCAATTGACATGAAGATTTGCTCTGAACATTGCACTCTATCTACTCCTTGCCTCAATCTGTTAGCACACATCTTTTCCAGTAGTGACACCATTTATCACCAGAATGGCTCTTCAGGTCTGGAATAGTTCTTTAGCCTTGGAATTGCTTGATGATGACTTGGACCTTTGGCAAGAACCACATTTAGTTATTTTATTGAACAGTAGTGCTTGTTCTGAACATACATTTCTTGAGGATTGAAGCAAACATTTTGTTAGATCATGAATTTTCATGCACAATACTCTGTGGTGTGTGATAAAGACAAGACCCATACAAAAACAGTATTAAAAAAACCATTTGCCAGAAATTAATTTAGAAACTATGGAGTCTAAAATGCTTGGTCTGTTGCATTGATCTAACTATTGATTTGATGACAGTGAAATGAAAACGATGACTGGTTTGGTACTTACATCTATTTTTTATTTACCATCAGGTTTGAAGTTTGATGACCTCCAAGAAAAGTTTGGTGAAGAGTTCTTCAATGTCTGCTTTGAGGAGAATGAGCGGGTCCTACGTGCGGTGGGCTGCACATTGTTTGACTTCTTTAATGGATTTGATGCCCTAATGGAACATGTTAGGACCTCCTTTGGACGGCAGGTGACTCATGAATCCCCTTCCTTCCTATGCAAAGAGCTCCCCGATGGCACGCTCATGCTGCATTACTTTCACCCACACCATGTTGTTGGATTTGCTCTGCGTGGGATGATTAAGGCAGCAGGAAAGAAGATATTCTCTCTGAAAGTTGAAGTAGAACAAGTTAAAAATGTAAACGAGACACTGTGCTCCAGGGGGTCACCCCCAGGTAATAGCAACTGTCTTACTTTTATAATCAAAGAATGTGACAACTCAAACATCACAAAAGCACTTCCGCTGAAGCCCTCAAAATCGCCCTCAGACTTGAGAATACAGATCAGCACATTCTGTCGAGCCTTCCCCTTTCATCTGATGTTTGATCCAAGCATGCTGGTCCTTCAGCTAGGCGAAGGGCTTAGGAAGCAGATCAAGTGGGACGTTTGCAAAGCAATGAAATTCCAGGACTGCTTTGAAATCGTGTCTCCCAAAATCAGTTGTACGTTTGAGCAGTTCCTTCAGAGGCTATCCACGCCCTTTCTGATTCGGAATAAACCGGACGCCTCTGGATTTGAAAAAAAAGACAAGGTAAGTACTGAGAAGGAGGAGGTCATAAGGTCTAGACTACCAAAGGACAGTGGGAAGGAGATAAAAATGTAATTGGAATGAATAGCTATCAGGATTCCACAATTCAAAGTTTCACATAAGTGAACATTGAGTGTAACATCATCAGTTTATATCCTTTTTTCTATCTTTCCAAGTTGTGAAATGTGTTGGTTTTGTTTTTAAGCTCATGGAAATGAATACATGTTTTTTAAGTAACATGTCTAGTTTTGAGAAGCATTTTGAGATAAAGTTCTAACGTTCTGCTCAATGCTCTTATTACCATGCATCAAGTTGGAGAGAGGCCATAGATTGTCCACGAGTTGGATGTAGATTGCCATTGGTGAGGGAGTGTGAACAATTACTTATTTCATCAACTTTTGGCTGTGAGATCTGTGGTCTGCCTTCCTTTCAAAAGGCATGGGCCAGCATGGCCAGCGTTAGGTTTAGTCTATTCCTACCCAGCACACTTCTTGTCACATGCATGACGAATAAAAGCCTAAAAGTCTTTAAATTTAAATTCATTTGAATGTTAACCCTACTTGTAGATAATTTACTTTCAAGTTAATGCACCTTTGTATTGTTATGATAAAGATTGGTTAGAGGGTTTTAGCACTGTTGAAGCACAATGTTTCAGCAATATGTGTATATATATATATATATATTCACTGAAAAAACCATAGGTTTTAGGGACAGTTATAGTTAGTTGGACATTGCACTCGTACAAAACCCGTGAAATTCCCCCGTTATAGTTAGTCCAGCTAACTATAACTCACGCCCCCGCAATGCACTGCTGATGACGTCACATATTACATCACTCATGACATGGTCAGTGACATCACTGATGACATCACTGATGACATCTCAAATGACATCACTTATGACATCACTGATGACATCATCCAGTGACTGTGTGTTTCTGTAAAGTTTAAATATTTTTAATATATATAGGAAAAGACGTATTGAAGAATGAGTGGGTGTGTAAGTGTCTGTATGGATGATTTAGTAGGTGCGTGACTGACTCTATAAGTGAGTGATTTAACGTATCTTACTGAATGCATGGGTTAGTGACTAAACTGGGTGAATGTCTGTATCCGTCTGTCTGTTGCTTTGTAAGTGGCTGCATGTGTTTGAGAATAGCTACATGAGTGTCTATATGAGTTATTGAATGCTTGTGTGAGTATCTGTATGGGTGCCTGAGTGTTTGTGTGGGAGGGGTGTGTGCGACTCTGTGCATAGATGTGTGAGTGGGTGATTCACTGGGTGGATGGTTTCAAGAGTGCATCTGTGATAGACTGTATGGGTGGGTAAGTGTGTGTAAGAGTGTGTTAGTGAGTGAATGTATGTCCCAGTGGTACATGTGTGAGTAACTACATATGTGAAAGGCAGTATATATGTGTGTTGGAGTATATAAATAGCTATAAGCAAGAGTGACTGATTGTGATAGTGGCTGTATGGATGAGTGTGTGCTTGTATCAGTGATTGTATAAGAGCGTAAGAATGTGCTAGTATTTGTATGAGTAAGTGAGCTGGTGTGTGTATAACTGTATAGGTGAGTAAATGGTAGTGTGTTTAATTATTTGCATGACTGACTAGGTGTGTGAGTACCTCTATGGATGAGTGGCGGTGTTTGAGTGTCTATATAGGAGTATGAGTGCATATGATAGTCCTGTACTGAGTGACCGTAAATATGAGTGACTGTTCGGGTGAGTGAGTGGATGTGTGTGTGTAGACCTAAGAATCAGTGAGTGGGTATGTAGTTATTGGTGTTGGAGTGTCTATGGTTTTGCGACTGGCAGTCTGTACTTTAGAGTGGGTGTATCAAAGGTTATATTAGGGTGTGAGAAGATGCATGAAATTATCACATGGATGATGTCATCAGTGATGTCATCAGTGATGTCATTTGAGATGTCATCAGTGATGTCATCAGTGATGTCACTGACCATGTCATGAGTGATGTAATATGTGACGTCATCAGCAGTGCATTGCGGGGCGTGAGTTATAGTTAGCTGGACTAACTATAACGGGGGAATTTCACGGGTTTTGTACGAGTGCAATGTCCAACTAACTATAACTGTCCCTAAAACCTATGGTTTTTTCAGTGAATTTCAAAGGTTTTTTAAATGCTAATTTGTAACTATAACGTCCCTGAAACCTATGGTTTTTTCAGTGAATTTCAAAGGTTTTTTAAATGCTAATTTGTAACTATAACATGTCTGAAACCTACGGTTTTTTCAGTGAATTTCAAAGGTTTTGTAAATGACAATTTTTAAATGTATTAATTGTTATATAAATTTTTAAAATACTGATTTACTACATTTTTAGAAACAATTTTTTTTTACATATTTTATTATTTAAATTACATTGTAATTACATTATACATTACATTACAAAAAATACTTTCTCAGAATGAATTACTTTAGTTTAAATACTTTGCACATAGGCAATAGACTTTTAAGTACAGTAGTTACAGTTGTTGCAATGTGCAACACATTTTCAAACACAATGCAACATTCAGCTCAATGTGAATTTCTAGTTAAATGCAATTAGTTACTTTATGGATTACTTTTCTAACCACCTGACTGGATCCTAGATTCAGTCCTGGCACATCTCCTGTAAACAGTTGAGTAAAAGCGTTTTGGTTACAGTCGTGATTTTTAAGGAATATTATTGTACTTTAAAAGTTGACACTTAGAAACTTTTTCTCATAGAATCACCAATGTTATCCTATGGAAGGAAATTCACTTAGCAGGTAAAAACTGTTATCGTTACTTTTTCTTACTCAGTGTTGGATCCTGGATCCAGCACTGGTGCATCTCCTGTAAACAGTTGAATGAATGCGTTTAAGTCATACAGGCGATTTTTAAGGAATATTTGTAGTTTGTGAAAATCGACACTTTGAAAGTTTTCTGCTGAAAACCAGACAATGGATTCCTATGTTAGAAAATATAAGTTACTGGTAAGTACGGTTAAAATTACTTTTCAGGGTCAGTGCTGGGCTAAAAGATGCAGCACTGGGTTCTCTCCTGATAACAGGTGAGTAAATTGGAATTCGTACTTTGGTTGATTTTAGAGGAATATTATAAAGTTCCAAAACTCCACACTTAGAAGAATTTCCAAGTGAAACCAGTCAATGTTAGCCTATGAAGGAAATTCAAGTTACCGGTAAGTACGGTTAAAATTAATTTTGAGGATCAGTACTTGGCTGAAAGATGCAGCACTGAGGTCTCTCCTGATAACAGGTGAGTAAATCAGAATTCGGATTTCGGCTGATTTTAGAGGAATATTTTAAAGTTCCAAAAATCAACACTTAGAAACTTTTTCAGCAAAAAGCAGGCAATGATATCCTATGCAAGGAAATTCAAGTTACTGGTAAGTACGGCTAAAATTACTTTTGAGGATTAGTACTGGGCTGAAAGATGCAGCACTGAGGTCTCTCCTGATAACAGGTGAGTAAATCGGAATTCGTATTTCGGCTGATTTTAGAGGAATATTTTAAAGTTCCAAAACTCCACACTTAGAAGAATTTCCAAGTGAAACCAGTCAATGTTAGCCTATGAAGGAAATTCAAGTTACCGGTAAATACGGTTAAAATTACTTTTCAGGACCAGTACTGGGCTGAAAGATGCAGCACTGAGGTCTCTCCTGATAACAGGTGAGTAAATCGGAATTCGTATTTCGGCTGATTTTAGAGGAATATTTGCACAATGGTGAAGGGAGGGGCGGGGCCTCAGGTGACATCTGTGCAAACGCGCCCCGTTGCGCGTTTTAAGTTGGGGGATTAAGTCCCCTTGAATCCTGAGGGTCCCTAGGGGCCAACTAGCCCACCAGGAACCTCCAATATGCGCCAGGGGCTGCGTTGCAGAGACGTGTAGAGAGGCCACACCCCTTTTTACACCTCTCTGCAACGCAGCTCTGTGGCGCTTTCTGGATGTACCTGTTGGGCTAGTTGGCCCCAGGGACCCTCAGGATTGAAGGGGATTTAATTCCCCATCTTAAAACGCGCCACGGGGCCTGTTTGCACACATGTCACCTGAAGCCCCGCCCCTCCCTTCACCACTGTGCAAACGCGCCCCGTGGCGCGTTTTAAGTTGGGGGATTAAGTCCCCTTGAATCCTGAGGGTCCCCGGAGTCCAACTAGCCCACCATATACCTCCAAAAAGCGCCACAGAGCTGCGTTGCAGAGAGGTGTAAAAAGGGGCGTGGCCTCTGTACACCTCTCTGCAAGGCAGCCCCTGGCGCATACTGGAGGTACCTGGTGGGCTAGTTGGCCCCTAGGGACCCCCAGTATTCAAGGGGAATTCGTTCCCCCTCTGCAAACGCGCCAGGGGGCGCGTTTGCAGAGTGGTGAAGGAAGGGGGCGGGGCCTGCGGGCCCGATCGTTTTTAATTTTTTTTTTTTTCTCCCCTGAAGGGGGGCTGTGTGGCCCCCCTTCCTTTTTTCTTTTTTTGGGCCCTGGGGACCCCATCCCCCAGGGCCTTACCCCTTTTTTAAAATTACCTTTAAAAAAAAAAAACGGGAAGGGGGCCGCGTGGCCCCCCTTCCCTTGGCCTGTATTGGCCCCGGGGACCCCATCCCCCGGGGCATGGCCTCTATATTTTTTTTTTTTGAGGGGGGCAGCGTGGCCCCCCTCCTCTGGCCATTTTAAGGCCCCGGGGACCCCATCCCCCGGGGCCGGCCTTTCCTTTTAAAAAAAAATTTTTTTTGCTCTTTTTTGGGGAGGGGGGCCGCGTGGCCCCCCTCCCGGGCCACTACTTGCCCCGGGGACCCCATCCCCCGGGGCTGGCCCTCTCCGTTGGGGACTGTGGGGGTCCCCAATCCCCCACAGTCCCGCCGGCTCCCCACGTCCCTTGGGAGCCGGCATTGCTGTTCCACATGGGGAGCAGCTGACATGCTGCTCCCCATGTGGAAAAGCAATCGCTTTGGATATTGGAAGAGAGAGCAGGTTTCCCTGCTCTCTCTTCCAATATCCAAAGCAGTTTGCTATGGCAGGACGGGAGCCGCGAGGCTCCCGTCCTGCCATAGCAAACTACAGTGTCCCGGGGGTAGGCACCCCGGGACACTGCAGGAGCCGGCCCTGGGGGGTGGTGGTCCCCAGGGCCATCAAGGGCTTCCAGGAGGGGGGCCGCGCGGCCCCCTCCCTACATCAGCACAGCCCCGGGGAGGTGGTGGTCCCCGGGCTTCGGGGGTCCAAAACGGACCCCCATTTTAATTTGTTAGTGCCCCGGGGAGGTGGCGGTCCCGGGGCGTGTGGGGGCTGGAGCCCCCACACAGATTGTTTAATTTTTTTAAAAAAGCCCGGGGAGGTGGTGGTCCTCGGGGCTGCGGGAGGGCTCAGAGCCCTCCCGCACCATTTTTAAAAGAAAGCCCCGGGGGGTGGCGGTCCCCGGGGCTTGGGGGGCCCTTTGAGGTCCCCCATACATAAAATAAACCCCCTCCAAGCATGCCCCCGGGACTTGGGCCACCCGGGGGCAAAATACAATCGAAGCGCGGAAGACCGCGCTTCGATTTTTTTTTTTCCGGCAGGATTCGCGCACCCTGAGCGTATCCTGCCGATTTTTTTTTTTTAAAAATGCTTTTTTTTGCCCAGGGGGTCCTTGTGGGACCCCCTGAGCAGGCCTAGGGGGTTAGGGTGTTTCTACCCTGCCCCCTTTGTGCGTTTTGCACACTTGTTTCTTTTTTTTTTCTCGGCGGGATACGCGCACCCTAAGCGCATCCCGCCGATTTAAAAAAAAAAAATCTTTTTCTGCCCAGGGGTCCTTGTGGGATTCCCTGAGCAGACCTAGGGGGTCAGGGTGTTTCTACCCTGCCCCCTTTTGCGCTTTGCGCACTTGTTTCTGTCCCTCGGTTCTACTGAGGGACAAAATGGCTGCCAACACTTCCTGAATCGGAATGTTGATAGCCAGCTGACAGCCAATTAGCATGCAGCTCGTGATCGGGACGGTGCGCGCAGGGTGCGCTGAGGGTACGCGTATCCGACGCGCCCATAGATATATATGTACTTTTACTTTTGATTTTCTCAGGAACTACTGAACGGATTTACACCATTTAAGCAAAAGGCACCAGTCTGAACCAAGGACTACCTCTTTGCCAAATTTGGTGTAATTCCGTTCAGCAGTTCGGGCTGTAGCTGCGACTAAAGGTTCCTATGGAAAAATGAATGGGGAAAACGCGTTTTGGGACCCCCCTTTTTCTCGGCCCCCGCTTCACGTATCACCCCGAGACTTTCAGGGTAGGAGCGGAGCGGAGCGCCCCAACAAGTTGGAAACTTTCACGAAGATTCGTCAACCGGCGCCAACGTTATTTCAAATAGAATGTCGCGGATTTCCTATGGATAATAGGTTGTAACTATAACTATCTACTGGCGACCGCCAGTAGATAATATATATATATATATATGTATATATGTACACACACACACATATATATACGCGTCAGAGGCAGCACCGTTTGTGAAGAATAAAAACATATGTTTGGCACCAGATATATCCTGAGTCCGTGTTCCTGGGATTGCGTGATTGCACTTGGGAGTTCGAAAGTTGATATATATAGATAGATATATATATGGTCCAGTTGAAGGCAGGAGCCGAAACGCGTAGACCATCCATGCTTGCACGATGTACTAAATAAATTCACTTTACTGGTTAAAAAACCTACCTGTGGATCGTTCTTTCTCCGTGCTGTGGGATCCTTGCTGAGAGCAGTGTGGAGTCCGTTTTTGCAATATATATATATATATATATATATATATATATATATATAGACCAAGATTTGGAAGCTGCACAGATAAAGAGTATCCCTGAAGCCTGCTCTAACTGGCATCATACAGATTAGTTAGCTCTGTTTGTGGATTTCACACTTTCAAGTCTGGACTTCTTCTGGGTCCCATTTCAGCTGCTCAGCGGCGATGTAAGAAACCTTGAACCATTTAAGCCTTTTAGCTTCTGACTCATATTGAAACTTTGGTGGTTGTGCCTATATTACTGACCGACAAATCATAGATACTTCACTGTTGGGAGGTTGTGGCATCTTGACAGAACTTCTTCTTGGACAGGAGAAATGTGCTTTGCTTGACATACTGATGTTCATACTCTGATGACTATAAGATATTATAATACAGCAGAGGATTTATACGGATTGAATTTAAGTCGCAGTAGTTACTCAAGAGTGAAATTAACAGACCTCATATGGGATCCAGGAAATTTACTGGGAAAAAAGCATAGGCCAGAAGTATATTCACTGGTATGATGCTGATTGAGAAGGAATTTGTAAACTGAAATAACAATTCAAAACTCTTTATCCCTCTGTTTCGAGGTCCAGTGCTTTGATGTATGCTCCACCCCAGTAAGGAGTAAGGGAGCACTTCTTTCATGATGTTCCTCATGAATGATTTGCAAATCATTTTCTACCTTTTCAATATGCATGCATATATATAATATTTCAGATATGAATTGTCATACAGCCGAAAGAGTATACAATTAAACTAAACTGAGATGCAGTAATAGTGTGATAATAGTGTGGATGGCATCTACATCTGATCTGTCAGAACAATCCAAGCAGAGCATGATTTGCAAATCTATTTACCATGAAAATGGCATACATGATAAACCTCAAAATGAAATAAACATGTTATTAAATTACTGTGCCTACCTTGGATTGCATATGGAGTAATGTCCCCAGAACTTTCACGCACTAGCAGAAATGTTAAACTGTTTGCTGCAGACTTCTGCGTTAACTAGCCGCTCTGCGGAGTCTTTTAATGTTTCTGGTTATGATTTTGTTATGCCTATTTAACTTATTTTTACTAAGAAAAACTCCTGACTTGTTTCACTCTGGGTATTACTGTAGGGCATGAGCTGGCAAGTGGAATTGTTGCAGCCAGTGCTTACTTTATAAAGTAAAGAGTACTGTTGCCCACAGCACTGCTCAGATGCCCTGGGCTAGTGCTATTAAATATCATCTTGAATCCATTGCCAGACACTTCTTACCCCTTTATTCCACTTTTGCAGGTTTCTGCTTCCTGAGTTGTTGAAGGTGTTTCTGTCTTTCTCTTCCTCCTTCTTTCCCCTTTGTGTGTTTTTTCTCGGGCAATGTCTGATGAGGAAACATGAGTGCCAGTCCCCAAAAAAGAGTGATGGTGGCCCCCACTGGCAACCACCGGCTCAAGTTAAGCACTGGTTGCAGGAATGTTTGGCGATTCATATGGTTTTATGTGACCCATGTCCCAGCAGCCTTGAAAATGTCTGGAGACTTGGGGGTTATTTACAAGCCCCTTGCACCGGTGGGACGTCACTTTTTCCCATATAAAAAGGGACGCACTGGCAGCGGAAGGGGCTTGTAAATAAGCCCCTTAGTCTGCTCAGGACATTCAACCGCAAGAACGTTGTCCCTTATCATTCCACGGGCGATTGCTGTCTGTCTTGATTTCCTCCAGGGCAAAACAGCCTCTAAGTCGTAGATATACGTAATGACTTTTGCAATACCCTTTGTCACTTATATTGTGTGTGGTTAGATGTCCTAGCTGGGCGCCGCTGTGTGTTTAAAGGCAGCACAGCTGGGTGGTGTATTACTCCTCCCATGATTCACTCTGCCTCCCAGTTGCATATTGTGCCTTCATCTCTTAGTTTATATAAGAGGGGAAAACAGATATGACAAAGGTAAACTTTTCCAAGCTCGTTAAAAGGCAGGACATTTTTTCGAATAAGGGAAAACATGTATATCTTTCTAAGGTTTATAAAATGTGTTTGGTTAGTAATAATAACACCAGTCATTTATGCTTCTCCTTGTCACAGAAGTATGGCTTTTAGTCCAGATTTCTCTTTAAAAACGGTGGTAACTCTTCCAAGAGGTGACCCTGTCTCTCTAGCTCCAGCTATGACTAAACCCAGCCTTCATGGTAACCTTGGACCCCGAGGGTGGAAGTGGTGGAGGAGAATGCTGCTCAATGGTGCAAGGGGTTGGCTACCGAATCACTCTTATCTATTTTGCACGGCAGGAAGTTCAAATTGAGTAGAGAGAATATGTGTTTTCAATAAATACATGATTGTAATACTGGCCAGGCTGCACATTGGAGGATGTGACCTACATTTACACGCCCTTCTAAAGTGACTCTCTTTTGAAAGAGCCGACCTGCATTTTATAATCAGTGAAATGCATTACACTCAAGAGGTAATCTGAAAAATGGTGATTTTTAGGTCTGGCTTATTGAAAGCGTTAGCTGTTTTGATAGGCTCAGTTATTTCAAAACAAGTCGACAATGTAAAATAAAGACACACATTCAACGAGGCATTTGGGTCAGCTTTATTCATCCATTGGTGTGCTGCTCAGCTACCTATCACACATTTTCTCCCACCCACCACAGCTACAGCACTGAGCAATGGGTCACTCATTTCACCCACTTTCTCTCTTGCACTGAGTCAGACCATTTTACTTGCTCACATGTACACATCCACGTAAAAATAAGTGCATTTCAGTATCAGGGCTGATGGCTTTTTTTTCGGAGTTTTATATAGCGCGAACTTGACCCGAAGGTAGCGGGTATCATAGCGCTTTACATGAGGACCACTTGCTTTACATAAGTACACATTCATTTTTTGTTAGATTTGCCCAGAATAACAGGATGTTGAGTAGCGTTGCCGAGACTCGAACCCGGTTCCCCAAATTGGAGGCCGACTGCCCTAGCCGTTAGACCACATCCTATTAGTTAGTTTTTTTATTTTGCTCCATTCTTTTTCGGTTGTATGAATTTTTCTTTTTTTTAAGTTTTCCATTTGAATTTGTCATAAGGTTACAATAATTCAGTCATATTTTCCTGTGAAGTGATTTAAAACTAAACATCGTTTCTGTACCTCTTCTAAGTACACCTGCCTGCTAAGATGCACATGTACCGTTCTATTAAAACTATATGCGACGGTTATATTTTTTAACACTCTTATGGCAAGCAGCTTGCTGACATGGTTGTGCAGCGGAATCTATCTGTCTTTCAGGTTCCAGTCTTGATCCGTGTGGTATATTACGTCATCAGAACCCCACAGTACATAAATAGATGATGACAACATGTTCTTTTTTAGTTGCTGGAGTTCACGGAGTCTGAATGCGAAATATGAATTTACATATTCAAATAGTATATCATCATGTAATGCACGAGTGAGCAAACCCTGCAATCATCGAATATTGTGATTACAGAATCACTCATCCAAAAATAGATCTAAACTTCGTTCTAATTGCACACGGAAAGCAACCATAAGAGAACACTACTGCAGTGGCGGCTGGTGACATTTGAAAGTGGTGAGGCGTAAAAGTTGCGGGCAACGCACTGTGGCGAGCGAGCGTAGCGAGCGAGCCCAAACGTAAGAAGTGGGGTTCGGGAAAATTTTGAAAAAGAGCGGCCACATGGTGCATTTTCAAGGACATTTCAGAAAGCAAGAATGTTAATAAAGCAATTGGGAAAGTGTAGCAATTACATCAATATAGAGATTTTGTATGATAATATAATGTAGATTGCTGCTTATCAATATAACCACAGATCTTCAATACAGCACCGCTCTCAGTAATGTTTAACAGTTTACCCAGCACCGCCCTTAACAGGTGGCAGCACTCACAGAAACGTTTAACCATGGACGGGCGAAAATAGCTGGTAGGCAGAGGAGCTGTGCAGGAATGGAGGTGAGGTCTTTGTAGGCCAAGTTCTACACAGAAAGGATTAGTAGTGTAAAAACACACAGCGGTAAAGTATTGAGAATAGCAGACACAATATACAGTGTTCATTTTGCAAGGTTGCCAGCAATCTGGGTGAAACAGCTGTAGAATTGTTTCAGTTTTCATACTGACAGAATTAACAACCTTGATGGCATGAGAGGAAAATGCGCTGTTTGACCTACTACATTGTTATCCCAGAATGGAAAGACATCCCCCTGGGATCTGATGACTTCACAAGTGAAAATTCAAACAAGGTCTGGCCCTAATGACAACACAGTGAATGATACGGCACGGCCTATAGATATGATGTATTTGACTGTTTTGACATCTCAAAGATTGAGGCGTGTTGAAGAGCCGTCAGCCTTGACTGCAGATCCTGTCTCTTGTAGCTAACCCAGGAACACAGCAATCCTCTCAAGCTGAATCCTAGCCGGGGGTCAATGAAAACCTCAGAACCATTGGGAAACTCCTGAAAGTGCTGCAATGACATACTAGTGGCAGCCTGTGCCCTATACAAATATCAGTTCATAGCATAACAACATATAGCATGTGCCGACCATTGCTTAGCAACTAGGCTTTCACTGTATAAATCTCAATCCATGCATGTAACTATATTCAGCAAACTGCTCAGCTAATCAGAAGTAGACAGACTCGAGAGACTGGTTTGTTGACAATGGAACATGAAGTCCTGAGTTTTAATCCTGGCTTCTTCACTTAATCACATTGTGTTACCTTGTGAACTCCCATTGATTTCCTTGTCCCTTGGTTCCCTTATCGCCAGAATTGGGAGTGTTTGGATCAATCGAACGGTATCCAGCACTATATAAAAACTGGATATTTACATATACTCTGCTCCTGAAAATGCCCAGGCTCACTTTAATTAATGACCAAACTCTAGCCTGTTCGCAATGCCCAGTCTCCGTGAAAGCTCCAAAGTGCCCACACACCCTCAGCATCATGCCCATTCAGCCCAGGATATTAAAATGCAAGCATCACAACAAGCAGGCAAGGGGGCCCGCACAGGCTACTTAACACCGAAGAGGGTCAACAAGAGCTAGGCAGTGTTTAACTCTTGTCTTGCTTTAAAAACAGGAGGTTTCAACAGTCTGTGCTGCGGATTGATACGTTGCGGTAATGAAAGCGGCTGACACTGACAGGTCGCATACTGGCAGTCAGATACTAATACAGGTGACACATGCGTGTTCCACCTGCAGCAGGCTGTTGGCGCTGCGGATTATTGATTGCTTCGGAAACATGCGCTTTGTTTGTTTCCATTACACCTTCTTGTTTTGCTATGGCGGGGAGGCAGAGTGCGCCTCTTGCCAAATGGTCTCCTTAAACCTTTGATTACAGAAATATTTTGCTGACGTGTAAAGTTCAATTCCTCAGTGATCGACATGCGCAGGCCTAACAGCATTAGCAATCTGTTATGCTGGTGACAACTTTGAAACAGAAATATATTTAAATATTTTTTCCACACAAGGGTCTAAATCCACAAACGTTAATTACTATTAAATTACAGCGGCGGCCGGCATGCTCAAGGGAGGGGGAGGGGGGGAAATAAAACAAGAAAAATAAAACGTACCTGAGTGCCGGGGTACCGCACTGCCTCCGCTCCAGGCCCGCCACGCTGTACAGTCTGGTGGGTCCGCGTGTTCCTGCTGCAGGAAGCAGCTTCCCTCCCCTACGCAACGCAAGCCAAGCCAATCACAACGCTGGTAGGCGCAGCAGGCGAGCGCCCCAGCCGGGACATTTTCTCTGCATAGAGAAAGGGGAGAGTGGGCGGTCCTGCTCGAGGGCAGGAGGGAGCGGCTACCCACTGTTGTGGGTACTGACTGTTTGGTCGGCTCCAGGGCCGACCAAACAGCCAGTACCCACAACAGTGGGCAAGCCACTCCCCTGCTGCCCTCGAGCAGGACCGCCCCCAACCAGGCACAGAGGCACTTCTGCTTTCTCGCAATGCGAGAAGGCAGAAACATAAATGGTAGTTTTTACCGTTTATGTTTCTGCCTTCTCGCACCGTGAGAAAGCAGTGGGGCGACGCCCCCACGCCCCAATGGGGGAGCCGCCACTGCACTACTGATGTTGTCACGTCTTATCTTCGGCCTCACATACAGGAACCTACGACTGGCAGAGGTAAACACACTGACGAGCATTTTCAAAAAGTATACCCCAGCACTCCTCATTCGAATATGATATAATTGGAATATAAACCTGTCCAAAAGAGAGTATCATGAAACAAGTTGGTTTATTCCTCATAAAATGTAATTTAATATTTCCTGAAAGACCTTTTGCCCTTACACAGGTTAAGATATACAGACAAAATCTTTTCCTAACGGGTCAACAGTCCAACCATAGACATATTATGTTCATTCCAATTTTTACAGAAATCTTAACGGGTTAACAGTCCAACCATATTATGTTCATCCCAATTTTTATAGAAAAAAAGGGGTAGACAGATAGTGTTGAGTACATGCCATGAATACTGTGTCACCTGCAAGTTATGAGCTCCACTCTCAATGAGCTATCTCAGGAAGTTAAGTGCCTGCTGCTGTGGTCTCGAAATCTGACGATGGACATTGGTGTATAATATGCCCTATGGAGGAACTCAAGTTGGAGGAGGTGAAATCTACCAATTTGATAAGACTTTCTTGATATGTTCACAACAGTAGGTCCAGTGCGTGTCTGGGACAACATAGTCCAACTCAAAGTCTCATAGTCCCAGCCCTCCTTGACCCTAAAATTAGACGGTGTGATTGTTTGGATAAAACTGTTGTACATTATTGTTATCAGTTTGCGCGGGCTGGGGTTGGTTACTATCTATGTCAAAAGTGGCCATTCAGCAGGTTCAGCTGGGAAGGTGGGAAAAAAAGCTCTGAGGGAGCTGCGGAGTCTAAGATACAACAGTATATGCATAGAGCTAGGCTGATTAAGCCCCAAGAACTGATTGAAGGAAGGGAAGCTCGAGTTCACAAACAGAGCCCTCCATAGTAAGAAGACCTCTAGTCTGCAAATGCCAGATCGTCCCCGGATCAGTCGTTAGTGCTGGCTATGTAGAACTGGAATGTGTAGGGAATACAAATCAATGTGATCTGTGATAGTAGTAAGTTTTACCCAGATCCAGTTAGGAAACTTACCCATGTGGATTTCAGCGCAGGATTGTGCACCCTTTAGCAGTACTGCAGAGCTCAGAGGTAGTGGGCAGTCAATTCTGCTTCCAGATTCCAGTGAGGGAATCGACTTGTGGTGTATGTCCAATGATGGGCAAACTACACCTGTGCAGCCAAATAATACAATTCACATTTGAAGGCTGCAAATCCTGCATCCCAACAAGAGAGCTGCAACTTGGCCCACGCTATCCTATCCTGATGACCGGCCCAGGACAGTCTTATCATGATAGTCATAAGGTGTGTAAAAAAGGCTTCAGAGAGGGGTAGTGAAATGTTCTGAAACAGGAATAATAGTTGGGGAGAACCACCATCTTCATGAGTACAACCCTGCCGACTAGTGCTGGGGAAGTTTGATCCATCCCTCCAACTGCTGCTCTAATTTGGAGATATATTTCCCATAGTTTTCACGCAACAGAACCTCACAGCCTTGGTGGAACCGAATACCTAAATATTGGATACGCTCCCTCTGCCATTGGAGGAGGATTCCCAGTTTTGGTTGGGCTGTGGAAGCTGTCAATGGCATAATGACTGATTTATCCCAGTTAATTTGTAATCCCGACCAATTCCCGAAGCAATGATTTCTGAGACAATTGGAGTCAGGTTTTTGTCAAGGTCTTTAATTGTAAGCTGGATGTCATCAGCGTAGAGAGCGATTATAAGCCTGTGGGGGAAAATCTGGATTACCCTCTGATAATGGTGCTGTCTGATGATGCAGATAAGGGGCTCTAGTGCAGGGCCAAGGAGAATTGGTGAGAGAGGACACCCTTGCTGTGACAGACTCAAAGGCCTTGAATGCGTCAAAAAAGACGTCCGCGACCACTAGAGCTGGGTCTATCTGATGGGCAAGAATGAGCAGCATACACAAATTGTCTGAGGTTGACCTGTTCGGGGTGAATTCAGCCTGGTCTGAGTGAATCATATAGAGATATATTGGGAGAAGCGATTAGCTACTATTTTTGCCAATATTTTCGTGTCCACATTGATCAGGGAGAGGGAGTGGCACGATTTTCATAGGTGCGCAGGGTTGACAGCTGTTGCTTCACATAATGTAGAGGTGAGGGCTCTCTTCTCAAATGCCTCTGTATACAACAAAGAGGATTGGCGCAAGCCTCTCAGCATATTCTTTGTAAAATTCTACTGGGAACTCATCTCCTCCAGGGGCAGACCCATTCCTTGTGGCTTTATGCCAGTTTTGATTTCTTGTATCTTTATAGGACAGCATGACGGTTCTCTCTAGGGTTGTTCTAGTCACGCTAGGGTGGCTTTCTCAAGATAATTGTTAGTTTGCTGAACTGTATTATGTGTTCTTGATGTGTAGTGATCAGAGTAATTGTGTGGGAATTCTTCCAGATTCTCACCTGGTCTGATACATAATAATCTCTGACAATGCCCATGAGGGGGTAGATAATTCTGGACAGAGTTTTGCCAGGGTATTCATCCTCACCATACCGTCTAGCTGCTACGTATTCCCCCAAGAATTTAGCCTCACGCTCTGCAGCATTGTAAAATTCGGCTTTCTCGGAGTTCAGTGATGTCAGTGTAGCGCAGTCAGAGAACTCTGTCAAAGCATTCTCCAGAGCCCAGATTTCAGACACCAATTAGCTAACTCCCCTTTTGAGTATGCCACCCCCCCCCCCAGAGATGCATTCACCCCTTATGACCACCTTGAATGCCTCCAACAGCGTTTGTTGCAGCGGAAGTCCAATACACTTACGAACATAACCTTAACACTCCTACTGGGTCCTGGGTCCATACAGATAGGATTTCTACTCAGGTTCAGTACTTCACCTCAGAGGCGATGGTCCTCCGATGGACCTTTCTCTGTTGTCGTGAGGAAATAGGATGTCTAAATGTCAGCTACCCAATGAGGACCATTAATTGGTAGCCAACTCACAAATTGGTTATCAGCTTCAGGCAAATTACTCTAAAAACCATGCTATAGAAATAAAGTATTGCAATTGGTAGACTAAACATCCTGAAGAAGTTTTGTCTAACAAGAATTATGCAAACCAAAAGCTCTGCTGTGGCTGCACAGAACAAGAGCAAAAGAACCTGTTGTTCTGAAAATAGTCTGTGACTATCTCTGTTATGCATTTAAAATCAGCACAGTTTCTACAGAAAGAACATTAGACACAATAAGACCCGGAGAACTTTAGAGAATTTGGTTATTGTATTAAAGATCCAAAATCAATGCATATAAGTAACATTTTAAGAAGCCCAGTCATGAATCTAACAGTTTGAAATACAAAACCACACATCTAGTTGAAATAATCTATCCCTACATAAAAGAATCCAGAAGAGGATGTTTTTTTTGTAAACAGAATAATTTCTATCACCACCAAAGAAGAAGTTGGTTCTCAAAAGTTCTTTGAGTATGGGCAAGAGGATCAATATTAGCTTTTACGCTGTATCGCATTCCTACTATTGCCACGGAGCCCTGGTTCAGTTTGAAGTGAGAATTTATGGACTGCCTGATTTCTGTCCAGAAGACCTCATCTAGCAGCTCTTCCAGGTGCAGGCACCAGTGTCTGAACCCACAAACTGATGTGGGAATATTCAGGGAAAGGGCCACAGACGAGTGATCTGACAGTATTGTAGGCAAATGTACTATCGAGTCAAGCCATCCCATCAAATTTTAAGGTGCCCCTGACAGAAGTCTATTCTGGAATGTGAATCGTATAACGCAGAGGGAAAGAAGAATCCCTGTGACATCCGGTACTGGGTTCGGAATATATCCACCAACCGGCTACTAACCATTGTGTTTTGCCATTGTGCCCGAGCTTGGACGTGCCTCGCTGCCTATGTCCCAGAAGTATGAACAACGGGTTACATAGGCGATTCAAATTGCCACCCCATATTATAGTGTGATGTGCCTCGGCTGACTGTCTCGGCACCAACCTATCATAGAAGTTAAGATCATTGATATTTAGACCCTGCACATTAATTAATAAGACATGTACATCACCGACCAGGCTGTGCAGCAATATGTAGCACCTTTGGACATCCGTTGTGACTCCAAGGGGCTGAAATGAGGTTCCCTTTCTAATTAATATAGTGGCACCCCATAAGTAAGCAGAGAAGGACAAGAAATATCTAGGTGTGCACCATCTGCTAGTGAACGCAATGGGAGATAAGCTAAACAGGTATGTCTCCGATGAAGGTGATATCTATGTTGTGTCTGGAGAAACAAGAGAGGATGAGGCGAGCTTTCATGGATTATTACCCCCCCCCCCCGGATATTCCAAGTCAAGTATTTGAGATTGTGTGGGGACATCTATCATTCGTGGGGCAGAAGTATGTGTATCTTCCATCACACCAGTGGTCAGTGCAAACCAATCGCTTGCAGTGCCAGGCAGTGCATATTGTGTAGCTGTGTGTTGCAACGATATGCCAAGTAAATCCCCACCCTCCATCCTCATCGAGCCCAAACCTCTTAAGGACAGACTCTAATAATAAACTTATCATAGCAAAAATTCAAAACAACAGTTAACATTTTGTAAGCTTCTCAGCAAATACTGAGATCTTCAAGGGTTGGCCAGAGGAGCTGAACATTCAGTATTTTGCTTTGGCACTGTGCCAGTACAATGTCTTGCCTGCTAATAGGAACAAAATGACTAATGGTTCATTGGGGGACCTCGTAGGACTACGGGAATCCTGGTGCCAGTCCACAAAGGGGCCATAATGCACAAACTAGGATACCAATACAGGGATATTAAGCGAAGTTCTGGTGCTACCTGACTCACGGTGTGAACCTGGTTTTGCTCTCCAGAGTCACTCCACTTCATCCATCTGCTGACTTGCATGGTAGCTAGCCGGCAAGCCCCTAGCAGAATCTCACTCATGAAAGTTTTTTCAGGAATTTATTTGTGTCATCCAGAGCAGTAAACATGTGTGGCTTGCCCTTACATATAACTCACAGTCTGGCAGGGTATAAAATGGCATATTCGAGTCCAAGATCACAAAGTTTCTTCTTAGTGGGGATAAACTTGTACCTGGCCTATTGGACCCCCAGGGTGAAGTTAGGATAAAATGACAGAGTGGAAGCCTCGTGTTGTATGTCATTCCTCTCAAGGGCCAAGCAAAGAATTTTGTGTCTGCCCCTATAATTGAGCAGCTTGCCAATGAATAGGCGTTGAGGACCACCGGGGACTGGTCTCGGGGGCAATATGCCCTCTCTACCACAAATACCTGAGAGAGGTACTCACGTCTGATGATAGGGATCTGCACGTTCTTAATGTATTCCTCCACTCCTGGCATACTGGTGGATTTAGGGATACCAACTATGTGCAGGTTGCTCTTCCTTGAGTTTGCTTCTAAATCCTCATTCTTGTTTTTTTTCTGTTCCATTTCTATTTTCAGCTCATTTTACACCTTTGCCTGATGAGCAGCATCATCGTCAATAGTGGAGATCTGTTGTTAAGTCATGTCAAACTGATTATGCTGTCCATCTAGACGTTCTTTCACATCATCCATGCATTGTGTGAGGGAATCTATTTTGTTATTGATTGCATCCAGGCTTCCTCCCATCTCCAGCAGCATCAACTTTAAGTCAGGCTCAGTCGCAGCAGTAGGGGCATGCAACCCTGGTGTGCCATCCTCTGGCTCCAATGCATGTAGCTGCTCTCTGGGCATCTTCTTGCTTCCACTGAAGGTAAGTGGGGACAGCTGCCCATCCAATTTGACCATGCCAGTCAATATAGCTGCTGTGTTAGCAGGGGTCACTCAGTCTCCTGTGCCCACAGTGCTGAGCGGGGCTAATGACCCACAGTGCTGCACAGCCTCCCAGGCACACCTCCGTAGGTATCTCTGAGCAAGCTAACACTCCAGTCGATGAGGGCAGGCTGCACAGCACCCAGCACAATGACAGCAACTCTCGTCGAAGCTGTGCCAACTCCCACAGTGGCTCACCCACCACACCTCTGCACACAGAGGCCATGCCACTTCCTATGGTCACAGCTGTCCAACCATGCAAGCAACAGTAGGTTCCCCGCCGCTCATGGACCCACAGCATCACCACAGCATAATCTGCTATCTTGGGGCAGCCTCACATCTCAGCAAGTAGGGGGCAGGCTGTAGGATGTTGGGTAGATCACTGGGCCACTCCAGGCCGACTCTCACCATCCATCACTGGAAACCAGGCCTCTGGGGCCATGGGCTCATGGTGCATTGGGAGGAATGCATGGGACGAGGCCGATTTCTCACTGGTTGTCGTGGTCCCTCAGTCCATGCAGACCCCTCAAGCCTGATCCAAGGCCTCTGTAGGCGATTAACACCAGTGTGCACTGCCAATAGGCTGGTCCCTTCTTCTGGCTCAAACCACATCCCCGGCATCCCCTCCCCTCCTGCAAATGGTACTGATCTGCTCCAAAGTGCCTTTAGCACACGCCAGTGTGTGCACTGCACATCAATGGTGTCAGTTTGTGGATATTTTTAGAGGATAGTCTCTCCGGCCCCAAAAGCCTCTTCAATAAGCAGTCATCTTGTTTAGACCCTCCCTCGCCCCCGAACATAGACGCATCTAGTTGAAATAATAAAACATTAAAATTATTTCTTTTTTTGTTCAGAATCTGTTTATTGAGTTCTCAACAAATCATACAGATAATACAAATGCCAGCAGTACAAGTGCAAGACACAAGCCACAAAAAGACATGCTAGCATTGGCACGTGGTCACACTGACATTGAGCATTAGGTGTGGCATGTGTGCAGAGCTCCATCAGATATAGGATGAAGCAGTAACAAGACCATCACAGGAGAGAGCGTATACAAAGGTTGGAAAAGGACAACATGATATATGTGTGCAATGAGCGGCTGGTGGAACTCGGATATCAAGTCACCTGTCTTGCATGTAAAGGAAGATAGATTTGCCATATGTCACCCTCCCAGCCCCTATAGGGAGAGCCCTGAAGCAGTGATGGTGTTGAAGTTGAAGCATGCATTGTCCTAAGGCAAGAGCAACCAGGCTAACGGGCCCAACAGGGTATAAAAGGAAAATCACAAATATTAAAACCTGTGCAGTAGCCCCCCCAGCCGGACAGACAAGGAGATAGTGCTGACATAGGCTACAGGCAAGGGGAAGGAAAAGGGGAGAAGGAATAGGGGGGATGAAGGGAGGTGAGGGGAAGTGACAGGGACATCCGAGGCCATCCCCAACGTGTAGGAAGTTAGGGGCCTGGGCTCTGCAAAGCGTTCAGTCAAACAAATGGAGGGCAGAAGTGTTCCAGCCTGGACAAGTAATCTATCAGAGGCTGTCAGAGGCAAGTACATTTCTTGTCCGAAATGGAAAGTTTGTGGGACAAGTGTTCCATAGCTAGCATGTCCCACAGCCATGTAAACCAGGACGCCATGGGGGGAGCATCTTGGGCTTTCCAGGTTAAGGCTATGAGCTGCTTCGCTGTGCCTGTCATATGCCAGACTAGGTACCAGTCTGCGTGTGTCAATGCTTCAAGTGTGGTTGAGCGTACTCCTAGAAATATTGTGCAATAGTCCACTGGGGTTGGAAATCCCAGGGTGTTCTTGATATGCCACAGGATCTCCTTCCAGAAGATCGGAAGGTGAGGGCATGGCCACCAGATATTTTGAAAGTCACCCACATGCACTCCAGACCTCCAACAGGCATCTGAGGCTGAGGGTTACATGGAGGACAGATGGATGGGGTGTAGTACCATTGGAACATTAGCTTGTAATGCCATTTTATGTTGCTGTATGCTCCTGAAAGCCTTGGGAATCTCCTGCCACAGAAGTTACCATTGTTCCCGGGAGATACTTCTGCATCACCAAGCTCCTGTTTCATTTGATATGGGTGACTGGGAAGTAGGTAGGACTGCTGCAGAACATTGTACGTTCTAGAGATCAGGCCCCAAGAACCTTCAAACTTGTGGACGAGGGTCTCAAAAAATGTTAGTTTCCGAGTGGCCCCTAGAGTATTGGGAGGAAACAGAGCCCAATGGCGTAATTGAAAATATTGGTGTCGCGACTTGTCAGGAATATTAAAGTCAGTTTTACACTGCTCAAAGGGTTTTATCGTCTGCCCTTTGAAACAGATCCTGCAGGGTCCGGCACTCACCACTTTCCCAAGCAGGAAAAGAGCATGGGTGAAGCGCGGGTGTAAAATCAGGATTACAAGCTATTCGGGTGTTCGGGAAGGGGAACGTAGTCAAGCCTCTTATCACTGCCACCCTATACCACTCTTCGAGGCCCGTCCGGGTCGGAGTTGCTATGTACGCATAACAGTGACAGTGGTGTTTTGACAGCGAGGCTAGATCCCAAAGCGGCCCACAGGCCACCGCCCGGTCCATATTTAGCCAATGTTTTTCGGTCTCCCTGACCACCCACTCTGAGATGAAGTGCAAATGGGCTGCTCGGTAGTAGGCTAGGAGGTTGGGGCATGTGAGGCTACCACGGTTCCTGGAGAGCATAAGCAGAGCATTTGAAATGTGTGGCTGCCTCCCCTTCCATAAGAAGGATCTAAGATCACATTGCATATGTTTGATGGACTCAGCCAAAATGGAGGTAGGGAGTGACTGAAAGAGGTAAAGCAGCTTAGGCAGGATATTCATTTTAACAACATTTATGTAGCCTAGCCAGGAGATATGGAATGGCTTCCAGTGGCTTAGGTCTTCCAGGATAACCCTTTGGTAGCGTGGCCAATTGGCCCGGGTTCAAACCTGCAAGGCATTGGTGATGATGAGGCCTAGATATTGGATGAAGTGGGTCACCCATTGGAAACGAGCCAGCCCCTACAAGCACGGGATCCTCTGAGGTGGGATAGTAAGATTGAGTGCTTGTGATCTGTTCATGTTGATCTTATAACCGGACACTGCCTCGAATGCCCGCAAGCTATGAACTACCGCTGGGTGGGAGGACTCCGGTTCCGTTAGGGTCAGCAGGAGTCGTCAGCATAAAGGCACTGGGACAAATGCCTCTACAGCCCTCAGGTGCTTAGCCAGCTTCTTCTCCAAGGAAGAAACAGGGTTTCCTGCTCCACTTCTTATTTGCTGAAGGAAAATGTAAGCCCAAGTGCCACAGAACAGTCAAATAAAATAAGCAAACATAGAATTTTTTTGTGCTTTTTTCTATCATTCTGTGGGTAATTATGCTCCTTCACTGAAATAAAGGGTGGAACCAGAATGGCTGTGTCTGTGACAGCCGCATCTGTGAAGAGGAAGCTGGAGCTGTGCTGCATGACAGTGGAGCTGTTTCATTCTTTCTGTGTTGACTATGTGCTGGTGCAGTGCTCCCGGTAAGATGGTAAGAGCCAGCTCTTGATTCTGCTGCATCTCTTATTTGGATTGAGGTGATAATATCCCTATCTGTGAGGCTATGAGCGCTGTTAATTAACCCTAAAACCAATTGTGGGCTCTCATTTGGCTACCACCCATAACTGTGTGGTCGATTAATTAACAGGTGCTGGCAATAATGCCTAATGCATGTCAATGTTGGGAGCTCCACTGAAGACAATAGAATGACGGAGGATCAATAATGTCTGGTATAGACCGTCCGCTCCAACACTCCAGTTTTTGTCTTTCTGCTTCTCATTAGTTTAGCGGATTCTACCTTCAGTAAGAGGAATGTTCTAATAACATTATAGCCCTTCTGCATCAGGCTGCACCGGTCAACAAACACTCTCTTCATTGTGATAGACTGTTGGCGGCGGCTAAGGTCTATTACTGGGATACAGAGCCTTTAATGGGCACTATTACCTTTTTTGAAGCGGGCTAAATGCTAAATTGGGCGTACCTTTTCAATGGAGGGAGAAGTAGGCATAGAACTGGATGACCATTTCTCAAAGATAGATTAGGCATCTGACTGCTCACAGAGACCGAGCGGACCAGGACCGGACTGGCTACCGGGCGTTTTGCTGTGCTGCCAAGCTGGGGGCTGATTTCGTTGATGGGGACCTGCGTGTGCTTAAAAACATTCATTTTGCTTTGTTTATTTCGAAGCTCACGCAGGTCCCCATCAACGAAATCAGCCCCCACCGCAGTGAAATCAGCCCCCAGCTCGGCAGCACAGCAAAACGCCCGGTAGCCAGTCCGGCCCTGGAGCGGACAGATGAAGATTGTTCTGCACAAAAAGTGCATGTGGTATTTTTGTAGATGGTTACATCCGTGGTAACGAGCAGGCAAAATGAGCATTGATTTATAACAGTATTTTCACAAACATGTACTTGCTAGTTCAATTTAGACATGTATCTCCCTAGGTCCTTCTTATAAAAGGTCACTTTATTGAGGTTTTTCCTGATAAAGATTTGTTTACTAGTAAAAACAGTCGACGTTGCATCATTTCTCCTGTGAGTTTGACAACATATCATTCTCATGTAATTTGTCTTGTTGCTTTGACAGGAATCTTTCCTCTCACCTTTCAGTTTTCATTATCTTGATAAACAAGCATTGGCAAAGCCAACATTTCTAGCGTTGGAAAGCATCAGTGTTTCTTTTTATTTATTAATGGCAAACATATGCAATATGCAAAAAATGGGGAACATGTAAGTGATTAATATTTAAAGATGTGACCCAACAGCCGCGGCACACAATTTCTTGCACTGAAATGTTCTCCCTTATAGTCAGCTGATCTCATAATATAAGCAGAAACAAGGCAAAATACCATCACTCACAGTGCAAGATAGCCAATTGGAAGATGGTTGGCTGAATTGTCCATGCTGTATGCTGTGATGGGCAGTATAAACATACTCTTTCCCCCTTCGTCGCAGCCACCACACATCCCAAGGAAACAGAGTGCACAAGAAAAAGCAAATATTCTAGGAGAAGGATTGGTTTATCTCCCAAACACAGAAAACACAAACTAACCAGTGGTTTTTATAGATATATGGGAACATGTAGTCCATCATTTCACATAATTTGAAATATTTGTAAAATAGTCCTACCATTCCATCTCGGGGTCTAGCAGCAATTGTAAACTATCGAGACTTTTACAAGAACATGTAAATGCTATCACAGGAATATCATCAGGACCACTGGAATCATGTGATTCTGCGGCCATGGCATTTTCCCCGCATAATTATGGATTTGCCACATATCCCACATAATCCATCATCTGCAGAGTTTAACAAAAAAGTGTCTATCTCAAGCAGGCTTAATATTACTGAAAACAAGTGCTCGTGCTCAATGGTAGCCCCTTCGCAAAGCTTAACTGGTTCATCTTTCTTTTGCTTATTCCTATAGTTGGGTGTTAACATGGTACCAAAAAAGTGAAATCTTTGCCCAGGCAATGTTAATCTGTTATTAAAAAAAAATACAATATAATAAGTACTGCTATCGCAAAATCTGCTGCATTTTTGCGCATAATTTGACTTTTCTAGCTGCATAATTTAGTCAACCCTGCCGCATAATTTGGTCCTCTTATCCTCGTATAAACTTTAAACTGATAGCATTATTTTACTTTTTTTAATCTGATATTTGATGTTCTTCGAAAACCCAGTAAAACATGTACTTTGAAGAATTTCAAAGAGGCCAGGCACTTTCATCGCCTCCTCACAATTTGAATGGGATAAATGACACTCAGGAGCCGAAAATTTTAACTGTCGGGAATAATTTAATAAAACTGTAACGTTCTGAGGCTGTCGCGGGCACAGGGCGCAAATGTTTATGCAGCTGACTGAATAAGCGTCAAGGGGATTGAGGACAAACTCAGGAAATCTATTTTTGCAGCACCCGCCACAAATTGAGGCCAAGTTTTTTGGACCATGGCGAACAAATCTTTTTGAACCTGTTGTGATGTTTGTAATTCAGTGAAGCATTTCATGAGTGAAGTCAAGGAATAAAGGTTGTATTAAAACACCTTAACCTCGCGGTTTGCTTCTCTGAGTTTTGGTCAGATTGCCAACACTATTTACAATTGTTTAATCAAGAACTAAGGCAGGATGTGCACTCGTTTTTTTCTAACTAGATTTAAGGGAAACCTTTCCTCTGATGTTTGCATGCAGTGCTTAATTTGTAAAGGAATGAGTGCCGGTGCCCGAAGCTCTGCACAGAAGCCTGTGGCTAGTGTTTTGTGGTCTTGAATCCTCCACATGCCTTTCATCCATTACCAGGCACTCCCTACTTGTTTATCTCACTCTTGCAGGTTGCTCCTTTCCCCCTTTCTGATGGTTATTCCGTCTTTCTCTTCCTACGTCATCTACTTTGTGCGTTTTCCCTCTCTTTCTCTCAGTAATTGTCAGATGCAGAAAAATAAGTGCTGGTCCCCAAAAAATAGTTCCGGTGGGCCCCACTGGCAACCACCGGCACACATTAAGCCCTGTTTGCATGAATGTGATGTATAGCACACAAAAAACAGATACAAACAAAGGGGGACACTTTTTCATTTTTCTTATTAATAGTAACGTATGGGTCCCGGGCCTGTATCTAGTTCATGATCGACTTGTGGCAGCGAGAATATGAAAAGGCAACAAAAAGAAAAAGAAAAAGGTAACCAGTTCTATTATCCATTCAAACACTTCGAGAAGTTAAACTGATTTCAAATGTAAGCAAGGCTGGGCAACTAGTGTGTAAAACTCCATATTCTGGAAGAAAGAAAATCAGGTGATCTGTCATGTCAGAAACAATTAAAAACTGTTTTATGTGGACAATAAATTGGCAGATCAGCCACTGTAAACTTCCCTGCACTAATAGTTTACGGCTCCACTGTGGGCTAATCGAAAAAAAAACACAGAAGTCATTAAATTAACCTGGCTTAACCCTCTGGTAGCTTGGCTCAAAGCAGTCAGGCTTAACTTAGAGGCAACGTGCAAAGTATTTATGCAGCTCACACACAGCAATAAAGTGAAAACACAAGGAAAATCCCATACCATTTAATACATTATTTGATTGCTGTAGTCTTGGTTTGTCGCCGTCGAACTAATTAGACTATGACACCCGATAGAAATAATTTGTGGCCTAAACTCTCATGAACCAAATCAGTGTCAGTAGTGACTTGTAGTGAGGTACTTACCTTAGATCTGCCCTAAAACGCAACGCATGCCCCTGACATGCTTCAGTATAGGGTTAGCGCTTCTTACAGTTGTTGGGCGGACTGTGTGAAACTGCATAGCTTTTTCTAACAAACTTTCACAGCGTTCCAGGAGAATTAAATGGAATTATGCTTTGATAGTGAAATGTTGTTTTCCGGTATCTCGCTAAATTTTTAAACAAGTCTGTCCCTTGCATAAAAAACCTTGTGAGATACTGGAAGGAGACAGCTTGAAGCAGCAAATTTCTATCAGCTAGACATTTTCTATGAAAGCAAATCTCCCATTGGTTTCTCACACATTTGTTTATGCAAGGTGCATGCTTGCTTAAGACTTTTTACACAAAATCCTGAACTTCAATATTTTGAGACATGTCATCAAATTTGCCAGAGTAATTAAAAAATTGCCAGTCCTAGTTGTTGGAAGTAATGGTGTAGATGAAATGGTGCAGCTTTAATTGTTTGCGTCCCTATGTCGTTCTGCATGTTTAACCAGGGTGTCTACACAGGAGCAGACAATTTAGTGATCTAGCAATGAGGAGTTTACTTGGTGTATGTTCAGTATAGTTCAGACAGCTACCTCTTGTTGAGTCAGTTTTGTTCACTGGTGCGAATCAGTTGCCTTATGACGAATTTTGTGGTCCAGTTTCAGTCCTGAGATCAGGTTGGAAGGGGCTAGTCCATTCTGCTGCTCATACATGTAGTGAAAACTCAGAGAGGGCACCTTTGGGTCTCTCCTTAGATTGCAGTAGAATGGTTGGGATCACAAGTTGCATTCCAGCTTGATCCAACATTACAGACCCACCGTTCTCCCTCATGCAGAAGAGTGAAGTCCTTTTTGATCTCAGGTTTCTGGAGCAATGTAGTACGAGCAAAGATTTTCAAGGTAGCTGAGACCTCATTTGTAATGGCCTTGCATATGAAGCATTGGAACTAGGAGTGGATCTGTTGTAGGAATTTAGGCTAATGGGTAGCCTTCCAACCACGGGAGATGAGGCTTATCTTCCAAAGTTCCAGGTGTATCCTGGTAATTGATTCCCTGTTATATTGGGATTTGAGTCTGGGTAAGCAGCTATAAACCCTGTTTGAGGAGTCAAGCATGCAATGGATCAGGAATCTTGTAAACTCTACTTCTTTATAAATCTGGAAAAACAGGAGAGCTTTGCTCCACAAGGAGAACTGAATGTTTTCTCTTTTAATTATGCTGATATAAGAAGGAAGTACATTTACAAACATGATGACCCTGTTATTGAACAAAGAAACAATCCCATTGACATGAGTTATAGCATGTATCTGATGACCAAAGAACTTAGCAATGCAAAAAAAAGAAATTGAATAGCAGAAAAATAGGACCCAGACTCCTAACTTTGTTCAAGACTTTTTGATTGTTTTTATTTGATCAATAGCAAGTTAATTATGTGTGTAGACTGATTTAAGAACCCCCAGACACAAATGAATCTAATCTAGAGGGCTTGTGCTCAAGGTTTTATGACATGTTGATGCCATAGCCTTTCCCACTGGCAATGGGCACATTTCCTGCTGTAAGAGCAATCGAGCATCTCCCTGCCGCTGGTGACTGAGGCAACTGTTTATCAATATTTTGTGCCACAACTGGCCTATCAGTGCTTAAGCAGATCCACCATGGATCACTTCCCCACTGCAATTGCATGCGCAGTAACCACTGTTCTTGCAAACATGCTATACATTATGCTTAATCCTTTTAGCATAATATGGATGTCTTCAGTCTTCTAGGGGACACATCGCAATGTGATGACACTTTGCAATAACTTTGCCAATGACAAACCCCGTTTATAATATGAAATTATCTTTGTGTGCTTGTGGAAGTTAGGTACTTTGCTCATGCCCATCTGGGTATTGTCACGAATACTACATAACCAGACTGCAGCTATAATAAGCGAGGCAGATTCAGTGGCAAAAGGCACTATGGGTTGGAGGAGCCCACTGCATCCCAAAGATTGGGCGCCACCTTACTCCCCATACAAGGATAAGAGCGATTATTTTCTTGCTTAAATTTCCACACCTGCGCCCTTGCGTTGCCACTCCTGCATGGTCTGCTCTGCAGAAGTTTTAGGGGCTCATTTACAAACCCCTTGCGCTGGCGGTACGTCACTTTTTCCCATATGAAATGTGATGTACCAGCAGAGCAGGGGCTTGTAAATAAACCCCTTATATCATCGAACCCCCAATTAAAATCCACTCCTGGGCAGCCATATTGAAGTAGAATCCTATTTACAACATTCCATCCGGTGAAGAAGGTTGCTTTTGCTGAGCTAGTCTGGTGTCTGAAAAAACTCGGGCCTTATTTATGAAGCCCTAATGCACCATTGCGTCACTTTTTGGGACGCTGCGGCGGTGTAAAAAATGCGCCACACTGCGCCATGTTTATAAAGTGACGCACCGACCGTGCAAGGGGCTTGTAAATACGCCCCTCTGTATCTGCAAGCGTCCGGTTCTCTGGGAAGGATAGGAATGAAGCCTTTGTAGCACTTTTCTTCTTTTCTTCAGGTATTGTTTCGCCCTTGGTTGAAAGGTTCTGATTTGAAGTAATAGGTGTCTCACGCATGAAGGTCATTCTCGTATGGTTTGGGAAAAAGGGTGTCCTTCAACCTGGTTTGAGAAAAACTGTGTGAAACCAGCATGCCTGACACTTACAGAGTAATTTAAAATCCATCACACATGATCCTGAAATGCTTTGTACTTGATCCTTAAGCTCCGTTCCTTTCATAAATTCCCAACCGAGAGGCTCCAGGTTCGCCCTAGCGTGAGGGACAGCTGCCACCTGTTATCTCGTAACTTCAATTCTGTCCTGAGCTGTCCTGTTTGCAGCCGAGCCATGTCTGACACCACAAGTTCGCGACGCTTTTCGGCCTCACTCGGGTCGCAGAACTCCATTTTGCTTTCTGCTTGCACTAACACCGCTTACGTTTGCCTGTCAAAATATGTTTGAGCTCTGGTGAACTTGAAGTTGAATCGAACTGGCTTAACTTGACAGCTTGGTGGGGTCTGGTGGCCCGTGTGAAGCAATAGACGACATGGCTCATTTTATCTCACTAATAGATGTGCTGCGGGAAATCTCTGAAAACGCTGTGGAAATTCAGGATTTCCTTTAAGCCTTCTGCTAGATAAAGCGACAACAACGCCGCTATCTTTGCCAGTTTACAGTAACAGAGCTCACAAAAATCGGGAAAAAACAATGGAATTTCCTAGCACTCGACCAAATTGTCAAAAGTTCATAAAATAGTTGTGCATACTGGGTTCACTTGGCAGGCCCACGATTTCGAATATCCTATCATGGTTGCATATTATTTTTGTGGGTGGTAATAGTTCCTTCAGAAAATGGTTAATCCCTCTCTGAGTGGGTTGAAATACAATAATTTACAAGAAGTCTACATCGAGCCTCCTTTAATCCCTGTTGCATATTTGATTGGTGATAGCTTCAAAAGTAATAGCTACAAATAGATATTAATATAGTCTGGGCAGGTGCAAGAATTGGCAAATCAATTTTTAAAGAAAATCAAAAGCTTTACAATTTTCCATCATCTGTTTTCTGGTTTTCTGAGTCGGATGAATAGCACTGCCGGACTGCCCTCAATTGTGTAAATCAGTGTAATAGCTGTCAACTTTGACGTGTGCCTTAGTTTGTTATATATAACTGTGGATTCGTATTCCTCATTTTATTGATCGGTATGAAAATATTTTCTATTAATTGTTACATTCAATATTTCATTGGAATAACATGCAGACAAATGTTTTATTTATTTTCAAGTTTCTTTGAAATCATAGAACCAGACAATTAAATACTTTTACAAAAATTTTGTAAGACCATCGCATAGCTGAAAATAAATATTCGCTATTATCTTCTGCACACGACAAAGCTATCATTTGTTCATAATTGCTTTCCTAAATTGCCATTTAATTTAGCTAGAGTACAGATTAACATGACTTTGTAATGATTGGAAACCTGTTTTTCATGACAAATCTACGACGTAACAAAAAGTGAAAAAGGATAGCCTTCTTACAATTTCCCACTAGGGTAGATGCTTCTTAAAGGGAAAATGGCATTACATTGAGTTATTCTGTGGAATTGTCTAACAGTGTATCAGCCCAGCAGCCAAACAGATTTAGTATATATGTAATCCTTTTAATTATGTAAAAACATTAACGCTGCTGATCTAACGTTGTGCAATAGGAGCAGCCCCTGATCTGTGTGTGGTGGGGATGTCAGAGAGTCCACATTTGTTTGGGGTAGTCATTAACTGCACCACCTTGTAAGGACCATTAGTAGTGCCATATTGGTCTGATGTCAATGCACTAGAGCCAATGCTTATGAAAGAGGGTGATCCGCAGTTTTAAGTGCCCTGGTTAGTACAGGGATCTGATTTTTCACAAGGAAGACAAGTCCTTTGCAAATTTGTTTCCTTTCACAGCTGGCCTCAAATGCCAATATTGTAAGTCCAGGTGTGGAGTGGGATGCACCAGCAGACCTTTCCACGACCCACCTGTAAGTGGATGAGTCACAGGGACCATCAGTCACCGGATGGAGAGGGGATATAGGCTGCTACGAAGAGGGCACCCCACATCTCCATCTTCCTTGTACTGGATCCATTTTGACAAACATGGCATCTTTCGTGGCATATTGGAGAAATCTCAGATTAGCCTGCTGTCTGGGCCTATCAATAAATTAGGATTTGTTTTTGATACCATCTGTTTCCCCAAAATTCTCCTGCAAAACCGTACTTTACTCTATGATCATGGGTAACTGAAGAAATACTATATAACTGGCCTACCTGCATATACATACAAGGCCTTTCTACCTCAGAAACCAGGCCTAAATTAATAAAAGAAGTCCACCTCCTATGAAAACAAATTATTTGTCTGGAATGAGGCAAATAGACCTTAATAAAGATCTAACTTGGTGAAATGAACATCTTCAGAACTGGTTTCTAGTCCCTCCATCTCACTTACCTATTCCCTTAGTTAATGGTTGTGGATATGACTGTTGGCCCAATCTAAAGTGGAATGCAACCTGTGGTGAAAACCCAGGATCAATTAAAAATGTTTACTATGTTGCTCTATGGTTTAAACTTAAAGGTGCTAAGATATTGTTGGGAATGCTACATCTGGCTGATATCTTACTTGTTACACCTTGTGTTAGCCTGTTCCTTAGACAAGACTTTTCACTTGCACCTTGAACACTAGGTCCACCTTTGTGTTCTATTCTATCCCAGCCCTCATTTGAACCCTCTGCATCTGCCAAGGGCATCTGCACCATTCCCTCTCTCAACATGCTGCCTGGGCACCCGCCAAACCAATGCCCTGATGCCCCCAGGACCTTTTCCAAGTTCAGACCTTACACCTACAAAATCATCTACCGTCCTAATGTATCTAAGAATGCAGCCAAAGCCTTCAAACACAAGATCCTTCGTGATCATTCTGAAACACTGTTCTTAGGCTATAACAATAGTGAGGAGATGTGACCTAGCAGCTAGAGCAGCTAACTTTGGAACCTAGGGACCCAGGTTTGAATTCCTGCCTCAGTGCTTAATGCCACATTGTGTGAATATTGGCATACCCCATATTCTCCCTCTGCCTAAAATGTGTAATATATGAATTATATTTGTCGAATCCCTATTTGATGTACATACTCTTGTAGATTGTCTCCCGTAAACCCAAGTAATGTACAGCACTCTGTTGCTTTCTAGCTAGGTTTGCGCTATATAAATTCTACACATACATATTGTGGGAAAAAACAATTGTTGCAAACAAGACTCTTATTTCTTGCTGCTAACATCACTGGCTCGATATGTACCTTCAAGCAAACTTTGGACGTCAAGGCTCCCAGACTATACCCTATGGATACAGACTCACCCTCTCTAAGTCCATCTCTCTATTTCCATTCAAAACTATGGCAAGATCATGATCCAAGCCTCTGACTCCAACTAGGAATTATTTGACTGGCCTTTCCCTTCCATTGCCTAAGCCACTAAGCATCCCACCTCTTCCTCTGATGTCACCCCTAACTATTCACCTCCTCTGACTCCACCTCGCTGCATCCTGATATGAATGCAGCTTCCCATCTTCCTGACTCTCACTCCCATTCATGACCAGAAATGTAGGCCTGGGCGGTAAATTCCGCTCCGCTCGCGGAATTTGCGGAATTTGCGGAATTTTGGCAATTCCGCGTTCCGTGGAGAACGCGGAATTGCCGAAAATTCAGCGATCCGCGGCGTAGCGGAATTTTTTCCTTGTTCGCGCTTTCAAAATGCGTGTTCGCGTGAGCGGGAGCGACTTACCGGGATTCCTGCGTTCGCTGACGAGTTTTCCTATCCGTTCGCGTGCGACACGAGATTTTGGTAGCCGGCCGCGCGATCCCGCGAGAGTGTGCATCGCGAACACGTCATTCAGACGCGCCATCGGACATCCGCGTTCGCGAACAGGAAACACGCATCGCGAGCGAGTGGGACAAGTGAAACAAGATGGCCGCGCCAATTGGCGACCGCATGGGCAAGTTCGCGAGATATTTCCCCCCCGAGCACGCAAACAGCGTCCCCGAACAGGAAAAACGCATCGAGAACGGGCGTAACAAGCAATTCCGCGTGCTCGCGGAATTCTGCGTAGCTCGCGGAGATTTTTTACCGTTTCACGGAACTTTGCGTAACGCAACTACGCAAATTCCGCCCACCGCTACAGAAATGCCCATTCCATCATTTCTTCTAGTCCCACTATTCTCTCCAGCATGGCTTTTTGGATCTTGCCAGTATCGACCATGCAGCTGCCTCCTTTGATCTCTTTCTGACCCCCTCCCACAAAGCTGAGGCTCCCCCACACCTTCCTCTCTGCTTCTCCCTCTAAGCCCCCTCAATCCTATACCCATCCCTTGTTCTTTGTTTACCTACTCCTATGCTCAAACAATTCTGAATATTGTCCACCTATCACTGAAGCCCAGAGAAGGACGATACCTGGGTCTCCTGATCCTCCTCGTGGAAGGTCTCCCGTTAACGCCACCTGTCCTACCAACAGTCATGAGACTCTGTCCAAGTCATCCAATGTTATAAACAGCTTAAATTCAGCATAAAGTCTACCACAGAGCTGAGTTTATTATTGATGAAATCCTCCAAATTCAATTCCCTTGCCACTAGGATCGGTTCTCCTTTCACCCCCCCCAGACCTGATTACATTCTGTGCCCATTCAGAACAGCTCAGTCTCTTAATCCAGAGGAAATGCACCCCCTATTGACTGAATACTGAGCATCTGTAGGCAAAAGTTAGGCCTCATCCTCCCACCTCTTCCTCAGTCTCTCCTGCTGAATACAAGAGATCCACCACTACCC
This sequence comes from Calotriton arnoldi, assembly GCA_963921515.1. Classification (NCBI taxonomy): domain Eukaryota; kingdom Metazoa; phylum Chordata; class Amphibia; order Caudata; family Salamandridae; genus Calotriton; species Calotriton arnoldi. The sequence continues at coordinate 2,174,936 of CAWUFW010001128.1, read as the reverse complement.
ATGAGCATAAGAACATCCCTGTCCAGATGGGTTTCCTGCCAGATACCCTATGGCAGAGGAGAACCCCATTGAAATTCCTCTAGAATCAACCAACTTCTTATCTTCATCTACCACCAGCTTTGTGTGTATGCCCCACAACTGCAGAGCCAGCTGTACAACACAAGACTGAGATTGCTGACTCAATGAACAGCCTGAACTTTGTCTTCATGCTCTAGACAGAAACTTGGGTTAATAATAAGCTATGTCTTCTGTCAAATTGCTGCTTATTTTTTTAGTACAGAGATTGGTGTTTACTTTTCTTTCACTGGCTGCAAAAATAGAGGATTTTGTAAAGTGAACTAGGTGACAACCATACTGGTGTAGAGGGAGTATAAAAGGAGAGGAATTAGGATGCAAATTATTTTCTAACACACAAAAGAATTGAAAAACCTATAAATGAATTATACATGTTATTCAAAATTTATCAGCAGGTAGGAAAGCAAAAATGAACTACTTTCTTTGTAATTCTGAAGTGTGATGGAAGCAAAGATTTTAATATGATCAAAACACAAGACACTTTATTTGTTGATGCCCAAACGATAAATATTCACTGAAACCCGTTTTTTAAAACAATATTGTAGGACTTGGCCCTTTTTGGCTAAAGTTCCCTAAACTTTTTGCTTTCCCCCTAGACCTTTTTTCTGACATTGTGTTGCCAACTTAGATGCTTTGGACACTTTGCCACTGCTAAACAGTGTCAAAGTGCGAGTGCTCCCTGTGTAAAGTGTAATGGTAATTGGTTGTCCATGATTGGTATGTTTGCCTTACTAGTAAAGTCCCTAGTAAAGTGCACTATGTGTGCCAGGGCTGGTAATGCAAATGCTACTAGTGGGCCTGCAGCACTATTTGTGCCACCCACACAAGTAGCTTTAAAAATGGAACTCAGGCCTACCATTGCAGGGCCTGCGCGCAGTTTGTTAAACTGCCATGTTGTCTGACAAGTGCACTCACTTGCCGGACCTTACCCTTCCCTTTCTATGCATGTCAGACACCCCTATGGTAGGTCTAGGGTACCCCCTGGACAGGGTGCAGTGCATGTGAAAGGTAGGACATGTACTAAGGTGTGTACCATGTCCTGCCAGTGAAATAATCTCCATTTCGTTTTTCACTGTTGAAAGGCCATCTTGCCCATAGGACAGAATGGGGAGGCTGTGTAATATGTTTTCCAGCCTATCTTCCCAAAAGCTTAAGATGGAAAGGTGAAGTTTAGTATGCCTGAACTCACAATGTAATAACACATCTTTTTATGCAGGTGTTTTTTGCATTGTGTGTTTAGAAGCCACTCTTTTAGAAGTGGCTGAGTTTTTGTGCTCTCACGTTTCTGTGTGTCTCTGCCTGGCTGTGGATTGACTGTCTGGATTTGAAAGCAATAGGATCTGGGGAATGTCTTGACCCAGGGGAGGAGGTGAGACAGCAACAGGCTGACCTGCATCTGGAGTGTAGGGGGAGGAGTAGCCCCTAGAGGTGAAGAGGCCTGGGTTGCGGCTATAAAACAATTGTCCCATCTCCTGCTGAGTGATTGAGAATCCAGACCCCCACTAACAGGGCCGGACTGGCTACCGGGCGTTTTGCTGTGCTGCACAGCTGGGGGCTGATTTCGCTGCGGTGGGGGCTGATTTCATTGATGGGGACCTGCGTGTGCTTTTAAATAAACATTTCAAAACAAATGTTTTTAAGCGCACGCAGGTCCCCATCAACGAAATCAGCCCCCAGCTCGGCAGCACAGCAAAACGCCCGGTAGCCAGTCCGGCCCTGCCCACTAATCAAAGGATAAAGGTGTCACTGGCAGGGAGGCACCCAGAACTGGTTTGAACAGGGGTCAGTGCCCCCTGAACACAAAGACTTCAAAGCCATTGAGGGGTATAACTATGAGAGCTGAAGCCCCTGAACTTTGGAGAATTGCTTGATCAAGTGTGAACAAGACTGGAGCTACTTCGTGGTCAAGAGGACCTTTGCCAAGGAAGAAACAACTGAATAGACTGAAGGATAGGACTGACCCTTGCTGTGTGTTCTGGGGCTGGCCAGCAGTTTGCTGTTTTAACCAAGGAAAGGCTAAAGGGACTTTGCTGTGTGCTGTGTCCCCCTGCTTGAAGGACTTTGCTGTGTGCTGTGTCCTGAAGTAACTTATCCCCAAGGGCACGAGGTGAGCTGGCTCCCTGTTGCGGAAACACAGGAACACAAAAGTTTCCATGAGAGTCTCAGCGGCGCTGTGTGTGCGTGCTTGTTGCAGCCTGAGACACTCGTAAGGCGTGCCCTGTTATTGTGTGCACCGGAATCCAAGTGAGTCTCATCGACGCTGTGTGCGTGTGCGTTGGACACTGTGAGACCTTCATGAGGATTTGCCTTGTTATCGTGTGTACCGGAATCCAAGTGAGTCTCATCGACGCTGTGTGCGGGTGCGTTGGGCACCGTGAGACCTTCGTTAGGATTTGCCTTGTTATCGTGTGCACCGGAGTTAAAGTGAGTCTCAGCAGCGCTGCGCGCGTGATCTTCGTGCAGCCTGAGACCTTTGTGTGGATTGCCCAGTGATCGGGCACTCGAAGTTCAAGGAAGACTCAGCGACGCTGTGTGCGTGTGCCCTGTGGCAGCCTGAGATCTTCGTAACTGTAGCGGCCCGGACCGGCAGCCCCGGAGGAGCTGAGCCGCCGGCCCGAGCCCACCGTTGCCAATTGACAAAGATTGCATTGGAGGCCCAGCCGCTGGACGAGGAGAGGAGAGTGAGTTCGCGCCCCCCAGGTAACGTGTGTCGACTCCTGGGGTGGGGTGCGGGCTCGGAGGGAGACGCTCTCGGCCTCTCTCTCGTTCCGGCAGCACGAGCCTCTGCTTTGGCTCGTATCGCGGCCCGTATTGCCAAGGGAGTGGCAGTACAGGGGCCGGAGTGCGGAGCTGCACTTTTTGGTTACATCGTACCTGTGTTGGGGGCAACTGTTGAGAGTCTGACTGCAAGTCAGAAGGAGAGGCGGAGAGACCGCCTACGGCACAGTCATCGGTGCCGGAGTGTATTACGCATTATTCCATTGCACTGTTTCTGCATAACGAACTACCTGATTAGCGTATGACGCATTGCATTATTCCTGCATAACGGACCACCTGGTTAGTGTATTACTCATTGCCTTACATCTGTATAATGACGTACCTGGTGGTTGTGCTACCCATTGCATTATGTTTACATCGCAAAGTGCCTGATTGTTGCGTACGCATTGCATTATTTTTACATTGCAGCAGTACCTGATTCTATTTATTTATTTATTTATTTATTTAAAGGTTTTATATAGCGCTGGCTGGACCCAAGAGTATCAGAGCGCTTTACAAGGTTTGGTAATGTAGCATTGCAATATAAACTTTTGTACATTGAGGTAATAAACAAGGCTATTTAAAAATTTGCGACAGTATTCATTTTAAATGGGATAATTAACTAAGAAGCAAGGTCAAACAACTGATCGAAGATAGTAGGACTGGTAGAAAGCAAAGTTAGTTGGTGAAATGAAGAGGTGGGGGTGTGAAAGTGAAGGGCGACTGTGGAGGGTGAGGGGTAAGGGGAAAGCATTTCTGAGTAGGTGGGTACTACCCAAAAAGTAAAAAAAAGGGGGTGGGAGGTGGCCGTAAATGAAAGAATTGAGGGGAGGGGGGAAGGGGGTGTTACAATAAGTAGAGGGGACCTATACAGTCGGGCCAGGGGTAGGAATTAGTGTCCGGGGACAAGGTATTAAGGACCCCAGTATTTGTTGAGAAGGTGCAGCTTGAGGTCTTTTTTGAAGCTGAGGTAGGAGGGGTTGCAACGTAGATCTTTAGGGAGGGCATTCCAGACGGATGGCGCATTTCCAGAGAAAGAGCGTGACTGTGTTGATTTCTTTTTTAATAAGGGGGGGACTAGGACGAGAGCGTTAGTGCTCCTCATTGTTCTAATACAGCCTGCTTTGTGGAGTTTATCGGAGAGGTAAGATGGGGTGCTTTGATGGAGGGCTTTGTGCGTGATGCAAGCAATCTTGTAAGTGGATCTGCCTTCAATAGGAAGCCATTTGAGGTCTTTGAGGACAGGGGAGATGTGATCAAACCGTTTACAGTCAGTAATAAGTCTGGCAGCAAGGTTAAGTACGGATTTGATAGGGGCTAGGTGGACTTTAGGGGTTCCCGAGAGAATGGCATTTCCATAGTCGAGTCTCGACAGGACCAATGATTGCACCACTGTTTTAAAGTCGTCAGCAGGAATAAAGGGTTTTATTTTCTTGAGATGATGGAGAGTGAAGAGAGCACCTTTAGCCGAATTTTTTATGTGGGGAGTAAGACTGAGGCTCTGATCGACGCTGATGCCAAGGGATTTGACTGAGTTAGAGATGGAAAGAGTGCAGTTGAGAGCTTTGATGTCAGAGATCCAGTGTTGAATAGGGAGCGAGTTGTTTTTAGGGGAGAATAGAATGATTTCCGTTTTTTTAGGGTTGAGTTTGAGGTGGTTGTGATGGAACCAGAATTGAATCTTAGTCAAGGCCTCGTTGAGGTGTAAGACGTCTGCATGGGATTTGATCTTACAGTAAAGTTGGGTGTCATCAGCATAGAGATGGTAACTGATTTTCGCTTGCTTAAGAATGAGGGTGAGGGGTTCCATGAAGAGGTTGAATAGAGTGAGAGAGAGAATAGAGCCCTGGGGGACGCCCGAGGAGACCGGCAAAGGTTTAGAGAGGCATTCGCTGACTTTAATTTGTTGGGTTCTGTTTTGGAAAAAGGAGGTGAACCATTTGAGAACAGCACCATTGAAGCCAAAACGGTCTTTGAGAATATTGAGTAAGGCAGTGTGGTTAACAGTATCAAAAGCAGCAGAGAGGTCAAGGAGAATGAGAAGGGATGATTCACCCTTGTCTAAGGAGTGGTGGATGTCATCAATAATGTTGAGCATGGCTGTTTCGGTGCTGCAGCCCTTTCGAAAACCTGATTGTAATGTGTCCAAGAGGTTGAATGAGTCGATGTGTTTGTCCAATTGGAGCAGGGCGCATTTTTCCAGGGCCTTAGAAAGGAAAGGAAGGTTAGAAATAGGGCGCAGGTTATTTAAATCATTGGGGTCAACTGTAGCGTTTTTGATGGTTGCGGTAATTTGTCCTAGTTGGAGGGAAGCAGGGACACTACCAGTGGTTAGGGAGGAGTTGATGATAGTGGTCCAATATGGGGCGATGATGTGTTTTAGGTCTTGGACAAGATAGGCAGGGAGGGGATCTCTGGTGTGTGAGGAAGGTTTAAGCTTGGTGATGATGTTGAGGACTTCCCGCTCAGAAACTGGACAGAAGTTATTCCAGGATGCATTGTTTTTTAGCTGGGGGATGGTGTAGAAGGGTTCAGAAGGGGTGACAACGGGGGGGAGTTGGGAAGGGTCCGGGGGAAGGGTGGCTGTGGATGGAGATTTAGAGGGGATGTTAAGGAGGGGTGGTAGGCTATACGGGATGGGAGTTAAGACGAAGGATTGCTCAATCTTAGTGATTTTATCCGAGAAGAAGTTGGCAATTTCTTCACATCTCTTGACTGTAGCCATTAGTTTGGGGGGAGCTGAAGCAGTTTGGTTTTTGACAATGCTAAATAATTCCCTAGGTCGGTTTCTTGCACGGTCAAGTTGTGAGCGGAAGAAGGAGGCCTTTACGTTAAAGATGTGTTTTTTGTAGTTGGCCCTTGCAGCTCTGAGGAGGACAAGATTTGAGGGGGAAGGGTGTTGCCTCCATGTGCGTTCGGTCTGTCTAAGAGCGCGTCTCTCATTGTTGAGGTCAGTGTTGAACCAGGATTTGGAGGGGTTACGTTTTTGCAGTTTTAATTTGGCTGGTGCGATTTGGTCAAGGACTTCAACGATGGATTTGTTGTAGTGTTCCGTAAGGTCGTTAGCACTTTGAGAGAGAGGAGTGAGCTGTAGATGAGCTTTAATCTTAGTCTCCAGTTCGCCCGGAGGAATAAGGTGAAGACTTCTAGTCAATTTCTTTTGTTTGATGGTATTTGTGGCTAAGGGGGGCACAAAGCTGTTGATCGTGAAGAGGATGAGGTGGTGGTCGGACCAGTCAATGGGGATGATGTGTGAAAGAGAAGCCAATTCCTTACTGGTGATGATAGCGTCAAGAGTGGCACCTTTGGAGTGAGTTGGAGAATGGCAGAGTTGTTTCAATTCACTGATATCAAGTAAGTCATTGATGAGGCTAACCGAGGGATCATCATTTTTGTTCCAGTGGAGGTTAAAGTCTCCGAGGAAGAGGTTTCTAGAATTGGAAATCGATGAATGGGTAAGGAGATCAGACAGTTCTTCCACAAAGGAAAGAGGGTCACCAGGGGGGTGATAGATGTTATGTAGACGAATAGGGGGGGAACCCTGAACTATAAGTTCAGCACCAAGGTATTCAAAAGTAGTATCGTCAGAGTGCAGGATAGGTGAGAGTTGAAGTTCTTCTTTATAGATTATGGCGAGACCCCCTCCAATTTTATCAATTCTGTCTTTTCTGAGGATGGAGTAACCAGGGGGAGAGAGCAGGTCAAGGGTTGATGACGAGTGGGCATTAAGCCAGGTTTCTGTGAGAAAGGCGACGTCAATGGCATCACTAAGGATAGTTTCCGCAATTTCTGTTGCATGACAGGCTGCTGATCGGCAGTTAACCAGCATGCAGTTGAGGGGTTTAGGGTCGTTTTTTGTGGGGGAACAGGAATGGATAGTGGTGAGTTGTTGTGGGGGTCTAGGCGAGACTGGGGAGGAAGGGATCCTACTTATCCCCAGGATCACAGGGATAGATGAATGAGGTGAAAGGGTGTCCGTAGTCGAGGTGATGGGGGAGTGGGATTTATTGAGGTCAAGGAGGTCGGAGGAGGGATGATGGCTCAGGGAGGAGGGTGGGCTGAGTGAGCAATTACTGCAAGGCGGTCTAGGTGGAGATTTTCCGTAAGGGGAATTATTCTCTTGGTGATGGAGTGCGGTGTTAGTTTGTATGGAATCCAAGGGATATGTATGATTGGGGGGGTTCCTTGAGGAGAGGGAGTTGACATCATTTCTGAGAGAAGAGAGTTCTAACACGAGGGTTGCGAGGTGGAGTTCAATATTGAGGAGTGACTGGGTAAGAAGTGAGATAGTGAAGGGGGCTAGGATGTCAGGGGGAGAGGGGTATGTTCCATGCTGGTCGGGGATGGAGGTCTAGGGAGTGGACAGGGTGGGAAGCCAGGTGGGGGGATGTGAGGGGTGTTTAGGTTGCAGGATTGAAGTGGAATTAAAGGGTGCGGGAGGGCATTCCCAGAGGCCAACTGGGTGTCATGAGAAGAAAAGGGGACAAGGGGGGGGGGGTGATGAGGGCTGTTTATTAGATAATGGGGGAGGGTTACTAGGAGAGAGGGAGATTGGAGTTATTAGTGGAGCCATCGGGGATCGGGGGAGGGGGTACAAGAGGATGAGGAGGGGTTTGGGTGATTGAGGGAGTTGTAGGAGGGTTACTAGGGGGAAGGAGATTGGAGTTATTGGTGAAGCCGTCGGGGGATAGGGGAGTGGGTACATGCAGAGGAAGGGGGTTTGGTTGGCTAAGGAGTAGTAGGAAAGTCAGGAGCAGGGGGAGATGCTAATGAGGTAGGGGAAAGTACATCAGGGAATTAGGGATTTCATTGATGATTAATGAGTCAGGGAAAGGATAGGTTGGGGTAGAGGTGGGGGGGGAAGAAAAGGCTTCCTGCGATTGGGAGGCTGAGAGGTTAGAGGTAGGTGTAGGTAGTAGGTAACGGGATAAAGAACTGAAGTGGTGTTCAAAAATAGAGAGGTGGTTTTCGGAGGCTTGTATAAGGATATTTCCTGATTTGAAAATAGAGATGTCGATTTCGCCAGGAAAAGTAGGTGAAGGGGTGGTGGATAGTTTCAAACCATAAGGGATTTTGCAGGAATTCGTGATAGGAAGGTGGTGGAGAAAGATGCTTTTCCATTTAGAGGGGCGCCTAGAGTAGAAGATGTAGTTAGTTTTTATGATGGAGGTTAGGCTAAGGTAGTTATCAACAAATAAGGTTTCTTGGTGGCATATTAGAAGTTTGTGTTTAAAGTTTTTCTTGCCACTTTTGGAGAGGTTAGGGGGGTAAAGGATGGACCAGGAGTTAGGGCCATGCCTAGTGATGGGTGAGTCCAGTGTCGCGAGTGTATGGTTGAGGGGAGGCATGGTGGTTCAATTGGGGTGGTCAGGGGGCGAGGGGAAGGTGTGCGGGAGGGGGAATGTGGTGGGGCACAGAGGGGATGGGGAATAAGAGAGAGGGGGGCGGGGGGGAGTCAGTGAGAAGTAATATCCCCAGATAAGAGTGGGGGCCGTGCAATGAGGTGACTCAAGAGGGAGGCATTAGGGGGAAGGAAGATGGGAGAAGGGGGAGAGTCCAGGAGTAGAGACAATAGATAGGGTCAGTATCTTGAGAAAGGAGAGTATGTAAAGGTAGAACCAGTTGGGTCAGTATCTGGAGAAAGGAGAGTATGTAAAGGTAGAACTAGTTGGGGGAAAAATCATAAAGTGAAAATAGGGAAGAGGAAGGGGGAAGGCTGTAACAGAGGGGAACAATAATAATACACAGATCCGTTAGACAATAATAATAATAGTAAGCAAATCAGTGAGGTACAAAGAGACAAAGGTACTAAGTGCAACTGTACGTCTTCTTCAATGGTAGGTTATATAACATTTAGAAAAATTAAAACCAAGAGGGATAAAATGAGGTAGACCAATTATGAGTGTACATAAAGCAAAGATAAGTAAAAACTATTAATTACTCAGAAAAAATTACGAACAACGAACAATCCAAGACTAAAAATAACAAAATGAGGTAAGTCAAAAAGATGGGAGAAGGGGGAGAGCTGAGGAGAGCAGAAGATGGGAGAGGGGGGAGAGTCCGGGAGTAGAGTCAATAGATAGGGTCAATATCTTGAGAAAGGGGAGTATGGAAAGGTAGAACCAGTTGGGGGAAATATAATAAAGTGAAAATAGGGAAGAGGAACGGGGAGGAATATAACAGAGGGGAGCAGTAATAGTACACAGATCCGTGAGACAATAATAATAAATAAATCAGTGTAGTACAAAGAGACAAAAATACTAAGTGCAGCTGTACGTTTTCTTCAATGGTAGGTTATGTAACATTCAGAAAAGTTAAAACATTAAAACCAAAAAAGATAGAATGAGGTAGACCAATTATGAGTGTATATAGAGCAAAGGTGAATAATGACTAGCAACTATTCAGAGAAAGTTAAGAACAGCAAACAGTCCCGGAATAAAAATTGCAGAATGAGGTAAGTTAGTGAGGGTGGGCATGATGTTAAAAATAGCTGTAGGAATGTTTGTGTGCAGCTAGCGTAATAGATAAGTAGTATCCGACAGTTTAACAGGCTATACGGTTATAGTATAGTCATTCAGTCAAAGAGAGGGACACTTTCTAAAATAAGGAGGGTACTAACTTATTCAGAAAGGTGGAGAATGAATATCATGGGAATCAAAATATTATGCAACCTAGTGGAAGTGGGCTGGTTATGGCAGATCTCCTAAGTAAGGTTTGGAATTTAATTTAACAATACAGACTCATAGAAGGGGGACTGGTAATTAGTATGGAGGAGTGCGGGGTGAATGGCTAATGAGGGTCAAGGTCAAAAGACTTAGACTAAAGTAACCGTAATGAGGAGCATGTTAGAATAGCTAAACCTCATGACTGACTCCCTTTCAAGATGGCAACCGTAGGAGCGGGGTGGAGATAGTCCTTTTTCTTTTTCCCCACTTATTGAAGCAACAGGAACAGGGAGGGTCAGTTCTAGGATTGAGTAAGGACTAGAAGTTTAAAGTTTAAAGACAAAATGGCGATCGATTTTCGACCGACCAATCTTAATGGTGTCCACGTTTTAGGATCATCGTCCATATCAGCATCCCTAGAAGTCTGAAGTCCGGGTTATCAGCCAGCCATTAAAAATATTCTCGAGGTGGTTCAAGTGCTGCCTGGTCACCATGTTTTTATTAATCTTAAAAGCCCGAGGTGGTGCGTATTTTGCGGACCCGCCGCTCCGTCCGTGCGGCGAGCGTCCCAGTGCAACCTATCGGGAGGTCTCCACATATGCCCTGCAGAGGGAGAGGTCGCGTCTGTCGAGCGCAATTTGTGAGTTTCGTCTCACTGAGACCAGTCGCGAAGGAAAAATAAGCAGGCATTAGCGGGGTACATGGCAGGCTCGATAAGATGGGGGACGACAACAGCAGGCGCCGGCCAGTCACCGATCTCGCCAGCTCTTCGGGAGAGCGTCACCGGGTGGTGGCTACGGATCTTGAGACCCCTGGTGCCCGGAGAGCGTGCTCATCAGGGGGGGCAAGCCGCGTAGATGGGAGGACGGGAGGACCGGCACCGTCATCCAGGGCTCACCGTGGAAGCGATCAGGAGCCTCCTGCAGCAGGTCCGCTCCGTTTATGATGAGCCTCGGAACCTTGTTGGAGTCCAGGCGGCGTTGGTGTCGAGCAGAGTCGCAGCCGGGGGCAGTCTGGGTAAGTAGGCTTCCCCGATTCTTTTTAGTTGCATAGGTCGACGGAGGGTGTGTAGTCCGATTTAAAAAGCAGGCAGGTGGTGGCCGGTGAGGTGGTTTATGCAAGGGATATCAACCTAAGAGGTTATCATAAAACCAGGAGCTCCTCGGGAGGCTCCTACTCCTCGGCGGCCATTTTGCCAGAATCTAGCATTATTCTAGCAGAATTCTAGCATTACGATCTGCATAACAGGGTGTTAGGATTAGAGTAGGATGTTTAGAAGTGCTCATTAATATCGCCAGAACTGATAAGGGCTGGCTGGCCTAACAACCTGCCAGGAGGAATATTACAAATACGCATATGTTGGATTTATATCGTGTGGTCTAATCGTATATCTTTTTATATAAAATGTATACTCATTTTATAAAACTCGTGTGGAGTCTATTTGTGGTGTCATCATTGGGTTACTGTGAGCGTGATTGCAAATACTTTACACATTTGCCTTGAAGATAAGCCTGGCTGCTCGTGCCAAGCTACCGAGGTGGTGAGCAGGGCTATCTCAGAAGGTGACCTTCCTTTCCCTGACGTTGGAACGCGGGTACCTACCTCAGTCAACCAGGGGATTTGAACCCCGGTTCTAGCATCTGGGTGGCAGAGGTAGGGTATTTGAACCCCGGGTCTAACAATTTATGGTCAGCGGTGTGGGATCTGAATGTGTATTTGCAAATTCATTCGCAGTAATTGGTGTACATCACAAGTTAGCGCAGACCACGACGCAACCACATATTGTTCTTGATTTGTTGGTTCTAGTTGGTTTTATTTTTGAGCGACCTTTAAGCCACACATCATGTCTCAGAGGAGTCAAGGAGCCAGTGAGGCTGCAGAATTAGAGTTCAACATTGAGGCATTGCTTACCTACAAAGTTGATCAATTGAGGCAATTCTGCAGAGCTTTGGGATGTCCCATGAAAAGTAGCGCCAAGAAAGAGGAGCTGCAAATGGCCTTGAGGGCCTGGTGGGAAGCCAAAGGGACTCAGGAGGCGGGTGATGTTGAGGTGGATGAGGATGACCCAGGGAATGGATTTGGTCCACAGGATTTGCCAGTGGAGGGACTAGCCTTAGGGTCTGGTAGTAGCCATTCAGGGAGGAGTTTTTCACCAGAGGAGTTGGAGGAAAACCAAAGGGTCAGAGAGCATGAGTTGGAGGTTTTAAAACTTAAAACTCAAGCAGAGGAGAGCAGGTGTGCTCTCGCCTTGGAAGAGAAAAAGATTCTCTTAGCTCATGAGTTAAGCATGAGGGAACTGGACATTAAGGTTAAACAGGCAGAGTCCAGGTTGAATGGAGGCAGCGTACAGCCAGTGCCAAGTGTGGATGAGTACAAGCGTGCACTGGATGACTGGGTGTTGGTGAGCATGGCAAATGATTTGAAGGGGTTGCTCAACCTTACCCCTAGGGAGCCTAGGCTCAGTAATCATTTTCCAGGATTGCGTTATTGTGCGAGCTCTTTGATTCCCGGGAGCTGGCACAAGAGCCGGAACCCTGGTCATGGGTCCAAGGGCCTGAAAAGGCCCTAGAGCGGGAAGAGAGGCAAAGTAGAACTGTTAGGTCCCAGAGTAGTGGGGGGGCATGCGGGCTAGCGCCCTGTCTCAAAGGAGAGGGAGGGAGTGTGAGCAGCATCCCCAGGGGTTCACCACCCCACCCCAGAGACTGGAGGGTTCCTTACAGGAGCACCAGGTGGGAGGCCTAGCGCCTACTTGCCAGCTGTGCGAGGAAGAACACCTAGCGTCAGGAGGGCGTAGGGCGTCTGTCATCAGAGCTCCCCCAGTCCTGAAGTTTGTGGGTGCCATTCCTAAATGGCAGGCACAGAAATCTAAATGGAAGGTTAAGAGAGGGAGGTGTCCCTCAGTGGGAAAACCCGTGGGACAGTGTCCAGCCGGGAGGGCTGGGTCCCCTAGGAGTGACCAGGGTACACCCACATCTAACCTGGAGGACAGGATAACTGGGAACAGTGTCCTGACTGATGGGTCTTCCAGGGATACCGCTCTAGGTGGGGGTTGGCAAGGGGCCAGCGCCCCTAGAGAGGCCCCAACTGTCTGAAAGTACCCATGGAGTGGCATAGTTGGCCCAGGAAGTGGTGATCAAGAGAATCCCCTGGGGTCAGGAAAGCATAGAACCGGAGGGTGTCCCTGTGGTAGCAAGCCTGCGTCCGTGTTCTATCGCCCTAAGCAGGGAAGTCCATCAAGGTAGTTGATTGGTCTACCCTGGCTTTTGGCTGGGAGGGGTTGTGTAGGACTTGGCCCTTTTGGCTAAAGTTCCCTAAACTTTTGCTTTCCCCCTAGACCTTTTTTCTGACATTGTGTTGCCAACTTAGATGCTTTGGACACTTTGCCACTGCTAAACAGTGTCAAAGTGTGAGTGCTCCCTGTGTAAAGTGTAATGGTAATTGGTTGTCCATGATTGGTATGTTTGCCTTACTAGTAAAGTCCCTAGTAAAGTGCACTATGTGTGCCAGGGCTGGTAATGCAAATGCTACTAGTGGGCCTGCAGCACTATTTGTGCCACCCACACAAGTAGCTTTAAAAATGGAACTCAGGCCTTCCATTGCAGGGCCTGCGCGCAGTTTGTTAAACTGCCGTGTTGTCTGACAAGTGCACTTACTTGCCGGACCTTACCCTTCCCTTTCTATGCATGTCAGACACCCCTATGGTAGGTCTAGGGTAACCCCTGGGCAGGGTGCAGTGCATGTGAAAGGTAGGACATGTACTAAGGTGTGTACCATGTCCTGACAGTGAAATAATCTCCATTTCGGTTTTCACTGTTGAAAGGCCATCTTGCCCATAGGACAGAATGGGGAGGTTGTGTAATATGTTTTCCAGCCTATCTTCCCAAAGGCTTAAGATGGAAAGGTGAAGTTTAGTATGCCTGAACTCACAATGTAATAACACATCTTTTTATGCAGGTGGTTTTTGCATTGTGTGTTTAGAAGCCACTCTTTTAGAAGTGGCTGAGTTTTTGTGCTCTAACATTTCTGTGTGTCTCTGCCTGGCTGTGGATTGACTGTCTGGATTTGAAAGCGATAGGATCTGGGGAGTGTCTTGACCCAGGGGAGGAGGTAAGACAGCAACAGGCTGACCTGCATCTGGAGTGTAGGGGGAGGAGTAGCCCCTAGAGGTGAAGAGGCCTGGGTTGCGGCTATAAAACAATTGTCCCATCTCCTGCTGAGTGATTGAGAATCCAGACCCCCACTAATCAAAGGATAAAGGTGTCACTGGCAGGGAGGCACCCAGAACTGGTTTGAACATGGGTCAGTGCCCCCTGAACACAAAGACTTCAAAGCCATTGAGGGGTTTAACTATGAGAGCTGAAGCCCCTGAACTTTGGAGAATGGCTTGATCAAGTGTGAACAAGACTGGAGCTACTTCGTGGTCAAGAGGACCTTTGCCAAGAAATAAACAACTGAATAGACTGAAGGATAGGACTGACCCTTGCTGTGTGTTTTGGGGCTGGCCTGCAGTTTGCTGTTTTAACCAAGGAAAGGCTAAAGGGACTTTGCTGTGTGCTGTGTCCCCCTGCTTGAAGGACTTTGCTGTGTGCTGTGTCCTGAAGTAACTTATCCCCAAGGGCCCGAGGTGAGCTGGCTCCCTGTTGCGGAAACACAGGAACACAAAAGTTTCCATGATAGTCTCAGCGGCGCTGTGTGTGCGTGCTTGTTGCAGCCTGAGACCCTCGTAAGGCGTGCCCTGTTATCGTGTGCACCGGAATCCAAGTTAGTCTCATCGACGCTGTGTTCATGTGCGTTGGGCACTGTGAGACCTTCGTGAGGATTTGCCTTGTTATCGTGTGTACCGGAATCCAAGTGAGTCTCATCGACGCTGTGTGCGGGTGCGTTGGGCACCGTGAGACCTTCGTGAGGATTTGCCTTGTTATCGTGTGCACCGGAGTTAAAGTGAGTCTCAGCGGCGCTGCGCGTGTGATCTTCGTGCAGCCTGAGACCTTCGTGTAGAGTGCCCATTGATCGGGCACTCGAAGTTCAAGGAAGACTCAGCGACGCTGTGTGCGTATGCCCTGTGGCAGCCTGAGATCTTCGTAACTGTAGCGGCCCGGACCGGCAGCCCCGAGGAGCTGAGCCGCCAGCCCGAGCCCGCCGTTGCCAATTGACAAAGATTGCTTTGGAGGCCCAGCCGCTGGACGAGGAGAGGAGAGTGAGTTTGCGCCCCCCAGGTAACATGTGTCGACTCCTGGGGCGGGATCCGGGCTCGGAGGGAGACGCTCTCGGCCTCTCTCTCGTTCCGGCAGCACGAGCCTCTGCTTCGGCTCGTATCGCGGCCCGTATTGCCAAGGGAGTGGCAGTACAGGGGCCGGAGTGCGGAGCTGCACTTTTTGGTTACATCGTACCTGTGTTGGGGCAACTGTTGAGAGTCTGACTGCAAGTCAGAAGGAGAGGCGGAGAGACCGCCTACGGCACAGTGATCGGTGCTGGAGTGTATTACGCATTATTCTATTGCACTGTTTCTGCATAACGAACTACCTGATTGTCGTATGATGCATTGCCTTGTTTCTGCATAACGAACTACCTGATTAGCGTATGACGTGTTGCATTATTCCTGCATAATGGACTACCTGATTAGTGTATTATGCATTGCCTTACATCTGTATAACGACGTACCTGGTGGTTGTGCTACGCATTGCATTATGTTAACATCGCAAAGGGCCTGATTGTTGCGTACGCATTGCATTATTTTTACATTGCAGCAGTACCTGATTCTAGCATTACGATCTGCATAACAGGGTGTTAGGATTAGAGTAGGATGTTTAGAAGTGCTCATTAATATCGCCAGAACTGATAAGGGCTGGCTGGCCTAACAACCGGCCCGGAGGAATATTACAAATACGCATATGTTGGATTTCTATTGTGTGGTCTGATTGTATATCTTTTTATATAAAATTTATACTCGTTTTATAAAACTCGTGTGGAGTCTATTTGTGGTGTCATCATTGGGTTACTGTGAGCGTAATTGCAAATACTTTACACATTTGCCTTGAAGATAAGCCTGGCTGCTCGTGCCAAGCTACCGAGGGGGTGAGCGGGGCTATCTCAGAAGGTGACCTTCCTTTCCCTGACGTTGGAACGTGGGTACATACCTCAGCCAACCAGGGGATTTGAACCCCGGTTCTAGCATCTGGGTGGCAGAGGTAGGGGATTTGTACCCCGGGTCTAACAAATATCATTTGTCTGCAATATAGTTTTATCACTAAAACTGTGTCTGTGCAAATGCAGTGGCCATTTCAATGTAAAAGGTGCTGCCTGTAAATGACAGTGCTCTCCCACACGCTGCTTTCGTTACACTAAAGATATTGCCCACCTCATGTCCCTTAAACAGCCGGCCAAACCGTCATGCACACTTTGCATGTTCTCCACCCAGGGTGCATTACAGCCTAGGTGGCTCCCATTCCCAGTCTGAATACCGAACCAAGGCGCTCAGACCAATCACAATGCTGCATTGCAGCGTTGTGATTGGCTGGGAGCCTGGGTGCTTGCTTCCTGGTTCTTGTATGGAGGAGAGGTGGCGACTGGCGACCGACGTGACCAGCAGATAATTTCTTTTTTTTTTTTCTCCCCACGGCCAAAGTTCACTACCAGCCGCCACTGCCATTAAAGCTAGGTGCGTCACAAAAGTTTTTTGTTCTAAAAATTGTGTCACAGTTCTAAATAGTTTGGAAAACACTGCTCTTGGGTCTTGAATGCACTATATAAATATGGTAAAATAAATTTAAAAAATCCCTCTCTTGTTGTGATTACTGGCCTGTGGGAATCATTATCATCCAGTCAGAGGCAAGAAAAGATTTTGCAGCTTGGACCCAACGTAGCACCTGCAGTAGTTTGACTCCTCTTCTAAGTAGCAAGATGGTCCTCAGAGTGGATATTTCTGGCCTGTAATACAATCAGTGAAAATTTCACATCATCCCTTGGACACCCCTACAGAGTAGTGATGCCCAGGCAACACTTTTGCTCTGATTTATCTATTGGCCAGCTCAAACCTCACCTTCTCCAGTGGATCAGCCACCTGTGATGGCTACCCCCATCGGTGACGTGTTATAAATAGTTTCATTACTTTGGGGATACAAATATCTTGGGGTATTGATGTCATAATAACAAAAACATCTAGGGGGGATGGAATTAACTAGGATAGGGGAGCAGTAAATGAAAAGGGATAAAGATAAGGCCAAGGGGAGTAAGACCACATTAAAAAGAGAAGGAGCTAAAGTGAGAAACTTCCCTTTCAAAAAGAGGTAAAAAAAATCAGAGAAAAGAAAAAAAGCTAGGGAATGGAGTAAAAGGCCCATTTACATGATAAAACATAATTAGACATTGGATAAAAGTGATTAAATTAATCTGAAGTTTATGCTAAAACATAAGTGTAGGAAATTGGGCTATTACTTGTGTGGGCTGCACAAGTAATAGGTTCACAATGATCCTTTCTGGGAACTAAACACCCCATTGTAGTGCTTGACTCTCACAGGGTAGCGGAGCAGAGCAGTCCAAGTCCTGCTCTAGGGAGGCAGTGCGGGCTAGTAATCATCATTCACTGACAGGCAATAATAACACTCAATAAATGATTGTCCAGTCAGTGCTTTTTATTTAGAAAGAGGAGACGTACATTTATTACACACATACTACTAAATACTACACAATAATTTGCAAATATGTACATTGACAGATGAAAAATACCAGCTATGACATTGTGTAACCTCTGGCGACCCTCTAGAGGGGCCACCCAAACATATCTAGTGAGTATCACCATTTTGTGCTGTTAGAAGTGGGGTTTCTGGTTGGCTATGGTATGCACGTAAGCCAGGCAGAAGCCACCACTCTAGTCAGGGCAAGTAAGTTACACACCAAAGATAACCTGTGCTCACCCTCTGGTAGCTTGGCACAGAGCAGTCAGGCTTATCATCAGAGGCAATGTATAAAGCGTTTGCACAACACACTCACACAGAAACACAAGGAATACACCACAAAAGAGACTCCACACAGGATTGTATAAAAATAACAATATACTGTATATTGTACATTAACATAGACCAAACCGATTAGAATCATGAATATTCTGCATATTATGCAGTCACTTATATATCGTTATTCTGAACAATGCATGGCAAAAATGACACACATTAGTGAATACTTAGGGCATGTAATGCACATCAGATTGTGATAAAGCACATGAATTATCACCTTAGTGCAAGTAATCTGATTTTGTTTAGAGACAAAACCATGAATGCCTGTATGAGTAACACGACATAGCATACAGGAGCCCCTGCGCATCGATTACACATGCTACTGAAATTGGGCACACTGTTTCCTGTGACAAACCCTGTGCGAAATGTGGAAAAAGCACCATCCCCTCTATTGAGGGCTAGATCGTAATTTCGGCCCGTTCCTTAATGCGGCAAAGCGAGTTCGTCTCTTTTGAGGTCTCCCCCTTTCCAACCAAAGAACCAGTGCCCCAAGGTATGTCCAAAAATGAGGGGGGCACCCATTGTAGCGATCTGCGGGGAGACCTTGCTTGGCCCCCTGCATGGAAAGAAACCAAAGGCAACTGCCTGCAAGCGCACGGTGCAGCTGCCGAAGCTGCATTGCAGCCCCTTCCAGTCCAGACACTTCCAAGGTTGCTGCTGATCTGGGTGTCTGCCGTACGAGGGGCTGTTTGCAGCGGCTGTGTTGCAACGGGTTGCGCTAGGAGATTCTAAGGTGAGGCTTGGCAGTCCGTAGCCTGAACAAGGGTCACCTCCGTGGCCCAGCAGCATGGACAGCGGTCCTCGCAGTGAGGGCTTTCCTCTTTCCTGAAGCGCTAGTGGCAGATCCTGGTGCATTAACCCAGAAGGAAAACGCCAGTCTCTGGGGAAACACTGGGGCCTCGTCACACACCACGGGGGCAGCAACAATCACAAGGGACATGCCGGTCCCTGGGGGATAACAAGGAAGTGCACACCACGCGCTGAGGTCAAACAAGGAGCGATTAAAGCCACGCTTTGACTGAAAAGAAAAGTGCTCACCATGCACTGTCCCTTGGGAAGTCGAAATGGCTGGACTCAGAGTCCCACGGCCAGTTCTTGGCTGTTTTGGTGGAATCCTTCTTGATCCCTGAGTTTCAAGCGAGCAGGGAGGAGCAGTTCTCTGGCAATGTGCAATATGTCGAGCCAGCAGCGTCTTGGTACAAGCACCACGCAGAGCCTAAACACATGGGGTCGGAGCCCCTGTATGTATACTCATAACTGTCTTTGATTTAGGGGGTGACTTCACAAGAAGCCTAAGAAGTGCAGCATCAGGTTTCCTTTTGGTTTATTTGGCGGCATTGCACCATGTCTCTGGTCTCGGAGTGCCCGCTCCCACCCGGGCACCCCCGTTTACAGTCTCCACGTTAAGGAGACAGCTCGAGGAGCCCACCCCGTTCCGCGAAGGCAGCACTCCAGTGTTCGGCGCTGGAGCCGGCAGCACTCTTCTGGCCTTCCCGCTCCTGTGGGCAGGAGCATATGGCTGTGGTTGGCCTCCCGCTCCCCCAGTCACGGGCACAGGAAGTGGGGGCGGGCCTGCCATGCGGGGGAGTGTGGCGGCACTGCTCCCTCACTCTCTATGCTATCGAGGCCCGGGGATGGGGTCATCCCTGGTCCCCTTCCTCCAATGTGGTGTCGTCTTTTTTCCTCCTGTTGGCATTTGGGGTCTGGGGATGGGGTTTCGGCCCCCTAAAACATGAAAACACCTCCGGGTAAGGGGGTCCTCAGGCGGGTGGAAGAAACGGGAAAGGGTACCCCATGCACCCCCTCTTCCCGAGACTAAAAGGACAGTTGCTTTGCTCCGACTCCCGGGCCCTGGCCCATCCTGGGTGGATTTACCGGCTGGACAGCAGGAAAATATTGAAGGTCCTCAAACTTTAAAATGCAATAACTCGGCCCGTTGGGCTGATTTGGACATTCCTTTGCTCTTTTGTTCCTTCTAGGGACGAGCTCTATACACACGTTACGGCAACCCTCTTTACCTCCAAAGAGGTGCAATCTTCAAGGAGCTGGTTCTCCTGGCTCCCTGCACCAAATTTCCTCCTGATCTTGCTTTCTGCACACAAAACTCCAGGGCTTCCCCCACACTGGTCCTCAGGGAGTCTAAGGGGGCCAGTCTTACTGGCCCTTGGGGAGACCCACTGATCTTGGGATCAGCTAGACAGAGTCCCTAGTCGGGAGTGGGGTTAGGAGTTCCTCCTTCCAATTCTCCATGGCAGTCCCAGAATCCAGCAGCAAAGTGTTGAAAGATCCACAGGCAAGAGAGATTCTCCCCCTTGTGTACACGTTTTTAAAGGGGCGAGGAAGGTTCCAGAAGTCAGACACCCTTGGCCAATCCTAGGGTGCCATGTCACCTCTCCAGCCCTGTCGCAACCCTCCTGCACAGCATGCTGGGACAGTCAAAAATGGCATCATCCAGGAGAACTGGTTACATCAGCTCCTAGGGTCTCAGCTCCACCACTTGCTGATATCCCTGCCGTGGACTTGCTCACTGGAATTTCAAAGGGAGCTCCCCAGTGTGTTGGCTCCAGTTGTCTGGACACTCTCCTTTGTTCACTTGTCTTGGGCAGGCATATCCATGGTACATCGTGACAGCTGAGTGATTGATCCTCAGGAGCTGGGAGAAGTACTGCTAATTGCTCAATTTGTGTGGGGTGGCTTTTGTTCCTGCTGCTGGTGAGAAATAAAATTAACTGGGCACAACAGGGTGACAAAAGGCCTGGACTCTGATCCTGAGCTGAGCCAGGGAAATATGAAAACTCTGGATAACCAATAGGGTGTACAGATATCCTTTTGGAAGATACATAATTGATTTTCCTGCACAGGAACCCAATTGCAACAATAAGTAAACATAGAGACTCGTAATTAATTACCCAAAGATTAATCTCTAAGTAATTAAAAGGCCTCAGATTTTAACATGAAACTGAAGTCATCTGCAGAAAGCTCTAGACCCAGGGTCCACGATCATGATGATGAGTAGTAGGCATTTCACAAAATGACGGGCTGGCCAATACCAGGTACAACAATGCAATAACGCTTCTTAGGGAATAAAGACTTGTCTGAGCCAGTCATTCTCACTGACAATGGAAGACAGACAGCAGTGAATGCTTTATTGAAACATGGATCTCGACTTAAAGATCTGTTGCAGGAATTAAGGCATCCAGTTCGCAAGTTCTCCACTTCCCTTGAAGTCCCCAACTTCCTGTGAGCTGAGTTGAAATCATGGACTTGAACTCATGAGCAACGATGATCATGGAGCACTGGGTCTTAGTTCTATGAAGCTGCTTTTGTACCTGGGACAGCTGGCTGGTAAGAAAGACCACAGCACGTGAGGTCTGGGGATGACCCACCTTTTGCGTGTAGTTGGCAGGGACTTCTAACCAGCAGCAGCTGGTCTTGGAGTCATGGAGGCACAGTCGTTGTCATTAAACAGGAGCTAGAGAACCTAAAGCAGCTGGCTGGCGGTGTGAATTGGAAAGTATAAGGCCCCCAATATTGATCCTATAGGACCTGCCAAAGAATGTTAAGTTAATTATATTTATAAAAGCACATGAACACAGATGCTTCTTGGTGCTGTAGCATTAACATAAATGTTCTACTATTATACTTTGTTCCTAACAGTAAATCAGTACATAAACCTTTGATTTAATCACACTGTCTCTTCCTCTCTGCTCACACCTTCTTTTACCATGTCCTCTCCTTAACCACTCCAGATGGGTCATACAGCCTTCAGAAAACCACAACCACTCTTTTAAAATAATCACTGCCCCAAATCATCTAAGAATGTGACTATGACTTTCAAAGACTGACTGTTCAGAGAGCATTGGGAGACCCTGATTGCAGACTAATACTGTTTCTACAAAAACATAGCTAAAAACTGACCTTTTTATGGTCCTATTTGACAGCCCGGCAGTCGCCAGATAATTATTTGAGAATCACCGGTAGAGGGACTTTTGCTCTGGCCACATGTTGGGGGCCAGAAGTATATGTTTTGATTGGGCAGACGCCATATGCTTCAACAAAAAGGTGTTTGCCCTTCACACAGCTGTGATTATTTTGTTTATTTATCCTGCTGCCTGAGCTTGAACTTTCATAGGCACACACATGACATTGTAACGCTATTAAAGTGTCTTAGATAACTACATACATTATGGTGTTTTTCTACTGGCAGTAGCACAGATGGAAGTAGGGCAGTCATAACCCTACATAGAATTGTAGGTCAGTGTTGACAGTGCAACTTTCACCTGACCTTTTAACCAACACCAATATTATTCTACACTTTTTTGCTTCCAGCTAAATACATATCCATTCTCATGTTATCTACTTGTAATGCTTTACATTACCATACCACATTTTTTTAAAGCCAGACCTATTGGCATTGCCCATTCTTGTTTTCTTGTCTTGAGGTTGATCGCTGGTCAGAAGTTTTCTATTTCAACCCCTCCCTCTATGTTCATGCTGGTCTACAGATCTCCATTTTCAACAATGAAATATTAAGATTCAAGCCTCAGACACAAATCTGAAAATATTTGACTCTCACTTCAAAATCCAACTAGGCACCAGGTACACGCCTATGACCTCTGCCTCACTTCTACACCGATCCCACCTCATTGCCAGGACTTAAGACTTCATCCCCACTCGTGACTCTCTGCCTTCATCTCTACCTACTCTACCCTCTTATAATGTAGTCATTCATTCTGAATGGTGACACATCAAATTACCCTGCAATAAGTTGATTGATCTCATCTCAGGCCTATGCACTGGACCTTACCTAAGGCAAATTGACCGGTTGAAAAGTACTTGATCTCTTTGGATGCTTTCTTCCCATTAGGGAACTCCACCTTTCCTAAGACACATTGGCCCACTGTATGAGACAGTGTACATGGCTTCAAAGTGTCGGCAAGACATTTGGTTCCTAAAGGTATAAAGTGAGGCCACAGACATGAACAGTACACACAGTAGGCACACATCATTAGGAACCATGCTAGTTATGCTTGTGATGTGTGATACAATGTTTCCCACCAACTGCAGATATCTCCAGGTAAAATTTTGTAAACAGCTACCAAGAGGCAGTGGTCTCCAATTGGACTTTAAATGAGTTCCGGGTGAATCATGTTGCTTATAAGTGATTCAGGTGTCTTGTTTCCTTTTAACACACCATTATATCATGTTTACTTGTCTGTCTGTCAAAAGACAGGGACAGAAATATACACAGGAATAAAGAACTGCTCTATTTCAGTGTTTTGGTATAGTTTTTATATATTATTTCGAGATGGATGGATATTGCTGGCTCTGATGTGCTGAGTGCTGCCGTCAACCTGCTGCCCCGCCTGTAAAATAGGGTAGTGAATACCGCCAAACAATCCATACATGAGAGGTATTTGATATGCTTGTGGCAGAGGCAAACATGGTGCCATCCTATTGGAAGTACCACCATCTCTGTCTTAAAATAGGTCACTGGGGGGCAGTGGTGGTACCTTGGCAGCAGGAGGCTACATTCTCAGTATACTAAGGTAAAAATGGGATCCTTATTGTAGAATAAAAACAATTTGTAGTTGCATCTAATTGTCCTTGTTGAGTGTCAGATCATTTTTGGCAGTGCCATGTTGCATTGGTCACAGTACAAACCGCGTAATGTCTTTTTTCAGTCCAAACTAACCCTGATGTAATTTCAACATGTTCTTAATCGGTGCCCTTGAGAACACAATTTTGCTTGGAATCCTACCAAGAAATTCAATTTCATCCTCTACTGACGTCATTTCTGTTGGATTACAACATATATTGCTGGTTCAGTTATTCTGACCAGTTTCAATTATACATGTATGTCTCAACAGATCTCTTGTATATCACAAGTTGTCCAGAGTATGACACCTTATTTGCTGAGGGATGTTAGAAATCAAAACACAGTGGTGCACATCTTGTAATCCCCGACTAATAGTGTTGAACTACATTGAATGTAGGACAAGTAGTCAACTGGTTGAGTTTATATACATTTTAGTTCCTTTCTGTTTTGCAACTTTAGACAGTTTCCAGCCTCCCACCAATTTGTGCACCCATTTTATGAGGCTTACATCCAACTTTGTTGAATGATTTAGTCATGCTACTAACATATGGGATAAAGTACCACCTGCCATACATTATAAGGAAAGTACAAGTTACTGAGGAGTTCCATGACCACATAGGGGAACGCGGCTGAAGTCTGAGTTTTTTTATAAGGTCATGAAAGTCCAAGGCGACTTGCAATATTCTCTTAATATACGGCAGGGGTTACTTTATTCCTTAAAACACATGGCCATATCATCATCCGTCCCACAAATCTCTTGAATCCTTGGTGCCTTGCTCTTCCATTTTCATTGCAGACAGGAATTGAAGCATAATTTGTACTGTGAAATTAAACACTCCAAAATTAGTTAGTAATTTTGATAAAAATATATTAGAATCAGTTTAATCAAATTCAATTGAAACATGCTGTGGCCCAGCTCGTATAGAAACTTGTAGATAGTCTATCTTTCCTGCAATTACCTATATCATGGAAAAGAAACATAAACATTGTTGCCAGAAATATCTCTTTTCTGCTGATCACTATTTCTATTTCAGAAGAAAGGCCCAATTCCCATTTCCCTTGTTTCCCTGACCTGCCTTTCACCCTGGTTGCTGCTTTTGGCAGCAGGCATTATGATGTCAGAAGTCAACTGTAATAACGTATTACAGTTGAACAGCTACATCATTTCCTTATTAGAGGCAACTAGAGATGTCACAAGTCACCTGTAATGAGGAAACTAGAGACAGGCTTTTATAAAAGGATGGCAACCTCCCATTTATTATAATATACAATTTAATTTATGTTTCCTTTTGCATGCTTTTCAGCAAACACATTGCTGGTGGAAACAAATCAAATGTATTAATCCATTCAAGTTTTGAATGAAGTAAAAAACATAAAAAACATTTTGTTGGAGTCAATAAAAGTGTAAATATTGATCTTCAGGTAGATGAGAAATTTGGCCTACAAGATAGTTTTACATTTTAGGTCTGGCATTAGACCTTTTGATTTTATAAATAATTGTATACAATACATGGGATTCTCTAATTACTGTATAAACAGCAGTTTCTAATTTCCTTATAATAAGCCACTTGTGAGGCTCCTAGTCACCCAATAACAAGAAAAGACATCAGAACTTGACTATTATAAGTTATTGCAGTCAGGTTCTGACATTAGAATACTTGCTGCCAGAGCCAGCAGCCAAAATAAAAGACAGGTCAGGTCAAGGAGCATATTGTAAACAGGTGTTTAAAGCAGTGAAACATTGCTTTCTTTCTTCTGCTCCATTTTAATAGTTTACAATGATAAGCAGAGAAAATATGTTTATTTAGTGCACTCCTTAGATAGAGGAAAGCTAGAATCTTGCTCCATGTTTCTACACATGTTTAGATACTGCAGCCTTTTTCAAATAAATTTACTTGCATTGAACTGTTTATAATCTGTTTACAACAAATATCTTTTTGATGTGTTTAATTTTGCACTAGAGGTTTTATTTTGTTTCTTCATGTTTGCAATCATGCTAGCTCTTTCATATGAAAGAGCTATGTACCAAGGCTTTAAGTGGTTTGTGGGAAAGGTGATGTTGTGACAATTATTGCATTATGTGGGATAACGTATCCATTGTCTTACATGATAAGGATATTGCAAGCCTCTTTGCAGTTCCATAACCTTAGAAAGGAACTCAACCTTTGACCTCGTTCCTCTATATGGGTATGGAACTCCTCAGTGACTTGCAATATCCTTATAATGCACAGCAGGTTGTACTTTATCCTTTATATAATGTACATTTTTATAGGGGCTTTCAGCCAGCCGTCTTCATCGATTGGTTTGTTGTTGTGTTATTCCTGTTTTTCTTCCGCTCCACTTCAGCATGGGGCAAAGTGTCAGCCCACTTTAGCAATTGATTAACTTCACTGTGAGTGACAGCGTGCTTTCCTTTCAAGAGGGGCACATCTGCACACAAAATAACACCCTTTAGTGCCAAGGACTACATTGGCAATGTGTGCCTTTTGGGACCAAAAAGTATTTTTTCTTGTAGCAGGTGTTCTGTTTTTTATATTGGCAAAGGCCTGCCAGCTCCCTTAACAATAAAGTTTTACAAAATCATCACAAAGTAAAACAAGCATTTACAAAACCAAAAAGCTGACAACCAACACTTCACCCATTGACTTTACCAATGCTTGTTTACAGAAGAAGCTTGCGCGAACATATCAGATTGTCTAATCTTTATTGTGCATAGCTACTAACATTTTAAATATGCTTACTTAGAGCTTGGTTTTACATGGGATGAAAAAAGAGGAGAGTCTCTAAAGGGGCATGGCTTAAGAAGCATAATTAATGAACATTTATTAGAGGCATTGTCTATGTCACTAAACCATGATCAAAGAGATCTGGACTACAATCTTGTGATTGATAACTTTATATATAGAACTCTGCCTTAAAGACAATAATTGAAATCTGCAAGACTAAGACAAATTTCTATAGCATCCTTAGATGGGATATTATCAAAAAATATAATAGGTATTTTTTATGGTCTAGCTTGACAGCGCCGCTGTCACCAGACAATTATGTGAGAATCACCAGGAGACTGGTTTTTGGTTGGGCTCCACCTACATGTTGAAAGTCAGGAGTACATGATTGATTGGGCAGATGTTGTGTGCTCTCGCCACAGTTGTGATCATTTTGTTTATGTATTCAGCTGCCGGGTCTTGAACTTTTAGGGACACACTCATGACATTGTAATGGTATTAAAGTCTCTTAGCTAACTAGAAAATGTATGGCGTTTTTAGCTGGTAGCAGCACAGGTGGGAGGAAGGCAGTCATTAATCTACAGGGATTTGTAGGTCTAGCTTGACAGTGCAATTGTCACCTAACCTTTTAACCTACACCAATACTATTCTAAAGTTCTTTGCTTCCACACAATTACATATCCATTCCCATGCTATCCACTTGTATTGCTTCATAATACCACACAACATTCCTTTAAAGCCAGACCTATTGGCATTGCCAACGCTTGTTTAAAGAGTTTCCCAGACTCAAGTTTAACAGTTCGATGCGTGAGTAGCTCAGCCCGTCCAGAAACTTTCTTTGTATTGTGGGACTTATAGTCCTAGTTTATAATGGGTAGAAAAGACTACAAACCTCAGCATGCAACAAACAAAACTTAGGGCCTGATTACGAGTTTAGCGGATGAGATACTCCGCCGTATTACAACTTCGATGGGATATAATGGATTTGTAATTTGGCGGACATTTGTGACTGAGTCCGCTACACTGGTAATCTGGCCCTAAGCCCTGATGGGCTACTCACAAATGGAAATGGGTAACTTGAGAGCTCTGGTAAAATGCAGACAGTGCCATACGTACAAATGATTAGGTTTAGTGTTTGCTCTGCTTCTCACAGCCCTTCTAGGATTATTATGGTTTTAAGAAAGGGTAAAGTGACTATGGGACAAAGCACAGGCCCGAACTCCTACTGTCTGAGAAAGGGACTAGCATCTTAAAACAAAACATGAAGAATATACCTCTAGACCTTACATGTGTCTCAGCTCAAGTATAACTGGAAGGGGTGTGAACCCAAAAATTAAATGCCCCAATAAGAAAGGGGCAAGCGCTTTAAAAACAGTTTTACTTTAAAAAAAAGGATAGAGCAACTAGTTGGATGACCCATTAGTAATGAATCAGAAAACATGTGCTGCTCACTGGTTTGATGAGACTGCCATGTACACTTATTCACAGATACCCTGCATACAAACTCACAAGAGAAAAGGGGTTGCCAGCTGCTTGCATATGATATGAAGGCATACCTGGTTTGTAGAGTGAATATGCAAATGTTTCAAACATTGAATTAAAACTGCGACTCTGGTTAAACATAAATAACTACGAGTCTCACAGCAAAAGATACTGAGCCTAACTTCTCTAAAAATGAAATTGTACCAATTCCTGCTGACATGGAAATGAAACAGACCAAGCCATTTGCAAATCAAAGAGAGCTCTGAGGAATTTAATAGAGTTAATAACGTTATTTTTTATAATAGGGACCGGTTTGCTCTTCCGTGAGGTCTGTTAAATGCCTTTCTGAACAAGGTCGCTTCTTAGCTATTTAAAACCACTGCCTAACCAGGGTCCCTGCAGCGTCAAAGCTCAGTTCCCTGCTCCTTGCAGCTGGCGAGATGAAAAGGTTCAGGGTGGCTTTACAAGATCTGTTATCTGCCTGCCCTTTCTTTTCTTAGCTTCCCTGCAACTTCCGCTCTAGTCAGGGCGGGCGTTCCTGGCTAAGTACTTTTCATTAGTAGATGAAAAGAACCCTTAAAGGGACCCGTTTCCATGCCTGTTTAGGTCGAGCCTCGAGTAGCGCGCAAGCGCTGCAAGGCGAGACTTTATGTTAGGGGGTTTCAAAAGCTGACCAGACGCTCGTGCGTCATGGCCTTTTTCCTGCGGTTACGCGCGCAGGGCCGACATCCGTTTCCCATTATCGTGCCCAGAAGCGGGCGCGATAATTGGAAACACATGCCGGCCTTGCGGGTAATCGCAGGCAAAAGGCCATGACGCACGAGCGTCTGGTCAGCTTTCCAAAGCCCAGGCTGCCGCCTCGCTCGCCCCCGCTCCTCTCTTGTGTTTACTTCCCTTCATTTGCCATGTGCTTAAACTTTCTTCACGGCCAGTGCAACGCACATGATTAACTTTGAGGGGGCTAAAAACAACATGCACTTACGTTATTTTTAGGTTAATTTTGGCAGCATGTTTTCTGTGTTTTTGTATGAGATGTAAGCCAACCCGCACTCTTAATAAATTTACATGGAAAAACTTTTTTGCTGGTATGTAAAATACGCATTTTTAGTTCATTTTGTTTGTATTTTAGAAACCACTGCGTGTATCTACATTTGAGCACTATAGCGAGTCTATTGGCGTTGTTGAGCCTTTGTTTGTGCCTCTGACCCCGGGCAGCTGAAGTCTATTGGTTTTTAGGCGGCGCACAACAGCTGACATAACACAACAACCGGCGAGCTAGAAAGCTGAAGCAATGCAGCGAGCTTGGGGAAGAGCTGATGAGCTGCGGGCTCCGTGCATCCCAGGCACCGCCAGGGCCCTGTTTTCCATGGTTGTAAAATTTCGTGATTGTTTTTGAGGGAATGCCTCCTCTCTTCTGTTAGCTTATGTTGGTTTTTGCCTTGCGCTTGATAGGTGTTGCGATTTTAAAGGCTTTATCAGCTGCAGCAATCTGTGGTCCTGAAGGTGAGGGTTTGGGAATAGTGTGTGCTTCTAATAAGACTACGTCAAAGGAACGTGTTTTTTCTTTTGATGTTTTTAATTTGATTAATGACCATGACTCGTAAGGTGAAGATGTGGTCTGCTGTGTGTGTTTAGGGAGGGAGCCTGGTTGGTTTTGAGTGAATTATTCCTGTTTGGTCGTACATTATAGAATCCTCTGTTGGATAATACTGTAAAAGGCTTTGCTCATGTCGCTGCTGACTCTGAGTCCTCTTACATGGCATGACTAGATTCTCGGCCACATCCAGGGTGTATCTTGCTCACAACGGCACCCCACGACCAATCGCTTGCACTATCCCTCACACACGTCTAACCTACTGCCACCAACATAACTAGGCACTCCAGTGTATACTATGAGTGTATATAGTTTTCTTTATGGCATTGTTCATCTCCATTCATCATTCGCCCGGAACCATCCGAAACTCAGTAAATGTACCCAACTAGCGAGTACATGTTCTTATTCTGCTGCATAATGCTACGTTTTTGTAACAACGGATTTGTATTTGCCAGCCTGTTTCTGCGATTCTTCCTGTGCCCGACTAGTGAAGTCAAGTTCTTGAAGGCTACTTTTAATTTACCCAGGTCATCCACTGGGATTCTTGTTCTAGGGAGTTTTACTGCAAGCCTCTATTTATTAATTTCTTACCCCATGGCGGTGTTTTTGAGCTGTCACGGGTGGTTTATTTGTGAATGAAGTATTTGTTCCACATGTCCTTGAAAACCGTGCTCTTGGTGGCCTCCTCTATTTGATATGTTTTTATTGTAAATTAATAGTCTTCCGTTTTTGTTTTATTTATTGATTTTTCTCTTGCTGTTGGCTATAGCTGTGTTTCTAGTAGGTCATCCATGAGTCCTCCATAACAATAGTTTTGCGTATTTACCGCTCTGTCAGATGAGTCTTATAGCACTACTAGGTTGAAACAAGACAATCAAGGATGTATTAGTTCCCATAGATTCAGCAAGATGTTTCCAGTCAAGTGTCTCTCACATGTACTGCAAGAGAGCACTACACAATGAAAACTACCCACACAGATCCACGCCACACAATACAACTCAACACATTTTCAATCCACACCACATAATTCAACACCAAACCACAAAATTCAACACTAAACCACATAATTCAACTCAACACAATTACACACCACACCACATACATCCAATCTTCACCACCAAATTCCATACCATGCAATAAAATACAATAGCACACCACATACTTAAACTCCAATACAAACCACTCCACAGCACAAAATACCATTCCACATAATTATGCTCCATAACCGACAATCCCTCTCCACATAATTCCAATACACTCAATACCACATAATTACGATCTATATAATTCCACTGCACGCCACATAATTCCACTACACAAATCAACTCCACACCATACAGTTCCACACCTAACCATTCCAATGCAACCCACATAGTATACATCCACTCCACTCCACAACAAAACACATGGGTAAAAGTCATTGTCGTTTACAACGCCAATAGCTCTAACTCTCTGAAATGCGAGACCAATTGCATTGCAAATGCTTGTTTTCAGAACTGTCAGTGGAAGCATCAACAGGTCCCGGCCCACTTAAAGCTCTGACTTTGTGAAATATTAAATCAAGGGTTTGATAATAAATTAGCAGCATTTAATTAATTTCCATTTAATTTTGTTCTTTTACATTGTACGTTTGTTCTCATATTGTGATGCATTTGCTGTCTGTAACAGGTGAGTCTCTGTGGATTCCTTGGAAAGGCTGACGCTCAGTTTCAACACTAATTGTCATTCGGGCCATTGTTAACATATGGGATTATAATATTGTCGTGCATAAACAGAAGCTGACTCAAGTGACGAACGTCAGCTCTTTGTGTACAATACATTGACACATGCTGGGTGACTGGGGCTGTGCGGATGAAAGAGAAACAAACAGTTACTGCAGCTCAAGAAATATCACACGGTGACTACACAGCTGATCCTAAAACACACTGTTAATATTGTCCTACGGTTTAGCGGTTTTCAATGTATCAATTCCTAAAGCAGTACTTCTGAATATATACGGAGTAAATGCCTTAAAGCTGGTTTATTAGTAATGTGCACGAAGTTACATGCAAAATATTTAAGTATCATGCTTCAATAGTGCACAATGTCGACCTATGTCTCAGGTCAGTCGTAAACCGGGTTTACTACTCAGGTCAGATGTGACAGGGGGTCTGTCGTGGGAATGAAAGCAAAAATATAGGACTTTTTTAACAAAATAAATCCCATACATAGATCATACATTTGGTGTTTTGTTTAATATTCATTTACATAATAGCCTAGTTACTCAGTTTCAGCATCCATTTAGACAATTTTCAGTTATTTAAGATTCTGTTAGCAGGGAGAGCGTTCACTATGTAACAGAGTGCGTGCGAGACTCATGCCATTGGGTGCTGTCTAATTTTACAATCCTGCCTAACGCTGTACCAATTTTGAGTGGTATTCCACTGGTAGTCTAAATCAACTGATCATTCTGGTATACACTGCTGTGTAAGCATATAGGAAATGGGTTGTATAGACCCCTTCTTTCTTCCTCTCAGATGTATCCCACCGAATTCCAAAGTTTATGAAGGTATTCCATAGGAATGGTCTCTAAATTTTATACCAAAGTTTGCAAATCTCGAAACAATCATACATTGTGCAGATTAACTTTCATATGTTCTACAGTGAACCCTATGGAGCCCTGCAGGAACCCAAGGGCATTTCTGCAACATGGAATTAGTTATGATCTTCCCCATTCTTCGGACCATTCCCCAAATGGGAGCTCTCGTCTTACATTGATGCGCATCTGGAGTAAAAGAGGAAGGAAATCTAAACGTATCCTCCTTAGTCATATAACAGTCACCCACCCGGTGCCTAGGTAAAAAAATAAAAAGATATCTTGAGATGACCTATTGAGCCTTGTTCAAGTCTTTATCCAGCAGAAATTAAGGTTTTTGGACAGGTCACCTCATCCACAATTTATCATAGCATGCTTCATCATAGGTGACTTTCCACACCCAGGAAGTTAAACACCAACCTGGCAGACTCAACCACTGATGGGAGTTTTTTGATAAATAATACTGGATTAAAGCAGGAATCCAGGGTAGTAAGAAACACATCTCAGGGTATAACCATAGGAAAGACCTTTATATATTGAGTACCCTAGATATAGTTAAAAACAAAAGGGGGTTTATATTTGCATGAAGTACAATGGTTCATCTTTTCAAGTGATTTACACCAACAGGCCCATATGGTTTGACAGCCTTCTGTAGGGCTTCTACATATTCTGCCTAATTTAAACATTTGAGCCAGGCACACACATACAACCTAATACTCTCATACCTATTTAATTCCGTTTTATGGCAACCTCCTGACGGAGGGGTTAGAAGGACAAAAGTCAGATAATCCAATTAGTTAAACGTGTGACATTGTTTCATTTTATTGAAAAACACAAAAACATATAGTCCTTTTTTGAATATATGCAGTGCAAACACCCACGCTCATAGACACTGCAAAGCAAACAGCTTTTAATGTACCCACACCTTGTGAGTCAAAATTCATTATCATGTAGACATGCCTGAGCATAGATCACTCACACATTTTTTGGTCTCGCCTGGCGTTGCAGCGCGCATGCGCTGCTCGCTCTGCGAGGGCTTCTTGGAATCAATATACTCTAAGAAGTTAACTTTCTGCTCCGCCCGTAATTTCCATTGGTGTGCGTCATTTTGCGTAATTGCTTATGCTAAACGGTGTCTTTTGATTGTGGCTGGGGCTTTTTAGTCCCTCCTGGTTACCGCCCTGTCCACTTTTTGCCCCGCCCAACCGGACTGGATCTTTTACTGGCGGCTTTACACGCTCTCCTTTAAAAGACAGTAAGCACTCTTTTCTTTTCATTTTCAGCACCGGCCGCTTTGGCTGCGCTTGTTTGTTTACGGTGCCGCTTTGAGTGCAGGACACGCTGACTTCAATGGACCCCTCAGCCACAGTCTGCCTTCCCCACCTCTGTGTGCATACAGTGCGCTTCCCAGCAGTGCTGTAAGCAGTGTGCTTTTATTTTCTGCGCGGTCCGCCTTGGCCGCGCTTGTTATTTTTTGCTTTCCCCCTCCGGCTTCGTGTTAGGAGCCCTCCCCGGCTTCGAGCACAAACGCAGTGTTTCCCTCCCCCACCCTTTCCGTGTGCATCAAGTGAGTCGGAAAGAGACTTGTGCTCCTGCTCAGCCCTGGATCACTTTCACTGCGCTCAAAGTACTGCAAGACTTTTTTTGTGGGTTTCTCAATTGTGCCCTCCATTAATGGGTCAGCTAAGCAGGGGAACACCAATTACAGTCTCATTACCAGGCTGAATAAAAATAAGACATGCGGCGCCTACTTCCGTCCACCCGCCTATAAGGTATAATTGCTCTTTGTGCTTTTATTTTCTGCACGGTCTGCCTCGGCCGAGCTTGTTATTTTTGCTTTACCCCTCCGGCTTCGTGTTAGGGGCCCTCCCCCTCCCCCGCTTCGAGCACAAACGCAGTGTTTCCCTCCCCCACCCTTTCCGTGTGCATCAAGTGAGTCAGAAAGAGGCTCGTGCTCCTGCTCAGCCCTGGATCACTTTCACTGCGCTCAAAGTACTGCAAGACTTTTTGGTGGGTTTCTCAATTGTGCCCTCCATTAATGGGTCAGTTAAGCAGGGGAACGCCAATCACAGTCTCGTTACCAGACTGAAGAAAAATAAGACATGCAGCGCCTACTTCCGTCCACCCGCCTATAAGGTGTGATTGCTCTTTGTACCTTTGATTTGTGGCGCAGATAGAATCCTGAAGAAAACAAACTGAAAAGGTCCTGAGTGGAGCTATAATTTAATTGCGAATTACAGCGGTCCATTTCCACCTAAGACATTCTAGTGTGGAAGTTACTTCTACCTAATACTAATCGAATAATCTTACCTTCCTTCTACCTCACACTACTCTTCTACTTCTCACACCCCTTTCATATCCCTCCTACTACTCTTCTACTCCTGTCTCCTTCCTTATGCCTCATACTGCTCTCCACACTTTCCTTCCTTCAAAATCACGCTAAACTCCTCCACGCTTTCTTCCTTCTTCCTCATACTGCTCTCCCCACTCCCCTTTCTTCTGTCTCATGCTACTCTACTCCTCACTATACTTCATTAACCCTCATGCTATTCTTCTCCTCGCTCTCCTTCCCAAATCTTAAACACTGATCTTCTCCTCCTAATGCTATGCTTTAAACTACTACACAGCTAACAATTACAATTCTAACAACATATAACCACAACATATCACATACATACACTCAATAATACATAGCTAAAATACAATACCATTAGCAAAACAAATGGCTTTAACTTAAACAAAGGCGAGACCTATTGCATTTCCAATGCTTGTTCTAAACTTACCCTGACTTAGGGTGGATTCAAGCCTATATGGTCAGGGCTGGGGAGCACTTCCCTTGTAGCCATACACTTGGTATTTAAGAGCGACAATCTCATTAGATAAACCTACACTGTATAGTTATACTCTGACTGATTATGTTTCATTAAACTCGTTGAAAGTTTATTTTTTTAAACGAACCTAATGCCCGGATGGCAGTGCACATCCTCCAGTGATTATGGTATACTGACAGTTTGCTACCAGCTATTTTGTGGCATTAATCCATGTTATATGCCCATAATATAACAACAGCCATTACACAGCTGTCCTATGTGTATCCCTATCCTCTATTGATTCTGTTAAAGTATTTCTGTATCCTCGTAGTAAGATAGTTGAATTGCCAGCAGTATTTCGCAAAGGACCTCCACCAATGTTGTGGTTGTCCTTTCTTGTGGCAGCAGTAAATCAGATAAGAAGTAACAAAGACGGACACCCATACACTTAAAAAGACATGCAAACGTACATACTGTCGCTAAGATTCAAAGTGGCGAGTCATAATGTCCAGTACCTTCAAGGGTTGATGGAATCCAGCCTGCACTTGTCTTAATACCTCAGGAAAAGAGGAGCCCAGATGCCCCCTCCCACTTACTGTCAGGTAAAGGGGTAAATGCTGCTGGTATACCTGTTGCTTCTACACCTGCCAGTTGCTGGATGGGAAATGTGTTCTGGAGTTGAGTCTGTATCAGGTCTTTATCAGGAAGAATGGCTGCTTCCAAACGTGTGAGAGTCAGCACGGCAGTCACATGGTATGCGCTCTGCTAAAGGTTGCAGGGAACGTGTTTCCCCGCCGGAACTAATAGTTTAATTTTGGGAGTTTTTTCTTAGAAACATGCCTGATACTGGCTGTAAGCAGCATGCATGTCTATAATTAAGGTGAAATAGGTATGTTATAATAAGGACAACTCACTTGTGTTCCTGCCTATGATCTGATTACTATGTGATTTATTGATTTATTTTAATGATTTACCTACTTACTTCTTTTTTGTTTAACTTCTTGGGGAAGCTAGTTTAAAAAAAGTATTTGATTCCTACAAATCTAACCTAAATTCTCATACCAACGTACTCTTATGTGGGTATCCCCTACTGGTACTAGATGTATTTGGTAAAAGCTAGTGTGACCAGATCTGAGGGTAGGGTCAAATAGATATATCTCATTTCGTATTTGATTTCTATAATAGTCAATTTACACCTACATTCTTGTTCCAATATCTTATGTGGGTATCCCATATTAGCACTAGATCAATTTAGTAAAAGCTGGTGAAACCAGATCTGGGGGGCGCAGTGTTAAATAGATATATCTCATATCTTGACAATGGAAACGTACTTATGAAGCTATGGATGTCATCTGCTTGCTGATAATTGTGTCAATTAAATGTCATCATTGTTGTTCAAAGTATAGGAGCTTCCCTCCATGTCTGTGTTCTGTGCCACTTTTTGAATCACATACCCCTCAAGATTTTTCTCAGTGTGACCCATTTCTAAGAAGTGTCTCATAAGCTTGGAAGTTTTTTTTTACACCTTATTGTACTCCTTTACTACTGTACTCCTGTGTGTGTTTTTTTCTCATATTCTCATTCCTAGTTGTCAATACAATGTACCTTAGGTTACCCGGACACACAATTATGTAAATTACATTATCTGAGTTACAGTTTGTGTGGTTCCTGCGGGTCCAGGGAGATCTGAGACCAAGATCAAATGTATTTGCTTTTTTTGTGAGAGGGCATATGTTGCAGTGGTCACAAGGGTAGTGACCTACTATCTGTGGAAGATTCCATGCTGTTCTTAATGTATTCTGTAAGACAGTTGCTTTTGGTCTCTTGTCGACCAGAGGGGCTTTTAGTGACCTGCCACGTCTAAATGAAAACAAAGGTTGGTCGAATTTCAGTGGGTCCGATGTAAGGACTTTCCTGTGTTTGTTTATACTTTTTTTAGATTAATGAAAAATACCCTATTGGTTGTGATGTAAAGGAAGTGGTCTGTTTCAGCTTTTAGAAACGTTTTATGTAATTGTTCTCTAGAACTATTGGAAACTCTTTTTATTGCCTTTGTAATTATTTTAGTTGGATATTTTTTCTCTCTAAGCTTTCGTGCTAGCTTGTTTGTTATTTAAATTCGCTTTTTTCTGTATAATTTCTCCTTAGCCTAAGGAATTGCCCTACTGGTAGGATGTCGCTCTGTGATTTCGGGTGAAACCTATCATATCTAAGGAAGTTTTTTCCTGTCTGTTGGTTTAAAGAAAACCTCACATTTTAACGTTATTGCTGGTCCTTATATGCAGATCCAGAAAGAAGATGTTGCGTTACTTAACACATTGTGAATTTTAGAAAGTAATTCTTACTCTATATCTGCTCAGTGCATTTCTGTGCTTGCTCCTAATTCCCTTTCAAATAATGAATAAGTCATCGATATATCATCTCCGTATTTTTATATTGCTTCAAAATGGGTTTGAGTGGGTCATAACATATGTTCTTTCAAAGTTGTGGTCGCAGAAACAGGCTACACTGGGGTCAAATATGCTGCCCATTGAGGTACTGTGTACTTGTAAATAGAAGTTGTTTCAAACCTTAAGTAATTTCTCAACAGTGCCATGTGGACACAATCCAACTCAAAATTCATTGGGGCAGTGCTTAATTTGAGCTGGTGGATTCCGGTGCTCGGCTCCGGCACCTCATTCTCAAAACCGGCACTAATGACAGTCTACCATATGTTGGCGTTGTCTATCTAATTTTGAGATGAGCATAACAACAGTGTTTAATAATTCATCATGCATAAAAAAAAAGGCAATTCAGACCATTTCATGCCATTCTTATAGCTTTGGGTGGCTTGGAATAGTCAGAATTATCGCTCTTGTAGGAGTGCGATAGATAGTAGTTGTGTTGGTACTGTTATTGGCAGTGCCAGCAGGGGCAAAGTGTGGTGCACGCTGCAGTGGCTTCCTGAGAAGGGCCCTGGCTCTTCATTTTTACAAAGTACACGGTACCAGGGTAATGAATTCCCATTCTGTTTTAACAAGCCATGTTTCCAGGATTCTGAGTGATTCCTCTTGGAAGAAACTTGTTTAAGGGGACTCTAAGTCCATTCTGTTCCGGATGTCTGTGTGAGGGGCCAACGCCATTCACTCGAGTGTCAAGGATATCTTTTGTATCTCTAACGTATGATGGCAATCTCAAGACTAGAGGTCATAATAAGTGACTCGGATGTACAGAATCCTAGTTTTTGTCTCGTATAGGAATTCTTCCTCCTGTTTTGTGAACAATTCGTTCTGTTCCTCTCTGTCCATCGTGAACTTGATATCCTCTATGATATCTGGTATAGGATCTCTGTGCAATATTTTGTCATTTTTAATATTGTTTCGGAGTTTTAGTTCCTGTACACTTCTTTTGGCATTTGCACAATTGTTCTCCCTTTATCATCAGGTTTTATCACAATTGATTCAAGGTTGACTAGCTTTCTGCTTACATCTTTTTGGTCTCACCTAGGCAGCGCATGCGCTGTCTCTCTGAGCCATGCAGTATACACTATAGCATGGAAGCTTCGTGGAAGCTCCGCCCACTCTCCACCTATCCTTTTCATTGGCTTGTGTCTTAAATGCTGCCTTCCGATTGGTTGTAGGCTTGTTAGTCCCTCCTTATTTGTGTCCTTTCACGGCTACTGGCCCCTTTACTGCCTCCCCCGTCCTATTGCATTGCCAATGCTTGTTTTATTTGTCTCCCCACCCCCATCTGAGATCTCTGTTTATTTATTTATGAATAATACAGCCCACGCCGAGGCTCGAACCCTGTTCTCTAGCTCCAAAGTCGGCAGCGTTATATGTTGAGCCACCTCCTCCCTTGGATTCTCTGCACCGTTTGTTTCAGTTGGTTTCAGATGCTACATTTGCCGTGTTTTTTAAAATTTTATCTGTCTCGCCCCTCCACGTGTGTTGTGTTTTTTTAATTTGTCTCTCCCCACCCCCCTTCGAGATCGCTGTTTATTTATTTATGATTAGGTGATACAGCCCATGCTGAGGCTCGAACCCTGCTCTCCAGCTCCAAAGTCGGCAGCTTTATATGTTAAGCCACCTCCTCCCTTCAAGACAAGCCCCCCTTAAAGGGGTTTATCTTTGTTTCCCTCACCGAGTCACCCTCCCACCATGCACCCACCCTTAACCCCTTTCTCCCTCTCGCTTTCCCTGAGCTCCCCCGTAACTGCATGGGAAGCGTACAAGTCAAGCGCTATCACTTTAAATGTGAACAGCCTCAGAGCTCTCTTCCAGAGCCCCTCCCTGCCAGCCCTCACAACATCCACATGACGGTAATATGTGACTATGTCACAGTCAATTACCGACCCGTATGGGGATGAACCTGCGACCTTGTTGTTGTTATCACCCCAGTGTAACCACTGAGCTACCCAGCCCGTTACGTGTGAGAGTAAACATTATTTCCTTACATTATTGAATTTTTTTTATAAAGGGCGCTGCCGATTACAACCACAAGAGTTTGTGCTGGAAGAAAGAGCTTGTGATAATAAACTGCCCCCAGGCCATAATAACCTTTTTGCATGTTTCGACCATTACCATCAAGCGCCGCAGCCAACCACCCACAAATGCACAATCCGTGGGAGGCGGCCCCCATTTTCGCCGCCTGGCCATTTTGGGTCAAGCCAGGGCTGGAAAGCATTGCCATGGCGACACCGACTATATAAACGATTCTCGATACCCTTGCATTACGGTTGCCTATTCCCTCAAGTGCTGCCCTCGACAAACCTAACTGCGCACCGCGTGTGAGGCGGCCGCCATTATCGCCGCATGTACATTTGCCCTAAATTTGAAACCTGTAACCTTGTTATTCGTAGCGCCTCACTGTAACCACTTGCGCTACCTCGTACCTGAAACAAGCAAGTACACCTTGGTCCAAATAACCATCGGCATGCGAGACCATCATCGTGAACATCGTCCACCAAAACCAACAATCTAAATCGGTTTAAATTTGCGGCTGGCAAGTGAGAACAAACGTTAATAAATTCTTACTGCTTTCAATACGCAACTTTTAGACATTTTAACACATCACAATAAACCAAGTCTCGTTGAACTACATAACCCGCATGGTGATCGAACCGGCAACCTTGTTATTCTAAGTGCCACACTGTAACCGCTTGAGCTACCTCGTACGTGAGATGAAACAAATAACTCGGTTTAAATAGACATCAGCATGTGAGAACAAGTATTATTACCTCGTACATAGAAACAAAACGTTTCAAATACGTCCTTACACCATTGCAGTCCCTACACAAATGTAGTGCCAGCCCTTCACACTGCCCTCCTTCACCAGATTATCGCGCAGGCACGTGTGCCTGCCCCTCATGCTCCCATCAGATCGCACTCTTAACACTACCGGCCGGTGCCTTGCAGTTACCTTCACATTATGTACTGCCTGTCAGTGCCAGATTCTGTCGTTATCAATTATATCACTGCCCTCAGTGACTGCTCATCACACTATCTACCAGTGCATGCTTCCCACACAACTACACATCTCAAACTAGACACGTGAGCTTTTCACTCAAAGTGCCAGCGTTTTCACACAGCCCTTCCGTGCCACTTCTCACAATGTTCACTTTTGCCTGCACTTTGCTCTGCCCAAAGAGCTAGTTTCTCACACTTCCCTGCACTGTCTGTCAACACCTCCCACTCTCACACTGTCCACCTGGGCCAGCAGTTAAAGCCCACCCAAGCTAACCAATGGCGCATGCTGCTACTTCTTTCTACTCAATCACACTCCCTCCGACGGCGCTCCCCACACACTGCCCCCTCCCATCCTCCCCAGCGTCATTTTAAGGTACAGTGGGTCCGCGTTCACTGCTGCCTCCGATAGCCGTCTAAAAGCAGAATAATGGCTTTCCCTAAGTGGAGGGTGATTTATTGAGAAATTCGGTCTTAAATCCCTCAGCATTAATCTGTGTGCATCTAGTGCCTTACCTGCCAGTCTGTGTGCGCGTGGTGCCAGCTGTTGACTATATTGGCAGCATGTAATGGGCATGCAGTGTTTGATGAAGGCATGGCTGACGGTGTTTAATGTTGTGATCAAGGGCAGTGTAAGCTTTTTACACCGACCACCTCTGTCACCATTTACATTTCTAAACTGGCACCAGCCATTTGCAGAGCAGAGTCAGTTTATCACACTGACACTGTCCAGCAATGCCAACTTTTCACATTGCTCACTTGGCACAGGTTGTAACACTGTAAGTAGTCTCCTCTTCCACTGCTCACCGGTGCCAGGATGTCACACTGCCCACCAGCCCTAGAGCGAATAATACTCGCTCATCTAGTCTATGGCCCTTTCCTGGAACTGCACCTGGAGTTTTGGGTTTGCTTTGATTAAAGATGGTGTAGTGCACTTACAGAGATAACTGAGGCCCAGTGTAAATGATAATGCCTTTTATTTATCTGTTTTAAAAACAACACATAAATAGAAGGCATTGCCATTTACAATGCCAATAGCTCAAACTCTCATAAATGCGAGACCGATTGCATTGCAAATGCTTGTTTCAAAACTGCTTCCACTTTGGAGAGTGCAATGCTTTCACTTAGTTGTGCAGTTGCTTTTCTGGGATGTGAACTCATGACCGGAGTTATTCCTTGATGGGTTTTGAACACAAATAGAGGTATTCCTATTATAGAGTAGGAACACCGTTGAAGAACTATGCTATTTTCTTAAAGAATAACTGAGACTGGCCTTCCTTTTCTCATAAATATATTAACCCAATTTCTTCTTATGAAACTGAGTCTACTTCGTTGGCTATTTGCACATAGTGATTGGTGTACAATATGGAGACTGAGGTCTTAAACATATTTAAATGATTTATGATGGGTTTGATTATAGAACATATCTGGATGTGTATTGCTTTAATATGTGTATGTATGGTATTTGATTCTTGCAATGTTATTCTGATAAATTAATTCTGTGTGATTTTGATTGATTTGAACAGGAAATGTGAAATTAGAATATATAAGTTGCGGACAGTGTTTGAACTTATTGTTGATTAATTATGAGCGTTATATTATAGAAAGCATGGAGTGCTCTGCTATTTGAAGATGATATTATTTACAAATACCATATTATTTACAAATACCATCCAGTATACACATATTATATGGTTGATACAAGTTAGTTTTATATTGTACTTGTGTCATTGATGAGCAACACCTGAGACGCATTAGCATAAGACTAATTAAAGAACTCCGCTGATGTATCACATGTCCTTGGCAAAGTCCACCGACATGGGTGAAACGTTGGAGGTATGTAGCTGGCTCCACCACTTTAGTAAGAGTGGAAAACCTATTACAGTCTATCAATCAATCAGGTTTCTTGCAAAGCACAAACTACTTACCCGTTAGGGTCTCAAGGGGCTGAGTGGGGTGGATCTGTGGGTCAGTCGAATATCCAGGTCTTAAGGTCCTTCCTGAATTGAGGCAGAGACTGTGATTGCCTGAGATGTAGAGGAGGGGGTTCCAGGTCTTCACAGCGAGGTAGGAGAAGGATCTTTCTCCAGCCGTGGGCTTGCGGATCCGTGGGATGGTGGCTAAGGCCAGCTTGGCAGAGCATCGATGTCTGGTGAGTGGGTGGAAGGAGAGGCAGTGGTTGAGGTATTCAGGTCTGGCGTTGTGGAGGGCTTTGTAGGCATGCATAAGGAGCTTGAAAGTAATTCTTTTGTTGATCGGGAGCCAGTGGAGGTCTCTCAGGTGACCGGTGATGTTGTTATGGCTGGAGATGTTCAGGATGAGTCTGGTGGAGGCGTTCTGGATGTTCTACAGTTTCTTCAGGAGTTTTTGGGTGGTGCTGGCATAGAGTGCTTTGGCGTAGTCCAGTCTGCTGCTGACGAGCGCATGGGTGACCGCTTTCTTGGACTCAGTGGGGATCCATTTGAAAATCTTCCAAAGCAGGCAGAGCGTGTGGAAGCAGGAGGATGAGACAGCATGATTAGGTGGTTCATTGAGAGCGAGGAGTCCAGGATGATGCTGAGGTTTCGCACGTGGTCCATGGGTGTGGAGGGGTTACGAGCGCTGCAGGCCACCGGGAGTCGTCCCATGCAGAGAGGGTGCAGCCCATGATGAGGACGTCCGTCTTGTCTGAGTTGAGTTTGAGGCAGCTGTTCTTCATCCAGATACATAAACATATTTGATTTCCACACTAGTGTTCCAGTGAGTGAACATATTAAAGCTAATTCATCTCTGTATGTAAAGACACCCTTTTAGTTCCACAGAGGAGGACCTCCCTATTTCTACTATTTACTTTCTTTATTTATATGCCCTATGTGCAGAACACATTACTTTTTTGGCAGAGGCACACATAACAATCTCACACCCACTTCTGAATGGACTTCAGTTGGCTCAGTCAGGGTCCTTTGTTATCTTGTATTAACAAATTGTTCCCGATGTGTGATATAACTGAATGCCCACCAACCAGACTTAAAAATATCATATACTTTATTTTTGCAAAGATCATCATATCAGATACACCCCTCCATAGTAATATAGTGTTGTGTGTTGAATGACGTTGAATGTAACTATTTTGTTATTTGTCAAGTAAATCAAAACACCTTGAGTGTTTATAGAAACATGATTCATTCTGCCACTCCCTGATGTGTCAGGCACAGCTAATGTCCCTTGCAAATTGCAGTTGTTCAGCTGCTGCAGTCGGAGTGTACAGTGGTACTTGATAAAGGAGTGGGGTGCAACCATTCACCTACAAGTGAAGATGTATGGAACATTTGAGAAAGGTCTTCACAGGCTAGGGATATCACGTGCATTGGCCCTGTAATCCAGTTACATTGTAAAAGATGCACAAAACCCCACATTGTGTACCCTGAATACAAGTGGTAACTATGCATCTCCAGTATGCTGCTCAGGTACCCATGCCATGTACTTGTTACTCTTGAAGAATGTATGTAGGTTTAAAGCTGTGAACACAAATGCACTGCTCTTTTAAAAGCTGGTGTGTGTATGGCGCTAAACTCCACACCTCTTTTTACAAACCAGTGCAAATATATCCCCTTGTAAAAGCACCGTTTGCTCTTCTTTCTGTCTATGTTCAAGGCACAAAATATGTACAGTGGTCTGTGGCATGGAAAATGTTGTGCCTCGCCCCATTAGATCATTAGGCTGATTTTAGTCCTCTAATTAAAGGC
This sequence comes from Calotriton arnoldi, assembly GCA_963921515.1. Lineage (NCBI taxonomy): Eukaryota > Metazoa > Chordata > Amphibia > Caudata > Salamandridae > Calotriton > Calotriton arnoldi. The sequence continues at coordinate 2,131,472 of CAWUFW010001128.1, read as the reverse complement.
TCAAAAGCCAATCAAGAGCTCACGTGGTAATATGTGCCCTTTTACGTACTGAACACTACATAAACAATCTGTCGTTTTACAGCTGCCATTGCCAGATTGGCACAGTGCTGTGGGGGCCCAGACTTTTCAGAGTTGCCCTCGTCTCCTTAACTTAATCACTTTCCTTGATTCCAACATCTCTCATCTAAAGCCTGTATTTGCATCTCGTGACGTTTTACTCTTCACTCTGTGACTGGAGGCAGGAGGATTCAATTGCTCAGAAGCAGTGGCGGCTCCTCGAGGGAGTGCTGCAGGGCGGTGGCTTGGTGGGGGGTAGTAAACTCCGGCATACGGCCGAACGGAGGTAAGTACATCAATAAATAAAGAAAACAAATTACATTGCGCGCTGCAACGCCAAATCGGCGATGTGGCTCGCGCAATGTAATTCGTTTTCTTTCTTTATTTATGTACTTACCTCCGTTCGGCCGTATGCCGGAGTTTACTACCCCCCGCCCCGCCCCACCGCCCCGCAGCACTCCCTCGAGGAGCCGCCACTGCTCAGAAGCCTCCACTGCCTGGAAGACAGCCCGCAGGTCAAAGGTGCCTCGCGCATAAAGCGTGTTCCACTGGCCAACAGAGGGCTCATCTGCACCCATCAGCGGCTGGCAGAGTCTGGGCAGAGGCTAGCTGGGCAGAGGCTAGCCCCCTGTCATCTGGCTGCATCTGCAACATATACAAGTACAAAGTCAGGAGTAGTGCACGGCCTGCTGATAGAAGTACAACTATTGACAGTTTTTTACAGGGGCAGCTATGGGTAATCTCTAAAGAGAGTACATTTACGGAGAAGATAATGTTATTAGGTGGGAGTGCCCCTGCCCTACTGTTTGCTGCATGTTTGGAAGGTCTCAGTGTAAACATCCAGAGAACATCTAATATGAATAATGTCTCTGAAACTTCGGATTTGCCCCATGACTCTTAGGTATTGCCGTCTTGGCTACCCCAAGTGAATTAGGCCAGTTGGTCAGTAAGCATGTTAAAGGGACTGCAGCTATGGAACAATATACCCTGGACCCCCCCCTTATTTGTCAGTTTGGTTGGACTTACTTTGCTCTAAAGTGCCCAATGTTACGCATGATCTACTGAGCTCCATCTGTGATCGACCAGAACAGTTAGATGCTTGTTTAAATCAGTTGGCGACACATAAACATTTTGCACTTTTATCTTTAGACACTGTCCACAAAGACTCTACTTCCCATTTTATGGACTCAATATGTTTGAAGAAGAATATGTCCAATATTGTTAATGACACCTGCAGTCCCTTTGCTCAGCCACTCCCCAGGTGTACGTAATGAAAATAATCCTACTATTCGCAGTGAGGATTTATCACTCAGGAAATGTGATTCAAGTTTGCAAAATGTACCTGTATCTTCTGACACTAATGTGTCAATATGCCTGCTTCCCTTAATTCGACACTGTCAGCTTGTCCTTGTATGTTTATTTTAGCTAGTGCACCCGCTCTAAAAGGTGAACAAATGGAGGATCACGATCATCTAGTGACCAAAGCCATTGATTGGCTTTCAGTGTAAAAGGGTTTCAACTTATGTAATGAGGATAAAATTATATCAGTGAGGAAGGTTCGTTGGATTGGTCAGCCAATAAAGAACTTAGGGGCATATTATCAAGCGGCAGCGATAATTATCACTGGCTGCGCTTAGCGTGAGATTTGTTATCGCCGGCTATCGCTGGAAATTATCGCCATGCTAGCGCTGTATTAACAACGCTTAGCGCAATGGCGATAATTATTCCAGTGATAGCGGTGTTTTCCATGGAACATCGCTGGTTTTCCAGCGATGTTCCATGGAAAACGGCGATATCCTTGATGATAGGGCCTGTGGTCTTAGCCACACAATCCACCCCCCATGTTAGGTATGCCTTAGTCTGGAATTTAACAGACGTTAAATTCCAGCGTTAAGGCATAGTTAACGCGATTTCAAATATCGCTACCCCTCGTTGATGATATCGCGAAGCTGGGTTAGCGATATTTTCCCATGGAGTTTTGTCAGGCACGCCTCCTTTGCATCTCATTAACGATGCGATGCGAGGCGTGCTGACAACGGGCGCTAAGGCAAGGAAACACGCGCTAGCGTGTCCTTGTTAATAAAGCGATAATATTATCGCCGCTTTTCGCCCGAAAACGGACGCTAAAGCGGCGATAATGTTATCGCCAGCCCTTGATAATATGCCCCTGAGATAAGGACTGTATTGTAATAAATTTCAATCTATGTTTGGAATATGCTATTTTTTTAAATCCCACTACATGGCCTACCATAGCAGTATTATTGCCATACTGCTCGGTTACTTTTATGGACCACCAGTATTAGTGAACCAAGAAGATGTAAAAAAAGAATAGATTTTCTGCACTTTAGAATATGACTGAATTAAATTGACTTGATTACCCAGAGACCCTATGTTGTCCTGTTACAGCAATGTCTTGCTTAGAAGAAACAGCTATAATGAAGGAGGTATATTGAATCAAGCTATACCCTAACTCCATTAATAATATTCGTTGGAAAGTTGCTGGACTTAATTCTAAGTTAAGACAACATCAGTAGCTGACTTTGATCAAAAGCTTTGATATACCTCTTCAAGTCACTTCCACATGCTTCCACATGCTTCCACATGCTTTTCAAACCCAGCCTTCCCAGCAAATTCAGGCAGAGTCAGAGCAAAGGGGGGAGGTCTTAAAACTTGGTTCAAACTTTCTCTAAATGTAAATATTTAACCTATTGAGATTAACTGTAAACTGCTCCAGATTTTCTTAGTAAATAGTTCGAATAAAATGTGCTTTTTATTGAATCCGTTTTTACAGCAATGATTTTACCCATCAGAACAACCCAAGCATTTTAATGTTATTTAAATTAATTGATGAATTGTTCGTTTCTAAGAATTTGCCCAACTTGATGATCTGTGGCGAAATTAATGCTAAAATCAGTGTTGATTCATGTACAATTGTTGATCATTTATATATTTTGGGTCTTTTTGTATTTGCTGATTCCAGGGAAGTAATGTTAGGTAACTTTATTTCCAATTATGATTTAATTAATGTGGATGAATATAATCGCCCTACAGCAGTTTAATTACCTACTTTTTTAGAGCTTGGCTGCGCCTTGATGATTGATTACATCTTTATGGCGCATGGCCTCTTGAACCAACTTTTATGTAGGACCATTATGGATGAAACTATATGGACCACAATCTGGTCACTTTGTCATTGTTGTCCCCCACCCCAGCCTCCAGTTAGCAAACATGCTCTATATATTCACCAGTGTGTTGTACAAAATAATAGGCTGCTACTAGTATGTCACCGATTTAACGCACACTTATTCTTGGAATCATTGATAAAATCAAATTTGTTTACCGTTATGACGTCTTTCAGACGCAGCCAGTCCAGCACAAGCATTTGAGTCCTTTGTTAATGTATGTGTTTGCATTCATTGCCCTGTTAGAATCTGGAGTAAGCACACCTGCATAATCTCTACGGTGGTACGATGCTTCTTGTTCTGATGCCAATAGGGGACTGGCTGTAGCATTGGCTAAGAAGCTAAGAAGCGGAGAAGAGGTCTTAGCTTGCATAAAGACCTATAATGCCACTGTTAGAAATGGGATTTCTGGTTGGCCAGGGCAAATGCCTAAGCCAGGCAGAAACCACCACTCTAGTCAGGGCAAGGGAGTTACACACTGAAGATAACCCCTGTTCACACCCTTGGTAGCTTGTTACAAGCAGTCAGGCTTATCCCAGAGGCAATGTGTAAAGCATTTGCGTAACACACACACACAGCAGCAACACACTAGGTACACCACAAAGGAAACTCCACACAAGGTTATATAAAAAAAGCCATTGTATTATCCAAAACACATTAGAATCATAATCACACATATACACTGTGCCAACTGGCACTAGGCAATATTCACAGGGGATTATATACATGACAGGGCCAATCGGGCCACTGTCAGAACCTTTAGAAAGCACTAGTAGCAATTGTAAAACACAACCAGTTACTACTGGTACAATACTGTACTTAGCATCATCACCTGCAACATAAACCCATTATGTCTGCATCACATTAGGCATAAGACACATTATGCATAACCATCATAAGCATAAACACATTATGCAATCTCTGTAGGCATAAACACATTATGCCATAGGCATCACAAGCATAAACACATTATGCAATAGTCATGGTGCATAAATCACATTTAGCAACAATCTGATTAGGCATAAACACATTACACAATCCTTGTAGAGCCTTGCGCCCTACCCGTGTCACCAAAGTGACCCCCAGGCCAACTGGCCTTTCACTGGGGCTTAAATGCCCTCTGTCCCAAATGTCAGGGCGTAAATGTAGGGCCTCTCAAGTAGCCCTCTGGCTGCCAATGCAGCAAAAACACTGTGCAATGCGCTGGGGGCGTGGGGTGCAACTCACCCCTTCCTTATAATGAAGCAAGAGATGCCCCCTCATTGCAGCTGCCTGCTCTCTCTCGCGGTGCAGCTGTGTAAGCCAACCAGCTCTGGCACCACCGTGCCGCTCAGGTCCCACTCCGGGACTTAAGAACAAAAAAATGCCCACTCGTGCAGCTTCCCGCGCTCTCGCGGTGCAGCTGGGAAGGAATCCGATCCGCACTGGCACCACTGTGCCTTTGAAGCCACCTTACAGAACTTCCATAGACTGTGCCCCGTGGACCCCCTCCTTTGGGACTGCTCCGGTGCGTTGGATTAGCAAGGCAGTTGCCCACTACCACTCGGGGCAGCTGCTACTGCGGGGGAATCGAGCCACACTACCCCCACCTCTCCCACGGCTTCTCACCTGAGGTGGGGCCGCACTCTCTTTATGACCTGGACGCGGGCGAGGCTCACCTCTCTGTTCTCCGTTTCCTTGGTGGCTCCACGCACGCAGCTCAGCCGCTCCATCCTCCCTCAGGTCGGCGTGCAGGGCTCTCCTCGGGACATGGGAGCCCCGCCCACAGTCAGGCCGAGGACGCCTGACGTCCGGGTCTCGCTGCTCCTTCCCGTCTGCAGGACAACACGCGGGGCTCCCACCGGCACACGGGGGCCCCGCCTTCCTCTTCGGCCTAGTTTCCGGCCGTCTGCTTTCCTTCCCTGGCCCCGCCCACAGTCAGGCTGCGGGCGCCTGACTTCCGGGTCGCTGCCGGCGGCGGCTTCTTCGGGAAGGCACAAATGCGGGGTGGGCTCCCGCTCCTTCAATGCTTACAAATGCGGGGTGGGCTCCCGATTTCCCTCAAGCAGGCACCAACATGCGGGGTGGGCTCCCGCCGTTAACCACACAAATGCGGGGGAATCCCCACGTCGGGATTCTCTCCGGGCAAGTGGCAGCCCAGCGCTGCGGAGCACGCACGCTCCTCGTCTCCTGGCAGGATTGGAGTCCCCCTCCCTGGGGCTCCAACAGTAGAGGTGTAGCGCTTCACGAAGCGCTGGAACCCAAATGCTTCATAGGGGCAAGGCTGGGCCCAGGCAGGCCAGCACACAGGGCTCTCCAGCAGGGAGACAGTACCTCGTGGTGGTTCCTCCTGGGGCACAGCAGCAGCAAGTCTCCCCCAATTCACAAGGAAGCACACATCCATGGGGTCACAGCCCCTGCATATAAACCCCATTTTCCTTTGTTCTGCCCTTGGCACAGGGCTTGGGGAACCAGCCTGAACTTTTTCTGTTTTTTTTTGGAGCACTCTGTTTACAGGGCTCCTCTTCCCCATTGTCAGGTGGGGGCTCGGTCATCAGACCACCACAGGGGGGGCAGAGCCAGCATTCACCCAGGCAGGCACAGCCCTATTCAGGGTCAGGGGACTACTCCTCCTACTACTCCAAATGCAGATCTCCCATTCAGCCTAGCGCTGACTCACCCTGCCCTCCCTGGAGCCACACACACCTCACCAGCCCCTGTCACTCCAAAGCCAGACATGCAATCCACATCAGGCAGGCAGACACATAGCACACAGAAATGCCAACTTCTAAATGTGGCATTTCTAAAATAGTGATAATAAATCTGCGCACACCATTGCGCAGCATTTATTATTACTATTCCAACCATACCAAACTTGACCACGCTGCTTGTTAGATTTGGGGGTCTCTAGTTGGCACAGGTAGGTACTTGTGACAAATAGGGACCCTTGCCTCTAGTCAGGGTAGGGGGGTACAGTCCTAAAATAACCCCTGCTCACCCCCTTGGTAGCTTGGCACGAGCAGACAGGCTTATCTCAGAGGCAGTGTGTAAAGCATTTGTGAGCACATACAGTAATCAAGTGACAACACTACAGATGGACACCACACAAGTTGTATTATAAAAATAAGTATCTTTTATATAGATTTAACACAAGACCATAAACGACAAAAATCCACAATACTGTACTTAAAATGGTAGGTTTAGGTTAGTTCTCTTCAGTTCTTAAAATGCGACACTTTGAGTCAATGTACCTTACGATGCGTCACGTTTCTACAACGAAAGTGTTGCAGGGATGGAGATGCGACAAAGTTCTGGTGCAAAGAAATAAAGACGTCAAGTTCTTCCTGATGCGGCACGCTTCTCCGATGTTGCGAGAAGTCTCGACTCGATGCGTCAGCTGCAGCGGCGACACCCTTGTTCCGTGATGCGACGACAGCGGCTTTGGCGGCGACCCTCTTCTCCAACGTTGCGAGACGCTTCCGCTCGATGCGACAACTGCAGCGGCGACACCCTTGTTTCGTGATGCGACGGCAGCAGCTCCGACGGCGGCACGCTTCTCCCTGGATGCGAGGCGCTTCTGTTGATGCGGTGCAATGCGACAGCTACAGCGGCGACATCTACGATGCGACGGCAGCGGCTGCGACGGCGACACGCTTCTCCCTCTTGAGTCGCGCTTCCAGCTCCTTGCGACACGCAGTCCCTTCAGAAGGCCCAAAACAGCAGCAGGCACTTCCAAAGGATTCTTGGGGAGCTGGTGGTTGAAGTCTGTTGTCCCTGAGACTTCAGCAGGAGGCAAGCTCTTTTCTCAAGCCCTTGGAGATCCTTTACAAGATGAATAAAGTGCACACAAAGTCCTTTCTCCTTCCTTTGGCAGTCAGGCAACCACTGCAGGCAGATCCCTCTAGCTTAGGGATAGTCTTCTCCTCAGTTTCTTCTTGGTTCCGCTCCTCAGCAAAGGTTTCTTCTTGTTTCCCAAAGTGATCTAATTTCCTAGGGGTCTGGGTCCCCTTTATACCCAGTTTCTCTTTGTTCTCTGAAGGCAGAGAGGCCTCTGCCTAGTCCAAAACCAGTTCTGGTCAGTCCTGGAGCACTTTGTTTTTCTGACTCCTTCTTTCCTTTCAGAATGTGGGGCAGAGTGCTCAGCCGCCGGCAGGAGGTGGAGCCAGCATTGTGGAAGGCAGGCACAGCTCTATTCAGACCCAGGTGCAACTCCTCCCTCCACTCTGGATGCAGATCTTTCTATTCAGCCCTGTGCTGACTCACCCTGTCTCCTGTAGCCACCCCCAGCCCCTGTCACTCAATCTCCAGACAAGGAATACACAACCTAGCAGAGGCAGGCTTGGAAGTTTAGGCAAGAAAATACCCACTTTCTAAAAGTGGTATTTTCAAACACAGAATGTTAAAACCAACTTCACTAAAAGATGTATTTTATCATTCTGAGTTCAGGCATACTAAATTCGTTTTTCTACCATGTTCCCTGGGTCAGTTCTGACTATAAGGTGTAATAGTCAGTCTGCCCATTCTGGCCTATGGGGAGCAGGTAGCCTTGCAATAGTGAAAAACGAAAATGGCTGTAATTCACTATTAGGACATGCCACACACACCAGGGCATGTCCTACCTTATACTTACAATGCACCCTGCCCTAGGGCCTACTTTAGGGGTGACCAACATGCAGTAAAGGGAAGGTTTAGGGACTGGTAAGTGGGTGCACTCACCAAGTCGACATGGCAGCCCTAGGCTGCACACAGGCTCTGCGATGGCAGGCCTGAGACACATTTTACAAGCCGCTTCTGTGGGTGGCACAACCAGTGCTGCAAGCCCACCAGCGGCATTGGATTTACAAGCCCTGGGCACACTCAGTGCACTGTACTAGGGACTGACAAGTAAACCAATCATCCAATCATGGAGTCACTAATACATAACACAATTTATCATAGGGAGCACTTGCACTGTGGCACTGAATAGCAATGGCACAGTGCCCAAAGCATCTAACACCAGCAAAAACAGATCAGTAACATAGGAGGCATCATAAAAAATGGAAGGAGACCCACGCCAAGGATGCCAGGTCTAACACGTGTCCCCTCCAGCTGAAATGTGGGGAGAACTATCCTACCTCAGGGAGTTCTCTTCACTAAAGCGGAAAAATCTGGACAGACCATCAGCATTGGCGTGTTCTGTACCAGGCGGTGTTCCACCGTGAAATCCATCCCATGTAGGAAATGGACCACCTCAACAGCTTTGGATTCTCACCCCTCATCTGCATCAACCATCTGAGGGGCCTGTGGTCTGTCTGAACCCGGAAGTGAGTCCCAAACAGGTATGGTCTCAGCTTCTTCAGTGCCCAGACCACAGCAAATGCCTCACGCTCAATAGCACTCCACCTCTGTTCCCGTGGTAGTAACCTCCTACTGATGAAGGCTACGGGTTGATCTAGGCCCTCCTCATTCATCTGTGACAGAACAGCCCCACACCATGCTCTGAAGCGTCTGTTTGTACTACGAACTCTTGGGAGAAGTTGGGTGCCAGGAGCACGGGCGCCGTGTACATGGCAGTTTTCAGGGCCTCAAAAGCTTTCTGACAGGTGTCAGCCCAAATCACTTTCCTGGGCTGCTTCTTGGAAGTCAGCTCTGTCAGGGTGCAACGATGCTGCCAGACCCCTTGACAAACCTCCTGTAGTAACCCGTGACTCCTAAAAGGCTCTCACCTCTGTCTGGGTTTTGGGAGTTCCCAATTCAGGATGGTTTCAATTTTGGGTTGTAGGGCGCCACCTGGCCGCTCCCCACCTGGTGTCCTAAGTACACCACGGAACCCTGCCCGATCTGGCACTTACTCGCCTTGATCGTGAGGCCTGCTCTCCGCAGCGCCATCAACACTTCCCAGAGGTGGCGCAGATGTTCTTCCCAACTGGCGATGAACACTGCGATGTCATCCAGGTAGGCGGCACTGAGCAGAGTCCAGTCCAGCCAACACCTGGTTGACCAACCTCTGGAAGGTGGCAGGGGCATTCTTCATCCCAAAGGGCATCACCCGGAAGTGGTAGTGCCCATCTGGTGTGGAGAATGCTGACCTCTCTCTTGCCCCATCAGTCAAGGCGATCTGCCAGTACCCAGACGTCAAGTCAAACGTGCTGAGGTACCGAGCAGCCCCTAGCCGATCTATGAGCTCATCAGCTCTGGGGATGGGGTGCGCGTCAGTCCTGGTGACTGAATTGAGCCCTCGGTAGTCCACACAGAACCGGAGTTCTGGTGTGGCACCCGGTGCGGCAGCCTTTGGGACCAAGACCACTGGGCTGGCCCAAGGACTGTTAGAGGACTCAATCACCCCTAACGCAAGCATTTCCTCCTTGATGCAAGCTCTCACCCTGTCAGTCACCCTGTAAGATTTGTGCTTCACAGGTGTACTGTCCCCAGTGTCCACATCATGGATGCACCAATCTGTGACACCGGGAACCAGGGAGAACAGATCAGAAAACTGTCCCAGCAACTGGCGGCAGTCATTCTGTTGCTCAGGGGTCAGGGTGGAAGAGAGGTTGACACCATCCACTGACCCATCTTGCTCGGTTGCTGACAGGAGGTCAGGAAGAGGCTCGGTCTCCTCCTCCATCCCAGCATCTGTTGCTAAGAGCATGCCCACTTGGGACCTCTCCAAGTGGGGCTTCAGGCGGTTGACATGCAGGACCCTCAAGGGGTTCCTGGGAGACCGCAAGTCCACCAAGTAGGTAACCGGACTTTTGCGCTCTACAACCTCAAAGGGTCCGGTCCACTTATCCTGGAGCGCGCAGGGCTCCACTGGGGTCATGACCCACACTTTCTGACCAGGCTGAAGCTCTACCAGAGTGGCATTCTGGTCGTACCACTGCTTCATCTCCTCCTGGCTGGCTTCCAGATTCGCCTCAGCGAGTTGCCTGAAACGCCTAGTTTGGTTCCTAAAGGCCAGCATGTAACTGTATACATCCTGGGGAGGTTTCCTGGGAGATTGCTCCCAGCCTTCTTTGACCAAACTTAGAGGTCCTCTTACTGGGTGTCCATAGAGAAGCTCAAAGGGACTGAACCCTAGAGATTTCTGTGGCACCTCACGGTAAGCAAAGAGTAGGCATGGTAAGAGGACATCCCACTTACGCCTCATAGGTTCCTCAAGACCCATAATCATGCCTTTGAGGGTTCGGTTGAACCTTTCAACCAATCCATTTCCTTGGGGGTGGTAAGGAGTGGTAAACTTGTAGGTTACCCCACACTCCTGCCACAGGGACTTCATATACTTGGAAATGAAGTTGGTCCCCCGGTCAGACACTACCTCTCTAGGGAATCCCACTTGGGAGAAAATTCCCATCAGTGCTCGTCCCACCACGGGGGCCATCACTGTCCTCAGAGGTATGGCTTCCGGGTACCGGGTGGCATGGTCCACCAAGACCAGGATGGACCTGTTGCCCATGGCTGTCTTGGGGTCCAGTGGCCCCACAATGTCAATACCCACCCGTTCAAAGGGGGTGCTGACTACAGGGAATGGCTGGAGAGGAGCCTTGCGCTTCCTCCCACTCTTTCCACTTGCCTGGCAAGTCTGACATGTCCTGCAGTGAGTGTCTGAACTCCTGCGCATTTGGGGCCAATAAAAGTGGGTGACAAGCCTCTCAAAGGTCTTGTCCTGCCCCAAATGTCCTGCCAATGGAACATCCTGAGCCAGCCCCAGTAGGAAGGCCCTGAGGCACTGGGGTACCACCAGCACACAGGCTGACCCAGGCTCAGCAACCTTAGGCTCAGTATACAGGAGATCATTCTCCCAATAGACCCAATGTGACCCAGACTGATCACCTGTTGCCTGGTCTGCAGCCTGTTGCCGCAGACCCACCAGAGAAGGGCATTCTTTCTGCTCCTTGCAGAATTCTTCCCTGGAGGGTCCTCCTTCTTGCTGCCAATGGGTCAGCTCAGGCAGGTCCCCCAGTTCAGCTACCTGTTCCCCTGTAGGCTCCAGGGCATCCCCCTCAAGGTCTGCCTCCTCCTGGACCGTGGGAACTTCGGGGGCCGGTTTCCCACGCCCCCTGCCTCTTTTCGTGACGGCAGGTACCTGGGCCTCCCTCTCAGGCTCCAGGTCCTCTTGAGCACCTTTACTTGCTGCCATGGACCGGGTGGTCACACACGCCCAGTCAGGCAAACCCAACATCTCTAAATGAGCACTTCGCTCCACCTTCGCCCAAGGTGAGCTCTCCAAGTCGTTCCCTAACAAACAGTCAACAGGCATGGCGGGCCTCACAGCTACCTGAAGAGTACCAGAGACCCCCCCCCCACTCAAAGGGAATCTGAGCCACCTTGCACTGACTCTCTGTGTTGTCAGCGGCAACAACGGGATAGAATGCATGGGGGACAACCTGCTCTTGAGACACCAGGTGACACTTGACAGCTGTCACACTGGCTCCTGTATCTCTAAGAGCCTCCACCCTATGGCCATTGATGGTCACCCACTGCCTGTATTTCTTAGTGTTGTCAGGCAGCGGGGTCCTGGGGACCACCTCACAGTCTCCTAATGAGACAAGGGACATCTGCGCGGGACCCCACCCATCTTGGGCACCCATCTCCTCACCCAGGGCTACACTAGCCATCTGCCAGGGGGCTGCACCAGGGGGTGCTGTCTTTCCAAACTGGGGGCACCTGGGATCATTCGCTATATGTCCCAGGTCCCCACATTTGTAGCATCTCAGGGGTCCCCTTTGAACAGGTGGACCTGTCGGGGCCCCTGAGGGTTTCTGGGGGGGAGGCTGGGAACCTTTCCCTTGGTTCCCTTGGGAACTACTTTGGGGCCTTCTTTGGAACTCCCTCTGTTTACCCTTGTCCCCCCCACTCTTCTGCTGGGGACCCTGCCCACCCTTGGCTGAGTCTCCCACGTGACCCTTGTGGACCCTGGTACTGACCCAGCGGTCCGCCTCCTCAGCAAGCTTCCTAGGGATAGTCAGCCTGCTATCTATCAGGTGCTGGCGTAGCTCTGGAAAACAGTTACTTGACAAGTGCTCCCATGCAATCAAATCAAGGAGCCCCTGAAAATCATCAACTTTGCTACCCTTCACCCAACCCTCCAATGCTCTGCAGAAAAAGTGACATATTCAACCCAGTTACTGCTTCTCTATCTTCTTGCAACCCCTGAACCTCTGCCTATACAATTCAGGAGTTAAACCATACCTAGACATTAAAGCATCCTTCATGTGGCAATATGAATTATGGACATCAGAAGGCAAATCTAGCAGTGTGTCCCGCCCCTCACTAAGGAACCGTCCCCACAACCCTGCTCCCCAATCCTTCTCAGGGACCCAGTGGGAAGACATGGCTACCTCATAGGCCTTGAACCACTGCCCAATGTCATCATTTTTAAAAAACTCTCTGACCACATCCTTAGGAATATACACTCTAGATTCCACAGGCATTGACGGTGTGCTGCCACCAGAGGGAGTAATTTCTAAGCTCCTAGCTTTCAAATCCAACTCCCTCAAACTTCTATCATACTCAAGCTGCATCCTCTTGTCTTCCAGGGCCAGTTTCCTAATTTCCAATTGCCCATTCATTTTGGCCAGCTCCAACTCATGCATCCTATTTCTCCCCCTGTCCTCCAGCTCTTCTGTGGACAGACCTTTGGCAGAAACACTGCTACCTGCTGGGGAAGGTGCCTTCCTTTCCCCTGGACCCAATGGCCCTTCCAGCTGCACATCTGCATCATTATCCCGTTCCTCATTCTCAGGGGTTTTCCTTGCTTCTACCCAGGCCCTCAGCGCCTTATAGAACTCATCCTTCTTGGTGAGCCCGGTAATTGCAACATTAAATCTTTTGCAGAAGTGCTTCAGCTGCTTCGCATTGTAGCATTCTAGTTTCTCCTCTTCCCAATCAAAATCAACAGATGCTATGGATGCTGGTTTCATGATGGCTGAACTTGGCTAAAAATGGAAAGTCCCAGAAAAAAAATCTACCAAAAGTATGTGGTCGCGTTTTGATCTGCACTCACTAGTAGTGTTCACCAATCACTGTACATGAGTCACAAATGCAAGTCCAGAATCCTCACCGCTGACCACCAATGTTAGATTTGGGGGTCTCTAGTTGGCACAGGTAGGTACTTGTGACAAATAGGGACCCTTGCCTCTAGTCAGGGTAGGGGTACACTCCTAAAATAACCCCTGCTCACCCCCTTGGTAGCTTGGCACGAGCAGACAGGCTTATCTCAGAGGCAGTGTGTAAAGCATTTGTGAGCACATACAGTAATCAAGTGACAACACTACAGATGGACACCACACAAGTTGTATTATAAAAATAAGTATCTTTTATATAGATTTAACACAAGACCATAAACGACAAAAATCCACAATACTGTACTTAAAATGGTAGGTTTAGGTTAGTTCTCTTCAGTTCTTAAAATGCGACACTTTGAGTCAATGTACCTTACGATGCGTCACGTTTCTACAACGAAAGTGTTGCAGGGATGGAGATGCGACAAAGTTCTGGTGCAAAGAAATAAAGACGTCAAGTTCTTCCTGATGCGGCACGCTTCTCCGATGTTGCAGAAGTCTCGACTCGATGCGTCAGCTGCAGCGGCGACACCCTTGTTCCGTGATGCGACGACAGCGGCTTTGGCGGCGACCCTCTTCTCCAACGTTGCGAGACGCTTCCGCTCGATGCGACAACTGCAGCGGCGACACCCTTGTTTCGTGATGCGACGGCAGCAGCTCCGACGGCGGCACGCTTCTCCCTGGATGCGAGGCGCTTCTCTTGATGCGGTGCAATGCGACAGCTACAGCAGCGACATCTACGATGCGACGGCAGCGGCTGCGACGGCGGCACGCTTCTTCCTCGTTGCGAGACTCTTCTCTTGATGCGGTGCAATGCGACAGCTACAGCGGCGACATCTACGATGCGACGGCAGCGGCTGCGACGGCGACACGCTTCTTCGGGTTTGCGGGACGTTTCTCGAGATGCGGTGCAATGCGACAGCGACAGCGGCGTCATCTCCGTGATGCGACGGCAGCGGCTGCGACGGCGACACGCTTCTCCCTCTTGAGTCGCGCTTCCAGCTCCTTGCGACACGCAGTCCCTTCAGAAGGCCCAAAACAGCAGCAGGCACTTCCAAAGGATTCTTGGGGAGCTGGTGGTTGAAGTCTGTTGTCCCTGAGACTTCAGCAGGAGGCAAGCTCTTTTCTCAAGCCCTTGGAGATCCTTTACAAGATGAATAAAGTGCACACAAAGTCCTTTCTCCTTCCTTTGGCAGTCAGGCAACCACTGCAGGCAGATCCCTCTAGCTTAGGGATAGTCTTCTCCTCAGTTTCTTCTTGGTTCCGCTCCTCAGCAAATGTTTCTTCTTGTTTCCCAAAGTGATCTAATTTCCTAGGGGTCTGGGTCCCCTTTTTATACCCAGTTTCTCTTTGTTCTCTGAAGGCAGAGAGGCCTCTGCCTAGTCCAAAACCAGTTCTGGTCAGTCCTGGAGCACTTTGTTTTTCTGACTCCTTCTTTCCTTTCAGAATGTGGGGCAGAGTGCTCAGCCGCCCGGCAGGAGGTGGAGCCAGCATTGTGGAAGGCAGGCACAGCCCTATTCAGACCCAGGTGCAACTCCTCCCTCCACTCTGGATGCAGATCTTTCTATTCAGCCCTGTGCTGACTCACCCTGTCTCCTGTAGCCACCCCCAGCCCCTATCACTCAATCTCCAGACAAGGAATACACAACCTAGCAGAGGCAGGCTTGGAAGTTTAGGCAAGAAAATACCCACTTTCTAAAAGTGGTATTTTCAAACACAGAATGTTAAAACCAACTTCACTAAAAGATGTATTTTATCATTCTGAGTTCAGGCATACTAAATTCGTTTTTCTACCATGTTCCCTGGGTCAGTTCTGACTATAAGGTGTAATAGTCAGTCTGCCCATTCTGGCCTATGGGGAGCAGGTAGCCTTGCAATAGTGAAAAACGAAAATGGCTGTAATTCACTATTAGGACATGCCACGCACACCAGGGCATGTCCTACCTTATACTTACAATGCACCCTGCCCTAGGGCCTACTTTAGGGGTGACCAACATGCAGTAAAGGGAAGGTTTAGGGACTGGTAAGTGGGTGCACTCACCAAGTCGACATGGCAGCCCTAGGCTGCACACAGGCTCTGCGATGGCAGGCCTGAGACACATTTTACAAGCCGCTTCTGTGGGTGGCACAACCAGTGCTGCAAGCCCACCAGCGGCATTGGATTTACAAGCCCTGGGCACACTCAGTGCACTGTACTAGGGACTGACAAGTAAACCAATCATCCAATCATGGAGTCACTAATACATAACACAATTTATCATAGGGAGCACTTGCACTGTGGCACTGAATAGCAATGGCACAGTGCCCAAAGCATCTAACACCAGCAAAAACAGATCAGTAACATAGGAGGCATCATAAAAAATGGAAGGGAGACCCACGCCAAGGATGCCAGGTCTAACACGTGTCCCCTGCAGCTGAAATGTGGGGAGAACTATCCTACCTCAGGGGAGTTCTCTTCACTAAGGCGGAAAAATCTGGACAGACCATCAGCATTGGCGTGTTCTGTACCAGGGCGGTGTTCCACCGTGAAATCCATCCCATGTAGGGAAATGGACCACCTCAACAGCTTTGGATTCTCACCCCTCATCTGCATCAACCATCTGAGGGGCCTGTGGTCTGTCTGAACCCGGAAATGAGTCCCAAACAGGTATGGTCTCAGCTTCTTCAGTGCCCAGACCACAGCAAATGCCTCACGCTCAATAGCACTCCACCTCTGTTCCCGTGGTAGTAACCTCCTACTGATGAAGGCTACGGGTTGATCTAGGCCCTCCTCATTCATCTGTGACAGAACAGCCCCCACACCATGCTCTGAAGCGTCTGTTTGTACTACGAACTCTTGGGAGAAGTTGGGTGCCAGGAGCACGGGCGCCGTGTACATGGCAGTTTTCAGGGCCTCAAAAGCTTTCTGACAGGTGTCAGCCCAAATCACTTTCCTGGGCTGCTTCTTGGAAGTCAGCTCTGTCAGGGGTGCAACGATGCTGCCAGACCCCTTGACAAACCTCCTGTAGTAACCCGTGACTCCTAAAAAGGCTCTCACCTCTGTCTGGGTTTTGGGAGTTCCCAATTCAGGATGGTTTCAATTTTGGGTTGTAGGGGCGCCACCTGGCCGCTCCCCACCTGGTGTCCTAAGTACACCACGGAACCCTGCCCGATCTGGCACTTACTCGCCTTGGTCGTGAGGCCTGCTCTCCGCAGCGCCATCAACACTTCCCAGAGGTGGCGCAGATGTTCTTCCCAACTGGCGCTGAACACTGCGATGTCATCCAGGTAGGCGGCACTGAACGAGTCCAGTCCAGCCAACACCTGGTTGACCAACCTCTGGAAGGTGGCAGGGGCATTCTTCATCCCAAAGGGCATCACCCGGAAGTGGTAGTGCCCATCTGGTGTGGAGAATGCTGACCTCTCTCTTGCCCCATCAGTCAAGTCGATCTGCCAGTACCCAGACGTCAAGTCAAACGTGCTGAGGTACCGAGCAGCCCCTAGCCGATCTATGAGCTCATCAGCTCTGGGGATGGGGTGCGCGTCAGTCCTGGTGACTGATTTGAGCCCTCGGTAGTCCACACAGGACCGAAGTTCTGGTGTGGCACCCGGTGCGGCAGCCTTTGGGACCAAGACCACTGGGCTGGCCCAAGGACTGTTAGAGGACTCAATCACCCCTAACGCAAGCATTTTGGAGACCTCCTCCTTGATGCAAGCTCTCACCCTGTCAGTCACCCTGTAAGATTTGTGCTTCACAGGTGTACTGTCCCCAGTGTCCACATCATGGATGCACCAATCTGTGACACCGGGAACCAGGGAGAACAGATCAGAAAACTGTCCCAGCAACTGGCGGCAGTCATTCTGTTGCTCAGGGGTCAGGGTAGAAGAGAGGTTGACACCATCCACTGACCCATCTTGCTCGGTTGCTGACAGGAGGTCAGGAAGAGGCTCGGTCTCCTCCTCCATCCCAGCATCTGTCGCTAAGAGCATGCCCACTTGGGACCTCTCCAAGTGGGGCTTCAGGCGGTTGACATGCAGGACCCTCAAGGGGTTCCTGGGAGACCGCAAGTCCACCAAGTAGGTAACCGGACTTTTGCGCTCTACAACCTCAAAGGGTCCGGTCCACTTATCCTGGAGCGCGCAGGGCTCCACTGGGGTCATGACCCACACTTTCTGACCAGGCTGAAGCTCTACCAGAGTGGCATTCTGGTCGTACCACCGCTTCATCTCCTCCTGGCTGGCTTCCAGATTCGCCTCAGCGAGTTGCCTGAAACGCCTAGTTTGGTTCCTAAAGGCCAGCATGTAACTGTATACATCCTGGGGAGGTTTCCTGGGAGATTGCTCCCAGCCTTCTTTGACCAAACTTAGAGGTCCTCTTACTGGGTGTCCATAGAGAAGCTCAAAGGGACTGAACCCTAGAGATTTCTGTGGCACCTCACGGTAAGCAAAGAGTAGGCATGGTAAGAGGACATCCCACTTACGCCTCATAGGTTCCTCAAGACCCATAATCATGCCTTTGAGGGTTCGGTTGAACCTTTCAACCAATCCATTTCCTTGGGGGTGGTAAGGAGTGGTAAACTTGTAGGTTACCCCACACTCCTGCCACAGGGACTTCATATACTTGGAAATGAAGTTGGTCCCCCGGTAAGACACTACCTCTCTAGGGAATCCCACTTGGGAGAAAATTCCCATCAGTGCTCGTCCCACCACGGGGGCCATCACTGTCCTCAGAGGTATGGCTTCCGGGTACCGGGTGGCATGGTCCACCAAGACCAGGATGGACCTGTTGCCCATGGCTGTCTTGGGGTCCAGTGGCCCCACAATGTCAATACCCACCCGTTCAAAGGGGTGCTGACTACAGGGAATGGCTGGAGAGGAGCCTTGCGCTTCCTCCCACTCTTTCCACTTGCCTGGCAAGTCTGACATGTCCTGCAGTGAGTGTCTGAACTCCTGCGCATTTGGGGCCAATAAAAGTGGGTGACAAGCCTCTCAAAGGTCTTGTCCTGCCCCAAATGTCCTGCCAATGGAACATCCTGAGCCAGCCCCAGTAGGAAGGCCCTGAGGCACTGGGGTACCACCAGCACACGGGCTGACCCAGGCTCAGCAACCTTAGGCTCAGTATACAGGAGATCATTCTCCCAATAGACCCAATGTGACCCAGACTGATCACCTGTTGCCTGGTCTGCAGCCTGTTGCCGCAGACCCACCAGAGAAGGGCATTCTTTCTGCTCCTTGCAGAATTCTTCCCTGGAGGGTCCTCCTTCTTGCTGCCAATGGGTCAGCTCAGGCAGGTCCCCCAGTTCAGCTACCTGTTCCCCTGTAGGCTCCAGGGCATCCCCCTCAAGGTCTGCCTCCTCCTGGACCGTGGGAACTTCGGGGCCGGTTTCCCACGCCCCCTGCCTATTTTCGTGACGGCAGGTACCTGGGCCTCCCTCTCAGGCTCCAGGTCCTCTTGAGCACCTTTACTTGCTGCCATGGACCGGGTGGTCACACACGCCCAGTCAGGCAAACCCAACATCTCTAAATGAGCACTTCGCTCCACCTTCGCCCAAGGTGAGCTCTCCAAGTCGTTCCCTAACAAACAGTCAACAGGCATGGCGGGCCTCACAGCTACCTGAAGAGTACCAGAGACCCCCCCCCCACTCAAAGGGAACCTGAGCCACCTTGCACTGACTCTCTGTGTTGTCAGCGGCAACAACGGGATAGAATGCATGGGGGACAACCTGCTCTTGAGACACCAGGTGACACTTGACAGCTGTCACACTGGCTCCTGTATCTCTAAGAGCCTCCACCCTATGGCCATTGATGGTCACCCACTGCCTGTATTTCTTAGTGTTGTCAGGCAGCGGGGTCCTGGGGACCACCTCACAGTCTCCTAATGAGACAAGGGACATCTGCGCGGGACCCCACCCATCTTGGGCACCCATCTCCTCACCCAGGGCTACACTAGCCATCTGCCGGGGGGCTGCACCAGGGGGTGCTGTGTTTCCAAACTGGGGGCACCTAGGATCATTCGCTATATGACCCAGGTCCCCACATTTGTAGCATCTCAGGGGTCCCCTTTGAACAGGTGGACCTGTCGGGGCCCCTGAGGGTTTCTGGGGGGGAGGCTGGGAACCTTTCCCTTGGTTCCCTTGGGAACTACTTTGGGGCCTTCTTTGGAACTCCCTCTGTTTACCCTTGTCCCCCCCACTCTTCTGCTGGGGACCCTGCCCACCCTTGGCTGAGTCTCCCACGTGACCCTTGTGGTCCCTGGTACTGACCCAGCGGTCCGCCTCCTCAGCAAGCTTCCTAGGGATAGTCAGCCTGCTATCTATCAGGTGCTGGCGTAGCTCTGGAAAACAGTTACTTGACAAGTGCTCCCATGCAATCAAATCAAGGAGCCCCTGAAAATCATCAACTTTGCTACCCTTCACCCAACCCTCCAATGCTCTGCAGAAAAAAGTGACATATTCAACCCAGTTACTGTTCTCTATCTTCTTGCAACCCCTGAACCTCTGCCTATACAATTCAGGAGTTAAACCATACCTAGACATTAAAGCATCCTTCATGTGGCAATATGAATTATGGACATCAGAAGGCAAATCTAGCAGTGTGTCCCGCCCCTCACTAAGGAACCGTCCCCACAACCCTGCTCCCCAATCCTTCTCAGGGACCCGGTGGGAAGACATGGCTACCTCATAGGCCTTGAACCACTGCCCAATGTCATCATTTTAAAAAACTCTCTGACCACATCCTTAGGAATATACACTCTAGATTCCACAGGCATTGACGGTGTGCTGCCACCAGAGGGAGTAATTTCTAAGCTCCTAGCTTTCAAATCCAACTCCCTCAAACTTCTATCATGCTCAAGCTGCATCCTCTTTTCTTCCAGGGCCAGTTTCCTAATTTCCAATTGCCCATTCATTTTGGCCAGCTCCAACTCATGCATCCTATTTCTCTCCCTGTCCTCCAGCTCTTCTGTGGACAGACCTTTGGCAGAAACACTGCTACCTGCTGGGGAAGGTGCCTTCCTTTCCCCTGGACCCAATGGCCCTTCCAGCTGCACATCTGCATCATTATCCCGTTCCTCATTCTCAGGGGTTTTCCTTGCTTCTACCCAGGCCCTCAGCGCCTTATAGAACTCATCCTTCTTGGTGAGCCCGGTAATTGCAACATTAAATCTTTGGCAGAAGTGCTTCAGCTGCTTCGCATTGTAGCATTCTAGTTTCTCCTCTTCCCAATCAAAATCAACAGATGCTATGGATGCTGGTTTCTTGATGGCTGAACTTGGCTTAAAATGGAAAGTCCCAGAAAAAAAATCTACCAAAAGTATGTGGTCGCGTTTTGGTCTGCACTCACTAGTAGTGTTCACCAATCACTGTACATGAGTCACAAATGCAAGTCCAGAATCCTCACCGCTGACCACCAATGTTAGATTTGGGGGTCTCTAGTTGGCACAGGTAGGTACTTGTGACAAATAGGGACCCTTGCCTCTAGTCAGGGTAGGGGGGTACACTCCTAAAATAACCCCTGCTCACACCCTTGGTAGCTTGGCACGAGCAGACAGGCTTATCTCAGAGGCAGTGTGTAAAGCATTTGTGAGCACATACAGTAATCAAGTGACAACACTACAGATGGACACCACACAAGTTGTATTATAAAAATAAGTATCTTTTATATAGATTTAACACAAGACCATAAACGACAAAAATCCACAATACTGTACTTAAAATGGTAGGTTTAGGTTAGTTCTCTTCAGTTCTTAAAATGCGACACTTTGAGTCAATGTACCTTACGATGCGTCACGTTTCTACAACGAAAGTGTTGCAGAGATGGAGATGCGACAAAGTTCTGGTGCAAAGAAATAAAGACGTCAAGTTCTTCCTGATGCGGCACGCTTCTCTGATGTTGCGAGAAGTCTCGACTCGATGCGTCAGCTGCAGCGGCGACACCCTTGTTTCGTGATGCGACGGCAGCAGCTCCGACGGCGGCACGCTTCTCCGTGGATGCGAGGCGCTTCTCTCGATGCGGTGCAATGCGACAGCTACAGCGGTGACATCTACGATGCAACGGCAGCGGCTGCGACGGCGACATGCTTCTTCCTTGTTGCGAGACTCTTCTCTTGATGCGGTGCAATGCGACAGCTACAGCGGCGACATCTACGATGCGTCGGCAGCGGCTGCGACGGCGACACGCTTCTTCGGGGTTGCGGGACGTTTCTCGAGATGCGGTGCAATGCGACAGCTACAGCAGCGTCATCTCCGTGATGCGACGGCAGCGGCTGCGACGGCGACACGCTTCTCCCTCTTGAGTCGCGCTTCCAGCTCCTTGCGACACGCAGTCCCTTCAGAAGGCCCAAAACAGCAGCAGGCACTTCCAAAGGATTCTTGGGGAGCTGGTGGTTGAAGTCTGTTGTCCCTGAGACTTCAGCAGGAGGCAAGCTCTTTTCTCAAGCCCTTGGAGATCCTTTACAAGATGAATAAAGTGCACACAAAGTCCTTTCTCATTCCTTTGGCAGTCAGGCAACCACTGCAGGCAGATCCCTCTAGCTTCTCCTCAGTTTCTTCTTGGTTCCGCTCCTCAGCAAAGGTTTCTTCTTCTTTCCCAAAGTGATCTAATTTCCTAGGGGTCTGGGTCCCCTTTTTATACCCAGTTTCTCTTTGTTCTCTGAAGGCAGAGAGGCCTCTGCCTAGTCCAAAACCAGTTCTGGTCAGTCCTGGAGCACTTTGTTTTTCTGACTCCTTCTTTCCTTTCAGAATGTGGGGCAGAGTGCTCAGCCGCCCGGCAGGAGGTGGAGCCAGCATTGTGGAAGGCAGGCACAGCCCTATTCAGACCAAAGGTGCAACTCCTCCCTCCACTCTGGATGCAGATCTTTCTATTCAGCCCTGTGCTGACTCACCCTGTCTCCTGTAGCCACCCCCAGCCCCTGTCACTCAATCTCCAGACAAGGAATACACAACCTAGCAGAGGCAGGCTTGGAAGTTTAGGCAAGAAAATACCCACTTTCTAAAAGTGGTATTTTCAAACACAGAAAGTTAAAACCAACTTCACTAAAAGATGTATTTTATCATTCTGAGTTCAGGCATACTAAATTCGTTTTTCTACCATGTTCCCTGGGTCAGTTCTGACTATAAGGTGTAATAGTCAGTCTGCCCATTCTGGCCTATGAGGAGCAGGTAGCCTTGCAATAGTGAAAAACGAAAATGGCTGTAATTCACTATTAGGACAATGCACCCTACCCTAGGGCCTACTTTAGGGGTGACCAACATGCAGTAAAGGGAAGGTTTAGGGACTGGTAAGTGGGTGCACTCACCAAGTCGACATGGCAGCCCTAGGCTGCACACAGGCTCTGCGATGGCAGGCCTGAGACACATTTTACAAGCCGCTTCTGTGGGTGGCACAACCAGTGCTGCAAGCCCACCAGCGGCATTGGATTTACAAGCCCTGGGCACACTCAGTGCACTGTGCTAGGGAGTGACAAGTAAACCAATCATCCAATCATGGAGTCACTAATACATAACACAATTTATCATAGGGAGCACTTGCACTGTGGCACTGAATAGCAGTGGCACAGTGCCCAAAGCATCTAACACCAGCAAAAACAGATCAGTAACATAGGAGGCATCATAAAAAATGGAAGGGAGACCCACGCCAAGGATGCCAGGTCTAACACT
Organism: Calotriton arnoldi; assembly: GCA_963921515.1. Taxonomy (NCBI): domain Eukaryota; kingdom Metazoa; phylum Chordata; class Amphibia; order Caudata; family Salamandridae; genus Calotriton; species Calotriton arnoldi. The sequence goes on along the minus strand of CAWUFW010001128.1, from coordinate 2,108,579 downwards.
GCTCCTCTCATATCAGGAATTACCTCTGAAACACTTATCAGGGAATCCCCAATGCATTCCTATGGGAGGGCAGCCTCACAGCAGTGAGAAACCAAAATGGCTGTTTGTCACTACCAGGACATGTCACACACTTAAGGTACATGTCCTACCTTTTACCTACAATGCACCCTGCCCATAGGGCTAGCTAGGGCCTACCTTAGGGGTGACTGACATGCAGTAAAGGGGGTCACAGACGTGGCACACACTTTAGGGTGTCACATCATAGCGGCAGTAACACTGCGCGCACAGGCCCTGCAATGGCAGAGGCCTGAGACAGGTTTGAAAGGCTACTTTGGTGGGTGGCGCAATCAGCGCTGCAAGCCCACCAGTAGCATTTAATTTACCAGCCCCGGGTAAATGAGATACCACTTTACAGGGGACTGACAGGTAAATTAAATATGCCAAACAGGTGTAGACCAATCTTACCATGTTTACCACAGAGAGCACACGCACTTTACACTGGACAGCAGTACTAAAGTGCCCAGAGTCCTAGAACCACCAACACCTTGTCAGAAAAAAAGCTAGGAGGAAGGCAAAAAGTTCAGGGATGACCCTGCAAAAAGGGCCAAGTCCAACACAACCCCCTTCCAGCCAAAACGCAGGGCAGACCAATCACTACCTTGATGGACTTCCCTGCTTTGGGCGATAGAACACGGATGCGGGCCCGCAACTGCAGGGGCACACCCCAGTTCTACGCCATTCTGGACCCATGTGGTTCCCTCTGTCTAAGCTCCCAGGACCAACTAAGCTACCCCACTGGGACTCCCTAGCTGTCCGCGGCCAGGACCAGGCCCTAGGCCATCCAGATATCTCCGGTCCTTGCCATCTCACAGAGTGGGGGGCAGTAACCCCTGGCACATAGTAACCATTCTCCACTCTTCCTCTCATCAGTGCAGTTCTAAACTGCCACTGATCCTCCAACCTAGGGTCCGCACCCTCAGGCTGACCAGAGGTCGCGGGCGAGGCTCTCCTCCCCCTACCTCTCCTTATGGGGTCCCGCACTCTCCTCCTTGGAGAGGCACCCTCAGAACACAACTCTCCCACCAGTTCAGGACCTCTCTCCAGCAACTGGTCTCCCAACCTAGGGTCTAAACCCTTAGGTTGCACTGGGGTCAGAGGCGAGGAATTCCTCCCTCTGCACCCCCTTCCAGAGTTCTGCACCCTCCCAACTGGAGTGGTACCCCCAGAAGCCAAAACGTTAGGGACACTGATTACAGATGTCCTTCCCTCCAGGTCAGGCATAACCTGAACCTGGCCTCCCAACCCAGGGACTAAACCCTGCAGTTGAACACTTGCCTGGCACACCAGGACTCCCGGGGCGCACACAGCTTCCCCCTGAGGGTAACACATACCTCATGTGTTGGGTGACAGTCTGCCTGGCGCAGATCTCCCGACCCCTGTCCATCTGACAGTGCGCGAAGATCCCCCAGGACAGAAGTGGTGTCACCATGGTCACTCCTAGGAGACTCAGCCCTTCTGGCTGGCCCCTGACCCACTGGTTTTCCCACTGGGGAACACATCCCCCTCTCACCCCTCCATCTGGACTTCTGCACCCTCCACTTAGGAATGGCACCGCCAGACACCAGAACCCCTGGAGCTCCGTTTACAGACGCTCCAGGTTCTCCTGACACTAGGAGATCCCCCTCAAATGGCCTACTAGTACAGCATAGGCCCCCAACCTGGTGTTCCCTTAGGGAACCCTCCAGGCCCTGAGACTGGGTTTCGGGCACCTTGGGACACAGCCCACACTCACTCCTTCTCCGCTGAGACAGGACGTGAGCCCCTACACCCCTCCCACTACACCAGGACCTAGCTGGGCTACTCTGAACCTCTCCCACCACACAGGTCTGGAAGATACCTGAGCCACTTCTTTTAGGATCACTCCCCAATGCCTCTTCAGACCCTCTGGCACTCACCCAGAGGTCTGCCTCCCGTGCGAGCTCCCTGGGATCAGAGAACTCACACTCCAACAGGTGTTGGCGCAACCCCGGAAACCAATTACTGAACATGTGCTCTCTGACAAACAGATTGAACAGCCCTTCAAAATCATTTGCCGTGCTACCCAGCACCCAACCTTTCAGTGCATCACAACATTCATCCACAAACTCCCCCCAAGACTGGTGAGACAGTTTCCTACTGCCCTTGAACCTCAACCTATACCCTTCAGGTGTGACATCCTCTTCCTGAGAACTAGGTACCACGCTCTGGGATCTGGGAGTGGGACTTCCTGCACTGGACTCCATATTGCTGCCACCACTGGACCCCACCCTCACTGGTGAATCCAGACAACTAAAACTATACTCAGGGGATAATCTACCCTCCAGAGCTAGTTTCTCTGGCAAAGGCCCTCTCTGCCTCTGCCATCCTCTCTTGCGCTAAGACCCTCTCGGTCTCTAGCTTTTTCTCTTCAAGGACCAACGCCTTGAGACTCAACTCCTGGGCCAACAAGGCCTTTTTCTCCTTCAAACCCAGCGGCGCAATCTCCTTGGCATACTCTAACTGGAGCGTGTCCAAAGCCAGCTGATGCTCCCTTTCTTCTCTCCTATCTACCCACTCCTCTGGGGACAGAGAAAGGGATGGGGCACTGCCCCCGGCACTGGACCCAGCAAGGGACTCCCTATTTATGGGGTCCTCACTACCTACTGGCGTCCCTGCCCTGTCATTTTCTCTCTCCTGTGCAGACTCTTCAGGACCTCCCTCAAAACCACCACTTAGGTATGCGGAGGGGTAATCTGAAAGGGCCCCCCAGGGCTCTAAGGGTTCTCCCCTGCGGAGGGCTTCATAGAGGAACATTTCTGAGGATGTTACCCTCTATTGGTATCCCCCTCTTTCTGCAGAATTCCTCTAACTCCTCCCGAGTGTACTCCAAAAGGTCATCCTCATTATAGACTAACCCCATCTTGGCAAGATACACAACCCACAGTGCAACAGGAGAACACAATTAAAAAAAATGACACTTTTAGGAGAAAACAAAATCAGGAAAAATAATCCCCAAACCTGTGATTATCTAAATGCAGAGTTTGTAGTGCAATCAGTTGTCGCTGTGGTACTACGCAAACGCAAGTCCTATCCTCACCGCTGACAACCAATGTTAGAAATGGGATTTCTGGTTGGCTAGGGCAAACGCCTAAGCCAGGCAGAACCCACCACTCTAGTCAGGGCAAGGGAGTTACACACTGAAGATAACCCCTGCTCACCCCCTTGGTAGCTTGGCACGAGCAGTCAGGCTTATCCCAGAGGCAATGTGTAAAGCATTTGCGCAACACACACACACAGCAGCAACACACTAGGCACACCACAAAGAAAACTCCACATCAGGTTATATAAAAAATTGCCTTTGTATTATCCAAAACACATTAGAATCATAATCACACATATACACTGTGCCAACTGGCACTAGGCAATATTCACAGGGGATTATATACATGACGGGGCCAATCGGGCCACTGTCAGAACCTTTAGAAAGCACTAGTAGCAATTGTAAAACACAACCAGTAACTACTGGTACAATACTGTACTTAGCATCATCACCTGCAACATAAACCCATTATGTCTGCATCACATTAGGCATAAGACACATTATGCATAACCATCATAAGCATAAACACATTATGCAATCTCTGTAGGCATAAACACATTATGCCATAGGCATCACAAGCATAAACATTATGCAATAGTCATGGTTCATAAATCACATTTAGCAACAATCAGATTAGGCATAAACACATTACGCAATTCTTGTAGAGCCTTGCGCCCTACCCGTGTCACCAAAGTGACCCCCAGGCCAACTGGCCTTTCACTGGGGCTTAAATGCCCTCTGTCCCAAATGTCAGGGCGTAAATGTAGGGCCTCTCAAGTAGCCCTCTGGCTGCCAATGCAGCGAAAACACTGCGCAATGCGCTGGGGGCGTGGGGTGCAACTCACCCCTTCCTCATAATGAAGCAAGAGATGCCCCCTCGTTGCAGCTGCCCGCTCTCTCTCGCGGTGCAGCTGTGGAAGCCAACCAGCTCTGGCACCACTGTGCCGCTCAGGTCCCACTCCGGGAGTTAAGAACAAAAAAATGCCCACTCGGTGTAGCTGCCTGCGCTCTCGCGGTGCAGCTGGGAAGAAGTCCGATCCGCACTGGCACCACTGTGCCTTTGAAGCCCTCTTACGGAACTTCCATAAACTGTGCCCCGTGGACCCCCTCCTTTGGGACTGCTCCGGTGCGTTGGATTAGCAAGACAGCTGCCCACTACCACTCGGGGAAGCTGCTACTGCAGGGGAATGTAGCCACACTAACCCCACCTCTCCCACGGCTTCTCACCTGAGGTGGGGCCGCGCTCTCTTTATGACCTGGACGCGGGCGAGGCTCGCCTCTCCGTTCTCCATTTCCTTGGGGGCTGCACGCACGCAGCTCAGCCGCTCTGTCCTCCCTCAGGTCGGCATGCGGGGCTCTCCTCGGGACACGGGAGCCCCGCCCACAGTCAGGCCGAGGACACCTGACGTCCGGGTCTCGCTGCTCCTTCCGGCTTCCCGTCTGCAGGACAACACGCGGGGCTCCCACCGGCACACGGGGGCCCCGCCTTCCTCTTCGGCCTCGTTTCCGGCCGTCTGCTTCCCTTCCCTGGCCCTGCCCACAGTCAGGCTGCGGGCGCCTGACTTCCGGGTCGCTGGCGGCGGTGGCTTCTTCGGGAAGGCACAAATGCGGGGTGGGCTCCCGCTCCTTTTAAGGCACAAATGCGGGGTAGGCTCCCGCTTCTTCAATGCTTACAAATGCGCGGTGGGCTCCCGCTTTTCCTCAAGCAGGCACCAACATGCGGGGTGGGCTCCCGCCGTTAACCACACAAATGCAGGGGAATCCCCACGTCGGGATTCCCTCCGGGCAAGTGGCAGCCCAGCGCTGCGGAGCACGCACGCTCCTCGTCTCCTGGCAGGATTGGAGTCCCCCTCCCTGGGGCTCCAACAGTAGAGGTGTAGCGCTTCACGAAGCGCTGGAACCCAAATGCTTCATAGGGGCAAGGCTGGGCCCAGGCAGGCCAACACACAGGGCTCTCCAGCAGGGAGACAGTCCCTCGTGGCGGTTCCTCCTGGGGCCCAGCAGCAGCAAGTCCCCCCCCAAGTCACAAGGGGGGACTTGGGGGTCACAGCCCCTGCATATATACCCCATTTTCCTTTGTTCTGCCCTTGGCACAGGGCTTGGGGAACCAGCCTGAACTGGTTCTGGGGTTTTTTGGAGCACTCTGTTTACAGGGCTCCTCTTCCCCATTGTCAGGTGGGGGCTCGGTCATCAGACCAGCACAGGGGGGCGGAGCCAGCATTCACCCAGGCAGGCACAGACCTATTCATGGTCAGGGGACTACTTCTCCCACTACTCCAAATGCAGATCTCCCATTCAGCCTAGCGCTGACTCACCCTGCCCTCCCTGGAGCCACACACACCTCACCAGCCCCTGTCACTCCAAAGCCAGACATGCAATCCACATCAGGCAGGCAGACACATAGCACACAGAAATGCCAACTTCTAAAAGTGGCATTTCTAAAATAGCGATAATAAATCTGCGCACACCATTGCGCAGCATTTATTATTACTATTCCAACCATACCAAACTTGACCACGCTGCTCCTCTCATATCAGGAATTACCACTTAAACACTTATCAGGGAATCCCCAATGCATTCCTATGGGAGGGCAGCCTCACAGCAGTGAGAAATCAAAATGGCTGTTTGTCACTACCAGGACATGTCACACACTTAAGGTACATGTCCTACCTTTTACCTACAATGCACCCTACCCATAGGGCTAGCTGGAGCCTACCTTAGGGGTGACTGACATGCAGTAAAAGGGGGGGTCACAGACGTGGCACACACTTTAGGTGTCACGTCACAGCGGCAGTAACACTGCGCGCACAGGCCCTGCAATGGCAGAGGCCTGAGACAGGTTTGAAAGGCTACTTTGGTGGGTGGCGCAATCAGTGCTGCAAGCCCACCAGTAGCATTTAATTTACCAGCCCCGGGTATATGAGATACCACTTTACAAGTACTGACAGGTAAATTAAATATGCCAAACAGGTGTAGACCCATCTTACCATGTTTACCACAAAGAGCACACGCACTTTACACTGGACAGCAGTGCTAAAGTGCCCAGAGTCCTAGAACCACCAACACCATGTCAGAAAAAAAGGCTAGGAGGAAGGCAAAAAGTTCAGGGATGACCCTGCAAAAAGGGCCAAGTCCAACAGCCACTTTGAAAAATAGAAGAACTGTAAACTAAAAAAAATAAACTAAAAAAAATAGAAGGAAGGAACTCCAAATTATGCACTGGGACTGGCTTGTGCCACGTTTAACAAGCATAATCCAAAATATTTTTGGGAGATGGTCAATTTGATTAAAATTAGAAATAGCATTGCAATGCTAATAAACACCCATATTCAAGACTCACATTGGGTATCTCATTTTCAGTCGATCTACAGCTACAACAACAATCTTATCTATGCTTCATACACTACATATAGTCCAGATGCCGACCACAAAGATAAACTTGATATTGATGACGTTTCCCTTGCTATTCAGTAGAGCCCATCTGGCAAAGTCCCCGGACCCAAAGGGGCTCCTTGAGGCATTTCTAGATGTAATTTGGACAAATTTGGCCCCGCTGTTAACAAATATTTTTAATAATTGCAGGACTTCTAATTTTCTCCCGTCTTGGTCAACATCTATTTACACTCCCAATTTTTTAAAAAAGGCAACAGAATCGAACAACACTGCTATATGCCCATCTCATTTACCGATTCTTTAATTAAGATTTTACGCCGAGTGTTTTTAATAGAATTTGGGAGCTAGCTAAATCGATGAATATCTTATGCATATGTTACTATGGGTTTAGATAACATTTAGGTACTATGGAACAAATGCCTTAACCTAAATCTACTAATTGGCAAATATACCATAGCCAGACATAGCAAGTTATATTTAGCATTTATGGACTTATCGAGTGCTTTTGACAGGGTTAATCGTTCTAAGTTGCGGTACCTTTTAGTAGAAATTGGTCTTGATCCTGCACTCATCATTTTTCTTACCAATTTGCACAGTAATCTGACAGCAGAGGTGAGATTAGGCCCAAAGGAGCAGCTAATGGAAGCTTTCAACCTGTAAAGGGGAGTACCTCAAGGATGTGTACACGCCACCCTTTTATTTATTTTATATATAAATAATAGTAACTCTTTTTATTGGAAAGCTCTACTGATGTTCCAGTGATTACAGGAACCCCTGGGCCAGTGTTATACGTTGATGATGTTGTGCTACTGGCCCGCACCCCGAGGGCACTGCGCAAATTGGTGGAATATTTTTCAGATTTTATGTCTAGCCTGGATTTGAGTGCTAATTTGACCAAATCCCAGATTATGTCCTGCAGCCCCGGAAATTCCAACTTGTGCACCCTTTGAAGTGCTTAATTTGGGAAATAAGGAGGGCCGGTGCCCAAAGCTCTGCTCAAAAGCCTTGCATGTGCTATTAAGTGTCAGCACACCAAATGACAAGAATTCTTAGTCCTGAATCCACCTCGGGCCTCTTCAATTCACTCCCAGACACTCCCTGCCCCTTTATCTATCTCTTGTAGGTTCCTGCTGTCGCCGTTGGCGGCGGTTTTTCCATCTTTCTCTACCTCCTTCTTTCCTGTTTGTGTGTTTTTCCCTCTCTTGCTTTAGGGAAATGTCTGATATAAGGAAAGCTATATGCCAATCCCCAAAAATGGGTGAAAGTGACCCCCCACCGGCAACCACCGTCTCAAATTAAGGACTGACACTTTCCATAGATAAAACAATTTCTAGCAAAGGTGCATGATTTTCCATACTTGGGGATAGTTTTGCATTTCTTCTCTTATCTGAAGATCATCATCGGTGTCCGGTGTCAGAAATGTCTTCAGTCTTTGGGTTTACTACAAAAAATACCACCTAAAATTGAAGTAAAACTTATTGCTCGTTTGCATGACTACGGGGCTGCGATATGGGGCTTTGCTAAGTGTCCTTCTTTACAGTGCGAAGAGAATAGTTTTTGCATGTGTAACCTCTCTGGGCCTCCCTGCACATCGCACTTTGTGTCATGAGAAGCTTAGTTTACCATACCTTGCGGATATCATTAAATTAGCTCCGTTAATGGTATGGATTAGTGTCTGGCTGAACCCATATGCCAATCTAAATCATTTTAGTATTATGGACTGCTTAATTTGTGAAAAAGGGCTGTCTATTTGTTGGCTGCTGTATTTTAAATCAAATATAATAAAGTTGGGACGCCCATTGTTGTTTGAAAACTCCTTTTCAAATGCAAAAAAATATAAGCTCTGAGGGGCATATTTACAAGCCCCTTGCGCCACTTTTGCGCCGCCGTTGCGTCACGCATGTGACGCAGCGGCGACGCAAACCATGCGCCGCGTTGCGCTATATTTACAACGTGACGCATCTAGGGAGATGCGTCACGTAGTAAACCCCTGCGCCACATGAAACCTGCGTCAGGTTTCATGTGGGCGTACCGGCGCAGGGGGGGGCATTCCGGCGCAGGAACGCCTCGGAAAAGTGACGCAGTGAAATCTACAAGATTTCACGCAGTCACTTTTCCGACGCTGGTGCGTCAAATCCTTACGCCTGCTTCAAGCAGGCGTAAGGATTGACGCACCATGTTAGGGATAGGAAGGTTGGAACAGTGCTGGAGTTGCGTCGCGCTTGCGACACAGCTTCAGCACTGCGCCAACCTTCCGCCGGCAGATGCGTCACGCATCTGCTTATCCCTGCGCCACGATGCGCCGCATTGTAAATGCGGCGCATCGGACGTGGCGTAAGGGTAAACTTGCATGACGCATTTTCCCTGGCGCATCCCTGCTGATATGCAGGGATGCGCCAGGGAACGTAAATATGCCCCACAGTTTAAAATGTTTCCTTGAACACCTGCGCTTTAGCAGAGAAGTAATCGAATTGTCGGACAATATGTGTTGCTACAGTCCTGTAATGGCATTGAACCCTACCTGTCGCTGGTCTCAGGGAATTGGCAACATGCCTTACTCTTTCGTTTTAGATCAGGCACCGTGGAGCCTTTTATGTTTTTCCCTTCGGCCAATTCAGTTCTGCAGATATGTGCACTTGTCCTTTCGATGGCATATCAAGCCAGACCTTGTTGCAGTTTACTTTTTTTCTGTGCATAATATAATATTTTTACCAGATGATTTTCAATCCCACTATTGAGAAAATGCAATTTCAAAAAAAGTGCTCTGTTGCTTTCTACTTTCGACAGATGTTTCCCAATTAATTTGTATGTTTGGCAGTAGGTGCACTCTTAAAACCAGTTGTTCAGTGCCGTAAATCTGCTTTATTGTAATTGCCTACACATGTGTATTGTTTTATCTGGCTTTTACTTTTTATGTGTGTCTAAGACACGCAAAATAAAGTTGATTGATCGATTGATAATTGATTTTGTAAAAGATCATTCCCAGGCTCCGTCATCAGGCCCCCTCTCTTTTCCTCCTTTCCTGTGTCCTGTCACAAACAGCATATTGTGGTGGCCTTAGAGCCGCATACAGTACTATGCAAGCAACCAACACAACAGAACACAGGTTTCTTGGTGTGGGTGTATGGGTGACTGTGTGTCAGGTGGTCTGTAAGCATAGGTGATGGTAGGTATTTGAACTTAGATGCCAGTTTGACTGCGGATGTGTATTCATGGAGGTCTGTAGATATGTTGGTTTGTATGCATGGTTACATGTATGTGCCACTTATTTCAATGTGCATGTGGATGTTGGGCATTTGTGTGAATCCACTGCAGAAAAGTCAAAACTATTGACTTTGTCAACCCTTGTTTGCCGTGGACGCACTGACCATTCTTAGTAGTTTGCTTACATCTTCCGAAATCTTTTATACATATATTTCTATAAAATAAAATAGGTCAAAAAAGTCTGCAATTTACAAGTGTATTAGCTTTGAGATTTAGTCCTCAAGCTATATGTTTCATACTGCATTTTTCATAATATAGACATTATTTCAACAATTTCTTTAATGGACAATAAAATGCCTTAAAAGAACATTTAGAGGTGTGAACTGTGTCTGTCCTTTTTCATTTCTGAAGATGGAAAAGTTCGGAAGCACAATGCCCCAAACCTTTTCGATTTTCTCCTGCACCACATATACGCAAGAGCTTTTTTATTCAATAAGATACGACTTGAAAAATCCCATAAGCTTTATCTTTTTATTGTGCTAACTTGACTGGCGTTTTAAGCTTCTTTTCTGTGGAGACAGTGTCATAAAGCAGAATCCGTGCTTCCAGTGCCAAACACAGCTCATTTGTAGTCATGGAAGTACATATTCGTGCACGTCGACAGGAAAGTGGGTCGTTATCACTGGGGCTTAAGATGTTTGTTCAAATGAAGTTCACTGCAGACTACGGTGCCCTAAATTAGCAACCTCTTAACCACAGAGTAGAATAAATGGAGTTCCCAGTAAAGCCACATAGTAGACTAATAGCAAAAGCGCATTGAAGTATCTTACATAGGAGCTTTTCGCGGATATTGCCCTGCATATGCTGATTGCATGTGCTAAATTCAAGCTGCCTCCTGGGTCTTTTTTTTGTTTGATCTGTTTATTAAGAGTTTTTCATAATACTGTTACAGCGTGTAAATAGACATAAGAATATTACAAGGGTGTTAACAGATGACTATGCAATAGAAACATTTGAGTGAGCACAACATTGCTAGTCCAGTGTACATCCCCGCAATACAGGATACAGTTAGCCTGTGCGGCTCAGAGTAAGAGTGAGAGATGCTTCTCAAGGTGACCAGTCAGAATATAGCCATATTTTCTGCAACATTCCATGGTAATGACCTCAAAAAGCTGCCTCCTGATTCTTCAAACGAGAGGCGAATCATGCCTGTATGAAGTTCGTTCTTGCTGTCTGTTAGAATGATTATTTTTAATAATAATTTGTTTTATATAGTGGGTGCTACTTCCGTTTTCTTGCTAGTTAATGATGTGAACAGCAAGGGCCATATTCAAGAAGACATTTTTGGCCATAATTCAAAATGTACGGCCAAAAATACTTACATTTATGCCTTCCAGGAATTCAAAAAGGGATACTGGCATATGTCTATGGTTTTACTACTGCAGCTTTCTGCATGCGAGTGCGGGGAAATCTGCAATAGTAAATCTCTGCTCTTGGGGTTGAAAATGTACATTTGTGGACATTCCCAAATTCCCATCCCATTCCTTCCCACCCTGGTAGTGTCTGGACAATTACTCCAACTAAGGACTAGATTAATTTCCCTACCATGATGGGAAGGAAAACAGAACCCAAGGAATTGCTGGCTGTGAAGGAGGAAGGAATTTTCCCACCGGGAAACATGTTTTCCTGACAGAGAAGAATTTCACAGGAGGCACCCTTCCACCTGTGCTGAATTTTATGCTACATAGAATTCTCCATAGGGGGACTGTGACAATGCCATACTTTCAAAGTGTACTACTGGAAATGTTGTTAAATAGCAATAATGGAGTAAATCTGCACACATATGTTATCATACCTCTACAGGTACAGATTGTTGGACTTGGCCCTTGAAGGGCCACCCGCAAATTATTTGCTTTCACCCCTCCTGTTTTCTGAATTTGTTTTTGTGTATACTAGAACTCTGTACACTTGAACACTGGGAACCAGAGCTAAAGTGCTTGGCTCTCTCCCTAAAACATGGTAACATTGGATTACCCTTGATTGGCCCATTTAATTAACTTATAAATCCCTAGTATATGGTACTACATGTACTCAGGGCCTGCAAATTAAATGCTACTAGTGGGCCTGCAGCACTCATTGTACCACCCACTACAGTATCCCTTTAAACATGTCTCAGGCCTGCCATTGAAGACTGTAATGCAGTTGTAAACTATCAATCTGACCTGGCAAAATAAACCTTTTGCCAGGCCTAAAACTTCCTTTTTCATGCATATACATCACCCCCAAAGTAGCCCCTAAAAGCCCATAGTGCAAGGTCCACTGCATTTAAATAGTAGGGCAAGTAGGTTTAAGTTTTACATGTCCTGGTAGTGAAAACTGCTAAATTCCTTTTTCGCTACTGTATGGCCTATTTCTCCAACTGGATAACATTGAGTTACCTTATTACATTTAATATGTACTAACTTTTGATCAGGAGAAGGTAGAAAGGTCTTGTTTGGACTCAAATTAATTGTAATTCAAAATCCTCTTTAATGGTAATGTCGAATTTCGATTACAATTTTGGAAATGCTGAAAATGCCACTTTTAGAAAGCTACCAATTTCCTTCTCAAAACCTTCTAAGGCTTACTAGGAGTTCCCAGATGCTTGGGCCTGTTAATGGCTCTTCCATTAAGAATGCTTATTGGGGGCGTGGCCAAGTGTCGGAGCAAAATGGCCGCTTAAGCCACTAGCTCCGTGATCCTCCTTCCTCCTCCGTCTATCCTGACCACATATCCTTGCTTCCCGAAGCGGGTGTCCTACGCCGGAACACTAGCGGCGCGCCGTCACCCCACCCCCGCAGAGCTACGACAGCGGGGAGCGGAGATACGGGCCCCGGCGGTTTCGGGCCTACCTGCAGAAGTGAAGCCGGGGGCTCGATTTTTGCGGCCGGACCGAGTCCGTGGAGAGGAGTGGCCGTTCTGGACGGGCCGCGCGTAGACGACGGGAGGATCGCCACGGTAGCGAGACCCGGGAGGGTCGAGCGGGGCTGTGTCTATCTGGCGGCCACGGCTGTTGATGGCAGACTATCGGCCGGACGGAGGAAAACCGACCGACGTCGGCGTGCTGAGGGCCCGGACCTTGGAGCTCGAGACTGTGGCTGCGGAGCCTAAGGGACACGACCTGCGACCTGCCTGCAGGCAGAAATAGGGGAGGAGGCCGGTGGATCGCGGCTGGAGCGCCCCCACCTACAGCCCCCCAGGATAACATTACCGGAGCCCCCCGCGACCTCAGGAGTAGGCACGCAATGGCCATCCCGGGTGAGGTGAGGAGGTAAAGCATTGGTGTCGGTCTCAGCGGTGGGTTGGAGAAGCTGAATGACTCTATAATGCTGTGGGTGTCTGGATGACCCGTACCCCTAATCAACGCCGGATGAAGGACGTGCCTCGCGGGGATCCATGAGAGCATAAGAGCGACTGGTGAGGTGACGGCTCGGTGGGCAGGATTCCTGGCGGACAGAAATTGTGGGTACAGCTGGGTGTTGGCTGAGGTGCGCATTGACGGACTGGTGTGTGGGGTGCACTGGTGTCTCGACCGCCTGTGGGACGACGCCCTGCTCCGGCGCGCGCTAAGGTGGCCAGTGGCGAAGAGAAGCGACCAGCGGGAACCCCCGCGGCCACTGGCGCTGCCGTGACTGTCGACCGCATAAGACCCGAGGAGGGGCTGCGGTGGAACGCACCTTCACCGTGGTGGCTACAACTAATGACTACCATGGAGAAAGGGAAGGGGACAGGCACTAGGGGGTCCAAAATAATACAAACTAACAAATTGGACCGCTATGCTTTGCCCAAGGAAGCACTGCAGGGTCGGCAATCCTTCGGAGGGGCAGCAGCCGAACAGGGTGCAGAGGAACCGGAGTTATCCCTAAAAGATGTAATGAAGGCTATCGCAACGGTCCAGTCCACATTGGAACATAAAATAGACACAATGGCGATTGATGTCAGCCTAATCCGGGCACACCTTTCTAAGGTCCATGAAAAAGTGGCGCAAGTGGAACTGACTACTGCTAGTTTGGTCGAGGATATGAACCAAGTGCAGGGAGAGCTCCGGGACATGCAGACGTTCCGCAAAGCCACTGAACTTAAGCTGGACGACTATGAGGGCGCCTCCGGCGCAACAACCTTCGCATTTTGGGGGTGCCGGAGAAAGCGGAAGGGCAGGCACCGGACCTATTTGTCGAAGACCTCATATTACAGCAGTTACAGCCCAAGGGACTCAGCAAGTTCTTTGTTGTGGAGCGGGCACATAGGGTTCCTGGTGGTCCACCTAGGCCGGGGGCCCCTCCTCGACCGATGTTGGCAAGAGTCCTCAACTTTCGCGACAGGGATGCCGTACTCCAGCATGCCCGTAACCGGACCCCCTCCGCTTCGAAAACGCGACCATCTCCTTTTTCCCGGACTTTACGCAGCGGGTGCAGAAACAGAGACTATCTTTCATGACGATAAAGCGTAAGCTTCGAGATGCGGGCCTGAAATATTCAATGCTGTTTCCTGCACGTCTCCGTGTAGAAGCGGAGGGGAGGGCTTTGTTTTTTGAACGGCCGGAGGAGGCAGATGACTGGCTTGAACACCACATGGGGCGGACAGAGCGAAGTGGCGACGCGGGAGGAGAAGCAGGTTCCCGGACTCCTATCTAACCGATCTATACAGACTAACTGTGGCTCTGAATGTAATGTATAATACTCCCTGCTGGGATCAGAGATGGGTTGAGGGGGGGTGACGGCCAGTCCCATAGGGGTAACACTCCTTCATTAAGGGGTGTTGTCAACGGCGCGGACTTACGCACTAGGGGGGCAGTAAGGGAGCTCATCCTCAGAGGAGGAAGCAGAGGGACGAGAAGCCACGTCCGCACAAGTTCTACTATTAGACCACAATAGGGCGACAGGCACTCTGCAAGTTTACAATGGGCAGTTTAAAGTCCAGAGGGCAGGGTAGCAGGGTGGGGGAAGTTGGGTGGGAGTGTTATATTGGTTTTATGTTATTGTTATTGCATCGGCGTCCGACTCAGAAATAGCTGGTGAGGAAACAGCAATCCGAGGTTATCTACAACATGCACCATGGGGGACAAACATCTTAAAGTCTTGAGCTGGAATGTCAACGGGTTGGGGGACAAGATAAAGCGCAGTGTGGTGCTTCAATACTGCAAACAACGGGCTCCAGATGTAGTCCTGTTGCAAGAAACACATTTAATGGGAAACGTATGTAGGGCCATGCAGAGAGGGGGCTATAGAATGGCTGCACATGCGGGATTCACGACGGGGTCCCGAGGAGTGGGTATCATGATTAAGACCTCCCTTCCCCTCGCAATCACATCGACTTGGGTAGATGACAGGGGCAGATACGTTGGAGTCTCGGGGATGTGGGAAGGCCGGCCCATCACACTCATGTCAATATACGTCCCCCTGGACTGCAGTGCTCTACCTTTACTGACCTGGGCTCGATATTGCTCTCTATCCCGGAGGGTCTTCTTCTCCTGGGGGCGACTTCAACGCCGTAGTTTCAGGTACACTTGACAGATTCCCTCCGCGGGATATAGGGCCTTCTTCCCGGTGGTTGCCCGAATTTCTTGACGCTATGGGGTTGGTGGACGGGTGGAGGTCCTATCATCCAGACCGGGCCCAGTACACTTTCCACTCCGGCGCACACCAAAGTCTCTCTCGGTTGGACTACTGTCTGGTGCCGGCAGAGCAGATCAAATATATACATGAGATCCGGCACATGGCCAGGGGGATATCGGATCACTCGCCATTGTGGATCCACATTGCCCTTAGCCATAATACAGTGGGTAAAATAGCGCCCATTAATCCTTGGCACCTCCGCAATCCCAAAATCCGCACGCACCTTATCAAAACTATGAGTGACTACTTTACCGAAAACGAAGGTTCGGTGCTCTCCTCTCAGTCTCTATGGGAGGCATTTAAAACAGTGATCCGTGGCCAGGCAGTCTCACTGATTGCGGGAACTAAAAAAGAGAACCAGAAGGAGGCATCAGATATGGAGGCCGAGATTGACAGACTAGAAAGTGACCTGGAGGCGGGAGTCACCCCAGAGAGGCTTCATCTGCTGAGTCTTAAACAACACGAGTATAGGGCAGTGGTCACCGAGAAAGCAAAGATCATTGGTAGAGAACGACAAGGTAGACTATATGACTTAGGAGACAAAGCAGGGAAATTGATAGCATGGCTTGATAAAAAGGAACTGGCGAGTAGATTGGTCCCTGAACTCAGAAGCGACACAGACACTATCATCACAGACCCCCAAGAAATTGTTAATAGCTTCGCTAACCACTTCCAGACAGTATACACCACATTGGCCGGGGGTTCTGAGGCAGACTCGCAAGAAATGATACGAGACATAGCACTCCCCTGTCTGTCACTAAGTGATCGCGACCTTATGGATGGCGAGTTAACAGCGGACGAAGTTGCGCAAGCAATCCGTTCCCTAAACTCGGGCAAGGCCCTTGGCCCCAATGGGCTCCCCATTGAGCTTTATAAGCTACAACCTGATAAACTAGCGCCATATTTAAAATCAATGTTTGAGGAGTCTAGGGAATTGGGCATGTTGCCACGGGATCAGAGGGTAGCCACCATAGTGACTATTCATAAAGAGGGTAAACCCAGGACGGAATGTGCCTCATATAGGCCAATTTCCCTCCTGAATGCGGAGCCTAAAATTCTCGCCAAACTCCTGGCCAATCGCCTCATCAAAGTAATTGGTGAACTGGTCCACCCGGACCAGTCCGGATTTATACCCCGCAGAAACACGGCATTGAATCTCCGGCGAGTGCATGGTGTGATAGGGAGAGCGCATACCATTCAGGAACCTGCGATAATAGCTTCTTTAGACGCGACAATGGCATTCGACACACTCGAGTGGCCATATCTCTGGGCGGTGCTGTCAAAACTGGGATTCGGCCCGAAATTTATTCAGTGGGTGCGACTCTTGTATAATGAACCCTTGGCCCAGGTAGTGGTTAACAATAAGATTTCCACCACATTCCAGCTCAGTCGGGGAACCCGTCAGGGCTGCCCGCTCTCCCCCTCCTTTTCGCATTGGCTCTTGAACCTTTGGCAGCATGGATACGACGTGACCCTAGAGTGAGAGGATTGAAGTGGTCTTCGGAATGTGAAGACCGCATCTCATTATACGCAGATGACATATTGCTCTACCTTGCGTCCCCCAGAAGATCTTTGATAGTAGTGCTAGATATCCTTAAAGTCTTTGGTAGACTCTCTGGGTTCACGGTCAACTGGAATAAGTCCTCCCTATTTGTCTTAAGTGGGGATCGGCCTCTGCTCCCCGCGATTGTCCAATACAAATTACCACGGTGGGCTTCAAGTATTTGGGTATTTTTATCTCACTAGATCCCCAATCACGCTATGACCATAACCTCCTTCCCCCTCTGAGCAGACTGAAAGCAGATGTAGCCAGGTGGAAATCGCTTCCCATCTCCCTCTTGGGTAGAGCTACTCTGTTCAAGATGATGTCCCTGCCGCGATTCCTGTACATATTACATAATACTCTGGATCCCATCCCCCGCAATATTTTAAGGAAATTGAAGGACTACAGAGGCAGCTGCTCTGGGAGGGGCGACCTCGAATCGCCCTAACCAAACTGACGCTAAACTGGTATGATGGAGGCATCAGCCTCCCGGATATCAAAAAATATTATTGGGCTGCGCAATTGGTAGCAGTTAACCACGGTACCTATGGCAGAATTGAGGATCCTGGCTATGCGATGGATAAGTGGATACTACCTGGGGGTAATTATAATAGGGCATTATATGCAAGACCCCGGAAATATATCTTGACGGGGCCTACTAGGCATGCGGTCCGGATCTGGCACGAGGCGTCCTCCTCACTCGGGTGGGGCCGACAATTAACGATGTCTACCCCGCTATGGGACTCAGAGATATTGGGTAGCCTGTGGAAAACAAAAGGATTTGACAGGTGGGATCGTATTGGCATCTCTCAAGTTAAAGACATCTGGGGCCCGAGAGAGATCAAGACATTCGCCGAACTCCAAGCGGAATATGCACTTGCAAACACCGAGTACTTCCGGTATGCGCAAATATCCCATTCGCTCCTACGGGCACTCCCCGAGAGCAAGCTCCCTCCTGACGCCTCCCCACTAGAAGACAGGATACTTGATGGACACCTACCTGATAAAACTATTTCACTGATCTACCAAAAATTAGTCAACAACACCGAAGATCCTCTCCAGGTCCTGCGGAGTAAATGGGTAGCAGACGGAGTGGAAATAGATGATGAGGACTGGCAGGATGCGGTCTCCTCCCCCGGGTGGTAGCCATCTCAGCACGACTCAGACTTGTCCAACTTAAAATCCTACATAGGGCCTATGTCACGGGACCTCGCCTTATCCGCATGGGACTTGCAGACAGTGGGGACTGTAGGAGACGGTGTGGACACATAGGGACATTCATGCACATTATCTGGGAGTGTACGCAGGTGGGTCTCTACTGGCAAAAAATCCACGACGTGATCAACTCGGTGCTATCAGTGCGTCTCCTCCCAGAGGCACGACGATGCCTCCTGAATATATGGGAGCCTACTGACCTAAACACCCACCAAATACAATGGGTTACACTTGGGCTCATGCTCGCCAAGAGGAACATTGCACAGCTATGGGGAGCGGCGAACACACCCGCTTTGGATGATTGGGGAAAGGATTTAGACTGGTGTATGTTTCGAGAAAAAACTGTATATCTGGCAAGGGGTTGCCCTGGGAAATGGACACGAATATGGGGCCCATGGAATACTTATCGAGGAGAAATCTGTGCCCCTCCCTGTGCTGCTGAACATGACACCCCCCCTCCGTAACATTCCTTCTGTGTAAAATGATTAGAAAATACCCCTGAGATTTATGAGATGTATACCTTGATGTTTCCTCTGTATATTGTCCATGTGTCCGATGTATGTTTAATAAAAAAAAAAAAAGTTAAAAAAAAAGAATGCTTATTGGGCCTTGACAGTGAATAATTGGGGACTAGGAGTGGGCAGGATGGACCGTCTTTCCAAAGACGGCTGTGAGCGGAGCTATTCCCTGCCCCACTTACATTTCAAAATGCTTGTGCCCAGCATACAACAAAGAAATCTAACACTAGTCTTTTGTGACCCTAGACTTCTTGAGCCTTGGCAAAGGAAGGGAAGAACTTTCCAGAACCAGATGTGGGGGTAGACTCAAAAATTTCCTCACTCCAAAGGATGGCACCAGGTATAAATATTAGACCTCCTAAGCCACTCTATAGTACACTCTCAGAGCCGAGGACATTACAGAGGAAGGACTGCTTTGTTCAACAGATGACTGTCCTGCTGCTTGATGATTGCCTTGTTCCCCAGAGGAGGACCCTGCTTCTTCAGGCTTGCCTTGTTCCCCAGAGGACTGCCCTGTTGCAGGAGGCCAATCTGGTTTTCCAGAGGGCTGCACTGCTGCTCGAGGCTTGCTTTGTTCCCCAGAGAACTGCCCTACTCTCTGCTAAGGAGGACTGTACCTGCTAGCTCATCACAGGCTACCTGAGTAAATCCAAGGGTCAGTTGGCTGACCTCCTGTTCTGAGCTACAGGGACACAACAAGCTCTAAAGGCCTCCCTGCATCTGCCCAGCTGACCTTCTACAACTAGACCTGCCTGGACATGCAAATGGACATACCTGAGCCCAGCCAGCCTCTGCTAGAGTGAGTTCTGATCCCCAAGAGGTGACGTTTAAGGTACTGGGCCCTTAGCTGGCATCAGAGTACGCTCCTCCATAAGAAAAGGAGAAATCCTAGAGTTATGAACTCATCGCGCCGGCTTTTGAGTAGGTAACTTTTTCAGCATGACTAACCTGGTCCCTGTACTCAGCCTATGCTCCATCGCAGTCATCCTGAACTTGTGACTTTCCCCCCAGTCTAGCATTACCACATGACCACCAGTGGCGCTTTGTGTTTTTTGGGGCTATACTTACCTAAAACTTGAAATTGCATATCTTTGGTTCTACTGATTGGAGCTATGTTGTTCTGGCCTTATTTCATATATTAAGATTTTCTGCATGTTTCTAAATTGGTTTGGGATTTTTCTTGTGTGGTGTTTTTACTTCATTACTGTCTGTGTTTCTGTTGCATTAATACTTACACAGTACCTCTAAGTTAAACCTGACTGCTTTTGTGCCAGGCTACCAGAGGGTTAAGCACAGGTTAATTTAGTGACGTTTTTTGGTTCACCCTGACAAGGATTGTGGTTGTTGCTTGAAAAGGATCTTCACCCCCTCTACCAATAACCTGATTTTTTACACAGACTTACTGCATTATTCATAAATAGATCACTGAATGTTTCTATTATGCATCTAAAAACTGTTACATGCTTGCTTGAAATCAGAGGATGAAAGGCTGAGCCGGCTTTGTCATGATTCAACTCTGTAAACCACAAGTTGCAAACAGACCTCAACAACAAACACTTAACACTCTGAAATATCTTGCTAACTTTTAGTAACTCCTGGGGGCACAAAACTATTTTTTAGGGTATCAATTTGGGAGATATTGATGATTCTGTCCTATAATAATAAATCAGCTTGACATAAATGTTCTGTTTCCAAGTTATTCAGTGAGTCTATTAGCAGATGTTCAGCGTTCTTTCCTTGCTGAAAGTAAACTCATGATGCATTGCCTGTCAGACGAAGCTCTACCTGTGCAACAAGTAGACAGGCAAGGTACCCATCATGTGCCACAGAAAAAAGAATGCTCTACAGAAATCCTGATAAGATTAGAAACACATCAAAACTGGGATACATCCAGTATTTTACAAACTGAGACAGTACTTAAAATATTCAGGAGCACAATGGGAAACTGAGCCAGTAGTTTAGAAATAGTGTGGCCAAGCTCTGAACGCTGATATTTTTTAATAGATAAGGGTTTGGAAATTCTAGACTCTCCCTCTTTATAACTAGTAGATTGTATGGTGCTAGATCCATTTGGGCTTACCTGTTGTCAAAGGCAGGGGGCTGTGGATCATCGGTGCTTCTTGAGATGCCTGTGACTCCTGCTGCGCTGGATGCGCCCACAATGAATGGGCCAAGAACAGGCTCATCTGTGCCTGTCCGTATCTGAACTAGACCAGACTGGGTTGCCCCTCTTTTAGTCAGCTGGAACCAGTAGTGGTATGGGCAAGCAGAAGTCGGCAGTTGTGAGTATTACCACCGCTACGGAGGGTGCCTGAAGTAAGTCTTTGATAATGTGTTTCCTTTCCTCTGCAGTGGGGATGCTTACCAAATAACTTTGTTCTGTTAAGAACGAATTGGGCCTTCTTGTCTCAGGTACAGTTCAGGGCATACCAGTGGAGAGCACGGAGTTGATCATCTCTCATTCTGGTGACAGACTGGTTGATACATGGGCACAGCTAACAATCTCACACAAGTGCCGGAACTCTGTACTGGTTAGCGCTGACATTCCATCAAAGTTATCCAAGATGACTCTCCTGATATAGAACATTCTGCCAGAAAACAGAAGGAAAGAGAGATATCCATGTGAAAGGTAGTTACAAGAAACACTGCGGATTTGTCTAGGCCTATCAGGGAGGGCCATACAGGAGATGCCTCAGATGTCTTTGAACATTTGCTTGATAAACTCTTTAATACAATTGAGTCATTGATCAAGACCACCTTCGATGATTGTTTTCAGATGATGTCCAGGATGGAAAAGGCTGTAGTGAGCGTTTAGTCTGTCCATAATAAACACTGAGTGGGCATGGCCATCAAGGCTCTTTAAATGAAGGGTGGACACCTGTTGAATCAACTGTACCTTTGGTCGACACGACCCAGGTGACATGTCATCCTTCAAATACCAAATCGCCCCTGAGAACAATTCAACAGAATTTATTGGGCTTGGGCAGCGAAAAGCTTTCCGTTATACCCCTACGACATTGTACTGATACTATCATGAAACTCCCACCTGAGGTGATCCCAAATGTAGTATTTTTGAAGAATGTCCCACCTCCTAAAATAAGGAGTGAAGGAAGATTTCTATCAGTTAAACAAATAAGGCCTCTTTGGTTCTTTAGCCGTATGGGGGAGGTCAAATTGCACAGCACATAATCATGGCTAGACGTCTGGTGTGGATTGGTTCAGACCCAAAGCAGGTTGAAGTGGACTGTCTTATAATATATTTTGATCATCCGGGGGTCATAGAGTGTTTGTTGAATCTGCTGTCCAATGTGCATGCCCCTTTTACCTCTTGCCAGGCATTATCTCTGGGTTTGCTCTCTATAAACCTCATTGTAGTACAGTAGAGAATTCTCCTCTAGTTTCATCTTATATTCAGAGGTATGCTTCCTCTTTGACCTTTAATTTGGTTACATGCAA
This sequence comes from Calotriton arnoldi, assembly GCA_963921515.1. Lineage (NCBI taxonomy): Eukaryota > Metazoa > Chordata > Amphibia > Caudata > Salamandridae > Calotriton > Calotriton arnoldi. The sequence continues at coordinate 2,086,478 of CAWUFW010001128.1, read as the reverse complement.
GAAGTTTTAAGCCTTGAGAACCTTGGACAGCACTGACTGACAATTGTCTAATGACACCTCTAATCCTTTCCACCATACCAATCCTAGTGTTCCTACTGGTAATCATTGCTTTGATCCAACTGCCTAGACATTTTATGTTGGAATATTGTGGGTTTTCCCTTGTAAGATATCGGATAATATCTGGCTTAATTATATTTATAAGTTTGCTCTGATATGTTTCCAAGAATCCTGGGCTGTGCATAATTATTTTCCCCTCGACAGGTATAGCTCATTTTATATTCCAGCTACTCCCTTGCCTTCTGGTAGAGCCAAAGAAGGCTTTTTGATACTCAGTCTCTCATTATTAAGGAGCACTGGCAGAAGATTCCTACCAGCTCCCTATATTTGTAGGCAGTAACATTCTCTTCTACTAAGCAATTGAATTTGTTGATTATTATTTTTTATAAAGCCAATTCTACATTGAGGAGCTGTGAACATTTACTCACATTTCGTACTTTTATGGATTAGTTTAGAGAGTGGCACTCCTCATCCGTTTTGCATCTGATGGGTGATTTTAATTCTCTTTTGTGTGGTGTGATATTTAGGAGTCTAACGCCCTGGTTGTTGTGTAGCTGACTGCTCATTACACATGCAGCAGTGCGAGCAAGGAGAGTTTTTAGCAGCGGCGGCTTGTGGAGGGAGTGCTGCGGGGCGGGGCAGGGGAGGAGCAGGGTGGGGGTAGTAAACTACAGCATACGGCCGAACAGAGGTAAGTAAACAAATAAATAAATCAAAGGAATTTCGTTGCGCGCGCTGCATCGCATTTGGCAATGCAGCGCGCGCAATGAAATTCGTTTTATTTATTTATTTGTTTACTTACCTCTGTTCGGCCGTATGCCGTAGTTTACTACCCCCCACCCTGCTCCTCCCCCGCCACACCGCCCCGCAGCACTCCCTCCATGAGCCGCTACTGGTTTTTAGATACCTTGACACACGATTATAGTCTCGTATTTTCTTTTGAAAAGATTGCCTCTTATCCTGAGTACCCTATAGCCACAGCTTATATTGGTCGGGGTTGTTACTAAGTAATAGATTTTATCTTTGTCTCAGCTTCATTTTCTAGTCATATAAGGAGTATACAAATTCCATGTACTGGTTTTAGTGACCATAACCCATCCATCTTGCTCTTGTTTAGTCAAGAGTAATTTGGTGTCTTCCCTCAGTGAAAGAGTGACTGTTTAAAGCTCACTAATGGGGTCAGCACGTTAAATGGACTAAGGTTTCAGTGGAAATTTTTAAGGGTAAACTTTTCTCTTACACGGTAATTGATTTTAAGACCTGGTATAGTGAAAACTCTCTAGGTATGGAGATACTTGGTGCCTGCTTATCCTTCTTTGAAAAGGTCAGTAAACTCTTGACTGTATTGGGCACTCCAACCTCTATTCACCTGTCAGGTGGTTCAATGGTGAGTGTGCTAGGGCCCATCATGATCTGCCGAAGGCTTTTAAGGCATCACCCAGGGGCAAAGAATTGGAATCCCCTTGTCAGTATGGATATAAAACAGTGGTTAAATGGCGGAAAACAATCTTGAGAGATGAAGCCTGGGAACAGCTCCTCAAAGGGAGGTTATCAATCGTCCACTTTTTGCTCAATATGAAGAGGGATTGCTTTCTTCCCATATTCCTGGATGAGGCATTTTGCTGGCATTTATGACAAGATGAAGTTAGATGTCTCTCTTGGCATCGTAATCCTGGTAGAAGTAGCTAATATCTCCTCATTAGATGAGGCTTACAATGTGATCGTGTCTGAAAACAGAACCCCGGGTAATGATGGGATTCCCCTCAATCCATTTGTTTCTGAACTTCAGGTCTGGGTGCCTTTGCTCACAAAAGTTTTTAAATTGTTCAGCCAGAGTTGCAATTCCCCCTCTTGGTCCCAATCTATTATTATACTGGTTTTTAATAAAAGGTAAGAAGAGTAAATCTTGTTGTTATAGATCCATTTCTTTTATTGATTCAGTAGTTAAGGTCATCGGGCAGGATATTTTAAACAGGCTAATGATCTGGGCCAATGAAAAACAAATTCTTTGAGAACTGTAATATGGGTTTAGGCTCTGGCTTTGCACTATTGACCAGTGCCTTAACTTGTATCTTCTCATCAACAAGTATACTGTGGACAAATATGGATCCATTTTCATGGCCTTTATGGATCTTACTCTTCTGCCTTTGATCGTGTGAACAGGGAAAAACTTTGGAAAATCTTATTGACCGTGGGGGTTGACTAAGATATTGTTTATTTTTTATGGGACCTGCACACCAACATGTAGGTACAATAAAAATGGTTCCCGCTCTGAGCCTTCCCTGATAAATGAAGGGTCAGATAAGGATGCATGTGTGCTCCATTTTTATTTACTTTTCATATAGATAACCTGGACACTGTCCTTTTGTCTGATAGGGTAAATCTCCCTTGAGTTGGGAGTTATTTTATCCCTGCCTTATTAAATGCGAATGATGCGGTTCGGCTGGCAAGAACCGCTTCTGGTCTGCAACGTCAGCTGGATAATTTTGTTAATTTCATGGACTCATTTGGCGTTAGCCACTAATTTTACCAAATTCTTTGTTATGGTGGCTGGCAGGCCCTAGTTCCATAAAGACAAGATCATTCCATGCGCAAGATAGAGCCATATGTAGGGTTGATTTCTTTCCTTATCTGGTTTTCTTGTTTAATACAGAACCGCGGTCTCCTTTATTACAGCAAAAAATATCTTTTGCTGAGGTCCAGCATGCCTGTGTTTGATTTTGCTTCTAAGCTAGGCAACAAGCCTGTTAAGGCTATGTGGCAGATATATCGGGCCCAATTTGCATCTGCTACATCCTATGGTAGTGACATCTGGGAGTAAAAGGATCTTTCTATCCTTCAGTCAGTAGAAAATCTATTTTCTAGATGCCTGTGGCTCTTACCGAATTGCATTCCTTCATATATAATCCATGAAGAGTTGGGTCAATTATCTCTATGGTTTCCTTGTCCTTCACCCATTGATCAGGAGGCTCTCAGCCTGGATTAAACAGGTAACCCATCTAAATAGGGCTATATTGAGAGGCTGTTTAATCCTAGACAGGGCATCATATATTCCTTGAGTTAAATATGTCAAGACATCATTTAATGCCTTGGGCCGCCCTGATTTGTTTCACTGTCCAGAATCACTAAGAGAGACAGTAAATGGACCCAAAACATTCTTCTCTTTAAAAGAACAGAACAGAGAAGGTATGGAACTACCCAAACACTCAATTCACAGGTCTGTCGCCTTAAAGATAGTAACTCATACCGAAGCTTATCTAACTTTTGTCACCAAAAGTGATTACTGATATTTGTTGTAAAGGTTTTGATCAAATCTATTACATTGTCTTCTAGCTGTTTCGAAAGGATGTAATTTAGTTAAAAATCTGAGGCCTGTGGTTGTGATTCTGTGTCTCCATAAGACACCGTTCACTTCATTATGTTTTGTGGGATTTATAGGCAGCCCTGCAGATTTTCATCAAACGGTTGTTGAAAGGCTGAGGTTTAAGCAAGTCTGTCTTGCTCTTCTGTTCTTGCAGATGTTGCATGATGAATATACATTTTTCTTTATATGTGCGCTTGTCAAAAGAAGCAATAAAGATAAGACGAAATGATGGATGTTTTATGACCAATAATGTTATGAATTGGCTGTGATCTATATTTTATACTTATTACTAAGACAGACTTAGGAACGGTTGTTTAATGTTTATTATTGCGATGAATTGACTTGATTTTGCATTTTGTTTTCATTTTCGCTCATGTTTCTTTTTCGTGTACCACACTAACATTTGTTTGGTAAGCCACTTTCGTATTGCTCCTTTATGGATTTCTTTTTATGAATTAAAAAAAAGATGTTTCTGTGTGAGTACCCCAGAGGCCTATACGATAATTATAGCACATGTCAAAATCCGATTCAGGATTTTCTGGGTGCACAAATGAGGGTTAATTGCAAGTTGCCCCACTCAAATGGGGGAAAAACTGTAGATTTTATTGCATTTGTCACCAAAATCTGCATGCCACATTACTCACTGGACCTTCCCCCCCTATACATTTCGGCAGTGTTAACCTGCTAAAATGTAATAGGTGGGTGAACATATCATCACAACATATAATTGCATGGTGTTCAAAACTCTTCACTACTTGTAATTGCGACCACTGGGTCAGCCGGTGTGTTTGTGCAGGGGTCACAAAATATCTTGGGCACTTGTGATTGGAGCCTTACTATCTGTATCCTCTGCAGTGGCGGCTGGCATGTAGAGAGGGTGGTGAGCCGGTGGTACAAAACTAAAAGTAAAATAAGAAAATAATTTCACTTACCTTCCTCGCGCAACGTCCTCCTCGCTCGGGTCTTCTCCAGGAAGGCAGGCTCCAATGCGGGACCGAGGAAACTGCACTAACCAATCCTGGCGCTGCTCTCATGCAGCATGAGAGAAGCACCAGGATTGCAGGGAGCCGTCTCCTTTGGCGCTCCGAGGACACCGGAGCCCCATGCTTTCTCTAACCCAGCTGTCTTAGGGTTAGAGAGGTTTAAAACGCGCCTTTCTGGCTGCCAAATAGACAAGCACACTGTAAACTTAAAGTGCCCTGCCCATCACTGCTCTCTGCTGCTGCCAGTCAGCAGCGGCCCCACCCCTGTCCTGACGCTCGGCTCGGGAAGGAGTTTTGAAATAGAAAATGGTAATAAATTAACTTTATTACCATTTTATTTTTAATCTCTGGGGGCAATTTAGTTAGTGGGGCGACGCTCCTCCGCCTTAACGGAGACTGAGGTTTTTAGTATACATTCTTGCTTTATTTCTCTTTATTTCTTGCAACGTGTATGCTCTGTAAGGCTCTCTAGAACCGAAAGTGTGTTTTTAAAAAAAACTGTAGGGCATTTTTTTAAGGCACTATTGGGGCATGTTATCAAGGGCTCTATCGCCGCTTTAGCGGGACTTTTTCCCGCTAAAGCGGCGATAATTCTAACGCCCTATTAGCAAGCTGTCGCTAACTGCTGTTAGCGACAGCTTCTAGGCGATAGCGACCGGGTTGGGTGCCGCTTTGCATGCCAGCGATATTTATCGCTAATGGCATGCAAAGTAGGCGTTCCCAACCTAAAAGCGACTGGAAACAGTCGCTAAGCTCGCTATCGCCTATTAGCGAGGTTAGGGAGGTGATTAACGAACCAGCGCTAAACACGTTTAGCGCTGGTTTGTTAACGCCTGGTCCAGACCTGACTTAGCCATGTAATCCAATGGGAGGTGGATTACATGGCTAAATCCCCCTCGCCCTATCGCCAAGCTAACACTGGTCACAGTGTGAATATCGCTTGTTTTCAAGCGATATTCACACTGTTCTCCAGGGTTTCTATCGCTTTGGAGATAAGCGTTGCTGATAGCACGCTATCTCCGCGATTGAAACCAGCGATAGCCGGCGATAATTATCCTAGCGCTAACTGCGCTTAGCGATAATTATCGCCGGTTATTGCTAATAGGCCCCATTGTTTTTTATATATATACGTCCTTACAGTGCTGTCACAGACATCCAGAATCATACAGTAAGCAGAAGCAACTCTGACGATAACTTGTGGGCATTAATAATTAGTTAAATCATGGCTGTGCGAGCGAACGTCGAGCGCAGGCATTCAAGGTATCCCTGGCGCCCGGCTGATACCGCGTTCTCTATTGTTGCTTCACTATCACACACCAGCACGTCCCACGCACCTGGCAAATTGAAGCCTGGGCGCGATTGGCTGATAATTATAGATTTACCAGGCTAGGTTGCTCAGCATACAGATGAGATGCTGCCATGGCAGTCCTTGCAAATGCAGGAAGTCTGGTGCATAGCAAATTACGACATGCTGCTCCACTCTCTTCAGAGAAAGGCACCATACTGTGAAACAGTATATTGTTCCGAGTCTCGGTTCAGAAATGAAAGCATGTCTCTCTACAATGAGCCTATCTGGGAGCACCGCGGCGACTGTAAACACTTTTGTTTAAAGTGCGTTGCCTCTAAATGAATAACAGGGCCATCATCTTTTTGTTTTTAAAGGGATTGATTTGTATTGTTTCATAAAATCTACATTTTATCAATATTCCTCGTTTGGAGTATGGGCCTATTTTTATTAGCTGCAGAAAAATATGATGCTAAAATTTACATTTCTGGTGTTCTAAATAGAAAACATGTTATTAGATTCGTTTTTAAGCCTTGAGTGTTTGGGTGATAGGAGGGATGGGGGGGAATTTGTGGATGTGTCGAGCCAGAATAAAGTGCTATATGACTGATAGTATTCATGCTAGTTTACTAAATTAAACGCTCGCCGTTTGCACCTGTGACCTGCTGCCAGGCATTCGAATCCAGGCGAAACTGAGTAATATTAAATTAGAAAACAGTGATCCCTATTCAGGCAGAGAGGATTCAGCTGAGCTGTTTTTTAAAAAGCAGATAAAAGCAATCAATACCATGTAAGGGAACAAACCTTTGGACATCAAATTTACGAACAATGTGAAAATACGCAAAGCCCTGATACCTATTACCGCTGCTCAGAAGAAGCAGAATTGTAGCATGAAGCACTGTACTAAAAAGTTAATAGTGTTATAACATTCAGGTCGACATTTTAATTCATGTAGAAGGGGAATTTGGCACTAACATATTTCCAAAAAGTGGTCTTAATAGTTCAGTCAAATTCCAAATACTGAAAGTCAATTCTTTACATATATTTCCGACAGCACACACTAAAAATCATGTGTGACATGTCATGTCTACTCTTTTAAAGAGTTAGAAAACAGTATAATCCCTTGAGAACTATGGTTGGGATGATTGGAACACCTAATAGTAATATCCATTCAGTTTACTGAATGACCAACTGACATACAAATAATCTCCATTGAAGTTGATTACATGTAATCTTGCCTCATGCATTTTCCTTGTCAATAGCCATAAAAGGGGACGGGATTTTAATGTTTGGTGGGTCTGCAAGCCCAGCCCTACTACTAGCCACATTTCATGGCTAGGTGGTGTCTTCAGCTGTACTCAGAGGTGGACAACGCGGGCGCGTACGTGAGGCAAGCAAAGGGCATCGTATTGCGGGTGGCATCTGCAAACGTGCTCCATTTGCTTAGGAGAGGGGCTTCATCACAGGCAAAAATGAATACTTGCCTGTGGTGTGATAATCCTGGAAGTGGAGTTAACAGATATCTACCAGTTTTGCCCAGTTCAGGCCTAGGTATACTCAAGAGAACAATGGTTGAAGGAAGGTGAGCTAGGAGTGGCTACGCATTTTCTGTCCTGGTCTTCAGATGGATATGGTTCCTTTCCAGTCTTGTTAGGCCAAAGCCAGTGAGTTGAGAGAGAAAATACGCTCTTCCTTTCCCTCAATTCTTCACAAGAGGACCGCCTTATATTTTGGCCCAGATGAAGCCCATTTTACTCAGTGGCCAGATAAGGATGGAGGTATGTTTACAAGAGGGTTCGGAACCCGCAACGGTGTTCAGTGATAAGACTAGGTGATCGGGTGGGTGATTCAGGATGCTACAGGCAAAAAGACAACATTAACACCATTAAACAATGGTTAGGAACTGGTAGGACTGAAGATTAGTGGAAGGGTCTCCTAGTCCTAATGGCCGCATGGACTGATGTGCACAAGAGAACACTCTGTCTCGCATCTTATTGTTGTCCAGATTATTCTCGATATTAGAGTTTGTAAAGCTGCAAAGTGCTCCTGGTAGGCCTGACATTCATTAGGATCTGAGGGTCGTAAAGTGCTTAGCAAAGCACAATGTAAAGGGCTGCAAGATTCCCATATGTGCCCCGAAGTCCATCATATGTGCGTAAATACTTTCACATGTGAATACAAATCCACATTCCGGATTTACAGAATGTAATTTTGCAATTGTTAATATATTTGCTCTCACTGAAAACGTTGCCAGTTTGGCAAAATGTCTACTAAAAGGGCTGAGGTTGTATTTTTTGCAGTGTGGACATACCTGCAGAGTAGGTAGTTAACACACATATGTGAATCTGTGGGTTCGGAAAATGTTTTGCAAGTTGATTCACTCCCAGGGTGTAAATGACATGGGAATACTCCCAAAATTGGTGGTTGTCCATCGAGAATGAAAAAAAAGTTTGTGAATTCACTTCATTGCGACCTTGTGACTTTTCTGTTTAGAGAAATTTATAACTAACTTTTCACATGAGAAGCTATTTAATCATGTGTGTGCTCCTGTAATCTGTGACAGTTAACGTTCCAAAAGATATTCATACATTTATTTAAAATTCCCAAAAAGCCAGAAATGTCCCACTATTTTCACTCAAACCTATAGCGCCTGAGAATGCTGGGAGCTCAGTGTGGCGAGCGTTGCAGGGCACGTTGTGTTCCAAATCTTTGAGCTTGAAAGTGTTGAATGGAACACATTTTTTAAACTCACAGGTGCAATATTGGGTGTTATTGACCGAATAGGAAGCACAAGTCCCAGAGTAAAAAGAAAACATAGCTCTCTATGCTTTCCACACACGCATTTCGACTAGTAAAATGAGGCAAAATCTGTACATTGCCTGAAATAAATGATTTACCACGTGCAGAAACACCGATTACCACAGTATTTCCACATTTCTTGGAATAGCAGTTTTTTGCATCAGAATTACCAATTCCCATAGTATCAGTAATTCTGGGCGCAGGAATACTGATATGATATTTCAGGACTACTCAGTCATAATGGGGGTGATGGCATACAGGCAGCTGTTCTGAGGCAATGAGTCACATGAAGTCACTGCTATAGGACAGGTAACTATATTCTTAAGGAACCTCTTGACCTATTGGAGATTAATTCCCTTCAATTACTCCGAGTTGATTTTCACAGCTTAATATCACTGAGGCACTGAAACTCAATACTGAAGATTAGAAGTTTGGGTTAATGATACTGCAGACTGTGCCAGCGCGATGCTGAATGCTGAATGAGACATCCTCGGAATGGATAGATGGAATAGTGCATGTGTATTTTCTGGTACTAACTAAATAATATAGTTTATTAGTCAATTAAAACCATAAACATGATCAAACATACAATTCGACAAGGTTAAAAAGATGCATACAAGAAAAACAAAAAAATTTGTCATAACTCTACTTTAGCCATTGGGCCTCATATCGCCTGTCCTTCATTTTTTTTTTTTAATCTTTCCTTCCTAAATATATAAAAAAAAGATGCCAAATACAGATGTTAAGTGGATGTTAAGTGGATCAAAATGGCTGATCAGGGGTTGGTCTTTTCCTTAATGTGAAAAGTGCAAAATTGCCATGCGGGACGATGGAGTTTACATAAATAGATCGCTATAGATAATTAAAGTGCTTATATTGTCTTCTTTAGAACGTGTGACAGCCACAGTGCCTGCCTCTACTGATCATTGTAATAAGGTTGCGGATTTCTTCATGGGTAAGATATATGCTACCTTCCCTGAAAGCAGCAGGAACTATATCTCTGCTCCAGCTATAGAAGATTCCAGGATTGAGGATAGGTTTGTTTTTCACCCTCCTGAACAAAGTGATGTCCTAAAACTTATGTAAGCAGTCAAATCTGGGTCGCCTCTGGATCCGATCCCCCCGAAATTTTATTGTGAGGGAAAGAAGTAATTGCACCGGTTCTCACCAAACTTTTGAACATGTCCTTTAGTTCCTAGTAATTGGAAACATGCTATGGTGGTACCACTGCTAAAGAAACCTTCCCTAGACCCTGCTCTTCCAGAAAACTTGAGACCTATATCCTTGCTACCTTATGTTGCTAAAATTGCAGAGAAACATTTAAATAGCCAATTGCCTTTGTTTTTGGAAGAAAGACAGGTTCTCCATGAAACCCAGTCTGGCTTTAGGACGCTTCATAGTACCGAGTCGGCCCTCCTTCTAGCTTCGGAGGCCCTGAAAACCGCAGCCGATGAGGGAAGAACTACTGCACTGATCCTTCTGGATCTGAGTGCGGCGCTTGACACGGTCTCCCACGGCCTTCTGATGGAACGGCTGGGGGAGGCCGGGGTCGGTGGCGGGACATGGGAGTGGATTAAACATTTTTTGCAGAACAGATCCTTCCAGGTTGTACAACATCCTTTTAAATCCAGAGTTTGTCCTTTGTCTCAAGGGGTGCCTCAGGGTTCGGCCCTTAGCCCTACCCTATTTAATATTTACATGCGCCCCCTGGCAGATATTGTGTTGAGACATGGGTTGAAACTGGTGTCATATGCCGATGACACTCAGTTGATTGTTACCCTGGAGCAAAAGGGGGCAGGAACGGCATCTGATTTCAAGGTCTGCTTGGGTGAGCTTGCCAACTGGATGAAGCTCAGCTGTCTGCAGCTGAATGCGGGAAAGACAGAGGTGATGGTAGTTGGCAAGCATCCCTCTTTATGGTCACATTTGTGGTGGCCAGAGGAGTTGGGACCTACTCCGACCCCTAAGGCCAAAGTCAAGAATCTGGGAGTATGGTTCGATGACACCCTCTCCTATTCAGAGCACATATCAGCTGTGGCTGGAGCCTGCTTTGGCATTCTTAAAATGCTGCGAAAAATCCTGGACTTACTCCCACTAGATGCCAAATGAACCACTGTACAGGCCCTTGTTACGTCCCGTCTCGACTATTGCAACATCCTTTACTTAGGGGTGACCACAAGAAATCTGAACATCTTGCAGAAGGTTCAGAATGCTGCAGCTCGGCTAATTCTGAATATCCCTAGGCGGGCTTCGGTGGGGGAGGCCTTGAGGGAATTACATTGGCTCCCTATACAAGCTAGAGTCACCTTTAAGGCCTCGTGTTTTGGCCACAGGATCCTCAACGAGAAAGGGCCAAGATTTCTGCACCCCCTTCTCACCGCATATAGACCTGCTCGTAACCTGAGGTCTTTGGGCACGGCAAAGATGATTGTGCCTAAGGTGCGGAAGGTACGGGCTGGAGGGAGCTCCTTTGGCTTCCTTACGGCTAAGGCCTGGAATGACCTACCTGTTGATTTAAGGACGTGCCCATCGGAGATTTTGTTCCGGAAAAAACTAAAAACATGGCTTTTCCAGCACCCCCAGGGGGCCGAAAGTAGGACTTTTACTTGTTCTTCTTGGGCCATAGGCTAGAGGGAGGGAGGGAGGCCCAGGCCAGTTGCCGTGGTTTTGATGGTGTTCTAGCACGGGGACACCCCGTTGGAGTAACCAGGCGCTCTATAAGCTGAATAATAATAATAATATATGCTGAACTGAGGCGGGTATATGCACGGTGCTAGATGGACCATGGCTTTTCCCCCTGTTAAAGTGCCAATGTGCAAAACTATGCATCATTAAAACGGCAAGTTAAACTGATTGTTACCTAAGCATGGAGGGATAGGGAACAACTATTATGGCGGTCCCTAGCAGCCCGTCCTTAGAGATTGCTTAGTCATATAAAGTTTACCTTAAAAACTTCGGATTTGTCACATCCTAGAATCCAATTTTAGGAGCCCCCTCCAGATTACTCAGTGCTCAACCTATATGGTAATCAAATTTTTAAAAATGTTCAAGAACGGAGTTAATCTAATATTCAGCATTCTGTTACTAGGGTCCATAGACTCGACCAGTGCAGACCTACATGACCTGATCACCCGGTCGAGGAACTGCTGTCTTAATAAAGTTCTTCGTTGGTCCATCAATGCAGGGCAGATGCAGACAATGTGGAGCAGAGTCTCGTTCCCCTGATGGCATAAGCGGGAGGAACGATCTTCACTTAAACCAACCATCCTCCATTTTGGCTTGAGGTCTAATGTTGGTATCTCTCCAGATCTTAAGGCAAAAAATTACTGTTTGAATTTCCAGTGGAACGGTGCTGCCAACAAGGGTGATTCTCTTAAAAGGGAATATGATTTCACCACCAGCCACCCATGACAGCGTCTAGACAGGCTTTCCTTATCTGCCACCCAGCTTTGCAGTTTGGTTGATTTATTTACCAATTTCTTGAAAGTTTGCCCAGAGATATTAGAGTTCCATAGGTCACCCAGTTCGAGCATCCTAATGCTATTTTCAAGATATTTCATGTGACGGCCATTTCCCCGTTGTAAGTTGATTTCGGTCCAGACTAAGTTAGCCAAGGTGTTTTCAGCTGCTGTACGCAGGTTAAAACAAAGCTTTACAAATGCTGCCGGCCTACCAAGTGTCTGCTTTGTGAGGAGAAATTCGAACCTGAGCTGTGCAGGCGAGGCCGACCTGGGGAGCCTAAAGATTTGTTTATAGGCTCTTATCAGCAGGTTGTCTAGCAGAAGAGCCTCGTCACCCAACATTATCTCTGATCCGTATGCGAGAGTGGGCATCAATTTGGCTTTCATAACTATTCCCATTGGTTTCAGATCATGGCCTCGAATGGATCTAGCCAGTGACGAGAAGCCATAATTAATGGTCTGCGCTTTCGTCATTATCGCCTTCTTCTGAGAAACAAAGGAGCCGTTTGCGTCGATTTTCACTCCTAAGTATACATAGAATTTAATCTCCTCAATTCTATTTCCCTTAATAAGCCATTTTTGATTTTTCTTAGGGGCACGATACATACCATCACACTTGTTTTCGTAAGATTTATTTCCAGGCCATTCGTTTCGGTGTAAGTCCCAAGGGAATTGATCAGTCTTTGAAGGCCTATTCGAGTGTTACTAAACAGAACAAGGTCGTCAGCATAAAGGATATGCAACATTTGTTGTCCTCCAACTCTCGGTGCATGAGCAATCTGCGCGTCAAGCTCTGTAGAGAGATCAGCCAAAAATAAATTAAAAAGAAGGGGGGCTAGGACGCAGCCCTGTTTCACGCCGGTTGTTGTTTGCACCTTCTTGGATACTCATGAACTAACTCCAATTTTAATCTTGACCCATGTGTTCGAGTATACCAGCCTAATTGCTCATAAGATGTTGGGCGGGATACCCCATCGCTGAAGTTTGACCCATAATTTGTTCCGAGGGACACAATCAAAAGCCGCCTTAAAATCGACAAAGCACATGTATTTCATGGTGAGAAAACCCTTCTAAAGGCTTTGGACTGTGAACCACAAGGCTTTTACAAGCGCTTGATGACCTATATATCTCCCAGTTCCAAAAGGGATAAAATATTTGTGTAACACATAAAACCTCGTGCCTTGACTCACTTGTGTATCTGGTGATATTTCTGGAATATATGGCCAGGCGATATCCTTGGATGTTTATTTTTCCCGGCATCTTTATTGATATTTCATGGAAAAGAATAAAGAATTATGTAATTACAGCGCTACTGCACCGATTTATCAAATACATTTTTTATTTCATAGAGGAAGCGCTTAAGATATATATAAATCAAAATGACATAAATGTACCTTTTCAATGTACAGATAACTTCTATAATGGATAAGCAACTTCCAAATATTTCATTTCGCCAACATTATCGATAGCTGCTGATTACTGTAAACAATTCTGTTTTAAAAACAGAGGATGTAAAATATGACATATATTTAAACAAGCACTGGCAAAGTCAATAGGTTTTGCATTTTGGACCTATTGGCTTTGCCAATGGTTTTTAAGTGATGCTATACAGCATTCCTAATGCTGTACAACATGGCTAAAGAGGAGAAAAAAGCATATGATGCTGAGGCCAGGCACATGCACACCTTCAAAATGACGAAGGTGCTTTTATTTTTTATTTTTATTTATTGATCCAAGTTGGATTGGTCAATAAAAAGTAGCTCAAATGCATTTTTCTTTTTTTAGACAGTGTGGGAAGCAACACAGAGAACTACAGGACATGGAGAGAGAGCAATGTGGAGTGGAGGAGTAGAGAAACACATAGGCGAGAGAGAGCAACGTGGAGCAGGGGAGAAGTCCATGGATGAGGGAGGAACGCAGGGGCAGGAGAGCCACACTATTGCAGGTACATCATGGAGACGGAAGGGAGAAGCACATGAGCGAGCATGAGGGTGGTGGAGGGGGAAAGAGAAGTACATGAGTGAGACAGCTGCAAAACACATTCAATCAAAATGCTTAACCAAAACAAAAAATAGTGCTTGAAAACTAAGCAGTGGAAGGACATAAGTGATGAGGCCATGCTGCTGGGGCAAACACAAGAAGAGGAAGGTAAGCCCACTCAGGCTAATGAGTAAAAGAAGTATATGAGGGTGATAATAAAGTCAACCAAAGGTAAGCAATGGACGGCGCTAATCCCACTATAAGCTGATAATAGGTCTTTTCGCAAACAGATAGCTAGTGCTGTCTGGTGTGCTCGACCTAAAAAGTACACTTTGAACCAGCTTTGTCACTGAAGTGAAATGAACTATTTTGGAGGCAGCTGTGAACAATGTGTGCAGGCTTTGTGCAGTCACTCAAAGTAAAGGGAGCCAATCGGTAAAGTGGGCTGACCCACTGCTCCACGCAGTATGTAGTGGGGGTGGAATCAAAATGTGAATGACAGATAAACAGACCAATGGATAAACCTGCTGACCAAAAGCCTCTCTCCACAGATATTATGTATTAATTTTTGGGAAAAACAATAGTAGAGCGAGAAAGCTAAAGCTGTCTCAAATGCCAGACCTAAAGAGCACAGCAAGAGTAAGATTGGAAAGGGTCTCGGACGCAGCTTTGGCACTTTGAAAGGGATCATGAAAGAAATGCAGGAACATGACTGAATTACATAACAAAGGACAGCAGCAAGTGTGTAAGTAGTGAGAAATAAATAATCTTCGCAGAAAATTTAATGAGGAAAATAATTTCAGATTTCAATTCCAAACCACTTTTCTTCTATAAACCAGAGATACTTAATGTAGAAGCAAATATCAGAGAGGTGCAATTTCAAACTATAACACACGCTTTAACAGCAATGCCACGGAAACACCCCTTCAAAAAGAATGAGCTTGAGTTCTTTTTTACTTACTTCAATAAAAGGCTTGAAAAAGAGCACACCTGGAAAACAGCTTTAACACATATTAAAATGCTGACACCTTTCTGTGGAAGAAAAGCTTGCAGAAAATAAAAGATAGGGACTATGTGGAATGTCTAAAAACCGCAGACCCATGAGTGCCATTAGGAAGTATTCCCAGAAAACAAAGCAAGAACAAACCAACCAACCAGTTTGAGAGAGGCTCCATCGGTGCTTAATTTGTAAAATACATAAGTGCCAGGGCTCTCGTCAGGAGGCCACCTCAGCTTGCACCACACAGTGCCCCTTCCAGCGCTGCCAATGATAGTAACAACACAACTACAAATCATCTCATTTACAAAATAGTACTGCAAGGAGTTGGGCAATTTAAAGGGCAGTCGGTGGGAAATAAGGGGGGGGGGTTAGGAACAAAGCAGCAGATGAGGAAGAGCAACACTGGGGACATGGAAATCAATTCACCAAAATGTCAGGGGTAGCAGAAGTGACATGCCACACCCTTTGACCTTAACTTTCACTCACACACTTACACATATACACATACACACACATTCACACGCACAAAAACACACACACACTTTCCCTCACATAAACACACTCTCATCCGCAAGCAGGCACATAACATAAATTTAGGAACATTTTTTATTTACCTCACCTGCCGGGGAGGGTCATATTCCAGCTGATTCTACTTAATTTTTTATTACACTAATAGTGAATAATCAAGACCTTCAAAGGATTCCTGCCCCTCTGTCCTTCCAATGAGGACATTTTATTGAGACCTGGTGGCCAAGGAACTGTTTTAAGACTGGTCTTACTCCAGGGTTGTCGAACACTGATCTATGAGTGCTACAGGCATTGCAGATTTTGAAATGTATTTATTTTATTGTTGCAGTTTTACATAGTGCAAACCTGGCCCACGGGCTTTAGAGTGCTACACATGAGAACCAGATATTTCACAGGAGAGCGAGAAGCTACACAGGGGGAGATTAAAGGATTTCCCCAGCCTTCCAGGGGCTGGGATTCTAACCTGGATTCTAATCCTTCCAAAGCCGGCAGCTCCAGCCCTGAGGCCACATCACATGTCCACGCGAGACAAATTTGCATACAATGATTGTAAATGGGAATAGTTTACTTATCTACTGATTATCTTGAATTGGCTGCGGGGCTCATGGATCAAGATGGACACTTTGGCGTTCGACTTTGTGTTTGTTAATTCATTTATTTCTGGGATCCAGGTGACATAAGCTCTCTATAATCACAGAGTCAATTTATCCCTCGGTTTATACCAATTGCCGTGCTGAAAACATATTAGCACTAAACCTCCAGTGCAAAAATACGTTGTTTGTGCCAGTCGGTTATTATAACGATCATTTTTGCACTAGCCCATCTCAGAGCAAATTGTGTTGAAAAGTTACACTCCACTAATGCAAAGTCTGTTAAGTTATTTGTTATTTATAAAGCGCATGCATACTGGAGTTTGTTGGCGCTATAGAGGATAAAACAATCAAGACAAACTGGTGTTCCCAGTGGATAAGCCTGACAAAATTATTTAATTCTCTCTACAATCAGTGTGTTTTAACAGTTATATCGTAGATACTTTGCTTGTTAATCTTAAATGAAGACATGAAGTGTTAGAGCAAAGTTGTTGGCTTGTTCCTCATTCACTTGAGCGGCTTGTTGCTTTTGGCTGGCACCGGGGAGCAGCAATCAGTGTTAAGATGTTTCCCTGACCCCATCCGCATCTATGAAGAACAATGCTGGTGTCTGATGGTGGTTGGTGCTGATTGTAATTATTATTTGGCAATCTCCCATAATGCCTCGAATGGTTCATTTTAATGAGGAATTTAACATCATTTTCCTGTTCTCTTCCAGAATGCGCCTCGCTTTTCTGTTCGTAATGCAATAACTGCGCGCGCGCCTAATGAGGTCATTAGCTGTAACTATTCTTCTGCAAATCAACAGATTCGCAGACCATCGCCGTGGCATGAGCAAAGCAGTTCTGCTGGGATACCGCGCTAAAAATAGACTCCTAGTAAGTGTCACGGCTGGATTCCTCCGGCTGATACATTTGGTCCATTGACTTTCAGTGCCTAATGGCTGCCTCTGTGAGCACAGCTCTGGCATGATTCGAGGCTCATTCTTTCCTCTGTATGCAGGAGCGTCGCCCCAGCAATCAAATTGGCCCCAGAGATGAAAAATAAAATGGTAATAAAGTTCATTTAATACTATTTTATTTTCAAAACCCCGTCCCGAGCAGGACGGGGGGGGTCTTTTTGGTCAGGCAGCAGCAGAAAACAGTGATGGGGACGCCACTTTAAGCTTAAAGTGCGCATGTCTCTTTGACTGGCCGTCTTGCAACGACCAGCCAGACATGCGCATTTTAAACCTCTGGGTTAGAGAAAGCATAGGGCTCCAGTGTCCACAGGAGCACAGAAGGAGGCCGTTCCCTCCAATCCTGGTGCTGGTTTTATGCAGCATGAGAGCAGCGCCAGGATTGGCTAGTGCAGTTTTCTGGGTCCTGCTGGAGCCTGCCTGCCTGGAGAAGACCGGAGCGAAGAGTACTTCTCGCCAGGAAGGTAAGTGTGGTCATTGTTTTACTAATTTTATATACTTTTATTTTTCTCCTCCGCTGCACCACCCTCCATACATGCCAGCAGCCTCTGCATCGACAGCTGATTATTGTGCATCAAATTCTCTCTGTGAAGGCTGAACAAAATGGCCTCATCTGTCTGTGAACAGGACAGCCTAAGACATTCTTCCATTACTCTGTTCTATACCACACAAATAGCTTAATCACAAGTTGGACAGAGGGCAGTTCCCGAGTGGAATTTCGTTAAGTCCAACCACAAGTCAGTCAGTATTTCCACACCTGGATTTCCTAATTTCATGAACAACACACCCAATTTTACCTGCCAGAAATAATGGCCGATAAAATCACTTGAGGCTTTGGCTGCAATAGCCTACAAGCTTCTGTTTTGCATCCCTATCAAAGCATTTTTCGTCATGCAGGGAACATGTAATGATTTTCCTGCCAGTGCATAACTTTCCTCTTTCTTCCCCTATCCTTCCAACCACCCCTCCCACTAGCACCTGTCCGCCAGCTCCTATTTACATATAAGTGTGAACATTTATCCTCCAGAACATGTAAACCTGTGCAGAATTCCACCTGGTAAAACTGTGCCTGCACAATCATTTCCCATTACAGGGAGATTAACATGTAAATATATAGTACTGGCAGGCTATTACCACATGGTGAGTGATGTACTCTGCTCCGCCGGCGGAGTTTTTGGCACTCCGCATTATGTTTGTAAGGCGCCGTTCTGGCCAAATTCTACCAACCGCCGCATGGTGGAGTTTTTTCTCGTGCATGTCTCGCAAACGGTAAATTGGCGAGCGAGATTTGGTGTACCTTAGAACGATTTTCAGTCGCTAGTAGGGAGAACAATCTGTGTGTGTTAGACCTAACATCCTGGGTGTGGTATTCCCCCAGACATTTTACCTTTACTCCCTGATTTTTGCTGAACTCGGTTTTGTTGGCATTAGGACTCTGTGCACTTGCCTCCAGCTAATCAGTGGCAAAGTGCTCGTGTTCTCTCCTTCAAACATGGTAAAATTGGCATATACACAATTTACACCTTTAATTTGTTTAAAAGTCCCTAGTATATGGTACTGCACACAGGGCCTGCAAATTAAATGCTACAAGTGGCCTGCAGTACAAATTGTGCCAGCCTTTACAGTAATATTATCAATAAGGCTCCCAGTTTTCCATTTTTAATGATTTTTACAGAGTAGTACTGACAAAAAACAATGTGTTTCCTGTCTGTATTTATTTTTAAAAACAGAAAAATACTGAAAATTGTGCTTCTTGTGAGAGACTCTCAATGATGTCTTTCATGAACTCCAGGCAAAAGCTGAGCAGATAGACAGCATAGGGAGTTAAAAAACAGGATGAGATTTCTTTAAATACAGACATATATTAACATATATTTGTAGTATAAGGCTAATCTGCACCTGTGGGTGTAGTGTTATTTTATATGTGGCTTCTTTATTTTCCTAAAACGCTGCAGGCATCCAAGTATAAGTGCATGTGTAAGAGTTAAATCAATGTAGAAATATACCATTTTGCAACTCCATTTATTCTCAAAACACAAAATAAATATGGATAAATACCAGTAAGGTGGACAAAAAATAAATATGGATCAATACAGACGGAAACGTTAAAAAAATACATACCAGGAGCCCTAATTATAAAATATGTCTTGGACCTGCGACTGCAGCCCATAGTGCAGTTTTAAACTGCCATTTTGACATGGCAAAATAAATGTTATGCCAGGCCTAAACTGTCCTTTTTAATACTTATAAGTCACCCCTAAGGTAGGCCATAACCACCCATAGGTCAGGGTGCATGATATTTAAAAAGTAGGACTAAGTTTAAGTTTTACATGTCCTGGTTTTGAAAACACCTAAAATAGTTTTTTCTCTGCTGTAAGAGCCATTTCTCCCATAGACTAACACTGAGTTACCTTTTTACACTTAGTAAATGCTAACTTCAGTTTTGGACCAGATAGAGAATGCTGTTTCCACTCAAATTACTTGCAATTTAAAACCCTGATTAATGGGAAAGTCAGATTTAGAGTTACAATTTTAAAAATGCCACATTTAGAAAGTTAGCATTTTTCTGCCTAAACCAACTGTCCATTTCTGCCAGTGCTCTGGGTCAAATAATTGTGAATGGCTCTCCTGTTGTGGTTCTTTCCAGACACTGAGACAAAAGAAGCCAAGGTGTGAGGGAGAGGATCTTTCTGACAGGATGGCTTGGGAGGAGTTGTGCCCTTCACTTATTAAATGTCAGAGGGCCCTGCAAGCAGCACACACAACGAAACATGACACCAGGCCTGGCCTTGAATTTTTCATCCTAGAAAGGTTGGAGTCTGAACCAGAGGAAGGGGAAGAAGTGACCGAAGCCAGTTCTGGGAGTAGGCAAGGGCATCACCCCACAAAAAGGCTGGCACCAGGTATAAAAGTGGGACCTTCAGAACCTCTTATCAGAACACTCCTAAACCTGTGGAAGATTCAGAAGACGGACTGGCCTGCTGTTTAAAGAAGGAAGACTAGACCTACTTGCCTTGAACCCAGGCTCCCCAGAAATGACGCCACGGGTCAGTTGGCTGACCTCCTGTTTGAGCTACAGGAACACAACAAGCTTCCAGGGCCTCCCTGAAACTGACCAGCTGGACAGCACTAACTGGACCTGCCTGAGCCCTGCTGCTGGCCTCTTTTCGAGTGAGTTTTGATCCACAAGAGACACCCCCCAGGGCTTGGACTCTTAACTGGCATCAGAGTGTGCTCCTCCTGAAGATAAGGTGAACATACAGAGGTTTTGGGCTTCTAGTGACTTTGAAGTGACCTCTTCGCACTTTGAATCGGCGGCCCACAACAACAGGCAATGCGAAGCTCTAGTGGGAGCTGCTCCTTGCACCAACAGCTTGTGATAACCACTATCGTGAAGTTCCAGTGACAACCAACTCTTTGCGCTACAAGAGCAGCTGTCTGTGACTCCCTACCTGCTCCTCATACTGACAATGACCTCCTCACAGCCCCACCAATGTGAATGGAACTCTTTGCACAGACTTGAGAAGGTAACTCTTCAGCAGATGAACCTGGTATCTTTAAGTGACCCATGCTCCACTGTGGTTGGCCTAACCATATGACTTCCCCCAGTCCAGCACAACCAGATAACCGCTAGTGACACTTTGTGCTTTTTGACCCCATTTTCGCCTAAAATGTTAAGACCTCATATCTCTTGTTCTACTGATTATATTTTTGATTATATTTTTGTTGTCTTGGTGTCATTTTATTTACTAAACTGTACTCTGGTTTTGTAAATTGGTTTGGGATTTTTCAAGTGTTGTAGTTTATTACTGTTTGAGTGCTGTGTAAATATTTTACCCATTGCCTATAAGTTAAGCCTGACATCTACCATAGGGTTAAGCACGTTTAATTAGTAACTTTTGTGGTTCACCCTGATAAGAATTGTGTTTAATATTTGGGTGAGCCTTCCACTTCTCTTAACAAATGACCCAATTTCTTACAATGTATGTTTCCCTTTCTTGCTCTCGGTAAAAGTCAAATGGGGAAAAATAACTGCCAGTCCCCAAAAATAAGTACCGGTGGGCCCCACCGGCATTCACCAGCTCTAATTAAGCACTGCAAATTCCCCACCATAGAAACTGGGATCTTTCAATGTGGCGGCGTCTTCACAAGCAGTTTGCTGGCCAGCACACTATACTTGAACTTTCCTTCTCACCAGCTCTATCTTAAGTAACCCTGGGCGTAGTTCGCGTAGTAGCGCTACGCGTAGCTACGCGAAGTGCACTTCGCACTACGCGAGCTATGCGTAGCACTTCGCGAACTGTGTAGTGCGGTAGGAAATGCTGTTCGCAATGATTGCACAGTGCCGGATGCTTGTCCGCACTGTGCAATCATTGCAAACGGCATCTTGCACAGTGCAAGCGGTCGTTTTCTGCCGCTCGAGTAGATTTGTACTCGAGCGGCAGTTTTCTCAACGCGGACTGGTAGTTTCTCATCGCGAGCGGTCGCGAGCATACGTGACCACTCGCAATGAGAAACCTGACCTCCCCGCGTTGAGAATCTCGCCGGGAGGTTTATTTTCCACGCTTGCGATCGGCAACTTGATGTTGCTGATCGCGAACGAGGAAAAAGTCTCGCCGGGATGTCATTTTGCTCACTCGCGGTCGCCAACTTGACGTTGAGGACCGCGAGCAAGCAAAAAATGCCCGCTATGCGTTTTTGCACTGTGCTATGTGCAATTCGCGTAGCGCGTAGTTGCGCAAACTACGCAAACTACGTGAGCGTAGCGTAGTTTTCCGCCCAGGCCTAATCTTAAGACCACTGGATGAAAAAAGTGTGAATGAGTAACATTTAGTAAAAAAAAAATCACTTCTGTTTTTCAAGGGGTGCAATAAAATATACACCTTTAAGAGTAGGAAAGTTGACACATTATACTTTTATTCTCCAGCTTAAAACGTTTTTCCCTAACTTATTATTTCTTCTTACAACAATCATAGTGTATGGAAAACCGAGGAAATTGCTAGCTACACTTCGACGCACTTTTTTTAGGACCTTTTAGCTGTAACTTTAGTGTGGTGAAATGTGGGAAATCGATTTACTGAGTCACATCTCACAGTGTGTTCATCACATTTGCATAGGTTTTCCCCATCCATTCCTCTGGCACCCCCTTGGGAACGTCCACGAACATACAATAAGGCAAATCCTATAACGATTGTTCATAGTAGTAAATTTACACTTTAGAAATGTACAGTTTTTTCATGACTCGAGTCTGCAGTCTATTACACATTGCATTCTTTTTGGTGGTATGGGGGAATATTTTCAATTACTTGTAATGTGCTGTTGCTATTTAACTCCTGGAATGCTAAGGACGAAGCCCCGGGCTAAGCACTTTTCACCTTTTATGTGCATTGAATGTTTGAATTCAAACCTTAACCACTTTTTATGTTTTCAAACACAACCAATGCAAATTGTGCAAATTGCAGATTCTTTCTTCACCATGTGATGGTGCTCAAAATGCAAATACCAAGACAATCATCAATTTGTAAAAGTTTTCTCCATAAGATGGTGTAACCTTGTCATAGATTTCAGGAGAAGGTCAATCGAAACTCATACTTACGCTTAGATCAATCTTAATGAAGTCGGACTGTGTAGTAGTAGAAGAAAATCACAAGTATATGTTACATACCACAATTGGTAATCAATTTCTCATTACATTCAGAACATAATGGACATTGTAAGGAAAACAAATTTAGAAAGCGGTATGACCAAAAATAACTACTTTATAGAGGTAGGAAGAGAAACAGAAAATAATTTGAGTACTAAAGTTTAGCTATCTCAATCAAGAGTTTGTTTTGCCAAAACATCTTTTTTATACTGGTATGATTCTATGGGGCAAGAGATTAAAACAAGCATTTGCAATGCAATAGGTCTCGCATTTGTGAGACTTCGAGCTATTGCCATTGTAAATGGCAGTGCCTTTTATTTGTGTTTTGAAAACTTGCAAGCGGTGCGTAAACACCCAGTCCTTGCTTACTAGAGGCTGGCAGTAAAAGAGGCGCAGTTACTGCCAGCCTTGCTTCTCGTAAGCAACAACTATAAGTACAAAGGGCGTGTTTACGCATCGCTTAAACCCGTCAAAACACATAAATAAAGGGCATTGTCATTTACAATGCAATAGCTAAAACACTCGCAAATGCAAGACCTATTGCATTGCAAATTCTTGTTCTGTTAGATAACGGGGAGAGGGGGAAATCGGGTGGCAACCTTCGATGTGAGGAAGAGGAATGCCAGGAAAAGGCCTCTAATGTAGTTTGGATGGGGAATAAAAGTAGCCAGAAAGATCACAGGCCTTGAACCCACAGAAAAGACGCACCACAGACAGCAGGGAAAAGGGGTAGTTACCAACCAGGGGCTGCATGCGGCTGACGAGAGACCATTGAACTGTGGGTGTCTGCAAAGAAATCCAGGCTGCCGTCTGAGGCGAGGCAGAGTGCGTGGCGGTTCCAAGGCATACAGAAAGACATGGGAATCCAGCCATACGTTCGGAATCAGACGTAAGGCGGGGGGCTCGTCTCCCAGGCATCCATGCAAATGAGGCCGAGCTGCAGACAGCATGGACAGGAGGTCTGCATCTGCACATGGGCATCCTCCTTCTGCATGCCTGGCGTTGTCATTGCAACCCTAAACCGCCCGGCGCCCCCTCCTTCGCCTATAATAGGCATTATATAATCACAATATGACAGTAAAACTCTGAGATAATTTTACAGGTTTAACGAGTGGATGGGGGGCAGAGGGGGGACTGGCGGCTGAATAGTTGTTGAAATGTAGACTTTAAAATTGAGCATGTGTTCAATACAAGCAGGCATGGTCACATCCGATCGTCAGCAAGTAAATACAAATAATAATAAAGTTCATATTTCTAGCATTTTGAAACGTGTCCCCTAAAGCAAGTATCAATTAATAAAGTCCCCGAAGGAGGTTTCAGGCCTTTTAACGTGGATATTCGTGTGCCCGCAGCATGAGTAGGGTAGGTTGAAAGATATATTACGTCATCCTGCCGTGGTGAAAATTCAATTTCTGCAAACCTCAAGTAGGTTTAGACCAAAACACGTAGTGGTGACTGATCTGCTTTTGCTTCTTTCTAAAAATATTATATTTTTAATACTGTTAAGGTGTTGGCTGTAAGAACTTGAAACTGTGATCTGTTACTGTTTCTGGCCGTAGAAATGTCACCTGCCCCCTGCCATTGTTACTGAAATGAATTGTATTCCTTTTATTAACTTTGGTAGGATGAAGAGCAGAACAGGCCCACTGACTGTAAACCTTTGCTAAGAGGCGTGATAAGGGGATTAAGATGGCTAAAATATCTCACCCACAGAAGCACTTTTCTCACAACCTGGTGCCTCGTAATTTTGTAACACAATCTAAATAATTACATGACACGTCCCGAAATTCGTAAAGTAAAAATAATTAGACAACTGACTTTTAAAAAATAAGAAAACAATGTAAACAGTGAGTTAAGAGATTAGGATGAATGTAGTCTTTTCTCAATTGATGCACAGAGAAAAAAAACACACAGGGGAAAGAAATAAGCATGGGGGACATCATCAAAAAGAAAACACATATAGAAAAATCGGCATGCATTGGCTGCTATATTATTTATTGAAAATCTATCAAGCACTAATACAGAGCAATTGTTATTTGGGGTCGCTTATGGAGTGTAATTTAATTGCAATTAATGACACAGTCCCGCGAGTGGTGTGTGCGGTGTCCAGTGTAATTTAATTGCATTTAATGACAACGTCCCGCGAGTGGTGTGTGCGGCGGCCATCTTTGCGGTGCTCATGCTGTGTTGGAGGTGGGAGGGGTCTGATTTAAAGGCACGGGAAGACGTGGGCAGCGTCCCGCGAGTGGTGTGTGCGGCATCCGCCGCCATTATGAATCTAAAGGTGCACATGGCGTGCTGAAATAAAAAAGGAAACTGAAAGCGTACATGGCACGCCAAAAACTAACACAAAATGAAAATAACACAAGCAATGGTCAAGACAGGAAGCATCAATTAAAAAAAAGAGTTCTCCTACACAACGTATGAAGAGGGACATCATAAGGAAACTGCAATTGGGGAAGTGACGTATGGGCAAATCCAAGTGACGTATGGGCAATTCCAACGAGTTAGGAGGCAGCAAGGAAAAACGATAGTGGAGTGAGCTAATGGTAAGTAGGAGGCGGGAAAAATAGCGGTGGTATTGATTACAGCAGGTCTTGCAGACAGTGCATGCGCGCTGATGCTCGACCTAAAAAATCTAGAGGGGGCTTATGGTCAACCTTTAACACATGAAACTTAGAGCTTTTGGTTGTTTAGAGTAACTAACTATAGGCAAGTAAAATGCACATTCATGTTGTGGGAGCATTGAAAATGCGTCAGGAAACGACACCCTGCAGGAATAAATATAAGTACATCTCTGCACTATACATGTAGTTGTGTGATGAATAATTTGGTTTCAGTCATTCAGTTATTTCCTGAATGTGCACAGAAGAACAATAGGACCTTATAAAATGTTTTTCAGAAAAAAAAGAAAATCTTTTTGAATGGGGGTTACTAGTTTATTATAGCCAAATAATCCTGCACACATGTCAAATTAAATAATATTTACAATAAATTGACACTATACATGTAGGGTAGAAAATATGTGCCATTAATGTTGTTCAATCTATGAATACAGTAGTATCCTGACTCTTCTAACTAAAAGGATATATAGGGCTTAATTCATAGAAGTTTTTGTGTCTTCAATGCAACTTAGAGGCTCAAAAATGATACATCTTAATTGTACAATATAAACCTGCAAATAGTTAAACCACAGTCGGAGCATAGTGCTGCAGAAAATCTGCTGTTACTGCAAATGTTCTAAATTTAAAGCTATGGGTGGCAATGGTAGTGTGACTAGTGGGGGATAGAACACCCACTATCTTGTTGATTTGTGCATGCTTCATTTTCTATGGCATTTCCCATCTTGGAAACCCAAGTAAACGTGCGTCTGCAGATAGTAGGAGTACCTATGTTTCAAGGTTGGGAAAAGAAAGGGAAAATACAATGGGGTGTGTATATATAAAAAGGTTTCTTTTCACATAGACATTTCTTTTCGCTGTGTATAAGAACATTTTTAAAAGCTTGCTATGGTAATGTACAAATATGCTAAACTTACTCATACAGAGAAGGAGTGTGCATTGGAATCTACCCTCTAGGTACATTTCCATGGTAGCACCTGGGACTTTTGGTGACTCTCCAGGACGTAGAAATCATTGGAAATATAGGCACAAATCTGTGAGATCATAGATTACCAACTTTCTACTAAATATTTTAGAATCCCATCATATTTGCATCTTTCCCTTTTTTTTAAATTTGGCTGGGGACAGAAATATTCCTGTATTTTGCCCTTACGGAAAGAGACAGTTATGTTAAAAGTAAACTGATAATTAATCTTTTGCCTACCTCATTAAAATACGTTTTGCCATAATCTAATTGATTTGTGCAACTTCTTCGAAACCAGCTGGTGAGTGATGCATCTATGACACAGGACTTCGCATCGCAAGCCCCTCATCGACGGCATCCTCGGCGATGAGGCAGGACTTCGCATCACTTTAGTTGCCAAACTTCAGGTCGTTCAAAATACTGCAGCCAGGCTCGTTCTTAAACGCCCTTCTGGCATTTCCTCTGCCCCCCTGCTGAAAGAACTACACTGGCTGCCAGTGAAGAATTGTTCTTATTTTAAGATCTGCTGCCTTACATATAATGCCTTAAAAGGGAAAGGCCCATTGTACCTTAAAAAATAATTAAACTATAAACACCCAGCTGCAATCTAAGATATCGGGACATAGCCTTACTGTGTGTTCCCCGCATTCATCTCACCCGCAGTGGTGGAAAGGATTTTTCCTACCTCGCTCCCTTGTACTGGAATAAGCTCCCCTTTCACGTCCGCTCATGTCCAAACTACTGTAAATTCAGGAAACTACTCAAATCATATCTTTTCTGAACATCTCTCCCTTTCCCCGATCCTGTTTCTGCGACAGTGCCGAGGTGCCCTCGGGTGATTTGTATGCTATATTAAATTGAAATAACATAACATAACATAACAAACTCGCAGCTCCTCAGAACCGTGGCTGTGCGACACATCCTCAACGTGTTATCTCAGTGCTCTGGAACCAGAATATAAGGTACTTGTGTTCAGTGGACCCAACTTGGTCTCTCTATCAGGACTGCGCTCCATTTGTGGTCACCCTGAACTTGTGACTTTGTTCCAGTCCAGTGCGACCAGATAACCACAGTTGCTGCTTTTTGCTTCTAGCCACTATTTTTACTTAAAAAATTGAAATTGCATACCTCCGGTTCTACTGATTGGATTTTTGTTGTTTTGGTGTCAAATAATTTAATAAATTCTACTCTACTTTCCCAAATTGATGTGCGATTTTTCATGTGTTGTGTTTTCACTTTATTACTGTTTGCAGTGCTGCATACATACTGTATACATTGCCTCTAAATTAAGCCTGACTGCTTGGTGCCAAGTTACCAGAGGGTTAAGCACAGGTTAATTCGGGGTTTGCTTCTGTTTCACCCTAACAGAGATTGTGGTTGCTGCTTGAGTAGGGTTTCACCACCTCAACCAGTAACCGAATTTCCTACAGTTGAAGATCATCAATTTCAAATTATTGATTTGATAACACACGACAATGCATGTCTTATAGATGCTGGCATAGCTGTGTGGCTGACTCTACATAAGAGAGTGAAACACAAAGCCTAAACTTGGATTAGCTATTAGACAATTTTGTATCATTAATTCATGAGTGACAGATTTATGCAGAATGGTCAGGCTATGCACATAGCAATGGGATGAATTTGCATACATTTTGTGTAAATGATAATCATTTATATGGTGGTTACCCCGAAAATGTATCCTCACCTGGATCCTGTGGACCAACAATGGATACTCACAGGATGGCTTGATTCTTTAATTTATGGAAATGATTCCCTCTAGCTCAAACAGGCTGAGAAAGGTCCTGTGGGGAAGGACAGAAGTCTGAGACACAAACCTCTTAAAACGATTGGCACTCCGGGCAACTAGATTGTTCAAAGCGCTTCTATGGAACAGCAGTTGTGACATTTTGAAATCAAATCTTCCTTCTGTTATATTTCTGATTTGGGTATCTGGTTAAGTAGAACATTAATAATCTGCCAACATCTAACACACCTGATAAACTAAGACTCATGTGAGCTGGGCTGGTTTGGCATTCCACCCTTGAATGAATTAGAAATCTTGCTTCTGCAAGACAACCAATGATAACATATGAATACTTTGTTCATGTTTGTTAGCTCTCAGTGGAACAGGGAAACTTCATATGATGTGCATTGGGATTCCATTGGGTGGAAGTTTTGCATTTAGTGTGCAAGTTATTGTATGCATGGCTGTTGTGCGAGTTATAGATTGTGCTCCTAACCATAACTTGTGAATTTCAGTGTTTTTTCTGTTTTAAGTCATGACCATAACTGCTCTTTAACTGTGTTTTTAGAAGAATTTCTGATGTCTTTCGTAAACATACATTTAAGTGCTATAATCAAATCTAGCCATAACTTCCTTCGACCTTTGTTTTTTCAGTGAACCTTTGGGTTCTCTTGGTCATATACCATATCCATAGGTCCCATCTGTCATGCACCCAATACTTCCTGGTTTACTGAGAGTTGATCACAGGGCTTGGTCCCTGGCCAAGCCCTTCACCCACTTATGCACAGGTGCCAAAGACCCTGTGTTGCATGGCTTTTAGCCATTCACAGCAGGATTGGCCATAGCTCCTTGCCTCCAGCCATGCCCTTCACCAGACACTCAGTAGCCAGCTCCACATATCATTAATGGGTGGTTTCGGCCACACCCTGCAACCAACTCTCTGTGGGAGGCCAAGGCCACAGGGCCTGGCCTCTGGTCAAGCTCTGGCCCCCATACTCCATGTGCCGTCATCCTAAGTGTATGCATGGCCCTTGGCTGTGTGCAGTGTGAGGTTAAACACAAGGGTTGCAATGCAGCCAGGCTTTCCTGCCACTCCCCTTCTTGTAGCCAAGCCGCATGCTTGCCTTTAGCGAAGCACAATAGTAGCACATTTATTAAGTTTTTCCCATTTTCACAGGATTTGCAATACTATGCTGAATTCATGAATCCTGAGGCCCAGGAGGATCAGCGGGACATTGGAAATGTCCAGGGTTAATTAATCCAGCAGAGGATCTGCAAATCTCAAGATAAAAATCGCTTAAAAAAATTATTTTATTTAAGGGGGTCCTTTTGGAGTCCTCCACATAGGCCTGAAGGTTAGTGTATGTCCCCCCTGCCTTTTTTCTTTTAATTTTCCCAAGACAGTACTCCGTTCACCCTGTTGGGCAATTGTGGTGACACCAGAACTTATTCTGTGACAGTCAACCAATCGCTCCATAGCCCAAAGGTGTGCTGTTTATTTTTTTTTTTTATGAATTTGTGAATCCTCCAAGGATTCATAAATCTGTGGAGGTTCCTCAAATTAACATTCCAGATATGTCTAAAGCTTGACCCCTTCAGACCAGATCAGAGCACTTTTAAAACAATAGTTGTAAGAAACTGGGTTATTGGTTGAGCAGTGTGGAAGCGCCACTCAACCACAAACCTTGTCAGAGTGAACCATAAAAGTCACTAAATTAACCTGTGCTTAACCCTATGGTGGCTTGGCACAAATCAGTCAGGCTTAACTTAAAGGCAATGTGTAAAGTATTTAAGCAGCACGCAAACAGTAATAAAGTGAAATCACAAGAAAAATTCCAAACCTATGTAGAAAAATAGAGTAAATGTTAATATATATCCTGATACCAGATTGACAAAAATCTATTCAATAGAAGTGGAGATACTTAATTTCAAATTCTTTAGTGAAGATAGCGCCAAAACGCAGAAAGCGCCCCTCACGGTTATCTAGTCGCTCTAGACCAGGGGAAAGTCACAAGTTCAGGCCCACCATGATGGAGCATGGGTTGGAAACAGGGACCAGGTTAATCCCAATGAAGAGTTACCTTCTCAGGTACGGCACAAAGAGATCCGTTCGTGTTGGAGGAGCTTGCCAGGAGGAGGCTTTTGGCATGGAGAGCTGGTCAAGCATTGCAGACAGTCATTGCTGTAGCACGAACAGCTAGTCGTTGCTGAAGCTTCACATTGGTTGATCATCGCAGACGGTCATTGTCAGTGCGAAGTACACATCTTGCATTGCCAGTCATCTCAAGCTGTCATTTCAGCCCAAAGCATGTCAACTTGAGGGGCAGAGTTTCGGAGGGAGCAGGCGAGTTTACGTTTACAAAGAGCCCACCATGCAGGATTGTCACCTTTTGCTTGTGGAGGAGCTATCATTGGTGCCAATGAAGGGTCCAGGACCTTGGGGCACCTCTTGGAGATCAACACTCACTCCAGCAGAGGCCAGCAACAGGGCTTAGGCAGTTCCAGGCAGGTCCAGTTGCTGCTTGTCAGCAGGGCAATTGCAGGTAGGCCTCTCGAAGCTTGTTATGTCCCTGTAGCTCACATAGGAGGTTACCCAACTGACCATTTGAGTCACTCTGTGTAGCATGGGATCAAAGCAAACAATCTTCCTTTATCAGACAGCAAGGCAGTCCTTCTGGCATCAGGGCATCATTCACAGGTCCAGGAATGTTCTGATGAGTGCTCTGAGAGTCCTATTTTTATACCTGAGGCCAGCATTTGTATGTGGGAATTACCTGACCTACCCGTCAAACTGGTTCTGATCAGTTTTTCCCCTGGTCTTGGCTCCAAACTGCCTCGGGTGTCCAGTTCCTTTGTGCGTGCTGTGAGCAACGTCCTTTGAAATGTAATCAGGGCAGGGTACAGCTCCTCCCCAGCCATCCTGCCAGGAAGATCCTCACCCAGTTGCACCCAGGTCTCATTGTTCACTGTCTGGGCCCAATATACATTCTTGATGGGGGGGACAATTAACAGGCCCCGGCAGCTGGAAACTCCTAGAAAAGACTCATAAACTTTGGCCATGAAAATGACAACTTTCTGAAAGTGGCATTTTCAAAATTACAATCTAAAATCGGACTCTACCATTAAAGAGTATTTGAAATTATAATTAATTTCAGTGTAAACATAATTTCTCGTTCTGCTCCCAATCTGAAGGTAGCTCTAATGAATTGGAGTAAAGTAACCCAGTGTTAACCCATGACAGAGATAGGCCTTACAACAGTGAAAAAAAAACTTTAGGAGTGCTTTACTTTTAGGACATGCAAAACGTAAACATGCATGCCCTACTTTTTAAATACCAGGCACCCTGCCCTATGGGCTTTCAGAGCCTACCTTAGGGGTGACTTATATGTATTTAAAAGAAAGGTTCAGGCCTGGGAAAAGGTTTGCTTTGCCAGGTTGTAATGATAGGTAAAAACTGCACTACAGGCTGCAGTTACTGGCTTGAGACATGTTTTGCAATGCTACTTTAGTGGGAGTAGGTGCCTCAATCAGTGCTGTTGCCCAATGGCATATAACAAAATGATGACGCCCCCCGGCAGAATGTGGTGAGGGGCCCTCAGTCTCCCATATCTCACAGATAGCCACTGGCCTTGAGCTGAGTGGGGGGCTTGCTTGAAGGGTAGGGGACCCTTTCGAATGTTGGGGGCATAACTGCGCCGCAGGGGCCTGCATTACGCTAGCAGTATTTAATTTACGGGCCCTGGGTACAGGTAGTACCATTTACCAGGAGCTTACAAGTAAATTACATGTTCCAATTAGGTGTAGGTTAATTTTACCATGTTTTAAGGAGAGAGAGCAAGCAAAGTTAGGAATGGAGGCAAAATTGATGGGGGAAAAAGCACACCAAATATGTTAGGTCCAAGGCAAATTATTTTAACATTACTGAACAGATTTGCAGCAAACCTAGTTGAGGCACTTTCTTGAGTGAAGTTCTGTTTGCATGCTAAGTTTGGAGTCATTTCTTTCCTCTGTTTCAAGGAACAAAAACTCATATAGAAGTTAAAATGGGAAAGGTAACTTTTGGGATCCCCTTATTTCCAGACCTCTGTTTGATCTGCACAAAATTTGACATGAAGAACCCAAAAGTGGATCTGCTTTTTTTTTAAAGGTGTTGTGCAGGTTTGTCAAACATCAAATGTATATTATGCTATAGCATTCCAACCACTGGTTGTCAAAGGCGCTGTGCTCCAGTCATAGGTCCAAGCACAAGTGAGAGCCTTTAGCATGACCTAACAGGATAACCCAGGCAGACGTGCTATAATAATTAGAACATGATGCCCACTCAGGATAGAATGTACTAAATTAACAGGGAGGAATAGAAAGACAAAAATTGGAATGATGAAACAGATCTATACCAGCAATTATTGGCCCTGTGTCACTTCATTATCTTTAATTGAACTTTCAACATTCCAATGTTCTAATCGATTGAAATGGATGCTGAATGGATTGAAGACATTACCACCTTTTACTAATAGTAAACAAATACAGCACCAGTGGGTGAATGAATAGAGACGCAATCAAGGTACAGATACCTTACACTGTTATTATTAATCTTAAATTCATGGGGGCTTTTTTATGAGAGGCTTGCACCGCCATAGCATCACTTTCTTTGATGCTCCGGCGGTGCAAGCCTCTCACTCATATCTATGAGCCAACGCAAAGCCACTCTGTGTGGCATTGCATGGCATCATAGATATGGAGTAAGACAAAGCAGCACAAGTCACTGCGTTGCCTTACTTCGCGCCAAGGAGCCATTCGATGGGTATTGCAGTGGATTTTCCCACGCAACATCCATGGATTTTGACACTGCCCCAGATTTACTCAATTATGTAAACCTGGGGTAGCACCAACACCTTACGCCTCCCCAGAGCAGGCATAATGAGGAGAAATATTTTTATTTCTCCTAGTTTTTCCTCTTTCCATGTGTGCTGCATTTTGCAGCACACATGGAAAGAGGAAAACGCCTCTCAGGATTGTTTTTGTGCAGGAAGGTGCCACTTCCTGCACAAACTCAATCCCATCTGCAAGGGATGCACCCTTGCACCATGGTGCAAGGGTGTCTACGTTGGAGCTAGGCAGCAAATTGTGTGCCAGCGCAGGGGGAAAGGACAGGAATGCACCGTATTTTATAAATACAGTGCATTCCTGCCCTTTTACATTGGCATAGGGCAGCTCAGCAAGAAGACTTACGGCACTGCCCTACGCCATTTCCTCATAAATGAGGCCCATATTGTGCTAATCCCAATGTGTGTGTGTGTGGACCACAGATTTCTCTATATTGGCTTTACAGAAAGAACACAGAAAGAACACTGTGACAGGTGTCTTATAAAGTGTTAAGTGGCCCTCCATACAATTCAAGTACTCCATGAAAGGACATTGTGAATATTAAGATTGCATTGATAGTACATTTTGAGACATTAGTTTCATTTGCTGATACTCTTTTCTTTACTGTATGACACAATTAATTTCATTGTCACTTGAGAATTAATCTTTGAATATAATCAGCTCCTCACAAAAGACATTTTTCATTATAAAGCATGTTGAATTAAATAAGCCATGCTTGAAGCTAAAAGTTATTTGTCCTGAAGTTATGTTAGTGGCTGCTATCTAATCTACAATGTATTAAACTGTTTTTAGAAATACAAAGCACTGTTTGAGCCACATTTGTATTTCATGGACTGTTTCTGTGTTATATATTAGTTGACCTTTAAAGAGCTCGTTCACCAAAAACGCTTTTTAATGTCGGAGGCATTAATATGAGGAACTAGTCGAGTGCTGAAGATAAATTATTTAAAAAAGAGTTGGACATATTTATGAGAGTTTTGCGTTATGCTTGCACCAAGCAACCTTAAATCAGATTTATGAAGCCACTCAAAGCCACTTTGCGTGGCTTTGAATGGTTTAAAAAATCTGAAGTAAGGCAACGCATTCCAAATCGCTGTGTTGCCTTACTCTGCGCAAGGGAGGCGTTTCATGGGCATTGCAGTGGTTGTTCCCATGCAACTCCCATGGTCTTTGATGCATTCCCAGATTTACAAGGACTTGAAAACCTGGGAATGTGCCAAAAAGATACACCTCCCCAGGAGATACGCAACGAGGAGAAATATCTTTATTTGTTCTCGTTTTTTCCTCTTTCTAAGTGTCTGCAGCACACATAGAAAGAGTAAAAAGCCCCTCAGGATTGTTTTTGTGCAGGAAGGTGGCCCTTCCTGCACAAAAACAATCCTACCTACAACACAGGCACCCTTGCACCATGGTGCAAGGGTGCCTGTGTTGGTGTTACGCTGCCAATACGACGCCAAAGCAGGTGGAAATTACAGAAATGCGCCGTATTGGATAAATAAGGTGCATTCCTGCCCTTTCCCTATGATGCAGAGCAGCTCAGCAAGGTGACTTGCTGCGTTGCCCTGAGCCACAAATTTCATAAATATGGCCCTGAGTCTTTAACTGCCTCCTGAACTGACCTGCTTTATTTCCAATGCTTGTGAGGAGACTCGCTAGAGAGATCTATAGACAAGCAATTGAAAAATGGACCTCGGAGACAGTAAGAAATAAAAGAAGGATCACTGTTTAGATGGATACCTAACTTTTTGTGGGCCGTTCATCCCAACTCAAGAGATAAAGCTACTCTGGTCCTGACCTCATTGTTATTTAATGGAGCTGTGTTC
The DNA here is from genome assembly GCA_963921515.1 of Calotriton arnoldi. Classification (NCBI taxonomy): domain Eukaryota; kingdom Metazoa; phylum Chordata; class Amphibia; order Caudata; family Salamandridae; genus Calotriton; species Calotriton arnoldi. The sequence continues at coordinate 2,051,793 of CAWUFW010001128.1, read as the reverse complement.
AGTCAATTTCTTCTCTGGGGAAACCCATTCTTTATTCTGCCATGGTTTGAATGGTTGCTATATGTGTCTCTCAAGGAAGTCACAAAGATCCAATAAGATCTTATCTTACTAAAAAGCCTATTTCCATGGCATTCAACTATAAATTGTAGTAAATCAAACTTCACAGTCATCCTGAATCTGCTTTATGTGACTTTGGGTATTTCAAAGGTCAGAATCCCCATGATTCAATATCCGTCTACAACGTTACATTAACCTTTGGGTTTTTCAGTGAATATATTACCTACTGGCGGTTGCCAGTAGGTAGTTATAGTTAGGACCATGTTTCTATAGAAAAAGCATTTTTTTACTTACCTATATCTTTGGTGTCATTTCACGAATCTTCATGAAGGTTTAAAAAAAAAAAGTGTCATAGTGAGTCTTGTTGTGCATGGAAAGTTTCGGGTGATCCGTTAAGCAGGGTCCAAGAAAAAGGGGGGTGGTAAAATAAAGTGTGTTTCCCATGTTAATTCCCATAGACTCTTTAGACACGGCTGCAGCCTGAACCGCTGAACGTAATTTCACCAAATTTGGCAAAAAGCTAGCTTTTGGCCTGCAGATTGGGCTTTTTGGTATTTGGTGCAAATCCGTTCAGTAGTTTGCAAAATATTAAAGGAAATTCAAATTTCTATATCTACGATCGTAGATAAATCACGATTAATTTGCAACAATTTGCGAATGCTCATGCCAATAGGAATGCTGTGATTGGCTGGCCACAACCTGAGCAGAGAGTTGCAGCCACCAATTGAGTTTTTTGGGACAGTTCCCGGGCTGAAATGAAACAGTAGAACTTGGCTTAAGGGGTCAAGTTGTATGTGTTCTGACCCCTTGGGAGGAATATAAGGATCTTTCAGGGACTCCACATGTGTACATTATGTTTCTGAAAAGGTTTTTTTTCACACAGAAATACTCACAAATTCGCTGCAACCACCAGCGAGGTCCCCTCATGTAACATTGCAGCAAATTTGTGAATATGGGCAACATTTAAAAAAATATATATATTCACAGACCCACTCAGACAATGATTTTCCCACTCACAGACCCACTCAGATGCCCATGCACCCACTCACCGACTTACTCAGACACTCACTGACAGGCCCCCTCAGACACTCTCACACCCACTCACAGACCTACTGAGACACTTATGCACTGACTCACTCACTGTCAAAAGTTAGTGGTTAACACTAAAAAACCTTAGAAATTCACTTAAAAAACCAAAAGTTACAGGGATATTATAGTTAGGAGACAACATTTAAAAAACCTTAGAAATTCACTTAAAAAACCAAAGGTTACGGGGACGTTATAGTTAGGAAACATCATTAAAAAAAACTTAGAAATCCACTGAAAAAACCAAAGGGTACAGGGACATTATAGTTAGGGTCACATTTCACTCGTACAAAACCAGTTAAATTCAGCAGTTGTAGTTAGCTGAGCTAACTATAACTTACGCCCCGTACTGTACTGCTTATGACCTCACATATTACATCACTTATGACATGGTCAGTGATATCACTGATGACATCACTGATGACATCTCAAATGACATCACTGATGACATCACTGATAACATTGTTCACAGAATCACTCACACCCCTATACAACCTCTCATACACACACTCACATGCCCACACAACCACTCACATACCCATTCACAGACCCATACAAGTACTCACATAACCACTCCATAGAGTCACTCACACACCCACTTACTCACTCACTCACTCATACAGCCACTCACACAACCACTCCCTCACCCATGCAGTTACTCATACAATGAGTCACTTACCCAAACAGCCACTCACACAGCTACAGACTCACCTATACAACTACTAACACACCCACTTATTCACCTATATAGTCACTCACTCACACACCCACTCACTCACCCATATAGCCAGCCTCTCAACACAGCCACCCACAAAGCCGTACAAGCACTCACACACCCACACAACCACTTACATACCCATTCACACATCCATACAAGCACTCACATATCTGCTCACTCACCCATACATCCATTCACACAGAAATGTATTCTACAATACAGCCACTCACACACCAACTCACTTAACCAAACACCCACTCAAACAATCCCTCACTCACCTATACAGCCACTTACACAGCCAGTCACTCACTCATACAGCCACTCACTTACACATACAGCCACTGACACACCCACTCACTCACCAGTACAGTCACTCACACAGCCACTCAGTCACCCACAGAGCTACTCACACACCTACTTATACGGCCACTCACACACCCATACAGGCAATCAAACACCCACTCACACACGGATACACACAGTCACACAGCTACTCACCTAATATATGTTAGAAATAGTATCACTTATTAGTAGTGCAGAAATTATACTATTTTAAATTTTGTAGTACCTTGGTATTTATGTTTAACACTCATAAACATTTAGACAACACTCACATTTACTGGCGGATGTCATCAGTGAAGTCATTAGTGATGTAATTTGAGACGTCATCAGTGATGTTGATGTCATCAGTGATGTCACTGACCATGTCATGAGGGATGTTGTATGTGAGGTCATAAGCAGTGCATTGCTGGGGTGTAAGTTATAGTTAGCTCAGCTAACTATAACTGCTGAATTTCACTGGTTTTGTACAAGTGAAATGTGAGCCTAACTATAATGTCCCTATAACCTTTGTTTTTTAATATATATCTATATATATATATATATATATATATATATATATATATATACATATATATATATCTATATATATCTATATATCAACTCCAATCTCCAGTTCCCCAATAGAAACGGACATCGACACTGCAGACTCAGTCCTGATTTCCGCACTTATTTATTTTTATACACTGCTACATGTTTCGGCAGTATCTCCTGCCTTGCTCACACATATATATATATATATATATATATATATATATATATATATATATGTAAAAACTTCCATATATATGTGTATATATATGTATATATAAATATATATAGATACGTAGATATATATATATATATATATCTACGTATACATATATATATATATATTGACCGTTGGGTTCGGGGGACCTTTGCAAGTGTCACTCAAACCCAATTGTGAAAAATAGAGCATTCTGATTAGCCCTGGTGACTTTTTTCCCCTTGGGCCATCTTGCTTCCATGGGAGTCAGATTCCTGTGGGAGCGAGTGCTCTGATTGGCTGCCAGCAACATGGAGAAATATTTGGAGAAGGGGCATGAGTGGGCCCCCCCTCCCTTAGCCTATTTGGCCACCACGGACCCCATTCCTGGTACAAACCTTTTAAAATAAGGGGGGCGAGGCATGAAGCCCCCCTCCGAGAGCCTTAATTGCCTCCAGGGACCTCATCTCCTGCAGAAACACGGGCAGGAAAGGCATGTCTGCTATCACTCAGCAGCAGCTTTAAAAATACAGGGGCATATTAGCAAGACCGGCGATAAAATTATCGCCGTTTTAGCAGCAGGAAACTGCCGCTAAAGCGGCGATAATGGGCTTGCTAATATGCGTTATAGAATTCCAATAGAAGCCCAGGTTAGACGTCCTGCACATCTAACCTGGGCTTCTATTGAATTCTATAACGCATATTAGCAAGCCCATTATCGCCGTTTTAGCGGCAGTTTCCTGCTGCTAAAACGGCGATAATTTTATCGCCGGTCTTGCTAATATGCCCCACAGACTTTTGATTACCTGCCTGCACTCTTGCAGGTGAGGAAACACACATTGCTACCACCTGGCACAGGATGGGTGCATACGGAGAGCTGATTGGCGCTGCGGTGGCCCTAGGGCTCCCTCCATGGCCCTCAACATATTGTTTAGTGGGTGTCCTAGATAGGCACTGGGGCACCCACCCAAAAGGTTCCTTTGGCCCTGAGGGATGGGGTCTCTGGGGCCTATTAAGGCTCAGGGAGGGTGGAACTTGTGCCCCCCCTCCCCTTTAATATGCAAGTTTGCCCAAGGGGATGGGGTCTCTGGCACCTATTGAAGCTCAGGGAGGGGGGCCATGCAACTCCCCTCCCCTTATTATTGAAATTCAGCCCTGGGGCATGGGGTTTCTGGGGCCCATTAAGGCTCGGGGAGAGTGTCACGTGCCCCGCTTCCCTTATAAATAGAATTTAGCACCAGGGGGTGGGGTCCCCATGGCCTATTAGGTAGGAGTAGGCGGAACTCACGGAGCTAAATAAAAACTCTATGAAATTTTGCAGAGTTCCGCCAACAGGTGGAAATATGCATTGCTGCGCATGTTGTGCTGCTCGCCCTGCAATTTAGCGCCGGTAGCTCAAGCAGCACTGAAAAATCAGTGCAAACGGCACCATGCTGTGTGCAATCATGCGCGGGCATTGATTTTGCTGCTGCTTTAGTAAAAAATCTACTTGAGCTGCAGCATATCTACTCAAGAAGCGGCCATCTCACTGCAGCCTCCATTTGAGATGCCATTAGTGATGTAATATAATGATATAATATGTGAGGTCATAAGCAGTGCATGGCTGGGCGCACTTTATTTTTTGCTTTGCAAGTTGTTTTTTTCCCAAATCTTTTTATTGACATTTTCTGTGAAGAGAACAAAACAAAATGTAGCACTGTTAAAAAAAACCTAGGCATCACACACATGAACACTTTAAAACTCACTATACCCCCGATCCTGCCCCCCTCAATGAGCTTTGCTAACTTTAACGGGTGAATTTCTGTGATTTTTTAGTTCAAAATGGTACGTTGTCACTGACATTTTCACCTAACTATACCGTCACTTGAAACTTTGCTTTTTTTAGTGAATAAATACATGTATATGATATATATATGCAAAGTACTTCGCCACCGCAATCCTGCAGCTCACCAACAGACGAAAACAGACCCAGTTGTAAGTACGACAGAATTTTTATTTTCAGACGCCCATAGAGTCCGCCATGACGCGTTTCGGCCTTCAGAAGGCCTTGATCACATGACGCTGGGAGAGGAGTGTGGATTATTTAAAGTGACAAGTGCAGAAAAACACACCAATAGGCAACAAGCACCCAACAATAGACATGGAGGAAACATATACAAAGTTAAAAAAGCAAGTGCCTTTTTCAACATTTGACAATTAATACCATAATTACAAAGGACGCTTAAAAACACCAAACTTAATTATAAATTATAAAGAACAGTGTTTTAAAATACACAATGATATCAACAATATTGTTCCTGATACCAAAGATTCCAAACATGACTCCCTTAGATGTCAATTATTTGAACAGTGTCAAGACCCAAGTAGGTAGCGACTCCTTAAAAAACATACATAAAATAAGACGGCAGAACACTAAGTCCTATCATACTCCATTTCATGAATATTCAAAATTATCACAATTACCTGATAGCTCAAATACATGCCAATCGCAATAAAAATATCAATGGTAGTATTTTTAAAAACATAAATTGAGTCCCTCATTGATACAAAAATTGCTGACACAGACATTCAGGCTTAAATACAAGTTTAAAAAATCGTGGTATAAAAAGAATTAATGCAAGACAATTCCGCCCAAGTGGGCCACCATTCAAACCTCCATGAAAATATGTTAAAGTGCAAAAAAAATTCCTACAAAGTGCAATACAAAGTGCCTGTGCAAAATAGCAAGCTAAAAAAGTAGAAAAAGTTAATAATATATAAAAGTTAAAAACTTAGTCAGAAGGGCTGCAAATGTGCAAAATGGTCTAATACAGTACTGGAATGCCATAAAATGGCTGACTTACAGGCATGTGTAAAAGTCTTCACTGGCATTAAGCCCATTGGGTATCTTTGTATCGAGCTCCAAGATGTATTTGGTTTCTAATGCTCGAAGAAAAGCTTCACGATTACCTCCTCTTCTGAGGGGCAATATTGAGTCAATCACGAAAAATTTCATTAGCTCTGGGTCATTACTGTGAGACTCTTTGAAATGGCGTGCCACTGGGTAGGTAGCATCGCTAATGCGAATCGCTCTTATGTGCTGGAGTATCCGCTTGTGAACCTGCAACTTGGTACTCCCAACATATTGCAGGCCACAAGGACACTCCAGCACATAGACCGCAAACTCGGACCTGCATGTTAAGAATTTGTTAATGGCAACCGGTATATCATGAAAGGGAACTCTATATGATGTTTTATTTATGCCATGTCTGCAGGCCTTACAGGAGGCACATTTAACGAATCCCTTTCTTGTATTAAGCCATGATTTCGACACAACCAGTTCTGGACTGCTTTAAACTAATGCATCGCTCATAGATCTAGCTTTCCTGAATGTGATATTGGGCGTTGATGTCATGCAATCCCCAATAACTGGGTCATTGCGGATCAAATTCCAATTGCTCTTAAAAATCCTGCGGAGCGCCAAGTGTTGTCGATTGTAAGTCAGTATTAATCTAGTCGGAGCATCTCCCAGGTTTGAAGTAGTGTCGATTTTTAGAGACTTTTCAGATAAAGCATCTAATCTGGAGATACAATTGGCTTTATTGATGGCTTTGTTGACCATCTGGACAGTATAACCCCTAGCCAAAAATCTGTCGCCGCTAGCATGCTGGGCCAACCTACATTCATCAGGTGTACTACAGATCCGCCTGATACGCAACATTTCCCAAAAGGAATGCTGCGTATAAGGTGACCCGGGTGGTGGCTAGCAGCGTGCAACACAGTATTACCGGCTGTAGGCTTCCTAAACAATCTAGTCTCAATAGCCATGTTGTTGATGACTACCTCCACATCCAAGAAACACACCTTCTCATTGCTAATGTTTTCTGAAAAATGCAGATTTAGAGTATTGGTGTTGATCATATTAACAAAATTGAGAGCCTGCTGTTTAGAACCCTTCCAAATCAAGAATATATCATCGATATATCTATACCAATGGACCACACAATTGTCAAAGATCTCAGCGTGCTGACCATGAAGGACCTGCTCCTCCCACAGCCCCATATGCAAACAAGCATAACTGGGGGAAAAGCAGGCCCCCATCGCAACACCCTGATCTGCTGATAAACCAGATGTGAAAACATGAAAAAATTGTTGTTAAGACAGATGGAAATCATAGAAAGCAACATTTTGTTGTGGTTGTGCATTTGGATGGGCCTAGTGCACAAATAATGATCAATCGCCTTCATACCATCCTGATGGTTTATACATGTATACAGGGAAGTAACATCTAAAGTAATTAACCAATAGTCATCTTGCCATGTAACATTCATGATTTTCCTCAAAAAATCGCTGGTATCCTGGATGAAGGAAGGCAATGCCCTGACATGTTCTTGCAAGAATGCATCCACGTACTTAGAGGCATTCTCTAGCAGGCTATTGCGGGCGGAAATGATGGGTCTACCTGGAGGTTTACGGAGATCTTTATGGACCTTGGGAATGAAATACAAGGTCGGAATGACAGGGTGATCATTTTTTAAGAATTTAAATTCATCATGACTCAATAACCCTGCACTCTTCCAACCTACAAGTTTGATGTAAAATTCATTCCATGACTTTTTACAGTCCCGATGTCACACCTTTTATAACATTGTCTGTCATTCAAATGGTTAGCCGATTCCTCCAGGTACATATCCCGGGGCCATAGCACAACATTGCCCCCTTTGTCAGCTTGGCGTATTATGATATTACCTCCTGCCTGTAACTTTTTCATTAATTGAACATAGCAATAGTTCTGCGGCGTTTGTTTGTACTTTGCTCGCATCGTGGTAGTGCACAGACGTTTTAATTCAACAGTAGTCAATTCGTGAAACACATCAATGTTGTCGTGTACCATTATAGGGGTGAAAGTAGACTTGGGTTTAAAACCTGTGTTGCCCGCTGCATTCAACAAAACCAATGGCTCAGTAAACTCATTATTGGGATCTTCATTATGTAATTGTTGCAAATCCTGTAATAGTGCCAAGTCATTGACCGTCAAGGTTGATGGACTACTACTGGTTGGATTTAGATCAGTGTTGACATTGCTGCTATCTTTTTTCTTTAATGCATGGAATTTGCGCAATTTTAACTTTCTTGTGAATTTATAAAGATCAATGCGTGTCTGCGCGTAGTTGAAATTACTGGCCGGGCCGTAAGACAAACCCAAATTTAAAATTTGTAATTCAGCTTGGCTCAAAACCATATTAGTCAAGTTAATCACAGACTGTGAGTCTAATGTTTGCCCCTTATTGAAATTAGATACCTTCATTTGCGGTTCCATCTTCTGTTGGTGTTGGCCTTCCTGTTGCTGTTTGGCTTGTCTTTTGATGTTACTTTGCCGTCTTTCCCGGCGCTGTTTGTTTTTGTTGTTGCCCCCATTTCTCGAGGTCGTAAGGTGGCCCTTCGATCCTGGCGCAAACAATCTACCTCCTGCGCCAGGGAGAACCTGGTAAACCCCAACCCCGCTCTCTGGCGGCTCATTTCGTTGTCCGATTCACTGTCAGGCACGGAACTCACATCAGAGAGGGACGATGAAGATGGAAGAGCAATGCTAGTACTCGCTTCTGGAATGGCAGGTCGCACAGGTATTTTGGATGCCTTCATTGCATCAAACTTCCTAGCAAATGTGAAAACCTGCCCCTGCTGGTAATCAATCTTATCCCTTTGAAATTTGTAAGTCTTACGTTTTTAATAATAGCTTCTTCTTTCTGTAATCGGCTAGTCATATCCTCACGTAGTTTTTTGGTGCTCTCTGACGTTGCTATTTTGCAGATATCTTCATTCAGTTCATCAATCTTGATTTGCAGATATATATATATATACATATTATCTACTGGCGGTCGCCAGTAGATAGTTATAGTTACAACCTATTATCCATAGGAAATCCGCGACATTCTATTTGAAATAACTCTCTTGCCGGTTGACGTATCTTCGCAAAATTTTCAAACTTTGTGACCCGCTCCGGTCCGCTCCTACCCTGAAAGTCTCGGGGGATTCGTCAGCGGGGGCCGAGAAAAAGGGGGTCCCAAAACGCGTTTTCCCCATGCATTTTTCCATAGGAAACTTTAGACACGGCTACAGCTCGAACTGCTGAACGGAATTACACCAAATTTGGCAAAGAGGTAGTTCTTGGTTCAGAAAGAACCCTTTTGTTAAATGGTGTAAATCCGTTCAGTAGTTGCTGAGAAAATGAAAAGTAAAAAAGATAGTGATATCTAGGGCCGCGGATCCTCCCGAGCACGAGCTTTATGTTAATTGGCTGTCAACACTCCAAACCAGGAAGTGTTGGCAGCCATTTTGTCCTCGGTAGAACCGAGGGACAGAAACAAGTGCGCAAAGCGTACAAAGGGGCAGGGTAGAAACACCCTGACCCCCTAGGTCTGCTCAGGGGTCCCACAAGGACCCCCTGGGCAAAATTTTTTTTTTTAAAAATCGGCAGGATGCGCTCAGGAGCGCGAACCCTGCCGAAGAAATCGAAGCGCGGTCTCCGCGCTCGATGTAATTGGCCCCGGGTGGGCCAAGTCCCGGGGCATGCTGGGGGGTTAATTTTATGTGTGGGGGCCTCTGAACCCTCCCGCAGCCCCGGGGACCACCACCTCCCGGGGCTTCTTTTTTAAATTAAAAACCTGTGTGGGGGGCTCCAGCCCCACACGCCCGAGACCACCACCTCCCCGGGGCACTAAGAAAAATTAAAATGGGGGTCCGTTTTGGACCCCAAGCCCCGGGGACCACCACCTCCCGGGGCTTTCAAAATGTAGGGAGGGGCCGCGCGGCCCCCTCCTGGAGTCCTTGATGGCCCTGGGGACCGCCACCCCCAGGGCCGGCTCCTGCAGTGTCCCGGGGTGCTCCCGTCCTGTCATTGCAAACTGCTTTGGATATTGGAAGAGAGAGCAGGGAAACCTGCTCTCTCTTCCAATATCCAAAGCCGATTGCTTTTCCACATGGGGAGCAGCACAGTCCCCAACGAGAGTCCAGGCCCCGGGGGATGGGGTCCCCGGGGCCATAAGTGGCCTGAGGAGGGGGGCCACGCAGCCCCCCTCCAAATAAAAAAAAAAGAGGCCATGCCCCGGGGATGGGGTCCCCGGGGCCAATACAGGCCCAGGGAAGGGGGGCCACGCGGTCCCCTTCCCGTTTTTTTATTTTTTATTTTAATAAAGGGGTAAGGCCCTGGGGGATGGGGTCCCCAGGGCCTAAAAATAGGAAAAAGGAAGGGGGGCCACACAGCGATCGGGCCCGTAGGCCCTGCCCCCTTCCTTCACCACTCTGCAAACGCGCCCCCTGGCGCGTTTGCAGAGAGGAACAATTCCCCTTGAATACTGGGGGTCCCTGGGGCCAACTAGCCCACCAGGAACCTCCAGTATGCGCCAGGGGCTGCCTTGCAGAGAGGTGTACAGAGGCCACGCCCTTTTACACCTCTCTGCAACGCAGCTCTTTGGCGCTTTTGGAGGTATATGGTGGGCTAGATGCACCCCAGGGACCCTCAGGATTCAAGGGAGTTAATCCCCTGACTTAAAACGCGCCACGGGCGCGTTTGCACAGTGGTGAAGGAGGGCGGGGCTTCAGGTGACATGTGTGCAAACAGGCCCCGTGGCGCGTTTTAAGATGGGGAATTAAATCCTCTTCAATCCTGAGGGTCCTGGGGCCAACTAGCCCAACAGGTACGTCCAGAAAGCGCCACAGAGCTGCGTTGCAGAGAGGTGTAAAAAGGGTGTGGCCTCTGTACATGTCTCTGCAACGCAGCCCCTGGCGCATACTGGAGGTTCCTGGTGGGCTAGTTGGCCCGTAGGGACCCTCATGATTCAAGGGGACTTAATCCCCCAACTTAAAACGCGCCACGGGCGCGTTTGCACAGATGTCACCTCAGGCCCCGCCCCTCCCTTCACCATTGTGCAAATATTCCTCTAAAATCAGCCGAAATACGAATTCTGATTTACTCACCTGTTATCAGGAGAGACCTCAGTGCTGCATCTTTCAGCCCAGTACTGGTCCTGAAAAGTAATTTTAACCGTACTTACCGGTAACTTGAATTTCCTTCATAGGCTAACATTGACTGGTTTCACTTGGAAATTCTTCTAAGTGTGGAGTTTTGGAACTTTAAAATATTCCTCTAAAATCAGCCGAAATACGAATTCCGATTTACTCACCTGTTATCAGGAGAGACCTCAGTGCTGCATCTTTCAGCCCAGTACTGATCCTCAAAAGTAATTTTAACCGTACTTACCAGTAACTTGAATTTCCTTCCATAGGATATCATTGCCTGCTTTTTGCTGAAAAAGTTTCTAAGTGTTGATTTTGAAACATACAAATATTCCTCTAAAATCAGCCGAAATCCGAATTCTGATTTACTCACCTGTTATCAGGAGAGACCTCAGTGCTGCATCTTTCAGCCCAGTACTGGTCCTGAAAAGTAATTTTAACCGTACTTACCAGTAACTTGAATTTCCTTCATAGGCTAACATTGACTGGTTTCACTTGGAAATTCTTCTGTGTGTGGAGTTTTGGAACTTTAAAATATTCCTCTAAAATCAGCCGAAATACGAATTCCGATTTACTCACCTGTTATCAGGAGAGACCTCAGTGCTGCATCTTTCAGCCCAGTACTGATCCTCAAAAGTAATTTTAACCGTACTTACCGGTAACTTGAATTTCCTTCATAGGCTAACATTGACTGGTTTCACTTGGAAATTCTTCTAAGTGTGGAGTTTTGGAACTTTAAAATATTCCTCTAAAATCAGCCGAAATACGAATTCCGATTTACTCACCTGTTATCAGGAGAGACCTCAGTGCTGCATCTTTCAGCCCAGTACTGATCCTCAAAAGTAATTTTAACCGTACTTACCAGTAACTTGAATTTCCTTCCATAGGATATCATTGCCTGCTTTTTGCTGAAAAAGTTTCTAAGTGTTGATTTTTGAAACATACAAATATTCCTCTAAAATCAGCCGAAATCCGAATTCTGATTTACTCACCTGTTATCAGGAGAGACCTCAGTGATGCATCTTTCAGCCCAGTACTGGTCCTGAAAAGTAATTTTAACCGTACTTACCAGTAACTTGAATTTCCTTCCATAGGCTAACATTGACTGGTTTCACTTGGAAATTCTTCTAAGTGTGGAGTTTTGGAACTTTAAAATATTCCTCTAAAATCAGCCGAAATCCGAATTCCGATTTACTCACCTGTTATCAGGAGAGACCTCAGTGCTGCATCTTTCAGCCCAGTACTGGTCCTGAAAAGTAATTTTAACCGTACTTACCAGTAACTTGAATTTCCTTCCATAGGATATCATTGTCTGGTTTTCAGCAGAAAAGTTTCAAAGTGTTGATTTTCACAAACTACAAATATTCCTAAAAAATCGCCTGTATGACTTAAACGCATTCTTTCAACTGTTTACAGGAGCTGCACCAGTGCTGGATCCAGGATCCAACACTGAGTAAGAAAAAGTAACGATAACAGTTTTAACTTCTAAGTGAATTTCCTTCCATAGGATAACATTGGTGATTCTATGAGAAAAGTTTCTAAGTGTGAACTTTTAAAGTACAATAATATTCCTTAAAAATCACGACTGTAACCAAAACGCTTTTACTCAACTGTTTACAGGAGATGTCCCAGGACTGAATCTAGGATCCAGTAATGTGGTTAGAAAAGTAATCCATAAAGTAACTAATTGCATTTAACTAGAAATTCACATTGAGCTGAATGTTGCATTGTGTTTGAAAATGTGTTGCCCATTGCAACAACTGTAACTACTGTACTTAAAAGTCTATTGCCTATGTGCAAAGTAATTAAACTAAAGTAATTCATTCTGAGAAAGTATTTTTGTAATGTAATGTATAATGTAATTACAATGTAATTTAAAAATAAAATATGTAAAAAAAATTGTTTCTAAAAAATTTGGAAATCAGTATGAAAAAATTTATATAACAATTAATACATTTAAAAATTGTCATTTACAAAACCTTTGAAATTCACTGAAAAAACTGTAGGTTTCAGACATGTTTTAGTTACAAATTAGCATTTAAAAAACCTTTGAAATTCACTGAAAAAACCATAGGTTTCAGGGACGTTATAGTTACAAATTAGCATTTAAAAACCTTTGAAATTCACTGAAAAAACCATAGGTTTTAGGGACAGTTATAGTTAGTTGGACATTGCACTCGTACAAAACCCGTGAAATTCCCCGTTATAGTTAGTCCAGCTAACTATAACTCGCGCCCCGCAATGCACTGCTGATGACGTCACATATTACATCACTCATGACATGGTCAGTGACATCACTGATGACATCACTGATGACATCTCAAATGACATCACTGATGACATCATCCACGTGATAATCTGATGCACCTCCTCACACCCTAATATAACCTTTGATACACCCACTCTAAATTACAGACTGCCATTCGCAAAACCATAGACACTCCAACACCAATAACTACATACCCACTCACTGATTCTTAGGTCTACGCACACATCCACTCACTCACCCGTACAGTCACTCATACTGACGGTCACTCAGTACAGGACTATCATATGCACTCATACTCCTATATAGACACTCAAACACCGCCACTCATCCATAGAGGTACTCACACACCTAGTCAGTCATGCAAATAATTAAACACACTACCATTTACTCACCTATACAGTTATACACACACCAGCTCACTTACTCATACAAATAGTAGCACAATCTTACGCTCTTATACAATCACTGATACAAGCACACACTCATCCATACAGCCACTATCACAATCACTCACTCTCGCTTATAGCTATTTATATACTCCAACACACATATATACTGCCTTTCACATATGTAGTTACTCACACATGTACCACTGGGACATACATTCACTCACTAACACACTCTTACACACACTTACCCACCCATACAGTCTATCACAGTTGCACTCTTGAAACCATCCACCCAGTGAATCACCCACTCACACATCTATGCACAGAGTTGCACACACTCCTCCCACACAAACACTCAGGCACCCATACAGATACTCAGACAAGCATTCAATAACTCATATAGACACTCATGTAGCTATTCACAAACACATGCAGCCACTTACACAGCAACAGACAGACGGATACAGACATTCACCCAGTTTAGTCACTAACCCATGCATTCAGTAAGATACGTTAAATCACTCACTTATAGAGTCAGTCACGCACCTACTAAATCATCCATACAGACACTTACACACCCACTCATTCTTCAATACGTCTTTTCCTATATATATTAAAAATATTTAAACTTTACAGAAACACACAGTCACTGGATGATGTCATCAGTGATGTCATCAGTGATGTCATTTGAGATGTCATCAGTGATGTCATCAGTGATGTCACTGACCATGTCATGAGTGATGTAATATGTGACGTCATCAGCAGTGCATTGCGGGCGCGAGTTATAGTTAGCTGGACTAACTATAGCGGGGGAATTTCACGGGTTTTGTACGAGTGCAATGTCCAACTAACTATAACTGTCCCTAAAACCTATGGTTTTTTCAGTGAATATATATATATATATATATATATATATATATATATTCACTGAAAAAACCATAGGTTTCAGATATGTTATAGTTACAAATTAGCATTTAAAAAACCTTTGAAATTCACTGAAAAAACCATAGGTTTTAGGGACAGTTATAGTTAGTTGGACATTTCACTCGTACAAAACCCGTGAAATTCCCCGTTATAGTTAGTTCAGCTAACTATAACTCGCGCCCCCGCAATGCACTGCTGATGACGTCACATATTACATCACTCATGACATGGTCAGTGACATCACTGATGACATCACTGATGACATCTCAAATGACATCACTGATGACATCATCCAGTGACTGTGTGTTTCTGTAAAGTTTAAATATTTTTAATATATATAGGAAAAGACGTATTGAAGAATGAGTGGGTGTGTAAGTGTCTGTATGGATGATTTAGTAGGTGCGTGACTGACTCTATAAGTGAGTGATTTAACGTATCTTACTGAATGCATGGGTTAGTGACTAAACTGGGTGAATGTCTGTATCCGTCTGTCTGTTGCTGTGTAAGTGGCTGCATGTGTTTGTGAATAGCTACATGAGTGTCTATATGAGTTATTGATTGGTTGTCTGAGTATCTGTATGGGTGCCTGAGTGTTTGTGTGGGTGGGGATGTGTGCGACTCTGTGCATAGATGTGTGAGTGGGTGATTCACTGGGTGGATGGTTTCAAGAGTGCATCTGTGATAGACTCTATGGGTGGGTAAGTGTGTGTAAGAGTGTGTTAGTGAGTGAATGTATGTCCCAGTGGTACATGTGTGAGTAACTACATATGTGAAAGCCAGTATATATGTGTGTTGAGTATATAAATAGCTATAAGCGAGAGTGAGTGATTGTGATAGTGGCTGTATGGATGAGTGTGTGCTTGTATCAGTGATTGTATAAGAGCGTAACAATGTGCTAGTATTTAGTATGATTAAGGGAGCTGGTGTGTATATAACTGTATAGGTGAGTAAATGGCAGTGTGTTTAATTATTTGCATGACTGACTAGGTGTGTGAGTACCTCTATGGATGAGTGGCGGTGTTTGAGTGTCTATATAGGAGTAAGAGTGCATATGATAGTCCTGTACTGAGTGACCATAAGTATGAGTGACTGTACGGGTGAGTGAGTGGATGTGTGTGTGTAGACCTAAGAATCAGTGAGTGGGTATGTAGTTATTGGTGTTGGAGTGTCTATAGTTTTGCGAATGGCAGTCTGTAATTTAGATTGGGTGTATCAAAGGTTATATTAGAGTGTGAGGAGCTGCATCAGATTATCACGTGGATGATGTCATCAGTGATGTCATTTGAGATGTCATCAGTGATGTCATCAGTGATGTCACTGACCATGTCATGAGTGATGTAATATGTGACGTCATCAGCAGTGCATTGCGGGCGCGAGTTATAGTTAGCTGAACTAACTATAACGGGGGAATTTCACGGGTTTTGTACGAGTGAAATGTCCAACTAACTATAACTGTCCCTAAAACCTATGGTTTTTTCAGTGAATTTCAAAGGTTTTTTAAATGCTAATTTGTAACTATAACATATCTGAAACCTATAGTTTTTTCAGTGAATTTCAAAGGTTTTTTAAATGCTAATTTGTAACTATAACTGTCCTTAAAACCTATGGTTTTTTCAGTGAATATATATATATATATATATATCATCATTATATTTTATAATCTGATATCGAAGTCATTTTTACTTGATCTGAAGTGCCCTTTATCCTCAATTTAGCTTGCTAAGTTTCAATGCCCTAAAAGGCTCAGAATCACTTTTATTTAGAATAGTACTTTTGCAAAGCTTAACCTTATTTTTAGTGTTAGCAATCAAAGCAGATTTTTAGGCAATAATGAACTTGTGAATGATATCTTCTCCTCACTCAGGACAAGATCTAACCACCAGCTCATTAGATAAGCTTTGCTGTAAGGTGCTAAGGTTCCATAGACTTGTATTGAGAAAAAGCTATTTAAACTGTCAAAAGTTCATGTATTTTAGCTTTAGGCTCCAACTGACCTTCTTCTGGCCAGAGATCAGGTCAGTCGAAATGACAATTGTCTTTTCATTATTTTCTGTGCTGCTGTCTATTTTTGCATTGAACACGTTAGACCAGAGGGCTTCCTGGCGTTGTTTTTTTTATTTTAAAGAATAAAAGTTCTATGTTTATGCCTATACTTACATCAGAATGTTGTAGTAGTCAATATCCTGTTGATGATATTTTGTTAGGGTGTTTTTTGTCGATATTCTGACATAAATCTGTGGCCCATGATGGTACCTCACAGAGAGCAAGATAAAAGGTTTGTGCTGCCACGCCTGCTACTCCCATCTGGTGATGACACAAGAAGGCAGGTAGACTTCTGCCTGAGGTATCGCTCAATTAGAAATCTGAGGGGAGCAATCTTTGCGAATCACATTCTATTTTAATGACAAATTACTTTTTGCATTCCACTGACTAGCTGTGATGTGCTACAGGTAATGTTTGCACAGTTACAACACAGCAGCATATAATTTATGCAGCTATAGAAGAAAAAATGTCAACACAACAAGGCGTATTATTCTCCTCAAGGGGTAGGAAAGCAATCATGGATGTCATTTAGGTGGAACCAGGGGTTGCAGTTACAACTCTTGGATTTGCCTCTTGCCACCCTAACACTGCCTTTGCCACTCACAGCCTCTGAGATGACAAAAGACCTGTCAAAAACAGAAGGTAAACTGTGCTGTAAAAGCACTGTTTATTTTCTGCAGCTACCAGTCGGACACTACACTCTCTGTTCTGTGAAAAACATGCATTCAACAGATCTGTACTCTTAAGAATACATTATAAAATTAAACAAATTAAAAAAATAAACTTTTTTAGAAACTTCTTGCCGTTCTTCATTACTGTGAATACAGGAAAATCAAGCATTGGCAGATCCAATGGGTTTAGCCTTTGGAAGCTGGTGATTTTTTTTTTTTATATTGAAGGTTATGCCACAAAAATAAAAACAGAACAAAACATGGCACCTAAACGTGGTGGCATATGCTTCCAATAGCAATTCTAGATAAAACTATCACCCGCAATTTTAATAGAACAATATTGGTCCTTTGTAGGTTGCAAGTGTACCTGGAACAGGTATAGCAATCCTTTATAGAATTAATGCATGTAACAGAAAAATATGATTCTATTTGATGCAAAGAAATATTATCAATTGCTCTGAATTACTGTAGCCTGAAGATGCAATTTAAACACCCAAGGACGACAAAAAGTAAAGACTTAGGGGCCGATTCCGATCTCGGTCGGAGGCGCACCTAACACCATTCGGTCGGGAAAAAAGCCATGCGAATGCCTGTTTCCTGACCGATTCGCACATTATTCCGAATGAGCAAGTACGATGCGCACAACAGGTCCTGTTCCCCGACCGAGCCGGATCCGTAAACGCTGAATCGAGTCGCACGGAAGCCAAAATGCAGCCCCGTCCGGCCGGACAAGTACGATGCGCTTCCTGTATGCGCCGAACCCGTCGCTACGCACGGCACGTCAAAGCATCCGGGAGAGGCGAGCTCCGATTCGCGCCACAACACGATCCACGGCTACGAGACGAACACGCCAGCGACGAGGACGAGGCGAAGCAATGAGAAAGACGAACGAGACGAACCAACCATGAATCCCATCGTGCCGATCCTACCAATATTCTACATCTACTACGGGAACAGGGACGGACGCGTACGGCGCAGAAGGTAAGTCAGACACCAACCACAAAAACAAACTACACGTACCCGACATATCACACACACACAGAGGGATGCAGAAATTACTTACACCAGCAACAGCACCACCATAGGGGCGGGATGGCCATCACCAATGCCACATATACACATAGGGGCTCGAATGCCCACCACCACTACCACCCCTACCCAGGGTGTGCCATATGCCTACCACTACTACCACCTCTACCCAGGGTGTGCCAGATGCCTACCACTACTACCACCTCCACCCAGGGGGTGTCAGATGCCTATCACCACTACCACCTCTACCCAGGGGGTGCCAGATGCCTACCACTACTACCACCCCTACCCAGGGGTGCCAGATGCCTACCACTACTACCACCTCTACCCAGGGGGCTGGATGCCTGTCACTACTACCACCCCTACCCAGGGGCGCCAGATGCCTACCACTACTACCACCTCTACCCAGGGGGTGCCAGATGCCTACCACTACTACCACCCTTACCCAGGGGGTGCCAGATGCCTACCACTACTACCACCTCTACCCATGGGGGCTGGATGCCTGTCACTACTACCACCCTTACCCAGGGGGTACCAGATGCCTACCACTACTACCACCTCTACCCATGGGGGGCTGGATGCATGTCACTACTACCACCCTTACCCAGGGGGTACCAGATGCCTACCACTACTACCACCTCTACCTAGGGGGTGCCAGATGCCTACCACTACTACCACCTCTACCCAGGGTGTGCCAGATGCCTACCACTACTACCACCCTTACCCAGGGGGTGCCAGATGTCTACCACTACTACCACCTCTACCCATGGGGGGCTGGATGCCTCTCACTACTACCACCCTTACCCAGGGTGTGCCAGATGCCTACCACTACTACCACCTCTACCCATGGGGGGCTGGATGCCTGTCACTACTACCACCCTTACCCAGGGGGTGCCAGATGCCTACCACTACTACCACCTCTACCCAGGGGGTGCCAGATGCCTACCACTACTACCACCTCTACCCATGGGGGCTGGATGCCTGTCACTACTACCACCCTTACCCAGGGGGTGCCAGATGCCTACCACTACTACCACCTCTACCCAGGGGGTGCCAGATGCCTACCACTACTATCACCTCTACCCAGGGGGGGCTGGATGCCTGTCCCTACTACCACCTCTACCCAGGGTGTGCCAGATGCCTACCACTACTACCACCCTTACCCAGGGGGTGCCAGATGCCTACCACTACAACCACCTCTACCCAGGGGGTGTCAGATGCCTACCACTACTACCACCTCTACCCAGGGGTGCCAGATGCCTACCACTACTACCACCCCTACCCAGGGGTGCCAGATGCCTACCACTACTACCACCTCTACCCAGGGGGCTGGATGCCTGTCACTACTACCACCCCTACCCAGGGGGCGCCAGATGCCTACCACTACTACCACCCCTACCCAGGGGGTGTCAGATGCCTACCACTACTACCACCTCTACCCAGGGGGTGCCAGATGCCTACCACTACTACCACCCCTACCCAGGGGGTGCCAGATGCCTACCACTACTACCACCTCTACCCATGGGGGGCTGGATGCCTGTCACTACTACCACCCTTACCCAGGGGGTGCCAGATGCCTACCACTACTACCACCTCTACCCAGGGGTGCCAGATGCCTACCACTACTATCACCTCTACCCAGGGGGGCTGGATGCCTGTCCCTACTACCACCTCTACCCAGGGTGTGCCAGATGCCTACCACTACTACCACCCTTACCCAGGGGTGCCAGATGCCTACCACTACAACCACCTCTACCCAGGGGTGTCAGATGCCTACCACTACTACCACCTCTACCCAGGGGTGCCAGATGCCTACCACTACTACCACCCCTACCCAGGGGGTGCCAGATGCCTACCACTACTACCACCTCTACCCAGGGGGGCTGGATGCCTGTCACTACTACCACCCCTACCCAGGGGGCGCCAGATGCCTACCACTACTACCACCCCTACCCAGGGGTGTCAGATGCCTACCACTACTACCACCTCTACCCAGGGGTGCCAGATGCCTACCACTACTACCACCCCTACCCAGGGGGTGCCAGATGCCTACCACTACTACCACCTCTACCCATGGGGGCTGGATGCCTGTCACTACTACCACCCTTAACCAGGGGGTGCCAGATGCCTACCACTACTACCACCTCTACCCAGGGGTGCCAGATGCCTACCACTACTACCACCTCTACCCATGGGGGGCTGGATGCCTGTCACTACTACCACCCTTACCCAGGGGTGCCAGATGCGAACCACTACTACCACCTCTACCCAGGGGTGCCAGATGCCTACCACTACTACCACCTCTACCCAGGGTGTGCCAGATGCCTACCACTACTACCACCCTTACCCAGGGGTGCCAGATGCCTACCACTACTACCACCTCTACCCATGGGGGCTGGATGCCTGTCACTACTACCACCCTTACCCAGGGGTGCCAGATGCCTACCACTACTACCACCTCTACCCATGGGGGGCTGGATGCCTGTCACTACTACCACCTCCACCCAGGGGGTGCCAGATGCCTACCACTACTACCACCTCTACCCATGGGGGGCTGGATGCCTGTCACCACTACCACCCTTACCCAGGGGGTGCCAGATGCCTACCACTACTACCACCTCTACCCAGGGGGTGCCAGATGCCTACCACTACTACCACCTCTACCCATGGGGGGCTGGATGCCTGTCACTACTACCACCCTTACCCAGGGGGAGCCAGATGCCTACCACTACTACCACCTCTACCCAGGGGGTGCCAGATGCCTACCACTACTACCACCTCCACCCAGGGGGTGCCAGATGCCTACCACTACTAACACCGCTACCCAGGGGGTGCCAGATGCCTACCACTACTACCACCCATACCCAGGGGGTGCCAGATGCCTACCACTACTACCACCTCTACCCATGGGGGGCTGGATGCCTGTCACTACTACCACCCTTACCCAGGGGTGCCAGATGCCTACCACTACTACCACCCTTACCCAGGGGTGCCAGATGCCTACCACTACTACCACCTCTACCCAGGGGGTGTCAGATCCCTACCACCACTACCACCTCTACCCAGGGGTGCCAGATGCCTACCACTACTACCACCCCTACCCAGGGGGTGCCAGATGCCTACCACTACTACCACCTCTACCCAGGGGGGCTGGATGCCTGTCACTACTACCACCCCTACCCAGGGGCGCCAGATGCCTACCACTACTACCACCTCTACCCAGGGGGGCTGGATGCCTACCACTACTACCACCCTTACCCAGGGGTGCCAGATGCCTACCACTACTACCACCTCTACCCATGGGGGGCTGGATGCCTGTCACTACTACCACCCTTACCCAGGGGTGCCAGATGCCTACCACTACTACCACCTCTACCCATGGGGGCTGGATGCCTGTCACTACTACCACCCTTACCCAGGGGGTGCCAGATGCCTACCACTACTACCACCTCTACCCAGGGGTGCCAGATGCCTACCACTACTACCACCTCTACCCATGGGGGGCTGGATGCCTGTCACTACTACCACCCCTACCCATGGGGGGCTGGATGCCTACCACCAACAACACCCCCACTCACAGGATGGCTAATACATGACACAACAAGCACACACCAACATAAAGAATGCAACATAAAGACATCCCCCCAACACCATGACAAGCGTGTGTAGACTGTGTCAAATGCCTACAACACTGAACATGACTTTGAACATACAATGTGACCCCCTATCACATGTGCCACATATAAATGTGTGTGGCCCCCACAATGCAAGCAGGCCATGACCATTGTGGCAATGGGGTCCAAAACCCCATCATCACAGTGACCAAAATGTAAGTGTGGGGTCCATAGCTGAAGCACATCTTGAACATTGTGGCAATGGGGTCCAAACCCCCATCATCACAGTGACCAAAATGTAAGTGTGGGGTCCATAGCTGAAGCACATTTTGAACATTGTGGCAATGGGGTCCAAACCCCCATCATCACAGTGACCAAAATGTAAGTGTTGACAAAGAAAAAGCTGCAACTGCCAAACCGCATGGATGATTCCTGGTCACAGAACAACAAACACATCAGTGGCAAAGTAGTGCTTGTGTCCCATAGCAACATAGATTGGGGGAGGCAAACAGTGCAGTGCAAATAAGACATACCTTTGGCCATGTGCAGACAAACATCACCCATGGGGGCTGACACTGTCAACATTCATCAATGACACAATGACAGAAGTGACCATCAGAATGCAGACCCACATATTTGCACCAATGGGCACACAAATGCAGATACCCTGTGGAGACTGTAGATGTGAGGTGAACAGATACCATACCATGGCAGCAATGGGACACACAAACAATGATCATTGTGCTGACTGATGACCTAGGAGTCCCAGGGACAGCAGGGGAAACCCACCAAACAACATACAGCCAATGGCACACTAAAGATATGCCAATGCAGTGGTGCAGATGCACAAACACAAACAGGCAGACCCACACTGCACATCAAACACAACAGGTGAGGGGGTGCCAGTGTCCCCAGGCAACCACACAACACATGAGGAGGCCTGAATACCAATTACACAGATGTGCATGCAGTGCCACACAAAGGTAACTCATGGATCCAAATCCCCTATGTGGGCAATCAGGCATTGTCAGATGAGAGGGAGCACAAATCACACATGTCACACAAGCATGTAGGAACAGCAACTGACACAGCAAGACACAGAGACACCACAGCATTACCCCCAGGGCCCCCACAATGTGGTGACCCTGGGCTGCATTACAATCCCACTGTGATGACAAAGCTAGATGTCGTTCACACTGTGAACCACAGTCATGTGTCCTGAGCAACAAACTACCATCACACCTACACAAGCACAAATCAATCAGCACGGCCAGTAAGCCAAGGCCAACATGGAGGCAGGGGTCTAGCCGGGCAACAACTCTCATCTGCACACACTCAACACCACACACCTCGACCTCCAACAATGTGCAGCAGTGAAGCTCACATGCACTGGTGACATTGCACATGCACCCATGACAATCCCAGGGGTGGTGGTGGGAACCAAGGTGCAGAAACACATCACACATGGCCACTCAACAAGACTCCTGAATGTCTGACACACTGCACACTACGCTGTACATGGACATGACGGCAATACCACACCAACCAATGGGATCCCAGCCACAGTCACACACCAATGAAGAAGCCAAGGTCACCCACAGAGAACACACATAGACAACTACCAACATTGCAGCCCTGACCCTGAGGAGTGCCAGCAGTCACACACACAACGTGTCACAACCAAAGAAAGCTAACACAAACCGGAAATCACATGACAGGTGTAAACAACAAGTGCCAAGGGGAATCCTGACTGTGACCCATCAGCGTCTGCCCACAAACTCAGCCCTGACAGCAAACACACCTATGGGTGACACCCTGATGACCAGTAATGTGCCATGCACCCACATCACAGAGAACCCAGGGAGAAGACTTTGGGGGAACATAGGTCAACTCAGCAAGCATCACAAACAGGAACATCACTAGGGATCCCAGCATGCACAGCAAAATGGAAGTGAACACACAGACATGCTCATACAACACACACCTTGGGCGCAGGCGATGTCACAGGAGTACACACTGCCATGAGGGAACTCCAGTCCTGTGTGAGGAAATCTGTGCCATATGTCGCCTCAGTAGAGCTCCATCATGTCAGCAGAACACTTGGTCACACAGTCAACAATTAGCACCAAATGAAGGCTCCCGTCACATCAGCCTGGTCATGGGAGTGTCAACATAATCATCAGCACAGATCCAACACACATGTATAGCAAGTTGCACTGACAACACAGATGAGTCCTTCCCCATTGATGCCCAAACCTGCATGTCCAGTGGAGATGGCCACGCGGTCAGGGAAGTAGACTAATTGAACAATGGCAAGCACAACAGATGTGCAGGGGTGGAAGCCACAGATGTGACATTGCTAATGTAAGTAGGAAATCCCATTGCCAAATATTGACAACATGACACCCTCAGATGCTGCTAAGGATGACATGGATACACCACAGGATAGGACACAGTCCCCCTGGACCACATGGGTTCCTGCACATTAACACTTCATTTTCATGAGACCAAATATCACCGTCACTGCAGCAAGGGCATGGTTAGCATCATCAACATCATGTACATCAGAAGCAAAAACACTAGAGATCAGAAAGTTGCTTTATTCAGCATATGTGGGTTCAAAAGTTGAAGTCATGTAAAAAATAAACAAAGGCCAATGGCCAGTCCATCATGAAATTCAAAACAGGGTGACAGTGGCAGATGTCACCCTACGCATGCCTGCACTGATAAAAACCAGGGACAATCCCCTCGGAGGGGCATACGGGGGGCAGGCCAGGCACCGCAGGGACAGGATCAGGGCTCACCAGAAGGAGGCAGGGAAGGGGTGGTGGGTGCTGGAGAGCCACTGACAACTGCAGTGGAGGTGTCTGACATGGTGTGTGCCGGCACAACTGGGGGGCATGACTCAGATGGTGTGGGTGCTGGCACGACTGCAGTGGACCGTGCAGATGGAGTGGACAGGTTCCCCACTGCAGTGCCCAAGTCAGACAGGGTGGTAGTGGACTCCACTGCAGTGCCTACCTCCAGGGGAGGAGAATGGGGATCAGGTTAGGTGGGCAGGACAGAGGGGGAGGACACCCTCACCACACCAGTGGCACAGACAAGCGCAGCGGGGGGTGGGGCGGTAAGAGCAAGTGGCTGGGGGAGAAGGCCTGATCCTTTTGGGGATGGTGTATCTGTGGG
This sequence comes from Calotriton arnoldi, assembly GCA_963921515.1. Taxonomy (NCBI): domain Eukaryota; kingdom Metazoa; phylum Chordata; class Amphibia; order Caudata; family Salamandridae; genus Calotriton; species Calotriton arnoldi. The sequence continues at coordinate 2,026,749 of CAWUFW010001128.1, read as the reverse complement.
TGGGGGAACCTGGGGCAGGGTGTGGTGGGGGCACCTGTGGTGTGGGGGCCTGAGGGATGGAGGAAGGAGACTTGGTGCCTGAGCTGCAGGGCGGCGGCGGGGTCTTGCTCTTCCGGGTCCGGGGGGACTTGCGGGTGGGGGCGTCAGTCGGTCTGCACCTGGGGGAGGGTGTCCGGGGGCGAGGGGCACTCCGCTCCGTGTGGGTGGGCTTCCTCTTCCCCCTGAATGCTGTATCAGCTGGATCGGAGGGGAAGAGGCCGAGGTCACTGAGGAAGAGCCGCTGTGTTTTTGGGGTTGCAGGTGAGGCAAGGGAGGGGCTTTGGAGGGAGAGGCAACTGAGGACTGCGCAGTGCTCATGGATGCGTGTGTGTGTGCCTGGGCCCCATCCCCTGTGAGTGTGGTTTCAGTCCCCTGACTGTGCGTGCGTGTGCGTCTTGTTTGTGGCGTGTGTGTCTGTGTGCTGCTCGTGTCTGTGCTGGTGTGTGCCTGTGCCGGTGTGTGTGTGCTTGGGACAGGTAAGGTGCTGGGGAGTGTGGATGGGGCAGAGGCAGGAGGGGTGAGGGACTGTCGGAGGAGGGACACTGCTGCCGTCAGGGAGGAGTCCATGGACCTATTGCCCCTCTGTAGGGCAGACATGCCCGATGAGATGCCCTCCATGAACGACACCAGCTGAGTCAACAGAGTGGTGTGTGCATGGAGGACACTCAGCATCGCTGTCTGCCCTACATGGAGCTGGCGAAGGAGGTACACAGACTCCTCACTCAGGGCAGCAGGGGACACAGGGGCAGGGGTACGGTGCCTGGCCCGAAGGAGACACGCTCCCGAACATGGGAGCCTCCACAGACCTCGGGAATGGGAGCCGATGGGAGGGCGGTGGTGGTGGTGGCGGGGACAGCAACACTAGCTGGGGTGTGGTGGCTGCTGACACCCGCCTCCATAAGGGAGTCATCCTCCGAGCTGCTGTGGTCCTCAGCTGAGGTGGATGGTGCTGAGGACTCCTCGGTGTGGCTCCCCTCGCCCTCCGTGCCACTGGGTCCCTCCGACCACTCTCGGCTGCTGACCCAGTCTGGCTCTGTGGCTCCTCCTGGTCCGTGGAGCTGTCCCCTCCTGTGGCCATGGATGTATCTGCAATCAATAGGGAAACAGACAGACATCAGTCACCTGCACCGAACGCACACACCACAGTAAGTACAGCACATTACAGAGCAAGCCCTGGCATCCTTAGTTGAACATTGCTAAAAGTGCCCAAACAGAACAGGAGAAGCCAATTGTCAGTCTGATGGTCAACCATGGCACTCACATCCCACCTGGCCTTGCACCCATCTGTCTGGTGTCTGTTGGATGGCAATACCCCAGTGTGGACACATGCACCACCTACACAGTAGTTGGACAGTGCAGAGAACACGGTGAAGCATGTGAACATGCACACATCACAACTCTTGCCACTGAGTCAGTACAGGTGTCCGGATGAAAGGGATGCCCAGAGTCAAATAGGAAATGCATGTGATGCATACCAGCGACAGACACCATGATGCACCCATGTCCTGATAGCCATTGCCACAATGGTGTGCATGTAGCACATGTCACTCCCCTGCAGGATCACTCATAGGAAGTCACATGCCATGGCACAGGCATGCCTGCTAAGTCATACAACACTGTCTCCAGTCACATGGGCAGGGCAGCCAGACAACAACACTCTGCACTGTGTCACAATAGTAGGTCATGGGGAATGCAAGTCCTGGAGCTGAACAAGTGCACATGTACATCCCCCACACACCACATCATCTGAACCCTTATCTGTCCAGGTCATACCGATTGGACATATGGGAGACCTGTAACACAACCCTCTGAACCTGAGCACCTCACAATCTTCTGTGAATGGGAAACAGCTGCCTGAACTTCACATTCGCATACCCCAGTCTGCACGGTCAGGTGATCAAACACCTATGTGTCACAAAAGTATCGTCTCCTATGGTCACATCTCCGGTGGCATGCTGAGCCCCAACCGAGAAACACCCCAGCAGTCCTGACAACGAAGCCACAGCACACTGACACAGAGGCAGACACCTGAGGGGACATATCACTGAGCACAACGTGTCAGCTGATACACGGGAGTGGGAGTACAGAGTGTATTGTATGGCCTGGAGTAGGCATGACTGTCCTGCCCCACATGAATGAGGGATGAGCCCTGGACAGTAGGCAGCTGGCTAAGTATGTGTGACACACATAATATACACACTCCTGGGGCCCAAACATTGTTCCCACCCGCAGCATGGGTGTGTGCCAGATACCCCAGGCACATGTGGTGGATCAGCTCAGCAATTGGACCACATATCAAAGTAACACGCAGATTACATGTCAGAACACAGGCATTGTGTAAGCAATGGACCCACCCATGATGCCCACCACAGAGTTAGGAAAACAGATGCTGTCCCCCACCTTGAGTCAAGCAAACTGCAAGGACACAGTACCCAAGTGACACAATTCCCTGACTGTAAGGGCCACACCTGGGTATCAGATGAGGAGTGGGCAGTGCACAATAGAGGGACATGGGTCCTGGACCACATGACTGATGTACTGTGGAAGTTTAACCAGGCCAGAGGAGGGCACATAGCATGGCAGACAAAGTTCACAATGCAGTCATGGACTCACCCCCTCCTTGCTGCTCTCTGGCCTTCAGCTGCCCATCCAGATCAGGGAAGACCACCGCCAGGATCCTGAGCATGTGGGGGGTCAGGGTCCAGTGTCCAGCCCTCCTGCGAGGAGGCGACAGCTTCAGCTGGATCTGTGCGATCCTCCGGGTCCAGCCCCGAAGGTCCTGCCACCTCTTCTGGCAGTTGCGGATCCGGCGCTTGTAGACCCCCACGGATCTCACTGCCCGGCAGATGGTCAGCCATATCTGCTGCTTCTGGTGGGCATCAACCTGTGAGGATGACAAAGTGAGAATGCCATTACTACACATGCAACATATCCGTGCATTACACAGTTGGATATACATGTCTCAATCACAGGGGCACATGATGTACACAGGCAGTGCAACGATGCCAGCAGTTACTACATGGTATCATTGCCTGGGAAGTAAAACCTTGTTTAAATGCACTGTCACTGCACTATACCTGTTCAGTGCTTGTAACTACACACTATGGGGGGTGACAACTACTCAGTGAGCCTGCTAGCCAGTGGCGTGCAGACTGTTAGCCTTGCTAGTCAGACAACATGCACATTTAGAAAGGCAGTGGACAGAACACTCACCTGCTCCCCTGCTTTCCCATACAGCTTGCTGTACTGTGGAAGGAGGCTGTCCAGCAGGGCCTGGTTCTCCTCAGTGCTGAAGGCTGGGGCTCTCTCCACAGTACGTGCCATTGCAGGGTCCAGAGGGTGCAGATACAGCAGCAGTGGTGGTGGCAGATGTCGTCCTGGAGCATGTAGTGCAGGCAAGTGAGCTCTCAGGGGAACAGCCAGCATTATATGTGTGCTGCAGAGGCAGATACTGTCCCATGTGTCCAAAGTGATAGGTCCAAGTCGTTTGCATCTTCTGAATCTGGCCAATCCATGGAATTGCACCACTTACACATGCCCACAGCATCCTTCAAAAGTTCAACTTCATGACACCCATGAATTTGCAACATTGTTGTGGGTGACCAACTGAATTTACAGCATCAGACTCGTTCAAAATTTGAAAACGCGTCCGTTGCCAGGCCAGGCCATAGCCAATGGTTGCACACCGATCGGTCCATTGCTGTTCAACACGTACCCAGGATACAACGCGTACCCGCACACATTGAATGCAATGGGCCGGCCGGGCACACCGATCGGTCCATTGCTGTTCAACGCGTACCCAGGATACAACGCGTACCCGCACACATTGAATGCAATGGGCCGGCCGGGCCCACCGATCGGTCCATTGCTGTTCAACGCGTACCCAGGATACAATGCGTACCCGCACACATTGAATGCAATGGGCCGGCCGGGCACACTGATCGGTCCATTGCTGTTCAACGCGTACCCAGGATACAACGCGTACCCGCACACATTGAATGCAATGGGCCGGCCGGGCACACCGATCGGTCCATTGCTGTTCAACGCGTACCCAGGATACAACGCGTACCCGCACACATTGAATGCAATGGCCAATGTGTGCGCACCGATCGGTCCATTGCTATCCAACGCGTATTGCGAATACAACGCGTACCCGCACACATTGAATGCAATGGCCAATGTGTGCGCACTGATCGGTCCATTGCTATCCAATGCGTATTGCGAATACAACGCGTACCAGCACACATTGAATGCAATGGCCAATGTGTGCGCACCGATCGGTCCATTGCTGTCCAACGCGTACCCAGGATACAACACGTACCCGCACACATTGAATGCAATGGCCAATGTGTGCGCACCGATCGGTCCATTGCTATCCAACGCGTATTGCGAATACAACGCGTACCAGCACACATTGAATGCAATGGCCAATGTGTGCGCACCGATCGGTCCATTGCTATCCAACGCGTATTGCGAATACAACGCGTACCAGCACACATTGAATGCAATGGCCAATGTGTGCGCACCGATCAGTCCATTGCTGTCCAACGCGTACCCAGGATACAACGCGTACCCGCACACATTGAATGCAATGGCCAATGTGTGCGCACCGATCGGTCCATTGCTGTCCAACGCGTATTGCGAATACAACGCGTACCAGCACACATTGAATGCAATGGCCAATGTGTGCGCACCGATCGGTCCATTGCTGTCCAACGCGTCCCTGTACAAGTCACTGGCATATGTCACCATGCCTGTCACAGGTGAACATATGCCAGCCACATATACTTCCCAGGGAGTGAGGGGCACACCTACAACACCACAGCCTGTCCAAACTGTATCCTAAGGCATGTAAGGCTGCATTACCTATTCCGTGTATGGGGGTGAACATGTTGTTCTGTGGGTGTCACTTGGGGGCAGCCACTCCCAGGCTGTGCACGTGTTCATGGGGACAGATTCTTTGGTGTTTCGTGTACATGACCACTGTGATGTGCAACTGTTCATATCTGAGCATGTGACATGGTCACATTTCACGGTGGTGTATGTGTATGTCATGTCACACACCCCCTGAGTCCCATGTGGGACGGTATGTTTATCCCAGGGTGACCCATTGGCACAATAGTGATGGTCCTCCACAGTCTGTGTGCATGTTGTGTTTACAATGTCTCTGATTTCATGTGCACAATGGGAGACAGTCTCCACATCCACGTTGTTTGTGCATGGACTTTGATGTTGTGCGTGTGTGTGTCACAGACGTCCATGTCTGTCCTGCCGAGGCAACAGGGACCACTACCTGTGGGGGTCATGGTTGTTTTGCTGTGGTGTATTCATGATACACCATGTCATGCCAGTGTCCATGTGGCAATACAGGGTCCCTGGGAATCTACCTGTCATTGAGCTGTGATGCCTGGGGCACATCTGTCCTCACATGTCACTGTGGGGTGTGTTTGGAACGTGGCAGCAGGAGATGGGAACTGTGACACGGCCTCATGATATCCCATGGCACAACCTGGGACTTATTGATGCCACTTGTTGAACTGTGATGTTAGATGTTGGCCATGTATGTGCCATACATGTCCTTACGGAACTGCACACATCATGTACTTGTGCCTCATAATGATGTATCATGTGATATTGAGTGTGTTCAATGCCACATATGTGGGGTGACTGCCAATCTTTCTTTCTTCACCTATGCACTGCAGGGCACCAGCTGTCCATAGACCATTCCCTGACCTTGCAACCATGGTGGAACGGGACTGCATCCGACGGTACCGCTTCACCAGGCCGCTGATTGAGGTATTGACGGTGTGGTTGGCCCCACATTTGCAAGCTGGCCGGACATACCCTACAGCGCTGACCCCCAAGGTGAAGGTGATGGCAGCCCTACACTTCTTTGCCACCGGTACCTTTCAACACACTGTGGCGACTGCTGGTGGGATGTCACAGACCATGTTCAGCCGTGTGCTCCGCGATGTTTTGGAGGCTATGTTGATATACCTGAACCAGTACATCTATTTCCCTAGACTCCAACAACTCACTGACGTGAAGAGTGACTTCTATGCCCTGGGGAGGATGCCGCATGTCATTGGCTCCATTGATGGGACACATGTGGCTTTGGTACCACCAAAGGCCTAAGAGCAGGCATACAGGAACCGCAAACACTACCACTCGGTCAATGCACTGGTGGTCTGTCTTGCAGATATGAGCATCTCACACGTGTGTGCCCATTTCCCCGGTTCTGCACACGATGCCTACGTGATGAGGAGTAGTCGCATCCCGAGGATGATGTCACAGATGCGGAACCAGCGTGCCTGGCTTGTTGGTGTGTACTGACTTTGTACCATTGTGTGTGTTCTGCAATGTAGTGTTCCACCCTCTTTTCCAACTCAGCTAATGTGCAATTGTCTGTATGTAGGTGACTCCGGATACCCCAACATGCTGTGGTTGCTGACGCCCCTCAGGAACCCTGTGACACCAGCCCAGATGCGCTACAATGAGGCACATGGTCGGACAAGGAGAGTGATTGAGCGGACATTTGGTCTCCTGAAGAGCCGCTTCCGCTGCCTGGACAAGACAGGAGGGGCCCTCCCATATGCCCCAGCAAAGGTGTGCAAGATTGTCATCGTCTGCTGCATGCTACACAACCTGGCAGTGCGGAAGGAGTTGCCTCTCATCCTGGATGACGATGACCAACATCCACCACCTGTGGAGGATCCTGGCCTGGACCACGATGCCAGTGATGATGATGATGATGGTGATGTCCACACACAGCTCATCACCAACTTCTTCAGCTGAATGTGAGTATCCAGAGATGTCATGTCAATGATGTGAGTTTGCATGATATCTGTTGGTGGTGCTCTGGTGCTGTTTGAGTGTGTCCATCGGCTACATGACTGTATGCGTGTAGCGATGTGTCCTTACAGGTAGTCTGTACTCCCCAACAGTGTTGACATGCTAACTTGGTTCTGGGTGGGTATCTTGTGACATGTATTGGGCATGAGTATTGCAGTTCTGTCCTGTTCTTCAGTGCTTTTGACTGTGTGTCATTTCTGTCCTTCACAGGGTACTTTCAGAGTCGTTTGGTCAACTGTGATCCCCGACACCGTCATTCGACTTCCAGGGTGGTAGTTGTCGTGTCCCTACAGGTGATGTGCGCCACACCCATGGACTTCCTTCCTTCTACACTTGTTGACTGTGTGCCCGCTGCCAGGTGGGATTACCTTGCATCTGTAGTGGTTACAACATGTTGCAAATGTGTAATAAACCTGTGCTTCACTTTGTGATGTGCGTTGTCTGTGGTCACACATTTGACTGACATTTGCTTACTGCACCAGTGGGCTAGTTGACAAAGACTGTGAATAGGTGTTGTGTCTGTGCATTGCACCGTATTTCCTGGCAACATCAGTGTAGGCAATGAGTCAGATGGCCTAGGTGTGTATTTGTTGTGTAGCCCTGGGGGTGTGTCTCCCTCATATGTGTCACGTCGCCATGACTCACATGCCTGTGTTGAACTTGCTGTGGCAGTTAGCATGCACAGTGTAATTTCGCTGGTCATCATCTCCATGACAGAAACCATTTTGGAATCACGACAGAGGCAGGTATGGTGTATTAGTGTGTTTATTGTCATACATGTGTGTGAATAGTGCACAGGATGGTGAGTGCTGTACATTTTGATTGCAATCCAAAGTTCCTAGATGAATTTGAAGTCCTGGTAGCAGAAATGTCCTGTATCAAGTCCACAGTCATCTGAGACATTGGTCCAACTTGTACTCCCCATGTCATGTGGGGGAGTTGTGTTGCAGTCAACAGGGTGAACAGTTTGCGCACAAAGGTGATTATCCAGAACAGGTTTTGGCTTCCTGGGGGTTGCACATGGCCATCGGCCTCTCAGTTGCCCCTCCTCGGACGACCCCTCTTCTTTGGGGGGGACCCTCAAGTGCAGGCTGCTGCGGTGCAGGGGACTCTCCGCCAGAGTCATCCTCCCTCCCTGTGGCAGTTGCAGTTGTTTCAGCACCAGATGTTGTGGGCACACAGGGAGGTGTTGACTGGTTGCTGCTCATCTGGCGGAGGCATTGTAATATGTCCCTATGCACCGCCGTCATCTCTTGCAGTGTGTCCCACTTGGACTCCTCGCGGGACATGTGTGAGTCCAAGCGGGCATGATGGGCAGCCTGCTGCTGTTTAATGTCCCTGAGGAGCCCCACTACCTGGCTGAGCACTCCGGTGCTGGACTGGTATGCGTCGGTTATGTGTGCCAGTTGTGGGTCATCATGCAGTCCAGACCCCTCTGCGATCAGCGACCTATGTCTCCCACCCCTCCCACCACCCCTGGTGGCACGCACAGGTAACCCTGGGCCCCATTGGGGGTTGTTGGTAGTGTTGGTGTCCATGGCCCCACGTTGGTCCAGGGTCCCTGTGCTGGTGGTGGTGGTGCTCCTTGGTCTGTCCATGTCAGCAGGGGTGGTATGTGTGTTGACAGTCGTTGGAGGGGTGGGTGCAGGGGGTGCAGCTGGTGGTCCTGCTGGTGCTGCATGATGACTTGCTCCGGAGGTGCCAGGTAGGTCTTCTTCATCCGAGGAGGGCAGAGGCTGTTCCACACCAGTGAGCTCCGTATCCTCTTGAGCCTGGGACGGGGACTCCTCAGCGTCTGCTGCTGTGTCCCCATCATCACCTGTTTTTGGGAGACACACACAATGTATGTTATGTTTCTGCAGGCATCAATGGTTGACACACCTGACAGTTGTGACTGTGCCTCTGGATGCGGGCCTGTACATTGCATTGTCCTAAGTTGTCACAGTCAGAGGTTGATATTGGTGTAGCACATTGTCCTGCATTATTTGGGCATTTCTATGTGAATGTTGGGGTGTGTACATGGTCTGCATTGGTTGTATTTGGTTGCCATCTGGCCCTCCTTCCCACCCAGCCAGACATTCCACCATGGAGCGTGCTTCCATTGCAGGGAGTGCAAGTTGTCTTTCAGGATGTCAGTCAGTGGTGTCCTGCTGTTGGTTGGTGCACAGTTGCCAGCAGGGCCTTGTGCTCCCCACAGCAGTACCCAGTGTCAGCCATCTTGTGAGTTCTTTTCCACTTCCTGTGATGTGCGCATGGTTCAGGGTGGTGTTGATGGGACAGTTGTGGGGGTGACCAATATCTGTGACTACCACTCCCATCATGCTATTGCCTCCACCCCACTTCCCAGCATGCCCATACTTACTTGCTTTTGGGTGGACTTCACTGTGTGTGAGTGTGAGAGCAATGGCAAGATGGCTGACAGTGGTGTCCTGCTGTTGGTTGGTGGCCAGTTCCCAGCATGGCCTTGTGCTCCCCATAACAGAGCACCAGTGTCAGACATCTTTGATGGGGCTTTCCACTCTCTGTGGGGTGTGCATGCTTGAGTGTGAGCTTGCTGGGCCATGTGGGTGGGGGATGTTGAGCTGTGACTACCACTCCCATCATGGTATTGCCTCCACCCCCCTTCCCAGCATGCCCATGCTTCCTTCCTTTTGACTCTGCTTCCCTGTGGGGTTGTGTGCCTGTGCTGACAAGATGGCTGACAGTGTTATCCTGGGGTTAGTTTTGCTACAAGTCCCATGTGTGTCCCTGTGCTTCACTCAGCATGACCCAGGGTTGTGGTTCTTTGTGGGATATTTGATTGGAGTGTGAGGCAATGCATTCTCCCAGGTGAGTTATGTGGAGTTTGTGTTAGGGGTGTGTGTGAGAAACGCTGCTGGTAACTATGGTCAGGGCTGTGAGTCCTCCTTCCCACCCAGCCAGATATCCCACCATGGAACGTGCTTCCATTGCAGGGAGTGCAAGTTGTCTTTCAGGATGTCAGTCAGTGGTGTCCTGCTGTCGGTTGGTGCACAGTTGCCAGCAGGGCCTTGTGCTCCCCACAGCAGTAGCCAGTGTCAGCCATCTTGTCAGTTGTTTTCCACTCCCTGTGATGTGCACAAAGTTCAGGGTGGTGTTGATGGGACAGTTGTGGGGGAGACCAATATCTGTGACTACCACTCCCATCATGCTATTGCCTCCACCCCACTTCCCAGCATGCCCATACTTACTTGCTTTTGGGTGGACTTCACTGTGTGTGAGTGTGAGAGCAATGGCAAGATGGCTGACAGTGGTGTCCTGCTGTTGGTTGGTGGCCAGTTCCCAGCATGGCCTTGTGCTCCCCACAACAGAGCACCAGTGTCAGACATCTTTGATGGGGCTTTCCACTCTCTGTGGGGTGTGCATGCTTGAGTGTGAGCTTGCTGGGCCATGTGGGTGGGGGATGTGGAGCTGTGACTACCACTCCCATCATGCTATTGCCTCCACCCACCTTCCCAGCATGCCCATGCTTCCTTCCTTTTGACTCTGCTTCCCTGTGGGGTTGTGTGCCTGTGCTGACAAGATGGCTGACAGTGTTATCCTGGGGTTAGTTTTTCTACAAGTCCCATGTGTGTCCCTGTGCTTCACTCAGCATGACCCAGGGTTGTGGTTCTTTGTGGGATATTTGATTGGAGTGTGAGGCAATGCATTCTCCCAGGTGAGTTGTGTGGAGTTTGTGTTAGGGGTGTGTGTGAGTGGAGCTGCTGGTAACTATGGTCAGTGCTGTCAGTCCTCCTTCCCACCCAGCCAGATATTCCACCATGGAACGTGCTTCCATTGCAGGGAGTGCAAGTTGTCTTTCAGGATGTCAGTCAGTGGTGTCCTGCTGTTGGTTGGTGCACAGTTGCCAGCAGGACCTTGTGCTCCCCACAGCAGTAGCCAGTGTCAGCCATCTTGTCAGTTGTTTTCCACTCCCTGTGATGTGAGCATGGTTCATGGTGGTGTTGATGTGCGCATTGTGAGGGTGGGCAATATCTGTGACTACTACTCCCATGATGCTATTGGCTACACTGACTTGCCCACCATACACAGAATTCCTTCCTTTCAGTGGGCTTCACTGTGAGGTGGTGTTGTAGTGGTGGCTACATGTCTGGATGTGTTTGTTAGTTATATTTGTGCCACTGCCTAGCTGTAGTTGTAGTTGTGTTTGTACATGTGATGACACAGTTACATATCACTATGAGATGGCATGTGTTTTGTTTATCTGACTGACATACACATTTTGGGATGATTCTGTTCTGGTTGCTGTGTATTTGCTAAGGGTGCATGGTTTGACTCTCCCCTTGACAGTGATGTGTGTGTATTGTCGCACAATATTGTGTACATTTGTTGTGTACTCATCAGGCTCTGGGATGTTTTCTAGTCCATATACGCTCACTGGTGGTAGGATGGCCCGCACCTTCTCCTCCCAGGGCCTGAGGTATACTGGTTTGGCAGGAGGGCCACTGCCGGTGTTTTGGCTCAAGAGGTAGTCCTTCTTCAACAGCTCCCTGACCCTCCTGCGCACGTCATACCACCTGTTCTGGATGTCTACCTTTGTGCGCAAACATGGTGATTGTGCGTTCACCCTGTCGACGATCCTCTCCCACATCTTGGTTTTCTGCGACATGGGTGTCTGTTGGACCAGTGTACCAAACAGCTGTGGCTCTACCCTGAAGATCTCATCTACCAGGACTTCCAATTCACTATCTAGGAACTTATGATTCTTCTTTGGGGGCATGGTGATGGGTGGTGATGGTGAGTGATGTGTGTGTTGGTGTGCAGGTGAGGGTGTGTGAGTGTGTGTTTTGCTGGGTGTATGTGAGGGTGCTATTTGTTGAGGTGCTGATGGTGTGTGGCTTGTGTGATGGATGAGCTGTGGGTGTGTGGTTGCTGTCTGTTGAGTGCTGGCAGGTAATTTGAATTTGCAAAGGATCATGGTAGGGATTTGTGTCCTTTATATGGGTGGAGCTGTGGGTGTGTCTTTGTTCCCTGCCCCCCCCCAGTATTTATTGTCTTTGTAATTGCTTGTTTGGCCTTTTTATGTGTATTTTCCCTTTGTACTTTTTGTGCATGTAGGAGACGTTCTTGTGACCGAGTCGGACCCTGCAGTTGTCTCGTACGAGCTTCTCCGAGTCGTTCACGCTGTGTTTGTGCTGTTTTCTATGCTGCGTATGCGTCGGTCGCGGTGTTTTGGGTTGCTTCGGCTCGCAGTTTTGTATGCGTGTCGGTCGTACGGCTTGTCCTCCGTGCGACTCGGTCGTGTTTTCCACGCGTTGCATCGTACTTGGCGGGTAGGAGTTCGCGGGTACGTTTCGTTCGGGATTGTTCCGGGTGCGTGTCGGTCGGTTCGATTTGCGTGTTTTTCCGGCCGGATTGCTGTTTTCCGCGCGGCTCAGTCGTTCGGCTTGTGTTCCGTACGAGTCGGTCGGGTTTTGCACGCTTCTCATCGTACTTTGCGGGTCGGGCTGCACCGATACGTGTCGGTCGGAATGAATTCCGGCTCCGAGTCGGTCGGTACGTTTTCCGGCCCGAATCGGAATCGACCCCTTAATAGTGGAAGGGAAAAAAAGCATTGTAAAAGTAAAGTGCTGGGCTACTGTTCCTGGGACTGAGGTGCAGTTATTTTTCAGTAGATGTGTGATCAGGCAAAATGCTGCCACTCACTGTGCGGGACAGCCAGTGAATGAAAGAGGCTGACCCACTACTCCATGGTGTACACTGCAGTAGGTGAAAGCAAAATGTGAATGACTGTAGAACAGACAAAGGGATGAGGAGTGCTGACCCCAAATCCTTCTATGTATGTATATATTTGGTTTTTATTATGCTTTTTTTCATTATTCGACTGTGGTGAAACAGCTAAAGATGTCTGTAGGCCACACATAATAATGTGTTTTAACAAAATAGTCACCTGTATGATTCGCAAGTGTGATAGTTCCTTGCAAGAGATTGTAAATCAAAACTTGTTAACAATAAGGAGTAAATTAAGCAAATAACATAGTTAATATTCAATATAAAATGGCTGCCCATGTCCAGATTTGCTTCTTAAAAATCATTTTTGTGAATCTCCCTGTGATTTATCAATATATTTGCCCTTGCCCTCCAGTTACCATGAGTCAATCAAGTCTGGGAATATTGAGCCTCTCATGACAGTACTTCACTCACGACATGGCGTCTAAGTATTTCATGCCATTGTGTTACCTCTGTTAAAAAAGAAGAGAATACTTTAATTCTAAAATCTTATACGTTCATGTAGCAAAGATTATCTGCAGTCATCGTCAGACATCAAATTACCTACATCCTCTACAGGCTGGTTTTCGTCCTGCTCAAAACACAGAACCAGTGTTACTGGCAGTTATGGATGATCTAAGACAGGGCATCAACCATATCAGCACTGGTGCTCCTGGATTTGTTGACTGCCTTTGACACGTTCAATCATGAGAACTTGATAGACTTTGAAGCAGCAGGCCTCATAGATCGCCAATGAAATAGGTGAAATTCTATCTAGAACATAGAGTACAAGCAATATAACTATATAACTAATATAACCCTAATATATACTAATATTACCCTTTTGCAGTAGAAAGTGTGCCTGTATTGTGTGGCGTATTACTGGGGTCCTCGCTCTCCACACCTATTTAACATATCTATGTTCATCCTTTGGTAAAGAGCAGGCTTTGAGAGGTTGTAGGTTTTACAGTTAGGATGAATCTGTTGCATTTGGATAGGAAAACCTCTTTGTAACAGGCCTTTCAATATGTGATGCACTTCAGTTGGAGATAGATAGGCAACACATACCTAAAACTGAACTGAGAAAAAATAGACTTGATCTATGGTACAATTACTACTTGGAAATGCGTCCCCTTTCCACCAGCACAGAGTCAGCAAGAAAGCTGAGTGTGATAGTGGATGAGGCAGTAGATTGCCTTGGTAGTCTCCGAAGGTATTTTTTTATTTGGATGGATTAGTAAACTGGAGTCATGTCTGTCTGTGGGAGCTGGTTGTATGACGTTACAAAGCATTCCGTTGCAACGCATGCCTTTACCACGCATGCGTTACAACGCGAATGCCATTGCCACGCATAACCTTTACCACGAAAATGCCTTTGCCACGCATACCTTTACAACGATTTTCGTTGTAAAACCATTCATGATAATGGCATTTTCATGGTAAAGGTTATCTCCGATCCCTGCCCCAATTCCTTTCACTGCTCCCCTGCGCCCACCCCCTCCAGCTCTCTCTTTTTTTTTTTTTTTAATAATACCCCTTCCCTGTACCCTTGTGCGACCCTCCGCCCCATTCCTTCTAAGAAATACCCCTGCCCAAAACACTTACATTCTTGCCCTTCGCGATTCCCCCACCCATAAACCCTTCTATCAAATACCCCTCCCCTGAACCCTAAAAATTTACCCCTGCGCGACACCACCCCATTCCTTTATTTTTATTTATTTTTAATTTTAAATCCCCCTTACCTCTCCACGTCCTCTTCTCTTCAAGCTCTTCCTTGGTGCGTTGCACGTCGTAAAGAGGAAGCGGAAGTGTCTTTCCGTTTCCTCTAACGACGCCGATTGCCTCCACATCTTTCAATAACAAACAGAAAACGACGGAAACAGGTGCGTTTTTTGGGGGGAGACCCCCAAGCCCCCTTTTGAATCACACGCGTTTATATTTTTTGGGGGGGGAGACCCCCAAGCCCCCTTTTTTAATTGTACCTTTAACACACATGCCTTTACTACGTATCTCGTAGTAAAGGAATGCGTGGTAAAGGCTATGCGTGGTAACCACGCATGCGTTGTAATGCATGCGTGGTTAAGGTTATGCGTGGAAACGGCCGCGTTGTAGTGGCTGTTTCCCGTGGGAGCTCCTAAAATGGTAATTGTAGCAATGATTGGCTGTGCCGGCCAGCCAATGAATGCAAATGGCTGACCTACTTCTCCATGCTGTACAGTGAAGTGGGTGGAAGCAAAAAGTTTATGTTTAGGGGATTTATAGAGCGCATGGCTGCCCAAGGGCTTCCCAGCGCTAGCGGAGCAATCCGATACTGTGGCTAAGGGAGGTTAATGGTGTTGAGTAAAGAGTCAGGTCTTAACCTTTTTCCGGAAAGTAGATTCAGCTTTCACTATCCTGCACTCCCTTGGTATAGAGTTCCATTCCTTATGTGCCATATGTGAAAATGATCTGCCTCACCATCTGGCTCTTTTGATTCTGGTTGTTTTTAGTAGCCATTCGGTGCCAGAGTGAAGGCTTCTCTTCGGGACATATAGGTTTACCAGATCTCTGATTTTGCCTGGGCCCTTGCCATGTATGGCCTTGTGCGTTAGGCAGAGTGTCTTGAATTTGAACCTCGCCTCAATCGGCAACCAGTGTAGTGCTTTTAAGTGCTTCCCCACAGATTCCTGTATGGGGGGCTTTACACAGCAGTCTTACTGCGGCATTCTGTACAACCTAAATTTTTTAATGACATATTTTGGTGCCATCAGATAGAGGGAATTCCCATAGTCCAAGCGTGATGTAACCAACAAATGGATTACTGTCTTTCTGAGCTGCGGGAGAATGCGCTCCAGAATTTTATGGAGCATTCTTAGTAGCCCAAAACAGGTCCCTGTGAGTTTTTTTGCTTGGTTTCCATAGTTAGCTCCTTATCGAGCCAGAAGCTGAGATTTCTGATAGTCGTGTTGGGGATTGGTGGACTGCCTAGACACATCGGCCAGCTGATCATAGGTCTGGGGACCGCCTTGTTTCCGAGCACCATAAGCTCGGTTTTATCCCCGTTCAGCTTCAGACAGCTGTTTGTCATCCATTCCACCACTCTTTCCAGGCATGGCGCTATGCAGTCCGCATCACCCTTGGTGTTGGGGTCAAGACGGACCACCAATTGTGTGTCATCTGCATACAATATCATAGAGATACCGAAATCCTGGACGATCCGTGCCAGTGGCCCAAAGTACACATTAAACAATGTGGGGCTGAGCGAGGAGCCCTGTGGCACTCCACAAGCCAATTGCATGGAGTTAGAGAAAAAGTTAGCTTCAATGACTTGAAAGGTTCTGCTCTCCAAAAAGGAGGACAGCCACTCCAGCGCTTTGTCTTGGATGCCACTATCCCACAGCTTCTTTTGTAGGGCTGAGTGGTCCACGGTGTCAAATGCTGTGCTAAGATCGAGGAGCAATATAGCGGCCGAGCTCCCTTGATCCAGGGTCATTTTTAGTTCTTCCACCGCAACCAGCAGAGCTGATTCTGTGCTGTGTTGCGCCCGAAAGCCCATCTGAGTGGGGTGAAAACAGTGATTGCCTGTTGAACAGACAAATGGATGAGGAAGGAGTGTCGATTCCTTATATCTGGGCCTGCCTAGCAATGATCTTTAGACTGCAAGCAGTTCAAAATGCGTCAGCATATCTAATCTTTAACACCTTCCTTGCTAATGACGAGCTCAGCTCGTCATGCTGCGCGGTCGGGCTGTGCGCATGACGAGCTGAGCTCGTCACGACCACGCCCGCGATTGGAATGTCCAGCACCTGGCTGGAATTCCGCTCGCAGCGAAGGCGTTAAAGTATCAAAAAGATCTTATGTTACACCTCTGTTGAAACTGTTGCATTGGCTTCTGGTGAAGGAAAGAATCCACTTTAAAACCTGCTTATCCTTTAAGGAATTGCACAATATGGCACCATCATTTGGAAAATTATTGGATGATTATGAGGTATGCAAAAGTAAGAGCAGGGGGACAAATTCCCTTCTAGATCAGCTTTGTGCTGATACTGAGTTTAAGTCTTTCAGAAATCACTTGAACACATGCTTTTTTATTCAGTCATCTTTAGATAATTGGTAAATTCACTGTGCTGTGTTCGCTGTATAGTCATGTAAGAATCAAAACAAGTCAAATAATTTATTCAGTTGCAAAAATTCAGTGGTGAAGGTGAGCTACATCAAGCTATGTTTACATAATGTAACATGTTCTCTTCCAATTATACCCTAGGTCAAGTAAGTCATCAGGACCAAGGTCATGTGTCATCGCTTTCTGGGATTCAGGGTCAAAAGTCATTTGATGTGAATTCCTGTGATAGTAAAGAGGTTGAAGGGTGTGCAATGTCACTTCCGCTATCCCCGACATTTTGGAGAGTCGATGTCCTTGAAATTGCTATAAAATACCTATTTAATACAATAGTATAATTAAAAGGATAGTTTTATATCAAACTGATCTGAATACATTGATCACACTCTTGGGCTTTGTGTCAAAGCTACGTACTTCAAGGAATATTACTGGAGAATGAATTTTAAAATAGAAACAAAGAAAGAGTGCGGATAGCAGAGTAAACGCAGGTAGGTTATCACCCAAAATCTAGTTAATGCCCATTTTTCTTTTTCTTTGAGTGTATAAGCAATAGTAGCTCTACAGAATCAGAGTGATCCAGAGCACAGGTGGATTGTGAGCTCCTGTTACCCCAAACAGTTGCGGCCACTCATATTGCGAAGTGGTGGGCGGGGTGAGGGGGAACACAAAAAACACCCAGAATTATAAATAAAGAAAATAGTACTTACCTGCTCTAACAAGCCGCCACCGTGCTCCCGATCCTCATGTTCCATCCAGGAACTGTTGCACACTGCGCATCCTCCCAGCTCCCAATTCCAGCACTGCTCTCATACTGGGAATACTATCGGCCTCGGTTCGGCGCTCAGACATAGACTGGGAGCCTTTGTTGGTTTCTCCATCCAGCTGTACAACACATCTCGGTTGGAAAAATGCTAAGTGCGTATGACGGTTTGGACTCCCCCATCCTTACTGGTGCTGCAGCTGCAGCATCAGTATAGGTTCCCACGCCCCTCCCTCGGCTCGCAGCCTGCAGGATGAAAAATAAAATGATAATAAAATGTTTTATTATCATTTTATTTTTGTCCTTTGCCTTTGCTGGCTTTCAGCAAGGGGGGGCGACGCTCCTCCACCATAATGAAGGAGCCGCCCCTGACCCCAAAGGATGAGCACATTCTTTCCAAAGCCCTGGAGTTTGTTCCTGGCCTGGTCACAGTAAGCTGCCTTTCAGCTTAGAACTAGATGAACCAGACCTGGGCCCGCTGAGGCACGATTGTATCCAAGCCCTTCTGCTGAAACAGCAAGCTATTGGAAGTTGGAGAGTATTAGCAAAACTGTGAACTAGTGTTCCCTTTCGCTATAAGGAAATCAGCGTCAAAGCATGACGTTTATGAGACAATACCTTTAGGGGCAGGTGAATAATTGCATGAGAACCTACAAAAGATTCAAAGCATTGAAGAGAGATTGCTGCTGAACTTCCCTCCGGGGTGAAGTACATCAGATCATTTAAAGACCTCACAATGGCTTTCAGTCCAGAGACTGATCTAGTTAAAGGTCCTTTGCTGGTGTCATAGAGCTTTCCTTAGGGTGGAGGGGTTTTCATTCAACATAGACTCAGATTCTACTGCCTGAGGCGTGTTAAGTCCAGCTGGAGGCAGCCTGGCTGTGGTGCCACAAATCTACTACTTCAGACAGGGAGGCACAGCCTTTTCCTACATCGCACAGAAACTATGACGCTCTCTTCTGAATGATTTACTCATGGAAACCAGTCCTACAAGATTTCAAACGGGATGAAAAG
This sequence comes from Calotriton arnoldi, assembly GCA_963921515.1. Classification (NCBI taxonomy): domain Eukaryota; kingdom Metazoa; phylum Chordata; class Amphibia; order Caudata; family Salamandridae; genus Calotriton; species Calotriton arnoldi. The sequence continues at coordinate 2,008,258 of CAWUFW010001128.1, read as the reverse complement.
GTGGCTTCAACTAATGATAAACTCTGAATATTAAAGCCAGGATGCCTTGTTGGAGGCTGCTATGCTTTATAAATTCCTTTCTCATTTCATTTTCATTTCAGTAGGTATTCCAGACTCGACCATGACGTGATTTCTGTCACTTTAAAACAAAAATGCGATTTGATTTCAGCCTTTTACTAAAATATTCTGGTATACTGGAAGCATTAGAATATTACACAAAGAGACCACTATCCAGTTTGTGAATTTGATGTTGGCGCTATCCTTAGACTGGCTTGTAAATACTAGGCTTCAGAACCCAATATTTGCACAACAAGCTTTTTTATAGTCTTACATTTGAATTTAAATTCAAATCGACAGTCTTTATGCATTTCTTTTTTTCTTTAAAGTCTTCCTAATAAATTTGAGTGAACAATAATTAGGACCCGATCTTTTTGAAACCCAAATATTGGCACCAAACTAGGAATATTTTTTTTTATGGCATACATAGGAGCAGTAATGCATTGATCATTAATATTCATTAGGTGGGATTATGACACACTCTGAATGGTGATTTTGGGAAAGAACGTAAAAGTGCATAGGTCGATTCACAAAAAAATAATTACAGTGGCAGTCCTGGCATCCGTTTACACAGGTGCACATTTTTGTTGGGAGTACCTGGCACAGTCTGGGCAAAGAGCGTGTAAGAAATTGGGTTGTTGGTTGACTGGGGTTTGAACCCATGAAGCAACCACTATCATTGTCAGGGTGAGGCACAAGCCAACCCTAAATTAACCTATGCTCAACCCTCAGGTATCTTGGCACAGAGCAGTCAGGCTTAACTTAGAGGCAATGTGTAAAGTATTGCAACACTGTAAACAGTAAGTGAAAATCGCCACATAAAAATGATCCCACACAAAGTTAGAAAAATAGTGCTTTCCTTAATAAACAAAATGACAAAAATCTTATCCGTAGAACCAGAGATATAAAGTTTTAAAGATTTTTGTGAAAACAGCACTGTTGGAAAGTGTGTTATTGGTAGGGGCAAATGTAGGTCTGCCACTAGTAATAAGACCACAAACACTTGATAGGACTCAGCATAGGTCTAAGAAAATTATTCCCATGCTCAACCCCTGGTAACGTGGCTGCGAGCAGACAGGCTTAACTTCAAAGACAGGTATGTAAAGCATTCAAAAACACCAATTCAGTAAATAATTAAGACACAACACATAATAAAAATCCAACACCAATTTATAAAAATAGGAAATATTTTTATCTTTAAAATGACACCAAAACGACAAAAATCCAATGTAGGGAACCGGAGATATGAATTTTCAAAGTTTAAATAAAATCTAGCACTTAGAAGCATATAGCACCATATTGGGACATAGCCTCGCGATAGACCGGGCCAAAGTCAAAGTTTAAGGCCGACCGCGATGGAGCCCTGAGCGGATACTCCACGCGGAAGGTCCCGGTCAATGTTTTTACCTTTGCACTTAGAAACTTTTCTGGAGCTTTTCTCCTCGAGGCCCCTCGACGCTCTCCGTCAGTCCGGATCCGGTGCGGCTCCGCCGGGCAGCCTTTCGACGATCTCCCGGTGAACTTCCCTGGAGCGGACTTAGAAACTTTTTCAAGATCGCGTCTGCGGGGCAATCCAACAATCCAGGCCGACACGCGATGGAAGGCAGGCGGATTGGCGCTCGCGGTTGATCCCGGTCGACTTTCTTACGAGCGGACTTAGAAGCTTTTCTGGAGCTTTTTCTCTTGGGGTCCCTCGATGCTCCTCATGTAGCCGGATCCGGTGAGGGTTCGCCGGCTTCAGATTTTCTCTAGTCCCGGTCAATCTCTGGAAGTCGATGCGATGGAGCTTTTAGCGGGACGAACCTGGTGGGCTTGGCCGGCTCGCGGTTGAAGGCAGGCGGCTTGGCTGACCAGGATGAGTCGGTCCCCCTATGGAGCTTTTTTCCAAAGTTCCTCCAAAGTTCCCCAAACTTCCTGAACTTCTTCCTGAAGTTCCTCAAAGGGTCCCAAAGTGTCTCAAACTTACTCCAAGGGTCTGGAAGCTCCAAGATGGTCCTTGAAAGTTGAGGACTTCAATTCCCACAATGCACTGGACGTCACCCTTAGAAACCCACTGGTAGCTCCCCAGGTTGGTGATTCTTGGTGGTGAGGGTCCAGATGAGCTCTGTTAACCTGTAGCTTGCAGGGAGTCCACTCTTGAGTTCTTTTACTCAGCACAGTTAGTCCACAAAGCTGTAGTTTCAGGGGGTGCAGTCTCCAGAGGTCAGGCCTTAGAAGTCTTTGCACAGCAGAAGTTCCAGCAGGGCCAGTCTTGCTTTCTTCAGTTTCAAGCAGCAGATCTGAGGGGCTGGGCCTCTCTCAGATACTTATTCCACAGTCTCTGGGTCATCCAGGAGGTCAAGCTTCACCAATAGGAGTAGGGTAACTGCCCACTTGAGTGACTACTTCCTGCAGAGTGTGGCATTATTTTATCCCAGAGTGCAACAAAGCTTCCAAATCCATAATGGCTGATTTTCCAGCAAGGAGGTAAGAGCTGGCTAAACACTCCCACTGAGTTGGCTAATTAACCTAGCCTCTCCTCCCTACATCTGCACATACCTTCCTTAATCCTGCCATCTGGCTGGGGTGGGGGTTCAAAGCTGTTAATGACACTGCTCTGGGCTCTGCCCCTTTGAAGCTCATTGTTTACGACCCCTCCCCCTGGCCTGGCATTCCTGCAGAACAGCTCACTGCCCTCCCAGTCCATCTGGCTGACCCCAGGGGATCTTTATCACCTCTTCAGGCAGGCTGGCTAATCCTCTTAACTCTGACCAATCAGGGCAGAGCACTGGCAGGCTGGATTTGGAACTACAACTAAGAAAGTGTTATAACTTCTTGTCTGTTCACTTTGGGAAAAATTCAATAACATCATATTGTAGGATTTATCCATACCATTCTAGTGAGTCTTTGAATGGAATCTTTATCCCTGTCCTGTTAATAGTTATTGTTTAATAACTTTCCCCCATGTTATCCTATGGGCCATGGGGTTTGCAATGGGAAAAATGACGTGGGCCATTTTTCCAGCACCAGGACCTACAAAAACATATTTTATAAGTACTTGGCTTATTTTCACAGGACCCCCACCCCATAGGTCACCTAGGGGAGACCCTAGGGGTGTTGAATCTGTAAAAATATTGCAGATCCTCCAGGCCCAGTGCCCCCAGCATCAAAGTCGAATTTGGGCAGCACTTTAAACAATGGGGAGAGTGAAATGTGAATTTCACTTAACCCAGGGCATTTATAAACTCATTTTATAAGGGTCTACCTTATAGATACCTGACCCCCCACCCCTGGGATACCTAGGGGAGACCCTGGGGGTCATTATTATGCAAAAACATTTTAGGTTGACCAGTTTTAAGTGCCCCAAACCCCAAAGTCGAGTTTGGCCACAATTTGCATGTTTAAGAGCAGTCCTGGCACCCAGAGCTGCTTTTAAACTGACCACAGGCTTCAGCAGTGCACACATGCAAGTGCAAAAAGGCTGCTGGCCTCTAAACTGCCATGCCCCAGGATACTGGGGACTTCTAGGTAGTTTCAATCCCCTGCCCTATTATATACTAGGGGCTCATGGGGTAGGTCATGCCAATTACAGGGGTACCCCAACCCAAAGTGTACCCTAGTGTATGTAGGTGCTTTACTGTTATCTAAGTGTTTCAGCATGGCACTGGCCCTGGGCCTGGTTAAACAGAGCCCAGGGTCAGTTAGAGTCAGTTACCACCAGTTCCAGTCAGCAAAAAGTTGGGGGTGCCCAGGGCACAGGATGACTTTCCAACACAGCCCCCCCAAACGAAAGGTGAGGGGTTACTAACCTATACCCTGGTAGTCCTCCTCAGCTAAGTGGAAAAACCTGGAAAGTCCATCGGCATTGGCATGGGCAACCCCAGGTCTGTGTTCCACTGTAAAGTCCATTCCCTGTAGGGAAATGGACCACCTTAACAGCTTGGGATTCTCCCCTCTCATCTGCATGAGCCATCTGAGAGGCCTGTGGTCAGTTTGAACACGGAAGTGAGTCCCAAACAAATATGGTCTCAACTCTTTCAGTGACCACACCACAGCAAAAGCCTCTCTCTCAATGGCACTCCATCTCTGCTCTCTGGGAAGAAGCCTCCTGCTAATAAAGGCAACTGGCTGATCAAGGCCCCCTTCATTTAGTTGTGCCAACACTGCCCCAATCCCTTGCTCTGAAGCATCGGTCTGAACTACAAATTCCTTTGTGTAGTCAGGGGCCAGTAACACTGGTGCTGAACACATAGCAGCTTTCAGAGTGTCAAAAGCCTTCTGACACTCTGGGGTCCAAATCACCTTCTTGGGCCTCTTTTTAGAAGTCAGTTCTGTTAGGGGCCCCACAATGGTCCCATAATTTTGAACAAACCTTCTATAGTACCCTGTCAGTCCAAGGAAGGCCCTGACCTGAGTCTGGGTAACAGGTGCTGTCCAATCCAAAATAGTTTGGATTTTAGCTTGGAGAGGCTGTACATGGCCCCCACCTACCAGGTGGCCCAGGTACACTACAGAACTCTGCCCTATTTGGCACTTGCTTGCCTTAATAGTCAGGCCTGCCTGCTGCATGGCCTGAAGCACTTCCCTTAGGTGGCTTAAGTGATCTCCCCAGGTAGAACTATACACAGCTATGTCATCCAGGTAAGCTGCACTGAACTGTTCCAACCCAGACAAGACCCTGTTCACCAACCTTTGGAAGGTGGCAGGTGCATTCTTTAAACCAAAGGGCATTACCTTGAACTGATAATGTCCCTCTGGGGTGGAGAATGCTGACCTCTCCTTTGCTCCATCAGTGAGGGCAATCTGCCAGTAACCTGAAGTCAAATCAAAAGTACTCAGGTACTTAGCAGCCCCTAACCTGTCAATGAGCTCATCAGCTCTAGGTATAGGGTGAGCGTCAGTCTTTGTGACTGCATTCAATCCTCTGTAGTCCACACAGAACCTTAACTCCTTGGGTCCCCCCTCAGGATTAGGTTTAGGTACCAGCACCACTGGGCTGGCCCATGGACTCTCAGACGGTTCAATTACCCCCAAGTCCAGCATCTTAGCAACCTCAGCTTTAATGCTGGCTCTGACATGGTCAGATGTCCTGTACAGTTTATTTTTGACAGGTAGGCTGTCACCAGTGTCAATGTGATGCACACACCACTCAGTGATGCCTGGGGTCAAAGAGAACAGGCCAGCAAACTGCTCCAGCACTTGCTTACAGTCTCTGTGCTGCTGGTCTGTCAACTTGGGAGAGAGTATCACCCCCTCCACTGACCCATCTTGCACATTATTGGAGAGGAGGTCGGGCACAGGCTCAGTTTCCTCCTCCACACCCTCATCAGTGACCAGTAACATGGTCATGTCTGCCCTGTCATGGTGGGGTTTCAATCTATTCACATGCAGGACCCTATGAGGGTTCCTGGGGGTGCCAAGGTCCACCAAATAGGTAACCTCACCCTTCTTTTCTAAGATTGGATAGGGCCCACTCCACTTGTCATGGAGGGCCCTGGGAGCCACAGGCTCCAACACCCACACCAATTGTCCTGGAGTATACTCAGGCATAGTAGCCTTCTGATCATACCAGTGCTTCATGAGCTCCTGGCTGGCCTCCAGTTTCCTGTTTGCCTTGTACATGTACTCTGCCATTCTAGCTCTCAGGCCTAGCACATAGTCCAGCACATTGTCCTTTGCTTCTTTGAGAGGCTTCTCTAAAGACTCTCTCAGCAGGCTCAATGGCCCCCTCACAGGGTGTCCAAACACCAACTCAAAGGGACTGAAACCAACCCCTTTCTGTGGCACCTCCCTGTAGGCAAACAGTAAGCATGGGAGGAGAACATCCCATCTCCTCCTGAGTTTCTCTGACAACCCATTTATCATGCCCTTCAGGGTTTTGTTGAATCGCTCAACAAGACCATTTGCTTGTGGGTGATAGGGGTGGTGAACTTGTAGTTTACACCACACTCATCCCACATAGCAGTCAGATAGCTGGACAGGAAGTTCGTGCCCCTATCTGACACCACCTCTTTTGGAAAACCCACTCTGGTAAACACACCAAGTAGTGCTCTAGCCACTGCAGGAGCATCAATGGTTCTAAGAGGTATGGCTTCAGGGTATCTAGTGGCATGGTCGACTACCACTAAGATATACCTATTCCCTGATGCAGTAGGTGGGTCCAGGGGACCAACAATGTCCATCCCCACCCTTTCAAAAGGAACCCCAACCACTGGCAGTGGTACTAGGGGAGCCTTTGTCTTGCCCCCTGCCTTGCCACTGGCCTGACAGGTGACACAGGAGCTGCAAAACTCCTTTACCTTTTCAGACATATGGGGCCAGTAGAAATGGTTCACCAACCGGTTCCATGTCTTTATCTGTCCCAAATGTCCTGCCAAGGGGATGTCATGACCCAAAGTCAGGATGAACTCTCTGTACCTCTGGGGCACCACCAACCTCCTGGTGGCCCCCTCCTTGAGGTTTCTGGCCTCAGTATAAAGCAGTCCATCTTCCCAGTAGATTCTATGAAACCCACTGTCATCCCCTTCCTCTTGCTTAGAAGCAATCCGCCTCAAGCCCTCAAGGGTGGGACAGTCACGCTGTCCCTGACTGAACTCCTCTCTGGAGGGTCCACCTGCTCCTGTCAGTTCTGCCAAATCTGAAAGCTCTGGCAGGGATGGAGTCCCTCCCTCAGAGGCCAGATCCTCCCCATCAGGGTTAGATTCTGCCTGCACCTCTGGAGTTCCCTGGGCTGGCTCACCAGGCCCAGTACCCTTGTCCATGGATGCTTGGCCCTTTGTTCCAGGGTCCAAGTGTCCAGCCCCTCCCGTCTGGCTAGTCTGTGACCTAGTCACAGCACACACCCACTCAGGGAGCTCCAATATTTTCATATGGAGTCCTCTCTCCACCTCTGACCATGCAGAGGCTTCAAGGTCATTGCCCAGTAAACACTGGACTGGGAGCACCTTTGACACAGCTACCTTCATAGGGCCTGTCACACCTCCCCATTCCAAATCCACCACAGCCATAGGATGGAGTTTGGTGGTGCTGTCTGCATAAGTCACCTGGTGAAACTCACCAGGTAACAAACTCTCCGGGGGCACCAGCTCATCCAGGACCATAGTTACACTAGCCCCAGTGTCTCTGATAGCCTCCACCTCAGTCCCATTCACTTTAGGCCTCTGCCTGTACTTATCCATGTTTGGAGGTAAGGCAGTAAGGGTTGCAATATTCACCCCACCCAGGGACACTAAGGTTGCTTGCCCCACCTGATTACCCTCCACTGGGGCACCACTCTCCACCCCTACACTGACACTGGCAATCCCTGTGGATGGCCCCTTAGGGGGAGCTTTTTAGTGCAGACAGCATCTCCCTGCTTGTGCCCTGGCTGGTTACAGTCAAAGCACTTACCCACTTTTGAGGGATCAAAGAATTTACCATTCTTTCCCTGAATCCACCTCCCTTGGGTTTTGGGTTGGCTCGGGGCCCCCCTCCTTGTGCAGGTTTTTGTGGGTCTTTGGAGGACTCCTTAGGTTTTTGACCTTCATTTCCCTGGGCTTTCCCCTGGGGAGGGACCTGTCCTCCTTTCTTCTGGTCACCCCCTGGTGCTGAATGGAAACCCGGGTTCTCACCCACTCATCAGCTGACTCCCCCAACTCTCTGGGGTCTGTCAGCTTAGAGTCCACTAGATACTGGCGTAACTTCTCTTCTGCACAATGAGTCAAAATGTGTTCTTTCAAAAACAAATTATACAATCCCTCATAAGTGCTCACTTTGTTACCACAAATCCAGCCTTCCAGTGCCTTCACTGAAACATCCACAAAGTCTATCCAAGACCTGGAATTCAATTTCTGGGTGTTCCTAAACTTCACCCTGTACTGCTCTGGAGTCAGACCAAACCTCTTGACTAAGCAGGCTTTCATCTGCTGGTATGATTCTGCATCCTCTCCCTTCAGGGTCAGGAGCCTATCCCTCCCAGCTACTGGAATCAACTCCCACAGGAGTGCACCCCAATACCTAGAGTGGACCCTACTCATCTTAAGGGCCCTCTCAAAAGCTGCAAGCCATTTGTCAATGTCATCCCCCTCAGTGTACTTGGGCACAATACCCTTTGGAAGTTTAGGTTCAAATCTGCCACCCCTGGACATCTCAGCATCTTCTTCGCTTTCGCTGCCACCATTTCTCTTCTCCTCCTTCTCCCACCTCTTCTCAGCCAAATCCAGTTTCCTTTGCTCTAAAGCTATCAAAGCTAATTGAGCCTGAAGCTGTCTCTCTGCAAGGGACCGTAGTGGTTCCTGAGTAAGGGACCCTTCCCCACTCCCACCATCAGGATTCTGTTGGCTTACACTAGTTATAATGGAAGAGGCATCATCCTCCTCTCTTGGGATGATGTTGGGGGGACACCCTCGACCCCCCTTGATTCTCCTCAGCTGCCTGGTCATGGGCTTGTATAAACTGAAACAACCCTGCCTTCCTATACCTCTTGGAAGCAGGCAGCCCCTAAGCCTACACTGTTCCCTAAGCTCAGCCAACTTACACTGGGACAGTTTAGCCAGGTCCAACTCCATGGTTCCCTAGTTTTGGGTCACAACACTAGGCACAATAGACTTAGAACAATTGGAAAAATCAAAACAATGGATTAAAAACAGTTTAGTCCAAATTCCAAAAATCAAACTCAAAAGTTTTGTTCTAAGGCAATTTAGAGGATTTTTATAATCTTAATTCATTTACTGAAAGGTGTATTTTTTAAACACAAGTCCACATCCACACCGCTGAGCACCAAATGTTGGAAAGTGTGTTATTGGTAGGGGCAAATGTAGGTCTGCCACTAGTAATAAGACCACAAACACTTGATAGGACTCAGCATAGGTCTAAGAAAATTATTCCCATGCTCAACCCCTGGTAACGTGGCTGCGAGCAGACAGGCTTAACTTCAAAGACAGGTATGTAAAGCATTCAAAAACACCAATTCAGTAAATAATTAAGACACAACACATAATAAAAATCCAACACCAATTTATAAAAATAGGAAATATTTTTATCTTTAAAATGACACCAAAACGACAAAAATCCAATGTAGGGAACCGGAGATATGAATTTTCAAAGTTTAAATAAAATCTAGCACTTAGAAGCATATAGCACCATATTGGGACATAGCCTCGCGATAGACCGGGCCAAAGTCAAAGTTTAAGGCCGACCGCGATGGAGCCCTGAGCGGATACTCCACGCGGAAGGTCCCGGTCAATGTTTTTACCTTCGCACTTAGAAACTTTTCTGGAGCTTTTCTCCTCGAGGCCCCTCGACGCTCTCCGTCAGTCCGGATCCGGTGCGGCTCCGCCGGGCAGCCTTTCGACGATCTCCCGGTGAACTTCCCTGGAGCGGACTTAGAAACTTTTTCAAGATCGCGTCTGCGGGGCAATCCAACAATCCAGGCCGACACGCGATGGAAGGCAGGCGGATTGGCGCTCGCGGTTGATCCCGGTCGACTTTCTTACGAGCGGACTTAGAAGCTTTTCTGGAGCTTTTTCTCTTGGGGTCCCTCGATGCTCCTCATGTAGCCGGATCCGGTGAGGGTTCGCCGGCTTCAGATTTTCTCTAGTCCCGGTCAATCTCTGGAAGTCGATGCGATGGAGCTTTTAGCGGGACGAACCTGGTGGGCTTGGCCGGCTCGCGGTTGAAGGCAGGCGGCTTGGCTGACCAGGATGAGTCGGTCCCCCTATGGAGCTTTTTTCCAAAGTTCCTCCAAAGTTCCCCAAACTTCCTGAACTTCTTCCTGAAGTTCCTCAAAGGGTCCCAAAGTGTCTCAAACTTACTCCAAGGGTCTGGAAGCTCCAAGATGGTCCTTGAAAGTTGAGGACTTCAATTCCCACAATGCACTGGACGTCACCCTTAGAAACCCACTGGTAGCTCCCCAGGTTGGTGATTCTTGGTGGTGAGGGTCCAGATGAGCTCTGTTAACCTGTAGCTTGCAGGGAGTCCACTCTTGAGTTCTTTTACTCAGCACAGTTAGTCCACAAAGCTGTAGTTTCAGGGGGTGCAGTCTCCAGAGGTCAGGCCTTAGAAGTCTTTGCACAGCAGAAGTTCCAGCAGGGCCAGTCTTGCTTTCTTCAGTTTCAAGCAGCAGATCTGAGGGGCTGGGCCTCTCTCAGATACTTATTCCACAGTCTCTGGGTCATCCAGGAGGTCAAGCTTCACCAATAGGAGTAGGGTAACTGCCCACTTGAGTGACTACTTCCTGCAGAGTGTGGCATTATTTTATCCCAGAGTGCAACAAAGCTTCCAAATCCATAATGGCTGATTTTCCAGCAAGGAGGTAAGAGCTGGCTAAACACTCCCACTGAGTTGGCTAATTAACCTAGCCTCTCCTCCCTACATCTGCACATACCTTCCTTAATCCTGCCATCTGGCTGGGGTGGGGGTTCAAAGCTGTTAATGACACTGCTCTGGGCTCTGCCCCTTTGAAGCTCATTGTTTACGACCCCTCCCCTGGCCTGGCATTCCTGCAGAACAGCTCACTGCCCTCCCAGTCCATCTGGCTGACCCCAGGGGATCTTTATCACCTCTTCAGGCAGGCTGGCTAATCCTCTTAACTCTGACCAATCAGGGCAGAGCACTGGCAGGCTGGATTTGGAACTACAACTAAGAAAGTGTTATAACTTCTTGTCTGTTCACTTTGGGAAAAATTCAATAACATCATATTGTAGGATTTATCCATACCATTCTAGTGAGTCTTTGAATGGAATCTTTATCCCTGTCCTGTTAATAGTTATTGTTTAATAACTTTCCCCCATGTTATCCTATGGGCCATGGGGTTTGCAATGGGAAAAATGACGTGGGCCATTTTTCCAGCACCAGGACCTACAAAAACATATTTTATAAGTACTTGGCTTATTTTCACAGGACCCCCACCCCATAGGTCACCTAGGGGAGACCCTAGGGGTGTTGAATCTGTAAAAATATTGCAGATCCTCCAGGCCCAGTGCCCCCAGCATCAAAGTCGAATTTGGGCAGCACTTTAAACAATGGGGAGAGTGAAATGTGAATTTCACTTAACCCAGGGCATTTATAAACTCATTTTATAAGGGTCTACCTTATAGATACCTGACCCCCCACCCCTGGGATACCTAGGGGAGACCCTGGGGGTCATTATTATGCAAAAACATTTTAGGTTGACCAGTTTTAAGTGCCCCAAACCCCAAAGTCGAGTTTGGCCACAATTTGCATGTTTAAGAGCAGTCCTGGCACCCAGAGCTGCTTTTAAACTGACCACAGGCTTCAGCAGTGCACACATGCAAGTGCAAAAAGGCTGCTGGCCTCTAAACTGCCATGCCCCAGGATACTGGGGACTTCTAGGTAGTTTCAATCCCCTGCCCTATTATATACTAGGGGCTCATGGGGTAGGTCATGCCAATTACAGGGGTACCCCAACCCAAAGTGTACCCTAGTGTATGTAGGTGCTTTACTGTTATCTAAGTGTTTCAGCATGGCACTGGCCCTGGGCCTGGTTAAACAGAGCCCAGGGTCAGTTAGAGTCAGTTACCACCAGTTCCAGTCAGCAAAAAGTTGGGGGTGCCCAGGGCACAGGATGACTTTCCAACAAGCACCAAAAAGCACAGAGCACCACCTGTGGATATCTGGTCATGCCGGACAGGGACACAAGTTCAGGCTGACCGCAATGGAGAGCGGGCCGCGGCAGGGACCCAATCAGGCCCGCTGAACATAGTACCTTAAATCCTGGTTTGTGGAGCACTGCAAGCATCCGCATCAAAGATGCCTCATGCAGCTGAAGTGATGTGTATATCCAGCACGGGCCTCAGGCAACTCCCCTAACCAATCCTGGTGCTGCTCTCAACCAACATGAGAGCAGCACCAGGATTGGATGGAGCAGGCTCTCTCAGCGCTCCAAAGTGCTCTCCCACTGGACCACAGGGATGAAGTGCAGGCAGGAGCCTGTGGGTCATGGAGGACCTCGACCACCCTGTAACTGAGCTCAGGGGGCAGCACCTAGTGGTGGAGCTGCGTGGTGGGAGAGCAGTCACACTGACCAGGTCAGTGGTCTATCGTTTTCCATTTTCTACCTCTTACGTCAGAAGGGTCACCGTTGGAGTGCTTTGAAGACAATGCATAGAGACTGAAATCTCTGATATGTCCGGACAAATGTCGAACACTAACATACATGCATAATACCTTTCATTAAAGATAACATGACACTAAAAAATCATGGTCATACGATTAAATATTCAAGATGACCATGCTGCAGTTATTTTCCATTAATACCAGTTTGGAGGAGATGTAATATCACATTTTCTTGTTTTCGGAAGGATGTAAATTGTAGCAACATGACACAACACAATAGAGTAAACATGTTGATTATCTAAGCATCTCAGTTGCATCAAGCTGATTGCAAAGATCTGTAGCCAGATGGCACACACTATGCTCCAATGCAGAATGGAGAATGGAGCCCAGACCTCTGATTGATGGTGATACAAAATCTGTCTTCCGGAAGCACAGCTGAGGGAGGAGCCGACAGCAAGAACTCAAAGCACATACATGTGGCAATGAGGAGAGTTGGTTTTGTATTAATGAAACATTATAAGGAGTGCTTAGAGACAATCATACACACAAAAGATAGCTTGGGATATGTTGATATGTGAAATGTAATGAAGACCTTGAAAGTATCAGATTTTCAACTTTGGATAAAGACTAAATGGAAACCTACACCAATTCCTACTTCCAGTTTTAGTTTAGGCATAGATGCACTTCAACCCGTTAGTGAGAATCTAAAGGCATCTTAATTTATTGCTCTTTCCAGAAAATGGCTGGAGACCTACCAGTGGATCGCAACTCGCAGTTTTGGGAAGCGCTGAACAATTGGATTGGTCCAACAAAATTGGGCCAGGGCCAGAAAGTTCCATTTTGCTTCACTGGCTTCCCAAGAGCCCTGTTGCTTTGCCCTCTCTCCTCCCATGACCCAATGAAAGAGAGTTACACCACACCCTCACTGCGAGGTGGTCCATGAGTCTAAGACAAGACCCTTCCTGGATGATGGACACTCCAGAGGCAGACAATCAAAAATCATCTAATGTAGTAAGCTGTAATATATAAATCTTTGACATAATGAGAACTCATTTTAAATATGATCTGTGGGAGAGTAGGGCTAAATGGTAAAAACATAAGTTTAAAATTAGCCCTGATCTTTGTCAATTTTATCTTTGGCGTTATTCCGGTATTTTGTGCCGGTGTAATATAAAAGGTAAAAACAAGGCAAAGGGCATCTATCTGCAGAACGTTTTAAGTTAAATGTGTAATCTTATTTCCAGTCGCACCATGAATATATTTACTTGATTAAATTATACTGCAACCTTTTATAATAGTAGAAAGGCAACATCTTCAGTTTACTATGCAAAAAAGATGCTCTAACATGGAAAAAAATGTCAGGGGAAGCTTCTTCTTCATGGCGTCTATAATCAGTGGCGACCGCCACCTACGGGAGTGGTGAGGTGGGCAAATAGGAGGTGCATGCGCCACACCATTACATCAACAAAATTGCCGACATGCATTGCATTATCATAACTTTAAAACGATGATGTAATGCATGTCGGCGATTTTGTGCACATACATTATGATACATTACATACATTTACAACATTTAAAAAAAATTAAAGCTCATTTACCTTGAGGCACGTCTGTGCTCCCGTCCAGTGTCCTTCACTCCACCAGTGGGGGCCTCAGGCAACTCCCCTAACCAATCCTGGTGCTGCTCTCAACCAACATCAGAGCAGCACCAGGATTGGGTGGAGCAGGCTCTCTCAGCGCTCCAAAGAGCACTAGAGGCCTTTGCTGGGTCTCAACCCAGATGTCCAAAACAGCTGGGTTGAGATGTTTGAAGTGAGCATGTCTGGCTGGGTGTGGCAAGACAGCCGGCCATAGGGACATGTGCACTTTAAACCTAAGTGCCCTGCCCATAACTCTTTCTGCTGCTGCCAGTCACCATCTGCCCCTCCCCCACCCCGACGCTCGACTTGGGACGGGGTTATTGAAAAATAAAATGGCAATACATTGACTGTATTAACATTTTATTTTTCATCTCTGCGGTATGGGGGGCATTTCAATAGGTGGGGCAACGCTCCTCCGCATTAATGGAGGAGCCGCCCCTGTCTATAATAATCCAATACCTTGCACCAGTTTGCGAAAAAGGCCGGATACAGTGCAGAACACTTATAGTGTTGCACTGTTCTGCATCCATCTTCTTATTTTGTGCAGTGAGGCTTGCACCTACCAATTGCTGCTCAAATGGGTTGTGTGCAATGAGGTTCACATGGCCTGGCTCATGAATATTTATGAGATGGGAATTGGCTGTGCACTTTATTGTACAAAACTACGAGTGATGTGACAGAGACGTGCAAGGAACAGTAGGCCTCGAGTCCTGTATTTGAATTTACAGTGCCCTATGATTGCAAATTATAAAATGACAGGGGTTATGAGCTCGCAAACAGTGAGACATTGTGTGAAGAGCACCAGGGGAGCCTGTAGCAGCACAGGCGACAGATCTGCTGTCCGCATATCTTTGAAGCTCAGACTGCAATGTGTCGACCAAGGGCTGCTTTCAAGTTGCAAATGGTATCCTCCTATCCTCGGTAGTCTGTAGTCATTTCATGTTTTGCAACCCCATGAATGGTCACAGAGCCTCAACGTATTACAGTGCAAGTCGCAAGGTGATGTGGATCCCCCATTTGTTACGCCATGCCTTGTTAGTCAAAGGTTTCACAATGTATGCATTGCAATTGGCAATATCATTTGTAAATTACAATCATTGAAACAGCCAGTAAATTTGATAATGCAAAGTCTTTTCTTCAAAATACGGAATAGGCAATATACGTTTATTGATTGTGCATCTCATCAGAACACAATCTAAGAGAGATATCAGTGTGCTGAACGCCCGCAGACACGAGTCAAAACCCAGTGTGGTGTAGCGGGAGAGTCTCTGCCTCACTGAGACTTTAATAGTCTTTCTTCTATCTCCATACCCCAAATGCTCTATTTAATCCCACATATTGTAATTTCACTACATTATTTTGTGATTGTTTGACTCTTACATTTCTTTACGCACTAAGGCCCAAAGGGTCTCATTGAATAATTATTTACATTCCATAATACACAGGCTAGTGCCTGATGTACAAAGGTATTTTGCGACCGTATATTACAGTTTTAATATTTACAAAAGCTATTTTTGAAAAGTGTTTTGGACTCATTAAATTGGTTTTGTTCTACAATGTAATAGGTTGTTTCAAAGAACACCTTTCATGGAGCTGAAATAACCAGTCTGGATAAAAACGAATTAATGATGATTTAGTGCAGAGGTTCTGTGGCAAAGAGTTACATCTTTGACAGCATCAAAGGACACAGTTTTGGTTCCAGGAACTGCTAAAAAATGTTTATCGATCTTAAAGCATAAGAGGATTTTCTCGGATACGATTGGTACATGGCTTTATGGGCTATCACCATGGCTTTGAATATAATTCTAGCATGAACAGTTCTCCAGTGAAATTGCTCTATACAACGAGAGATAAGCAGATGTCTAGGTACATTGCATTGCACGAGCCGCAGCATTGTTAACCAACCGGAGCTGATGAATTAGTGTAACAGGAGCAGGCAGGTAGATAGCACCATAATACAACAGTGATTGCACCTGAGCATTTAGATACCAAACATTCTGTCCGCATTCCCCACCTATCTGAAATTCAGAAACGAATGATTCAATAGGTTGTGACCTCAATTGCAGTAGCAAACCATAGATGAGCTCAATGGAGTTGACTGTTACTGGTGCCATTGGGAATTATGAGGTCAGCAAAGGTATTGTGGAGCTATCATGGTTCCCTCAGAAGTTTCTGCTCTTTAAAGTAGCATAAATCTCTGGAATAAACTGAGGAGAGAATGAGGAAGTACTGGAGGAATCAAAGCCAGAATGACATACTCCGCCAATAAATCCTCATTACTGCTGAGGTTTTTAGGGTTCAGTCTGTAATCTTCATTAATTCTTTGCCTGGCAGTTAATGGGTCTCTTGGTATTGCTAAATCTAGGGGTGCCCCATACACCTGGGCACTCACAATGAGGCCCTAAATATATGAAAATCATTGATGAATAAGTCTGTGCCTAACGCTAGGTCTGCAGATGAAGGGACTTTTTACCTGCAGTCCTGTAAATATCAGGTGCCTAAGATAGTTATAACCCATTTTACACTTAATCTAAAGCTTTTTTGAAGAGTTTTAGGAGAATAAATGGGATGGGAAATCTTTTGGAAATGGTTACAAATTATTGCATTTTTATGACTTTGTGTATGTTCACCATATTTCCAGTTACTCCCCATTATTCCTTCCCCATATGTTCTCAACCCCATAATCTAAAAGTATGATGGTACAATATCTTCCAAACTGGAGAAAATGTCCTTCATTAAAAATGCAATTGTTATTTGCAAAATTTTAAATATCACTGATTTGTAAATGGAAATGTGTTTTTCAAACTTGAGTGACGCATTTCACAATTGTAATGTCTGCATCTGCATACTTAGGGGCCGATTTCGATGTCGGACAGATCTGAGTCAGTCTGACATCGATTGGGTCCTGGGACCGACTGACCTCCTGTTGGCGGTCCCAACCCAGCAATTAGGATGCGACCGAACACTGTTCGGTCGCAGTCCTATTCTTTACAATGGGAGCATGCATTCCGACCGGAATGCATGCTCTCATTGTAAAGAGAAGAGGTGCAGCTCCTCCCTCCACCCTGTGGCAGGCATCTCAAGGTACCTGCCACAGGGTGCAGGGATCAACAGGGGGGCACCATAGATAGGTGCCCTCTCGGCTGCCATCCGGAGGCCTCGCACCGATGAGGTCCCTGCTGGGGGCCCCCAAAGTCAACTTTTAACAGTCTTTCTGTGTCGGAAAGGCCGGCACAGAAAGGCTGTCGGAATCCAACATTGTAATCCTTTGGGCAGAAAGAGCCGCCCTTGGGATAACAGGAGGCTTTCCGAATGGCAGACGGGCTCTCTGAGCCTGTCGGAAGCCATTCGGAAATCTAGTTTGGATTCCTTTCCGACCGACTCCATCCAAATGGGTCGGTCGGAAATTAATTCAAACTGCTGATTACGATGCTGTAGGAACGGCTCCGACCCTACGGTATCGTAATCGGCCTCTAGGTCGAGAAACAGATTAGGCAACATGAAGGTCTGCAAAATTGTTTGTGACTCAAGCTCACAATCTAAGTAGAAGCCAAATGCTGATGTTTTGATGAAACCAACACATCCAACCTCCCAAACAGATATCTGCCACTCACTCTGTCTCTTAACTGTCCCCATAAACGACAGCTCTCCACTCTTCCCCTCCACCCTTGTTTCTGTATCCCATCTTTCCTGGCACCTCCCCCATCTCTCTCTACTCTTCACTGTAAACCATCCATTTACAGTCCTCCTTTGTTTTGTTGCTAGGATTGAACTTTTGTAGGGCAGAGCAAAGACCTTCCTTGGTGTCTCAGACTTAACACGGACCTCCATCCAGACTTTGAAATGTGTTTTCTTTGAAGACATTGCATTAAAATGAATCGCAGATTGAAGTGAAAACTTCTCCTTTGCTATTTCTGAGCTTTGTTATGTCATTTATGTGCACGACTTGCATTGAATTTGCTAATCTGTTTTGTGTGGCCTCTTCATGATGTACACTCACAATGAAATATAAGCACATTAATAGTGAAACCATTAACATAACTTTTGAAATACTGTGCACAAAAAAAGATATCTTTAAGGTAGCAAGTGTAGAAAAAATATGACAGTAGGGATTTACCGAGTATAGGTCATTCCCTGGCCCTGCAACCTTTGTGCAAGATTATATCATCCAGCTTTAGCTGCAGTTTTGTGGGCTTGGGAGCAAGTGGAGCCAGATCTCTGCACTGCTCCTTAAGGGCTGCGACCTGCAGTCCAAATAAAAGGTCTGGTCAATATCCAATACCGTCAAATAAATGGGGCCCTAACCCTTGGTTAAAACTATACACATTTAATGAATATGCTGTTGGGATAGTTGATCTGTATACAGACCCAAACTGTTGGTGATCAGTGTGAATGTGTATTTATATGTGTGAAGGTTTAACTCCCACAACAATCTGATCTGACCAAAGGAATTCCATTGTGAGCGTGTAGAACTAAACCTGTGCACAGGAAGGCACCACTACATTTGTGGCCAACCTGTATGTGGAAAGGTTGCACTGCCTATTTGTGGCCAAGCCTACACTTGTGAAGCCATCCCGGGGAATTAAAAGCTATATTCTGATGAGGAGGGTAAGTTAGGCATTTGAGTCTAAACCTTCTAGTGGGAAGGCTGGCTCAGCACTTGTGGCTAAACCTGTACAATGAAAGGCTCCTCTGGGCATTTGAGACTAACCCTAAGCTTGTGCAGCAAGGGCTGCATTTAAAGCTTTACCCTTATGAGGAAGGGTGCACTAGATACTTGAGATTAAATCTGCATGGGGCAACTCATAGGGATGCCAAGGCTAAACCTGTGTGATATGAGACTACACACAAGCATGTATGGCTAGACTGGAGCATAATGATACTCTAACTCTCTAAATCATGGGTGTGCGTGGGTGTGTGGTGGATGTAACTGGGCATTTAGGACTGCATTTGGGCTCTTGATATGTGCTTAAACCTTTTGGAATGTGCCTCTTCATTTGATGCTATTTATTGGCCACAGGAGGTTGTACTTGCATGTGTATATGACCAGTGTAGAGATGCTGTCCATGGGTAGGTGAGATGCTGTCCATGGGTAGGTGATAGCAGAACCTGTTTCCCCATTTTGGAGCCACTCACTACTATGTTCTCGCCATTATAGCAGCTCATGTAGCAGTAGAAGCTGTCAGACTTGCTCTTGCCTTCGCCCCACTGGCAGTCCCTACAGTGGAGTAGCCTGCTAACCTGTAAGCCCACAAGTCCTCTCCAGATTTGTAGCTGAGTGGAAAGTGCCAGGAAGTAGGTTTGAGGGCAGATTCATGAGGCGGGTGTATGGTGGCAAGGCTACAGATTCCTGAGCCTGTGCTGCGGTTTCAGGCTGATGATACGGAAGAAACAGCAGGGAGCGTGGGGAGAAAAGGCATAGTTTGGTGCACTTGCAGAGACCTACTTTGCCCCCCCCCCAATGTGAAGTGCAAATATAAATTTCGCTACATCCTCGTTTGCACAGGGGTTGGGAGAGTTTTGCTGGCAAATGAAGGATCAAGTAATCTAAAAAAAACATTGGTGGGCTCCAGTGTTTTAGGCTCTCAGATAGTTGAGATAATTTTGGATAACTTCATATTATGGATACATAAATTTTTAAGGTAATTTAGAATTGTATAGACTACTTCCAAAACCGAGCTCTCTGTTGAAAAAAAACTCCATCAATTAGAACAGTTGCTGCATATCTGTTTATGATGTTTAAATATGATTTGATTATATTTCACCAATGTTTTAAAATGTTATGAGCCCATCCTCAGGAAAAGCACTTAGTAAATAAATTACAGGTATCTAAGAATCCCTCAAGGCCTCTAAGGTCAGAGGAGAATTTTGACCATGCAGCCTCAGTAATCTTTTAGCATCCTGAAGACCAACTACAGAGGTACACCAACCACAGAATATTTCAGAGCTATCACAAGACTTTAAAAGCATGCTTCTTCTCCGCTTGCCACCCCAATATTTAATTTTGTGTGAAAGCAGTTTAAATCAGCAACCTCCAATTAGAGCCAAAGAAAATCCTTTGACCCCTTACCCAACACAGGAATTTCTGAGGTGATATGTCTTTACAAGTACCCTTGTAATCATAGCCTGGAAGATTCTCCTTGGCCCTTAGGCAAGCAGAGATTTGTATTAACTTATCAGGCTAAGTGGGAGAAACTGGGAGGCTGTGGCCATCACATGTCCCATAACCTTCCTGTAGATAACACATATTGGGCAACTATCAAATCCTTTCAGAGGCTGTCAGGAATACATTATATTTTAGTGGGTCACTGAAACACTTTTCTCCAAAGGAGGCACACAGAAGAAATCAACACTTATTTAAAAAGGGTTGATTAATATGTAAAAAATGCTACTTTAGTGTAGAATATATGAAAAAGTGTAATTGTACATACAAGCACTATGGTGAGCAAAATCAAAGTAAGACATGTAAACATTATAAAAATTAGGAACATAAAAGATGACCATCTCTGATGGAGTTCATTCTTCCCTGGTTCTTGCTAATGTCTATATTAGCACCAAAATATCGACAAAAATAGTAACGTCCTAAATGGCACGCACTCATATAACGCATACATTTCCAGTCAGTGGTCCTGCCTTTAGGCAAGGCAAATCTTCAGCTCTGCTTTTGTTGATGTTCTCAGGAGAACCAGATATCAAAGAACGCAAATCTTGGCTAATTTATTTTAGTAGATGGTACTTCTGGGATCTCTGAAGTTCTCCTCTCCCTGAGAGATTCTCCCACAAGCTATATATAATATTTCTTAATCATATTTTGGGGAAAATGAACCCCATGACCTTCGATGTATGGTGAGAACAATAATGTGTGAAGTTCCTAGCACATTCACTTGATTTCTTTGTTCTTTTCTGTAATTGTCGGAATTAATGAAAATATGTTATATGCACAAGAAATACATTATCAAAGAGCCATAAATCATTGCTATACTGCTGTACTGCAAATTCATATAAATGAAATATCACATAGCAGTTATACAAGATAAATGTATGGGAAGCCATAGGCAATAACGAGCCTATTAAGCAAATATACATTATGATGGGGGCTCAAAGGCATAAATAAGGCAAGGCTTACAACAAAGCATGCATCTGACTTCTTACCTAGTTTATTAGAAGTGGCCCCATAGGTAACACATTCAGGAAGATGACTGTTTCCATTTTCTCCCCTTTGAAGGAAAGGGCCTTATATTTCATCTACCCCTTGTTTTATCTTCCAAGATGACTTAACAATTGGGTAAGGATCTGGGATGCGGGGGCTAGCATCACTCACATTCTCTGGCTTCAGACATCCTTCCTCCTTTGCAAGAGAAACAGCTAGGGAAAGAATCTGCTGCCATTTTGAATGCTACAGCAACTCCGTCCTCCGCGATGCTCAACATTCAATTGTTAATGCAGGGAACTCTACATGGAATTCTAGAAGCACTAGTTATTGCAAATAAAAATCAAATAACTCAGACAGATCCATTGATCTAAATGTCCATTGAGTTACTTTTGATTAATTGTGTATGTGTAGAAAATATTTATGGCGCGTGGGTGGTAATTGAGTGGAGGAAGTCGAATCTTATAAATATCCATATATGACCTTCTGTAAAACTATGAAATGTACTAGTCATTTCAACCAAGCATCTGCGTGTGCTCAGGTTGCTATAGGAGGATTGTAAAAATGCTCTCCAGTTTATGACAATCCTTCAGTGCAGTCCATCGATCTGCAGTACAATCTTTCATAACAGCTTTTAAGAGTAAAATTAATCCACAGGTATTGTTTATGGAGGAGAATTATTGGCTTTGGAAAGGTGTGTTTCTTAGCATGCTTTGCAGAATCACACTTGGAAACATATATTGAATCTCTCCCCAAACCCAATAATCCAGGTGACCATATTCAAGATTTGGGTCACCTCTGAGTATGTGCTGGAAAGGAGTTTCGATGCAGTGAACATACATGGGCTTCCTTAGCAGTAAAGCTGATATGACAGTGAGAAACACCATATGCTCAACTAGTAGAAACTCATCAACTTTATCCTATCCCTTCAAAGCAAGAGTTGAAAATCTAGCAAGCAAAGGTTCTACTAGCAAAGATCAGGGCTGTTTGGAAAACAAGTCTCCCTCATTTTAAACTCATTAGGTGCAGAAGATATTTTACCATATCTCAATATTAGGGATCAAGAAAGAGAGTAGAGGTATTCAAATTCAGTTTAGAATTGTATCTTTGTATCCGATACTTTCTGTCCAAGGGATGGTACCGAGAGCATGGGGAAATGATGAAAAATGATGATGGGTTTTAAAAGAAAATATACATGTCCACAAACTTTGTTGGCCTGCTTTCCATTTTTAGGTCTGCACTGTCAATGCTTAAAAAGATTATTTGTTTTTCTCGCTCAAGTTTTGTTTTATCTCGCTCATTAGCAATGACTATTCTGGTGGCTATGCAACATATGGATATAGCAGCTAGTTTAGGTTGTTTTTTCATTTCTGTGAAGAAACATTGTGCACTAGCTGAATTGTATCCAAGTGTGCAGATCTAAGAATTTCAATGGTCTTAATAAACAATTTTGAACCATGAGCCCACATCCTGGTTGCCCAGTAGAAGTTGGTAAGTACATTATACCTGTATCTGTTTTAGTAAAATATTTTTTATTTATCTTTCACCTATTAGGGTTTGTTGTATTTTCATTGATGTTACATTCTGTGATGTTTCCACTGACTAAAGTCACATAATATCACTTTTATTATGCAATTCTGGGCAATTGTCATGTAGGGTCACTTTAAAGGTCATGTGATATTGCTTTCCCTGCCCATGGGTATGGATATCGTAGGTTGAAACTGCCCAGTATTTTGCACTGCATAGGTGAAAATTAGTTTTTAGAAGGAACTATTGTGAGGACAGAGGGTCTGAAGTGGAGAAGTATCCTGTCCACCGAAATGATGTTTCACCCCCTCTATTTAGATTTTGGCTAACCATCATGTTTCTGCCAGTGGAGCACCCACTGACGTCACCAGTGGAAACCTTAGACCAGTGGCCCAACAGACATCAGGTCATTGATCTAAGTACCTCTAACCATCCACCCTATTTAGGGGGAACGTTCTGACATACTTTTTTCCTGCTTGGTCCGCTAGGAAAAGCCTGGTTACCCCGAAGAGGAAAAAGTAAAAAATACCCCAACACCCTGGGAGAAAAACCCCAGGGTGTCAAGATTATTTGTGCTTTATTTTTCAAATACAAACTTCTACTTTGAAAAACACAAACCGTTTGCTGAGCAGCTGTATAAAACATTGGCAGCTGCTCAGCAAACTTGTAATGCCTTCAGAGGAGCTGGTGTGGTGTTGGCTCGTCTGAAGGCACAGAGATCTCCACCAAGCAATAATGACCATCCACTATAACTCCAAATAACCCCCACTGAGCTCAGTGGGGAGGAGGAGCTTAACTGTTGGTACTAGAGCACCTCATTCAGGTTCCATGGCGCAGGTTCCATCGGCCCCTTTATCTCTTTCTACAGTGCCCTTATACATTGCATTTTATTTTGTGGGATATTTTGAACAATCTTAGTTTATTTGTAAGAACAAGAAGGAGCTACTTGCTATGCTCATTATGTAAGTGAGAACACAGCTCCTTCAGTTCAATGGCATATCAGCAAGTTAGGGACATAGCTTTTTTTTATATGGAAATTCGCCTTTGATGCCTTCTGGGGGGGGAACCATACAGGTAACCCAGCAGTGTTTCACAGCCGGTGTGGAGCAGCACAAATGAAAATTGGCGTATTTAAATTACAAAAAAGTGTACCAAGCCTATGGTGCAAAAACAAATTGTGATAGCCTGGACTGTGGTTGGAATCTCGCTCACATTAGTATTTCCTGCCTTTTCACACTCACATGGGCAGCAGAAATTATTCATTTTCTTTTTGCTAGAGTTGACCTTTGGCTCCATGGCCCTCAAAGTATCAGGATGCTCAGTGCTGTGGTATGTATCAGTAGAGTAGAAACGTCCTTTGGAATAAAGCTGCAAAGCATATCAACAGGTAGCAACAGTGAGTTGTATGGGATTGTGCTGCTAACATGCATGTTGTTGAGGAGTGAAGGAGCCAGGGATCCAAAGTTGGATCTTCAATGGTTCTTTTTAGCAGCATGAAAGCGTAGAGGGAAGATAAGCTCATAAATCACTGGACATACAATGTAACGCAAACGGTTACATAAGAATCCAAATCGACAACCAATTGAAGGTTAGTCAGTTTTATTACAAATTCAAAATAGTTGGACATACACAAACCTCAGCATGAGAGTATAGAAATACAAGGGATATAAAAGAACGCCAAACCTCCTGAAAAGGTTCACTCGATGGAGCATGAAGAGAACAAGAAGCTGAATTATAATTATGCACGAGATGAGGGAACAAAAGCTCAAGTCTCATTGCACCAGCACTTCTTCTAAGTGAACATTTAAATCTAACTATCCCTACTCTAGCTCTAAAGTGGCATCCCTAAATTAAGGCCCAAGCAACAGACATTAGAGAGGAAAAGGTGTCAGTGGGCAAAGCCTTCCTAAGAAGTCACTTCGCCAAAAGATGGGCCAGAGACATGAAGCCACAAGCAAAGGAGAGAAATCACATCCGCGGGCAGGTGCTCTCTGTCAAGAGATCAAGCAGGAATGGGGTAACTGTCTCTCTCTACAAAGCATCATATACATAAAGTATTTATCAAATGTCCCATAATGCTTTTCGTCTCACACGCTGTACAATGGGCTCAGCCACAAACATTTTCATGACGTCAACTCCCTTCACGGCCTTCTCCACACACACACCCCTCCGTAACAGCTTGTCCTTTATCTTATCTCCATCTCCCGTGTGAAAACACCTCCCTCTACCTTATCTCCTGCGACCAAGCTAAATGTAACTCCTTCATTCTGCAACCTTGCTTAATGAAACAAAACCCATACTTTCCTCTAGTACATTGTCCACCTGCAAGGCAAAGGTGAGACAGAAACATTCTGCAAATTTCATATAAGAGTTTGAACATAACTGTTAGAGATGAAGACACTTCGAGTGTGGTACAAATCGAGGCCTATGAAACAAGCTAAGTTAGTAAATTCACCATACAATGTAGGCTAACAAATTCATCAGCCAACTACATTAATACACATTTTTGTATTCATCATTAACCAAAGAAAGCAGTTATTGTTATTAACACATCATTGAATCACATTTACTAAAACAAGTTACATTAATTACAATGGTAAGTAAACGTTTTAAGCGATAAGTGCCAAGCCCTACAATGGGTTACATTAACTTTCCCAGTAACATGTTAGTTGATTCACATTTTCTTCTAACATCTAATTCTCTAATAACATCGAATAATATGTGGGTGCGTTCTACAGACGATTATATTGCACTCCTAACAGGTACCCCATGTAGGATACAAATTCTCCGCTCTATCAAGAGTTAGACTACTTTGGGGCACCACATCACAATGCTTATTCAGGGAAAATAGAAAAGTGTATTTTAATGGTGATTTGGAATATTTGGATATGGGTTTAGTTCAATATAGATTTGGATCAGGTTCTACAGGCTCTGATTATCCAATATATTTCCATTTGCAGTTTGATGCTTTGCACTTCAGACTCAGTGTATTTCAATAACAATTCTGTGCAACCCTGAATACACTCAGGCATAACGTCAAGGAAGTTCTAAGGATCCCTAATTTCGCCTGCACTACATTAGTAGAGAAGTCTATTCAGTGAGGCCTGTGTCACATTGAATTTTGGAGGGGAGCTGAAACATTTTCCTTACAATCCAGAAGATATACCAGAATCAGCACTCCTGTGCATCTGGCCAGAATATTAATCACCTCAGGTGGAGACCCCCTTATTAGAAGCCAGGATATCTCCAGAGTGGAAATGAAAAATTGCGAAAAAGTAGAAAACAGATGACAAGCTTGACCATCTACATACCCATGATAGAAACAACATTCACGTCAACATTAGAACTTCTGCAAACCACCTGTGATTCAGAAAGGATATGAAGATGCACCACTTCAAACAACACCACAGGTCTGAATCACAAGGCTTTTTCTATGAGTAGGTGCCTTTTACAATAAATCTAAGGGGTTTATTATGATGTTGGTCGGAGTTGCCTCCGACCGACACCGTCTCAGTCTCAGGACCGACCGACTGACCTCCAGTCAGCGGATCCGACCGCCTGATTATGATGCGACCAAACACTGTTCTGTCAGATACTTACATTTCTCTATGGGAGCTTGTGTTACGGCCGTAAACCGGCCAAAATACAGGCTCCCATAAAGAAATGGGGGGGGGTGTAAAACCCTGCACCCTGTGGCAGGCCCCCTATGGTGCCTGGCACACAATGCATGGATTTACAGGGGGGCACCCTAGGTACCCCCTCGGCCACCAACCGTAGTCCGCGGAGGCACTTACCAGCAGCCTTTCTGTGTCGGAAAGGCTGGCATGGAAAGGCTTTGGGAAACCGACATCGTAATCCTGACGGCAGAAACGCCGTCCATAGGGGACCGGCCGGAAGACTCCGACAGCCGGTCAGAACCGCGTTGGAATGACTGGCAGGTTCATGCTCAGACCGCCAACATCGCAATTCGGCGGTCGGACCGCAAAACGACCGTGTCGGTCGGAAGGCCTCCAACTGCGGTTGGAAAGCTTCTGACTAGCGGTTTGAGGCTTTCCAACTGACATCGTAATCGGCCCCTAAGTGTGACTTACACATGAATAACCTGCCTTGATTCAGAAGCATTTTCTGTGAGTAGGTGGTATTACTCCAGGCCTATGTGACACTTACTCATGAATTTCCAGGACGAAGACTTCCCTACTCATGCTGTCCTCTGTGATTAAGCCTGTTTACTACTTCAAACTCCTCACAGAAAAAGCTTTGTGAATCAGACTTTACTACTTGGGTGTAACACACATCTAAGAGAGGAGTAGGACACAACTTCTCATAGAAACTCTTTGTGAATCAGAACCTACATCTTTGCACTATGCCTCTGCACAGTACATCTCTCTCTTTATTCATTCTCTATCTTTGTAAAAGACCCTCAATTGTGTCCTTCGGTGCAATCCAATGTCAGACTCCCTTGCTTGGCTTGTGCTATACAAATACCGTGCTTAAACACGGAAAGTGAACATCTGGGTATTTGGGAAGAGGTCAGTAGTGCACAGCATCATTTCTCTTCGCACCATCAAACTCTTTCTGCTTCAACTCGCTCAATTTGCCTCCCACTCTGCTGCAATGGAGATGAGATACATCACTGCAGTAATGCAATGTGATAGCTCTTACAAATCTTGGTTTATTCTTGGGTCTGTGTCCTGACGGAAGTTAAAAGGAGCAATGTTATAAGAACAAATCATACAAAATGGTGCACTCTCTGAGCACTAACTCATTATATACATTTTTTTATAGAGAATTTGCATTCTTTACAAATCATTAATGTTAGCTTGTTGTTTACTTGTCCAGCATGCCAATGTTTTTTGGTTAGACATTAATTACTATTTGGTTGCTACAAGGTTTTTAATTGTCTCATAACTTTTAATTGGCTCTGTTTGCACTGCTTGCTGCAGATCACACCTCAAATGCGTTCTTGGCTGTTTGTAATTATCGTCACAATTTCTTTGATTAAGTCAGCACACAGGATCTTACAGATTAATTTTCAGTAAATATGTAAATGGGCCTCATTTGCTGTGATTACAATGTGTTTACCTTCCAAAAATGAGAAGCTAATTGTCTATCTGCTGGCTGCTCCAGTCCCCATCACTGAGCCCCAAAGCTTTTTCAGTTATCTAAAACTCCTTTTGACATCTGCAAGCATTTTGAAACTTCTCAACGTTGATAGGCACCTATGTCATTTATTTTACAGACTTTAATACCTTTGTATTCGGCATCTCTGATTAAGGTGTGGGGGCTGCACTGCCACAGGGTACACTGTGGCTAGCTTAATGAGGAGCACTCCTGGCCCAGCCCTGGCTTAATCCTGGAATTCAGAGGTACTACAAGAGTATGTCAGAACAAAATCTTTGTTAATCAGGCCCATAGTGCATTACAAAGATGAAACTCCTAGCATTTTAAGGAGATATGTGCCACTGTATTATTGTCCCAGTGTTTCTGGTCTGTCCTTTGGTTCAATCAATCAGTCAATCAATCAGCATTTGTAAAGTGCTGCTCATCACCCATGAGGGTATCCAGGCGCTAGGTTGCTGGGCTCAGTTGAAAAGGCAGGGCTTGAGTCTCTTCCTGAAGTCTGTCAGCGAGGGTGATGTCCGGAGGTGGAGAAGAAGGCCGTTCCAGGACTTGGTGGCGAGGTAGGAGAAGGAATGGCCTCCGCTGTGGCTTCAGTGGATGCACGGTGTCTGTGGGAGGGTGAGGGAGGAGGAGTGAAGGTTTCTGGATGGTTGGTGGAAGTTCAGGTGGTGGTTCATGTATGCTGGTCCTTGATTCTGGAGGGCTTTGTATTGGCATCTTTTCTGGACGGGGAGCCAGTAGAGGTTCCTGAGGTGTGGGGTGATGTGGGTCCGTTTGAGCAGCATGAGGATGAGTCTGGCCGCTGAGTTCTGTATTGTCTGGAGTCTTCTCATGAGTTTGGAGTTGGCACCTGCATACAGTGCGTTGCCGTAGTCCACCCGGCTGATGATCAGGGCTTGAGTGACGGTTTTACTCATGCCGATGGTGAGCCATTTGATGATTCTTTAAACCATGTGGAGAGTGTGGAAGCAAGCGGAGGAGAGTGCCCTGATCTGTTGGTTCATGCTGAGTTTGCTGTCCAGGATGATCCTGAAGTTGCAGGCGTGGTCTGTCGGTGTGCCAGTGGGTCAGAGCTGGGCAGGCTACCAGGTGTCATTCCAAGGGGAGGTGTTGTTGTCAAAGATCAGCACTTTGGTCTTGTCATTGTTGAGCTTCAGACAGTTGGCCTTCATCCAGTTTGCAACATTCTTCATGCTGTTGTGGAAGCTGGTCTTCGTGGTGGTGGGGTCTCGTGAGAGCAAGAGGATGAGCTGGGTATCATCGGCATAGGATATGATGTTGAGATCGGGGGCACTGGAGTAACAAAACTTGAGGGGGCTCCCCTGTAAGGTACAAGAAGGGGCCCCCTCTGGACTCAATCAGGATCTCTCCAGCCAGAGTATTGTGCAGAGGATGCCCCTTGGAGTTTAGGGGCCCCACGCCCCGCAGGGGCTGCGGGGGACTGTGTTACGCCACTGATCGGGGGTTCTGACGATGTCAGCTAGGGGTGTTATGTAGGTGTTGAAGAGGGTGGGGCTGATGGATGAATCTTGAGGGACACCGCAGATGGTGCTCTTGGGTTACCCCAGGGTGCTGAACAATCCATGAGTCTCCTGCGGGTGTTCCATGTATTTGGTGTCCCAACCAAAACATTCACTACTATGGATAAGTTAGAGGTTGACAATAGCCCGTCACCATGATGTTGCGAGACTAACTGCACACTGAATGAGTAAGGGAATGTTGAAAATGTACTTACTAAGGAGACACTTTTCACTGCCTTTTCTGTAGAGAACAAACTTTTATAAACGTTAAAACAGAAAAATGAGCAATCAATAACCAAATTTAGATGAAAAAGGATTTCAGTACCAAAATATCATTAAATGTTGAAGCTGAATATGTTTCAAGGTCTCTATTCCTTGGGAATAAAGTCTGCCACGTCTCTTTTCTCAGATTCCATCACAAGCACCCCTTGCCTATCGGGACTGACACATAGCCCAAAGGCAAATTTAAAAAGTCACCTTGTGCCTCAGGGCCAGGATGTTTATTCAAGTATTTGTTTTCGATATAGTTCTACCAGCAATAAAAGTCTCTTTTGGGGTTAGTTGAGCACTGCAGCAGTCAGTGGCTAGTCAAATTGAGGGGCTTATTTACAAGCCCCTTGCGCCACTTTTGCGTCACTTTTCCCATGTTAAAAGTGACGCAAAAGTGGCGCAAGGGGCTTGTAAATCTGCCTCTGAATGCCTATCGCTTTTATTTGCCACCTATGACAGTGTCTGCATCCTGTTGTACTCTATTTATGCATTAGTTGGTGTGGGGTATCCTGGCGTTTATGATAATTAGGGGTCTTGCCTCAGTATAAACTTGACATATGAATGTCAAGATGCTGACAGCAATAATGTAGTTCAACTTACATATCTCAGTAGTTTCCCACTATGGACACACATGCTATTTTTCCCCTGTGAAAAGTAATATTCCAGTGTAAGAAAGTAGATGAAACATCCCTTACATAATTGGGGATAACGAAGGGGAAACACCAAATGGAGATTTTAGATATGAAATTTATAACAATTCATGAAGTATTCCTAGGGTCTTTGGAAATCCCAAAAAAGTCAAATATCAATCCCAAATATAGGAGTAGTTCTATGGGACCAGATGTTTTCCATTTTCTAATAGTGTGTTGTGAAATCTGTCTGTGGGAATGTTTGTAATTGTCCCAGACCAACCACAAGGCAGGAAGCTGGGGTATGTGAAGAAGGACTTTGAATGAGTAAGTGAATGGATTGATGAAGCGTAAAGTAAGGGGCAGAAAATTAATGAACCATAGTAATTGTCTAGTCACGGTACATATCCTTCTAAATGGCAGACCCAAGGATACGATGGGTGTTGGAAAACGAGGCAGTATCTGTGAGGCCTGCACAAATAACATGACTACATTTGTCCTTCACTGGGAACCAAACACCCAATTGTAGCGCCTGACTCTCAGAGGGTAGCGTTGCAGAGCAGTCTGAGGCTTACTCAAGGGAGGTGGTGTGGGCTAGTAATCGCCATTTGCAGGTGCGCAGAAATAACACTCAATAATTGATTGTCCAGTCTGTACTTTGCTTTATAAAAGTAAGAGTACATTTATTAAACACACACACTACTCAATACTATGCACCAATTTACAAATATACATAAGCTGTTGGAATTACTTTGTAACATTGCATGACATCTCCACCCCTCCCGCAGGGGGGGTGGGGTCTAGTACCACCACTCCCATGTATGCACATCATCTTGCCCCCAATGCAGTTAGTTGAACATAACCTGGGGCGAGGGCCCTGCGCACTGGCACCATCCCAGTGGCGACCCACCCCATTATCTCAACCAGCATTTAAACTCGGTAACCCTGCCTTGGTGACACACAACCCTGACTGAGCATTTCCTACTGACCATGAAGTATACACCTCTACATCTTAAGGGCTAGCAGTCTGGGTTCTTCACCTAAGCGCAGCAGCAAGAAAACATGTTTGGGCATCACTTTAGAATCACAGTACTCATCACATTTGTGGATCATTAGAATGCATTGCAATTACAGCCCCTAGAGGCATCACAGATGAAATCACAGGATTACGCATATACAGCCAGACACCCTAGCAGGAATGTCTGGCAGCATTACCTCACTTGGCTTATGAAATCACCTTACACAGGGACATCACATTACAAATGTGACCTTCAGTCCCTCTAAAAGAAATAACCATAGTAAATGCACTTCTGGTGCAATTACATCTCTTCACCTCCAGGGGATGCCCTTCTCCAGACATCCCCAACTCAGCCCTTCACTCCTTGAAGCACTTCTCCATACACCCTCAGCTGTAGAACAAAAGATCCAGCCCAGAAGGTGTTAAAATGCTGACTGAGCCCTTGAGGGGTTATCGTTTTCAAGTCCCCAGGAGACTTAGGGAGGGACTCCTCTTCGTGCTGGGGGGAGGCTGTGCTTCTCAAGCAACTCCCCCTGCACCTTTTTCACAAATCAGGGTGACCCCCCTCCTCTGGGGGCCACCAGGCACCAAAAACGATGGATTTCCCCATGCCTTGCAAGGCATTATGGGGTGCTTCAGGCTCCTCTCTGTGAATATTATATTAGCGGCTCTCCCGCTGTGCTGGGGAGAGCCGCGATGCCGCCGCCGGCCTCACCCCGCTTCTGCCAGCCTCGGTGGGGGGCCCGGTCCCACCCGTACCCCCAGGTGAGTTAGTTATGGCTCGGGGAGCCCACCCCCGGCCGCTCGTGCCACTGGTAGGGGCCCAGTCCCACCCGGGCCCCTGGTGCTGACTCCTTGGTTTTGGGGGCCCCGGTCCCACCCGGGACCCCCGCACGCCTTCCTCATTGGAGGGCAGCCCAGGGAGTCCACCCCCGGCTGCCCCCGCCCAACCAGCGCCCTCGCGTGCTGCCGGGGGAGCCGGCACCTTTCTACTGGTCTGCCCGGCGGGCAGACACGGAGAATCGCCGGACCTCGGGGGGGGGGGTGCGGCGGCACTCCCCCCTCCTTCCTCCTCACACCGGGGCCCGGAGATGGGGTCCCGGGCCCCTTCCAGTCTTCCCGGGGGGCGCGATGGCACACCCCCATCTCCGCCTTCCACTTGGGGCCCGGAGATGGGGTCCCGGGCCCCCGTAGATTCTTCATGGGGAGCGCGCCGGCGCTCCCCGACTTAGCTTCTCCGCCGGGGGCCAGGGTGGGCTCCTGGCCTTCCGCCTGGGCTCCCTGGATTTACTTCGGCCGCGAGGGGGTTGCACGACGGCGCGCCCCCTCTTCCTCAGTGCCCTCTTCACGGGAGCGCAACGGCGCTCCCTGACTTGGCTCTTCTGCGGGGCCCGGGGTTGGGGTCCCGGGCCCCTTGGGCAGATTTTTGCGGGGTGCGCGACGGCGCACCCGACTCCGGCGAGGGCCCGGGGATGGGGTCCCGGGCCCTTTTGGTCACCTTCACAGGGGAGCGCGACGGCGCCCCCCCGGCTTGACTTCTTTTTGGGGGCTGCCCCCGGGACCCCGGGGGCATCTCTGAGACCGGCGGCGAGGCCCCACGTGCTTTGTCGTCGGTCTTCTTAGGGGTCAAAGGTCACCTTGGTTTTGGGGGCCCCGGTCCCACCCGGGACCCCCGCACGCCTTCCTCATTGGAGGGCAGCCCAGGGAGTCCACCCCCGGCTGCCCCCGCCCAACCAGCGCCCTCGCGTGCTGCCGGGGGAGCCGGCACCTTTCTTCTGGTCTGCCCGGCGGGCAGACACGGAGAATCGCGCTGGTCCGGCCGGACCTCGGGGGGGGGGTGCGGCGGCACTCCCCCTCCTTCCTCCTCACACCGGGGCCCGGAGATGGGGTCCCGGGCCCCTTCCAGTCTTCCCGGGGGCGCGATGGCACGCCCCCATCTCCGCCTTCCACTTGGGGCCCGGAGATGGGGTCCCGGGCCCCGTAGATTCTTCATGGGGAGCGCGCCGGCGCTCCCCGACTTAGCTTCTCCGCCGGGGGCCAGGGTGGGCTCCTGGCCTTCCGCCTGGGCTCCCTGGATTTACTTCGGCCGCGAGGGGGGTTGCACGACGGCGCGCCCCCCTCTTCCTCAGTGCCCTCTTCACGGGGAGCGCAACGGCGCTCCCTGACTTGGCTCTTCTGCGGGGCCCGGGGTTGGGGTCCCGGGCCCCTTGGGCAGATTTTTGCGGGGTGCGCGACGGCGCACCCCGACTTCGGCGGGGCCGGGGATGGGGTCCCGGGCCCCTTTTGGTCACCTTCACAGGGGAGCGCGACGGCGCCCCCCCGGCTTGACTTCTTTTTGGGGCAGCCTAGGGACCTGACCCACCCCGGGGGCATCTCTGAGACCGGCGGCGAGGCCCCACTTGCTTCGTCGTCGGTCTTCTTAGGGGTCAAAGGTCGCCTACCTTCCGGGGGGCATATCTCGGCCCCCAGGGGTCCGATCGGCTTTATTTTGGCCTCTTCTTGCTCCTGGGTCTCGGAGAAGGGGGATTCAGCAGGCAGCTGTCTTCACTGGTTCCCTGCGCCAGCCTTTCACCTGGCTCTCCTCCTGGGCCTCTCTTCTCCCTGCGCAGAGGCCCCTGCTTCTGTGCACTGGTCCTGGACTCTTCTCCTGGTGCTGTTCAGGATCCTGGAACAGTCAGGGGGTTCATCCTTCCAACTGCCCATTGCGCCAGGCTCCAGCACCTTCTGCTTCAGCAGACCACACCCCAGAGAGAGCTCCTCTTCCTGTGCAAGTTCTTTTTAAGAAGTTGGGGAGGGGGCTGGCAGGAAGTCTCTGTTTGCCCTATCACACAGCGACACATCACTTCTCTGCCCCTGCTCCCTCCTTCCTGCCCAGGCCTCTGGGTTGGTTCAAGATGGCGTCGTCCAGGGTCTCCTGCCACATGGTCTCTGAAAGCCCCTTCCCCCCAGAGCTGCCTTCCTCTTCGTGCAGCTTGGTGCCTGGCACCCAGTGACAGCTGCTGATGGATTAGCCTGCAGCTCCACCCATCTTCTCTCCTTGGAGGGAAGATCTTCGCTCTGGGAAGAAAGGTCATTAATCTAACCTGCCAGGGCCAGACCCCAGCCAGGTCCTGGTTATGAGCTGACTCAGAGAACTATAACATTTATGGATGACCCAAAAGCAGTACAAATATGACTCTGGACTCTGCAGAATACTTCTTCTCACACCAGTTACCGTGGACTTTAGTGCGTGTCTGGAATTTGTAGGCTTTAGGAAAGTGACACTAGCCCATGGGCTCCACTTCCCCATAGGGGATAATGAAGTGAAAAATACAGTAAAACACACTGACTTTCCCTGGCATGTTTCTTCCCAGTGTATAAAGCCTATTCCATGTCACCACCCAATTCTGCATAAGTCCTGCCACACCATTCACTTTGTATCTGCTCCTTGGCAGCGCACGCCAGGAATCTCCCCTGCGCAGCCCCTACACGTGTGCACACGCATGTACACAGGTGTCTGCATGTAACCAGCCCGGTGCCCCTTACTCCAGCTGCTGCGCAGCGACCTAGTCAAGCTAGGGGGACACTAGTAAAATCCACATGCAGTCTCTTTCACCAGGAGTTCACTGTGGGTGAGTCCCAACTTATGAGGCTCCCCCACAGTAAAAGCTCAACAATTAGGTGCTCAAAAAGCGAAAAATCCGGGCAGCCCATAGTGTCAGAACCACCTTCTAACAATGGGATTTTACTGAATCCTGGTAAGAGCCAGATTAAAGCCAGAGATAACGGGCAGGAATCACACTACATGCAGACTCCCTCCTGGGAGTAGGACTTCCTGTACCAGTGTCACACTCATACCGACAGAGTGATTAACCAACTTTGAAAATATGCAAAAGTAAACTAGGCACTCAGAGGCATATTTACAAGCCCCCATTGCCACAGGAACATCACTTTTAGTGACGTTCCTGTGGCGATATGTGCTTTTCCTTATTTACAAAATTAAACCAGGAAAACCTGATCTTAAACAGGTGGAACGAGAAGAAATGCTTTATTTCTCCTCGTTTATGCTGTTTCCATGTGTGCTGTGTTGTGCAGCACACATAGAAACAGCAAAAGGCCATTGATTGTTTATGTGCAGGAATGGAGACCCTCCTGCACATGAACAATCTTCCCCTCAATGCAGACACCCATGCACTATGGTGCAAAGGTGTCTGCATTGGCGCTAGGCTGCTAAATTTAGTGCTAGCGTAGGGGGAAACGCAGGGCTGCACCATATTGTTGTAAATATGGTGCAGCCCTGCGTTTCAGGAGTGGCGAAGCGTGGCATTAAGCCAAGGAGGCTAACGCTCCGCCACTTTGTTGTAAATATGCCCCTCAGTTTTTTGTTTTTACTGATTTAGACACATACAGAGCCGATTAAATACGCACAATTCATAAAGCCATTTTCTAACATAAACCTTTGTACGACAGTAAACAGCAACATTTAAGTCTTTCGGGTTTTCAGAAAAGGATTTTTTTTTTTTACGGAGTTTTATATAGTGGGAACTTGACCTGATTCGGGTATCAGAGCGCTTTACACGAGCACCAGTTGCGTTACATGAGGACACATTCATTTTTTTGTTAGGCACAGGGAGATTAAGTGATTTGCCCAGAATCACAGGATGTTGTGCGTCCCTGCCGAGAGTCGAACCTGGTTCACCAGCTCCGAGGTTGACCGCCCTAGCCGTTAGGCCAACTACTCTCCCCTATCAATACCTCTCAAGCGATAATGGTTTTACTAATGTTTAATTGTATGCAATGACTGTATACAATTCGGCAGTAGTAAACCCTGTGCAAAGGGTGGAGAGTGGTTGAACCAGGGAGTGGTTTGCATAGAGTGGTTGTGAATGCCGGAAATTCTGCGAGTTTGAGTCACAAACTCCTACTTGACTTTTACCCTCCCTGAAAGTGATCAGAGATTTACTCAGCAGAGGGCTGGGGTAACTCCCCTTGCAGGATGGGAAGGGGAATGGAACACCCCAAACTTTGGAGGGGTGCAGATGAAATGGGGTTCTACAAGGGGAACAAGCATTGGAAATGCAATAGGTCTCGCATTTGCTCGAGTTAGAGCTATTGGCGTTGTTAATGATAATGTCTTTTACCCATGTGTTTTGGTTTGGAGTAGAGTGGATGTATGTGGTGTGTAGTGGAATTATGTGGGTTGGATTGAAATTAATAGTTATGGAATTGTGTGGCGTGGAACTGTGTGGTGTGGAGTGGATTTCTGTAGTGGAAGTATGTGGCATGGTGTTCTGTGGATTTATGTGGATAGTAATTATGTGGTATTCAGTGTAGTGGCATTATGTGGAGTGGTATTGTGCGTTAAGGAGTGTAATTATCTGTAATGGTATTTTGTTTTGTGTAGTGGTATGTAGTGGAGTTTAATTATGTGGTGTGCTGTTAAATTTTGTGGCATGATGTGCAATTCTGAGGTGTGGATTGGATGTATGTGTTGTGTAATTGTGTTGTTGAGTTGAATTATGTGGTTTGGTGTCAAATTATGTGGTGTGGATTAGAAATGTGTGGAGTTGAATTGTGTGGCGTGGAACGGTATGGATAGCTTTGCCTTTTTGGTGATGAAAATAAACAAATAGGTAGGAGATGTGTGTAAATGTTGTGTAAATACGCATAATGTTGCATAATTTTGCTGTCATTTTACATAATTATGCAAAAGCAAATTTCACACACCCCTGGAATTGATGTTTTATGAGTTTGGTCTGTGAGTTATCTTAGCTGGAGGTGTCGTAATCTAAGTATGTTTTGAGGCTTTCCAGAATGCATGTTGGGTCTAGGGCAAGGCCCCTGGAATTATGAGGCAGAAGAGCGCCAAATTATGCAGATGGGTTGACTAAAATATGCGGCATGAAAAGGCAAATTATGCGGCATGATGCGCCACATTTTCTGACAATATCACTTCAATATTTTGACATTTTTGCACTTGTTAATGCTGTCTGGACACATGTTGCACCTCATTAGTTCCAGTTTAACATCTGAACATAGAATATGCAGCAGAATGGTGACCAGTCCACCTTGCAAAGATCTTTCACTGCGCTGCAACATGTATAGCTGCATTTTAGGTAACTTTTGAAACGTTTTGAAATTTATTTTTGTCAAAATCTGTAGATTATGCAGCAGGTAATGGATTATGTGCAAAATGCGACAGAACCATAAATATGCCAAAAATGCAGCAGCCTCACAATTGCATAATTTCAGCAGCTTTGGTCTCGGGCACGACTACACTCTCACAAAGGTTCAGCACTGCATTGGTGCAGGAGCAATCTCCAAAGGGTCGAGTTTTTTTGTGTTACTTTTTTATTATTGTAAAGCGTTTATGTGGATTTCATTGCTGGATTACTATTACAGTAACTTTTCAAGCAAGTTTGAATAAAAGAGAGACCAGTATATGGGCTATTGCAAAAAGTCAAACAGGACCAGAGCAACGATTATGGTGATTCTTTTAAATAGTGGAGCAACATCTGCAACTATTTTAGCAGACGCATATTTTGCGGAATGCAGTTTTTGAGTACTCATTTATTTAGTGGGAACATGAAAGGTCAGTACGAAAGCACTCCCAAATTGTGGATTTGCTGAATACCCAGTTCCTCCGGTCAAGGTACGGGGAAGTGTGAAGGTTTCAATGTTTTTGAGAGTTCAAAAAGACCCGTTTTTCTGCACCCAAAGACAAACTTGCAAAAAGTAGTGAGGTAAGTTGTGAAGGCTTCTAGAAGAGAGTCGCGGATCACTCTCCACAAGGAGCAGACGAAAGTGACCCGTGGATCAGTCAAAGCCAGGAGCAGAAGTGCAACGGGCGATATGCTGTAAAACATTAAAAGGGACGGTCAGTGACAGGTCCGGGCTCATGGCAATAACTTGAATATTGGGAGGATTGGTGGTGGGGAGGAAGGGTACATCCACAGTTAGTGAACCTCGGCACCCTGCCGTGGGGAATCCTTGCCTCAGATGGAAACGGATGAACTAACCATCATCGTGAAGTAGTTGCTGTCTCACACTACTTAACCACTGGAGCAAGCAAAAAGGGACCTTTCCACAATACACCTCGAAGGCCTGCTCTACATGCAACTTCCGGAACCTGCCTAGAAGGAACACGCTCAATGCCCAACTGTCAGTGGGCGTGGCTTATGCTGTCCACACAAATCACTATAATTCAGGGCCGTGCTCGTGTGAGAGAGTTGTTGTAATATAGAATTTTATCTGCATTCCGGCACCGATGGAAGGTGTGGGCATGCTGGCTGGTGGGCTTACATGGCAACCTGAATTATCACAATAAAGTCTACCTTACCTGGTTCATTTTAGTGTCCTGCATTAGTGCTCAACAGAGGGGCAGCCGTTTTAGGATCAGGCACGACCAACCTGGGTTACTGACAAACCGGTAAATGAGTAACGGAGCAGGGAGGGAGAAACAATGAGCGGGAGCGTACATAAGGACCCACCTTGCTTAAAGATAAAGCAGCGCTGCGGCCACGCTAATTAAAAGCAAACATATAACTCACATCTGCCATGCATGTCGGCTCATTAACAATAACGAGCAATGTAGCAGGGTGGAAAAAATATCAAGCGGGAGCGTGCAAAAGCGTCCCTGTGCTTAGAGATGAAGCGTGGCGGCCACTCTGATTATAAGAGGCATACAACATCAAGGGGTACCTGCATTAAAGCGTACGGCAAAAGAAACTGGATGAAAAAATCAGTAAAAAAAAAAAAGTTCTTCCAAACAGGGAGTTAAAGATGTTAAGCGTAAGAAGACTGTACTTTACCGGTGCTCCCACTACTTGAAAGGAAGTGAGGTATCGGCTGCGGGAAGAGACAGGAGGCTGCAAAATAGAGCGACCCTGGAGAGAACCAATGGTAAGCAGGGGGTGGGAATAGAGTGGATATATTGTTTACAGCAGGTCTTGCAGCAGCGCATGCGCTGCCATGCTCGACCTAAAAATGTTTTCCCCACGGAGAAGAGAAAGAAAATGAACAAAATCTCATTTGCACAGCAGACTGCCTTTTCCCTTTTCTGAAACTTGCAAGATTAGGAATTCTGAAAAGGTGCACCTTTACACCTGTCTGTAAATGAACAAGCTTTATGTGAGTCAGTCTCAGTGTTTTTACCTTTTTTTTTTAGAATGTGAAAATACAAAAAAGGGCTTCTTTTGAATGACATCCATGATGCCCGACAAGACTGTCTACCCAATGTATGTGCCGATTCATTGCAACAGTGAGTAATAAAGCAACAGGATTTCCTTTTACTGCGAATATGCGCTCGAGTTTGTACTACAGTGGTAAAGCTGAATTCAGTATGGCTAGTCGTGAGATAAAACCTGTCAGACATCCAAATGTGAGTGCACATATATCCGTTAAGTGTGCAAGCATCAGCAGAAGGGTTGCCTGCCGATTAGCAAAAGTGCAGCAGTTCTCCTCAAGTGCCTTATGGTAGATGTAGTGCAGAACAGTCTGTTTGCAGACTTATTTCATAGTACTCAGTGACCACTTTGAGCACAGCCAGTGTTGATCTTCCCTGGTACATGTATGTTTTGTTCTTTTTGGTCTCTGTAGGGATACATGATTTGCTGTTAAATGGAAAAATATCAGCAGGAGGATTGCACGCTGATTGGTACCGTGCAGCAGTCCTCCCCAAGTGCATCACGGTAGAAGTAGTGCAGAACAGTCTGTTTTATGACATATTTCATAGTATTCGTGAATCAGTTAGAACACAACTAGGGCTGATTATCCCTTTTGTCATGCATGTTTTTTTCTTTTCTCCTCTGTAGACAGTGCTTAATTTGAGCTGGTGCTTGCTGGTGGTGGTCACCGGCACACATTTTTAGGAACAGGCACTTAT
This sequence comes from Calotriton arnoldi, assembly GCA_963921515.1. Lineage (NCBI taxonomy): Eukaryota > Metazoa > Chordata > Amphibia > Caudata > Salamandridae > Calotriton > Calotriton arnoldi. Next base: position 1,968,430 of record CAWUFW010001128.1, on the reverse strand, counting down.
TTTACCTCGTCAGACATTTCCTGAGAGCAAGAAAGGAACAAATGCACAAAATGGAAAGGAGGAGGAGAAAGACGGGAAAGTCGTCACATAGGGAGAAAGCAGGACCCTGTAAAAATTAAATGAAGGGGCAGGAAGTGTCTGGCAGTGGATTAAACAGGCATGAAATGGATTCAAGAGCACAAAGCCTTGGTATTCGGCCCGCCGACATTTATTAGCCCAGCCCTGGGCTTCTAAGCAGAGGTTTGGGCACCAGCATTCATCCTTTTACAAATTAAGCAATTTGCAGCTTCAGCTCATATGGTCACATTCCTAATGAAGCACTTGCGGAGGACTGCTGTCAGTGTACGACCCTTTTGTTAAAATCTGAAAATTTACTAGGTTCAAATGTATTTTTGAGCACAACATAAATCCTGATAGAATGATCAATAAATAGATATTGATGGACACAAATGTTAAAAATAATTAATAGCAGAAAACATTGAGTCCCAACTGACAATGGTCTGCATCAGGGCACAAGTCGGGGGTACCCGCGGGTAGACAGTGTCCCCTACAAAAAAGTTGGGCCCCACTGAAAGATGCTGAAGTGGTCCCTGTGTAATTTAAAGATACCTGGATACATTCAACAGTGCCTGCAGGTTGTCTGCTTTCGTTACGAACAGCATCGTGCAGGCGGCGAGGGGGCTTTGCTATTTTAAATTCAAGCTGGGCCCAAAACAAAGAACACGTTAAGGGGCCATCAGGCCTTCTTTTGTTCTAGTATACTGTCTGGGAGGTATCTGGAGCCTCACACCTAAATGTAAATGCAATGGAGGGGAAACAAATTGCATTGTGCTTATCTTACGCCGCACAAACTGCATGCCATGTTCCCAGTGATCTCATCTTCCTGTCCACGCTGTCGCGCGCCTGACGCCGACCTTGTGCACATGCTATGGACATGCCCCATATTGACCCACTACTGGTCACACGTCTCATCTGTTCCATCAGAGCTCACAGGCCAAGCACACTGGCAAACATGTGAATGTTGTATACTAGGCCTAAACACAATAAGATTGCCTCACGTTTCACCGACTTGGCACTGCTGTTAGCCAGGTGCCACCTCACGAGGCGCTGGAAGTCCCGCCTGGCTCCCATTATAGTTCACTGACATGAAGAGGTAAAAAAAATGGAGCCTGGCTGAAAGCAGTGCACTACGCCATGAAGAATATCTGGGTTTGCGGAAGAAACTTGTGGCTTTAGAATGGGATGCCATGCTGGAATCCTTTAAAACTCTACACACAGAAGATCCATAAACTGATTCCATCACCATTATTTGGCGGTTAACACTCCCCGGAATGGGTATTTCTAAGATGTCGCTAAGACGAAATATTCCAGGATACCTGGTAGTTTCGGGAACCACAGCCATAGTTGCCATTTTGTTTACCTAACACTACGTGCATTTACTGTATTGACCGAAACAGCAGGCTCCCAATTGGGCGGAACTAGAATGTTTCACACATTAATTCAACTCAGTGGCGATGTTTAGTTTAAAAAGTGGGTGGGTAAGGGGTTACATGTTCCATATAGAATCAGTAATTGCATTGTAAAACGTATCATATGTCTCACCTCTAAAAAGTCTATTGCTTGTACTAAATTCAGATTTGTAATACAGTGAGCCCATGTATTGATGGAACTCAATTTGTACCTTTCTTGAAAATGCAATAAAATTTGTTTTAAAAAAATGGAGGGGAAGCAAAAGCACACAGCTTGTTATTACTTCACAAGTACTTAAGAGAGGCATGGTTTTGTCTTTGTTCAGTCCCTGTATATAAGAGATATGCATGCACTTTAAGAATTTCAGATTTGTTGGTCTGTCTCAGTATTTACACAAATAACAATTTAAATACCACTATTTTGTTTTTTTTCTTTTATAGCACTACTCATCCCAATGCTGGGTGTCAGAGCTCTTTAAATCATACATGCTCAATATACATTGGGGCACATGCATCAAAGGTTTTTGCGATCGCAAATGGTGCGATTCGCAAAAATTGGTCGCTTGCGATCGCAAATTGGCCTTTGGAGATGCATGAAAGTGTTTCCTATGCGCAATTTAAGAATTCGCAATTATTTGCGAATTCTAAATTGCGATTGCATTAAGGAATCGCAATTTACGATTCCTTAAATGCAATGCTAGAAGCACTTTCAAATAGCGATTTCGCTATTTGGGACTGCAAATTACAGACAAATCAAACTTGTCTGTAATTTGCAAAAACTTTGAAACATGCACTTAAATGCATTTTTTAAGTTTTAGGTTACACACACACATGCCCTTGGGGCATGTGTGTGCGCAACATGGGTGCACAGTTCAATTTCAGGGGTGCAACAGGGTGTCCTTTTGACACCCTTGCACCCTTGAAATTGCATGCGCAATTTGCGAGTACCTATTGGTACTCGCAAATTTCGCATGCAATCTCCCATTCATTCCTATGGGCCTGTAGGCCCATAGGAATGAATGGGAAGGCATTCCTTAATTGCGACTCGCAATTTGCGAGTCGCAATTAAGAATGTTTAGGAATCGCTATTTTTATAGCGATTCCTACATGCATAGGCTTTTGCGATTCCTTAATTGCGATTCCTTAATAATCGCAATTAAGGAATCGTAAAAGCCTACCTTGATGCATGTGTCAGATTGACAATAAATCATATAAGGGCATAAATCAATGTAAGGATGTGTTATATAAGACATTGAGGGTTACATGGTGTAGGAGTCACATGTACTTAATAGCTCACTGTGGTATATTAGAGGATTACAATTTATTATGAACTGCAACTAACAGAAAAAGGATGTTCATGTTAAAAGAAGTAACCCACTTACCTATCTACATAAAATATAAATCTGTAATATGCATGTTACATGATGTGCTTTGCAGGGGACAACCCTCTTTGCTACATTGATTTGAAACTAGGACTAGACAAAACACAGATCCCTCCAGCAAATGAGTTAACCTCCAGAGTTAGCTCATCATTATTATTTCCCGAGGTTTACTGAGTACACAAAGATCTCTGCAGCAGGTGCCTTAACCCCATAAGATATTTTAACATGCAGACTTTGCAAAAATTAAGCAGATTTACTGCCATGTTTCTCCTTGTGGGCAATTTCTTTGTGGCAGAGTTTAAAAAAAATTAAAGTATAAGTTGAAGCCCTGATTTTGGGTTAGGTTACGTCACTTTTTTGGCACAACCCAATGCAAAATCTAATTTGTTAAATCTCGTAATGCACTCAAATGTACTCATGATAGACCTGCTAAACATATGTTTGAGGTCTTAAGATCTAATGTCATTTCTTAAGTCATTTCCTGTGAGATCATGGGTTGTGATGCCACTTTCTGTGGTGTCACATCCTCTGATGCCATGTTCGATGTCACATGCCGTGATGTCACATTCATGATGCCACCTGCATACTGCCTAACTTTGGTAGTCCTCCCACTTCTTTTTTTAGGACTTGTTCCCTGGTCTGTTTTCATCTCCATATGGGATTCACAATGGCTGGGGTTGTTTGTGCTGCATTGTCGTCGATGAGCTGATACTGTATTTGCTTCACATGGTTTCTATGACAGTGGACAGCAGACTCATTCGTAAGCAGACCTGGACCAAACCTCATTGTGCTAATGTCATTGAAAGATGTGGCAGATACTGTCTGTGATAAAAGAACAACACACCAGATAACACCAACAACCTTTCCAGCCTGTTGCAGAGAAACCTGCTTAAAAAGCCACATTTGTTAAAGGAAATTAAACCCTTTGTCAGTACGCGCAAGGAGATTATCCCACAATGTTTATTGAAAATGTGTTTTGTTATTTTTATCAATGATATGGCTAAGTTTAAAATGAGCAGTCTCCCTGGCTCGCCCCGCTGCAGCTCCAGGAACAAACACACAGCAGAAACAAATGTGTTTGGAGGACAAGAAAGCCAATCTCTTTGCTTCCAGTGATTAATGCTCTCCGTGGGTGGACTGCTCCTAGCAACAGATGAGAACCATGAAACCATTCACACATGTCAGCTTCCATACAGTTACACATGCTTGGATTTCAATGAGTGCTCCTGCAGGCCTGGTTTACACTGCATGGAGGGTAGTGGGAAAATGCCAGGCACCCCAAACTGTGTAGTCATAAGTGCCCTTCAGAGTCACGTGGTTGTGATGCGCTGGGCACATCAGAACCAATGCCAGAACACGCGTCCCCGAATCTATTCTGGCAGTCATGTCACAGGGCCCGAATTGATTCCATTCCCATCCCCCAAAGCGGCTGAGGGTGAATTGTGTAAGTGGAATTTGGAAACACAGTTCCAGATTTACTAAGATCACACTGCAACAGAATGTAAAAAAAAGCAGAAACAATACAGTAGTGGCGTGTCTACAAAACGTCATCTGCAAAGATCGCACACTGCCATTGCATTACACCAGATTTAGGGCCTTATTTGCAAGATTTCACCGTAGGGCAGCACCACAGGGCTTCCTGCTGTGCTACCCTACTGCAAAAGAAAATGGCAGAAATGTGCCGTATCTATCAGATACTGCTCATTCCTGTCCTTTCCCTTGCGCTGGTGCATAATGGGCTGCCATGAGCCAACGCAGGCACCTTTTCGCCATGGAGCAAGGGTGTCTGCATTGCAGGGATGAGTGTTTTTGTGCAGGAAGGCAAACCTTCCTGCACAAAAACAATCACAAGGGGGTTTTTCCTATTTCTATGCGTGCTGCAGAATGCAGCACACATAGACAGAGGAAAATTGAGGAGAAATAAAGGTATTTCTCCTCTCTGTGTCTCTCTTATGCCTCACAGGGGAGACGTATGTTTTTGACGTTGCCTCAGAGTTATGATTCCTCGTAAATCTGGGGCAGTGTTAAAAAGCCATGGGTGTTGCCCCCAGCAGCACCCATTGCACACCCCTTTAATGCAGAAAACTGCGTTAAAGGGAACAATATTTAGAAGATCGCATTAAGACATGCAAAGTGGCTTAGTGTGGTAAATATGGAGCAGCCCCCTGGACACCCGAGCATCGCTAAAAGTGATGCTCTGGTGGCGCAACTTCATTGTAAATGAGGCCCTTAATGTTTCGCCAGGTGCACAGGTTATGACCGAGCCGTATCCTGAATGTCATTTACACTCGAGGGGAAAACTCAAGTACAATTGTCACTCAAATAATGGGGGTGACTCAAGTAATATGTGTCATTTTTCTGAAACCTAGACATATTGGGGCAGATTTACAAGCCCCTTGCACCACTTTTGCGCCGCCGTTGCGTCACTTTTGTGACGCAGCGGCGACGTAAACCATGCGCCACGTTGCGCATTATTTACAACGTGACGCATCTAGGGAGATGCGTCACGTTGTAAGCCCTGCGCCACATGAAACCTGCGTCAGGTTTCATGTGGGCGTTCCTCCGCAGGGTGGGCGTTCCGTCGAAGGAAAGCCTCGTAAAAGTGACGCAGTGAAATCTACAAGATTTCACTGAGTCACTTTTCCGACTGCGCTGCGACGAATCCTTACGCCTGCTTCAAGCAGGCGTAAGGAGATGGCGCACCACGTTAGGTATGGGCAGCCCACGAGCATTGCTGGAATTGCGTCGCGCTTGCGACACGACTCCAGCAATGCGCCGCCCTTGCGCCACAGGATGCGACACGCATCGGCCTTTCCTTGCGCCACGGTGCGCCGCATTGTAAATGCGGCGCATCCGTGGTGGCGCAAGGAGAGAATTGCGTGTCGCAACTATTCTGGCGCATCCCTGCTGATTTGCAGGGATGCGCCAGAAGTTGTAAATCTGCCCCCCAATGCGTTGAAAGATAACGCAATGTCGTTCATTCTGACTCAGGCCCATTGTTTCCACGTGTTTTAATTTGGCGCTATGATTTCATGCAGAATTAGGTAGTTCTCATTTGCATGATGCAAACACCCTTGGCTATTCCTTACTGAATCTGAGAAATAGGTTCAGTGCGAAGCATGTCAAATAGTTTGCAACATAGTGCAGCAACTGTAGCAAATAGTATTGCTATCTGTATGTAACATCTCTGAGAAGTTAAGCGCCTCAGGTCCGATTTTAAAGTGGTTTGCTCACCTAAGTTTACATAAGGCGCACAATTGCTCTGATTGTGAGTGTGAATTCAGGATTTCTTCGTGGAACTGATTCCATGTCGAATGACACTACTGTTGTCTAACTTTATGCGTGAGCACATCTACTCACAGGAGTGGGGAGTGGACAACCCGGACAGGGACGCCTATAGATATTTGTGAACACCCACAACCTTTTCTTTACTTTGTTTGTATTCAGTTATTTTTGTAGAATTCATTCCCACCCTTTGCGCCCAGGTATTTACCACTGTCAAGGGAGGAGTAATTAGCTTCCCAGGGTGGGAAGGGGACTGCACACCTGCAAAATTGGCATGGAGTATAGAGTTTGTGAACGTGGAGCCTTTACACCTACGTACATGGCCATCTACTACGTGTGCGCATGAGTAAATGCATACATACCCTTTTTAGTATTCCTCGAAAGCTACAGCATCCCCAGCTTCCGGGAGCAATTCTGAAACTTTCCAAAAAATCCTAAATATACTCCAAATGTAGCTTTCAATTAGTCAAGCAGTGGGCTTTTTGGCATGCTGGGCTACATTTCTTATGACACCAGTTTTTAATTGCATTCCAGAAGCAATTTATGCTAATGTGCTGCACGAAGATTTAAGATAGTGGAGTGGCAATACACATGTGAATGGCAATTGTTCTCTAATGTCAGCTAATTAAGCAGATCCCTGCTTAGACTATAATTCTTGGATGGCAGAAAGCAGTGACTGTTGAAATGTTATTCATATCTAGCTAAAACATACTCATTTTCAGAACTTCGTGTAGTAGAAATAGAAACTGGAGTATATTTCTGTAAATGAAACTACACCTAACCGCAGTGGAGTTAAGCATGCTTTCAGCCAATTATTTTCCTAAATGACTTCAAGATTTGAAGGTTGTACTATGTGCCTGCCCATAAGCCCCCCCACCCGCCTCATACTCACACACACATGACAAAAGTGTCTGCTGCTTTAGCTTTACTAGCCCACTTCTGAACTGGAATAATATATTGATATGCCATGAATTTATCGCCTACCCCTAGATATTAGAGCCTAAACTGGTCCTGTCCTCTGCCACCCTGCTGAGGGAGATAAGCTGCCTGGCTTGGAACATACCATCTTTAAAGGCAGGACTTTATCTTTGTTCTCACATGAGAATGGTAGATTCCAGAGTTCATTTCTGTGCTTTTGTATAGCTATAATGTGTTCTTTCCTCTCCCCTCCCCTCCCCTCCCCTCACATTACTCAGGTAAAATGTTTAGCGATTCCCTAATTGCGAATCTTTTCGATTCGCAATTAGGGAATCGCAAACGGCATGCATGAAAGTGTGCAGTACACTTTCTGTGATTCCTAAGGGGTCGCAAATGACCTACCTCATGAATATTAATGAGGTAGGTCGCAATTTGCGACCCCTAGGAATCACAAAAATCACAGGGATGGTGGCCTGCTGATATCAGCAGACCACCATGTCTGTGATTGCTTTTCAATAAAGCAATCATTTTTTTTTGTAAAGCAGCCCGTTTTCCTTAAAGGAAACGAGATGCTTTACAAAAAGAAAAATGAAAAGTTTTCTTTTCATTTTTTAAGAGCAGGCAGTGGTCCGTGGGACCACTGCCTGCTCTTAAAAATTCTTTTACAAACCTTCACAAAGGGGAAGGGGTCCCTTGGGGACCCCTTCCCATTTGCGAATGTCTTACCACCTACTTGAAGTAGGTGGTAATATGCTAATGTTTTGCGACCGCATTCACGGTCACAAAACATTCATGCATACTGTTAGGATTCGCTATTTGGAAGGGACGCCCTAAACACGCCCGTTCCAAATAGCGAATCCCAAACCCATTTTGCGGTTCGGTAACAGGTTACCGAATCGCAAAATTGGGTTTGATGCATCGCAAAAGCATTCTGTGCGATCGCAAACGGGCTGATTCAGCAAACAGGCCCGTTTGCGAGGAGAAAAATGCTTGATGCATCTGGCCCAATATATACTGATGTGTTATCGTAATTGAGTATGCTTCATAATCAAATTTCTATATATGCAGAACTGCATTATTTTTCATATGACTTCATTATAAATTGTCATTGCCCTCTTACCACATTAATTCTCTATAATATTTTATATCATTTACTATTTCATTATAAGCTATTATTACCCAACTCAATGGTATTCATTGTGTCTACCTTTGAATAATGAATGACTGCTTGGCAAGGGGTTAAGCCGGTGACCTGCAGAATACACACAAATCTCACAGAGCCATCCCTAGCATTTTGTCCTCAAACATCCCCAGAAAAATGAAGCAGTTGAAGCTCCTCACTACACATCCCCGACACGTACTGCGTCTAAGATGTGTCTGCCTGCCCCTGCTGGCGGCTCCCCAGCCTATGGCAACACGTGCTGCGTCTGAGATTTGTCTGCCTCCCCCCACTGGGGGCTCCTTGGGCGACTGCTTTAGTTTCCTTTTCCAATAAACTGCCAATGTGCATCAACTCATTCTATTGTCTTTCCCATCTGCATACACATTATGTAACTCTTGTTTATCAATTTGGGGTCATGACTAGTGTGCTGCTATAGCATGGAACTTGTATATCACACCTTCTAATAGGTCAACACAAACGTTTAATACACAGCGACATTTCACAAATTTTCTTCTTTAGGACCCCGCACCATCACATGGACAGCAGTACTTCTCTTAAAATCTCACATGGAAGATAGGAATTAAGGACCTGATTCACAAAGATAAGCTCAGTCAAATTTTTATGACCAAATTTACATTATTTTCCCCTGCCAGAAATCTACAAAGGAATGTCTGGCAGGCGTAAATATCGTACGAGTACTGATTTCTCTCCTATGGTGTGGATATCCATACTCATAAATCCCACGCAAGGGTGAGAAAAACAGATCACTGACAGAATATCGACAACAGAAAGGTCGACCTACAAAAATATCGTGACATAAATATCGTTGTCAAAAATATCGACCTCCTATCTACATAATGGTAAGTACAAAAATATCGAAAAAAAATATTGTTGTTAAAAATATCGTTTTTTTAAATGTTTAAAAAATAATGTAAAATAAATTAAATAATACATATAATTAAAAAAAACATAGTTAGAATTATATTTTTTTTTAAAATTATAAGTAATAAATATAATGTAAAAATAAATTAAACATACATATATATAACATATAATATATATTTACTTAATAATATTAATAAATAATTATTTTAATAAATTATAAAATGTTAGAAACATATTAAAAATTATAAATACATATATATATATATATACACCAGTAAAATAAAAATAAAAATAAAATATAGATATAATAAATTAAAATATTAAAATATTTTTATTTTTTTAAAACCACATTCTACACTACATTAACTGCAACAGTAGGGAAAATGTTGGATAGCGAAGGGGATAAAATTACTATTCCCACTCCAGGGAGTGAAACAGTAGGGAAAGTGTAGGATAGCGGAGGGGAATAATTTACTATTCCCACTCCAATGAGTGCAACAGTAAGGAAAGTGTTGGATAGCGGAGGGGAATAATTTACTATTCCCACTCCAGCAAGTACAACAGTAGGGAAAGTGTTGGATAGCGGAGGGGAATAATTTACTATTCCCACTCCAGCAAGTACAACAGTAGGGAAAGTGTTGGATAGCGGAGGGGAATAATTTACTATTCCCACTCCAGGGTGTGCAACAGTAGGGAAAGTGTTGGATGGCTTAGGGGTAAAAATTACTCTTCCCACTTCAGGGATAGCAACAGTAGGGAAAGTGTTGGATAGCGTAGGGGTAAAATTTACTATTCCCACTCCAGAAAGTGCAACAGTAGGGAAAGTGTTGGATAGTGAAGGAGTAAAAATTACTATTCCCACTCCAGTGAGTGCAAGAGTAGGGAAAGTGTTGGATAGCGGAGGGGAATAATTTACTATTCCCACTCCAGCAAGTACAATAGTAGGAAAAGTGTTGGATAGCGGAGGGCAATAATTTACTATTCCCACTCCAGGGAGTGCAACAGTAGGGAAAGTGTTGAATAGCGGAGGGGATAAAATTACAATTCCCAATCCAGCGAATGCAACAGTAGGGAAAGTGTTGGATAGCGTAGGGGTAACATCTACTATTCCCACTCCAGCAAGTGCAACAGTAGGTAAAGTGTTGGATAGCGAAGGGGAATAATTTACTATTCCCACTCCAGCAAGTGCAACAGTAGGGAAACTTTTGGATAGCAGAGGGGAATAATTTACTATTCCCACTCCAGGTAGTGCAACAGTAGGGAAAGTGTTGGATAGCGTAGGGGTAAAAATTGCTATTGCCACTCCAGGGATAGCAACAGTAGGGAAAGTGTTGGATAGCGTAAGGGTAAAAATTACTATTCCCACTCCATGGAGTGCAACAGTAGGGAAAGTGTTGGATAGGGGAGGGGAATAATTTACTATTCCCACTCCAGCAATTGCAACAGTAGGGAAAATGTTGGATAGCATAGGGAATAAAATTTACTATTCCCACTCCAGAGAGTGCAACAGTAGGGAAAGTGTTGGATAGCGGAGGGGATAAAATTACTATTCCCACTCCAGCGAGTGCAAACGTTGGGAAAGTGTTGGATAGCGGAGGGGATAAAATTACTATTCCCACTCCAGGGAGTGCAACAGTAGGGAAAGTGTTGGATAGCGGAGGGGTAAATATTACTATTCCCACTCCAGCAAGTGCAACAGTAGGGAAAGTGTTGGATAGCGGAGGGGAATCATTTACTATTCCCACTCCAGCAAGTGCAACAGTAGGGAAAGTGTTGGATAGCGGAGGGGAATAATTTACTATTCCCACTCCAGCAAATTAATTAGCATTAATTAACAAACAATCAATTCATTAAAATAATTTACCTCCCACCATATTCCCCTATAAATGACACCACCAATGTCGTAAAGCATGACACAATTAACATAATTAATTAACAATTAATTACTCAATTAATAACAATTAACAAGCAAATTAAAACCAATTATTAATAAATTAATTCACACAATTAACACTATAAAACAACATTTAATAAATATTATATAAAAAGTATTAATTAATTATAATTAAATTACTTCCCACCCTACTCCCCTATAAACCCACAACCCTCTCCTAAAAGAATGACACAATTAACATAATTAACAATTAATTAATAATTATTAACAACCAATTAATAAATAATTAATAATAAATTAATGTCCACAATTAAAAATAATAAATACATAAATATTAATTAATAAAAAATATTAATTCATTAATTATAATTAAATTACTTCGCAACCTACTCCCCTATAAACCCACAACCTGCTCCTAAAAAATGACACAATTAGCAGAATTAACAATTAATTATTAATAGTTAACAACCAATTAATAGCTAATTAATAATAAATTAATTTCCACAATTAACAATATAAAATATTAAATACATAAATATTAATTAATAAAAAATATTACTTCATTAATTATAATTAAATTACTTCCCTACCCTATTCCCCTATAAACCCACAACAAAATGTAATTTAAAAAAAATAATAACTTCTAAAAATTATTAATACATTTATTATAATTACATTAATTCCCACCCTATTCCCCTATAAACCCACAACCCGCTACGGAACTAAAACGCAAAATTTACTTAAAAAAAAAAAATAACTTCTATAAATTTAACACATGTATTAAAAAACAAATGCAATACTTACACAAAAAAATAAGAACACATACATTTAAAATACACACTAAAATACATAACACTAACTAAAACAACAATATTTTTAACAATGATATTTTTGCAAACGATATTAATGACTTCGATATTTTTAAAAACGATATTACTTACCTTAAACTCGATATTCTTGACAACGATATTCTGACAGTCGATATTTTGCACTCGATATTAGTGCAAGTCGACATTTACAACTCAATATTATGTCTGTTTAACGAGAAAAACACATCTCTAGGTGTGGGCTTTTCCAAATACCTGACCCTGATCTTCACATTAGGTGGGAGTTTAGGGGAAGGACTTTCTCCGTTCGGAAAAATGTTTTCCCTATGAAGAATTTATTTTTATTTTTTGTTTTTAAAGTGTGAGTTTGCAGAGGGGGCTTCATTCCCCTTGTAGATTACTCCACTATGCAGTACTCTACATAGGGGAAATAGAAACCTTCACAGAAAGTCACATGACATTCACAGAGCCAATGTCTGGTGCTGCTTTCCAGGTGTACTTCTAGAAGTGGTTGTTAATAGAAAACAAGCATTTGCAGTGCAATAGGTCTCGCGTAGCTATGGTGTTGCAATGGAGATGTTTTTTACTTATGGAGATTTTTTTATTATAGTACCTTTCAAGTGCACTTAAGTAATGTCTCAGGGCTGCTGGATTGTCAGTCACCCATATGTTAGTTTATGCTTTGCTAGAAGTGAGCATCTGCTACTTGAGGGTTAATAGATAGCATGGTCGTGGAAGGTACGAGTCCTGTTGCCATTTGAGAATGTGTCTTTAAAAGTGCAGCCCCCTCGGGCCCCCAGTGCCAACCAAGCACCGCATTCCTGCTGTCTGAACAAACACACAGCACACAGGGGGAGGAGATGTAAAAAGGGGGAGGCTTGTGTAGAGGCCTGGGGGCAAGAATGTACGGGCTAAAAGAAAGGGAGGTTGAGCACAGGGAGAGGGGAGGAGACATGCAAGGGTAGCCCAAATGTTTTCAGTGATAATTAGAACATGCAGTAGACTATCTGGCAGAAGCGAACATTTAAAACACACAATAAACAAACCTAAACAAGCAACGATCTCGGAGCGTGGTGGGGCAGGCAAGCAGTATTCTGGGAGGGGTGAGGGGTGGGGGAATACTGCACATGGATATTAAGTGACAGCACTGGAAAGGAAGCATAATATAATTTAAAATAAACAAAATAAAAAAGAGCTGAGAACTCGGAGGGGTGTGTTGCGAAATACCAACCCTGCTCTTCCAAAACAAACGTGGATTCCCGATCAGTCCCTTGCCACATGCCCCTCTGCAAGCATCCAACGTGGATTGAGAGATACAGAACCCTGCTGCAGCCTGCTAGCAAACTCGGGAGAGGGAAGCAACCAACAACAGGGGAGGAGTTGCAGAGCACCATGCAGAAATACAGGTGCATGTGTTGAAGCGCGGTGCTCAGCTCTGCTTTATAAATAAATAAATTGTTTGTACTGGCTGTACTTTGTATAACATGCACGACATACTCTCCCGCTTCCGCAACCCACCATAAGGTCTATCTGTAGTGTGACGCTGCAGAGGACATATCTTTTCTTACTTGCGCTTTTGTTTATATTTATTTTTTAACTTCACACAGTAAAATGCATTTTATTTTGTTTAAGTGTTCTTTTTAACAGCCACTGAGTGTAAGTGCATTGTGACACAATCTTTTACAAAGCGCTTTACTTTAGATGAGTAATCTCTAACATAAATAATAAACGATTACAGTTTGTGCGTCCCGGGGCATAAAAACACAAAACAAATGATTGTAGCAAGTTAAGCCGAAGATTTTGTCACGATGCACTTACACCAAGTGGCGGTTAAGAAATGAACGCTTAAACAAAATAAAAGGCATTTTACTTTTGAAAGTAAAAAAATAAATATAAACTAAAGTGCTAGTGCGAAAAGATAGTGTTGTGATCTCATGTACACTACATTCCAGCATTACCTCACTGGAATGTAGAATGTTAAAATGTGTTTTGGAAGTTGCAGATTCTATTGGAGTCAGTTACCTGTGGACTGCTGAGGCTGTGGCTAATAAACATAAGTCAAGAAGTATTTCCGTCTGTTGACTTTAATTACCATATACTTCACTACAATTTGGCGACGATTTAGCCACAGCCAAGGACCTACGTTACAAAGAAGCTCTGCCACAAGAGAAAGAAGGAGTACACATCGCGCTTGTGCAGATAATCAGGCCTGTATATATCTTTTCAAGAACTATGTCCGAAGCGCTGCGTTATTAGAAGTTGTCTAATCCTCATGTTAATGACGCTGGAGATGAAAATAAGTTATCGCGTTTAATGTGAACTAACAGGAAGCTGTGCCTGTCGGAAGCAACATTTAAATGTTACACGATAGACTAATTGTCGTGTGAGACTGCTGAAGTTCATTTAAATCATTATTGAAGGAAGTATTTTATATAGAGAATAAACATTTTAAAGAAGTTGATATTTTAAACTGTATTGTTCCAACACTGCGCGTAACGAAAAGGAATTCCTGACGCAAGCGCACTGCGTGTGCCTCGATAACCAACTCCTCGAGGGCACCGCGCGTGGTCCTGTTCGTGAGGGATTCGGAATTATGAGCACTGTGAACAATTCAACTTCTAACGCGACCGCACTGCGCGCGTTTCTACCTAGTCTGGTTCTTCTCGTGTGCAGTAGAGCGCGTTGTTAAGTACTGTCAAGCGTATATTTAAAAGATAACGAAGATTGTCAATCTTCCTCACCGCATGAATTCCTTCCTGATTAAAGCGTCCTTCCGTTCAGTATGAAGCTCAGTTTTGGCACGCATCACGTGTTTCAAGCGTCACGAAGGAGGTTTCAGTTTTTTTCTCGACGACTAGAACGCCAACTTATTTAGCAAGGAAAGGTCACAGGCAGTGGTTCTTAACAAGCAGAACGTTCATCCAGTGGACTTTAGATTTGTCCAAGGAAATGTTTAAAACTACAGTTATTTAAAACAAAGTCCACAGTTAAAGATTGTCTAAGACTACATCTTTTAACAGTTTTTAAGGATAAACTTTTCAAACAAAGTGCATAGTCATCAACCGCCCAACATAGAATCTAATTGAAAGAAGAAATTAAATTTAGTTACACAAGTTTGCATGTCCATGATGTGCACACGCAGTTCAAGGTTCAAGTTCATTGAAAAGAAATTTGCACGTCCGTGATGTGCACACGCAGTCAAAGGGAATAATTTATTAAAGAGAAACTTGCACGTCTGTGATGTGCACACAGTCAAAATTATTAGTTCATCTAAGAACATCAGCATATGTTTGTACATGTTATTCTGTCACCCATGATGTACACATGTTATCAAATGTGAAATGTGTTACCTTTTGTCACATTTTTAAAGTTTAACTATTCATTATTAACATTAGATCTAGTTTGATATTTCTTAGATTTTCTCTCCATAGTTAATCGGCATGGCTACCATGCAGAATGTGAATGCTCCACCACCTTTTCTACAAACTCCGGGTGATCCTCCTGTATCTTGGAGAAATTGGTACAGGGCTTTTACCAAGTACTTGGGAGCTATTGGTGGTAATAGGTATCGTCCAGAACGTAAAAGGTTTTTATTGGAACATAATTTGGGTTTTGAAGGGCAGTCTATCTATGAACATCTCCCACCATATCCTATCCAACAAGACCAAGAAGAATTAGATGAATATGAATTAGCTGTTAAAAAATTGGAAAAACAATTTGACGTGCAACCAAGTTTGATTGTTAACAGGCATACGTTTTTTACTAGGGAACAATTGCAAGATGAATCCATTGACACTTACGTTGCTGTGTTACGTATGTTGGCTGCGGAATGTGAATTTGAAAATTCTACAGACCAACTTATTCGTGATCAGATAGTTGTACGTTGTTGGGACAAAAAAGTCCAAGAAATACTGCTCACCATGAGAAATCCTAATCTATTAGAAACCATAGATATAGTCAAAGGTATTGAGGTTTCACGGAAGGCTTTAAAGGAGCTTACTCGTAAAGACAATAGTAGTGTGTCTGTAGTGAATGAGAATACAGTTTTAAAACAAAACAATAATTTAAAAAAAACACTAAAAAAAGAGTTCAAAAATGGATTTTTCTCACAGAAAAATATTTATTTTAGGTGTGGTTATCCTAACCATGGTGCCAATGGTCGGCCTTGTCCTGCAAGGAATGTAAAATGCAAGTTATGTAACAAAATTGGGCATTTTGCAAAAGTGTGCCAGTCGCCAAGAGACAAAGTCAACACAGTTCCAGATGGAGATTTGTATGACAGTTCGGATGAAGAACAAAACTGTTTGAGAGGTGTGAGAGACATGGTTGTCATTGTACAGGACGATGAGTCAAATTATGTAGATCCTTATGAAAACATAGATGTGGATGGTAACATTTTAAAACTTCTCATTGATTCTGGTGCCAGAATGACTATGGTGACTGATGAACTATTTGCTGAGATCTGGGGGAAACGAGAGTTATTTCCACCTGACAGAAATCCTGTAACCTATGATGGGAGAAAGATTGAATGGTCTGGGTATTTTGAGTGTCATCTCAAATTTAAAACTTGAACTATCTTCGGAAAAGTATATGTTGCAAAAAAAGGTCTTAATATTCTTGGGTGGTACCATCAAGGCCTTTTTGGCATGACCCTCAGACCTGATAAAGAGGTTCAGGTTTCAGTAGTTACTGATGGTGAAGAAAACAAATGTCCTAATGACAATGTTGACAACAGTTCTAAGTGGATTGAATCTTTTCCCACAGTTTTTGATGACAAACTGGGTAGGATTAAAGGCTTTAAACATAAAATTTAAGTACAAAACAATGTCACACCTGTAAAACACAAGTTGAGGAATGTTCCTTTTAGTGTGCGTGAAGACTTAGCAAAGATTCTTAAGAAGATGTGTAATGGAGGTGTGATAGAACCCATTGAGTCTTCTTTATGGTTGTCTCCTTTAGTTATTGCTAGGAAGAAGAATGGGCAATTAAGAGTCTGTGTGGACCTCAGGAGGCTTAACAAGGTCATTTAGATTGACTCTCATCCCCTACCTAGAATAGATGACATCATCAGTACATTTTCAGGTGCTAAGTTTTTCTCAAAAATTGATTTAGCATCTGCTTATCATCAAGTAGTACTTGATGAGTCATCACGCCATCTTACAGCTTTTGTGTCGCCCATGGGTACCTTTCAGTTTAAAAGGATGCCTTTCGGCCTTGCGTCGGCGGCGGCTGTTTTTCAACGTGTTTTAGAAAATGTCTTAGAAGGAGTTGAAGGTGTTGTAACTTTCCAAGATGACATCTTAATTGCGGGAGACAATTTGTCCATTCACAACAAACGCATGCATGCAGTTTTAGAGAGGTTAGAAAAGTTCGGAATTGTTGCCAATCGTGGGAAATGTGAGATTGCAAAAAACACTATTGAGTATTTGGGTCATGTAATTTCTGAGAAGGGGGTTGAACCTAGACCTGGATTAGTAGATGCCATTGCCAGAGCTCCCACTCCCAAAAGTAAAGAGAATGTGGCTTCATTTTTAGGACTTTGTGAGTTTTACTCCAAATTCATTCAAAACTTCTCTGCTAAAACTGTCATGTTAAGAGAACTGTTGAAAAAAGAGAAAAAATGTGTTTGGGAAAGAAATTGCCAAGAAGAATTTGAAAGGTTAAAAAAAGAAATTATATCAGCAGGAGTTCTTGCACCTTTTGATTCTGCTCAGGAATGCATCATTACTGTTGATGCGAGTAATGATGGTTTGGGAGCCACTATTGCTCAGATGAAGGGACAAAATGAAGTGACTATTGGTTTAGCTTCTAGGTCTTTGAGGTCGAATGAAAAAGTTTTCTCTGTTATTGAGAAAGAACTTTTGGGTTGTTGTTGGGCAGTTGAACGATTTAAATGTTTCATTTGGGGAGAAAATTTGTTCTCAAGACTGATCATAAACCTTTAGTAAGTATCTTAAGTGGTTCTGTTATCAAAGATCACACACCAAGTATAGCAAGATTAAGTTCAAAACTGTTACAATATAATTTCACTGTTGAACATATTCCTGGTGGTAAGAACATTAGGGCGGATTATCTGCCTCGCTCACCCTTAAGTTTTACTGATTATCCTGAGAATAATGATGAAAATGATGAAGAGTGTCTTATTGCAAGTGTTGATGTTTGTCATGACACTACTTTCAATGAACAAGAGTGGAATTCTGAATCTTTAAAAGATGTTGAACTCGAAAATGTAAGGAAATATGTGATGAATGGGTGGCCTAAAGAAAAGACTCTACAAGCTTATTTTAAAGTATCTGATGAATTGTCAATTGAAGAAAATGGGATGTTGGTACGGGGGATACATTTATTCCACCTGTTTGTTTGAGAGACAGGATTATTACGTATGGACATGAGGGACACTTAGGCCACCCCATAACTAAAAGGAAAATCAGAGACAGTTATTGGTGGCCTGGGATGGATTCTGCTATTATTGCTACTGTTCGAGCATGTGTTATTTGTGCTACCAGTGATAAAGGACTCAGGACTGAAGCGGTTCCACTCCAGCCTGTCAGTTTACCTGAATCTGTGTGGTCGAGCCTCACCATTGACTTCATTGAACCTTTAAGTGTTCTACCACGCAAGTTTAAATTTGCCATTGTAGCTGTTGATTATTATAGTAAATGGTGGGAAGTTACATTTGTAGAAGAGCCAAACACTTCTGGTGTTATTAAGTTTCTAAAAAATTTGTTTTTGAGAGAAGGTTTCCCCAAAGAGATAGTTTCCGACAATGGTGTACAATTTATTTCCAAAGAAATGAAAGGTTTTCTAGATACCAATGCTATAAACACAAATGTGTAGCTTTATATCATCCTCAAGCCAACGGCCTAGTGGAAAAAATGAACCGCACTCTGGTGGAGTGTATACAGTGGGCTGTTCAAAACAAGATTGATTTGTGTAAGGCTGTTGAGGAAATGTCCTAATGCTGTTTCTGGTCTTTCACCATTTGAAATACTACGGGGACGTCCTCCTGCTTCCAGGTTATGTCCCGCTTGGTTGCGAGAGTGTCAAACTAAGAGTGATCGCATGTTAAATGTAGACAAAATTGTAAGACCTAATGTTGAAAAATTTCAAGCTAAAATGAAAAATCATTATGATACTTTACATAGAGTGAAATCTACAGAAAGAGATCTGCGTGTGGGTGATTGGGTCCGTGTTAAGGATCCTAATCACGTTCCCAAAGGGTTGTCGAAATTCAAACCTCCAGTCAGAATTGAAGTTGTGACCAGGAATGCAGTGAGAACAAGCAGGAATGAATGGTGGAATAAAGGAAGAGTTGTGAAGGTGCATCCTCGTGATGTTCATCCTCGTGATCTTTCTGTTCCATTTAATTCTTCTATGCATCCTCGTGTTGTTCCTTCTCCATCTTCTTCTTGTGACGTTTCTGATTCAAGTCACTCTTCTCATCCTGTTTCTCAACGAAGGAGTAGTAGCCAAAATATCGTTAAACCTTTAAGGTTTCGTGATTGAATTCTTTTTATGTCTCTATGCTGTGATTGTTGATTATTGAATCACTATATTTTTTAATATGTTTTACTGTTCTTTGTTTTGTTTTTGTTTACTGTAAAGAAAGGAAGATATTGTTGTGATCTCATGTACACTACATTCCAGCATTTCCTCACTGGAATGTAGAATGTTAAAATGTGTTTTGGAAGTTGCAGATTCTATTGGAGTCAGTTACCTGTGGACTGCTGAGGCTGTGGCTAATAAACATAAGTCAAGAAGTATTTCCGCCTGTTGACTTTAATTACCATATACTTCACTACAGATAGGTCCTCTGCAGCATCACAATACAGATAGACCTTATGGCGGGTTGAGGAAGGGAGTGAGCGTGTCCTGCCTGGTATACAAAGTATAATGGATCATTGTTTCTAAATTCGAGGAGTTTAATAAACTTGCACCTCAAACCTTTACCCAATTTCTTCCATATAAGAAGGGGTTGGGAATGGAAATGCTGGTGTTAAGTAAGTTTTTGTTGTCAACCATCTGACGCATGATGGCAGTTTCTCCTGTGGATAAACATTTTGCCATCATTTTTGCACTATTTGTGGAAGGTTTCTTGTTTGCAATGTTTCTGGTTTTATCTTTGCCCTTGCAAAGTTTTGTTACACAGTGTGTTCATTTTTACCACATTGCGAGATTATTTTACCTCTAATAGAACCCAGTCAAGCTGCAAAATTTATACAGAACCTTTCTCTGCAATTCGTGATTCGTAAAGGTTTTGTACGCACAATGGCACTGCACAGAAGAACAGTGTATTCTGTGACGTATACCTAATTCAGAATTATAGTAGAATAAGGGCGTATGCAACCTAAAATTGGCACGAAACCAAGCTTTTCAATAAATGATGCAAAGCGAAAATCTTCACAAACTTTGGAACGTTTTAAATATTTCCATCGACGAGCAAATATTGCAAATAAGTACCAGAGAGACCTAATAACAATCTATGTAATTTTAGAACCTGGACGTGGACCCAGAATTCCCATATTGAATGCAGGTCTGCTAGGATTTTTATTTTGTGATAAATTCAGGGCTCTGGCATTACCTGTAGTTTATGTAGAGGTGAGGTGAGCAGTATCTATTGAGATTGAATTCTGGCAGAGAAATCAATCAGTAGTACCTGATGGCACCTCAGTCGTCATTGTTTGTTATTGCTCTTTTAGCTGCAGTTTCAAGAGCACTGGTGACGTTCTCAGCTTAGAAACATTTGTGATTATGACGTGGATAAGACAATCAGTGAGGAGGCTCCTGAACTTACCTTTAAGTCTCCGACGGCCAGCTCTGGTTCACGAGAGTCCCAGTTGTGCCAGGTTTCCAGGAAACGTAATGTCTCTGTAAATACCTTTTAGTAGATGACTGGTTTTATGTAAAGTTGTCTCTCATAGGTATCTTAAACATCTTCCATGTCTCTAGAGCAACAGACTTGGGCTCACTTTGTCTCTTTTTAACTAATAGAAACTAAATAAGAATGTCACCATAACATGAAAATGACAATGGGAAAGATAAAGCATCCAGATTTTCTATATGGAGCTGAAGGCATCACAGAAAATGCACCAGTTTGACCAGTTGCATATTGGACAGATTGCAAATTCACACATCCCCCAAAGGAAAACTCAACAGGCAACTTAAACACAGTGATATAATACTTCAGATGATTTACTAGGAACTAGCGGTAGAAGGAACACCCCATTAGCAAAACCCTTTCTGAGCAGGTAGTACTTCAATATATTGGAAACAGGTACAGTCACATACATTTTTAAACTTAAAAGTAATGGAACAAACATTTGTGAAGCTATTCCTGTTTATGTGAAAGGGTTACTGTTCTTCCTGGTGCTTTCTCAACTGTTTCTTCCAGCCTCAAAGGATGTAATCGACTCGTCTTGTAAATGAACTGAAATTGCACAATCATTATGCTGACTCTGACTAGTTCATGTACTAAAAGTATTATAAAGATGGATTATAAATTGAATGGAGCATTTTAATTTGCTAAATTTCGATGATTAGGTCCAATTTGTGTCAGTGATAAAGTAAATCTTAACCTGATTTTGAGCTCTGTTTATTTGGCCTATTAATATTTTTAGCAGTTAAACTGAACACACATGGGTCATCTCACAAAGCTAAATTTTGAAATGTAGAAAAAATTTACTTTCACGAGTTTCCTCCTAAGTTTGAAATAGGTTTCGATTTTGTGTGATCTAAAAAAGATCCCTGGAGTAAGTGTGAGAATCTACAATAGTCATAGATGTCATAGGGTAGCCTTGTTCCCAAAATGTGGTCAACACAGGACAATCCTCATATGAGTTAACAGATTTAACTTTTGTTCTTCAAATTTTGAACCCTTTGAGGTACCCCCATTACCCCACCTCCTCTGTAATGCCTGCTTTCCTGCTGCAAACACTAAAGTTTTCATGGGGGAAAAAGAATTCACCTTGTAGGTGAATTGTGCAATATGAAAAGTTAACCATCCATGGTTCCAATGTGGAATTTTATATAAAAGATTGCTTGTTTTGTACACACCATAGAGGCTGCAAAGTCAAGCTTTGCAGCAAAATGTAATGCACTCTAAATCTGCACACTTTGAATATTTAAATTCTGTGAATGTCAGCACAAGTGACTTGAAGCTGTTACGCCTTGTGAGTAACATAGAGCACTTACTGTTAAAGGATGCAAGGACCCACTGGAGGTAAGACCTATCTGCTGCATCAATATGACTTGTAAGAAACTGGGATAGATGACATCAAGTGCCTGGCATGTGCTTATTTGCAACCAGAGGAGCACTCGTTAGACAGGTTTGGTAGAGATGAGGATGTAATACTGTGTCTATGATGGTTTTTCTGACTCACCGTGCCTCAATTCTTGTTGACAGATCTTCTCTTGGCTGAAAACTTAACATTATTTTTACTATACTGCAGCAGTCTTTAATCCTGAGCATCCTTCTTAATAGCGAGTAGGGTGAGCATGGAGTAGGATGTGTGGTCTTGTTGTTTGAGCCTTTTACTGGTTATGAAAAGATACTTCAGCTTATTATTATTCATCCATCAACTGAGAACGGTGACAGCTTCCACTCTCACCCTTAGTCAATTTCAACACCAAAAACTCAAACCCACTCATAAATGTTCTCTACCACCATCCTGCGCTCCTCCCACTGCCA
This sequence comes from Calotriton arnoldi, assembly GCA_963921515.1. Taxonomy (NCBI): domain Eukaryota; kingdom Metazoa; phylum Chordata; class Amphibia; order Caudata; family Salamandridae; genus Calotriton; species Calotriton arnoldi. Next base: position 1,945,921 of record CAWUFW010001128.1, on the reverse strand, counting down.
ATATACATCACTAACCAACACTAACCAACACACATCTTAAAATAAAAAGTTGACTTTCTCTGCAGTCTTGGCTGACACCACTCACCAGCAGACATTCAAAGCACTGGTAGCCCACAACCACCAATGCTACAGTTCACATTCAACACCCGCATTCCAGCCACTCTTTCATAACACCTCTTTCTCCTTAAATGAAATCTAAATTTAAAGAGATACCAAACCAATCTTGTAGCAAAAGCCAGCATAATGACAACCCACACATTTTACAACTGCCTTCCAGCCACTCACCGATAACACCTCCTACTCCTAAAATTTGATCAAAACGTAATGGCTAACAACCCAACCTTGTAGCAAGAGCCAGCAAAAGAATAACCTACACATTTTACACAGCCCGATAAAAGCGAAGCACACCTTCCACTCCTGACACCAACCAATGCCTACAAAAGGTAAAATGGCTAACTTCCAACATTAAAAACAAAAACATGCTCCACAAAATGATTCTGCACCAACAAACATCATACTTCACCGATGAGGCACAAAAATGAATTTCATAACATCATGTCCAGCCTCACCACCAACTTCCTTTCAATCACTTACTGTTTGACTGATACACTATTAACTGACCTCGTGCCGATGATCTACTGCACCCTGATAGAGTAAATATTCAGTTGAAAAAGGGAGGGGATAGACAGTAATCATGAAATCTCACAGGTAATTCACACTCCATCGTATTTTCTCCATTCAAATCCAACCAAATTAATAGGAACCCTTTCTCATACTCTACTAGTCTATTTCTTGGTTTCATCTGTACTCACTCCATAAAAAACAAGAGGCAGTGGGATTTTGTAATTTCTGCTAAATTCACCCAGGTCCTTACTTTAAAGAGGAGAAGGAGGCTATGTGGTCTGTGTTTCCCTGTCATGGGGAAGCCACCATTCAGTAAAGCACCACTTGCCATAGTTGAGACCATATCAACACACATTGTCATCATATTCTGTTAAAAAATAGCAAATGGTAGAGACATTTGACCTTATATTCCAAATACATCGAAGACCATCATGTGCCGAATTAAAGGCCGTTTAATGTCTCTCCTTGTGGCTGTAACTAGCATCAGAACAACCATTGCTATCTGTGGACTAGATAGTAAAAACTATGACACAGGCTGGCCTGTAGATAAACATATGAGGGACCTCACATTATTTTTCACAGGACCTCATCCATACAATCGAAAGATGCAAATATTCACACAACATGTGTGCCAAGGAGTCTTCTTCCTGAAAGCAAGTGTAATTGCATTTGTATAGACTCAAAACCCCTGACAAGGCATTGAGATGTTTTACTTCGGGCAGCACATTACGCCGCAACCCTAGATTAGTGGCTAATCTAGTGGTTATTGGTTGTTGTTGGCTATTGGGATAAGTCTTGTTCTCTCAAGGACACCATTCCATTTGCTCTAGTGTCTTTGAGGCAGGATAAATCGATAGGGTTAGATCTGATCATTGGGGGTGGGCGCGCGGGCTATGTATATGGTGGGATTAACAGATAGTCTCGGGAGATTAGGTATTGTTATATTTTTAGGGGTATGGTTTCAAAGAAAGAGTGGCTATGATCTATGAGAGGCGGTGTGGGTGTTTGAATGAATGAACGTGAATGACTGTAACTCTGATAGGTTGCAATTCTTCGGGATAGACTTTTTCCATGCCTAAATGCATAAACTTGTCCATAATATAGAATTGTTCTCAATCATGTCCATTGTTTTTCTTAGTCTATCAGGAGAAAGACAAGGATGTGGGGTGGTCTGCGCATTTGTCTTTAATTGAGCTGCCACCAATGTTCAATAAAGTGCCAACTTTCCTAAATTTAGAATCTCATTAACCGACATTGTTGCAACATGATGTAATAAGTTTCAAATTTTTGACTCGACAGGATCCTCTGTGGACATTGTGTTTTATAAAAGCACACCGTCGCTTTATAGCAAGCCTACTCACTTGCTGTGGTTGGATTAAATTCACTCTCATTGACACACTGTCTTTTCTTGTGTCTTGGAGAAGTCATATACAAGAATGTATATTTTGTTTGACAGCTTCTACTTAGCAGTGCCAACCTGAGTCTTCGTCTCCTGCATCACTGGTACATTTCCATTGCCCACATTTCAGTGAAGGCAGTTTTAATTTCAAATGTAGTGGATGCTTGTAGCTCATCAGGTGAAGAACCTAGTAAAACAACAGTATTTTCACAAACTCACCCCATATCTCCCACTGTGTGTACATCTTTTTTCAGACTCTTTTAAGTACGTTACATAAATTCAACAAAAAAAGACACTGATGGTCATAAAAGGGGAGCCATGCTTCAGTGCATCAGAGCAGTGTGTCTGGGGATGGTGGACACTCTTAGAAAGAGGAGGTGACTCTGAACCCCAATGTCTTCTGCTATTCATGTGAGGGTTTTGGACAATATTCGATTCTTCATGCATTTGAGCCTCGACTGATTAGATCAGTCGTCTTCTCGGTACATGTCTATAGTGTTCACAACAGTCCATCTTTCTTGTCACCATAGGTAGTCATCATTTCTTGTCACTGGAGGTAGTTGTCATTGACTACACTGTGCATTTCAACTCATATTTGTTTCTCATTTGTGTGATTGTTGGTTTAAGTAGTAACCGTTAGTTAACTTACTGACCACATTATTTGAGATACAGGGATTTTAAAGAATGTATAAAAAGAAAGCCAGCACTATATTAAGTGTCTGTTGTATGTTGTAAGATATGATTGAATATGCCACTTAAAATTTGAGGTAAATATATTGAAACAATGGACCGTAAGCAGCAGACATAGCAGTTTTTACTTTCCATTGTGATGTGCTTGTGTAAAGAAGCTGATGTAAGTTAAAATCAATGAACTCATGTATACCTTGCAATTACATTTCAAATTAAGAATCTCAGAAGACCTTAGCTGTTATTTATATGTATATATTTATTGTGCATTTTATAAAGTGCTTGGTATATTATCTCAGTTACTCTAGACCATTATTAAAGGATGGGGATGCACAACTCTCTAGAATGTCATGAACAGCAGGAGTCAAACTGCCAAACACCCAGTAGCTAAATATAATTTTCTAGTATTAAAGATAACAAGGATCCACAAATTGAAACTCCAATTTTCCGTGAATCACAAAGTTAATAATTAAGTATGCAATTATAATTATGGACGACAATCTACTGATGTGACATTAAGAGCAGATGTAACACCAACATACCATTCTAAGCACAACAATATCAAATGATTGACTCAGAAATTCTTTATTCAGTCAAATACTGACTATAAAAGCTCAAGCTTAAACCAATACATGTTAAAACCCAATCCAGAGACCCCAAAAGCATGATTTAAATTTGCTAAAAGGTCACAGCGGGCATAAACCACAAAGAAAGAAAATGTTACACTTTTATAAAGAATATTTTTTCCTCAATTTTAAAGCAGTAATTGTGTAATTTAAAACAGAGAAGCAAATTATTAGGGTAGACAAACATTGTAAAAAATGTAAACCTACCTGATATGTCTTTAACTTCATTTTGCTTAAAATGGGGTGCAAAAAACGGATTCGTAAGGAACAATACAATGTGCAAAAGAGCATAAAGTGTGATGTGGATTGATTGACAACAGCGTCACAAGGGCAACATGGATGCTTAGCATACCAGGATCCTGTCCTAGGAAATGCTGCTAAGAAGTGAACCAAATTAAATCATAAACGTGGGAGATAGAATCTATACTCAACGTTAGTAATCCAGGTTAGGTATGGTTCCATCCCCATAGAGTTAGAAATAGGCACATACCTTACTACTGTGGACATGTCGAGCTCCTTAGCAATTCTAGCATTTTCTCTGCTCTCCAGGAACTTTTCTTTTTCCAACTCCTTAGACCTGGAGTTAATACTACCTGGGCAATCAAAGATATTGCTCAGAACCAAGCTGGAAAGGGTGTTTTTGACATATGCCAACCAGGGGCTGGCCATCATTTGGGTAGAATTCATACAATCCTCTACTACCTTACATGAGAACCTAGTCTTGGGGGTAGACCAAAGTTTCAGCCACAGTATTAGAGGGGCCAATCTAAGTTGATCCTCAAAATACCCAAGACCAAGTTCCTGGTGTAAAATAAAGCTAGGTGAGGTTTTGGGGATGGCTAAGGGTATGCACAGGAATTTATTTTCGGCAGTCTGAATGTTACCCAGGCTCGCACATCCCCATACGCCGGCATTGTATGTTCCAATTGCAACACATTTGCTTTTATAGAGGGTAGACATCTCTCTTATGGGCTTATGCCCTAACCTTTTTGCAAATCCATAGATTAGATAGATAGGCCACCTTCTTCGGAGTTCTCGACACAATTATTCTATCCCAACTCAAATTTGCAGAAAATAAAATGCCCAAATAATTAAAACTAGATGTTTTAGTGATTAGAGTTGTCCCAATAAAAAAAAATTGGATTTTGTTTTCTGCGGGCCATGGGTCATTATGAAAAATTTACCATGGTAAATCTTCAAATTTAGGTTCCCCATAAAAACATTAAAAGCATCTAAAAGTGCCTGCAGTCTGTTTGCTGTACGTGCAATAAGAACCACATTGTCTGTGTATAAACATACAGGCACCATACATGGGCCTATTTTGAGAATGTCTTTTACCCCTAAAGTTAAAAAAGACTTGAGAGCGTTTATTTAAAATAAAAATAAAAAAGGTGCAAAAATGCACCCTTGTTCACCCCTCTTGTAACCTTAATAAAATTTGGACAGTCACTATTTTGTGTATAATGGACTTTTCTAAATCCATTACAAAGGGGTCAATACCAGCCTGATTAATTAACCCCCATAACTTCCCTCTACTAACAAGGTCAAAGGCACAGCAGAGGTCCATGAAAGCCATTTGTGTGGTACCTCTCCTGGCCTTGATGTATTTTCCCAGAATTAAAGATACATTTAATGCCTGTTCAACAGTGCCTAAACCGGGCCTTAATCCGATTGACTCATTGTCCCTACCTTAGACCGCTAAAGGCCTCTTATTTGATTCTGAGGGTCTATGATAAGGGCAAGGTGTAGGGCCAATAGAAAATAAACAAGGTTCTTTCCAGCCTGTCACTTTCTGTTCTTGGCGCTGCCAGGAGTATCAAGACCTGTACCAGGGTGCCATTTGGCAACATTGGTGTTCCGGTTGTGACCAATAGCTACTAATAATTTAAGTCTATTATCATAATTCAGCCTCTGTGTTGAAGCATAAACCTAAAATTTTATGTGTTCACAGAAATCATTAAACTTTATGTTGCATTAATCTATAAGATTGGGTTTAAACTGAGGTGACATGTTGAGTGAAAAATTATGGTTTGAGATGCAATCTATAGCGATTGCCAGTGGCTGAGATTAATGTAAGCATTCCATCTATCACTTTGTTGTTGTTGCAGTTGACGCCCTATGTGTGATGGGTATGTCCAGACCTGGATCCCGTGCTCACTGTGCCACTGGAATCAAGCTATCCCTGGCTGAAGAGCCCATAATAAGGGCAAAACCAGTCCTAGTTTGCTTGTATTCCAGTTCAGGGAGGACTTGGCTTGGCAGTTCAGGCTAGACTGTTCCCATTGGAGCAGGGTCAAGGCTGAGTTGCATATGGCTGGGTCCAAATTGAGGTAGACTGGTGGACAAAAAACGATGGATTGAGATGCGGTCCGAGCGATTGCCATTAGCTGAGATTAATTCAAGCATTCCATCCATCATCTCATTGTTGTTGCATTAATCTATAAGGCATTATAGATAAGGAGAAAATATTGGACAAAAGGACAGAAATTTAATTACACTCCCTGTTTTACTTTTTGCCTCTGCGTCACCAAGCAAAAGATAACTTCTCACCAGTTGGGACATCCTGATTGGTCCAAATGGTAACCGATCAGTGTACTGGGAACAAAAAGCATATTGGTCAAGCATGGGAATGTCCATTCTGCACCTACTTCAATTTTAGGTCTTGGTATTGACTGAGCAGCTGTAAAAAGCCCTACTGCTTACAGTATACATAGAATGGACTTTGGGGCCGCCCTTTTCTACTGCTGGCTTTCTTCAACCAGCCCCTTTCATCCATGGGCTTGTGACTTTATCAATCACGTTTAGCTCATTGGAGTAAACATCTCTTACCTAATGCTATTGGCTGTTAGATGTATCCATCCACCTCCACACCAGTGCTTGCATTGGTCTACATGAGGGACTTCTTCACAACTATATCTTTGCATGTATGCCTCCGTTGGCTCCCTCACATATGGCTCATTCAAATGTGCTAACTGTGCATGCTTCAGCACATTAAGCCCAGTCCTATTGACTTTGTCAACTATTTTTTCCATTTGGGGCTGCAGGATGATCTAACTTGGTCCTCAACCTATCCCCATTTGGGGACAGGGTGGGATGTAATGGTTCCCTCAATGCTATTTCTGTTTGCACATTGAAAGAAACCTGACCAACATTTAGTGAGTTTATTCCCACTAGGTGGAAGCGTAAATTAAAGAATCCGGTTGTGATGATTTTGTCAATGATGATAAAATTCTATATAAAACATCATATTTTTACCTTTTCCAAAAGTGAAATCTACATCAATAGTTTGTCATGAGAAAATTTAGTTGCAATAAGAAATGCGAAAAGTTAAATGGCAGATCACAAAAATGCTACGGTTACTGTTTTGAAGAGCTTATGGTCAATAATTTACTATAAACGTACTTGACTTTGATACCAGCCATGCTTGACATGGCAGCAAGGTAAAATGTTTAATTCTTGCCCCAATAATATATAAATGGGGGGCGTGGCTTGGACGGCAGAGCCGATGGCTGCCTGATCCCGTCGCTCTGTCGGGTGCGGAGCATCAGCGCTCGATTTCCCGAGATAATGGTATTATCGATGCCTTGATGTGATGGAAATTGATTTTGGAGCACTTGCTGCATCCATTGTTGACTTCATCTGAACTTTATGTCAGCAAATTCACGAAATCGGACCATGAACGAGTTTTCCCCGAGCTGTATGCTGTGGCTCAAAATGGCGGACAGAGCTGATCGTTTGTTGGAAGCCGTGGCGGTTAGATGAGATCACTTTGAGCCCTGTTGAAGATTGGCTTGTCATACCTACATCTTCATTTCATGTCCGGTGAGGCAACTGCTAATTAATTCATAACGGAGGGTCGATAATGCGAGCTAAGTGATATGCGGCCTGACCCTAAAATGGCGGCATTGCGCACCCGATGAGAGGAGTCTTTGTTCCTTAGACGCGCTGCATGGAATTAAAGGAGAACTTGTGAGCTGATGTAGGAGAGGACTGGTTGATTAACCTTGGATCGTTTCAATGTGGCGCCGCTCCGCAGATTTACTTCCGCACTGTTGTTTCTTGCCTGACCTTGACATGGTGCCTACATGAGAGGAAGGATCCCCGTGTATCTCTATCAAGATCCGACCCGACGGATGAGTGTGTTTGTTGCTGGAAGATCTTTGTTAGTATCTTTACTAAAGGAGATGCAGAAGGTTTGCATTTATGCTTTAGGTCTGTCTGAACCGATCTTGACACTGCTGGGCTCCTAAATGCCTCATATAGCAAATGGAGAGCTAGTATATGTTTGATCCTTTCCTTGGACAGCATTTTGATAAGAGAGGGGCTTTATATTAAACCAGAGTCATGTTTCTGACATTCAAGTGTGTGACGCCTTCAGTTATATGCTTGATTTAATTTTGGAAACATTTACTAGAGTAGCTCTTGGTGTCTCTTACCCCATAAGTGAAGCTGACGGAGTCAGATCATTCCCTTCTTACTGATTGTGCGACTCAGTGGTGTACATGCACTGAGGAGTGGATTTACTTTAGTTTAACGGCAGGCTGATATAGAGGGCATTGATCGATTACACAGGGCTCCATTGCTATCAGCCTTTTACCTGCATCTTCTCTTGTGCGAGTAAACCTAAACTGAGAAGGAATATATCCTTCCAATTCTTCACCGCTATAATGGCTGAAAAAGAGTCTAGAATGCAGTTTAAAAAACCAAAGGGGAACTGTTGAAGTAATGAACCCCAGGAGCCGGTGATGAGTGTTGAGCTGGGTTTATTACATGACAGCTACACAGCAGAGACAGCAAACAAGATCCCCAACAGCTGGGTCCAACTGCCTTCTTGAACTCTTCAAACCCCCAGAACAGAGTGACAATGCATCCAGGCAACCACCAACATTCCACCCGTCATAGCCTGGAATGCATCACACCATTGCACACTATTGAGAGCATAACATATCCTCTCTTCTTCAATAACAAATTAAAAAAACAATAACAACACTCATAACTAAAAGCATAAAGATGGTACATGCTTGCACAATAAAAACTATTTACATCACAATTAGTATCTCTTGAGGACAGCTTAGATTTAGGCATGAAAGCAGATTTAGGCATGAAAGCTTGTTACATCACAATAGGTATTTTTTGGGATCACCTTAGGTCTTGTGCTCCTTCTAAGAGGAACTTGTAAACCCACAGTTTCGGAAGACGATGGTACATTAGAGGGACATGGCACGACATTTTTCACTTTTACAATCTTTCCTACATTCCACCAGTTGCCTCCCTCAACTTGTACAGCATTTTTCCCCACCCGCGTGACTAACACAGGTGGACCAAACTTACTCTCTCCCTTTTTGACATGAATGGAAGATTTAACGCGGACCAAATCCCCAATGAAAACAGGTACAATTTTTGCTGATTTTTTTTTGTCAAACCACAATTTTTGTTTGCTTTGGGATTCTATAACATTCTCTTTCACCACTTCCATAAGACTGTCAACATTGTGTACGGATTTACCCCACTTGTTCATCCATCCTGGTCTAAAACTAGTATTGGCTTTTCGCCCTCTCAAAAGTTCAAAAGGCGAAATTTTGGTAGTGGAGTGTGGAGTGGTCCTGTAGAACCAAAGCATGCTGTTCACAGAGTTCACTACATCACTGTTGGAATGTTTTGCCCATCTGATGCAGTCTCCCACAACTCAATTCATGCGTTCTACAAGACCATTCGATTGTGGATGGTACAAAGAGCTTTTCACATGCTTTATGTTGCATGACTGCAAGAAAGACTCAAACGCAGTACTAGTGAACTGTGTCCCGTTATCTGTCACCACCGTTTCTGGAAAACCTTCCCTCATAAACACATCCTTTAAAAAAACAATGACACTAGCGGAGGAAGTTTCTCTGACAAATTTCAATTCGGGCCATTTAGATGCATAATCTATTAACACCACTATGAAACGAGAACCTCCTTGTAGGTTTTCTAAAGGACCTACAATGTCCAGCCCCAACTTGGACCAAGGAGTGGAAGGGCATTCAATGGGATGAAGCGGTGGTGTGACTACTTTTAGACCCTTGTCAGCAGACCTGCATATAGTGCACACATCCACCACGTCATGCACATCACTGTCCATGGAGGGCCACCAAAAACAATCTCGAACCCTACGCTTGGTAAGAGTCGAGCCCAAATGTCCCTCATGTGCTTTGACAATAATACTTCTTCTGAGGCTATGTGGAGGGATAAGTTTGTCTCCACGTATCAAAACGCCCCCTCCATAGAAATTTCAGATTCGACTTTCCAAAAAGGCTGCAAATATTGGGGAAGAACCCGTTCCCTAGGCCAACCGGTTCTAGCATACTCACACACTTGTTGCAAAATTTCATCATTAGACAGTGCAACTAACCAACTTTCCTCGGTACCTAGGCTGTGTTCAGGTAAGTCAATTGCAGCAATGAAACAGTCATCTGAATCCTCATTACTGTAATCCGCAACAACACACTCCTTCCCTATATCACCCATGGGGAACCTAGATAAAAAATCAGCTCTGACATTCCTGCCCCCAGACACATGGACGACGTCAAATTGGTACTGCATCAAGCGGGAAACCATCCTTAGAATCCTAGGAGAACAGCTCTTACTGGTGCCCGAACCAAGTATATTTACAAGGGGTTTGTGATCCGTCCTTAACAGAAAACGTCTTCCCCAGACATAAGAACGAAACTTTTCTATTGCCCAAAGACAAGCCAATAACTCTTTTTCAATTACAGAGTATTGACTTTCACCATTCCTTAAAACTCTAGAAGCAAATGCAATCGTAGATTCACCACCCAGTGAATCTTGTGTCAAGACTCCCCCCAGACCCACTTGACTCGCGCCAACCGTGATACAGGTTGGTAACGAAGGATCGTAAGGCTTAAGGGCACCACTATTTCTAAGGCACTCTTTAACTAGGCTCAGAGCTGAAACACACTGTTCTGACCAACAAAAGGCAGCACCTTTCCTTAGCAAAGTGCTAATGGGGCGTACTATAGAAGCATAGTTAGGAATGAACTTAGAATAATATTCGAGCAGACCTAGCAAGGACTTTACACCCGTTTTGTCAACAGGATTCGGAGCACAAAGAATCGCATCCAGCAATCCTTGTCTGGGTCTAATACCCTCTCCCGAAATGTGGTGACCTAAATATTCGATTTCATCGCACAGAAACTTACATTTTTCTGACCTAGCTACTACACCATGATCTTTGAAAATCCCCAGAACCTTCCTCAGTAGAACATTATGTGAGGGAATGTCTTTCGTGTGTATGAGGACATCGTCTTGAAACTCAAGGACGCCATCGATCCCCCCAAGCATGCCTTGCATGACCCGTTGGAAAACTGAAGCTGCCGAGGCAAGACCGAACGGCATCCGTTTATATTGAAATGTGCCTAAGGGAGATATGAATGCAGTGAGGTGACGTGATTCTGGCTCTAGCTCGATCTGATGGTATGCGCTGGCTAAATCTAGTTTTGAAAAGTAGCGAGACCCTCTGACACTTGAAAAAAGATCACAAATTTTGGGTAGTGGGTGAGAATCTATCCATATTTCTCTGTTAAGAGCCCTCAAATCCACACAGACGCGCAACTTGCCACAATTCTTGCGTGCGACGACCAAAGGCGAAAGCCACAAAGAAGATTCTGTTGGCTCAATTATCCCTTGATCGCACAAAGACTTCAGCTCTGTTTCGAGATCATCTCGCACGCTGAAAGGTACACCCCTTAACTTGTGTTTTACGGGAGAAGCTCCATCTTTGACAACAATCCTGTGCTTAAAACCTCGAATAGTACCAAGGTTACCAGAAAAAACTGATGGAAAAAGATCCTCCCACTTGACCAACCATTCCCCTTCAGAGACAACAAGAACCTGTTCAGCACAACCAGGTTTGAGGATCATGCCAAACAGGCCTTGGTGATACCATCCCAGGATGTTCAATCCCTTGACGGCCACATAAATTTTTCCTGAAATTTTCCTTTCTTTAAAAACTAGGTCATCCTCGAAGTAACCCATAAGATCGATTTTGCGACCCTCGTAGGAGACTGGTGAACGATCCGGAGGTTGAAGAGATCTGTCACACCATGTCTCACGAAAAAGTTCTTTAGTCAACATGGTAATTCTTGCCCCAGAGTCGACCAGGAGATTAAGTGGTTTCCCACCTACATCAATTACCACAATAGGATCTACGCATTCGATGGGATCATTGACATTAGAGATATGATCACAAGTTTCCGTGACTACAGAAACAATTTCAGGGTCAGATTCATAATCAGACTCCAGAACACAAGCAACAGACCTTTTCTGCTCATTGAATTTCTTTTTGAAACAAACTTTTGCAAAATGTCCTGTTTTTTTACAGTAACTACAGACCACGTTGGCACCCGGACATCTTGTACCCTTTTGATGTGGTGAATTTCCACACCTGTTACCACACCATCTGATTCTCCCATCAAAGAGAAAGCTGACATGAGTAGTACGATGGATATGATTCTTAAAAAACTCGCAGATGTACATGATCTTGCTAAGTCCACCAAACAAAATACGGACACTATGCAGTTAGAACTTACGGCAATCAGAGCAGACATGAGTGCAATCAATTCTAAACCGGCAGCAGCTGAACAGAGAATCAGTGATGTTGAAGATGTTTCTATTAAAACCAGCAAAGAGATGAAATCCTTTAGTGATACTACAGCCACCCTCAGAAAACAAACAGCCGAACATGAAGATAGAAATAGAAGAGGTAACATAAGGATTTTAGGTGTTCCGGAAGGCTCAGAAGATTCAGCAGATTCATGTATAGCTTTTCTGGAAGACTGGATACCTCAGTTTACTGGTATAAAATGTTCGAACCCTTTTGAGTTAGACCGTGCACATAGAGTGCCAACTTTTAATTCTTCTTCACGTCAAATAACCCGCCCTATTATCTGTAAGCCACTGAGATTTCAGCACACTGAAGCTATCCTCAGCTTTGCCCGTAAAAGTTGCCAACTGATTTGGAATGGACACAAAATAATTTTTACGCAGGACTTCTCCAAGCCTACAGTGGATACCAGAAAGGGGTTTCTCATCCTGAGAGACAAACTCAGAGCTAATAACATTCAATTCTCCTTTGTAGGCCCAACTAAATTTAGAATCATAGCCAATGATCGCCGTCACTACTTTACGGTCCCTAAAGATTTGCTGAACTTTCTAGAAGGGTCACCACCTCAAGACATGGACTCTGCCCAATCTTCCTCCAATAGAAGAAAGTCATGATATCTACATATCCTTTATTAACCGGATAACAGTTAATGTTCATTCTGTGCTTAGTCAGTGGTTGTAGCACTGTATAAACACGTAATCTGTTATTTTATGTGCTTAGCTAGTGTGGGTTTGAGAATTTTGTGGTCAGATCTTTACTCATAGATGTGTTTTCCAGACATAGAGTTTGATTTTTGCTGCTACACTCATTGAGTTATAAGATGGTTAAAAGGGGTGGTTACTTTACTTCTTGCCCTAGATAGAAGCCTTGCTTATGAGCCAGATTGCCTCTTATGACGTTCTGATGTCCTACTTAATCTGATTCACTTCATATGTAAATCTCTGGAAATCTTAATAATGTTGTTGTAACTCAATATCCGCTCGACAGTTTGACGCTCCTGTCGTCACACCTCCTACATTTGTGGTTTGCAGGGTTGGGTGGGGAGGGAGGGGGGTGAGGGGTGTTTGGGTTTGGGGAATCCCCAGAATATGAGGAATGTTACTAGATGTGCTGTGTTTTGTTTCTTGGGTATTCCCTTTTGTTTTTTTATTATTTTGTTCCTTCTCTTTTCTTCTGTTCGCTGTCTTTTCTCTATTATTGGTCGGGCTGTACCTTGGCCCTATTAGACAAGAGTACCTATGTGCTATTTCAAACATAATTATGGTTGGCATTTATAGTTTCTTTCTTGCCACGACAGGTTATATTTATGCAGTTATTGCATTTTATGAAAATGACTTAGGGGCCGATCCCGATCTCGGCCGGTAGGGCTCCGAATCGGATTCGGCTTAACCGGATCCGATTCGGAGCCCTATTTCCCGACCGATTCGTACGTGCGTCCGGGCGAGCGAGTACGATGCGAAATCGCCGACCGACTCGTCCGGGCGTCCCGACCGCTCCGACCGACTCGATCCCGGGTCTAACCGCACCGACCGACTCGCTCGGACTCGACTCGCACCGCGCAATGGAGATGTTCCCCGGCCGGGTAAGTACGATGCGCGCCGCGAGCAGTCCGACCGAGCCGCGCACTCCGGCACGAAAGAGCAGTCGGAGCCGTACTTTGGGGGTCCGTGTCGGACCCCCATGTACGCGTAGCCACGCGAGTCGCACACAGGGGGGACCCATGGGTCCCCCCTACCTGTGCGTGTACAGCACGAGTCGCTTCGCCGCGTACACGCTGTAGGGGGCGCCCTTGTCCGCCTCGCACCCATTGAGTCAATGGGAGCCCGCGTACGCGTTGTACGACAGGCTCCCATTGACTTCAATGGGAGTCCGACCGAATCGAGTCCGATGGCATACGTGCGCATCGTACTCGTTCGGTCGGGCTGCACGGGTCCGAATCGGTCGGAAATCTCTCCGGGTCCGGCTCGGTCGGAGAGATTTCCGGCCCAAATCGGAATCGGCCCCTTAGTGTTTACTGTGGAAGTCAGCACCTCTTCTATAACGTACGTGTTTAGTACACCTTGTTATCAATCGTATTTGTGATGGCACAACCTAGGTCATGCAATATTGCAGAGGATCTCAATATAATATCATTAAATGTTAAAGGGCTCAATCACCCAATTAAACGCCGAAAAATATTTGATTATTTAGCTTGAACCAAAGGGGACATCATTTTACTACAAGAAACAAAATTATCTAAAGAAGATGCTACTTTTATTAAGCATAATAGGATTTCACAAATTGCTTGTTCACCGGCGGATCATAAAAGGAATGGGGTGATCACCTTGATAGCTAAAAAAAGCCCACCTAAGGAAAGGAGAAGACCTCATACACGTGGTGAATATATATGGCCCCAACACAGATGATCCAGACTTTTGGGAGGTTATATCAAAAACTATAGAGGATCTTCCTCAGGAGGATCTTATCATAGTTGGTGGAGATTTTAATATTCCGTTAGATCCGATAATTGACAGACAATCCAATTGCAAATACCACCCCACCAGATCGCATGCCATAGTTCATACTATATGTTCTAAATGTAATCTCAAAGATGCATGGCGCCTTTAACACCCGGATTCCAGAGACTATACTTTCTACTCCGCTCCACATAATTCATATACTAGAATTGAATACATTCTCATTTCAGGCTCATTCACGCATTTAATTGAACAATCAGATATATCCCCTAAGCTGGTGTCGGATCATTTGTGCATTAGTGTTAAACTGACGGGCAGTCATAATGAACCTTCGCCAAAAAGATGGCGCTTCAATAATGATGTCTTATCAGACCCTGAGGACAAAAAGAAAATTGAAGAGACTGTAATAGATTATCTTAAGCATAATGACACTGCTGAAATTAACGTTAATACCCTACTGGATGCTCTGAAAGCCACCATTAAGGGGAATAATTATTGAAATTAAAATGAAAATAAACAAACACTGGAATGCTGAATTAGTTAAATTAGAACTTGAAATCAAAACCCTGGAGTCTTCCTATGCCAGTTCTTTAAAAGATAATTCTATCCTCACATCACTAATGCAAAAGAAATATGAATATAATAAAATTCTGAACGAAAGGGCGGGAGTATGGGTAAACAAATTTAAAGCCCTTAATCTTTGCGAAGCTAATAAGGCGGGCAAATTACTCGCTTCATATCTTAAACACAAACAGAACCAGAATGTTATCTCATCCATCAAGGATGTCAGCGATCATGTACACACAAAACGGAAAGATATTTTAAACACTTTTAAATCCTTCTATGAGGATTTATATAAAAAGGGTCTGGAACTTAACTCAGAGATTTGTACCCAATACTTGAATAGACTTAGATTGCCCCATTTGACTGAAACGGACAAACTAGCGCTAGGAACACCAATCAGTGCAGCGGAGATTACGAATTCAATAAAAACCTTGAAAGGTAATAAAGCCCCGGGCCCAGATGGTTTTACAGCCATTTTCTATAAAACCTTTTCAGACCAACTACTACCGACCATGCTGAGAGTTTTTAATAATATAGCTAATGAAGGGCGTATGACGGACTCCATGACAGAAGCTAACATAGTAGTCATAACTAAAGAAGGAAAAGATCCCCTACTCCCAAAGAACTATAGACCAATATCCCTCATCAATGTTGATTGTAAAATCTATTCAAAAATCTTAGCTACAAGACTTAACACTGTTCTGCCACATTTAATAAGTAACTCTCAAGTAGGTTTCCTTAAAAGTAGCATGTCTAACAATAACACTCAATTGCTATGTCATGTTTTAGAAAATGCTGCGTTTAAACCAGATCCGGCTATTGCTATTACATTGGATGTAGAAAAGGCCTTTGATAGAGTCTCTTGGGCCTTTTTAAAACAATGTATGTATACGTTTAATTTGGGAGAATCATATATAAAAATGATAATGTCCCTTTATTTAGCGCCATCGGCTCGTGTTGCGATTAATGGATCTCTTTCGGAGTCTTTTACTCTTCAACAAGGCACTAGACAGGGTTGCCCCTTGTCTCCATCTTTGTTTTTGCTGGCGCTGGAACCGTTAATTCAGGATATTAAGATGAATTTGGATATAAAGGGGGTAGGTTTTAAAGATATTCAGGTTAAATTAGCTGCCTATGCGGATGATATCCTAATTATGACTGAAAATCCGGGTCCTTCAATTACTGCTTTGATGGCTACGATTGCAGAATACTCCGTACACTCAGGCTACAAACTTAATAGAGACAAATTGGAAGTGAAACCCTTGAATGTGCACTGCACCAAAGACATTTTAGGTAATTCGGGCCTGGCATGGCAATCCGGATATATAAAATATTTAGGGATCGAATTTAGTTGCAATATTATTGATACCCTGCATCACAACGAGAAGGTAACTTTGGAAAAGATTACAAAACTTCTGGATTCCTGGTCACCAAAATTTATAACATGGTGGGGAAGGGTAGAAACCATAAAAATGACGATCACACCTTTGGTTAATTATCTTATAAACATGCTCCCACTTCGCTTGACAGAGGACTTTCACCATAAACTAGACACTTTCAAAGTTTCTATGGCGTGGCAAAAAGGCTCGAATTGGTATCAAAAAATTGAGACTTGACAAATCCTTGGGTGGAGTAAATCTAGTGGATTTTAAATTGTATCAATCAGCGTTTCTTGCAAAGCAAGGTTCCTATTGGATTTCGCCCCCTGCTCACTATAATCCGGTGTGGTTAGATGTAGAAAAATCCATTCTTGATAATCTCAATCCTCTGGCATTACTCACCTCTAACCAGCTCTATCCAAACAGATCTAAATCTATTTTCAAAAACACAAAACTGGCACTTCTGCTGATAGATAAGAAATTAGACGTAAGTATTAGGGGTTCTAAGATGGAATCTTTATGGCTTAACCGTAGAGAATTGTATAAAGGGAAAAGTTTAAACTTTGATGATTGGATCAATCAGGGTATCTTCTTCCCTTATCAGCTGGAACACTCTTCATATCCCGTGACGTTTGTAGATCTTCAAACCAGTTATAAATAAGACAAATTCGAATTTGATACTTTTTTTAAAGTAAGAGCGGCAATAACTAAAGCCAAATTTCATAATGTGCTCCCATCCTTACCAATGTTTGTGGCACAGATTAATAAACTAAGCCACCAAGTTTCACATATCTACAAACTTCTCCGCCCTAAAACTTCCAAACTCAACGATAATCTTGTTACTTTTTGGGATTCGCACTCTACCAACCCGATACCCGATTCTTTATGGCCACAAGTGTGGAATTCGATAACAAGCAATAAAATATCCCCAGTACTATCTCAAACTAAATATTGGCTTATGTACAAGGCATTTTGGACCCCAGCTCGACTACACTCTCTTCGTATTCGTGATGATCCATTGTGTTGGAATTGTAAAGAGGATGGTGACTTAGCCCATCTTATTTTACATTGTAAGGCTGTGTTGTCCTTTTGGGTCAAGGTTTTTGTCTTTCTTTCCAAAGTATTCAAATGTGAGTTAAAAAGAGAGTTTTCTGCACTAACTACTGGTTTTTTAATGGTTGATTCATGTAATGATACGGACAAAGCCCTTTTGGATCTTTTACTTACGTCAGCAGTGAAGATGGTACTTAATAATTGGAAAGACACACACAAGACTTCATATAAAGGATGGATGAACTGGGTTATTCACCTTAGGGGTGCAGACAATATTGCGCTACAGTGCTCTCCATGGAAACCCTTGTTTAGATAATTGTGGAATTCCTTGGACATTTACTTCAATACACACAAACCTCCGTGAACATTCATGCTTCGTTTGTATTCTCTGTAATATTATGTTTATAATATTTGATGCTCTGTTTTTCATTATTTTTTGTGTTTACAGTGAACCTCCCAACAGTTGTATACTAATGCTATTAGTCCCTCAATATAGGTTTCTCTTGCTGTTTATTATCTAACTTTCTTCTCTTCTTTCTCTTTCTTTTCTTTTCCTCTTTTCCTCTTTTTTCTTTTCTTTCTTTTTTCTTTTCCATCTTTGGTTACATGGTTTGGAATACTAATTTTGGTATATTGCAAAGTTTTATGCGATGATAGCTTGTTACTTTGGCACGAATATTCAGTTTGTACATTATTCCAAACTTGTCATTTTTGGTCATCTTTGTATATTGTGGAAAATTCAATAAAGTATTTGAAATTAAGGAAAAAATAAATAATAAATAAACAAATAAATAAATAAATAAAATATAAATAGGAACATGATGATCCTGCAAGCTGATTATAAATCATTCTCTGCGATTATAGACAATTGTTTATGCAAGTATAACTCATTAAAATGACAGTGTATTTGTAAGAGAAGATAAATCAAGTGCAATGTAATGGAGGTTTTTTTTTTTTTTAAGTCTGGCCCAGAGGCAGCTTTAGCTGTTTTGGCAGCCTCATCAAAACAATCAAAACATGCTTAATTAAAGAATAGATACATCTATAGATAGACATAGATGCTTTGGGTCACCTCTCTTCATCCATTAGGCTATTCAATTGCCATTCATATTTCCCCACCACAGCTTAAAGCATGGGTAAGTGTACCAACCACTTCAATTACTACCTCGCTTTGACTGAGTGGCAGCATTTTGCCTGTTTACATTCACCTAAAAGTAAAGCACTTCAGTGTCCATTCTTTTGCATCGGTACTTTTTGTTGCCACTGCTATTTTCTTGCACTCTTTATCCATTTTATTTTTCTAGTCTTCTTTGCATGCTTAAGCTATTTCTTCAGTTTACAATAATTCAAAGCCACCGGCACCTTTTCTTAGTGCAACTAAGAATAAGATTTTTATTTTATGTGCATTAAAACTGAAAAGGGTTTCTATATCGGTTTTAAGAGCACATGCCTACTGTAAGCACCATACTGTTGAATTAATATTATATATTTGCACTGGCTATTTTTTTCATCAAAAAACGTTATTGCACACATATAAATGCTAAATCTAGGCAGTGACATGTTTTCTGTTTTTTCTTCTTTTTTATTTTCTGTGGCACATGTTTGCAAAAAAAACAAAAAAAACAACACATTACCAAAGCCAGACCTATTGACTTTGCTAATGTTTTTTTCAGTTTGTTTTCTTGTTCAGTTATAAAGAAACACATTTGAATGAGTTATTGCCATGTGCATGGTCTCAATACAGATAATTCAGCAGTCAATATATCATGTATTACTTTTTGTAAGTTTGGAAAACAGCAAATGGTTATTTTATTATAATATTAAAGTACGATGGAAATGTGGCTCACCCTGCTCAGAGCTCATAACTGACAAGTGTTGTGACCTCAAAGTCAATCCCGATAAGGCCAGCTCAGCCTTTCTTCCTTCCGACGTCGATGACTTTGTACCATTACATTGGGTAAAAAGGGTACCTTCAGTTTACAGTGCTTGGATACTGTGATGTGCTATATTAAAAAGTTATTATTGTATCTTCATTTTTCTGTTATTTGGTAGCTAAGTTGCTGTCAGTTTTACAGAATTTTGTGTTTTCATTAATATGCGTATGCATTCTGGATATTTATGTTTTATTTACGCGCAGGTGGTTGTTGGTGACAATAATAAATCAGCACCATGTGCTAGGAAGAAGGCAGTGGAAACAATAGAGGACTCGTGGTATTAGATGTCAATTCTTTTGCAGAACTTGGAGAAGAAATTCCGAATAAAGGGCAAATACACATTCCAAACCTAAATGAACAATTATCGTGCCCTTTGCTGTATATTTTAAGCTTGATTGCTTATCTGCCAATTTTAGCACGCATGTTATACATTAAGGAATGAAGCTCCCGTGAAAAAATTGCCTATGTGAGAAAAAGACAAACAACAGACTAACCATCTGGGCCTGAATGTCAGCTGTGAGTTGCTAGGTGCTGCTGATCCCCATGTTGCACTGTACATGGTATGATCTTTGGTTCAGTTCCAAATATTCCACTGATTTTGTAGTGTGGTTGCTAGCTTGTAATTTTGCACTCATTATCTAAACAGAAAGACCATCACAACACTCTTATCTGATATACTACTCATCACTCATGCCACAGTAACGCCATTAAATCGATGTGGTGGATTACACAGGTGACAAACCTCACAGTTACGAGTGGCGGCTCCTCCGCTAAGGCGGAGGAGCATCGCCCTACTGCTTTGCAGCAGTGAAATAAAGGAAAAATAAAATGATAATAACTTGATGTTATTATAATTTTATTTTCTCCTGCTGTGGCAGCTTTGTGGGGCAAGGTGAGGCTCGTGGCACAGGGGGAGGAGTGGAGTGCACACACTAAGTGCACATGACCGCCGGCCATCTCAGGCCGGCCAAACAGTCACGCACACTTTGCATGTTCTCCACCCAGGCTGCATTACAGCCTAGGTGGAGAACATGCCCAGGTTCCCATTCCCCATCTGAGCACCGAACCATGGAGCCCGGGCGCTTCCTATTGCGGCCCGAGTTGGATGCGAGGAGAGATGGAGGAGAGACGCGGCTATAAGGTAAGTTTTTTATTTTCATATTTTTTAATACTACCCTGCCCCTCCACCCCCGATCCATGCCGGCTGCTACTGACAGTTACACAGGAGTAAAATTACAAAATCGTAGCCTTTTGGGTTGCTTTCATAGCTCTAGTAGGACGTGAGAGCAGTGCACACAATGTGCTCACCTGACAACACTGGATTATGTTGTATCTTGAGCCCTGGCCCACCAGCTTGCACCTTGCTCTGTGGACACTCCACTTCACATGAGTAAAATCTTCTGCCGGGTGGGAATGTCCCAGCCCACATGGCTATCTCCTGCCTGCTGTCCAGTTGTGAAAAATGTGCACGACTAAAGTCATGCAAAAATACTCATCTTGATTGAGCGCTTAAAGCGCCATGTGCACCCTGACAAATGACTGTGATATAGGTATTGTCAGGGCCGGACTGGCTACTGGGCCTTTCTAAGTCAAGAATGAAAAACCAAATGGTTTTAAAGTTTGCTTTAAAACCATTTGTTTTGCTTTCTTTACTTAGAAGCAAATGCAGGTCCCCATCAACATAAATCAGCCCCCACGGCAGTAAAATCGGGCCCCAGCTTGGCAGCTGACCAAAACGCCCGGTAGCCAGTCCGGCCCTGGGTATTATAGTTTTATGTATTACTGTTCTTTTACTATGGAACGTTGTATTAGTGGAATGGTTATATGTCATGATTTATGGATTGCTGAAATGGAATGTGATGATGTACCTGGGAGAGACTTGGAGGCTGCAGGCTGGGAAGCAGTCGTGGGTCCTTTCTACAGAATAAACTTCATGTTACTGGACTTTTCTCTGGTTTCCTGACTCATCATTTGACAGGATATCCAACAATGACCGTACCAATGGGACCTCCAGTCTTTGGGGGGGGGGGGGGCCGGGAAGGCCTGAGGAAACTTTTCATGTCTGGGCCATATGCGCCCTATGTACCTGTGCAAGTCTGATGATCATTCGATGGTCTGGCACAGTCTATGATTTAAATTACCTGGCAGGCAAACAGGAAGCCATTCTTCCCTGCTGATTGGATACGTAGGAGAATTCAGATTTGAAACCATCCCTCGAAGGCTACTGACACTCAGAGAGGTAGCACAAAAGGGTAACTCCCGTTAGATAATGTGGAGAATCTCTGCTGTCGCTGTGAGTACTCCAGTATTGTAGTACTGCAATACTAAAGTGCTTCTGAGCCCACTGAAAACACTCAGGTTTCGGTTCTTTCTGCATATAAGAAACCTTTTATAGTATGTACACATTACTGCATGCTCATAAAACGTATATACTGTTTAAAAATATAAATATACAAAGTGCTGAAATGTCAAACATTGGCAGCCCACTTACAGTAACTCGCAAAATGTCTGTTCACGCAGATTCTGCAAAGCTGTTTGTGGAATATTTAGAAATTGATTCAGCATTTAGAAAGAAAGTTCCTCTCTGACCTGCCTTCTATGGTATCATTTTCTTCTATATCCCTAATACCTTGAATTATTTAATATTGATATTAGGCGCCAGAGTAAAGATAAATATTCCCAGCATGTTTCTTTTGATCTGGCTAAATCAGGGCTTTTTGAGTGCCAAGTTCCTGAACGCCTATGTTCTCCTTAAAACTTTGCATTGTTCTTGGATTGAGATTATTCTGAATGTAGGAAAACAAAGTTGCTAAAACACTGAACATGATCTATTTCAGCTTTGTAAATGTTTTATTTATTTATTTAGAGAGTCTTAAAAAGCGCGAACATGACCCAAGGGTATCAGAGCGCTGTACAGACAAAAGCCATAACCCGTTCCATGAACATACATTATCAAGTAACGGCAAAAACAAAGATCCATCCAGCAAAACCCCCTGGCCGCTGGCCGCCCTTTAAATATCTCTGATTAATGCTTTCTGTTCTTTGTTCTGCATAAGTGGAGTCATTCTTATAATGGTCACAGAAGTCCTGGGGAATCCCATCGATAATACGGATGCCTGACTTCTCTTAATGTAGATGGAGATGACCTTTTGTAGGGCAAAGGAGAGAGGACCAGAGGAAGGATTCGGCATAGTATCAAAGGAGCCTGTAGGCACTTTTGGTGATGGTGTAGACCTGTGGAATCAGAGAAAGATTGGTAGCACGTGCACCTGCATGCGCCCAGCAAGCCAATCCGGTGGAGGCATGGGGGCAGATTTACAAGCCCCTTGCGCCACTTTTGCATCACTTTCCCTGTTAAAAGTGACGCAAAAGTGGCGCAAGGGGCTTGTAAATCTGCCCCTAAGATACGAACAGGCTGCACATCTGGGGGCATAATGAGGAACCTTTGAAGAGGTGCAGAAAATAGCAGTTCAGTAATGCACCATTTTGCTGTTTGTGTAAAATAGAATGCAGCAAACAAAAGCTCACTTTACAGAGAGATGAAATGGACTTTATAAACATTTATAAAATAGGTCTGACTTTTCTTTTGCTTACAAATCATTTTCCATGCGTCTAAAGATTTTAACTACTCAAAAACCTCCCTTTAAAAATAAGGCAAACTGATTTTTCACTGTTTTGTTTGCTGCTTATATAATAGAAAGAAAGCACAGTTTGCCTCTAGAGCAATATCATATATCACATTGGAAAACTGGAGACATCTAATTTCCTCCTTCTTTTATTATATAAATACAGCAAAAAAATGCATGTCAGCTTCTTAGTTCATGACTTACAGCAATGACCGTTGGCAGTGTTTTCCATTCCACACTATCAACAGCAATGGCACATGATTATTTGCCTTTTTTAACTCATTTCAAATGTCCTTCAATATGGTGCCTGCACTGCACACATAACTTCAGTTCTGTGCTCCATTTATTTTCCAACCGCCATTGTCTGTTGAACTGATCAGCCATTTAACTGCATCAGAAGAGCATCCCTTTTGTGCCTCTTTATTATTGTGTCTGGGCCATCGCCTCTCTCTCTTCAGTTTTCCAAATTGATGTGATTGTGCAATAAAGGCAATGCAAAATTGCTGCTTTTTATGTAATTATGTGAATGAAATACACAAGGTCCAAGACATTAGTCGGCTTCGTTCTGTACTGCTGCATGTTTTTATCAGAATATTACATCCATCTACAGATGTTGTTGACAAAGGGAGCCTGAGAGAGTGGCATAACGAGATAAGAAATGGGTGTGAGCAAAGCACCAGGCGCGAGACTACTTGAGTGCTGATAATTCTCATAATGTATGCCTGTAATTTTTAGCACAGAAGCTCTCGACCTTTCTCTCACTGGTGTCCCTTAACAAATTTCAGAATTTCTTTCCTGTCTGCCTATCGTACTTTCCTGACATTGCTCAAATAAGAAAACCAACAGACATGCACTCGGTTTCATAAACCCAGCAGTCCAGAGAACATCACGGGTGACAATGACAAATGTAGCTATTTGGCACTTGCAATCCGGAAAGCAGCTCAGGTGTTTGGCAAAACAAGTCCATGCAGTGGCACTGATTTTTAGGTCTTGCTTAGGCAGCGCATGCGCTGTCTCTTTCGAGACATGGTGTATCTAGTCTGTGGGCTTTCATTACGCCCGTCGCTTCTCATTGGTTCCTTCTTGTGCCGTTCTCAGTTCCTTGCTTTTGATTAGTGAAAGGTTGGTAATTGTCCCGCCTTTGGGTGTGTTGTTCCCTCCCATGGAGACTGCTCCTGTGGCGTGTTCCCATACTCCTTTGTTTATGTATGGTTTTATCGGGCACTCTTTTTTTCTTCAGGCTTGGCTTGTGGTTTTGCACGTTGTTTATTATGGAATTCCTCCTGTGTCATTTATTGCTTACCCCCTGACCGGTCTCCTTCCCGTCCCGCCACCGCGCCTTTACTGTGAGCCTCCGGTTGCCTGGTCAGTGGTGTGAAGTGAATTGCTCCCGCAATGTTTATTGCTTGTATCTTCCATTCTGTGCTCTGTTTTTCTGCTCCTTGAGCAGGAGGCATGTTTGTTTCTTCTGTCTCCCTTCTCAGTGGAGGGGGGGGTGCTCAGTCCGCCATGCCTTAGATTGCTTTGGGGTGACAGTGCTTCAATGTTTATGAATGGGTGGCATTGTAGCTGTTTTTAACTATTTGCGCCGTTGCCCTCCTCTGCACTATTGTCACATATTTCCCCAAAAGAAAATATGTCTACACTAAGTCACCCTCACGCACTGTAAAGTTTCCTGGATGTTTACATGTTGGTGTGCAGCGTGGAGTGTTAAAATGAGTGTTGGGGGAGCACTTGCCTCTCACTCCCCCACGTTACTGCTGCCATGACAACGGACGTCCGAAGGGAGCAGGTGACCTGTGACTGGAGGAGATACAGGGGCTGCACTTATTTGGCTCAGCTGATTGACCTCAGCCCTGGCACCCCTGCCCTTCTTGTCACCAGGCCCTGGCCTGCCCAAGTACAACTCATTTGTTTTCCGAAATCGGGTCACTTGTCCCAGCAGTCTTCAATCATGGCCCCATCCCAGAAAAACGATTGCACATATTAGGTAAAACATTGTTTTTTATGTGGCTAACTCATGTGCTTGTTGAGTACTGTTCGAATTCTGACTGCGAATGAAGCCCAGGTTGCCTTTACCGGTTCTTACTTGTAGTTTTTTGGTTGTGCCTCTTAGATATTTCAGGCAATGAGTAGCGGCACCCCAGTTCTGTTGAGAAATATGTCAAAGTCTACAGAAGTGTTTGTCTTTTTTACGAGAGCAACAATATGATCTGTGTGAAACCTAGAAATCTGTTGAAACTACAAAAACGTACATTGATAACTGTCCACGAAACACTACAACACACAAGACGCACATTGACTTCTTTTCAGCTTTGCTGATAGTGTAGAGAGCAAACAATTAGAAATAATTGGCTCTGTGTGCATGCTTTCGACCACCCGCACAGACACACTCGTCCACTTTCAGTCAAATGTTGGTGGACACAGTCTCCGCTCACTGCAGTTATGCTGCCAGGGACTGTGCTTCTTTGTTGCACCTCGGTGTGTGCTTCAGTTCCTTCCTTGGACAGATTTAGATGTAGTCTTTCGATGGAGGGGTCACCATCCACGTCAGTTCTGAATCCGTCCCCTCCTCACTCTCTGTGTTAGTTTTTCCCAAGTGATCGATGATCTCACTCACTGGTGATGAAGCGCTGGTTTCCTTTTCAAGTGCATTGCAGTTATAAGATGTCAGTGGGCCAGACTCCTCAGGAAGAGCCTTAACTGCTGGATTTGAGAGTTTCCTGTTGAAATGCATGCTGCCAGAGCTGTGTTTTGTGTGGTTTCGCACCCTTTGGGTGTTTCTATAACTTCTGTATTTTCACTGCCTCTTTCTTCCTCTAACTTTCGGGTGTCTTCTTCCTTTGCAGTTAGCATTTGTTTTCTCCTGGTGTGCCCTTGGTTTGTGCTCAACATCGCCTGCTTCTTTTTGTACAGAGAGAGAATTGTGTTTCGCTGCACTCATTCTTTGGTGGAGGGCTGCACCCGATTGTGCCACTTTGGGCTGCTTTTGTATGTTATGATCCTTTCTACTTTGTTTGAGTAAACATTTTTTTATATTTGGATCAGCTGGGTGAACTTTAACATTACTAAAGGGATGTATATTTATTTTTATCTGCAAAAAAGCTGGCATTTTGGTACTGATATTAAGTTTCTTCTTCTTGTTTTTGAAAGCTTACCTTTCTTGCATATTCCTGCAGTCTGGAGCTGCTTAGTTAATCTGCAAATATAAAGGATGCTCACCGGTGGCACGTGAAGTAACAGTAGATATTATAGCACCCAGAATAATGTGCTGCATGGCTAAACACTTATAAGGTCCCAAAGGCGAGACCTATTGGATATGCCAATGCTTGTTTTGTGTGCATATGACAAATGTTTGTGATAGACTTCTCTCTTTCCCATTTTACACATATAACTTTATAGAAATATGTAAAATAGAAGTTTTGCCAGTTTCTGTGCTTTGATTGTTCATGTCTGTATCGCATGTATAGTTGGATTTTATTAATGAAGAATTGCAACAAGTACAACTGTATTGATTTAAAACCGATAGATGAAGTCATAAACTGTACAGAACTACATTTAATTAATAGTTATCAGACTCTTGATGGGATATTAAAATGACAATAGGTTGTGTATATTTTTTCAGATCAATATATGAAGGAACTTATGGAGTTGACATAGTTCAGGGTTGAGGGCTGGAAAGGTGGGTTAGAGGGGAGTGTGCTTTAGTGATTATTAGGTTGTTTGCAGCAGTCCTACACAGTGGCGGCTGGCAGGGAACGAGCGTGGAGTGCGGCAGGGGTGGGTAACAAAATATAAAAATAAAAATAAGCACTTACCTTCTCACAGCCGCCTTTATCTCTCCTCCGTCACACCCATCTCCATCTCTCCTAAGTCTCTCCTCTGCTGATGAGTCCCGGAAGCACACAGGCGGCGTTGTGATTGGTCTGAGCACCGTGGTTCGGCGCTCAAATGGGGACATGCAGCCGGTGCCTGTTCTCCACCGAAGCTGTGTATTATAAAGTGTGCAGGACTGTTTGGCCGGCCCAAGACAGCTGGCCAAACTGTCATGCACACTTAAATGCATGAACCACTCCTACCCCTGTGGCACCAGCCCTGCCCCGCCCCAAACCAGCCCTGTAGCTTGGAAAAATAAATGATAATAACAATGTTATTGTCATTTTATTTTTCCTTTTTCCTGCTCTGAGAGCAGTGGGGCAATGCTCCTCCGCCTTAGCGGAGAAGACGCCCCTGGTCCTACATAACTGGTGAGGAGAGCCTCAGTAGCTCAAATGGGGGACCGTCTGCCACCCACCAGGAAAAAAAACACAGAACATTTTCTGAACTGCCTTTATAAAACGCATGCACAAAGCTACATACTTCATACACAAACGCTTACATACTTTTAACCAATGTTACACACATAATGAGCTTTCAAATACCCATTGTGAAATACATTTTCTGAAATAAATCCTTGATGAAGACTCCTTCGTTATTTGATAACCAGTGTTTACATCCCACACAGTTTTGACCAATGTTTCTGGTCTAGTTTGAGCAGCGTTCTGAAGCAGTCATCGAGCAGGAAGAGCGCTACAGAAAAATAATAAACAAATATAAATACAAAATTCAAATGCACAACTTGTTGCTGTATTTCCCACAATCCCTTTTGCTTGCCAGGTGCCCAGCTCATCACCGATCATAAGAACACAGACACTTTAGCATAGTTTATCTCTCGTACTCTTTTTCTTTAAACTTTCTTCATCATGAATCCATTTACAGCCAAAGACAATCAAAGAACAGCTGCAACCTTTTCTATCCCTGATGCTAGATAAGGCTAGCTAGTCTGATCTTTGAGAGCACTTCCAGAGCAAAGGTACAAAAAAGCAGATACAAGCCTCGGTCCTTCTCCAAGGAGACACTAATCAGACATTCTCTTCTGGTTCTACAGGTATCTCCCAGAGTCCAGACAACCATCTTTTGCAGCGCTTCTTGTCTTACAACAAATCCATAGCAAAAATCCCGACTCCGGGCCTGTCCAAAATGACAGAAGCTTTATGCCATCGTACGGGGCTCTGAATTCACACTCTACAGTTGTCCTAGGTAAATGAGAGAACAACCTCATGAAAATAAAATGTGTCTTCTTCTGAAAACAAGCACCCTCCTACTGGTAATAGAGACAAGTTCTCTGGATACAGAACAGCTTCAAAGGCTAATTTCACTGATTAATAAGGTTCCTGCTTGTTCTTTGTGAGAGACATCTGCTTTTCCTTTCCACTTCACCCTCCCATGTTCCAAAATAAGTGGCCAGTTATTGCTACTTCCACCCTTTGAGCTAGAAGTCCAATGCCTATTGTCCTCACACAGGAAGAGCTTTTTGCATTTTGTCAAGTTGCTAATTACTGCCACTGGAAGGAAGACCGAGCACAGGATATTTACCAAAAATCTTTCTTACCCACTAAATTAGATCTCATAAATATGATAACCATGCACTGTAGAATTTTCCTAGCCTGACATATAAAATTTGAATTTTAATCAGAAGCAAACATTTACTATAGGACTGGCTACTTCAAGCTGAGTCCCAAGATGGCTGCCAAAACTTCCTGGTTAAGGTGTTGACAGCCAGTCAAATTTTAGTAGGATCCACAAGTCCACCACAAGGACTAGTGTAGCCAGATATCTATATTGTTTAAACTTAAATATCTCTACTACACTTTCTGGACCAACCTTTAGCTTTCTGCCAAATTAGGTGTAATACCATTCAGCGGATCCGGCTGTAGTGGTGTTAAAAAAATAAAAAATCTCCGTAGACATAACATGAGGAAAACGCATTTTGGGACTCTACTTTTTTCTCAGCCCCCGCTTGACGGATCACCCTGAAACTTTCAACACTGCAGCTGAACTAAAAAGGGGACGTGTTTTGAAAATTTTGTGAAGATTCATCAAGCGGTGCAAAAGTTATTGGTAAAACAAAAAATGCTTTTCCTATGGAAACTTTGGTCCTAACTATAACTACCTACTGGTGACTGCTAGTAGGTTTTATATATATATATTCGGAACACGCCGAACCGCCGCATCCCCGCAAGATGGCCCTGCTAATATTGTTTTGGACTGTGACTTCACAGGAGTACACGACTTACTTAGGTGGTGTCTCCAGGTTTTGACACGGGATTTCTGCGGTGGGATGAGGGTTCCGGAGAGTTGCTCGCCACCCACAATGAGATCCAGGCAGGCGTGGGGAAGGAGCAGACACCGCCCACTGGGGAGAGTACTTACGATAGAATGCCTGCTCCGCACGGATTCGGAGTACCGAGTCCGGGACTTCCCACTCGCATGACTGTCAGCAGTGCCTCAACCAATTGCAGCGGGGCATTCTGTTTTTAAACGTGGGCTTGGGAATCATTTTTTGTTTGGCGGCATCTGAGGAAGTCACTTAGATGAAACGCGTCATGCCAATTGCCAAAATAAAGAGCAGCTTTCCTGTTGGACCCGTGTGTGCTCTACTCTTTTAACAGCAAGGGAGTGTGGTTTTGTGTTTTGGTGCGGCCACGAGCACCTGAGAGCCCCCATCCCCTAGTAGCTTGGCGGTTTAGTGGCAACTTTTGGGACCCTGAAAACTATTCGGAACACGCCGAACCGCCGCATCCCCGCAAGATGGCCCTGCTAATATTGTTTGGGACTGTGACTTCACAGGAGTACACGACTTACTTAGGTGGTGTCTCCAGGTTTTGACACAGGATTTCTGCGGTGGATGAGGGTTCCGGAGAGTTGCTCGCCACCCACAATGAGATCCAGGCAGGCGTGGGGAAGGAGCAGACACCGCCCACTGGGGAGAGTACTTACGATAGAATGCCTGCTCCGCACGGATTCAGAGTACCGAGTCCGGGACTTCCCCCTCGCATGAATGTCAGCAGTGCCTCAACCAATTGCAGTGGGGCATTCTGTTTTTAAACGTGGGCTTGGGAATCATTTTCTGTTTGGCGGCATCTGAGGAAGTCACTTAGACGAAACGCGTCATGCCAATTGCCAAAATAAAGAGCAGCTTTCCTGTTGGACCCATGTGTGCTCTACTCTTTTCACAGCAAGGGAGTGTGGTTTTATATATATATATATATATATATATATATATATATATACAGACAAGAAATTAAGAGCACACTCCTAACACAACTAATGCACAAGAAAAAAATATATATACTTATCCACTAATTACTAATATTGTGTTCTGGAGTAGCATGGCACTTAACGAAAAAAGCACTTTACAATAATTGTAAAGCATTTTTTATAATAATTGTAAAGTGCTTTTTGCGGCGAATACCACACTACTCCAGAACCAAAGATAAGTATTTAGTAGGTTAGTATAATTTTTTTGTTTTGTTTTTTGTCCTGTGCGTTAGTTGTGTTAGGATTGTGCTCCTAATTTCTTGTGTGTTTAGTAGAGCCTAGGTAGAGATAGAATGAAAGTAGTGGATTTGAAAAGGGGAAGTAGTGAGTTGTTTTGTGAGTAATGTTTGTGTGTGCTTGTTAGTTGGGTGGTACGGTTTAAAAGGAGGGTGTGAAAGATAGAGGATTGGGATGATTCAGAGGGAGAAGGGATGGGAAGGACAGAATTTGGTAAAGTCTTGTTTGCTTGATTAAGCCTATCTATATAAATACCCATATGTATATGGAAGCAGCAATATTTACATGGTCTACTGACCACATTTATCAGGTTGTACTTTGTTATGTTATCAAATAACTGTACTATACTTATAAATAAATAAATATACACATGGCACTTATTGTAGTTATAAGTAGCAGGCGTAACACTCTATATATACACACCTATATGTACATAAAAGTAGCAATTTTAACATGGTCTAAGATACACCTGTCCTGTGGGGTAATATATACTTTTCTCTAATATGAATGTTTCTGCTTAACAGGAGGGATAGTTCAGATAACATTGATGTGTACTTATATGACAAAACTCTTTTCCATATTCTGATAAGTATACTTTGTAATGTCTGAGTGTATTATAGTGATACCTTCTTGATTTGTGAGTATGGTTGTCGTGTGTTTCTTTGTGTGTGATACAAAGTAGCTTGAAGGATGATCTTCTGGCAGCTAGTAACTGGTGTAGCTACCCCAAAGCAGGAGAGATATGTGCTTGTGGCTTTACATGTAGGAAGAGTCTAGTGGCAGCATTCTGAATTCTATGTAGTCTTCTCATAGTCAGCTAAGTTGAACGCTGATACAGACCATTAGCGTGGTCCAATTTTAATAGGACAAGAGAGATGGTCGCTTTAAACTTGTGTAGGAATCCTAGGTC
The DNA here is from genome assembly GCA_963921515.1 of Calotriton arnoldi. Lineage (NCBI taxonomy): Eukaryota > Metazoa > Chordata > Amphibia > Caudata > Salamandridae > Calotriton > Calotriton arnoldi. The sequence goes on along the minus strand of CAWUFW010001128.1, from coordinate 1,914,627 downwards.
CAGGAAGATGCGTTCCAGTGTTTTAATTGTGAGAAAACTTGATTTGGTTACCTTATCCACTTGTGGATTCATTGACAGTTTAGCGTCTATGGTCATTCCAAGGTTTTTACCTCCTTTGATATTTTCGAAGTGGTCCTAGATCATCAGGCCAGGTGCAGAGAGGCTTTTAGGTTTTACAGTGGCCGCAGGTGAGTATCTTGGTTTGGAGGATTTCACTTTGAGGTGACTCCATGTCATCCTCTGGCAAAAGCTTGGAGGAAATCAAAGAGTTTTGATGTTTCAATGCACTTTAGGCTTTCCAGTTTCAGAAGGATCTGTGTGTCATCTGCGTAGTTATAGCAGGTGATGTCAAAACCATTGATCAGATCTCGTTGTGAATTCATGTAGATGTTGAAAAGCATGGGTGAGATGATTGAGACTTGAGGGACTCCTGCTTTCATCTGTATGGTTTAGAAGAGGATGGGTGTGTGTGTATGTTTTGTTTTGTAGGTAGGATGTGATCCAAATGAGAGCTGTGCCCTCCATTCTGACTAGTTTTGTTTGTGGCAAATAAATATTTCTAAAAGCATTTCTCATGGGTCCGCGGCTTGGTTCTGTCAAGGGAACAGGAGAAAACAATGTTACGTGATCCTGCCCTCACAAGTCGCTGCACATGCTGTGCTTATTATCTAGTTTTGTTTGTGGCAAATAAATTCTTCTAAAGGCATTTCTCCATGAGCGCGCGACTTGGTTCTGTCAAGGGAATGGAAGAAATGGATGTTACCTTTTGCGAAGAGTGTTCATTTGTTTGCCCCTTTCAGTACGGCGAACCCTAGTTCAGGCTCTGATTATAGGTCGCCTTGATTATTGTAATGCTTTACTGATCACTGCGAATGAGGCCTCTCTTAGCAGATTGCAGATCGTTCAGAACGTGGCCGCACGCTTAGTCTTAAATAAACCACCCGCACCTCCCCCGGTCCTTTATTAAAATCTCTTCATTGGCTGCCTATCCGCCAGCGAATAAAGTTCAAACTTTGTTACTTTGCTCATAGAGCTGTTTTTGGTACAAGCCCAAGCTATATGGCGGATAAGATTAAATTATATTGTCCGAACCGCTGTCTTAGATCGGAAGGCAAAGGGCTGCTGGTGGTCCCTCGTTTTAAGAAAATTCGATCGGAAGGTAAAACGGTTGCCTATCTGGCCCCTAAATACTGGAATTCCTTGCCAGAAAAGCTACGCAAATGTGCTAGTCTTGGTCGATTTAGAAAACTATTGAAGACGGAATTATTCATGTACTGAGCACTGGAAGTTTGTGCCAGCTGGACCTGTTTCTTCTATGCTAGCGCGGAGATACCCCTTCGGGGGTGATTCCTGCGCTTTACAAATGCCCTACATACATACATACGTGAGACTGCCCTAACACATAATGGCACCCCCTGTGCTTGTTGCCTAGTTTTGTTTGTGGCAAATAAATATTTCTAAAGGCATTTCTCCACGAGTGTGTGACTTGGTTCTGTCAAGGGAACGGGAGGAAAGGATATATCTATGTCTATATATATACACACATATATACACATAAATATAAATTGTCCAGGTACATATATGTGGAGTTAAGTATTAAGGAGAGTAAACCTATGCTTACCTATACACACCTACTTTCATGATAATTTGGATCTCGATATTTTTGCTATAATATTTTGTCCCTATGATATTCTGTTGTCAATATCCCGGGGGGTACCACATACAGGAGTTGGGTTTACAAGCCTTCAAGGTGTTAAAGCAGATTCCTGGGATCCCTTTTTAATGGGGGCTTAAAGCATGTTAAGACATTGAAGACCACCATCAGTGATATTCCTTAAGGGAGGATATTGGTAGGTGGAAGTGGGGATAGTATGGGATTGACATAAATGGGGACGACTTTCTTTTGATTAGGCAATCGCCCTATGAGCATAAAAACATATTCCATGGTAAAATGTTTTAAGGACAAAGTTTACTTTAAAACGCTTCAAATAAAATAATTAACCAATTTGTTAAAAAATGCACTGTAGATTTTCTGCCTTGAAATGGATGCCATACATATACACTGTTTAAGTTATTGAAGCCAATATAGGCCTGTAGGGGGTGTTTGATAATGTCCTTTTAATGTGCTCATTATTTTTGTGCTTCTCTTTCATACATGAAAGCGTAAGTGAAATTACTGTTTTCAATCATCTAGGGGTTCTTTTTTCAAAGAGACACCCGCAATATGGACTGTGTCATGGTGCATTCTTCAAAAAATCCTGTTGAACAGAATATGCTAAATGTGCTTTTCTTGCTTTGGAAGCTTCTGCACATTATATAACACCCTGGGGATTTCTATAAATAAGCAGAAAATTGTAACAGTCATTTCACTGCTTCATGCAATAATGTTCTTTGACAGTGTACTGAAGTGGAAATGTGAGTTGATACGCTTATTTCCGACCTGCAGAATACATATTAAAAATTAAACACACCTTCCTGGGATATTTCTCCGCAAATATAAACATTTATTAGACTATTTTATAATTAAATGTGTGTCATTAAATAATTGATTTTGTAAACGCACGGCCGAGTAAATTCAAATGAAAGTGTTGTGATCCACGAGAGACTACAGAGAACAGGAATACACGGGAAAGGTCATTGCTGCCTTTAATTTGTGGGGCTTTACTTGGTTTTCCAAACACGTTTGGCCTTCATTTGTGAGATGTTTAACATCAGATCTCAAGAAGCACCACACAGCCCCTTTACCAGTAGCTTGACACTACTCACACAGCCTACAGGGACCCTGATAAACCCCGTATAGACACTACAAATGAAACACACACTCACAGTGTGCGTTAAACATTACACTCACACATAGATGTCCATCAAAATGCCTCCTTTGTGGCGTGCCCCTCTTTTGTTACTGGTAAGTTGTAAGGCAAAAAACATGACTTGGTAAAAGTCACAAATAAATGCTCGCAGTAAGGGGCTTAAAGAAAATATCGTAATTTATTTCATCATAAAGAAAGCCCACATGATGGCAATGTTATCGTGGTGACTGGTTTTGGTCTAACACAGAGACCTTTTTCAAACTAAAATACCTTAATGTTTTCTTTACATGTATGCATAAAGAAGGAGGAAAAACATTCCTTCCCATGTGACGAGACACAGATAGATGAAGATGTATTCCAGTCATCCCAAAGTTAAATAAACTTAGAGAAAATACTACAATGAAACATATTGTATCAAATTTATTCACATGTTATATAAACAATAAAATTCACTCTACATTTCAGATATTGGACCCGATTCCGATGCGGTTGGGAACAGCTCTGACTGTCGGTCGGAGGTGTTCCGACCGCATCGGAATTGCCCGTTCGGATTCCTTTCTGACCGAGCCATTTTGATGGGCTCGGTCGGAAGGGAATCAAAATCGGTTTTCCGAATGGCCTCCGACGGGCTCAGAAAGCCCATCCACCATTCGAAAAGCCCTCAGTAATCCCTCGGCCAGCTCTTTCCGGCAGAGGGATTATGATGGCAGCTTCCCACTGCCTTTCTGTGCCGGCATTTCCTACTAAGAAAGGCATTGGGAATCTGTCTTTGGGGGCCCCCAGCAGGGCCTCTATGGGTGCCGTGCCCCCCTGTTGATCCCTGCACCCCGTGGCAGGCACCTTGAGGGGCCTGCCACGGGGTGCAGGTATGAACTGCACCTCTGCTCTTTGCAATGAGAGCATGCATTCCATTTGGAATGCATGCTACCATTGTAAAGAATAGGCATGTGACCGAACAGGGTTCAGTCGCATCCTACTTCCTGGGCTGGAACTGACGACAGGAGGTCGTTCGGCTCCAGTTCCAAACCGATGTCGAACGGACTCCGGTCCGTCCGACATCGGAATCGGGCCCATAAATGTGAATCAGGGATGAGCTTGGTTTTGCAAGTTATACCTAATCTAGGTGGAAAAGACATAATTGTGATATCTCACATTTTGATTATGGTAATTGGAATTTCATGCATATACATAAATCAATCACATGCTTCACAACCTCGATGTTACATATAGTGATACATGTCATGATGTTCTAAAATTGTTGTCCCATCATCACATCTGTACTACACCATGGAGTGTCTAAGGGCCACATGTACAACCATTTACTTTTGCGATTCGCAATTTGAAAATTTTAGTGACTTGCAATTTGTGAGTAGCAAAAGGAAATGTACTAATGTGTCTCACACACATTTTACGATTGCCAATGGGGTCGCAATGACCTGCCTCATCAATATTCATGATGCAAATTGCTGCCCATTGGGAATGGGCAATAACACAGGGATGGTGGCCTGCTGGGGACAGCAGACCACCATGTCTGTGCTTGCTTTTTAAATAAAGCAACTTTTGTTTTAAAAGAAAAATGAAACGTGTCAGTTTAATTTTTTAAGAGTAGGCACAGGTCCGTGGGACCACTGCCTGCTCTTAAAAATGTTTTCGCTGTCAATCACGAAGGGGAAGGGTCCGCTGGACAACCCTTCCATTTGCGAGTGGCTTACCACCTATGTGATGTAGGCAGTAAACTGCAATTGTTTTGTGACCGCATTCTGGTCGCAAAACAATCATACATGTCCTTGCGCTATTAGGAAGGGATGCCCTTGGTGAGCCCCTTCCTGATAGCAACTCGCAAACCCATTTTTTGCGAGTCGGTAATAGGTTGCCGACTCACCAAATAGGATTGATACATGCTACAACCCTTTTTAGTGGTCGCAAACTGCCCGAATCTCCGTTTGCGACCACTAAAAATAGTCTTACATGTGGCCCTAGATGCCACTCTTCACATCAGGCTTTCTTGTGTACAGTACCTAGTTTAATATGCCACTGGTACAATCAATAAGTACACATTGGAATTAACATTCCACTATGCAAATGACTAAAATAAGGATAGTGGCGGTTCAGGAAGTAGATGATATCAATATTTGCCCAACTAATTCTACTGTAGACACTGCTACACTGATGATACATTGTCCATCACAACTGTTGTGGGCTAAATTATTTTTTGTTGACTTCCCAATTCAAATTATATCTCCCCACATTGTTGAGGGAGTGAGCAAATCTGCAACAATGTACGGTTTAAAATTGTGTGAATGTCTAGTTTCTGCTATGGATGCGTCTTCTGGTATTCTGATAAACACAATTGTCCATCTTCTCTGAATCAATGTTCGAAGAAAAGTATTAATGTTGTAATGTTGTTCATATATTTCAGGTGATGGAAATCAAGGGACAGATGATTCACGTATCAGAGTCTAATTGCATACTGTTTTTGGGCTCCCCATGTGTGGACAAGCTGGATGAACTGATGGGCCGAGGCCTGCATCTTTCTGACATCCCGATCCATGATGCTACACGTGACGTCATTCTGGTTGGGGAGCAGGCAAAGGCTCAAGATGGCTTGAAGAAGAGAATGGATAAGCTAAAAGCAACCCTGGAGCAAACTCACCAAGCCTTGGAAGAGGAGAAAAAGAAGACAGTGGATCTTCTCTACTCCATTTTCCCAGGAGATGTAGCTCAACAACTTTGGGAAGGAAAGTCAGTCCAGGCCAGAAAATTTGATGACGTCACCATGCTTTTCTCAGACATTGTTGGATTCACCGCTGTATGCGCCCAGTGCACCCCAATGCAAGTGATCAGCATGCTGAGCGAGCTGTACACCAGGTTTGACCATCAATGCGGATTCCTTGACATATATAAGGTACGAAGACAATGTTTAAGTAAAATGCGTAAAAATAACAGAAAAAAACAAGCAATTGATTAATTCATAGCACTTGTTTGCCTTTCACTGCTTGCGTAAATTTGTTAAGCAATTTTATATTTACAACGTATGAACTTAGGTGACGCCACAAAAGTCAATGAAAATAGATGTTGTGCATGTTTATGTGCACTGATGTACTGTACTACATGAAACTGGTTCTGCAATTTGTTGTGCTCATCTCCATAGCCAATTGGTTACTGTGTGGGCCATGCTGGCATCAACTACAGTGTGGTTTTTTGCGTCGACTTCAGTAATATTTTCATGACTAGAAATACACGGCTGAGATCAAAATTTTTCTTTTTTTTAAAAAGCATTGTGAAAATAGAAAAGAATAGGCAAGCAAGGTAATAACACATTCAATGGATGTTTTGGGTAGGTTTATTGAATTTAATTTTCTGGGCCCTCTTTTCACGTTTTTCAAAGCAATTTGATTTTGCTTTATAGCATTCGTTTGCCTTGGCCTTCTGCCGTGAATTGGGATTTTGTTTGTTTAATTGTTGTTTACATTATTTTATGATCAATAGTGTACTTAATCTGTATATTGTGATGATATTTCACCAGAATGTCACGGGACTACAAAAAATCCTTGGCCAGAATACCAACCACTACCATATCATGAACATAATTATATATATTTACTTGACTTAACTTCACATATATGTACTTTGACACTATAAATATATCTTCAAGGGACATAGATGTGGAGCTAAGAATAGTAAATCAATAGTTACTTTCACAATATTGCGATGGAAGAAATTCTGGCTGCAATATTTTTGTAGGATTATATTTGTGTACTCAATATTCTGACACGGCCTTCTCTTTAGTTGAAGGCATAGGATGGGCAATATACTTTTTATTTGGTCTTCACTTTCTGAGCAGTGATTTGTGCATCCTGCTTAATGAAATAGGAATGGACAAATTCACTGTTTTTCATTCTGTGCTAAGAGGATGTGAAGCTGCGGGCAATTCTGCTGTTTCCACATCTGCATACCACAGATTGGAAAAAGGGAGGAATGTGGGTGAAATGCCCTGCACACACGAATTCCTCCTTTAGGGCACTCAGGAATGCAAAGAACAGGAGTTGTCGTGCTCCCTGGTTCTGACAGTGGTTGGCTATCATATTTTAACATAATGATAATTATATTAAGTTAAGTTAATTAGAAATGTCTGGTCGTTGACAGTGGTCTTCAAAGGTCCTTGTCCAGCAAAGGAGTTTGTGTGGTGCTTGCCTGCCAAAAGGACCCTGCAGGCACGTGGCACTATCAGTGGCCTGCCCATATATTTAGGCTTATACAGCTGGCATTCATTTAAATACATTGACCAGCCCCTCAAAGCCCTTCTAAAAGCAACAGTGGGGCCCCACAGGGCTCTTCTTTGTGTCCTATGCTTTTTAGCCTCTACGTGGCTCCACTTGCTGCTCGTATCTGATTCTATGGTTTTCCATTCCACACCTATGTGATTGATGCTCAGATCATCTTAAGATTTGATGAAGGTATTGAGTTTCTACAGGATCAGTTCAAAAGGTGTCAGTGGTCAGTAGAAAGCTAGATAAACGGCAAAACACTTATGCTCAATGCATACAAGATTGAGGCCTTTCTTGGCAACCTTTCCTTCTGGTCCTCAACAAGGTGGCCCGACTTCTTAGGTACCTATTTTATACTAGCACATGCAATATAGGGTTTTTTCAACAACAGTTTCTCTTTTGACGCACATATCAGTAAGCTCACCTAAACATGCTTGTTTATGCTTAAGGTTATTAGAAAAACCATCCCTCCTTTGCTGAGTTCCTCTAGGCAAATCTTAGTCCAGGCCCTTATCTCTAGGCTGGGTTACAGCAATTCTCTTTGCAGATTGCCTATTTATCTCCTTCATAAATTACAACTTCTACAAAATGAGGCTTCGCGTCTCTTTTTAAGCCTTAGGCTGTCCATCTTTCGTCTCCATTTGCTACCCATGCTTAAGTGTTGTGTTTTCAAGGCTTTGATCTTCTGTCATAAGCCCTTAAACATCCTGCCTTAATGTAGTTACAGGCCTCGCTCTTTTCTCTATTCACCCTTTTGAGATTACTTCGATCTTCCAGGGTGGTTCAGTGTGTAATCATTCCTATATGTAAGAAATCCTGCATTTGACGTTGTGCCTTTTAAGTGGTCACTGCACAAGCCTGGACAGTCTTCTCATAGCCATTCAAGCTGAAAGAAACCTTTTGACATATTGCAAATTGTTGCGAAAAAACGGTCTCTAGATTCTGTCTCAAACGTCTGGTTCTCTAGCACCAGGACACCCTCTGTGGATAATTGTGTGCTTTTTTTGAGGATTTTTGTGCCACTCGCAGAGCAGCACATAAGCCCCAATTCTGCCCAACGGGCAAAAATACATCATGTTCACCTTTAAAAAATGCTGCCTCCAGGCTTATTTGAGGGGTCCCCAGACGTGAACACATCACACGGATTCCTGGATCCTTAAATCAGCTGCTCTCAAGGTTTTCACTTTTAAAGTCATGACCATTGTCCATAACGCGGGCAACGCAAAAATTACTAATTTCTGGCCAGTCAAGTTTCATTTGCATCCACCGGGCTGCACTTTATGCTTCTCACTCCAGCTTTTACTTCAGGTCACAAAAACTAGAACTGTCACCTACTGTGTCAATGCTTTCTCAATGGCAACAGAGTGGAATTCTCTGCTACTGGGATTATGCACCAAGCCAAATCTGTTGAAGTTCAGGAAGTTGCTTAAACCTTTTTTAACAAATAAAATGTATCCCTTTTTGTTATGGCCCAAAAAGTATACTGCATTCTGGTTGAAAATAGACTTTCTTGTTAGGTTTATTAAATCATGCTTTTAGTCAGAGAGTGATTATGTTGCTATTTCTGCAGTGCTAAAAAGTCTCGTGATTGTTACAAAATACAATTAACGTAATAAAGAAATTTCAAGAGTTTTCATGAAGATTAATTTTTTTTGAAAAAATGTATTTTAGCACTGGGTGAGAGAATGGTAAAGACTCACTGATAGTAAATTCAGATTTATAGATCCAGCAACTGCCTTCTCCTTCTAAATTATGAGCTGGACCCACGGCCAGCAGACATGCATAGCAGAATCTATTGAAGAGGAAGAATTATTTCAAGATTCTAGGTCTAATCTCAACCTCTCTGCTTTATCCATCATCCTATGTTATGTTGGGAACACAAACCATCCATCACTAACAGCCTATGAAGTTTTGAGATTGGATTTATGAATTTATCTCAATCTTTTCTTCTCTAACAAGTCCAAAGTGAGGTGGTTCTGTTGGGTGAGTCTGTTAAAGTCAATTGAGTTCAATAATTTTCTGGAGAGTGAAGAATGTGTGCAAGGTGGATGATCCCTTAAACTTCTATTGAAGGTATTTGGAATATTGGGAGGGTTAAATTGGCTCTAAGGTGGGTGATACATGACATCAAAGTATAGATCTATATCTGAGAAGCAGTCACATATGCAAACCTCAGGAAAGAAAAGATAAGAGCATGGCAAAAGATATGTGAAGCCAACAAATCTATTATTATATTTGAAATATATTTGAAATATTGTTTCGTTTAAATGCCAATCTTTAAGGAGAATGGAAATACAAATAAAATAAAATACAGATGATGAAAAGACTACAATTAATCTTGTTTGAAGAGGTACCGCCAAAACATTTTGCCTGTGTTCTGGACAAATATCTCTAAACTTTTATTCTAAGGAATAAATCAATTAAGATTTGAGAAGCTGCATGGGAGTTTTCTTTGAACATACCTTGCCTCTCAACACATTGACATTGTTTACTTTGTAATGCTTTGAGACATTTTAAGGCTATGGTTACTCTATAGACTTCACTCAGATGAGTTGCAAAATGTTGAAACAATTGAGCCCAAGAAGGAAGTCATCCACTTTGTATCAGGGTCAAATAAGTCTAATATCTGAGAGCAGTTTTCAGAATCAGGACTTTCAATTAGTAAAGTTCTGATGCAGACATCTGGTCAGAGAAAACATATTTCCTGTCTTGGTAATGTGCAGCATATCCATTACCTAGGGAAAACATGCATTACTCTAGTCAGCCTTACAGCCCATGATTGAACCGTGAAGGCAGTTTTGTTAGGATGGTGGATGTTTTAGAACAATGTGTTTTATCAGGGATAGCAAAGCAAATTGGACATCAGGGACATCCTTTTTGAGGACAGTTAATAGAATATTTATCTGTTGATCTGTGATATTTTACGTATTTTACCTCTTGGGGAAGAAAATAATTTACCTGATGGTTAGCATTCAAAGAACTGAAATGGGCCCCATCTGTTATGCAACTTGTAATTTATTATTCTGTGCTCTATACTGAAAAGAACTTGTATGTTTCTAGTGATATAAAGACTTACCAAATTTCCACTTCACTCATGATCAACTGCAGATACATTATTTGAGAGTACAGCACCACCAAAAAGGAAAATGAGAACATGTTCTCCATGAAAAAGAATCATTTGTGGATAGAGAACATCAGTCTTCTGGCCCCTCGTCTCCAATGACAATAAAAGATCGTAGGATGCAGTTTTCTGCTGTGGTCAATGGAAATACAGGATTAGTAGAAACATAATTTACTTCAAAGAAGGAAGCACCATCTACTCTAGTAATGATTCCCTTTTGGATATCATAACATTTTCTTCCGCAGTATACAACATACAAGCATACAGTTCACACTTTCAATTGGCTTTGAACTGGTCAACTAGGATTATTGCTGCAGGGCTGAAGAAAATAAGGAGCTCCACTGCCAACCTGATTGTGAATGTGAGCAGTGTTCAATAGTAAGAGGGGATCTGCAAGAGTTGCCTTTTTCCTACGTTATTTTCTGTTATTTATTTGTAACCATGACAAGGTATATAATGAATGACCTGGAATAGAGTTCACTTTAGGACCAAGGGCGTCACTAAAATATGGTGGTACATTGATGATGCTACCTAAATCTAGAGCTAGAACCAATTAGTACGGTATTTGCATCTGTAAAAAAATTATTTAAGATCTCATGTTACTAGATTAATGCAAAGAAAAGCAGAATCCCGTTGGTCTATACATGCTCAGGTTTTTTTCTGCAAATTATGGAATAGAGGAGAAAACCAGTCTATTTGGTAACATGTAACTGATATTTTAAATAAAGTGTCGGACACATGCCCTTTAAACTAAAGCCATTTACTGTACAGTGTAAAAAGTACTGAGGCTTAGAGGTAAATTCCAATGTCACTGGTCAACCATAATGTCTTATACTGATTGTTTCACTTCCCCAATGCTTTTATTTATTTCAAACTCTAACTTTCTTTCTAGCGAAATAATTGTTTTAAGAACCTTTTTGGCCAAACAGCTTCATTTGTTTGGGAAGTTTAGTTAAGGAGTTGCCCACCTTCAACGCTAGGCTGGCATTAGGGGATCTACCAGATTTTGAGACTTACTACTTGGCTGACCTGACACAAGCATTTCATCAATTAGCTGTCATACTACGTTATGGCTCTCCGGAAGGAGATGTCTGGAGAACCTAGCTTGTACAGATTTCCCTCTAAATTCAAAAGCCACTGGGACAGTTCTGTAACAATTGGTCATAATTAAATGGCTTGGTTGCTGGGTAGAGAAACATAGAGCAATGGAAGACCTGAATGCCTTCCCTTGCAAAGAACTTTGAATTACCATTAGAGATTACAAAGACAGTTCCTGAATGAAAGGAGAAAGTCAATACAACTGTCTCAGTTGCTAGAGTTCTTTGATTTGATGTGATTCAAGTTAAATTTGGGGATACTTTTAAGGGAATTTTATTTCACTATTTACAATTATGATCTTATCATTTACACATTCTAAACAAACTTCCTTTTGAATTTTTGTACTGTAATTTGTCCATGACAGATTAGCAGGGATTTTATTTCACTGGTATATGGTCAATTGAATCCTTTCTTTGCTCCCTGGAATGAAAAGAGGGCTGAGAACATGGTTTTGCCAATTTAAGATGCAGAGTGGCAGAGGCGTTTGTTCCTGAATAAACTCCTGGTTAGTACTAACAGCCCGTTAGTACACCAGCACAAATTAATAAATTCTCAGATTGATAATAATAATCTGAAACTTGTATTTGGTACAGTGTACAGATTGAAAATTGAAAGCATGTACTATGGGAATGCCTATAGCAAATGAATTCAGGAGATCAGTGCTTCATTCAGTCTATTGAGGGTGCCTGTGGCATTTGGATAGGATTAGATCAAGTGTAGCTATACTATGCTACTGCCATACTCCGGGCAGGAATGTGGGAGCTACTGCGCGTTTAATAATCTTTGTATTATTGGTGGCATTTTTATTTATTGCTCTGAAATGGTGGTTACCTGTAGCCACTGTTATTGTTGAATTAATTTGTAAAATTAACCATTTAACCATACAATACAGAATGAATCTTTCTGTAACTGATATCTCTGTATGCTGCAAAAGATCAATAGAATTTGGGGTAGCTCTGATTGTAATCTAATTAATATACACTTGGCACTGCTGCACCACTTTGCACCGTTAAAATGTCTGGTGAAAACTCAAATACATGCTGCACTCAAGCAGATGGACCTTTAGTTCCAACTAAGGCTGGCAAACTATCAATGCCTTTCAATGACGTGAAGCTCATTAGTCCTCACAAACGGATAGAGAGTGTATTATTTGCAAATCATGAAGGTTTATTAAAAGATTACAAAGTTACAAGTTCACATCATCTCATTAGTTGCAATTTCGTAGCTAATACATGAATATATGAGTCACTATATTTCAAAACAATCCAAAACCATAAATGTAAAGACAAACCAGTGTAACAGAATGCAGGCTCAATTTCCCAGAAAAGGTAAACTCTACTCGGCTAAGCTAGGAAGAAGTCAGTAAACGGGGGAAAAGTCAGGCAGAAGGTGTCAGCAGGGAAAGCCTCTGAAATGCAGTATCTATGAATCAAGTAAAGATTTGTCTAATAAGTTGGATGGCATCTGCCAAAGCGTCAAGCTAAACTTATTTGGGCAAAAGTAATAGGGGCGACTTATAAGTATTAAAAAGGAAGGTTTAGGCTTGACAAAAAAAGTTTTATTTTGCCAGGTTGAAATGGCAATTTAAAACTGCACTACAGGCTGAGGTGGCAGGCCCGAGACTTATTTTACAGTGCTACTTTATTGGGTGCATAATGAGTGCTGCAGCCCACTAATAGCATTTAATTTACAGGCCCTGGGTACATGTAGCACTATTTACTAGGGACATATACGCAAATTAAATGTGTCAGTTGGATGTAGGCCAATTTTCCCATGTTTCAAGGAGAGAGCACAAGAACTTTTTCACTGGCTAGCAGGGGTAAGGTGCACAGAGTCCTATTGCTAACAAAAATGAACTCAGCAAAAACATGGGTGAAGGCAAAATGTTTGGGGGAATACCATGCCAACGATGTCTGACCTAACAATGTCTTTAAACTGAATTGTTTACATTGAAAGCATTATGCCTGAGAAAGTTGGTTTGCTCATTCTTACCATTGTTTTCCACTGGTCAGAAATTTTGGGATATTCTGAAAACACCTGTTTGAACCCATCATGTGAAGTGTGGCATATTCAACGGTAGGTTCTCTCCAAAATACCCAATTTTTATACTTTTGTTGGAGGTACAATACACCCTTAAAAGGATTTTCCCTTGTATTAGTTTATTCCAGATTCACATTCATCTTTGGTAGCTGACTGAAATAAATATAGTTATTCTTTATATGCCCATTGAATAATAGGTCCATTTCCCTGCTGCCGGCATTTTCCAAGGTTCCGGAGAAATACGTGAACACGGTTATCACGGACTATGCGGAAATGAATAACCTTTTTCATATCAGCCAGTCTGGCTTTAGAGCCAACTATAGCACTGAATCCGCATTATTAGAGGTCTCTGAACATATCAAAGAGAGCCTCGATGTGGGAGGGAAAGCCATCCTGATCTAATTGGATCTGTCAGCGGCCTTTGATACCGTTCCCCATAATATGCTCCTGGACAGGATGCAGGCACTTTGGTATTGGCGGCTCTGTTCTAAAATGTCTCTCTTCCTTTTTGGAAGATAAAGGGCAGGAGGTATGGACTCCTCCCTTTGCGGCCGCAATCCCCAGTCTTAATGTCGGGGTGCCGCAGGGCTCCATTTTGAGCCCCACGCTATTTGATTTGTATATGTCCCCTCTTGCATCACTGGCTGAAGCGTACGGTGCTAAAATTATCTCATACGCCGACGATACGCAGCTCCTGTTTACCTGTGACAGGGGAGAGGACTTTGAGGCTGAGAAGATCAGAATCTGCCTCTTTAATGTGTTTGCGTGGTTAAGGACCAACCAACTGAAATGTAACCCGGAGAAGTCAGAAATTATTTTTTTTGGCACTCCTCCTCGGGATGAATGGAGACACTGGTGGCCAGAAGACATGTCACCTCCGCTCTCCGCCCAACAAACGGTAAAAAACCTGGGCATTATGATAGATGATACTCTATCTATGAGAGCCAAGTCCAATCGGTAGTGGCAACCTGCTTTGGTCTCTTGTGGATGCTGAGGAAATTTCTCCCACTCTTGCCCTTGGACTGTAGGAAGACCGTGGTCCAGGCACTGGTTACTTCCAGACTAGACTATGTTAATGTCCTGTATCTGGGCCTTCCTGAATACCTGCTTAGGCGCCTGCAGGTGGCCCAAAACGCAGCCGCCAGAGCAATTCTTATGCTGAAGCCAAGGACCCAAATTTCCCGACATCTCAAAGTTCTTTACTGGCTACCAGTAAAAAAGAGGATCAGGTTCAAGGCTTTGGTGCTATTCTTCAAGGCCTTTCATGGGAGTGGCGCGGGCTACCTCAGCAGGAGAGTAGCCCAATACGCGCCACTCAGAACCCTGAGATCCTCATCCCTGAACCTGGCTTCTGTTCCCAGAATATTCAGTGCCCGGTCGGGCGGCATCTCTTTCAGGTTCTTAGGAGCACAGGCCTGGAACTCGCTCCCTATGTCATTGAGATCTGTGACAGAGTTAGCCACGTTTAGGAAATTGCTTAAAACCTGGTTATTCCATCAATGATCGCCCATCCTTTAGCAGCATTTCACAGCATTAGCGACAGGGGGTGTCAGTTGGGTTGTCGGGAAGGCTTGTCTGAGCGCCGGGACACTCTTGTTGAGTAGCTGTGTGCTATATAAATGTCTTCATTCATTCATTAATTCTAAGATACTGTTTAACTTAGATCCCATATCCAATTAACTTTAATAAAAATGCATATTGTGATTGACAAAGAGCATGTGCATTTATTTTAATTTTATTGATGTGGTCAGGTGCATAGCCTGCAACAAATAACATATGTACATCAATATAGGATTTGGTAATAAAAGATTAATCATGACATCGTGTAAATTGTACAGTCAAAGGTACATAGTTAAACCCAGAGATATTCAATACATCTTCATTATATATCATTATCAACTCGTAAGTGAGCAGCAATTAAATTTAAAGCAAACATTTACAATCATTCTTGCAGAATCATTTTATCAAATCTAAGTTTAAAGGAAATATTTGCTATCATTCTTGCATAATCATAGTTCATTTTCCAACGTGGGTATTGCTATGTTATAAAACAAAATGTAATTTGGGTGATGACTGAAGCAAGGTGTATAAGAAGAGATAGATTGTCAAATTGATATTGACTGTCTGATGACAATCCTGATATTTCTTCCTATTAAACCATTTTGCATCTTGCTCCAACATGTGTCACTCGGTCAACCAGCTGGGCATATTCAGGATTGTGAAATAGTTAGACTTATAATTACCAATAAGTGCTAGAGAAGTCTAAAGTTTGTTTGTGACAGATGTCAAGGGACATAATGTTTGTCTCCTAAAAAGCATACCAGCAGATCAAAGAGGACTGTGAAACAAGTAATGCCTTTAATGTTTGGCATGACCTCCTATCAATAACTGTTATTTACAGGATAGGACCACCAGTTATTGAACACTGTTCCTGGTTCATTGCTGGGTTTTTTTTCAAACATAAACTAGATGTCCCTGGGAATATTCAATCAATTCTACGGGGAATAATGTGGCATAATTAGTAATTTTTGCAATCACACACTTTCTGTACTTTTACATTGCAAGACATTATGAGGCAGAGAGTACTCTAATTGCCAGCAGTTTTTCTGCATTTAAATCAGTGCAGATATATTGAATAGTCTTCCATTAGTTTTCTGCCTGTAAAAGATTTATACTGCTATAAAATGCATGTTTTGTAATATTTTTGTTATATCTTGGATGAGTAGTGAATCTGTAAGTCTCTTCCGTCTGAATTCCACTTTATTAATATTTAGATTGTTGATCCATTGCATATATTTAATTCTGTGACGGAAATTGAGTGTTATTGTTTTTCAAATTATTTTGGTATAATGTTCATATCTGTCATATTTTAAATTATGTAAATATGTTTTCTGAATGGCTGGGGATGAATTATGGATTTCAAACATTTGTATGATGGGGTTCAAGTAACAGGAAATAGTCAGAAACTTTTATCTAAATGGATTTCAATTTCCCCTCTCCTACTCTGCCTTTTCCTGGCAGCTATGGTAATCTAATAATTTGTCGGGTAAAGGATTCTAGTTGATTGCTAATCCATTGCTTTTCTTTGATGGAGCTGAGACGGTGAAACATATGAGTTAATTATTTTTGCATGTATATATTTTTCAAAATATGGTACGAGCAAACCTCCCTTGCTCACAGATGACAGTAAGATTGTCTTGGTGTCTAAGGTTTTTTTCCTCACAGGTAAAATAAGACAGTTACTACTTGATACCGTACAGTTCCAGCAATCAGACATAAGCTGCCAAAACTCTATGAATTCTCAATTAACCAAAATAAATCAATAGGTATGAACATTTACAATAATCTAACCTGTTCACAACTCTCCAAGAGACAATTTGACTTTGATTGGGTGAAGAGAGCTCCAGATACTTGGAATTCTTCCTGACTCGGAGGTTTGACTTCCTTTTTCAACACTATAGCCTGACGTTGCTCAATAATTTATTTAGAGACCTTGAAAGGTGGATCAAATTACACACCTCTGAGTTTGGTAAACATCATAATCCATCTCCTATATTTATTGCAACCCATCGGCAGAGTAATTTGCAAAAGGATTATGCATCATATTAAAAGACAACAAGAATAGTTATTTCTCACAGTGACCCTCACAAGGCTTGGCCTCTTGTGGGTTATTGCTCCTTTCCCTACTCATCAATGAAAATAAATTGCATATTACATTCTACTCATCAATCATATATATATATATACTTTTGGAATGTATTTGTCACCCCTCTTCTATGTTTAGCATGAATTTGGTGTATATCTGCTGCCTGGTAACCTATGTCTAGCGTCGTGACAAAGGCTCTGTGCCGAAACGCGTAGACGCTTTTACCGATACCTGGTGGAATAAACTACTCCCAGTTAACTGAAACCCGTTGAGTGCCGATCTTTTCCTTGTGAATTGTCAGGAAGTGGAAGTCTCTTATATATATATATATATATATATATATATATATATATATATAACAAAAAAAGCAAAAAACAAGGAGTTCATAATACTCCCAAGGTCCGGTGCACTCACGGGGTATGTATCGGCTATAAAACATCCGCAGACGCGTTTCTGGCTCTTGCCGTCATCAGTGCGGAAAAGCCGTTAATAAAACAAACACAGTCATTAAAACGGTCCTGCCATATGGTTGGTGGATCCTTAGCCAATGAAGGAGCAGCAATGGGGCGTCACTGTCTTAATTATTTATTGCCTAATGCAATTTCTATGGCGCTCCCATCGCTAAAAAAATCAATTGGCAGCCGTAATAACTGTGCCTGTACATTCCCTCGCCTGCCGCTGCATTTGAGATGTCATCAGTGATGTCATCAGTGATGTCACTGACCATGTCATGAGTGATGTAATATGTGACGTCATCAGCAGTGCATTGCGGGGGCGCGAGTTATAGTTAGCTGAACTAACTATAACGGGGAATTTCACGGGTTTTGTACGAGTGAAATGTCCAACTAACTATAACTGTCCCTAAAACCTATGGTTTTTTCAGTGAATTTCAAAGGTTTTTTAAATGCTAATTTGTAACTATAACATATCTGAAACCTATGGTTTTTTCAGTGAATTTCAAAGGTTTTTTAAATGCTAATTTGTAACTATAACTGTCCCTAAAACCTATGGTTTTTTCAGTGAATTTCAAAGGTTTTTTAAATGCTAATTTCTAACTATAACGTGTCTGAAACCTATGGTTTTTTCAGTGAATTTCAAAGGTTTTTAAATGCTAATTTGTAACTATAACGTGCCTGAAACCTACGGTTTTTTCAGTGAATTTCAAAGGTTTTTTAAATGTATTAATTTTTATATTATTTTTTTTCATACTGATTTACTACATTTTTAGAAACAATTTCTTTTACATATTTTATTTTTTAAATTACATTGTAATTACATTATACATTACATTACAAAAAATACTTTCTCAGAATGAATTACTTTAGTTTAAATACTTAACACATAGGCAATAGACTTTTAAGTACAGTAGTTACAGTTGTTGCAATGGGCAACACATTTTCAAACACAATGCAACATTCAGCTCAATGTGAATTTCTAGTTAAATGCAATTAGTTACTTTATGGATTACTTTTCTAACCACAGGACTGGATCCTAGATTCAGTCCTGGGACATCTCCTGTAAACAGTTGAGTAAAAGCGTTTTGGTTACAGTCGTGATTTTTAAGGAATATTATTGTCTTTTAAAAGTTGACAGAAACTTTTCCTCATAGAATCACCAATGTTATCCTATGGAAGGAAATTCACTTAGCAGGTAAAAACTGTTATCGTTACTTTTTCTTACTCAGTGTTGGATCCTGGATCCAGCACTGGTGCATCTCCTGTAAACAGTTTAAAAAATGCGTTTAAGTCATACAGGCGATTTTTAAGGAATATTTGTAGTTTGTGAAAATCGACACGTTGAAACTTTTCTGCTGAAAACCAGACAATGGATTCCTATGGAAGAAAAGATAAGTTACTGGTAAGTACGGTTAAAATTACTTTTCAGGGTCAGTGCTGGGCTAAAAGATGCAGCACTGGGTTCTCTCCTGATAACAGGTGAGTAAATCGGAATTCGTATTTCGGCTGATTTTAGAGGAATATTTGTATGTTTCAAAAATCAACACTTAGAAACTTTTTCAGCAAAAGGCAGGCAATGATATCCTATGGAAGGAAATTCAAGTTACTGGTAAGTACGGTTAAAATTACTTTTGAGGATCAGTACTGGGCTGAAAGATGCAGCACTGAGGTCTCTCCTGATAACAGGTGAGTAAATCGGAATTCGTATTTCGGCTGATTTTAGAGGAATATTTTAAAGTTCCAAAACTCCACACTTAGAAGAATTTCCAAGTGAAACCAGTCAATGTTAGCCTATGAAGGAAATTCAAGTTACCGGTAAGTACGGTTAAAATTACTTTTGAGGATCAGTACTGGGCTGAAAGATGCAGCACTGAGGTCTCTCCTGATAACAGGTGAGTAAATCGGAATTCGTATTTCGGCTGATTTTAGAGGAATATTTTAAAGTTCCAAAACTCCACACTTAGAAGAATTTCCAAGTGAAACCAGTCAATGTTAGCCTATGGAAGGAAATTCAAGTTACTGGTAAGTACGGTTAAAATTACTTTTCAGGACCAGTACTGGGCTGAAAGATACAGCACTGAGGTCTCTCCTTATAACAGGTGAGTAAATCGGAATTCGTATTTCGGCTGATTTTAGAGGAATATTTGTATGTTTCAAAAATCAACACTTAGAAACTTTTTCAGCAAAAAGCAGGCAATTATATCCTATGGAAGGAAATTCAAGTTACTGGTAAGTACGGTTAAAATTACTTTGAGGATCAGTACTGGGCTGAAAGATGCAGCACTGAGGTCTCTCCTGATAACAGGTGAGTAAATCGGAATTCGTATTTCGGCTGATTTTAGAGGAATATTTTAAAGTTCCAAAACTCCACACTTAGAAGAATTTCCAAGTGAAACCAGTCAATGTTAGCCTATGGAAGGAAATTCAAGTTACTGGTAAGTACGGTTAAAATTACTTTTCAGGACCAGTACTGGGCTGAAAGATACAGCACTGAGGTCTCTCCTTATAACAGGTGAGTAAATCGGAATTCGTATTTCGGCTGATTTTAGAGGAATATTTGTATGTTTCAAAAATCAACACTTAGAAACTTTTCCAGCAAAAAGCAGGCAATTATATACTATGGAAGGAAATTCAAGTTACTGGTAAGTACGGTTAAAATTACTTTTGAGGATCAGTACTGGGCTGAAAGATGCAGCACTGAGGTCTCTCCTGATAACAGGTGAGTAAATCGGAATTCGTATTTCGGCTGATTTTAGAGGAATATTTTAAAGTTCCAAAAGTCCACACTTAGAAGAATTTCCAAGTGAAACCAGTCAATGTTAGCCTATGGAAGGAAATTCAAGTTACTGGTAAGTACGGTTAAAATTACTTTTCAGGACCAGTACTGGGCTGAAAGATACAGCACTGAGGTCTCTCCTGATAACAGGTGAGTAAATCGGAATTCGTATTTCGGCTGATTTTAGAGGAATATTTTAAAGTTCCAAAACTCCACACTTAGAAGAATTTCCAAGTGAAACCAGTCAATGTTAGCCTATGGAAGGAAATTCAAGTTACTGGTAAGTACGGTTAAAATTACTTTTCAGGACCAGTACTGGGCTGAAAGATACAGCACTGAGGTCTCTCCTTATAACAGGTGAGTAAATCGGAATTCGTATTTCGGCTGATTTTAGAGGAATATTTGTATGTTTCAAAAATCAACACTTAGAAACTTTTCCAGCAAAAAGCAGGCAATTATATACTATGGAAGGAAATTCAAGTTACTGGTAAGTACGGTTAAAATTACTTTTGAGGATCAGTACTGGGCTGAAAGATGCAGCACTGAGGTCTCTCCTGATAACAGGTGAGTAAATCGGAATTCGTATTTCGGCTGATTTTAGAGGAATATTTTAAAGTTCCAAAAGTCCACACTTAGAAGAATTTCCAAGTGAAACCAGTCAATGTTAGCCTATGGAAGGAAATTCAAGTTACTGGTAAGTACGGTTAAAATTACTTTTCAGGACCAGTACTGGGCTGAAAGATACAGCACTGAGGTCTCTCCTGATAACAGGTGAGTAAATCGGAATTCGTATTTCGGCTGATTTTAGAGGAATATTTTAAAGTTCCAAAACTCCACACTTAGAAGAATTTCCAAGTGAAACCAGTCAATGTTAGCCTATGGAAGGAAATTCAAGTTACTGGTAAGTAGGGTTAAAATTACTTTTCAGGATTAGTACTGGGCTGAAAGATGCAGCACTGAGGTCTCTCCTGATAACAGGTGAGTAAATCAGAATTCGTATTTCGGCTGATTTTAGAGGAATATTTGCACAATGGTGAAGGGAGGGGGCGGGGCCTGAGGTGACATCTGTGCAAACGCGCCCCGTGGTGCGTTTTAAGTAGGGGGATTAAGTCCCCTTGAATCATGAGGGTCCCTACGGGCCAACTAGCCCACCAGGAACCTCCAGTATGCGCCAGGGGGCTGCGTTGCAGAGACATGTACAGAGGCCACACCCCTTTTTACACCTCTCTGCAACGCAGCTCTGTGGCGCTTTCTGGACGTACCTGTTGGGCTAGTTGGCCCCCAGGGACCCTCAGGATTGAAGGGGATTTAATTCCCCATCTTAAAACGCGCCAGGGGGCCTGTTTGCACACATGTCACCTGAAGCCCCGCCCTCCCTTCACCACTGTGCAAATGCGCCCCGTGGCGCGTTTTAAGTCGGGGGATTAACTCCCTTGAATCCTGAGGGTCCCTGGGGTGCAACTAGCCCACCATATACCTCCAAAAGCGCCACAGAGCTGCGTTGAAGAGAGGTGTAAAAAGGGGCATGGCCTCTGTACACCTCTCTGCAAGGCAGCCCCTGGCGCATACTGGAGGTTCCTGGTGGGCTAGTTGGCCCCCAGGGACCCCCAGTATTCAAGGGGAATCGTTCCTCTCTGCAAACGCGCCAGGGGCGCGTTTGCAGAGTGGTGAAGGAAGGGGCGGGGCCTCGCGGGCCCGATCGTTTTTTTTCTCCTCTGAAGGGGGGCTGTGTGGCCCCCTTCCTTTTTCCTATTTTTAGGCCCTGGGGACCCCATCCCCCAGGGCCTTACCCCTTTTTAAAAATAAAATTAAAAAAAAACGGGAAGGGGGCCGCGTGGCCCCCTTCCCTGGGCCTGTATTGGCCCCGGGGACCCCATCCCCGGGGCATGGCCTCTTTTTTTATTTGGAGGGGGCTGCGTGGCCCCCTCCTCAGGCCATTTAAGGCCCCGGGGACCCCATCCCCGGGGCCGGCCTAGCACTTTTTTTTTTTTAATTACTTTTTTTTTCCTTTGGGGAGGGGGCTGCGTGGCCCCCTCCGTGTTCACTTATGGCCCCGGGGACCCCATCCCCCGGGGCCTGGCCTCTCGTTGGGGACTGTGGGGGTCCCCAAACCCCCCACAGTCCCGCCGGCTCCCGCGTCCCTTGGGAGCCGGCATTGCTTTACACATGGGGAGCAGCTAACATGCTGCTCCCCATGTGGAAAGCAATCAGCTTTGGATATTGGAAGAGAGAGCAGGTTTCCTGCTCTCTCTTCCAATATCCAAAGCAGTTTGCAATGACAGGACGGAGCCGCGAGGCTCCGTCCCTGTCATTGCAAGCAGCAGTGTCCCGGGGGTAGTCACCCCGGGACACTGCAGGAGCCGGCCCTGGGGGTGGCGGTCCCCAGGGCCACCACAGGCTCCAGGAGAGGGGCCGCGCGGCCCCCCTCCTTACATTTTGAAAGCCCCGGGGAGGTGGTGGTCCCGGGGCTTGGGGGTCCAAAACGGACCCCATTTTAATTTTTCTTAGTGCCCCGGGGAGGTGGTGGTCCCGGGCGTGTGGGGGCTGGAGCCCCCACACAGGTTTTTAATTTAAAAAAGAAGCCCCGGGAGGTGGCGGTCCCGGGGCTGCGGGAGGGCTCAGAGCCCTCCCGCACCATTACACATAAAGCCCCGGGGGTGGTGGTCCCCGGGCTTGTGGGGCCCTTAGAGGCCCCCCACACATAAAATTAACCCCCCAGCATGCCCCCGGGACTTGGCCCACCCGGGGCCACTAACATCGAAGCGTGGGAGACCGCGCTTCGATTTTTTTTTTCGGCAGGATTTGCGCACCCTGAGCGCATCCTGCAGATTTAAAAAAAAAAAAAACTTTTTTTTTTTGCCCAGGGGGTCCTTGTGGGACCCCCTGAGCAAACCTAGGGGGTCAGGGTGTTTCTACCCTGCCCCTTTGTGCGCTTTGCGCACTTGTTTCTGTCCCTCGGTTCTACCAAGGGACAAAATGGCTGCCAACATTTCCTGAATCGGAATGTTGACAGCCAGCTGACAGCCAATTAACATGCAGCTCGTGATCGGGACGGTGCGCGCAGGGTGCGCTGAGGGTACGCGGACCCTACTCGGCCATAGATATCACTATCTTTTTACTTTTCATTTTCTCAGCAACTACTGAACGGATTTACACCATTTAACAAAAGGGTTCTTTCTGAACCAAGAACTACCTCTTTGCCAAATTTGGTGTAATTCCGTTCAGCAGTTCGGGCTGTAGCCGTGTCTAAAGTTTCCTATGGAAAAATGCATGGGGAAAACGCGTTTTGGGACCCCCCTTTTTTCTCAGCCCCCGCTTGACGAATCTCCCCGAGACTTTCAGGGAAGGAGCGGACCGGAGCGGGCCACAAAGTTTGAAAATTTCGCGAAGATACGTCAACCAGCAAGAGAGTTATCTCAAATAGAATGTCGCAGATTTCCTATGGATAATAGGTTGTAACTATAACTATCTACTGGCGACCGCCAGTAGATAATATACATATATATATATATATATATATATATATATATATATATATATATATATATATATATATACATTCATATATGTATATATCAATATATTAAAAACCAGACTTCAGCCTCCTGCTACGAGGCGAAAAGAAAACAGCACAGCCAAAAGCCAGGACAAGAAATGGCCGATGCGTTTCGGCATTTGCCTTGAACTGGGCCATAGATTTTGCATGCCTAGACATTGTTTTTAAATTGCCTACAGCCATAGCAGTCTGTCATTGCTTTCTACATTAGAAACAAAAAAGGCTAGAGCGTGTTACAGTCTTTTTTACAATCTGTCACAATGCGGTTACCATTTTGTACAAAAAACATATGTCCAATGTTGTTATTAATCCTAGTAATTTTTACGCATAATTTTCAATGACTTTTCAAACAATAACTGTGAAGTACATTATTCAAATGGAAAATATTCTTCAAAATAGGCAGGGACTTATGTCAGATGTTATGATTATTCTTAATATAGTTTTTACACATAATTCCCAGTGACTTTTCAAACAACAACTGTAAAGTACATTGTACAAGCGTCTTCCCATTCACCTCCTGTGATCAGGCACATGCCGGCAAACCACAACTTTGGAGGAAATAAAGAGGCCGCTGTGCACCCGGACCAGATATGGATATTGACAGTATGGGGCGAGCCGGGAGCAGCTGACCGACACTAGGAGTGGATAGACTCCTTTGTTGGGGGCAAGGCTGTTCTTGAGAGAAGCCCAGTCCTGCTAGTAGAAATTGATGAAATCTGGAACAGGTAACTGCAACAAACATTTGACTGAGCGGTGAGGATATGAGACTTGCATGACTTTGCACATTAACTAGTGAAGTGGTGGGAAAGATTGGTTATGCCGCTATCCACATGGAAGGAATATCCATTTTAACTGCTGAGCAAACGAATGAACATTTGTACTACTCACCATGCAACTTTGAATACTTGTTTATATTACATTTATTATGACGACAAGGTTGCTAGGAAGAACGTTGTAGTATTTTTTCCATGCTTATGGACTGGGACATTTGCATAAATAAGCGCAGTCAAAATGGCGATTTATAAAGATTGAGAAAGGCAAGGTATTGCCAAAATATGTCTCTTTAAACCCGATAGCGGAATGCAATAAAGATTGGATTAGCTCTCGTCTTCGAGTGCCGGGTCTCTTTTTATAAAACGCTCAGAGACACGCACTCCAGTGCACCAATAACTTCTATAACAATTATTAATATTGAAAATCCTGATCATTGTAGTGCGGACCTTCCAAAATCAATACTCTATATATACAGAGCACCCTACAACACCAGCAACATTCTAAAATCTGCTTACCTCTAATGTCTGATTTTCTAGCAGAGTTTTTAAGCAAAGGATTAACACAGTACTATCCATGCTGAGCCGAGTGTCAGGGATTGGTTTTATTCATTCCAGGTTGGTATTTACCAATTCAAAGCTGTAATACTGTGCCTGGCATGGTAAAAGGCTTTTGTCATTTTACAGCTCGGCATGAAGGGCACTAGCTAATCCTATGCTTAAAGACTTTGCTGTATAAATGGAAAAAAACTTTGTCCCTTTTTAGCTTGGCGTGGATGATGAATCTCTGTGAATTTGCGGCAAGATTACAAAAAAAAAGTTTTGGCCCCAAGTGGGGGGATCCCACTACCAGGGTATCCTTACCCTTCCCCCTTATGTTT
Organism: Calotriton arnoldi; assembly: GCA_963921515.1. NCBI lineage: Eukaryota > Metazoa > Chordata > Amphibia > Caudata > Salamandridae > Calotriton > Calotriton arnoldi. Next base: position 1,889,206 of record CAWUFW010001128.1, on the reverse strand, counting down.
TTTTTTATTACTTTTTTTCTAGGGCTCAGGACTGTGGCCACTTCCTTGTTGATGTGGTGGCAGCAAATCAGACTTCACCATGAGATCTGTTGGCCCCTCAGATACCCTTCAGAATGATATATATAAAGTTTTTGAGCATTAATTGCTAAAAAAACTACTGAATGGATTTACACCAAATTACAAAAGCAGTCTTTCTAGACCAAATCTAGCTTTCTGCCAGATTTAGTGCAAATCTTTTCAGCCGTTTGGGCTTTAGCTGTGTCTAAAGCTCCTAAGGAAAAATGAATGGTGAAAAAGCGTATTGAGTTCCACACCCTTTTTCTTGGCCCCCGCTTGACAGATCGCCCTGAAACGTTTCATGCCCAACCTAGACAAAATGTAGCACGCTTTTGTAAAGTTTTGTGAAGATTTGTCAACCGACGCCAAAGTTATAAGCAATAAAAAGATAGTTCCTATGGAATCACGATCCTAACTATAACTACTCAGTTTTGACTGCCACTGGGTAATATATAGTTGGTATGATAGACTGTTTATTGCTTCACAGTTTGCATGTTATAAGTACTTTACTCATGGAAACAACTTTCTCTACATTCACAATGTTCCCTCAATGCGATTTTACCTCAATACACAATTTTAAGGCATTTCATCCTTGTTTTGACATTATTATCATTAGTGATTTACACAATAATCTGTAAATAAATTGTTCATTAAAGTGCAGGTTCACTATGATGCAGCTTTCAACTCATCTATCCAAAAGTACTACACAAAGATGGTGAAGATCCGGGAAGCAGCTTCATGCTCTGCCTAAGGGCATCATTAAAACAGATGAAATTGTGTGAATGCTATAACTAAATTATACTGAATATATAACAAAAAGTACATGTAACCAGAATGAATAGGGCGTAATATACATATTGCTCCACTGAAAAAATTATTCCTAAATGATTACCCGAGACTGACGTAAATAGCGATCGGACAATTTAGGTGACAACATGTAACTATGTGAAAATGGAGCATTCAAGAAGGTGAAAACGGAAAACATGCAAATTCAGCAATTTGAAACAAGCAAAAAAAACAACACTTTCTAGTAGGTATCGTGAAGGTCGGTCTAGGTACAGTTTGATAGTTCTCCCACTACACCCAGCATCAAATTGAGAACATCTGTCAATCGAAATGCACACTGGGGGCAGAGTCCTGGTCAACAAGCATTGGCAAAGCCAATAGGTCTGGCCTTTATGACCTATTGGCTTTGCCAATGCATTTTGGCAATGCCCTACACTGGCAGGCTTTTTCCAGACACTGTGCAGCATCGTCGAAAATAAATAAATATAAAAATAAAGGTGCAATGAAATGACTGCTTCTAGTGGCAACACATGGGCAGAGTATAAGCACACATGGAGAAATGAATGCATATTTAGGGGCCCGATGGAGAGAGAACACCAACTAGCCCGGGGTAGAAGCACACAAGAGAGTGAGAAGCATAGAAAAGTGACAGCAAGTTGGGGAGCAGGGAGAGGCATATGAGGGCAGGAACAGCAGGGAGCCTGAGCCTATAAAGTGAAAAACAAGCACAGAGAGATATGCACAAGTATGACTCTAGTCAGTGCTGGAACTGGAAATAAACATAAACAGCATAGCTGCCGGTGCAAACAACGATGGGTTGGGGTGTAGGGAGGAGCAGTAGCACGGAGAAGATGAAGAAGGCACACAGGAGCAAAAGAAATAGCACCTCAATGAGAGGGCGAGCAGCAGACGGACATAAATCAACAGGAATCAATCTGTGCTTGGTCCATTCGGCATAGTGGAAACAGGAAGTGACGCCTGCTGTGCGCAGGCCAATCAGGAGGCATCAGAGAAGAGTGACAATGGAGCCAAGGAATGATAAGCAAAGGGAGGGCTGTAGGCCCTTTTTGTAAACAATATGCTTTCAAGCTACAGCGTGCATGTGCTGCTGTTGGCAGACAAGACCTAAAATGGAGCATGTCCTTTTCTACTGGTGGTGTATGCTGCTTCACGAATGTGAAATGAAGCTAACAGTAGGAGCAGGAGCCAGTGCTGGGTAAATTGTACTAGCACCATACACCTGATATTGATAGAGCGAAATGTTCTTGTGAATTGTAGGGGTGCATCATGATCACTGATAGGCCGCACCCACTTGTATTCAGACATATATTCGTATATTCAGTTTCATATTCATGTATGTTTAGTAAAGAATGAATAGTTTGCTGAGACAAGGCGAATCAGCAGTATAATGATGTTAGGATAATGATGTGATGTAATGCTTATTGAATTGTGTGAACATAATGCATAGAGGAATTAGTTCGTGTGTGTAATGTAATTGCAGTAGTTTAAACGTGCACCATATTAAAGTTGCACATGTAATTCATTGGTTGCATATGAATTGTAATGAAAATGCTCATAGGGAAAAGTAAGATGTGTGTTTAAAAGTCATATGTAAAGGCCTAACCACATATATGCTTAGGGAAGGCCTGGTATATTCTTATGTTAGCTTATATTGTAGGCCGAGAAAAGTTTCTCTTGGTAAGGCTCTCTGGGCACAAACGGTAGATTTAAATTGCACAGTAGAAGGTTTCTGTTGAAAGTATCTTTCGTTGCAGGTGCAAGGACACATGTCTCGTTAGTAAGACTAACTCTTTGTTTTCGAAAGCTAGAGAGAGGGGAGGCATGGTACGGGGAGTGAAATGGAATGTAGGGATGATACTTTCGGCGGAGAAGGTGCCTGGGACTCAAGGTCAACGCAACCGTCCAGGATGAAGTAACCGCTTTCGATGGAAAAGCACAAGAAGGAAGACCTGGCCAAGGAGGCGTGACAAAGGCGTGTACAATTGTATTGTGGTTTTGTATTAGGGATAGTGCCCTGAGGGAGGAGGCCAGAGAAGAGGTAGGGGAGACCAGAGAGAAGGACAGAGCTGAGCTTAGGTATTATGTGATTGCACTTCTTAGGAAGTCTTCACAGCTGACACCTTTTATTCACTCTTGCCTGGGAAAATCGTTATGCAGGGATGTCAATTAGCGTTAGTGTAGGGACAGCAATTGATTTTAAGCTTGTTTAGGCCAATGAAGAGCAACTTATAAATAGGAGCAATCATAGTCTGGTTGATCCTTCTAGAACTTTCTATTCTCCTTATCCTGAGTCGGATGAGATTCCTGCGTAGATTATTATTTGTATTAGTGCCCATCTATTTCTTTAACCTCGTGTTGAGGTGCTTGCACGTTCAGTTATTTTTGGCAATAATAAATTCTCAAACTTGAATTCGGAGTCAGTGGTCCTTTTCAGACAAAAATGAATGCTGATATATAACCAGATTAGATTCTCTCCTTTACACTATTCAACAGGTAAAAAGATCTTGGTGACCAGAAGGTTCTTATAGATAATTAGATAAGAATCAGCGTTATCAGTTGGTAGCAGAGTAGGATGGTTACCTTTGATGGTAAGGGGAGATCTAGAGCAAGATAGGAGATTAAGTTGCCCCATAGAGCTCCGAGTGACGCAGATCCAGAGGACCGCGGGAGAAGGATGTCGGAGGTCGTGGAAAACTGACGGAGAGTGACGGTGCGGCGGAAGTAGCAGTTCGTAGTAGAGTGAGTATGAAAAGAGTGATGTTTGGTAGGTTGCGGTGTTTTATTGTTGTGTGATGTCTTGCGGAGTTGGAACGAAAGTTGTGTGATTGAGAAACGGACCGTGAGCGCGCGCGGGACCGGGAGATTTATTGTGGTGTAGAATACACCCAGAGTTGAGAACGTTGACCAGAGGTGTGGGGGTCACGAGACGCCATTGACAGACCCACTGAAGATAGGGAACACATGAGTGAGCGTGTGAATAACCAACGCAGGTCGTAGGTTATTGTGTGCAGAACATCGAGTGATTGAATCCTATCGAGTGTGCTAAAGGCGATTGTCCGGTCGCTTTCGCGGACAGACGATTGCCAGATTGAGGTCAACAAGCTCAAGAGGCTGATCGGTCATTGGTAAGACCGACGGTCAGAGAGGTAATTGTTCGGTAGGACGGACATTATTTCAGAGTATGATTGGGACAGATGCGAATGAGAACAAGTGAATTAGAAAGGAGGGGAACTGCTGCGAGCGGAGGAAAAGTGACGTCAGACAAGTGCCGCGCTGCGATAGGCCGGTTGGTGTGAGCTGCGCTGGTATTGGTGGATTGAAATCAGGAAGTAAAAGCGGACATTTTGAGTGTAAACAAAAAGTTGATTCATCATGAAATGTTTAAAGCTTTATGGGAACTTTGTAGAGGTGATAGACATGTGGTTGTTCGGGAGGGAGAGGAAGCTCCTCCCGAGGATACACCAGCACATTATATGGCAAAGAATGTAGGATTGCATACTATAATTTGGCTTGAGAATTGGCATAAAATGACAGAAGCAGAAGGAGAATTGTCGTTCCCTCGATATGGTACTTTCAGGTTAGAGGTGCTGTACCAGCTAAAAAGTGTAATGGCTTCATTACGACCACTACCTAGACCAACACAGTTTGAGGCACTACATGCGTGGATAAGAGCAGCGTATGATAGGAAGAAGGACAGATGTCAAGAAAGGGTGAAGAAATCGGTCAGGGCATTTCAAGATGCAAGGTGGGATGCATTGGAGAAAAGGTGGAGAGTGGAAACGATCGAAGGAGATAAGTTATACCCATTGTTAGTACAAAATGGGAAAATAATAAGAATCGATGAGGACGACAGTGATCTAGATGACAGCTTGTTGGATAGGATGTTGGCAGAGAGGCCACCACCATTTAATCCAGATTCAGAAGAGGGAAAGACGACCCCAGCAGTGGCAATAGTTGATGAGAGCCAGAACCAGACTAGCATGAGAGTGGTGGGAAGGATTTCCACAGGAACGGAGGGGGCAACGGCGTGTATGATAACACAGCCTCCTGGGGGGAACACAAGATTACCGGACTCCTTGACAGTACCGGTTACCATTGGCCCTATAGTACCGGTATATGACCCAGACCGAGTGAGAGAAGGGAGCTCCGCACTCGACGAGAAGAGAGGAAGGAAACAGTGAGAGTGGGAATGGGTTTGGAGTGAGGGTGGTTCATTTCCCAAGACCAATGGAGACAAGCACGCCGTTACCGGCTACTGCGGACTCTTCCTTCAGGAGAGAAGAGGAGAGACCAGAAAGACCGAGGTCTTTGCGGGAATCTAAGTCAGCTTTGAGGGAGTGGACACCAACAGTAACGAACCAAGAGGATAGGATGCAAGGGGATAGGGCACAGAACGCCTCGGAAGACAGACCAAGTTCCAGGAATATGATGGAAGGGAATAGGTCACAAGGACAGAATAGTGACTGTAATGAGCGGGATGGCTCGGGTTGTCGAGAAGTACTGAGGAGTGCAGTACAGGCAAGGTTGCTAGACGTAGTGAGGTTGAAAGCAGAGGTAGACGAAATGATCAGTGGGGGTCTGCCTTTGGAAAGGATAGAAATTTATGGATCAGATGAGCTGCTGTTTGTAGCAAAAGATGTGACTCGAAAAGCTAGAATGGCACATGATAGATTGAAGGAATTGGCCAAAGATATGAAGTGGACCTGAACAAAACTAAAGCGTTACAGGGACCACATAGATTACAGTACAGTGATCAGGAGCTGGAGGAGAAAAGAATAACAGGATTAAGAACACACACCAGAGACCTGATTATAGGAATGAGAATATGGATTTTGTTGGACAAATGGGAAGAAAGGTGGTCCAAAAAGAAACCAGTAAAGAGAGCAGAAGGGGAAACGCCGCCGCCAGGAGAGGGGGCGACGGGTGTTGGAAATTTTCCCTTACGGGAAGTACAGAATGGAGGGTACGTGCATGTGCCGTGGAATAGAGGTGATTTGGCTGCATTTACAAATGATTTTCCTCGGCTGAGGGAAAAACCGGTGGAGTGGTACAAACAGGTTGAGCGGTTTGTGAAAATTTCAAAAGTATTGTGGATTGATTTGAACACTTTGTTTGACATAGTGGTACCGGGAGATTTGTGGACAGCTTGTAAAGTCGCTATTGAGTGGCCGACTTCGAACCGGATAGAGAGGCGGTTACAAACGGTCCATCACCACTAGTCATGAAAAAGTATGAGCAGGTGATTACATGGTTGAAATTGAAGATTTCACCTCAGGATATAGATTGGGTTAAGATAGATCGGACTGTACAGGAACCCAAGGAAACGGTGCATGAATATTATGAAAGACTTTTGCAAGCTTTTAAACAGTATAGTGGGTTAGATATCTTGGACCCCAAGGATATGGGACAGTTTGTCTCAAAGTTTGTACTGGGTCTGAGAGTGGAAATCAGCCTCATGATACAGCACCATTTGATCTGCTGGCAGAACAAGCCACTAGATGAAATATTGCGGTATGCGAGATACTGTAGTGATGAGGTGGAATCGAAACATCGAAAGCTAAAAGACAAATTGATGCTTGTCCAGATGCAGACAGCACAGAGTCAGCCTAGTGGAGGGACCTTAGGAAGAAAGCAAGGAAATTTCCAGGGAAACCAGAATGGGCAGGTACAGGGAAAGGGAAAACCAGTAGACCCCAAGACAGGAGTGGACGTGGCCACATTGAAGAAGACCACTGCGTGTCATCTTTGTCGCCAGGTCGGACATTGGAAACGCGAGTGTCCTTTGAACCCAGCTAATCAGTTGCAGGAAGAGGAAGAGGGGGCTCAGGCACCCGCGCAAGAGGTAGTTAACACAATAACGAGGCCTAGAACGATGAAAGGGGGGTTTACAATTCTTACGCCCAGGTTCCCCAAGCTCCAAGGATTTCACAAGGAACACGAACGTACCAACAGATGCCCCTGTTCGAAGGTTACGATGAGGATAGCTTAGACCCTTTATCCTGACGGTGCCTGAGGGGGAGGAAGACTGCACACTTGGAGCGGTCTTGGAGGTAGACCAGAGAGGACCTTTTGTGGAGGCAGAGATTGAGGGCAATCCTGCAACACTTTTGGTTGATACTGGTGCTACCCGGTCTACTGTAAGATCAGCAGTAGTCCCTAACCTACCCCTCTCGGGACAATCAATCCAGGTCGTTGGAGTAGCGAACAAGAAAATAAGCAGCCCACTGACAGAACCGATCCTAGTAAAGATAGGTACTTTCCAAACTAGACATCAGTTTGTAGTGTGTGATACGAGTCCAGTTTGTCTTTTGGGAAGGGATCTGTTGTGCAAGTTGAAATGCACGATTTATTGTACGCCCAATGGAGTAGAGGTCCAGACGAGAGATGACGATGCTGACTTTAAAATTACCAATCAGCATTTATGTATAGATCTGTACCCAATGGTGACTGTGGAAGAACTTCCACATGATCTGAGAGACGCAGTGTCGCCTGTGGTGTGGGATTTCGCAGGCGATGAAATAGGTCTAATCCGAGGGGTTGAACCAGTGCGGATAGAGGTGAAACAGAATGTTGATTTCCCAGGACACCTCAATACAACCTGTCGCCAGAAACGATTGCAGGGATAAGACCTGTGATCAAGACCTTTATTGAGAAAGGCATTCTGAAAGAGATTAGAGGTAGCCCCTGTAATTCACCCATTATGGGACTACAGAAACCGAGCGGGAAGTACAGGATCGTGCAAGACCTGCGAAAGGTCAACACGATAGTTGTCCCTTGTTGTCCAGTGGTACCGAATCCTTCAGTAATACTGTTCCAGATCCCATGTGAAGCCGAGTGGTTTACGGTTATCGATTTGTGTCAAGCCTTCTTTTCGATACCGCTCCACGAGGAAAGCCAATTTCTTTTTGCGTTCAGGCTAGAAAATCGCGTGTTAACATGGTGTCGTATCCCTCAAGGGTATACGGAAAGTCCATCGATCTTTAACCAGATCCTGAAGAAGAACCTTGAGAGTCTTGTGTTGCCGCAGAACTCAGTTCTCGTGCAGTACATAGATGACTTGCTCATTGCCTCAGAAACAGAAGATGCTTGCAGAATTGACACAGTAGCCTTGTTGAACCACTTAGCAGAGAACGGACATAAAGTGTCCCCTGAACAAGCTGCAGTACTGTCTGAATGAGGTACAGTACTTGGGACACAGATTGGAGAAAGGCAAGAGGAAGGTGTCACCAGATCGAATAGAGGCAATAATGAGCATGGCAGAACCCACCACACAGAGAGAAGTTAGGATGTTTCTGGGAATGGTTGGCTATTGTCGACAGTGGATTCCTAGTTTCTCCTTGAGAGCAAAGCCTCTGCAGAGGCTTACGCACAAGGATGTGAGTGATCCGGTACCATGGGACGAGGAGTGCTTGATATCATTCCGGAAGCTGAGAGAGGATTTGTGCAGGGCTCCGGCACTGGGAATGCCTGATTACAACAAGGCCTTTTCATTGTTTTGTTACGAGAGGGAAGGATGTGCATTAGCAGTGTTAGCTCAGAACCATGGAGGTGTCCGTAGACCAGTTGCATATTTTTCAGCTACTTTAGATCCAGTAGCTTCTGCGTTGCCCGGATGTCTAAGATCCGTTGCTGCAACAGGTGTCAGCATTGAAAGATGTGAAAGCATTGTAATGGGACATCCATTGACTGTACATGTGCCACATTTGGTTGAGTTATTGATGACCAGGACCAAGACCCAGCACCTAACGAACAATAGGTTAACGAAGTACGAGCAAGTCATACTTGCCGCAGAGAATGTGACTCTGAAAAGGTGCTCCGTCTTGAACCCTGCGACATTAATGCCTATACCGAACACAGATGATGAAGATTGTGAGGACCATGATTGTCTCGATGTGACCGAACTTTGCACCAAACCGAGACCTGACATTGTCGATGAACCACTGACTGACCCAGATGAAATTTTCTTTGTCGATGGTTCATGCTTACGAGACAGTGTGGGGCAATTGAAAGCAGCATTTGCTGTATGTACCATTTCAGGAGTGGTCGAGGCTGCTTGCCTAGAAGGAGTACGCTCCGCGCAGGTAGCTGAAATCATTGCCTTGACCCGTGCCTGTTTGGCCGCTGATCGAATTCGAATCACGATTTACACAGACAGCCAATATGGCTTTGGGGTGGTGCATGACTTCGGGCAGTTATGGTCTCAGAGGGGTTTTTTGACATCATCTGGCTCACCCATTCGTAATGGAGAATATGTAAGACAATTGTTAGATGCATTACAGCATCCGAAAGAAATTGCTGTGGTAAAGTGCTCAGCCCATGGGAAGGGGGAGGACTTTGTATCCTTGGGTAATAACTATGCGGACGAAGTAGCCCGCTTCTGTGCAGAACAAGGATGCATATTCACAGGAAGAGAGATAGAAGAGAGCCAAGAAGGAACCGATCTCAGCATAATGTTGGCCATGGCAGACACTTGGGAAGAGCTTAAGAGATTGCAGGATGAAGTTTCAGTCAAGGAGAGAGAGGGATGGATTAAAGCTGGGTGCGAGAGAGGAGATGTGGATGTGTGGGTATCCAACGATGGGAGAGCCGTGTTGCCTGAGGAATTGCTGAGTCCGATGGCAAGACTGATACATGGACAGGCACACCTTGGTAGAGACGCAATGGTGAGAGTGTTTAGACAGATGTGGTATAACCCACGGTTCCGAGCAATGGCTGAGATGGTATGCCAGAGGTGTGTTACGTGTCAACAGATGAATGCTGGAAAGAAAACTGTAGTTACATTGAGTCACATTGGAAGGTCGGGAGGGCCCTTCAATAGAATACAGTTGGACTTCGTGGAGATGCCTAGGTGCAATGGATTGAGGTACATTTTAGTGCTAGTATGTGTATTCTCACGGTGGGTGGAGGCTTACCCCACACGCAGGTGTGACACTCTCACAGTGGCTAAATTACTGTTGAGGGAGCTCATCCCTAGATTCGGGATCCCGACCTCTTTGGAATCAGATAGAGGAGGGCACTTCCATAGCGAAATCATGAAGTTGCTTTGTGCTGCATTGAACATAGACCAGAGACTTCATTGTAGTTACAGACCAGAAGCTTCTGGGATGGTGGAACAAGTTAATGGAACTTTGAAAGCCCGGATGGCAAAAATGTGTTCTTCGACATCCCTGCAATGGCCCGACGCCTTGCCTCTGGTGCTAATGAGCATGCGAAGTGTCCCAGACAGAAAGACCGGGTTGTCCCCCCATGAAATATTAATGGGGAGGGCAATGAGACTGCCAGCAGTACCAGCTACAGCCTTGATAAACATCACTGATGATTTGATTCTTGATTATTGTAAAGGACTCTCTGATGTGGTCCGTTCTGTATCCCAGCAGGTGCAAGCAGCAGTGGTCCCAGCCTCGAGTGATCTATGCCACGACTTGTGCCCCGGTGACTGGGTACTCGTCCGAAAGCACGTGAGGAAGAGTTGCTTGGATGCCCGCTGGCGTGGCCCGTATCAGGTGATACTTATCACGAACACAGCAGTGAAGTGTGGAGGATTGCCGAACTGGGTGCATGCTTCCCATACCCGCAGAGTTCCAGCACCCTTGGAAGAAACAGCTCCTCTCGTAAATGAAAATCCAGCTGATGTGGCAAGACCACATGGGAGGACACGTCAAGCTGTAGGGTCGCTGACACAGCTGGTGGTGCACTAGAGCAAGCTGAAGGGGGTTTCCACAGTTCGAACCCTGACTCAGACACCGAGGACAGAAACGGTGCAGTGGGCGGCGAAGAGTCAGATTCAGCCGAAAGAGGAAGTAGTGCACTGGGTATAGAAGGGGAAGGCAGACGAACGAACAGAAGTGCAGAAAGTTGGCCCGAGAGACAGAGGCGACTGAACCTGAGGTTAGCACCTGAAAGAGACCTTGCTCCAGTGTCTGAAGTATCTGAAACGGAAGCAAGTGACGAAGACCAAGCACAAGATAGTCGGCGAAGGTCAAAGAGAACAAGAGTGCCTTGTCGCAGATACTCTACCCCTGAGTGGACTTACACTGTGTTTGATGCAGGGGGTGGTGAGTACAAGTGGTCTGTCGGAGCCCAAATGTGGTGGTGAAGGTGGTGCTGCGGATGCCAGGGCTCGAGATAGAAGGAACTCTGACACTCACGGTTCCGAATCCCCCGCTTCTGAGTGAAGTCCGAAACTTGCTTTTGCATCGACTCGACTCCCGCCTTTGGAGTTGAGCCGTTTTCACATGAAATGCTGATTTTGCGTCTTGAACTTTTGTATCACGTTCTGGTCTTGCTCAATGAGGATCTCATTGTGGATCAGTTATGAACTGTAAATAAAAGTCTAAAAGAAGAAGATAACCTAGGTCCGAGTGGAAGAAGAATAAACTTAGGGACTTTCCACAGAAGAGGAACGAAAACTAGGGAAGTCTTTTTCTGGACTGTGTAAATAAGTTTGTGATCGGAAAGGGAAAGTCCGGAGATTTCATGGTTGCTCGAGCTGGTTAAGCAAGTCACAAATAAAGGACAGAGACTTTTTCAGAGTTCTTTGCGATAACCAAGACTTTTGAGAACTTTCGAAACCATGGAGCCGGGAGATCCCAATCGTAGATCAAAGTGGATTGTAGGCATTCTTATAAGTAGTGTAATAATCTCTATAATCATAGTAGTTATAGTCTCATACACTGGTTCGCATGAGCAAGAAGTAGAGGAGGTGACAGGGACACCTACACCTATCACACCTAGTCAGAAGGGGGTAGACAGGGCAGCTGACAGAGCTTTGCTATTAGAAGAGAGTCGTAGATTACATGTAGATTTATCTAAAGGGGATTTTAAGTTGAATGCATATGCTAAGTTGTTGTATGAGTATGTTGACGTGATGGATGCGAAAGATTGTTATGTGTGTATGCAGTTGCCTACTTCGGTGGATGAGGGTATTAGGTATCACCATCTTCCACTGACTTATGGTATTTCATGTAGTCTTTTGCTTAGTTTGTTTTATGAAAGAGATCAGTTCGAGTATTTCTTTTCCAATTTCGACGCAGTGCTTCCTGAAGTCCCAGCTTACAAGCATTTGAATAAATATGACTATTATAAGACAGAAGTACTGAGGAAGTACTTCATACCGAGTTTGGAATTGGATACAGCATTCGCACACAGACACAACCTGACTTGTTTGATGTCGGATGTAGAGAGAAAATTTGTAGATCAGGTTGAAGATAGGTATAGACAGCTGACTCAATCCCGAGATTTAGGGCATCACAGGACAGATTGGACAGAGGAAGAACGGTTGCATAAGACCAGGGAAGCTATGGTCCTATAGCGTTAGATAAGGAGCAGAGGGGTAAGTTGTGTATAAGGCGTTATCAGACTTACTACGAAAAGGTTCCAGTGGGACAAAGTACTTGTGATCACGTTGTCACCATGGCAGATGTGGCAAAAGATTTTCTCCAAGGTCCTGTACAAGTGATACCTACGGTGTATTACGTATGTGGGAAGAATGCTTATGTGAGGTTGCCTGCAAATTGGTATGGAACATGTTATTTGTCAATAATATTTCCAAAGATTTACCATACAGAGGATTTAAATCTTCTAGAAGGTGGAGAGCATTCAAGAACGAGAAGAGCTGCAAGTGCAGGGATCGTTGTGGGGGATATCTTTGGAGCTATGATACCTAGTCTAGGGGTAGTCTTGAATGACGTGAAGATCCGGAGGTTAGCGACTGTGGTGGATGAATTTTCAATGAACACAGCAAAGTCGTTAGTGTTGGTGGAAGGAGAGATGTTGTCGATAAGGGGAATGGTTTTGCAGAATCGCCTTGCTTTGGATGTCCTATTGGCAAAAGAGGGCGGAGTCTGTAAAATGTTGAAGGTTCAGGAGTGCTGCACTTATATACCAGACCGTAGCAAGGATCTGGAGAAATATATAAGTAATATCACTATGATCCACACAAAGATAGCGGATTTGACCGAAGAAGGGGCCTGGGAAAAGGTCGGAAAGGGTTTTGGTCAAGTGGGAGGTTGGTTTGCGAACCTAGGAAAGGGTTTCCTTGGGTACTTCCTGAGACCACTCCTTATTTTGGTGGTTTGTGTGGCTGGCTTGTGGATTGTGATCAAGGCCTACAAGTGGTATCGAGCAGGCCGAGTCAAGAGAGCTTTGAGGGAAAATGACATGAGATTGGCAAGACTGCAGGACAGTCAGTATCAAAGGCTCAAGAGCATGGAGAAATTTAGATCAGGGAAGATGGCAACAAGTTCTGTTTAGGTCGGTTCTTTCTCCAAGGGAGTAGAATGAAATGTGATGACAGGAGTCATCAAAGGGGGGAACTGATAGAGCGAAATGTTCTTGTGAATTGTAGGGGTGCATCATAATCACTGATAGGCCGCACCCACTTGTATTCAGACATATATTCGTATATTCAGTTTCATATTCATGTATGTTTAGTAAAGAATGAATAGTTTGCTGAGACAAGGCGAATCAGCAGTATAATGATGTTAGGATAATGATGTGATGTAATGCTTATTGAATTGTGTGAACATAATGCATAGAGGAATTAGTTCGTGTGTGTAATGTAATTGCAGTAGTTTAAACGTGCACCATATTAAAGTTGCACATGTAATTCATTGGTTGCATATGAATTGTAATGAAAATGCTCATAGGGAAAAGTAAGATGTGTGTTTAAAAGTCATATGTAAAGGCCTAACCACATATATGCTTAGGGAAGGCCTGGTATATTCTTATGTTAGCTTATATTGTAGGCCGAGAAAAGTTTCTCTTGGTAAGGCTCTCTGGGCACAAACGGTAGATTTAAATTGCACAGTAGAAGGTTTCTGTTGAAAGTATCTTTCGTTGCAGGTGCAAGGACACATGTCTCGTTAGTAAGACTAACTCTTTGTTTTCGAAAGCTAGAGAGAGGGGAGGCATGGTACGGGGAGTGAAATGGAATGTAGGGATGATACTTTCGGCGGAGAAGGTGCCTGGGACTCAAGGTCAACGTAACCGTCCAGGATGAAGTAACCGCTTCGATGGAAAAGCACAAGAAGGAAGACCTGGCCAAGGAGGCGTGACAAAGGCGTGTACAATTGTATTGTGGTTTTGTATTAGGGATAGTGCCCTGAGGGAGGAGGCCAGAGAAGAGGTAGGGGAGACCAGAGAGAAGGACAGAGCTGAGCTTAGGTATTATGTGATTGCACTTCTTAGGAAGTCTTCACAGCTGACACCTTTATTCACTCTTGCCTGGGAAAATCGTTATGCAGGGATGTCACTTAGCGTTAGTGTAGGGACAGCAATTGATTTTAAGCTTGTTTAGGCCAATGAAGAGCAACTTAGAAATAGGAGCAATCATAGTCTGGTTGATCCTTCTAGAACTTTCTATTCTCCTTATCCTGAGTCGGATGAGATTCCTGCGTAGATTATTATTTGTATTAGTGCCCATCTATTTCTTTAACCTCGTGTTGAGGTGCTTGCACGTTCAGTTATTTTTGGCAATAATAAATTCTCAAACTTGAATTCGGAGTCAGTGGTCCTTTCAGACAAAAATGAATGCTGATATATAACCAGATGAGATTCTCTCCTTTACACTATTCAACAGGTAAAAAGATCTTGGTGACCAGAAGGTTCTTATAGATAATTAGATAAGAATCAGCGTTATCAATATCAAGCCAAATACGAAACTTCAACAACTTCCTTTGAGTCTATTTGCCATCAAATAAATTTTAGACATTTTAAATACACATTGTCTGTTTTTACATCAACTGTATAAATGCAAAGAAATGTCTACCCACAGTGCAAAAATGTAAATTTTTGAGCTGTTACTGAAGTCCTCTAAGCTGCGCAGCGCGCGCATTCTGTAGGCTGCTTCAACTGCCCTCAACTGGGAACCCGAGGCTGGTACCTTCATTGACAGATCTGGGCCAGTTCTCAAGTAAACCTGTTTTGTAGTCTCTCAGAAACAGTTCTGTCTTTAATCTTAGGTAGAATCTAGTGTGTTCCTTTGCCTCAGAGAGCTTCTCAAGCACGTTTCAGACCCTAGCAGGCTTCAACATCAGCAAGCAGCTATCACGTTGACGTTTCCGAGTCTGGGACGCTGAAGGTGGAAGCCAGAAGTGTACATCAGTGTACCAGATTATAGATTTTTCATAAAAGTGTGATTAAAGTAGATTGGACCTTATGCCAAACCTGTAAACGAAAAATGTTGTTGATATTAGGCATTTTAGAAGGTAATCCTATTAAAGTGAATGGAGAATGAAAACTTTCGTGGCGGATGATAGGAAGCATTTCGTTTGTTCAAGGGGTGAATAGAACGAAAAAGAGGGTGACATTCACTAAATGCAGATGAGGTATGTTGTCCCTAAAGGTTCAATCATATAGACACAATATCTTGAATACAAATGTGTTCTCATGTCTTGCTCAGACGACTGGGCAACAACCAGAAAGGCAATACCGCAATCTGGCCCAGGCACAATGGAAAAAAAAACATACTTCTAGAGAAAAGTAACCTTTTTGGGTCACATGCCAGGGAAATGACAGAACAAATCCTGAAAAATACAAGACTCCTCCCAGACACACCAATACAAACTGTCATACAAAGCTACTGCTCTTGTACAAAGGCAAAAAGACTGCATACATTCCAGCCCTTGATACATTAAGCAGAGGAACATATTGCGATCAGCCCCCTGGAACGTAAGAGCAAAGACATGGCCTAAAAAGACATCTTGACCAGATTGAGGAAGTCCAGACAACATTGTTGAGGGCTAATTGTCAGAAAGCAGAAAAAATTAAATGTGTAGGCGTGGGCGGAATCTCAATTACACCAGAGTAATTGGAGTAATTTCAGTAACTTGGGGGGGGAAATTCCTACAGCAAGAAGGGTGTGCAGACAAAATATTGAGTTGGAAATGTCGAACTACAGGAATATCGAGTCCTAAATACAGTCAGTGAGAAATATCAACAGCAAGAATATCGTGATCAAGAATATCGAATTTAAGGTAAGAAATATCGTTTTAAAAATATAAAAGTCAATAATACCGTTTGCAAAAATATCGTTGTTTAAAATATCGATTTTTTAATTAGTGTTATGTATTTTAGTATATATTTTAAATGCATTTGATGTATTTTTGTTGTATAAGTATTGTTTATGTTTTTTAATATATGTGTTACATTTTTAGTAGTTATCAATTTTATTTTAATTAAATTTAGCATTTTTTAGTTCCGTAGTGGGTTGTGAGTGTATAGGGGAATAGGGTGGGAAGTAATTAGATTATAATAAATAAATTATATATTTTTATTTATTAATATTTATTTAATTTATATTTTATAGTGTTTATTGTGGGAGGTAATTTATTTGTGAATAATTATTAATTTGTTGTTAATTAATATTAATTAATTGAAAATTAAATATGGAAATAGTGCAATTAATTTTAGGTGCGGGTTGCGGGGTTTATAGGGGTAAAGGGCGGGAAGTCATTTATTTTTAATTAATTAATATTTCGTTGTTAATCAATATTAATTAATTAATTGAAAATTAAATACTGAAATTGTGTAATTAATTTTCGGCCGGGTTGTGGGGTTTATAGGGGTAAAGGGTGGGAAGTAATTTATTTTTAATTAATAAATAATTTGTTGTTAATTATTATTAAATAATTAATTGGAAATTAAATATGAAATTTGTTTAATTAATTTTCGGTGCAAGTTGTGGGATTTATAGGGGTGAAGGGTGCGATGTAATTTATTTTTAATTAATTAATAATTAGTTGTTAATTAATATTAATTATTTAATTGAAAATTAAATATGGAATTTGTGAAAATATGTGTAGGTGCAGGTTGTGGGGTTTATAGGGGTAAAGGGTGGGAATTAATTTATTTTTAATTAATTAATAATTAGGTGTTAATTAATAACATTTCATTAATTGAAAATTAAATATGGGAATTGTGTAATTAATTTTAGGTGTTTTAATTTGTTTTTTTAATTAATAATATTTATTTAATTGATAATAATGATGTTAATTATGGAAGTACATTTTATTTTTAATTTAGATGTGGTTGTGAATTGTGTGGTGTTATTGGGTAGAGTGTAAATAAAATGAATGTATGTAATAATGTTTTTGTTTATAAATAGTTTGTAACTAAAAATATTTCTTTGTTTGAAAAATATTTTTATATTTTATTTAATATAATATTTGTAGGTAATAGTGATATGTATTTAACATCATAATATGTTTTTATTTTTTTAATTTATAATATATATTTAATTAATATTATATATATTTGTATTTTATTTTTTACATATTATTATATTTTTTTATTTATTTTGTTTTTCAAATATTTTTTGTTGTTGATATTTTGTTTGTTTTTAATTTTGAATTGACTGTAGTGGGAATAGTAATTTTTACCCCTCCGCTATACAACACTTTCCCTACTGTTGCACTGACAGGAGTGGGAATAGTAATTTTTACCCCTCCGCTATCCAACACTTTCCCTACTGTTGCACTCATTGGAGTGGGAATAGTAATTTTTACCCCTCCTCTATCCAACACTTTCCCTACTGTTACACTCACTGGAGTAAGAATAGTAATTTTTACCTCTCCGTTAGCCAACATTTTCCCTACTGTTGCACTGACTGGAGTGGGAATAGTCATTTTTACCACTCTGCTATCCAACACTTTCCCTACTGTTGCACTGACTGGAGTGGGAATAGTAATTTTTACCCCTCCGCTATCCAATACTTTACCTACTGTAGCACTTATTGGAGTGGGAATAGTAATTTTTATCCCTCCGCTATCCAACACTTTCCCTACTGTTGCACTCATTGGAGTGGGAATAGTAATTTTTACCCATCCACTATCCAACACTTTCTGTACTGTTGCACTGACTGGAGTGGGAATAGTCATTTTTACCCCTCCGCTATCCAACACTTTCCCTACTGTTGCACTCATTGGAGTGGGAATAGTAATTTTTACCCCTCCGCTATCCAACACTTTCCCTACTGTTGCACTGACTGGAGTGGGAATAGTAAATGTTATCCCTCTGCTATCTAACACTTTCCCTACTGTTGCACTGACTGGAGTGGGAATAGTCATTTTTACCCCTCCGCTATCCAACATTTTCCCTACTGTTGCACTGACTGGAGTGGGAATAGTAAATTTTATCCCTTCGCTATGTAACACTTTCCCTTCTGTTGCACTCACTGGAGTAAGAATAGTAATTTTTACCTCTCCGTTAGCCAACATTTTCCCTACTGTTGCACTGACTGGAGTGGGAATAGTAATTTTTACCACTCTGCTATCCAACACTTTCCCTACTGTTGCACTGACTGGAGTGGGAATAGTAATTTTACCCTCCGCTATCCAATACTTTACCTACTGTAGCACTTATTGGAGTGGGAATAGTAATTTTTATCCCTCCGCTATCCAACACTTTCCCTACTGTTGCACTCATTGGAGTGGGAATAGTAATTTTTACCCATCCACTATCCAACACTTTCTGTACTGTTGCACTGACTGGAGTGGGAATAGTCATTTTTACTCCTCCGCTATCCAACACTTTCCCTACTGTTGCACTCATTGGAGTGGGAATAGTAATTTTTACCCCTCCGCTATCCAACACTTTCCCTACTGTTGCACTGACTGGAGTGGGAATAGTAAATTTTATCCCTTCGCTATGTAACACTTTCCCTTCTGTTGCACTCACTGGAGTAAGAATAGTAATTTTTACCTCTCCGTTAGCCAACATTTTCCCTACTGTTGCACTGACTGGAGTGGGAATAGTAATTTTTACCACTCTGCTATCCAACACTTTCCCTACTGTTGCACTGACTGGAGTGGGAATAGGAATTTTTACCCCTCCGCTACCCAACACTTTCCCTACTGTTGCACTGACTGGAGTGGGAATAGTAAATGTTATCCCTCTGCTATCTAACACTTTCCCTACTGTTGCACTGACTGGAGTGGGAATAGTAATTTTTACCCCTCCGCTATCCAACATTTTCCCCACTGTTGCACTGACTGGAGTGGGAATAGTAAATTTTATCCCTCCGCTATGTAACTCTTTCCCTTCTGTTGCACTCACTGGAGTGGGAATAGTAATTTTTACCCCTCCGCCATCCAACACTTTCCCTACTGTTGCATTGATTAGAGTGGGACATTTAAGTTTAAATATTTTTAAACAGTTTAATGTTTTAATTAAAAATAGAATGTTTTTTTAACATAATTTTATGTTATTGGTATATGTATATATATATTTATTTGTTACATTTTTATATATTTTCAAAATTATTAAATAAATTTAAATTAATAGTTTATAAATTTTTTAACTGTAAATATATATAATAATTATTATATATGTGTGTTTAACTTTTTTAGGTTAAGTTCATTTGTTATTTTTGTTAAAATGTATATTAAATCTATTTATTTTTTTAAATTAAGTTTATTATTTAATATATTTAATATTTATTATGTTATTTTATATATATATAAAACAATATTTTTACATCTATATTTATGTTATCGATATTTTTGTTTCAATATTTTTGTACTTACCTTTATAAATATAGGATGTCGATATTTTTGACATCTATGTTTATGACTCGATATTGTGGTATGGGGATGTTTTGGGTGTCGATGTTTTGTCAGTGAACCAGCAAGAAGACATTTAGCTATTGTGTTCTGCTTCATTTAGCACTGTCAATTTGGAATGCAAGGGGGCATTGTATTCTAAGAAATAGCGTTAAACGCAGAAATACTCTTCATGCGTAATTCCGCATATTCTCGCATAATTCCTGGGGAATTCCACGTGATTATGCTACATGGAATTATGCAAGTTACACCCACCCCTAGAAATGCCCCAACAGATCAAGGAAACATGACTCATGTACATCAGCACCACCACCAGATCAACACTGGGACAACAAGAATACATGCAGAAGACTAGATCCAAAACAACCAATCATCTTCGAAGCCCACATAGTTATGTTTTTTCAAGCAGCAGGGCCCATAGTCCCCTCATGAGAGGGAGGGCAGATTGCTCACTGTGCCGCTCCCAAGATCCTTAGGCAGACAGGAACTGTGATGTAAGATACTGATCAGGGGCACCAATACATAAAGCACTGCTGGAGCTGAAGCTAAGCACAGGTCCTTGCAAGCAGCTATTAACATCTCCCCTACTTTCCCTCCCCCAAGTGACACAATCAGAGTCCATTGGAGTCAAAGCAATGATGGAGAGCACCACATCAATCGTTACCAATCTGTCAAAGGCTGAAAGCCAACAGCCTTCTCCAAGGTCCAGAGAAAGGATGCTGAAGGCCTAAAGAAGTGCAAGTGAAGTAGTAAGAAGCACATCCCACAAAACCAGTTCCTGAAGGAAGGGACATCATCAATGCTCCCCTGAGGCTAACTACCTGCTGGGAACACCTCATGGCCTGGCACAGTAGCTATCCAATCAAACACCTGACTGAGACATGGGCAAGTTACTTTCAGCCAAAGGGACGACCCCAGGAATGCCGAATAGTAGCCGAGTTCTGAAATACACCAGAGTCTCTGCACATTGAATAAGAGCCAACCCTGGTCAGCTTGTGGGCACTGAGGGAGGGAGAAGAGGCGGCTGGGAGAAGATAGATGAAGGAAAGGAAAGCAATGTGCACACTCACCTGCTGAACAGATCAGGATAGCATAAAGTGCCTCAGTCATGTCAATTCACAACACTCCTCCCTCCCTAGCTCAGGAGAAGGGTATACCCTGGAACCTGGTGTCAAAACCTCAGATTAAGTCCCGGCATTGTACTGCCTGTTCGCAAACCTGGATGCGTTGGTCTGACCACCGTTAACTTCATACCAGACCCCACACCATGTATACCACAACTTGGTGCCTCACACATCTATACACTGACTACCACAAGCAAAAGGGGCATGGTGAGCAAATGCCATCACCAACACATACTGAGCCCCCCCCCCCCGTCCACAAAATGATGATCGATAATGGACCTCGGCTTGAGCTTAGGGCACCCGGTCTGCCGATGGACGAACAAGAAAAAAGCAGGCTGCTGGTTAGCCAGGACTTCAGCCAGTGGAGGGATTGGATTAAAACTACTTCTACTCTTTTAAAAGAAGTTTGGAGCCTTGCAAGGGGGTACATGGTCTGAGAAGGCAGATTGTTTTAATCACTGGGATAAGGAAAGGGATGAAAAGGCTTGGTGCCTGAACCAAGCAAGCCTGATGTTCACTGCACCGCACTGTAAGCCATGGAATTGTCCCATGCTGGATAAATCCATCCCATACTCGGTACATGATGGTTTGCTGAATTGTACTGCACGGCTCTTATATTGGTGGTCCACAGGCATGCGCTGCACTTCACAAAGTCCATGTCTATGTGATTCTCTCAAGAACACATTTTGCAGGTTTTTGCCGAAGCTGTCTCCTGCTTAGGGCAGACTCAGAAGCAGTGGAGACAGCACATTAGTGTAGTCATAGAAACTGTCAAGATAAAGTTATTTTTATATTTTAAAGAATTGTTGTCATAGTAATTTCTTTTTATTTTACATAACCATGACAATCCTGTACGTTATGGACCACGTCTGCACCATAGAAAAAGGCTCCATTTATTACAGAGCAACTTTGGTGCATTTGATAGAAAAACTGGCCAAACTATGAGCTAATGCAACACATGACTGACTGACTAATTGAACTTTATCAGGCGAGCAGCAGTGAAAAATGAAACAACGCAGAGCCATCGATGCAGCATAAGACAATACTGAGCATCTCCCCCAACACTCACTGACCCACAACACTGACACAGTACAAATGTCTCGGTCTCCATCCCAAACTAGAGAGCCTTGTCAATGTAGTGCACAGAGAGTGCATCTGTTTGCACAAATGTAAACTGTAGGCTAGAAAAGATTGAGCTCTACATCTCCTTTATGCCACTGCTGAAAAATAATTGATTGTTGGTGTTTGGCATCATAAAGGGAGGAGGACCGTATATTTCCGATGTGTCCTTTACAATCGGAGGACTGTTCTATGAACTACATCGATTAACCAATATAATTACCATCGTTTTCAGGGTCCCCAATTGAGATTTGACCATAAATCATGGAGATAGCAATGACTGATACATTTCGTATGGAAATAAACACGTTTCCTTTCGCTTCTCCAGTCCCTTGTTAATGTCGGCCAGTTCCCCAGTAAAGCCACATGTTTGATTGCCAGCCCCTGGGTTTCCTCGTTATGAATGCATTATGGGGCGAGAACACGTAACTCTCAGCGTGCCACTTTCCAATCCGTATTTTATTGGGGCATTGGGATTTCCTTTGATGACATAATTTGCACAGTTCTGCCAGAAAGTGAACTCCAGTGGATATTATATGTTTGTCTTTGATTAAAGCTCCACTTCTAATGTGGACGAGGGGATTACGCAAAGTAGGGGCATTGATTAGAACACAGCCACTGCACGAGGATGTAGAAAAGTGATGTAGTGTTAATTTCTTTTTTTTTTTTTTGCACTTTTCATTTTCAGGTTGAGTTCAAAAGAAAACACAAGATACAAAATACAGACTCTACTGAGCAATACCATGAAAGAAAATAACCATCAATAGAAACCAAACCCAGGGTGGGGAGAGGGGGTCCCAAGGGGGACCCTCGACGTGTTAACTACTCATGAACTCAGAAGCAAACTAAAGGGAGCGTGGGTGCTACCGCCAGGGCTGTGGTAAGGAGGAGAAGGGGAAGGGAAGACCGTGAAAGTGCATATGCAGTGATTGACGGCCCCTCGTCCCCCGACTCACAGGGGGCTGGAGGAGGGGCAGATGGGGAGGGGTGATGGGTAATGTAGTGTTATTTTCAAGTCCATAGGCAGTAGAACTGGCATAGGGCCTGGTTACGAGTCAAGTGGGGTGATATCTCTAGGTGGAATACTTTTATGCCTAGATACCTTAGAAATAGGCTTCGCCCATACCAATCTTCCCGAACACTGAGATCTAACTCCCAGTTTCTATTCTGCATTCCCCGTTTCGCAAAAGCCAGAAACGGAGGAAGGTCCTTCACAGTCAGGACCGCCATGCTATGGAATGCACTGCCACTACATCTACGCATGTCGGACTCTGAACCCGAGTTCCATAAGAACTTGAAAACATGGCTCTTTAGTCAAGGTTAACTGCGAGGCCCAGTTTGTTCACCTGACTTCTCCGCACAGCGCCGGGACACCTCTGTTTGAGGTAGCTGTTTGCGCTTTACAAGTAACTTTATTATTATCACGACCGGCCCGGTGTTCCCACAACCAGGCATCTCAAATTTTACTGTCTGGTATTTCCAGCCGGTAGAATAACATGAGGTTTTGGCTGCAACAGACCCAAGCCTCTTCCCTTGGCCCCTGCCAGTATTTTCCTCTTCCAATGCAGAATTATGCTTCCCCTTCCATCCTCTTTCCTATTTACTCCCTCTTCCTCCACCCACACCCCACACAGATGTTCTTTCACTCATTTCCCACCTACTCAGAACAGGTGGTAAATGCATGCATTAAACCCTTTGTAATAGGGAATGCTGAGTGGAATAGCTCCCAATAATTTTGACTCTGCTCCGTTATTCCCCATTCCAATGGTTTTAAATCATTATTGGTGGAATTCAATGCAAATATATTGGCCAGTATTTAAGTATTATGTCCTCATTCTGAGGTGCACAAAACAGAAACACATGCTATTTTCCCTCACGCTTTGCACCATATTTTAATGTCAAAAACTGTGGTGGTAAGCACATGTGGAGGTGCAATTAATGCAAGTTACAGTCAAAAATCAGGCAAAAATGAGTTTTCACTCGAAATAGAACAAGGGCCTGATTTGGAGTTTGGCGGATGGGTTACTCTGTCACAAATTTTACGGATATCTAGTCCACCTTATTATAAGTATATTATCTTCTATAGAGCTTGCAATTAGGCGAGCAAGATATCTGTCACGTTCGTGATGAAGAAACCCATCTGCCAAACTGTAAAGCAGACTTTGAGCGCCTAAGATGCATAACTGAAAAGCACACTAACGAAAAGCAAAGGAAGCTTCCCATGTCTTGTACAGCTCTATCTTTTGTTGGTGTTGCTTCCTTCTAACACCTAAACAATGCCATTGAAATTGTTTTCAGTCTGCAGGAACTGCATCACTTAACCTTGGACTTACCCCAAACCCACCCTGAAAAGCTCATCACTCTTTTAACATGTCTGACATTTAATGGATGATGTGCACGAAAAGCTATTTGCCTGAATGTCACGGAGTTACTGCTCCATTATATGTCTTGTTGTTTTTCCTGGTTTTCTTCGACTGCCACTTAATGCAGCTCTGATGTGTGGAGGAGCAGCACACTAACATGACTACAGCATTTCCCTTGCTCCTTACTCATGTGTCTGTTATAGTAAAATAATAAGTGCCAGGGCCCTGGCCAGGAGGCCACTGCAGATTGCACCACCCATTGCCCGTCATCGCTGTCAATGACAGTACCAAAACAACTCTTTTGCCTGTAACTGCGACAGTTCAGATTATTCGAGGTCCTCAAAGCTAAAGGAGTGGATGGGGAGGTAGTTGTTAGTCATTTTTAATGTATAGTGTATTTGTAAATAACAATTTTTCTGCTCATCTCTAAATTAGATGAGCAGCACCACCATGTGGCAGACTGACATAATTGTGTTGTTGACAATTAAGTGCTGGTGCCGAGCACTGGAAACCACTGGCTCAAATTAAGCACTGGGTATGTCATTCATTTGTTTGTGGTTCTTACTACCGGTAACCCCTCACATTAATTTATAGTGTTTAACATGAACCCTGAGCATTAGTCTATTATAGCTATGAAAGAGAGCCTGGTAGATAAAAAATATATGAAAGACATCAAAATATAAATGACCAGACTGTCCTATCCAGAACGAAAGTAACAACTCAAGCACGGACTGTCAACAAATTATACCTGTTTGCAACACTTTGAAAAGCGCTTGCAGAAACAGTGCTTAACAAACTACAGGCTAAAGTGTGTCCTTTCTCAGCTCACCCACTTGTAAAAATCTCACCTGCAGTGGACTTCACTCCTCAATTGCTCTCTTCCTGTAAATCCTCACTGACGGCATCATTATGAGCTTCCCTTTGATCTACTCTGGCAACTCCGTCTCCCAGGGGTACCGAAACCGGGGACATGGGTAACTCCAAGAGGTGGAGTAATCAAGCATTGCAAGTGGAAAAAATAGGTTCTCCTTAGAAATTAGGAATTATTGTGGCATGGGTACGTCTGGTTCTTATTTCCTCAGTTATTCCTCATCCCCCCCCCCTCTATTTCGTCTGGTGTCTCTACCTGCCTTCAGGCTAAGGTGAACTTTTAGTAGGTGGAAACCTCGGGAGGAGGGGGTAAGGGGAGGACAAGAGATGTACGCATTTGCAAACTGTGAAGGAACATATATAGAGAACAGTAGTACAATAGTAAGGTGCATAAGAAGTATCATTAAGCAGCAGTTGTAGGAAAGAGTGTGAGGTGAAATTGAGAATAGTACATGAAAGAAGACATGTAACTAATTTGAACCTTTGTCTGCTCTGCAGAGCAGTGCGAGGCCCAGCTCAATGCCTTCATCAGTACCACCCTGACTCAGCACAATTCTGAAACCACCAGAATTTAAGGTCAATCTCGTCCAGTTCTGCCCGTTAATCAAACCAGCACTTAGCGCAACTTAGCCCATTGGTCTGTCCAGCCCAGCCCAGTTCACATCGATTCCAGCCCAGCTGAGAGTGAGGACCTAATCTACGCAGAGTCCATCGTTTGTACCCAGGAGCCCGACTCAAAGTGTCAAACCCAGTCTTTATTCTGCAAACAGCCCAGCATGGCCTATCTCAACCCAAGACAAGCCCTGCCCAGATCCAGCTCAACCCCAAAGCAATCCCTACAACAATTCTGGGTAAAGTTCTGCAAATTCGGGTACCTCAGTTTCCCTGTCTTTCATCACTGGGGCCCTTAGGAACAGGCTGTCAATCCTGTAAATAAATACTTACTCTCACATACATGTCTGTATTGACTTGTTGGCAGGGTAAATATAAGACTCAATATTAATAAACCCCCATGTCTCCAGAACTGGACTCCCCTTTTAAAAAAACGAGTGAACCTGGTATTTCAGACAAAATAGATCCAATCACACTAGGGACGACCACCACTACTAGTGAGACCACAAGGTAATGACTTCCTCTCATTTGTGTTTCTCTCCATCAGCCTTGCCTGCCTCTATTCACCTTCTTCCTGGCTTGCCATCTTGTGCTCGCCTTCCAATTGAGTTGTGTCCTCTCCTTCCAGCTGACAAGTAATTAACTAGAAGATGTCTCACAATGAAGTCAGGAAAATGTATATTTTAAGGTCGATTGGGCTTGTGTGTTCAGTCAATGTGGCCAAGATAATTGTTGCACAAAAGGCCATTTCTTTCACAACCCATGCTAATGTGTTTTCCGATAGCAAACTTCAGAACTTGACAAGACAATCATCTTTGGAAATCTGATGCATAAAGAGTTGGTAATTATTTGGAAGGGTTTTGTGTAAACACCCAGCTACTTATTCATTTTTGCGTCAGGCATAGATGAGTAATTGGAGATAGGCATTTCCTCTTTTCCACAATATGTAGACCAACAAATGCAAGTTTAGAAGTTGCCTCACGGACTCGAGAAACAATTAGTTGAGAGTCCAATGCCATAATAGGCTTAACAAACAAAACCAACTGTCTACTGAGGAGATCTCTTTGAGAAGTGAACATACTGAAATTGTTGGAGAATTCGATTTATATTGAAGGGTTTGATCTCAATGAGTTACCTGCTTTTTCCTGATGTTTCTAATAAGATTTCGTTGCCAATTTAATCCTTCTGTTTTTAGACTTGCGTGACTGTAGTTGGTCATGTTTAGTTTTATTACCCATTTTTCAGCAAGAAGCTTTCTCCTCACTACAACGTTATTATTTCTTTTTTGACTAATGGACTTACTAGAAGAGCGGACAACAACTGAGGAAGTAATGTGGTTGACTGTTAAGGTTTCTTTCATGGTTTTCGAATACAATCAGAGATGACCTGAGCAGGGGAATTGAAAATGTCTCCTCAATCACTGTTAGTACTCGACTGCTCCCTGCTAGAGACAATGTTAAGCATAAGCAACTTACGCCTGTACCATGCTGAACCTTTCACTATCCTATACGTTTTGTGTGATATAATTACTGAATCAACTATTGGCACTATTTTTTTCCTGGGCTAGTGGCTGGCCGGAGGGCAAAGTATTTAGGGACATATTTATAAAACAATTTACACAACGCAGCAAGCCACCTTGTTGCGCAGCGCTGAGTGAAAGGGAAAAGGCAGGAATGCACCTTATATACCATTATACGGCACAGTTCTGTCCTCTCCTCTGTGCACTTTTGACTGCCTAGCGCCAACACAGGCCCCTTGCGTCATGTTGCGAAGGTGCCTGCATTGTAGGCAGTACTGCTTTTGTGCAGGAAATAACACCTCCCTGCGCAAAAACAATCCTCAGAGGCAGTTTCCTCTTTCTAAGTGTGCTGCAGAATGGAGCACACTTAGAAAGAGGAAGCAACGAGGAGAAATAAAGATATTTCTCCTCGTTGCACCTCTGTGGGGAGGCGTACGATTCTGACACATTCCCAGGCCTACTAATGGTAAATTGAGGAAGATGTCAGAATCCATGGGTGGATGCGTGGGAACACCCACGCTCCACCCATCGCACTCCTCTCTGCCGCAGAGTAATGCAAGGCAGCGATTTGAGATTTATCAAGCCACGAATGGCCATGGAAGGTGGCCTTGTGTGGCTTCATAAATTTCCTTTAGGTTTTGGGTCGCCCTTACGTCACCTTGCGTGGCTCATGGGCGACGCAAAACCTTGATAAATATACCCCTTAGTGCGCAGTTGTCAGACATTTGCAGTCAAGTCTTACAATCCACAATTCCCTTTGTGCATCTGACATTCCTGTGGTCTGATTAAGTTGGTTTGTTCTAATCAACGCAAGTGTTTCTAACATTCCCTTCAGGGTTGACTGTATCACCATTAATAATCGGCCATGTAGTAGATAAATCTATAGGGGTATCTATTACAGTGTCTGTTACGTTCTCCACTGGCAGTCTCCCTCTCAAATAAACCTTGTGGATTATGAAAATTGACACTAGGGCAATTCATACGAGCATTCGGTCGAATATTTTCTAAGGTGTATTATTACCCACCAGAATAGGAGAGGAAAGTTTACATCTCCTGTGCTGTTTTTTGGCTTTTGGCTACGAGGTTAGATTTGTTTCCTTCAGTAATACTCTCCTGCAGTTCCTCTTTTTTCAAAATTAACCTTGAGGCACCTATTACTTTTATAATAAAGAAAACGTCTACAAAATCCCTCATTGAAGTCGCTACTTTAGAGGTAGTTAGCTGAACCTCAGACTCTTTCAGCTGAATACCATGGGGAATCCTACGTTTCACTAATCTCAACATAGATCCACCATTCATGATTAATACATGTAAGATACTATGAGTAAACAAACAAAGCTTATTAGCATCAAGAAAACTTTAAATGATTGATAACTAAAATACAAGGGTGTGTGGCCCTCGCCCTCTGCCTTTAGGCTGTCGGCAAAGCGTGCGTTGAAATCAGCCAGTGGGTGGAAATTAGGAGGGTGTGTTTGGCCAGTCGGTCAATCCTTGCACATGGCTGAGATTGAGACCATGACTCTCCACAAAGCAATCACCCTAAGTACCTTCTGCAGATTCAAGTTAGTAAATTGAAATCACTCTTCAGAGCTCTTGCTCCTTTCTGAGAAAAAATTGCAGCAGTTCATCTAGCGCAGGGGTCTCCAACCTTATCTGTAATGAGAGCTACTTATGTTCAATGAAAATCCTCCTGAACTACTAATATTATTAGAGATGTACTAGTTACTTAATCAACCTAGATTACATTAGTGGCCACCATGTACAAAAGTTAGCAGCAATAATCAATTCAGTGCATCGGGCACTTGTTGTTAGCAGTAATGTAAACATGCTCTGTCTCTGTAGAATGCCTCTACATGGCTAATACAGAACAGCATAGATGCAAGCCCTTGTCATCATGTTAATAGTGTAAATAATGAATCTTCCCAACACAGCTTGATTCTGCTCTCTCAGATAGCAGCTTAAAATATATTTTGGAAATTCAACCATTCTTTTCCACACATCAGCTTATGACTTCTGAGAATACACACATTTTCCTCACAAATACATGCTTTTTAAGTTTGGTGTACTTATGTTATTCCAACCAAGCACAAGCTTCTAATTTAGTTGACTTCAGCTGCACACAGGAGAGCTACTTACAGGTACCTGGAGAGCTACTGTCAGCTTAAGAGCTACTCATTGGAGAGGCCTGATCTAGCGCATCCTGGAGAGCTACTGTCAGCTTAAGAGCTACTCATTGGAGAGGCCTGATCTAGCGCATCAGCACATTTAAGTAAGAAGGGATGCTGGGTGGGGGTTAGGAAGAGGTGGCAGCGGGACAATTATCCCATCTTCTCACAATTCTAAGAATGAGGCCATGCCCCCACGAAGCAATCTCCCCAAGTCCCTTCTTTTAATTAAAGTGCAGGTGCAACTTAGCAAGTGGAAACCACACTAAATTGCACTTGTTCCTTCTTGTTAAAAACAGCCTCAATTCTCTGTATCTTCTTTGTTTTTATTTGGTACTACCCTGTCTACAGGCATCAAAATGGTAGGAAGAAACAATGCATCTTCGTGAAATAACAATTCATCTTATCATATCTACTTGACTGAGCAGTAAGTCATTCTTGGTTATTTAATGCTTGCAATTTTTATTTGAGTCGCATAAGTTTGTCTTCTGAGAATTCTTAAAATGTAGTGTAAGCTGTGGATCTAGTTTCTTTTGATGAATTATCTCTGGCATATCCATCTGACAAAGGTCCTCCTTTGCCATTGCAGATTCCAAGCAATATGCAATGACCTACTCTTAGGCCCTGATTATGAGTTGGTCAGTACATTCCGAGCTGTGTGTAAACGCCTGTTTACGCACCGTTTGAAATTACGAGTTGGTAGGTATGGTTGGTGTCATTGCACCTGCTGCACAAATTATAGCTGCATCCCTGGTTGGTTGCATTTTCCTGGAGAAATGTTTGCCGTTGATGCTGATATTTTATTTGAATAATGAACACTCTAAACAACATATTAAGGCAGTGTTAAGAGCAATCTTCCCCTTTCCCGGAGAGGTTCTTTAAGTCGTACTTTGAACTAACTTAAGTACAGCTGTTTCGATGGGCGCCTCTACATCTGCACAGTGTTCTCCCTCCTCTATTTCTGCACAAGGTCAAAAAATGATGTACAAAATGATTTTTTTCAGTAAAGATGCTGCAAACATCTACATGATATTACTTGTCCCTGCAGCAGTAATGGATCTTGAAGCTGACTGAGGTCTACGGCTAAAAAACCTTTGATTAGCAGTTTTTGATATTCCCTTCAGCAGGAGTCAATGTTTACTTAATATTCAGTTTGAGTTGCTGCAGGCAACTTTAGCATTGATGGGCAAATCAGTAGTCAGAAATGATAAAGCATCTTGCAGGATTCATAAAAATATGTATTTGTTATGCTCCTCACTACTGCATTTTTGTCAGACCATAAACCGAGTGCGAGATAGAATCTTGTTTTTCCCTGAATCCTTCGTGTAGGGCCTATCACCAGGTAACATTTCAAATCAATTTCATTATGGTGTATTTTCCAGTTTCCAGTCTGGTGAGAAAATTGATGTATTGTAAGGTTTGATCCGTGAGCAGAAGCAAAGCAAAAAGGGGGGGGTTTAGTATTTGGGCGCTTTTGTATTTGTTTATGTATTTGTTCAGCATCTCAAACAGGAATGCTGTGCCGATGTGACATTAAAAAGCAGTATATACATCACTATACAATAAATGATAGCTGATGACAGTGGGGTGAACACCTCTCTTCAGCTCATTACTGATGTGGTTTCCAGTCCAGGACTTTTGTATAGTAGCCTAATTCATCCTGGATATTGTAGTTGTAGGAAAATGGCCCTTTTGTGTGGTCATCCCCACTTTTTGCTAGATTATATGGCTGGTTTATGGACTCTGCACACTGCAACACTGCTGTCCAGTGCCCACTGTATTTTCTCTGACCCCTATAAATATGTTGAATTAGTATACACCCAAGTGGCCTATTTAACTAACATATACATTTCTCGTATATTGTACAAAGGCAAGTCACTGGTGGACTGAGCACCCATTGTGCCACCCATCACAATGACAGTGCAAACATGACTGCAGGCTCACCATTGTAGCCTAACTGTGGCAGTTTTAAACTGCAAATTCGTCCTGTCAAAGTAACTCCTTTTGACAGGCCTAAATCTTCCTTTTAAATATAAGTAAGTTACCCCTAAGTAGGCCTTAATGTCAATAGGGCTGGGTGCATGGACTTTAAAATTAGGACATGTAAAAGTTTAATGTTACTTATATCCTTGCAGTGATAAAGCCCCAAGGGCTATTATAGCAAGACTGACTGTTTCATAGGAATACACTGGGTTACATTATAAAATTTGTTAATGCTAATTTTACCTAGGAAATAGCTAGAAATATAATTGAAACACTCTTGTTTATAGTTATCCAAAAGCAAATATATTGATAACATTGATTTATAATAACTATTAAGGAAAAAAGTACTTTTAGAAAGTTACCTTTTCCTTACAAAAGCCTCTGGAGACCATTTGTATCTACCATTCACCTATCCCCCTTGATGAAGTGTGAAAACTGCTCCCAAACCAAGAAAAAAGACTTGGGTGTGGGGAGTCATTTCTGTTTCTCTGGCAGGATGACTATCCAAGCAGTGCCTTGGAATTGATTAAATTGAAATTGGCTCACTCTGTCCCAGGCAAACGTGAGCTGGCATCTGGCCAGGGCCCTTCTTTGTTTCCCCAGTCAGGCAGGCACTGATCCCAGAGAGGAACTGCCCCCAGCACGAGTTTGAAGTGATCACAGAGGATGGGTTACTCATTTCCCTGGGCATACCTCTGAGTTAGGCACACAGACTCTGCACAAGGGAAAAAAGGTTTATCCATCTTGGATTGGGGCAGAGAGGGTGTTGGATTGTTTGCAGTAGGGTACAGAGCAACTGCATCAAAAGTGGGTATAGTTACCCATAGGAACTTTTGGAATATTTGTTGGGGGAGGGATCAGGAATTTCTCCCTCCCACAGGCTGGTGCCAGGCATCAGGCATAGATGTGACACCCTTGGGCACCCTTTTCAGAGCACTACTAGACCTGAGGAAGACAGAAGAAAAACTGCCCCCGATGTTGAAACCTGTGAGGAGTCCTGAAGTTCTGGTCCTGCTCCCACTTGTACCCAGGAGAAAGAAGGGGTCTTCAAGGGTCAGTTGGTTGACCTCCTATTAAGCTACAGGTCTACAAAAAGATGCTAAAAAACCATTTTCCTGAAGAGCCTAGTTGACCAGTTCCAACTGGGCCTGCCCTGAATCCTGTTGGTGGCTACTGCTGGTGGAAGTCTTGACCCCCAAGTGTTCTTCCTGAGGTCCTAGGACCCTTGGCAGTATCAAAGTGTATCCTGAATGACCTGGGACTTAGAAATCTTTTGGCTTCAAAGACCTATAGAGGACAGGGGAAGAACCTGCCAAATCAATCTGATGAAGGTGCGTTGACGCTGGGCCATAGTTTCAGCTTGCTCCCGCTCAGAGCTTTTCTGCAGCAGCAAATCAATTTCGCGGGACATTACAGAGAAGGTATGGCTTCGTGGTGCCCTCTTCAGCTACAGCTTGCTGGCCTTGCCCCTTCGGAGGAATCAAAGTTAAAAAAGTGACTCAGTCCAAATGTAGAAGTCTTCACTGGGCGAAGGTTCAAATGTATCAGTCCAGTGAGGGAGTTTTCTTGGTTGTACATTTTGAGTTTCTCCCGCTCTGAGCTTCCCACCAAAAGCTAAAGGTTTCACTGGGACTTCATCGGATGGAACCCATATCGGCCACAGCCTTGTCCCGGTGAGGATTTTTGACTTCCATTTAAGTGACTAAGTCTCTAAGGTAAGTGCAACCAGATGACCACTGTTGGCGGTTAACATTTTTTGGCACTATTTTTATTGAAAAAATCATAACTCAGGTTCCTATTATTGGCTTTTTGTCATTTGGGGGTCATTTTCTCCATTAAATTCTTCACTATTTATACAAATTGGAGTGGGATTTTTATTTTGTTGTTTCTAAACTTTTCTAAATGCTATACACATTTTCTTAAGTTAAGCCTGTCTGCTCTGTGCCATAGCTACAATGGGTTGAGCTCAGGTTTAAATTATTAATACCTTTGCTGGATCTAACAGTAATAGTTATATTATTACTTGTTGTGGGCTACCGTCCAACCCAACCAATGATCCACCTTCTCACAGTATTCTTGTTTTGTTTCCTTTGAACTCACTAGACTAACATACATAAAATCAGTGATTTATAGTTGAAAAGTGCAGGACTGGAGACAGTGTCTGTAATGACCTGGAGTGAGGTGGTCACCTGGGGAGGAGGACTAATAGGAAAGCCACAAAAAACCATTGCAGTATAGTTGTTGTAGGGATTTTAATATACATAGTCCAATTGAAATTAGTGGTGCTGTTACAAATTATCCTGAGTCCTTGAGCTCCAAGAAGCATTTCTAAAGTATTTTTTTCAATGCTCAGAAGGTAGAAAATCTTAGGTTTTGTTAAATAGGATAAGTAATCTAGGAGTCATGTTGCAGTGGTTACGAACAGGACTATTGGACTCTTATGCTGGCTTTCGTACATGACCATGTTTGCATTTAAACAAATCATTTTATCTCCCTGAGCATCGAGTTGTAGGCATCTGTAGAACAAATATATGAAAAGCAACTGAACAGAGTGCTAATCTGGTTCTGTTCCGAACACATGTTCTACGACATCCCCCACCCCGACAAGTTTCTGTAACCCGGATTCACATACTATCTTCTTCTGTGCACTGCTCCTCATGTTTGAAATATTTCTGCTACTTTAGATACATGTTTTCTTTAAATTCTTCTTCTGCTCTCTTTGGCTAATTGTGTAATATATCAAATACTTTAAGGAAACAAAAAGGCATTCAAGTGAAAGGATACCAGAAAAAAGGAGGTGACTCATAATGCGGAGAGGTGATTGAGGTGCAGATATAAACTAGTGCATGTGATTAGAAGTGGGGTGCCTTTAAGGTATTGCTGTGAGATTTTGCAAAGCACCTTATAGATTTGAGCACTACTTTGTTACATTTCTGTGAATTCATTACTCCTAGTTTATCCAGTCTGCTTGGAACCAAATTCTGAGAAAGAAATGGTTCTGTTGTGTTTGAAAGTAGCAAAACAAAGGCCCTTTTCAAGAGGTTTGAAGGGGTTATTGGAGAGATCTATGACAAAGCTGCACCAAGTACCATAATTTGGTGTGACCAAGGGTTAAACAGGTCCAGATAGAGTGAAAGGTGAAGTGGGGCAGATTTTGTTAATAATGAGGACATGGTAATGCCAAGATGCAACAGCTGAGATAAAAAATAGAAGGAATCTCATTTTACTCTCACCTCTGATTCCCTTAGGCTTGAGGCAGTGGGGAGAAGAAAAATTTACTAAAATGTGAGACAACCGGAACATGGAATTATTTTGGAAACAGTAATAGAGGAAAGTTGACTGGCTTAGTGTTGGGATGGTTAAGCATTTGTTGTGGCTTTATGTTCTGATATCACAGAAAGATAGTCAGTGACACATAGGGGAGAGGATGTAGCCTAACGGCTAGGGTGGTCGACCTCAAATCGGGGGAACCGGGTTCGAGTCTCGGCAATGACGCTCAACATCCTGTGATTCTGGGGAAGTCACTTAATCTCCCTGTGCCTAACAAAAATGAATGTGTCCTCATGTAACATAACTGGTGCTCAAGTAAAGCGCTCTGATACCCGATTTCGAGTCAACTTCGCGCTATATAAAACTTCGGAGAAAAAAAATTGCTGGGATGAGTCTATGAGAGAGAAGGAGGGGAAGAGGATGCCGTAATCAGAGAGACGTGGTAGGAGAAGCAGAAGGAGAAAATATTTCTGAGCAAATATACGCAGAGCATAAAAAGAGGATAACTGGGGGCAAGAGAAATGTTATCAAGACAGGGATTATAATTATTTGCGAAAATGCAAGCAGAGTGGAATCTGCCTATTTTTTTTAGTCCACTTACGGTTTAGAGTTGGATTTGGAAAAGCACCAATATCCAATTGTAGAAAAAGGCCTGATTATGGGCCTTTACATAGAAAATATGTACTAGCTGCAACATTTCATCACAAAACGTGATCTGAGGATATGGGTCCTACCTACACCTAGCCTAATTGGCTTCTAGCTGTCTAAATCCAGTAAAAGTAAGCAGATAAAAGTGGAGCGTCCACTAAACAATTATGTCCTTTCTTACAGCCTTTTGTGTCCCAGAGAGCATGAAAGATTCTACCACTAGCTTGTTGGGCATGAAAAATGTGTTTCTGTATATGTAGTCAAGTGCCTGTTTAGTACATAGTAATTTGTTTTAACAGGGCTTTCAGGCAAATGACCATTTCTCTCCATATGCCATTTTTTCTGGGCCCCTCCAGCATTTAGTTACAAAAACACCTACCTACCTTGTGTCCTTAAACCTTAAATCCTTGTACTGGGATAAAAATATAAACACATATATTCCCCTGGTGGGATGAAAATTTAAAGGTTGATGGAATTTTTCATGAAATCTGTGGAATTTCATTGGTCAAATTTTGTTTCTCATTTATATTATTAACAAAAGCTACTTGGTCTACTGCTAGCTGTAGTGGACTTATCTGCCTGAAACTGGTGATGTACCTGTCTGCTGTTGAAGCCTAAGTGTCAAGATATCTAAAGGTCTGATAGCTGCACCCTCCTGGAAGAACAAAGAGAGCAGTGATTCTTGGAAGACTTTGCTTAAAGCTGAAAGGCTCACTTCTTCAAACTTAATACCTGACTGTTAGTTCCAGCCTCCTTGGTGTGGTTTTCCTCCTAACGTTTTGCCTTCAGACCTCCTGTTTTTGCTGACTTCTTTTTTTGCTGACTTGAGGATTGTGCACACTTGTGCTCTCTGCTTAAAACATGGTAACATTGGCTTATACCAACGTGCATATTTAATTTACTTATAAGTCCCTGGTAAAGTGACACTACATGTGCCCAGTGCATGTAAATGAAATACTACTAGTGGGACTGCAGCACTGATTGTGCCACCCATTGAAGTAGCCCTTTAAACCATGTCTCAGGCCTGCCATTGCAGCCTGTATGCAAGAAACACACTAATCCTCCAGTGTGTAAATAGGCCCACCATCCGATTGCGATTCAAATTGCTTTATTTGGCAGCAGGTCCATTTAGCATGACGCGTTTCGACCTCGATGCAGGTCTTAATCATATGCAACTCAGGAATGGTTGGTTGTTTAACTTTTAAATACACCATTCATCAACAGTGGGGAAGGACTTAGCGTGGACTCATCTAGTATCACTATTCAGAGACCACAATGTCCATATTGCAATGCAGCTGGTAATGTATCTCCACTCGGTCTTTCCATATTTCAAAGGTTTTCAAACGTTTCCTGCAGCTTCGGACTGCATTTGATACATATAATCTTCCAGCCTCAGAGAAATCAATTTCGTATTGGGCTAATTATACAATATTGTTTGTGCAGTCCAAAGCATTACACTGCCATTCTATAATTCACGATGTTCACAGTTTCTCACCTGGACACATTGCGCCAAATGTCAATATCCTCAACCTGTATGTGCAGAGTTTAAATATCTCTGCAAACTCTAGTTGTCTTTAAACATCTCATAAGCTATATATATATGTGGTTTGAAGAAGATCGCTGAGGCGGTTGAAACGCGTCACCTACCTCTTGTGGCTTGAATAAACACTCAGTCAAGCAATCTCGAGCGTGCCGGAGTCTGTTTGTAACTCAAGAGCAGACGTTGGAACGAATATATGTAGGGCACGGCTGTGCTCGAAACGCGTCACTAAGTGAGGAAATAAATCTTACCTGCCATCGCTATTTGGGTCTGTTTCCCTCTGGTCGCCGCTGCTGTTGCTGCCAGCGCTGCTGTGGAAGTTCGGAGAGTTTTCGGCGGTATATATATATATATATATATATATATATATATATATATATATATATATACATATATATATATATATACATACATATATATATATATATACATATATATATATATATATATATATATATGTATATATATATATATATATATATATATATATATGTATATATATATATATATATTTCACAGCAAACACTCCCCGCACCTCCACGCTGACAAGCAGGCGAGCAGAGAGAGAGACGGACCCAGATTCAGTAGCAGGTAAGATCTTTTATTCCTCTCACCCTTGCAATATATATTATCTACTGGCGGTCGCCAGTAGATAGTTATAGTTAGGACCTATTATCCATAGGAAATCCGTAACATTCTATTCCTAATAACTTTGGCATCGTTTGACGAATCATCGCGAAATTTCAAAACTAGTGGGGCGCTCCGGTCCGCTCCTGTCCTGAAAGTTTCAGGGTGATTCATCAAGCGGGGGCCGAGAAAAAAGGGGGGTCCCAAAACATGTTTTCTCCATGTTAATTCCCACAAGGACCCCCTGGGCATAAAAAAGCAAAAAAAAAAAAAAAAAGACCGGCATTGTGCCGGAGGCCCCGCCCCCTCCCTACAGCAGTCTGCAAACGCACCCCCTGGCGCGTTTTAAGAAGGGGAAGTATTCCCTTGAATACTGGGGGTCCCTGGGCCAACTAGCCCACCAGGAACGTCCGGTATGCGCCAGGGGCTGCGTTGCAGAGAGGTGTACAGAGGCCACGCCCCTTTTACATCTCTCTGCAACGCAGCTCTGTGGCGCTTTTTGGAGGTACATGGTGGGCTAGTTGGACTCCAGGGACCCTCAGTATTCAAGGGGACTTAATCCCCCAACTTAAAACGCGCCACGGGGCGCGTTTGCACAGTGGTGAAGGGAGGGGGCGTGGCTTCAGGTGACATGTGTGCAAACAAGATGGGGAATTAAATCCTCTTCAATCCTGAGGGTCCCTGGGGGCCAACTAGCCCACCAGGTACCTCCAGTAAGCGCCACGGAGCTGCGTTGCAGAGTGTTGTAAAAGGGGCATGGCCTCTGAACACCTCTCTGCAACGCAGCTCTCTGGCGCATACTGGAGGTATCTGGTGGGCCAGTTGGCCCCTAGGGACCCTCGGGATTGAGGAGGAATTAATTCTCCAACTTAAAACGCGCCACAGGGCGTGTTTGCAGACATGTCACTTCAGGCCCCACCCCTTCCTTCACCATTGTGCAAATATTGCTCTAAAATCAGCCGAACTACGAATTCCGATTAACTCACCTGTTATCAGGAGAGACCTCAGTGCTGCATCTTTGAGCCCAGTACTGATCCTGAAAAGTAATTTTAACTGTACTTACCAGTAACTTGAATTTCCTTCCATAGGATATCATTGCCTGCTTTTTGCTGAAAAAGTTTGTGTCGATTTTTGAAACATACAAATATTCCTCTAAAATCAGCCGAACTACGAATTCCGATTTACTCACCTGTTATCAGGAGAGACCTCAGTGCTGCATCTTTGAGCCCAGTACTGATCCTGAAAAGTAATTTTAACCATACTTACCAGTAACTTGAATTTCCTTCCATAGGATATCATTGCCTGCTTTTTGCTGAAAAAGTTTGTGTCGATTTTTGAAACATACAAATATTCCTCTAAAATCAGCCGAACTACGAATTCCGATTTACTCACCGGTTATCAGGAGAGACCTCAGTGCTGCATCTTTGAGCCCAGTACTGATCCTGAAAAGTAATTTTAACCGTACTTACCAGTAACTTGAATTTCCTTCCATAGGCTAACATTGACTGGTTTCACTTGGAAATTCTTCTAAGTGTGGAGTTTTGGAACTTTATAATATTCCTCTAAAATCAGCCGAACTACGAATTCCGATTTACTCACCTGTTATCAGGAGAGACCTCAGTGCTGCATCTTTGAGCCCAGTACTGATCCTGAAAAGTAATTTTAACCGTACTTACCAGTAACTTGAATTTCCTTCCATAGGATATCATTGCCTGCTTTTTGCTGAAAAAGTTTGTGTCGATTTTTGAAACATACAAATATTCCTCTAAAATCAGCCGAACTACGAATTCCGATTTACTCACCGGTTATCAGGAGAGACCTCAGTGCTGCATCTTTGAGCCCAGTACTGATCCTGAAAAGTAATTTTAACCGTACTTACCAGTAACTTGAATTTCCTTCCATAGGCTAACATTGACTGGTTTCACTTGGAAATTCTTCTAAGTGTGGAGTTTTGGAACTTTATAATATTCCTCTAAAATCAGCCGAACTACGAATTCCGATTTACTCACCTGTTATCAGGAGAGAACCCAGTGCTGCATCTATTAGCCCAGCACTGACCCTGAAAAGTAATTCTAACCGTACTTACCAGTAACTTGTATTTCCTTCCATTGGAATCCATTGTCTGGTTTTCAGCAGAAATTTTTCAAAGTGTCGATTTTCACAAACTACAAATATTCCTTAAAAATCGCCTGTATGACTTAAACGCATTCTTTCAACTGTTTACAGGAGATGCACCAGTGCTGGATCCAGGATCCACCACTGAGTAAGAAAAAGTAACGATAACACTACTTACCTGCTAAGTGAATTTCCTCCCATAGGATAACATTGGTGATTCTATGTGAAAAAGTTTCTAAGTGTCAACTTTTAAAATACAATAATATTCCTTATTACTGTAACCAAAACGCTTTTACTCAACTGTTTACAGGAGATGTCCCAGGACTGAATCTAGGATCCAGTCCTGTGGTTAGAAAAGTAATCCATAAAGTAACTAATTGCATTTAACTAGAAATTCACATTGAGCTCAATGTTGCATTGTGTTTGAAATTGTGTTGCCCATTGCAACAACTGTAACTACTGTACTTAAAAGTCTATTGCCTATTTGCAAAGTATTTAAACTAAAGTAATTCATTCTGAGAAAGTATATTTTGTAATGTAATGTATAATGTAATTACAATGTAATTTAAAAAATAAAATATGTAAAAATAAATAGTTTAAAAAAATGTAGTAAATCAGTATCAAAAAAATAAATATAACAATTAATACATTTAAAATTGTCATTTACAAAACCTTTGAAATTCACTGAAAAAACCATAGGTTTCAGACATGTTATAGTTAGGAATTAGCATTTAAAAACCTTTGAAATTCACTGAAAAAACCATAGGTTTCAGGCACGTTATAGTTAGAAATTAGCATTTAAAAAACCTTACAAATTCACTGAAAAAACCATAGGTTTTAGGGACAGTTATAGTTAGTTGGACATTGCACTCGTACAAAACCCGTGAAATTCCCACGTTATAGAGTGAGTGTATCAAAGGTTATATTAGGGTGTGAGGAGGTGCATCAGATTATCACGTGGATGATGTCATCAGTGATGTCATCAGTGATGTCATTTGAGATGTCATCAGTGATGTCATCAGTGATGTCACTGACCATGTCATGAGTGATGTAATATGTGACGTCATCAGCAGTGCATTGTGGGGCACGAGTTATAGTTAGCTGAACTAACTATAACGGGGGAATTTCACGGGTTTTGTACGAGTGCAATGTCCAACTAACTATAACTGTCCCTAAAACCTATGGTTTTTTCAGTGAATATATATATATATATATATATATATATAGTTAAAAACTAACTCAGGTCTGGGAGCTACTCTGAAGGCTTCTGTGAGCTACTGGTATATGTATATCAGGTGTCTCCAGCCAGTCATCGTGAGCTACCTGTAGCTCGTAGAAGCCTTCAGAGTAGCTCTCAGCCTTGAGTTAATTTTTAACTAAGAACTGCAATAAATATGTATAAAATAGTATGTTTATTTTACATTATTATCAGGCTACAGAACACTGAGCTTGATAATGAGCAGTGCTCCACTCAAATGTATGACTCATGTGGGTCACAGTAGTACAGCACTAAAGCACTGAGGTATTTAACTCTTAAATAACTCAGTATTAGAGCATGAGAGCAAAATGATATTTCTGAATGCTTTTAAATGAGACAAAATTAAAATGAAGAGTTAACTTAATGATTAAGTTAACACTTCATTTTAATTTTCTCCCTTTTTTGAGTGTCACATTTACAAACAGCAGGCATCTTGCTCCCAGTGGATGGTAGACACAGTGCCATAATTATAACTGAAAAATACAGTCTTTTTCTTTTAAATGGGAGAAATTTAAAGTGAAAAATGATTTTTCTATGAAATATTGTCTTAATTTTTTTCTCTAATTTAAATTAAGCCAATTAAGTCCTAGTGTTTTTGAAGCATTTTAAATTTCTAATAAACAAATGACTGCATTTTCCTGTTATAAATATGGCAGCATATCTACAGGCCACTTAGAGAAATATGCCTCCTGTTTGTAAAGACAAACTGACATGGGAGAAAATTAAAATAATGACATTTATGTAATGCATATAAACATAAAGTTAACTCTTCAGTTGAATTTCTTCCCATTTCAAAGTTTCGCCTTTACCCACAGCAGACATCTTGCTCCCAGTGGCTGGTAGACACAATGCCATATTGATAACTGAAAAATGCAGCCATTTTTTTTTTTTTTAAATAGATGAAATTTAAAGTGGAGAAAAATGTTCCATCAAGTGCAGAAAAATGTTCCTTATTAAGAACATTTTTGCAGAAAATTTTTCTGCGCTTTGAGGGCCAGATGTACAAAATTCTTTTTTTTCCATTTTCAAATTAGCAATTCCGTAGTAATCGCTATTTATGGAAATGCAA